>CM042992.1:12830000-14234628 GCA_023678885.1 Pogostemon cablin | reverse complement strand
CCTCAAGCGAATGGGCAAGTGGATATCTGCAACCGTCAAGTGAAATAAATCTTGGAGAAGGTAGTCGGAAACAATAGGAAGGATCGGGCTATGGAGCTCGATGATGTGTTGTGGGGGTTTCGAACTGCTTACAAGATGGTGCTTGACATGTCCACGTATCAAATAGTCTATGGGAAATTCAGCATAGAGATTTTTGGGCATTGAGAAGCTTGAACTTGTCTCTTAAGGATCAAAAAGAGTTGAGGATGACTCATACCAATCAATTAGATGAGTTCAGAAATCGAGCTTTCAAGAACTCGGAGATCTACAAAGAAAGAATGAAGAAATGACATTATTTGAAGATCTCCTACAAAGAGTTCAAGCAAGATGATGAGGTATTACTTTTTAACTCTTGTTTGAAGCTTTTCACAGGAAAATTGAAATCGAAGTGGACGGACCGTTCATTATTCATAGAGCCTATGGAAGAGTGAGTTCTGAACACATTGAAGCATTACAAGTCGCCGGATGATGCTTGCGTCGTCTTTGAGGAGACCTCACACTAAATAGGTATCGTAGTAACTCTCCGACGTTAAACAAGAGCACTTGTTGGGGGCTTTCCCTCCTGTTTTAATGCTTTATTTCATTAGTGTGAGTAATAAATTTTTATATTTGACGTGCTTACTATTTGGAAATTATATCTCTTTGCAAATTTAGTTTCGACTATAGTTTCTACTAAGTTTGGGGGGTGTGATGTACATACCTCATCGAAACACTGAAGGTATAATCTTTTCTTTGTAACGTTTGTTTAGAGAGTTGATTTTTTGCGGCATATTGAAACTTTAATTGGTTTGAATGTATCAATTTTTTGCAATTTGCCTAATGTTTAGTGGTGTTTTGTTTTGTGTCATATGCGGAGTTATATATGATTTTGTCTAGTCTAAAAGTGGTTCTCTAGCTTAAGTATTGGCTATCATGATACTTGATGTTGCCTATAGTTTAAGTGTTGCAGGGAAAGACGAGAAGAGTATGATGTTTCAAAATTTTGGGTAGTTGTTCGACCAAGACGCTGCCGTTTGACCAGAATTTTTGGTCGAATGCTGGTCGAACAAAATGTCCAAACACTTACAGCAGCTCCGTTCGACCAGAACATGTTGTTCGACCATGCTTGTCAAGTCGAATGCTGGTCGAACGAAATGTCCAAAAACTTACAGTAGGTTGTTCGACCAGCAGACCTTGCTCGACCATAATCTTCAATTCAAACGGTGGTCGAACGGAGCAGGGCAGAACATGGGGTCGTTATAACATGTTGTTCGACTTCACGATGTTGTTTGACTAATATTTTGGTCGAACAAGGTCACGTTTTAAGTGCATATATGAGTTGTTTGACTAAGGACCCTTGCTCGACTAAGTTGTTCGAGTCGAATGAGAGTAAAAATCAATTTTAAGGTCAGTTTTTCCCCTTTTTTTAGGTCATCTCTCGTCACCTTTTCTCGAGCACCGATTGCAACTGTAAGTTCCTCTCCCAAAACTCTTCCCCACACTTTAATCTCCCCTTTCTCACACTTCCACATCCAAAATTTAGAGGATTCAAGTCCGAATTGGGGCTTTTCTACTCAAATTTTTGGAGAACATCACACGCACACCATGACCAACAAAGGTAGGTTTTTGAACTTCTATACCAGTGAATTGATGAGATTGTACGTACGAATTTTTGGTAAGTTGATTGAAGCATGTACTTTGTGGATTGAATTGTTGAATTGTTAGTGTTTGTGTTGGAATTTCACTTGAATTAGCATGATTCAATTTACATTGGGTTGTTGAAATTTTGTGAAATTGTTGTAGCATATCATATGGGCTGAGGTTAATTTCGAATTTTATGTGGGGCTCATTGATTTAAAGCAAGCATGCTTTTGGTTTTGTTGAAGTTTGCTGAAATTTAGGAGCATGTTTGTGTGAAGTATTTTTAAGAATAAGGATTCTAATTATTCTTGATTGAAAGTGTTGAGTTATAGTTGCTATGATGTTTAGATGAACACTTGAAGTTGAGAGTGGTTTAGCACATGAGTTTGAAGGCATGAGTAGGATTCATATTAGTCTTAGGATTGTATATTTGCTTTATCTCTTTTTGGTGTGTATTGAAGTATAACTTTTGTAGGAAAAGAGATTGCTTCATCTTCAAAGAAGAATGAGACCAAGTCTCCTAGGAAGGGTGATGGTGCCAAAAAGCTTAAACTAGATGAGAAGAAACCTTCTGATTATAGCATTAGGATCGATAATTGGGAGGAGAAAAAAGAGTTGTGGGTAGCTATTGCGAGCAAGATCACGAGGACTCGCTATCAAGGTGATGAATCTATGGTTGTAATGAACATCATCAAGGATATTCGTTGGATGTTCAATCGAGTAGGGATAACCAGATTTATGGAGATGAAGAGAGAGATGTATTTCCATATAACTGTTGAGGTGCTATGTTCGTTGAGTATTGAGCGTGCAGATCACTATCTTCCATATGCTATTCGGATGCAGATTGGTGGCCAAGAGCAGTTGATGCATGTCCGTGAGTTTAATGAGTTGATTGGCTGTGAGAATGTAACTGATGTGGAGCACGATGATTTCAGACCAGATGAGTATTGGAGGTCTATCTCGGGGAGGCGAGGAAGATACAGTTCGAATGCTTCCAAGGTTTCTTTCATCCGCAACCCCATGATTGCCTATATGGATCGGATTCTGAATAATATTATTTTTGCTCAATGCGAAGGGAGTTGTATTCCAAGGGGTAAGCTGTATGTTATTTGGTGTATGCATAATGGAGTCAACTTCTATTATGCAGCTTACTTTTTCCAGCAGCTTCATAAGTTTACTACCCACGAATTTCAGCATGTGAACATTGGAGGACTTATCACCTAGATAGCCAAGTATTATGAGGTTGATTTGAGCATGCATCGACCAATTCGAGGGGACCCAGACTTGATCATGTCGGCGTGTGTGAGGATTGGGTTGATTCAGCGGATTGACGATTCGTGGATGTTCATCTGTGGCAAGAACACTGTTTCGTTCAGATTTCCACTATCTATTGTTGATCTTACTACAATTCAGGTCAACAGTAATTTATTGATGGATACCTTGGAGCATAGGGAAATCTCGAGGACTTGTTTGGAAGAAGGAGATTGGAGATTTCTTGCCGATATGCACTTATAGGGAGTCCTCATAGACGAGGACATGATTATGGTAGGAGATCCAGCCGACTTTGATGAGGGAGATCAGCCGCCACTACCAGCATTCATGTATCCTGAGATGAATTTGACTCCGATACAGCCACCACAGCCACAGGAGCATGAGTACTTTGAGCTACCGCCACAGCAACAGTAGGATTTTTGGCGAGCTCAGGATCATTTTTATCAGGAGCAATTTCAATTAATGAATGAGCACTTCGCGAAACTTAATTCGAACCAGCAGGAGATGAATAGGCAACAGGCATTGGCGAACGTGAACTATGTTGCGCTCAATCTGAGTTATGATGCGATGGATAGAAGGATTTGAGAGGTGCAGGTTAGCAATCGCGAGATTGATAGGAAGTTGTATGAGCTACATAGAGATTTTGACCTATGGAACATGGATGCTAGCGATGATGATAATGCTCCAGAAGAGTAGAGTACACCAGGTTTTTCTCTTTGTCTGTTTCATCTCATCCCCCTTCTTTTTTTCACTGTACAGGTTGAGATTTGATGGTGGTATGGCTAGGGTGCTATTTGTGAAATTCATGGATGGGTAGTTTGTATTTGATATTGATGATGACACTTGGTGTTGGATTATTGGAGGATAGATACATTGATTTGTTTGGATTATTTAGTGTTGATTCCTCTTATGCATGTGCGCTTTTTCTGATGTATGATGGTTTGTTAATGATGAGCATGTTCTATTTTTACTTGTAGTTCATGAAAAGATTGATGTTAATTGCATGTTTTGAAGAGTGTTTATGATTCTATTACCCATGTGAGGATTTGAGCCTATTGGTCGTCCTATGAGCATGATAGTTTATTCTTGAAAGTCGTTTGTATACTTGTATTCTAGAACATGGCTTGGAGTTTTGTTTGAAATTTATGATTGATAGATACTAGGAAATGATCTTAGGCCATTATTGATTATTGAGCCACTTAGCCAAAAGTTACCCTACCTTAATGTATATATCATTGGAAGCCCTGTTGAGCGGTTAGAAGCTTTTTCTTTGGCAAGCCCATGATAAAAGCCTTTATTCCCTTTACTTTAGCTTAAAATACCCTATTGACTAGTAGAGAGTTAAGGTGAATGTTATGCTAAGTGATGAAATCAAAAAAGGAAAGTAAACTTTGCCAATTGAATAATCAAAAGATTGTGATTAAATCTTATTTAGGGATAATGCCTTAAACTGGTACCCCGACTGCTTACAAGGGTAGTGCCCGAAATTGGTACCCTTGTGCTTTGAAGAGAGATGATGTTAATTCCAAGGAAAGGAAGGAGCCGATGAACAAGGATCATGAGAATGATGATGGACAAGGAAATTAAGCTGTTTTTTGAAAAGTAAAACTCCAAGGTAATTCTCTACTAGTGAATTAGTCATTTTTACCCAAATTCTCATACCTTTACCAAAGAGCCAACATTACAACCCATAAGATAAGTCCTTTGTGATCCTAGTATTGAAATGATTATAGATGGATTTTTGAGACCCTTGTCAAGCTTATGGTTACGCGAGTATATTAATTAAATTTGAATGCATATACTAACCCGTAAGTGTACATCTCTTACACTTGAGAGAGTGAGAGAGAGCAAACACTTACCCGTGAGCTAGATGACTTAGCACTCATAGAAGTACTGTGATTAATTGATGTCCTTGCATGAATGAAGGGTATGATGGATTTCATGTTTTCATTTGATACAATTGCATGTGTTAAGATAGGTTGTGCTTGTTATAAAGATCTTGTGAATGACACTCTCTTTCATTTGTTTTGAATTCGTTGCCTCGGGATGAGCAACATGTAAGTTTAAGGGTTTGATGAGAGTATAAATTCATATGTTTTGGGCTCGGATTTGTGTGGAAGTTGATACGGTTTGGTTTATTATCAAGACGAATCAGGATGTTTATAGAAAATCCATGAATCAGAGGCTACAACCTCGGAGGCTTGTTTGACCAGCATCATTTTGGTCGAACAAAAGGGCCAAGTCAAGCAAAATGCCCAAAAACTTACAGAAGCATTGCTCAACCAAGGGGGACCGTTCGACCAGAATCATTTTGGTCGAACGGGAGGAGTTTAGTCGAACAAAATTTCCAAATTCTTTCAGAGAGTTTGCTCGACCAGCATACGACTAGGAGGCTTTGCTCGACCAATGGAGGTCTGGTTGAATGGAATTTCACTGGTGCTATTTTTGGTAATTCTGGGTTTCTTTTACCAAATTTAACGTGTGCTTCAAGAAAAATCCCATCAAAGGTCCGTGAGGAGCACTTTACAAGTATAAAAATGGATGTAGAGCACTGATAAGAGTGAAAATAAGCGTGTTTTAGTGTCCAATCTAACACCTTTTTGATTGATATTATTGTCATATATTAGCACAAGTATCTTATATTCAATATATGTGAGAAAAAGGTGCACTTGAAGTGTTTTATTACGTTTAGGTGGAAAAAGGGATCAAAAGTGCCAAGTTGGAGAAAAGGTGCAATTTGTGCAAGGATGCTCTGAAACGCACGTCCAATTTGTATAATTATTCTATATTTTTGTGGAGCTCTAAAATAGAAATTTTATACATGGATGGAAAGCTATAGAAGAGAGGGTTGTTTTGTCATAAAGAACACTTCAATCGGATTCCAAACGAGAAAGTTAGGATCAAAGTGGTGACGTAGTACAAGCTGTGCCAAACAGAACAGTTGTGCCATTTTTTGTGACTTGTTACACATTCAAATATTGGATTTTCTATAAGTTATTTATATGGATAGAAAGCCAAGAAGAGAGGATCACGTTAGCGCAAGAATTACTCAAATCGGAGGTCGAATGTGGAATTTATGTGCAAAACGGTGAGACTGCGCAACCTTGCTTGACCAATAAAAGCTTGCTCGACCAGAATTATTTCGGTCAAGCGAAAGAGGTCAAGTCGAGCAAAATGTGTAAAAACTTACAGAGAGCTTGCTCGATCATTGCTCGACTTGGAGGCTTTGTTTGACTTCTGAAGGCTTTGTCGAGCAGAATGTCACTGATGCTGTTTTTGGTAATTTTGAGTTTTTTACGAAATTTGGCGTATGTATCAAGTAAAAGCTCATCCAAGGCCTATAAGGAGAGCTTACAAGTATAAAAGAGGATGTAAATCACATCATTAATCATCATAGAGTCATATTGGATTGGAGAGAGGCCATAACAATACTACACTCCACAAGGGGGGATCACCCCCAATCAACATCAACATCCTTTCCTCTATCCATCCATCACTTTGAAGATTAGTCTGTGGAATCAAGAGGAGAATTCAAGATAGAGAAGGACGCAACGACGCCACATCTAGTGTTTATTTCATTTCCTAATTTATCTTGTAATTTTCCAGACATACGGGTAAGATCTATCCAACACCCATGATTGTTCTTCGTAACATCAGGGGCTAGAGCCTTTTTGGTAGAACTAGGGTTGTGAAGGTTTTTAAGAATTAATTGAACTTTCATGTGTGAACTCTGTACAACACTACTTGTGGATTTATTTTATATATGATTGTGCTTTCTTAATTCATATTCACGGTCGTTTTGTGCATCTTCAATTAGTATATAGAGTCTGAATATATATCTTAGTTGAAGATTGAGTGCGTTCACCGTTGACAGGACTCCATGATATGATTCTAAGTGAGGGGACACTGAAGCTTCATTAGAACTATCATATATGAATACTTATTAATTGAATTGAATTCGGGTTATTAAGTAGGATAAAGAGGATAATTTTGTAGTACCTATAAAGAAAGATCATATCGGGTTTGAGTACCAATTGGCCAGGGAAATAATTGATACTGATAGTACCTAGAAAGGGGAGTGAAATTATATCTCTTGCTCTGAGGTTAATCTCACGTGTTAATCGCTTGTTTACTTATATATATAGAGTAGATATGTATGGTTTAGTGATGCGTCCATATTCCATAAGGCAGAGTTGGACATCAACACACGGAAGGAAAATTAATGAGTGAAACTAAATTATCCTAGAGCTACATATTCTCCTACTTGATCCACTTTCGTATTCTTCGAGTGATATTTTATTTTATTTGTTATTTTAATCAATTGTTTATTATTTTAATAATTAAATCCTAAAACTTTATTGCCTTTATCTTAAATAATTTTGTTAATAATTAAATTGATAATACGCCTTCCTTTGGGTTCAATAATTCACTTAGTTACTTGCTTAAGCTGCAATTGATATCCTTAATACTTGGGGATTAATTTTGCATGCAAAGAAAACGCGCATCAAGTTTTAGGCACTGTTGTCGGGGACGACTGTTATTATGAGTTTATTATTTCTAATTTGATTAAGTTTTTTATTTGTGATTATTTATTTCTAACTAACCTTTAATTTTTTTGAGGTACTTGTGCATTAGAAAAAAAGAGGAAAGAAAGAAAGAAGTAACACATTGAGCTAAACACGGCCGGAGCAAGGCAGGATCTGGATAATGTTGCCATATGTGAAATTTTCACGAACTATGGTAATTGCAATATGGGGTTGATAGGAGCAAGGGTGAAGATGATGATTTCGAGATACATCTCGCTCTTATTAACATGGTAGAAAAGAATTCCTTTTCTGGAGGTTGCTTTGAAGATCCATATCAGCATCTCTGAAGATTTCTTGGTTATGAAAATACTCAAAAGGGTGTTGGAGCTAATGATAATGCTAGATGGATAACTTTATTCAAGTTCTCTTTAATTGATAAGGCGGAAGCTTGGTATAAGACTCTTGATACAACAGAATGCACTACATTGGACCAATTGCAGCAGAAGTTCTTGGAAAGATACATGCCACCCTCAAGGATCTTACGAATGAAGCAAGAGATCACTCAATTTGTCATGAATCAGGGTGAGAAATTTCATAAGGCGTGGGATAGGTTCAAAGACATGCTCAGGAGGTGCCCACAACATGGAATGTCTAAGGCTGAATACATAAGTATCTTCTATTATGGATTAGATTGTGAATCGCGTGTTTTTACCGATGCATCATTAGAAGGAGCGTTGTTATCTAAGACATCACTTGAAGTAGAAAAGTTGTTTGAATACATCTCTATGAATTCATGTGACTAGCCTGGGAGAGAGAGAGGATCATATGTACTTGGTAAGGTGGGTTAGATTGAACATCAAGTGGTGAAGCCGAATAGGGATGATGAGATCGTCTCTAGTCTAGCTAACATCAACAAGCTACTAGAGTCCCAGCAGAAGCAGATTACAAATTTGACACAAAGGGGGCCTAGTAGGCAGCAGCAAGAAATGAAGAGTATTGAAGATACCTTCAATCGACACATGGCTGAGAATGATGCAAGGATTGATATTCTTGAGGATACCATGAATGTTGATCATGCAGATTTATCTAAGCAGTTGAAGGACCTTACCTTGATTATGGGGCAGATGACTGTTAATGTGAATCAATTGGCACAGACGTGGTTGAGTAATGTCATCACCTTGAGGTCCGGGATGCAGTCTGATGGTCCAATGAAGCTGGCTAGTGAGAGCGAATGAAGTAGGGGAGTTGCTCGACCAACACTAATAGATCTGGTCGAACTGAGGTCGAGCAATCTTCAGAAAAACATAATCACGACACTCTGTTTTCAGGTTTGCCTCTCGACCAGCACCTTTTCGCTCGATCAGACCATCCAAGTCGAGCGAAAGTCGAGCAGCACCTAGCCACGGATAGCTCTCGATCGGGCGGTTTGTTCGACTTGGACAAGGTTACTCGACCAGACCTCCTAAGTCGAGCAGAAGTTGAGCAACACATGAAGGAGCATAGGTCGCGATTGCCTACATCGTTTGACCAAGGACAAGTTGCTCGACCAACTTACCCAAGTCGAACGGAGGTCGAGCAGTCCTGTTTTGTGCCTGATTTGATACCGAATGCTACACCTGTTGATTAGAACAACTTAGTACCATCTCAAGGGCCTAATACTGAGCTTACAATGGAGAAGAAGTGGGAAAGAGCAAAGAGGTTGAGAGCCGAGAAGCTTAGACTTGAGATGGATAATGAAGATATGGTTTTCTCTTTTGATCAAGCAATGAAGATGCCCATGGAGACTCAATTATGCAAGAGCATAGATGTGGTTTCTAACTTGTTTAATCTTGATTTTTCTAAGACAGATGATTCTGAATGTAAGTGGAAGATTGACTAGGAGGTGTCTAGATAGCCATGGGAGGAAGGAAATTCTGAGGATCGTATTTTTGTGACCAAAAAAGGTGAGGTGTTGAGTGTAGACAAGAAGAGGGAAAAAAAATATTTGAATGTGATGATGGAGAAGACCATCCTCTGATCCAGTAGCCTACAAAGCGGTAATCCATCGTGACTCTCCGACGTTAAACATGAGCGCCTGTTGGAACTTGTTCCTTTCGTTTTATTGCTTTATTTATTTTGTGTGAGTAAGAAATTTTTATATTTAAGGTGCTTACTATTCGGCAATTACATCTCTTTGCAAACTTAGTTTCAACTTACGTTTTTACTGAGTTTGGGGGGTGTGATGTTCTTACATCATTGAAGCACCAAGAGTATAATCTTTTCTTTGTAATGTTTGCTAGGGGAGTTGATTTTTTGTGGTATGTTGAAACTTTAATCGGTTTTGACGTGTCGATTTTTTGCAATTTTCCTAGTGTTCAGTGGCGTGTCTAGTATGTGGAGTCGATTATATAATCAATTAAGTCTTTCTTATAGTTCTCCTATATTATTATTAATGAATCGTGTGGTGAAGTGTGATTGAGCTTTGATGATAGAGAAGGTAAAAGAATGGCAAGATGAGTTCTACACTGAGGCTTTGACCTGACCGAGTTAAACAACTTGAGGAGCTCGTGCATACGTTGAAGAAAAATCAAGTGCCCTCATTTTCTTTTACTAATTTTTTTGTGTGCTTTAAATTCATAGAGTGGAAGGATTGAGTTTATATTTTTGGTGATTCATGTGAGCTTATATTGTTTAAATTGTTTCTAAATTCATATGCGTTTGAAATTGATGAATAAAGTGTACTTGAGTTATATTGTGATATGAAGTTCTATGTGTACTTGTGAGATATTGCTTGCCATGAAGAGTACTCTGTTACTTGTTAAAAACATATATGAGATTTTGAGTCTTATATCATGTACATAATCACATGATATTTCTGTCTGGTGAGTATCGTTCTTGTGTGTGTATTGTAGAACTTGCCTCTTATCTTATTTGAAACTATATGTGTGTTAGATGATGGGAGATGATTTAAGGCCATCCTTGAATTTATGAGTCACTTAGCCAAATAATTTCCTAAATGATGTTTATCCGTAGTTAGCCTCGTTGAGCCTAAAAGCCTTATTTCTTTGGCAACCTACGAAGATAGCCACTTTAATATTCTATTAAATGCTTTCAAAGTGTGTGAAGTTGATTTTGATGGAATTTGGAAGGAATAAAATATTTGGAGTTGTACAAGTGATTATGAGCTTAAAAATAAGTTGCTTAGGGGTAGTGCCCAAAATTGGTACCCCGAGATGTTAGAGGTAGTGCCCGAAACTTGTACCTCAAGAAAGGAAAAAAAAGAAAAGAAGGAAAAAATGTCGAGCTTGAAGAAAAATGAGAGAAAAGAAAATTAGAAGAGCATGAAGCTGGATAGCCTTGAAGTGTAAGAATCTGCAGTACAAAAGATCTCCGGTTTTAATTCTCTACTAATTGAGTCACTTTATCCATATGTTTCCTACCCTTACCAAAGAGCCAACATTACATCCAAAAGAAAAGTCCTTTTTGATCTCATTATCGAATCATAATAATAGTGGTTGAGAGTTTAAGACTTTTGGCAAGCTTATGGTTATGCATGCACTTGAATTGAATTTGAGTATAAACACCTTAACCCATGGGTGTACATCTTTTACACTTTAGTGCAAGTGATATATACTTCCCGTAAGAACATATTGATGGAGTATTTGAATAGGTGGTGATTGTTTTAACTTGTATGCTATGAATTGATTATTACATGTAATGAAAGTTACATGATCTAAGTTGAGGACAATTGTATTTAGAATGGGGTATTTGTCATAATCCTTATTTTTCTGCTTATTTTCTTACTCTCTCTCTCTTTATTTTTATTTTGTTGCCTCGGGACGAGCAATGAGTAAGTTTGGGGGATTGATGAGAGTGAAAATAAACATGTTTTAGTGTCCAACTAACACCTTTCTGATTGATATTGTTGTCATATATTAGCACAAGTATCTTATATTCAATATATGTGAGAAAAAAGTGCACTTGAGGTGTTTTATTGTGTTTTAGGTGGAAAAAGGGCAAAAGTGCCAAGTTGGAGAAAATGTGCAATTTGTGCAAGGATGCTCTGAAACGCATGTCCAATTTGTGTAACTATTCTGTATTTTTGTGGAGCTCTAAACTAGAAATTTGATACATGGATGGAAAGCTACAGAAAAGAGGGTCGTTTTGGCGTAAAGAACACTTCAATCGGATTCCAAACTAGAAAGTTATGATCAAAGTGGTGACGTCTCGCAAGCTGTGCCGAATAGAATGGCTGTGCCACTTTGCATGACTTGTTACAAATTCAAATGTTGAATTTTCTGTGAGTTATTTATATAGATAGTAAACCAAGGACGAGAGGAACACGTGAGTTCAAGAATTACTCAAATCGGGGGTCGGATGTGGAAGTTATGCACGAAACGGTGAGATTGCGCAAGCTTGCTCGACCAATGGAAGCTTGCTCGACCAGAATTATTTTGGTCAAGCGAAAGAGGTCAAGTCGAGCAAAATGTGCAAAAACTTACAGAGAGCTTGCTCAACCATTGCTTGACTTGGAGGCTTTGTTCGACTACTGAAGGCTTGGTTAAGCAGAATGTCGCTGATGCTATTTTTGGTAATTTCGGGTTTCTTTTACCAAATTTTTGAGTATGTCTCAATAAAAGCCCATCCATGGCCTATAAGGAGAGCTTACAAGTATTAAAGGAGATGTAGATCACATCATTAATCATCATAGAGTCATATTGGATTGGAGAGAGGCCACAACAATACTACACCCCACAAGGGGGGGTCACCCCCCAATCAACATCCACATCCTTTCCTCCATCCATCCATCAATTTGATGATTTGTCTGTGGAATCAAGAGGAGAACAAAGAGGAGAATTCAAGATGGAGAAGGACACGATGATGCCACATCTAGGGTTTATTTCGTTTTCTAATTTATCTTGTAATTTTCCAGAGATCCGGGTAAGATCTATCCAAAACTCATGATTGTTCTTCGTAACATCATGGGCTAGAGCCTTTTTGGTAGAACTATGGTTGTGAAGGTTTTTATAAATTAATTGAACTTTCGTGTGTAAACTTTGTACAACACTACTTGTGGATTTATTTTATATATGATTGTGCTTTCTCAATTCATATTCACGATCGTTTTTTGCATCTTCAATTAGTATATAGAGTCTGAATATACATATTGGTTGTAGATTGAGTGCGTTCACCGCTGAACATGATTCCATGTTATGATTCTAAGTGAGGGGACTCTGAAGCTTCATTAGAACTATCATATATGAATACTTATTAATTGAATTGAATTCGGGTTATTAAGTAGGATAAAGAGGATAATTTTATAGTACATATAAAGGGAGATCATATAGGGTTAGACTACCAATTGGCCAGGAAAATAATTTATACTGATAGTACCCAGAAAGGGGAGTGAAATTATATCTTTGTATCTGAGGTTATTCACACATGTTACATACATGTTTACTTATGTCTATGGAGTAGATATTCATGGTTTATTGATGCGTCCATATTCCACAAGGCAGAGTCTGAGGTTATTCACACATGTTACCTATTTTCCTACTTGATCCACTTTCTATTCTTCGAATGATATTTTATTTTAATTGTTATTTTAATTAATTGTTTATTAGTTTAATAATTAAATCCTAAAACTTTATTCCCTTCATCTTAATTAATTTAGTTAATAAATAAATTGGTAATACGTCATTCTTTGGGTTCGATAATTCACTTGGTCGCTTGCTTAAGCTGCAACTGATATCCTTAATACTTGGAATTAATTTTGCGTGCAAAGAAAATGTGCATCGAGAACATAAAGAAGAGAGTTAGATTCCCCATCTATCCTACACCACTTCCAAACCCTAATTCCAACCTACGGAGCTATGGAGAGAGGTTCTTCTGTCGAACCAAGTGAGAACCAAGTGAAGATTCAAGACGGAGAGAGTCGCGACGGCGCCCGCATCTGGGGTTTACTTCGCTTCTTAATTTATCTTGTAATTTTCAAGACTATAGGTAAGGTCCTACCAACCACCATGGTTGTTCCTATATCAATCATGGGCTTTAACCGCTTCGGTAGTTCTAGGGTTATGAAGGTTTTATGAGTTAATTGAATTTCCATGTATAAACTCCGTACAACACTACTTGTTATTTATTTTATATAAGACTATGCTTTTTAAATTCATACTCACAGTCGTTTTGTGCATCATTAACTGTTATGTAGAGTCTGAATACATATATTGGTAATTTATCTTGTATTTTCTAGATATATTTCTAGATATATGGGTAAGATCTATCCAACCCCATGATTGTTCTTCGCAACATAATGAACTAGAACTATTTTGGTAGATCTAGGATTTTGAAGGTTTTTATGAATTAATTGAACTTTCATGTGTATACTCCATACAACATTACTTGTGGATCTATGTTATATAAGACTATGCATTTTTAATTCATACTCAGAGTTATTTTATGCATCATTAACTGTTATGTAGAGTCTGAATACATTTCTTGGTTATTGATTGAGTGCGTTACTGCTGAGTAAGATTCCATGTTAGATTCTAAGTGTGGGGACTCCGAAGCTTTATTAGAACTATCTTATATAAATACTTATTAATTTAATTGAACTATGGTTATTAAGTAGGATAAAGAGGATAATTTTATAGTACCTATAAAGGAAGATCATATCGGGTTAGAGTACCAAACATGCGGGAAAATAATTGATACCGATAGTATTTAGAAAGGGGGTGAAGTTATATTTATTTCTCCAAGGTTATTCACACATGTTACACCCATATTTACTTGTGTCTATAGAGAAGATTTGCATGGTTTAGTGATGTGTCCATATTCCACAAGGCAGAGTCGGACATTGATGCACGAAAGGAGATTAACTAGTGAAATTGGATTATCCTAAAGCTACCTCCTACTTGATCCACTTTTGTACTCTTCCAGTGATATTTTATTTTAATTGTTATTTTATATTTTTTTTAGTAGGTTAATAATTTGACACCTAAAACTTTATTGCCTTGTCTTAATTAATTTAGTAAATAATTAAATTGATAATACGCCGTCCTTTGGGTTTTAACTTGGTCGCTTGCTTAAGCTGCAATTGATATCCTTAATACTTAGGGATAAATTGTGGGTTGAGAAAACGCTCATCAAGTTTTTGGCGCCGTTGCCGGGGACAACTGTTATTATTGATTTTATTATTTATAGTTGATTAAGACTTTTATTTATGATTATTTTTTTCTATCTAACCTTGAATTTTTCTAAGGTTCTTGTGCACTAGGAAAATGAGAGGAAGGAATAATACACTGAGCTAAACATGGCCGAAGCAAGGCAGAATTCAGATAATGTTGCCATACGTAGAATTTTCACGAACAATGGGATTGACAACATGGGGTTGATAGGAGCAAGGGGGAAGATGATGATTTTGAGATACATCCTGCTCTTACCAACATGGTAGGGAAGAATCCCTTTTCTAGAGGTTGTTTTGAAGATCTATATCAGCATCTCAAAAGATTCCTTGGTTATGCAAACACTCAAAAGGGTGCTGGAGCTAATGATAATACTAAACGGATTGCCCTATTCAAGTTTTCATTAATTGATAGGGCAGAAGCTTGGTATGAGACTCTTCATGCCACAAATTGCACTACATGGGACAATCTGCATCAGAAGTTCTTAGAGAGATAAATCCACCCTCAAAGATCTTCAGAATGAAGCAAGAGATCCCAATTTGTTATGAATCAGGGTGAGAACTTTCATAAGGCATGGGACAGGTTTAAAAACGTGATCAGGAGGTGCCCACATCATGGAATGTCTAAGGCTCAGTACATAAGTATCTTATACTATGGATTGGATTGTGAGTCGCATATTCTTATTGATGCATCATTAGGAGGAGCGCTATTATCTAAGACAGCATTTGAAGCAGAAAAGTTGTTTGAAGACATCTCTATGAATTCACGTGACTGGCCTACGGAAAGAGTAAGAGGATCATATGTACTTGGTAAAGTATCATAGGTTGAGTATCAAGTGGTGAAGCCAAATAGGGATGATGAGATCGTCTCTAGTCTAGCTAATATCAATAAGCTATTAGAGTCTCAGTACTACAGTCTCAGCAGAATCAGATTACAGAATTGACACAAAAGAGGCCTAGTATAAAAGATACCTTCACTCGATACATGGCTGAGAATGATGCAAGAGTTGACTACATCAAAGCGAGAATGAATTTTGATCATGCAGATTTATCTAAGCAGCTGAAAGACCTTACCTTAATTATGAGGCAGATGGTCGGGAATGTGAATCAATTGACACAAACATTGGAGAAAAGAATGTTCCCGTCTCAAGGCATAATAAACCTAAAAGAGTGCAAAGCCATCACATTGAGGTCCAGGACGCAGTACGAAAGTCCGATGAAGCCTGTGGACAAAAAAGAAGAGAGAAGGGCTCTCGTTCGACCAGCCTCTCGCAGTTCGACCAAACTTGATGGTCGAACTGTGGTCGAACCAGTTATGGAAAAATAAAGAAATGATACTCTATTATATGGCTCACCATTCGACCAGAGCAGTCCTGTTCGACCAGACCTCTCTGGTTGAACAATGGTCGAACGAGCACCTGTTGAGCAGAAAATTCGAGTTCAGATTCCAGACCCTCCGTTCGACCAGACTCATCCGGTTTGACCAGACCATTCTTAATGGGCATTGAATCTTAAACACGGGGAGATTAACGAACTCATAATAAGAGGGAGGTGGTTGTGCAATAATATTTCTTTAGTGGATGATTTATTATTATTAGACTTAGGTATAAGTTTTGGGCTAAACTTGGATGCTTAAGCCCAATGGGAGGCCCAAACCCTAATTTCTCCTCCTGGTCCCTATTGTAGCCATATAATAGCCAATCTCAGCAGTCTGGATATCTCAATCACACACGCCTAAAACCATAAGTGCACGAGATGGACTGCAGATTGAGTTCATCTTGTAGATCGTTGCCTAAACAATGGGAAGACGTGGCTTAGGAATACAACAGAAGATCGGATAAACTCATGTGAAAGGTAATCCAATTCTATGTTTATGCTTCCTCTACGATAGAATTACATGGAACCCTAATGGTTCATTGCTCCGTCAGGCTTTCGCCCATTGCGGAAAATTCCCCACTGCTGCCCAGCAGCTTGATCAAACCAAGCCTCCGCAATTTCAGAATCTCCCTGGAGAATGGCCTGTTCTCCCCGGTCGGAATAGGTGGATTAATCCCTTCCCTTAGAACCGTACTTGAGAGTTTCCTACTTCATACTGCTCCTCGTTCAATTCTTTTGGTTCCCGTTATCATATCTAACGAATGGGATTTCTCATGGATCTATCCCACCCTTTGGGTTAACCAAAGAGGTAACCAAATGATCCAAACGCCAACAATTGGTATCAAAGCATAGGTTCTATGGCTAAACGTGACACGTTGGCCTAGGGTTTGAGTGGAATACATGATATTAGGGTTTAGAGTTTGATCATTGTTGAAACCCTAATTGTACACCACACATATACCACCGCACAAAACACGGCGGAGGTAAGGCTTGGTCAACCATGGAAGACTGACGGCAGTATGGTAAGCGCCGGTATCAGGCACGATAGAGGCTTGCTATCGGTGGCTCCACAACTCGGTGATTGAAGTCAGAACGACTTCCTACTTGGACTATAAACATCGCTATTTTATGTAGTTAGTGTTTTAAGAAACCCAGACTGCGATGGCACGGAGGTGGCCAGTTTTTGTGTGGTGGCATGACGGCAGCTGTCGACCTAAAGTTGACAAAAAGAAAAGGCTGTGCGCGAACTAGAGTACATGGCTGGCACCTTGACGGCGCTTGATCGGCGGCTGGCAGTATAGTTTTTGCTGAACGACGATAGTGTCGTGCATCGATCGTACTGCTGGAGGCCACTGATTGCAACACAGGCAATTTCAAGGCTACAATAGCATATGTCTGACCGGGTCAGATGGTGATTCCGAGCGAGTCTTGAAGGATTTCGGGCGAGTCATCCATGGATTCTGATTGGGTCTGAGACGCTCTCCGAGTGAGTCATAGGCTATTCAGGTCGGGTGTAGTCGCTGGCAGACGATGATGCTACACACTGGAGAGTGACCGGATAATGAATAGGCTAGCGAGGCTGCTGGATAGAGTCACTGTGGGCATGCGTCGCTACCACAGCTCATGGCTGGAATTTTCAGTGGTGGTGTGGGCGTCGGGCTATAGCGGATCGCATGCAGCGGGTCTTTCATGATTCACGGTGTATGGTTCCGGCAGCATTTTAGGGCTTGACCAGCAAGCTTGCAAGTGGGGCTGATGGGATCCGGGCGAATCATCCATGTGTTTCGGGCCTGCATGGTTGAGGTTGAGTCAATGGACTATGAAGCATGGCTGATGGTGGCTTGGCTGGGAGCAGCTTCACATGTCAGAACTGTTGCGTAGAGGTGTGAGTCAGGTCCAGCCGGCGACGCTGCACAGAAGACGACTGCACAGTTGGCTGGTGCCAGGTGGCGCAGATGAACCTTTAGCAGTGGTCGACTTCTGCAGCGGTGTGGATGGCGGCGCTGGGCATGCTGGTGTATCGATGAAGGCACACATCCGGCATGTGCACGATGGCAGGAGTGTGGGCCAGTTCACGGCGCTGATCGTGATGGTTTTGGTCTTGATTATAGTCGACGAAGCACGATGGTTCACAGCTGTACTATCCTTCATACCCATCGACACAATTGTTGATGGAAGAGGGTTTCGATCGTGCTAGATGTAGGAGTTTCGACGGAGGGTTGGCGTGCTCGGAAAGTCAGTGGCTAGTCGTTGATGAGCGGCGGCAGATCAGCGACATGACATGCCGGTGGCCAGTTCTTGTTGGGGATCTTGGATGCGACTGTATAGTGCTTCGGCATACATCTAGGGTTTCGGCAGGCGTGTTGATAGATGACTTGGGGCGCAAGAAATTTGACTTACTGTGTAAGTTATCGATTAATCCCTTAGAGTATTGATCAAGTCATCTATCTTTAGCAATTAATTTTCTTATATATGTTTGTTAAAATTGTTTTATTTGTCAAATATTGTTATATATTTGGATGCACGTGCTATTTCATTTAACGCTTTAAATAGTGGCATGATAAGTTGCGTATTATATAAGTGATATATTGTATGCATTCGAAAACTCTCTTGTTAAATAACTAAGTGGGAGAGGGATTCATTAAGAAAGGATATTGTGCTTATCTCAAGCTTCATATAAATGATACAATCCTTACTCATTTTAGGATGTGACTTTATCTAAGATTTTGTGTCTTAAGACACAAAAGAAGATAAAATAGATAAAGGCGGTTCCTTATGCTTCGGCAATAAGGATGCTTAATCTATAGAATGCTATGCGCGAGATTGGATATTTGTTTTGACAATAGCATAATCAGTGGGTATCAAGGTAACCAAGAACAAGAATATTGAATTGTGGTAAAACATATTTGAAGTGCATGAGAAGGACTGGAAATTATATGTAGGCTTACCGGACAGATTCATTACTTCTTGACGGTTACTTAGATTAAGATTTTTCAAATCATGGGGATGATAGTAAATCCACCTCAAGGTTATGTGTTTAAATTGGGCAGTAGATACATAATATGGAGGACTATTATATAGAAATATATTTCGGACTCCACCATAAAAAATAATAATATTGGAGCCTTGTGGCTGCCAAAGTATTTGTATGGTTCTAGAAACTTTGTAATGGATTTAGATATGATTCTGAGTTTGCCTAAGGTCATCACAAGTTATTGTGATAATAATGGTGCACTTGCAAACTTGAAGGAATCACGAGTTCATAAGGTAATTAAACACATTGAGAGCGAGTACTACCTGATATGAGAAATTCTATGATGATGGGAAGGTTGTTGTCATCTAGATTTCATCGGATGATAACCTAGTAAATCCATTTACAAGGACCTTAAGGCGAAAGTTTTTTATGGTCATGTAGTGGGAGTGGTAATCAGATGTATAGTAGTGAATATGGCAGCATTGTCTTTTAATATAAGTGGGAGATTATTGGATTGTATACTAAAAGTCTAGCTTTTTGTATGAACAATGTTTTGACAATATTTGAAATGAGGATCATGTGATCAAACGTTTGCAATAATGTTGTTGCAAAAGTCCATTTACTTTATACTATAGATAATATGGTGTGCGACGTCACACGAAAGATCATATTATCGGTTCCTTATAAAGTATAAACAGATGTTCACAACCGCCCCACCCTCCAAATCGGCATCTTTATAGTCTTCTTCACTTCATTATGTACAGTTTAAGGTTAAAAATTTCATAAAATATACTGCAGGACAGTGAGATGATAATTTTTAGTTAGTGGGTTAGTTGGATGACTCTGGAGGAAAATAAGGCATTGGAATATACTTTTTTTAGCAATATTATTTATAATACTGTGATCTGAATACAATGTCTTTAAACTCTTGTAGCTTGTGTTTATGGGCTCTGAATTTCAAATGTTTTCTTAACCAACCGTTTGTTTTATTCATCTTTACAGGTACTAGCTAATAAGCCTGATGTTGCAATTAAGGTTTAAAATTCTAAGTTCTATCTATGTTCATTAATCTGCTTATGTACTAAAACTTAGGTAGCTCTTGCATATTGTAAATTCTCTGTATTATAGGGTTTTTATGTTTTAAGTTCTTTGTGTTATGAAACTTTTCCTCGTATCTTAGCTCTTATGCTGAAATACAATTTAGAATTATCATTTTAGTTAGTTGAATTACACTGCCAGTGTATGAATATCTCGGCATATCATAAACAGTTTATTTGATGGAAATTCTTATCTAAAGAAAGAATATCGGTTGGCTGGACATGCATTGATTTATACAACTGTAGTCTCTTTTTATGTTTTCCTCTTTGTTCTTGCTTAAATGTCAATATGCCGGAGCTTTAATTTGAATTTATATGTATACAAATTGCAGCACTACACTAATTTGAATTTATTAACTGCTTGATTGTTGTGATAAAGTTAATCTTTAGTAATCATTGGCAACATGAACCTAGCTGATAGCCACTTGCTACTATATTATCATCATGGATCATTTTAGAGAAAAAATATTCTTTTTGGAATCATGTTCTTAAATCTTTTTGGTTCGATTTCATTTATATTGTTTCCATTAACCATCATTGTTCTATTGCATTATTTTTAAGTCATATTAATATTTTTTTTCAATAAATAACTTTAAGTCATATTATTAAGCTCTAAATTTTATTTTATTTCAGGTAATTGCAGTTAGACGACAAGAAGATAAAAATATCATATAATGCAAGTAAAGAAGATAAAGTGGATTGGAAACAATAGGTTAGGAATCTCTTCGTCATGAGGTTTTTGTTTATAAATTTAGGTTTTATTGATGTAAAATTATTTTTTTCAAAATTTAACTAGTTAGGATATTTTTGTACTTTTTAAGTTAGAAATGATTTTTTATACATTTGATATTAAATATTTGAAATTATTGTAAAATATTCATAAGTTTTGCGTTATATTAGCATAATTACATTAATCTGATTTTAATAATAATATAAAATTATGTATAAAATTAAATAAAAATAAAAATAAAAATATGAAAGTCATCATATAAAAACCGATGTCTATTGGTGTGAAACTGATGTCTATACTAGAAAAAGCATCGGTGAATAGCGATGTGTTTTGATGCAAAATCAACGTCTTTTCTTAAAACACATGAGTTGTTAAACAATGTCAAATAAGTCTAACCGATGTCTTTTAGTGGATAGACATCGATTAATAACCAATGTCTAATGTGTCTTCACTGATGACTTTGCCGAGAAAGACATCAGTTATAAGCCGATGTCTTTTTGACCTATCCGATATCTTTTATAGAAAAGACATCCGTGAATAAACGATGTCTTATGTGTGCCAACTGATCTCTTTCCACTGAAAGACATCGGTGGATAACTGATGTCAAAGAGTGCAACCGATGTCTTTCGGTTGAAACACATCGGTGGAAAACCAATGTCAAAGTATGCAACCGATATTTATACAATGGAAAAGACATCGGCTAAAAACCGATGTCTATCAACTCCTACTTACAACATCAGGGGCTTCAACATCGGCTGCTTAGTGAAATAGATATCGATTTTTAACCAATGTCTATCATCATTTTTGGTGTAGTGCCTGGAGAATTTGAACTCGCGATCAGAGATATTATTCGACCAGCCACAGCCCGTTCGACCAGACTAATTTGGTCAAACATAGGTCAAACAAACTCGTTCAGCCCATTTCGATACTGAATTCTACACCTGTTGTTCAGAACACTTCAGAGCCATCCCAAGAGCAGAATACCGAGCTTACAGTGGAAAAGAAGTGGGAAAGAGCGAAAAGATTGAGAGCCGGGAAGGATAAGGCGGAAAAGGTTGAACGTGATGAATGGGGAATTTCAAAGACTAAGATACCTTCTCCGTTTCCCTTTCGGATAGTCAAAATGTGATTGGAAGAAAAGTTCAAGAGATTTCAGGATATTATGTATAAGAAAAGCTTGAACATTCCTTTCTCCGAAACAATCTTGGAGATGACGTACTATGCCCGATTTCTGAAAGATATTATATTGAAAAAGAGAAGCTTGAACGGGGTAGAAACAATGAATCTATCAGAAAACTGCAGCTCGATCATTCAGCAAAAGCTACCAAAAAATTTGAAAGATCTGGGAAGTTTCACTATCTTATATGAGATTAGAAAGGGGCCGGCACGTAAAGCTTTATGTGATCTTGGAGCAAGCATCAGCTCGATGCCCTTATCTATATTTAAGAAGCTAAGTTTGGGGGAGCTTGCTCCCACAATGGTGGCTTTGCAATTGGCGGATAGGTCTATGACCTTTCCGAAGGGTGTGATAGAGAATGTACTTGTCAAAGTGGACAAGCTTATATTTCCTGTGGATTTTTTAGTGCTTGAGATGGAAGATGACAAGGATAATGTTCCCCTTATCTTGGGGAGACCATTCCTTGCTACTGCTGGAGCTATGATTAATGTTCAAAAGGTTGAGCTTAGGATACAGATGGATAAAGAAGAGGTCTTGTTTAACCTTGACAAAGCAATGAAGATGCCAATGAAGAAGCAGTGTCACAGCATCGATGTGGTGGAGGAGATTGTGAAGGAAGACATGTCCTTAATCCTTTCAAAGGATCCCTTGGAGACATGCTTGATGGAGTCTCTTACTTTTCCCACCACATAGCTAGATGAGCACTCCAATGAGGTATGTATTGATTTTCTTGAAAACCTACTTGCTTTGGGTGATGACAGGTATGAATCAAAGAGGACCAAGTTTAAGAGGTGAAATGGACTAGAAAATACTTACCTTTGGATAGTGAGAGCACTCCAAAAGAAAAGAAGAAAGAGGAGTTGAAACCACTATCGGGGCACTTGAAGTACGCCTATCTAGGTGACAATGTACAATATTCGGTAATTGTATCTTCTTTCCTTGATGATGATCAACTTGAGGAGTTGCTAGATGTGCTTAGGAAGTATAAGTCTGCCATTGGTTGGTCTCTTGATGATTTGAAGGGTATTAGTTCATCATATTGCATGCATAGAATAAGATTGTTAGATGAGGCTAAGAGTAGCGTTCAGAATCAGCAGAGGGTGAATCACGCTATTCAAGAATTGATTAGGAAGTAAATCCTAACGTGGCTAGATGCAGGAATTATTTATCCCATTAGTGATAGTCCCATGTGAGTCCATTGCATGTTGTAGCTAAGAAGGGGGGCATGACTATAGTGAAAGCCGATGATGGTGAGACTTTATCCACTAGGATTCCTACGGGATGTCATGTGTGTACGGATTACAGGAAACTGAATGAAAATACATGCAAAGACCATTTTTCCCTTCCTTTCATGGATTAAATGCTTGATCGTCTTTTAGTGTACGAGTTTTATTGTTTCTTGGATGGTACTCGGGTTATAATAAAATCATGATTGTGCCTGAAAACCAAGAAAAGACCACTTTTACTTGCCCTTATGGAGCTTTCGCCTTTAGGAAGATGCCTTTTGGATTGTGTAAGCACCTGCTACATTTCAGCGCTGCATGATGGCCATATTTGATGGGTTGATAGAAAAGATCATTGAGGTGTTTATGGATGATTTTTCTATGTTTGGTTCCTCCTTTGATATTTGCTTGTCTAACTTGTCAATTGTTCTGAAGAGATGTCAAGAAACTAATCTTGTCTTGAATTGGGAGAAGTGCCACTTCATGGTGAGAGATGTGATTGTTCTTGGGCATCATGTTTCGGCCAAGGGATTGCAGGTGGATTGAGCAAAGGTGGTGGCCATTGAGAAGCTTCCACCACCTACCAATGAACGAGGAGTGCGGTCCTTCCTTGGACACATTGGTTTTTATAGAAGATTCATAAAAGATTTCTCGAAATACTCCAAGCCCTTATCTCATTTACTTGAAAATGATGTTCCTTTTGTTTTTGATGAAGAATGTCTAACAGCTTTTCATGTTTTGAAAGAGGGGCTTATTACTACACCTATCTTGATCACACTGGATTGGACTCAGCCATTTTTACTTATGTGTGATGCAAGTGACTTAGCACTTGGAATGGTGCTCGGGCAAATGAGGAAGAAGAAGTTTTGCGTTATTTACTATGCGAGTAAAACTTTTGATACAACACAAAAGAACTACACTATTACTGAAAAGGAGTTTCTAGATGTGGTGTATGCATTCAATAAGTTTCGACAGTATTTGGTTGGCATGAAGACTATAGTATACACGGATAAATCAACGATCTGGTATTTGATAGGGAAGAAGGAAGCAAAGCCAATGATCATTAGATGGATTCTTCTTCTGCAAGAGTTTGATATGGGATCTGGGATAAGAAAGGAACAGAGAATGTTTTGGCGGATCACCTATCAAGGTTGGAGACAATGGAACATTGTGATGATTCTTTCGAATATATAGAAGAGATGTTCCCTGATGAGAAGATCATGGCCATGCTTGTTGAAGGGGCTGAGAGAGCTTGTGTGGTAGATTCTCAAGGAATGGATCCATGGTACGCTGATTATATCAATTACATAGTCGTAGGTGAAATTTTGAAAGATCTCAATAGGTATCAACTTGTCAAGTTTAAGAGAGATGTTGAGATGTTTATATGGTATGATCCATTTGCCTACAAGATTTGTATGGATTCCATAGTCTGTAGGTTTGTGTCTGAGATTGAGATGGAGAGTGTTCTTGAATTTTGCCATGCACATCCTAACAGGGGGCACTTCGGAGCTCAAATGACAGCATCTAAGGTACTACAATCTGCTTTTTACTGGCCTACTTTGTTTAAAGACTGTGAGTCCTATGTGGCGACATGCGATAGATGTCAAAGGATAAGAAACATAAGTAGAAGAGATGAGATTCCACTTCAGCCGAGCATTGTTGTTGAGATATTTGATGTACGGGGGATCGATTTTATGGGACCTTTTCCCCTATCTAATGGATTTCTCCACATCCTTTTAGTAGTGGATTATGTTTCTAAGTGGGTGGAAGCCATTTCCACTCGTGTGAATGATTCGAGGACTGTTGTGTCTTTCTTGAAGAAACATATCTTTGCCCGCTGATGAGAGTGAAAATAAGAGTGCTTGAGTGTCCAATTTAACACCTTTTTGATTGATAATTATTGTCATATATTAGCAAAAGTGTCTTATATTTGATATATGTGAGAAAAAGGTGCACTTGAGGTGTTTTATTGTGTTTTAGGTGGAAAAATGATCAAAAGTGCAAAGTTGGAGAAAACGTGCAACTTATGTAGGAATGCTGAAAAATGCACGCCCAACTTGTGTAATTTTTCTGTATTTATGTGGAGATTTGAACTGGAATTATGATACATGGTTGGAAAGCCACAGAAGTGAGGATCGTTTTGGCAAAAACAACACATCAATTGGAATTCAAATGAGAAAGTTATTTTCTAAGTGCAAGTTGAGTCAAACAAAATGACTATGCCTATTTTCATGACTTGTTACACATTCAAATGATTGATTTTCTTTGAGTTCTTTATATGGATAGAAAGCCAAAGAAAAGAGGATTGCGTGAGCCTAAGAATCACTCAAATCGGAGCTTGGATGTGGAAGTTATGTGCGAAATGGTGAGATTGTGAATACAGCTCGACCAGCCATTAGACCAAGGCCTCCAGTTCGACCAAAACTACTTTGGTCGAACGGGGACACGCAGATTTGATTTCGATGGGATTTTTATCCCCTATTCGTGAATTTTTATATTTTCCAAGGAGCCCATCCAAGGTCCATAAGGAGATCCTACAAGTATTAAAAGGGATGTAGAACTCATCATTATTCATTGAATAGAGATTGGATTAGCGAGAGGCCACAAAAATCCCACACCCTACAAGGGGGGATCAACCCCCAACCATCATCCAGATCCTTTCCTCCATCCATCCATCACTTTGAATATTCGTCTGTGGAATAAAGAGGAGAACCAAGAGGAGGATTCAAGACGGAGAAGGACATGACGACTCCCACATCTAGGATTTCCTTCGTTTCATAATTTATCTTGTATTTTCCGGACATATAGGTAAGATCTATCCAACCCCATGAACGTTCTTCGAAACGTCATGGGCTAGAACCGTTTTGGTAAATCTAGGGCTTTGAAGGTTTTATGAATTAATTAAACCATCTTGTGTGTCCTCCGTACAACACTACTTGTGGATTTATTTTATGTTTGAGTGTGCTTTCTTAATCCATATTCACAGTCGTTTTGTGCATCTTCAATTAGTATATAGAGTCTGAATATATATGTTCGTTGTAGATTGAGTGCGTTCATCACTGAACAGGATTCCATGTTATGATTCTAAGCGAGGGGACTCCGAAGTTTCATTAGAACTATCATATATGAATGTTTATTAATTGAATAGAATTTGGGTTAGTAAGCAGTTTAAAGAGGGTAATTTTATAGTACATATATCGGGTTAGATTCCACACGTGAGAAATAATTGATACTGATAGTACCTAAAAAGTGGTTGAAATTATATCTCTTGCTCCAAGGTTATTCACACGTGTTACATGCATATTTACTTGTGTCCATAGAGTAGATTTGCATGGTTTAGTGATGCGTCCATAGTCCACAAGGCAGAGTCAGCCTGCACTTGAGAGGGAAGTTAAGTAGTAAAACTAAATTACCCTACAGCTACCTATTCTCCTACTTGATCCACTTTCGTATCCTTCTAGTGCTATTTTATTTTATTTGTTATTTAATCTTTGTATTTTGGTTGATAATTAATTCCACAACTCTTATTGCTTTCCATCTTAATTAATTTAGATAATAATTCAATTGATAATACGCCGTCCTTCAAACTTGGGGATTAGTTTTGTGAGCAAAGAAAACGTGCATCACCTGCTATGGAGTTCCTAGAGCACTTGTGATAAGCATAGGGTTACTACACCATATCAACCTCAAGCGAATGGGCAAGTGGAGATCTGCAACCGTCAAGTGAAATAAATCTTGGAGAAGGTAGTCGGAAACAATAGGAAGGATCGGGCTATGGAGCTCGATGATGTGTTGTGGGGGTTTCTAACTGCTTACAAGATGGTGCTTGACATGTCCACGTATCAAATAGTCTATGGGAAATTCAGCATAGAGCTTTTTGGGCATTGAGAAGCTTGAACTTGTCTCTTAAGGATCAAAAAGTGTTGAGGATGACTCATACCAATCAATTGGATGAGTTCAGAAATCGAGCTTTCAAGAACTCGGAGATAGAAGAGAGGGTTGTTTTGTCATAAAGAACACTTCAATCGGATTCCAAACGAGAAAGTTAGGATCAAAGTGGTGACGTAGTGCAAGCTGTGCCAAACAGAACAGTTGTGCCATTTTTTGTGACTTGTTACACATTCAAATATTGGATTTTCTATAAGTTATTTATATGGATAGAAAGCCAAGAAGAGAGGATCACGTTAGCGCAAGAATTACTCAAATCGGAGGTCGAATGTGGAATTTATGTGCAAAACGGTGAAACTGCGCAACTTGCTTGACCAATAAAGCCTGCTCGACCAGAATTATTTCGGTCAAGCGAAAGAGGTCAAGTCGAGCAAAATGTGTAAAAACTTACAGAGAGCTTGCTCGACCATTGTTCGACTTGGAGGCTTTGTTCGACTTCTGAAGGCTTTGTCGAGCGGAATGTCACTGATGTTGCTTTTGGTAATTTCGGGTTTTTTACCAAATTGGCGTATGTATCAAGTAAAAGCCCATCCAAGGCCTATAAGGAGAGCTTACAAGTATAAAAGAGGATGTAAATCACATCATTAATCATCATAGAGTCATATTGGATTGGAGAGAGACCATAACAATACTACACTCCACAAGGGGGGATCACCCCCAATCAACATCAACATCCTTTCCTCTATCCATCCATCACTTTTAAGATTCGTCTGTGGAATCAAGAGGAGAATTCAAGATAGAGAAGGACGCAACGACGCCACATCTAGTGTTTATTTCATTTCCTAATTTATCTTGTAATTTTCCAGACATAAGGGTAAGATCTATCCAACACCCATGATTGTTCTTCGTAACATCAGGAGCTAGAGCCTTTTTGGTAGAACTAGGGTTGTGAAGGTTTTTATGAATTAATTGAACTTTCATGTGTAAACTCTGTACAACACTACTTGTGGATTTATTTTATATATGATTGTGCTTTCTTAATTCATATTCACGGTCGTTTTGTGCATCTTCAATTAGTATATAGAGTCTGAATATATATCTTAGTTGAAGATTGAGTGCGTTCACCGTTGACAGGACTCCATGATATGATTCTAAGTGAGGGGATTCTGAAGCTTCATTAGAACTATCATATAAGAATACTTATTAATTGAATTGAATTCGGGTTATTAAGTAGGATAAAGAGGATAATTTTATAGTACCTATAAAGAGAGATCATATCGGGTTAGAGTACCAATTGGCCAGGGAAATAATTGATACTGATAGTACCTAGAAAGGGGAGTTTAATTATATCTCTTGCTCTGAGGTTAATCTCACGTGTTACACGCTTGTTTACTTATGTATATAGAGTAGATATGTATGGTTTAGTGATGCGTCCATATTACGTAAGGCAGAGTTGGACATCAACACACGGAAGGAAAATTAATGAGTGAAACTAAATTATCCTAGAGCTACATATTCTCCTACTTGATCCACTTTCGTATTCTTCGAGTGATATCTTATTTTATTTGTTATTTTAATCAATTGTTTATTATTTTAATAATTAAATCCTAAAACTTTATTGCCTTTATCTTAAATAATTTTGTTAATAATTAAATTGATAATACGCCTTCCTTTGGGTTCAATAATTCACTTAGTTACTTGCTTAAGCTGCAATTGATATCCTTAATACTTGGGGATTAATTTTGCATGCAAAGAAAACGCGCATCAAGTTTTTGGAACTGTTGTCGGGGACGACTGTTATTATTAGTTTATTATTTCTAATTTGATTAAGTTTTTTATTTGTGATTATTTATTTCTAACTAACCTTTAATTTTTTTGAGGTACTTGTGCATTAGAAAAAAGAGGAAAGAAATAAAGAAGTAACACATTGAGCTAAACACGGCCGGAGCAAGGCAGGATCTGGATAATGTTGCCATATGTGAAATTTTCACGAACTATGGTAATTGCAATATGGGGTTGATAGGAGCAAGGGTGAAGATGATGATTTCGAGATACATCTCGCTCTTATTAACATGGTAGAAAAAAATTCCTTTTCTGGAGGTTGCTTTGAAGATCCATATCAGCATCTCTGAAGATTTCTTGGTTATGAAAATACTCAAAAGGGTGCTGGAGCTAATGATAATGCTAGATGGATAACTTTATTCAAGTTCACTTTAATTGATAAGGCGGAAGCTTGGTATGAGACCTTGATACAACAAAATGCACTACATTGGACCAATTGCAGCAGAAGTTCTTGGAAAGATACATGCCACCCTCAAGGATCTTACGAATGAAGCAAGAGATCACTCAATTTGTCATGAATCAGGGTGAGAAATTTCATAAGGCGTGGGATAGGTTCAAAGACATGCTCAGGAGGTGCCCACAACATGGAATGTCTAAGGCTGAATACATAAGTATCTTCTATTATGGATTAGATTGTGAATCGCGTGTTTTTACCGATGCATCATTAGGAGGAGCGTTGTTATCTAAGACATCACTTGAAGTAGAAAAGTTGTTTGAATACATCTCTATGAATTCATGTGACTAGCCTGAGAGAGAGAGAGAGAGGATCATATGTACTTGGTAAGGTAGGTCAGATTGAACATCAAGTGGTGAAGCCGAATAGGGATGATGAGATCGTCTTTAGTCTAGCTAACATCAACAAGCTACTAGAGTCCCAGCAGAAGCAGATTACAAATTTGACGCAAAGGAGGCCTAGTAGGCAGCAGCAAGAAATGAAGAGTATTGAAGATACCTTCAATCGACACATGGCTGAGAATGATGCAAGGATTGATCGTCTTGAGGATACCATGAATGTTGATCATGCAGATTTATCTAAGCAATTGAAGGACCTTACCTTGATTATGGGGCAGATGACTGTGAATGTGAATCAATTGGCACAGACGTGGTTGAGTAATGTCATCACCTTGAGGTCTGGGATGCAGTCTGATGGTCCAATGAAGCTGGCTAGTGAGAGCGAATGAAGCAGGGGAGTTGCTCGACCAACACTAATCAGTTCGACCAGATCTAATGGTCGAACTGAGGTCGAGCAATCTTCAGAAAAACATAATCACGACACTCTGTTTTCAGGTTTGCCTCTCGACCAGCACCTTTTCGCTCGATCAGACCATCCAAGTCGAGCAAAAGTCGAGCAGCACCTAGCCACGGATAGCTCTCGATCGGGCGGTTTGCTCGACTTGGACAAGGTTACTCGACCAGACCTCCTAAGTCGAGCAGAAGTTGAGCAGCACATGAAGGAGCATAGGTCGCGATTGCCTACATCGTTTGACCAAGGACAAGTTGCTCGACCAACTTACCCAAGTCGAACGGAGGTCGAGCAGTCCTGTTTTGTGCCTGATTTGATACCGAATGCTACACATGTTGATTAGAACAACTTAGTACCATCTCAAGGGCCTAATACTGAGCTTACAATGGAGAAGAAGTGGGAAAGAGCAAAGAGGTTGAGAGCCGAGAAGCTTAGGCTTGAGATGGATAATGAAGATATGGTTTTCTCTTTTGATCAAGCAATGAAGATGCCCATGGAGACTCAATTATGCAAGAGCATAGATGTGGTTTCTAACTTGTTTAATCTTGATTTTTCTAAGACAGATGATTCTGAATGTAAGTGGAAGATTGACTAGGAGGTGTCTAGATAGCCATGGGAGGAAGGAAATTCTGAGGATCGTATTTTTGTGACCAAAAAAGGTGAGGTGTTGAGTGTAGACAAGAAGAGGGAGAAAAATATTTGAAGGTGATGATGGAGAAGACCATCCTCTGATCCAGTAGCCTACAAAGCAGTAATCCGCCGTGACTCTCCGACGTTAAACATGAGCGCCTGTTGGGAGCTTGTTCCTTCCGTTTTATTGCTTTATTTATTTTGTGTTAGTAAGAAATTTTTATATTTAAGGTGCTTACTATTCGGCAATTACATCTCTTTGCAAACTTAGTTTCAACTTACGTTTTTACTGAGTTTGGGGGGTGTGATGTTCTTACATCATTGAAGCACCAAGAGTATAATCTTTTCTTTGTAATGTTTGCTAGGGGAGTTGATTTTTTGTGGTATGTTGAAACTTTAATCGGTTTTGACGTGTCGATTTTTTGCAATTTGCCTAGTGTTCAGTGGCGTGTCTAGTGTGTGGAGTCGATTATATAATCAATTAAGTCTTTCTTATAGTTCTCCTATATTATTATTAATGAATCGTGTGGTGAAGTGTGATTGAGCTTTGATGATAGAGAAGGTAAAAGAATGGCAAGATGAGTTCTACACTGAGGCTTTGACCTGACCGAGTTAAACAACTTGAGGAGCTCGTGCATACGTTGAAGAAAAATCAAGTGCCCTCATTTTCTTTTACTAATTTTTTTGTGTGCTTTAAATTCATAGAGTGGAAGGATTGAGTTTATATTTTTGGTGATTCATGTGAGCTTATATTGTTTAAATTGTTTCTAAATTCATATGCGTTTGAAATTGATGAATAAAGTGTACTTGAGTTATATTGTGATATGAAGTTTTATGTGTACTTGTGAGATATTGCTTGCCATGAAGAGTACTCTGTTACTTGTTAAAAACACATATGAGATTTTGAGTCTTATATCATGTACATAATCACATGATATTTCTATCTGGTGAGTATCATTCTTGTGTGTGTATTGTAGAACTTGCCTCTTATCTTATTTGAAACTATATGTGTGTTAGATGATGGTAGATGATTTAAGGCCATCCTTGAATTTATGAGTCACTTAGCCAAATAATTTCCTAAATGATGTTTATCCGTAGTTAGCCTCGTTGAGCCTAAAAGCCTTATTTCTTCGGCAACCTACGAAGATAGCCACTTTAATATTCTATTAAATGCTTTCAAAGTGTGTGAAGTTGATTTTGATGGAATTTGGAAGGAATAAAATATTTGGAGTTGTACAGGTGATTATGAGCTTAAAAATAAGTTGCTTAGGGGTAGTGCCCAAAATTGGTACCCCGAGATGTTAGAGGTAGTGCCCGAAACTAGTACCTCAAGAAAGGAAAAAAAGAAAAGAAGGAAAAAATGTCGAGCTTGAAGAAAAAGGAGAGAAAAGAAAATTAGAAGAGCATGAAGCTAGATAGCCTTGAAGTGTAAGAATCTGCAGTACAAAAGATCTCCGGTTTTAATTCTCTACTAATTGAGTCACTTTATCCATATGTTTCCTACCCTTACCAAAGAGTCAACATTACATCCAAAAGAAAAGTCCTTTTTGATCTCATTATCGAATCATAATAATAGTGGTTGAGAGTTTAAGACTTTTGGCAAGCTTATGGTTATGCATGCACCTGAATTGAATTTGAGTATAAACACCTTAACCCATGGGTGTACATCTTTTACACTTTAGTGCAAGTGATATATACTTCCCGTAAGAACATATTGATGGAATATTTGAATAGGTGGTGATTGTTTTAACTTGTATGCTATGAATTGATTATTACATGTAATGAAAGTTACATGATCTAAGTTGAGGACAATTGTATTTAGAATGGGGTATTTGTCATAATCCTTATTTTTCTGCTAATTTACTTACTCTCTCTCTCTTTATTTTTATTTTGTTGCCTCGGGACGAGCAATGAGTAAGTTTGGGGGATTGATGAGAGTGAAAATAAACGTGTTTTAGTGTCCAATCTAACATCTTTCTGATTGATATTGTTGTCATATATTAGCACAAGTATCTTATATTCAATATATGTGAGAAAAAAGTGCACTTGAGGTGTTTTATTGTGTTTTAGGTGGAAAAAGGGATCAAAAGTGCCAAGTTGGAGAAAATGTGCAATTTGTGCAAGGATGCTCTGAAACGCATGTCCAATTTGTGTAACTATTCTGTATTTTTGTGGAGCTCTAAACTAGAAATTTGATACATGGATGGAAAGCTACAGAAAAGAGGCTCGTTTTGGCGTAAAGAACACTTTAATCGGATTCCAAACTAGAAAGTTATGATCAAAGTGGTGAAGTCTCGCAAGCTGTGCCGAATAGAATGGCTGTGCCACTTTGCATGACTTGTTACACATTCAAATGTTGAATTTTCTGTGAGTTATTTATATAGATAGAAAACCAAGGACGAGAGGATCACGTGAGTGCAAGAATTACTCAAATCGGAGGTCGGATGTGGAAGTTATGCGTGAAACGGTGAGATTGCGCAAGCTTACTCGACCAATGGAAGCTTGCTCGACCAGAATTATTTTGGTCAAGCGAAAGAGGTCAAGTCGAGCAAAATGTGCAAAAACTTACAGAGAGCTTGCTCAACCATTGCTTGACTTGGAGGCTTTGTTCGACTACTGAAGGCTTGGTTAAGCAGAATGTCGCTGATGTTATTTTTGGTAATTTCGGGTTTCTTTTACCAAATTTGGAGTATGTCTCAATAAAAGCCCATCCAAGGCCTATAAGGAGAGCTTACAAGTATTAAAGGAGATGTAGATCACATCATTAATCATCATAGAGTCATATTGGATTGGAGAGAGGCCACAACAATACTACACCCCACAAGGGGGGATCACCCCCCAATCAACATCCACATCCTTTCCTCCATCCATCCATCAATTTGATAATTTGTCTGTGGAATCAAGAGGAGAACAAAGAGGAGAATTCAAGATGGAGAAGGACACGATGATGCCACATCTAGGGTTTATTTCGTTTTCTAATTTATCTTGTAATTTTCCAGAGATCCGGGTAAGATCTTTCCAAAACTCATGATTGTTCTTCGTAACATCATGGGCTAGAGCCTATTTTGTAGAACTATGGTTGTGAAGGTTTTTATAAATTAATTGAACTTTCGTGTGTAAACTTTGTACAACACTACTTGTGGATTTATTTTATATATGATTGTGCTTTCTCAATTCATATTCACGGTCGTTTTGTGCATCTTCAATTAGTATATAGAGTCTGAATATACATATTGGTTGTAGATTGAGTGCGTTCACCGCTGAACATGATTCCATGTTATGATTCTAAGTGAGGGGACTCTGAAGCTTCATTAGAACTATCATATATGAATACTTATTAATTGAATTGAATTCGGGTTATTAAGTAGGATAAAGAGGATAATTTTATAGTACATATAAAGGGAGATCATATAGGGACTACCAATTGGCCAGGAAAATAATTTATACTGATAGTACCCTGAAAGGGGAGTGAAATTATATCTTTGGATCTGAGGTTATTCACACATGTTACATACATGTTTACTTATGTCTATGGAGTAGATATTCATGGTTTATTGATGCGTCCATATTCCACAAGGCAGAGTCTGACGTTATTCACACATGTTACCTATTCTCCTACTTGATCCACTTTCTATTTTTCGAATGATATTTTATTTTAATTGTTATTTTAATTAATTGTTTATTAGTTTAATAATTAAATCCTAAAACTTTATTCCCTTCATCTTAATTAATTTAGTTAATAATTAAATTGGTAATACGTCATTCTTTGGGTTCGATAATTCACTTGGTCGTTTGCTTAAGCTGCAACTGATATCCTTAATACTTGGAATTAATTTTACGTGCAAAGAAAATGTGCATCGAGAACATAAAGAAGAGAGTTAGATTCCCCATCTATCCTACACCACTTCCAAACCCTAATTTCAACCTACGGAACTATGGAGAGAGGTTCTTCTGTCGAACCAAGTGAGAACCAAGTGAAGATTCAAGACGGAGAGAGTCGCGACGGCGCCCGCATCTGGGGTTTACTTCGCTTCTTAATTTATCTTGTAATTTTCAAGACTATAGGTAAGGTCCTACCAACCACCATGGTTGTTCCTATATCAATCATGGGCTAGAACCGCTTCGGTAGTTCTAGGGTTATGAAGGTTTTATGAGTTAATTGAATTTCCATGTATAAACTCCGTACAACACTACTTGTTATTTATTTTATATAAGACTATGCTTTTTAAATTCATACTCACAGTCGTTTTGTGCATCATTAACTGTTATGTAGAGTCTGAATACATATCTTGGTAATTTATCTTGTATTTTCTAGATATATTTCTAGATATATGGGTAAGATCTATCTAACCCCATGATTGTTCTTCGCAATATAATGAACTAGAACTATTTTGGTAGATCTAGGATTTTGAAGGTTTTTATGAATTAATTGAACTTTCATGTGTATACTCCATACAACACTACTTGTGGATCAATGTTATATAAGACTATGCATTTTTAATTCATACTCAGAGTTATTTTATGCATCATTAACTGTTATATAGAGTCTGAATACATTTCTTGGTTATTGATTGAGTGTGTTACTGCTGAGTAAGATTCCATGTTAGATTCTAAGTGTGGGGACTCCGAAGCTTTATTAGAACTATCTTATATAAATACTTATTAATTTAATTGAACTATGGTTATTAAGTAGGATAAAGAGGATAATTTTATAGTACCTATAAAGGAAGATCATATCGGGTTAGAGTACCAAACATGCGGGAAAATAATTGATACCGATAGTATTTAGAAAGGGGGTGAAGTTATATTTATTGCTCCAAGGTTATTCACACATGTTACACCCATATTTACTTGTGTCTATAGAGAAGATTTGCATGGTTTAGTGATGTGTCCATATTCCACAAGGCAGAGTCGGACATTGATGCACGAAAGGAGATTAACTAGTGAAATTGGATTATCCTAAAACTACCTATTCTCCTACTTGATCCACTTTTGTACTCTTCCAGTGATATTTTATTTTAATTGTTATTTTATATTTTTTTAGTAGATTAATAATTTGACACCTAAAACTTTATTGCCTTGTCTTAATTAATTTAGTAAATAATTAAATTGATAATACGCTGTCCTTTGGGTTTTAACTTGGTCGCTTGCTTAAGCTGCAATTGATATCCTTAATACTTAGGGATAAATTGTGGGTTGAGAAAATGCTCATCAAGTTTTTGGCGCCCTTGCCGGGGACAACTGTTATTATTGATTTTATTATTTATAGTTGATTAAGACTTTTATTTATGATTATTTTTTTCTATCTAACCTTGAATTTTTCTAAGGTTCTTGTGCACTAGGAAAATGAGAGGAAGGAATAACACACTGAGCTAAACATGGCCGAAGCAAGGCAGAATTCAGATAATGCTGCCATACGTAGAATTTTCATGAACAATGGGATTGACAACATGGGGTTGATAGGAGCAAGGGGGAAGATGATGATTTTGAGATACATCCTGCTCTTACCAACATGGTAGAGAAGAATCCCTTTTCTAGAGGTTGTTTTGAAGATCTATATCAGCATCTCAAAAGATTCCTTGGTTATGCAAACACTCAAAAGGGTGCTGGAGCTAATGATAATACTAAACGGATTGCCCTATTCAAGTTTTCATTAATTGATAGGGCAGAAGCTTGGTATGAGACTCTTGATGCCACAAATTGCACTACATGGGACAAACTGCATCAGAAGTTCTTAGAGAGATAAATCCACCCTCAAAGATCTTCAGAATGAAGCAAGAGATCACCCAATTTGTTATGAATCAGGGTGAGAACTTTCATAAGGCATGGGACAGGTTTAAAAACGTGCTCAGGAGGTGCCCACATCATGGAATGTCTAAGGCTCAGTACATAAGTATCTTATACTATGGATTGGATTGTGAGTCGCATATTCTTATTGATGCATCATTAGGAGGAGCGCTATTATCTAAGACAGCATTAGAAGCAGAAAAGTTGTTTGAAGACATCTCCATGAATTAACGTGACTGGCCTACGGAAAGAGTAAGAGGATCATATGTACTTGGTAAAGTATCATAGGTTGAGTATCAAGTGGTGAAGCCAAATAGGGATGATGAGATCGTCTCTAGTCTAGCTAATATCAATAAGCTATTAGAGTCTCAGTACTACAGTCTCAGCAGAAGTAGATTACAGAATTGACACAAAAGAGGCCTAGTATAAAAGATATCTTCACTCGATACATGGCTGAGAATGATGTAAGAGTTGACTACATCAAAGCGAGAATGAATTTTGATCATGCAGATTTATCTAAGCAGCTGAAAGACCTTACCTTAATTATGAGGCAGATGGTCGGGAATGTGAATCAATTGACACAAACATTGGAGAAAAGAATGTTCCCGTCTCAAGGCATAATAAACCTAAAAGAGTGCAAAGCAATCACATTGAGATCCAGGATGCAGTACGAAGGTCCGATGAAGCCTGTGGGCAAAAAAGAAGAGAGAAGGGCTCACGTTCGACCAGCCTCTCGCAGTTCGACCAAACTTCATGGTCGAACTGTGGTCGAACCAGTTATGGAAAAATAAAGAAATGATACTCTATTATATGGTTCACCGTTCGACCAGAGCAGTCCTGTTCGACCAGACCTCTCTGGTTGAACAATGGTCGAACGAGCACCTGTTGAGCAGAAAATTCGAGTTCTGATTCCAGACCCTCCGTTCGACCAGACTCATCCGGTTTGACCAGACCATTCTTAATGGGCATTGAATCTTAAACACGGGGAGATTAACGAACTCATAATAAGAGGGAGGTGGTTGTGCAATAATATTTCTTTAGTGGATGATTTATTATTATTAGACTTAGGTATAAGTTTTGGGCTAAACTTGGATGCTTAAGCCCAATGGGAGGCCCAAACCCTAATTTCTCCTCCTGGTCCCTATTGTAGCCATATAATAGCCAATCTCAGCAGTCTGGATATCTCAATCACACACGCCTAAAACCGTAAGTGCACGAGATGGACTGCAGAATGAGTTCATCTTGTAGATCGTTGCCTACAACAGAAGATCGGATAAACTCACGTGAAAGGTAATCCAATTCTATGTTTATGCTTCCGCTACGATAGAATTACATGGAACCCTAATGGTTCATTGCTCCGTCAGGCTTTCGCCCATTGCTGAAAATTCCCCACTGCTGCCCAGCAGCTTGATCAAACCAAGCCTCCGCAATTTCAGAATCTCCCTGGAGAATGGCCTGTTCTCCCCGGTCGGAATAGGTGGATTAATCCATTCCCTTAGAACCGTACTTGAGAGTTTCCTACTTCATACGGCTCCTCGTTCAATTCTTTTGGTTCCCGTTATCATATCTAACGAATGGGATTTCTCATTGATCTATCCCACCCTTTGGGTTAACCAAAGAGGTAACCAAATGATCCAAACGCCAACAATTGGTATCAAAGCATAGGTTCTATGGCTAAACGTGAAACGTTGGCCTAGGGTTTGAGTGGAATACATGATATTAGGGTTTAGAGTTTGATTATTGTTGAAACCCTAATTGTACACCACACATATACCACCGCACAAAACACGGCGGAGGTAAGGCTTGGTCACCCATGGAAGACTGACGGCAGTATGGTGAGAGCCGGTATCAGGCACGATAGAGGCTTGCTATCGGTGGCTCCACAACTCGGTGATTGAAGTCAGAACGACTTGCTACTTGGACTATAAACATCGCTATTTTATGTCGTTAGTGTTTTAAGAAACCCAGACTGCGATGGCACGGAGTTGGCCAGTTTTTGTGTGGTGGCATGACGGCAGCTGTCGACCTAAAGTTGACAAAAAGAAAAGGCTGTGCGCGAACTAGAGTACATGGCTGGCACCTTGACGGCGCTTGATCGGCGGCTGGCAGTATAGTTTTTGCTGAATGAGGACAGTGTCGTGCATCGATCGTTCTGCTGGAGGCCACTGATTGCAACGCAGGCAATTTCAAGGCTATAATAGCATATGTCCGACCGGGTCAGATGGTGATTCCGAGCGAGTCTTGAAGGATTTCGGGCGAGTCATCCATGGATTCTGATCGGGTCTGAGACGCTCTCCGAGTGAGTCATAGGCTATTCAGGTCGGGTGTAGTCGCTGGCAGACGATGATGCTACACACTGGAGAGCGACCGGATAATGAATAGGCTAGCGAGGCTGCTGGATAGAGTCACTGTGGGCATGCGTCGCTACCACAGCTCATGGCTTGAATTTTCAGCGGTGGTGTGGGCGTCGGGCTATAGCGGATCGCATGCAGCGGGTCTTCCATGATTCACGGTGCATGGTTCCGGCAGCATTTTAGGGCTTGACCAGCAAGCTTGCAAGTGGGGCTGATGGGATCCGGGCGAATCATCCATGTGTTTCGGGTCTGCATGGTTGAGGTTGAGTCAATGGACTATGAAGCATTGCTGATGGTGGCTTGGCTGGGAGCAGCTTCACATGTCAGAACTGTTGCGTAGAGGTGTGAGTCAGGTCCAGCCGGCGACGCTGCACAGAAGACGACTGCACAGTTGGCTGGTGCCAGGTGGCGCAGATGAACCTTTAGCAGTGGTCGACTTCTGCAGCGGTGTGGATGGCGGCGCTGGGCATGCTGGTGTATCGACGAAGGCACACATCCGGCATGTTCACGATGGCAGGAGTGTGGGCCAGTTCACGGCGCTGATCGTGATGGTTTTGGTCTTGACTATAGTCGACGAAGCACGATGGTTCACAGCTATACTATCCTTCATACCCATCGACACAATTGTTGATGGAAGAGGGTTTCGATTGTGCTAGATGTAGGAGTTTCGACGGAGGGTTGGCGTGCTCGAAAAGTCAGTGGCTAGTCGTTGATGAGCGGCGGCAGATCAGCGACATGACATGCCGGTTGCCAGTTCTTGTTGGGGATCTTGGATGCTACTGTATAGTGCTTCGGCATACATCTAGGGTTTCGGCAGACGTGTTGATAGATGACTTGGGGCGCAAGAAATTTGACTTACTATGTAAGTTATCGATTAATCCCTTAGAGTATTGATCAAGTCATCTATCTTTAGCAATTAATTTTCTTATATATGTTTGTTATAATTGTTTTATTTGTCAAATATTGTTATATATTTGGATGCACGTGCTATTTCATTTAATGCTTTAAATAGTGGCATGATAAGTTGCGTATTATATAAATGATATATTGTATGCATTCGAAAACTCTCTTGTTAAATAACTAAGTGGGAGAGGGATTCATTAATAAATCTCGCGGCCTCCATTGTTAATTTATTGTGTGATGCAAGTAAGCTTATGAGTCGGCTATAGTGCCTTCCTCCCTAACAGATGAGTTTTATTTGTGGATCACTAGAATAAATTTCATTAAATAATTATTATTTGTAATGTGATGCACATGAACTTATGAGTCGGCTATAGTGTCTTCCTCCCCAACGGATGAGTTTTATTTGCGGATCACTGGTAAAAATTAATAATTGATGATTATAGGAAATTATTTGAGGGCGTGTGGACTTCTCAACTGTAAGACACACAAACTTGGGTAACGTACTTAATATAAAATAATGGTATACACTTAGATGCAATTAATATATATCCTCCCCAACGGAGTCATTGCTATTAAATTGCATGGCTAAAGTACAACCGACTATTAATCATTGAGTCATAAGGTTAATTATGACGTATGAAATTAATGGGTAAAACCTTCTCTTGAGAATGTTAGGGTTTGTATACTTCCACACTAACGTGGCATGCAAATTCACGGTGCTTGAAATGTCAGTGAATTTATTTTATATTGTTTATTGAGGAAATCAATATAAGTTTTAAATTCGAAGCGTTTGATCATTGTATTTATTTACTTGATTCTCTGAATTTTCAAATGGTATATTTCACTTATTTTTTACTAAAGGAAATCATATTTACAGGTCTAAAATTAATTGATTAGAAAAAAATCTTGGTTTTAATTATTACTGCTTAGGAAAATACATGTATTTTCACTAAAGATGCCCTCTAGTGCCTATTAAAACCTCTATTGAAGAGGTGAGAGGTTCATAGAAATATAATGGTCTCATGCGACTCTTCGGATACTTGAGAAAGGTAAAAAAGGCAAGAAGTCATAGTTAAACTTGATGAATGAATTGGAAATACTTGGAATAGAAATTGAAAGGGAAACCTAGGTTAATATTTTCTTCGTAGTTTGCCTAGATGTTTTTAGCAAGCTCCAACTGAATTAAAAGATGTTGTATATAGTGGGAAACTTCTGAAAAAACATATGGTGGAGCAAACCAACTTTCATCAAGACATGAACAAGGTAAGTATCTTATTCACTAGTAGTTGTAGCATGAATAGTGATGGCATTTACTGACATGTAGTGTGTAGATACATGAATCATTAAATGTTTATAACTAAGTTATGATGAGATAATTGTATACATGGGTAAATGCTACAAGAGTAGCGGCTGTTGCAGTGAGAGTTGTTTATTTGTCTTATTATAGGAATAAACGTTTGATTTTGAGAAATTGTCTTTATGTACGTTTTCATAGAAAGAATTTCATTTCGGTTTCTATGCATTTAGGATGGATACTCTATTACATTTAAATTACATTGTCATTATAATGAAGGATGGAGCTATAATCTGTTTTGGTACGTTAGTGATAATTTTTACAATCTTAAATCATGTTTATCCCACGATGCAACAAGTAGTAATTAATAATTTATCTTCTAATCTTAATAAGAGAAAGGAACCTTCGGAGATGAGCCAAACATACTTTTAGCATCTAAGACTAGATCATTTTACTTAAGTACGATTCGAAAGTTGATAGCCGGTGGACTTTAGGTTTATTGGAAGTGAAAACTTCGAACTAGTGAGTCTTACTTTGAAGTGAATATGATTAATTGCCTTTTCAAGGCAAAGGGGTATAGAGCCATGAAAAAGATATGATGAAAATGGTTCATTCTGATTTATGCGATCTTAAGATTATCCAGGCGAGAGGTGTTTATGAATATTTGTCACTTTGTTTGATGATTATTCTAGATACCGATGTATTTATTTGATGCACCGGATGTCTAGGTACTTTGATTAATTCAATGAGTACATGGCTGATGCGGTGAAGCGTCATGGAAAATATATCAAGTCATTACGATTTAATCATGGTGGCGAGTACCTTTTAGAATAGTTTAGAAGCTATTAATCAGAGGTTGGGATTGAATCCCAAGTAGAGTACACTGGGCAAACCCCAGCTGAATGGAATGGTGGAAAGAAGGAATAGGACTCTTATGAAAATGGTTAGATAAATGATGAGTTATTTGAATTATTAAATTCATTTTATGGGTATGCCCTAGAAACAGCATGTCGTATGATGATTGTCTGTTTGTGGGATATCCTAGAAAAATGAAGGGTAATTTATTTTTAGTCCAAAAGATCGAAGGGTGATTATTAACATAAACACTAGATTTTTGGAAAAGGACAATGAAATAAATCACAAACTTATGTATAAGTTGTTCTAAAGGAAGTGTGAGGGAAATACAAGTTTTAGTACCAATTATACAAGAGGATATACCACAAATAAACTGAATCGCGTGTCACATCTGATACACAATTGCATGTAGTGCCTTGTTAAAGTTGGAGAGTTATTTTACAACCAGATAGATTTATGTTTTGGAAAGTCGTGAGACTTAGTCCCTTGTAAACATGAAATCAGCCCATGGATACGACGAAGCAGTACAAGATCGAAATGCATAATCTTAGTAATTTGCAACGAATTTTGAAACAGAATCTACGGATTCTAAATCAACTCTGGGAACTTGTACAACCATCAAATGGTGTAAAAGCCATTGGATGTAAATGGCTCTATAATGAAGCAACCAGAGTGATTTATTGCATAAAGGCTAAGAGCATTTTGAGTGTAAGCTTAAAAATTTTCATCAATGGACTAAAGCAAGCTTTAAAATCATGGATCATCCGTTTTGATAAGGAAATCCAGTCATATGGATTTAATCAATGCACGGATGGATCTTGTGTACTGAAAAGAGTGACGAAAACATGGTGGTATTTCTTGTATGCATGTAGATGGTATCTTGCTCATTGGAGAATATGAAGGAGTATTGTCGGGCATATGGGTATGGTTGATAATGCAGTATGAAATGAAGGACTTAAGAGAAGCGAAATATATCCTTGCGATCATTGTGATAAGGATCACAAGAAAGGATATTGTGCTTATCTCAAGCTTCATATAAATGATACAATCCTTACTCATTTTAGGATGTGACTTTATCTAAGATTTTGTGTCTTAAGACACAAAAGAAGATAAAATAGATAAAGGCGGTTCCTTATGCTTCGGCAATAAGGATGCTTAATCTATAGAATGCTATGCGCGAGATTGGATATTTGTTTTGACAATAGCATAATCAGTGGGTATCAAGGTAACCAAGAACAAGAATATTGAATTGTGGTAAAACATATTTGAAGTGCATGAGAAGGACTGGAAATTATATGTAGGCTTACCGGACAAATTCATTACTTCTTGACGGTTACTTAGATTAAGATTTTTCAAATCATGGGGATGATAGTAAATCCACCTCAAGGTTATGTGTTTAAATTGGGCAGTAGATCCATAATATGGAGGACTATTATATAGAAATATATTTCGGACTCCACCATAAAAAATGATAATATTGGAGCCTTGTGGCTGCCAAAGTATTTGTATGGTTCTAGAAACTTTGTAATGGATTTAGATATGATTCTGAGTTTGCCTAAGGTCATCACAAGTTATTGTGATAATAATGGTGCACTTGCAAACTTGAAGGAATCACGAGTTCATAAGGTAATTAAACACATTGAGAGCGAGTACTACCTGATATGAGAAATTGTATGATGATGGGAAGGTTGTTGTCATCTAGATTTCATCGGATGATAACCTAGTAAATCCATTTACAAGGACCTTAAGGCGAAAGTTTTTTATGGTCATGTAGTGGGAGTGGTAATCAGATGTATAGTAGTGAATATGGCAGCATTGTCTTTTAATATAAGTGGGAGATTATTGGATTGTATACTAAAAGTCTAGCTTTTTGTATGAACAATGTTTTGACAATATTTGAAATGAGGATCATGTGATCAAACGTTTGCAATAATGTTGTTGCAAAAGTCCATTTACTTTATACTATAGATAATGTGGTGTGCGGCTTCACACGGAAGATCATATTATCGGTTCCTTATAAAGTATAAACAGATGTTCACAACCGCCCCACCCTCCAAATCGGCATCTTTATAGTCTTCTTCACTTCATTATGTACAGTTTAAGGTTAAAAATTTCATAAAATATACTGCAGGACAGTGTGATGATAATTTTTAGTTAGTGGGTTAGTTGGATGACTCTGGAGGAAAATAAGGCATTGGAATATACTTTTTTGAGCAATATTATTTATAATACTGTGATCTGAATACAATGTCTTTAAACTCTTGTAGCTTGTGTTTATGGGCTCTGAATTTCAAATGTTTTCTTAACCAACCGTTTGTTTTATTCATCTTTACAGGTACTAGCTAATAAGCCTGATGTTGCAATTAAGGTTTAAAATTCTAAGTTCTATCTATGTTAATTAATCTGCTTATGTACTAAAACTTAGGTAGCTCTTGCATATTGTAAATTCTCTGTATTATAGGGTTTTTATGTTTTAAGTTCTTTGTGTTATGAAACTTTTCCTCGTATCTTAGCTCTTATGCTGAAATACAATTTAGAATTATCATTTTAGTTAGTTGAATTACACTGCCAGTGTATGAATATCTCGGCATATCATAAACAGTTTATTTGATGGAAATTCTTATCTAAAGAAAGAATATCGGTTGGCTGGACATGCATTGATTTATACAACTGTAGTCTCTTTTTATGTTTTCCTCTTTGTTCTTGCTTAAATGTCAATATGCCGGAGCTTTAATTTGAATTTATATGTATACAAATTGCAGCACTACACTAATTTGAATTTATTAACTGCTTGATTGTTGTGATAAAGTTAATCTTTAGTAATCATTGGCAACATGAACCTAGCTGATAGCCACTTGCTACTATATTATCATCATGGATCATTTTAGAGAAAAAATATTCTTTTTGGAATCATGTTCTTAAATCTTTTTGGTTCGATTTCATTTATATTGTTTCCATTAACCATCTTTGTTCTATTGCATTATTTTTAAGTCATATTAATATTTTTTCAATAAATAACTTTAAGTCATATTATTAAGCACTAAATTTTATTTTATTTCAGGTAATTGCAGTTAGACGACAAGAAGATAAAAATATCATATAATGCAAGTAAAGAAGATAAAGTGGATTGGAAACAATAGGTTAGGAATCTCTTCGTCATGAGGTTTTTGTTTATAAATTTAGGTTTTATTGATGTAAAATTATTTTTTTCAAAATTTAACTAGTTAGGATATTTTTGTACTTTTTAGTTAGAAATTATTTTTTATACATTTGATATTAAATATTTGAAATTATTGTAAAATATTCATAAGTTTTGCGTTATATTAGCATAATTACATTAATCTTATTTTAATAATAATATAAAATTATGTATAAAATTAAATAAAAATAAAAATAAAAATATGAAAGTCATCATATAAAAACCGATGTCTATTGGTGTGAAACTGATGTCTATACTAGAAAAAGCATCGGTGAATAGCGATGTGTTTTGATGCAAAATCAACGTCTTTTCTTAAAACACATGAGTGGTTAAACAATGTCAAATAAGTCTAACCGATGTCTTTTAGTGGATAGACATCGATTAATAACCAATGTCTAATGTGTCTTCACTGATGACTTTGCCGAGAAAGACATCAGTTATAAGTCGATGTCTTTTTGACCTATCCGATATCTTTTATAGAAAAGACATCGGTGAATAAACGATGTCTTATGTGTGCCAACTGATCTCTTTCCACTGAAAGACATCGGTGGATAACTGATGTCAAAGAGTGCAACCGATGTCTCTGTTGAAACACATCGGTGGAAAACCAATGTCAAAGTATGCAACCGATATTTATACAATGGAAAAGACATCGGCTAAAAACCGATGTCTATCAACTCCTACTTACAACATCAGGGGCTTCAACATCGGCTGCTTAGTGAAATAGATATCGATTTTTAACCAATGTCTATCATCATTTTTGGTGTAGTGCCTGGAGAATTTGAACTCGCGATCAGAGATATTATTCGACCAGCCACAGCCCGTTCGACCAGACTAATTTGGTCAAACAGAGGTCAAACAAACTCGCTCAGCCCATTTCGATACTGAATTCTACACCTGTTGTTCAGAACACTTCAGAGCCATCCCAAGAGCAGAATACCGAGCTTACAGTGGAAAAGAAGTGGGAAAGAGCGAAAGATTGAGAGCCGAGAAGGATAAGGCGGAAAAGGTTGAACGTGATGAATGGGGAATTTCAAAGACTAAGATACCTTCTCCGTTTCACTTTCGGATAGTCAAAATGTGATTGGAAGAAAAGTTCAAGAGATTTCAGGATATTATGAATAAGAAAAGCTTGAACATTCCTTTCTCCGAAACAATCTTGGAGATGACGTACTAGGCCCGATTTCTGAAAGATATTATATTGAAAAAGAGAAGCTTGAACGGGGTAGAAACAATGAATCTATCAGAAAACTGCAGCTCGATCATTCAGCAAAAGCTACCAAAAAATTTGAAAGATCTGGGAAGTTTCACTACCTTATATGAGATTAGAAAGGGGCCGGCACGTAAAGCTTTATGTGATCTTGGAGCAAGCATCAGCTCGATGCCCTTATCTATATTTAAGAAGCTAAGTTTGGGGGAGCTTGCTCCCACAATGGTGGCTTTGCAATTGGCGGATAGGTCTATGACCTTTCCGAAGGGTGTGATAGAGAATGTACTTGTAAAAGTGGACAAGCTCATATTTCCTGTGGATTTTTTAGTGCTTGAGATGGAAGATGACAAGGATAATGTTCCCCTTATCTTGGGTAGACCATTCCTTGTTACTGCTGGAGCTATGATTGATGTTCAAAAGGTTGAGCTTAGGATACAGATGGATAAAGAAGAGGTCTTGTTTAACTTTGACAAAGCAATGAAGATGCCAATGAAGACGCAGTGTCACAGCATCGATGTGGTGGAGGAGATTGTGAAGGAAGACATGTCCTTAATCCTTTCAAAGGATCCCTTGGAGACATGCTTGATGGAGTCTCTTACTTTTCCTACCACAGAGCTAGATGAGCACTCCAATGAGGTATGTATTGATTTTCTTGAAAACCTACTTGCTTTGGGTGATGACAGGTATGAATCAAAGAGGACCAAGTTTAAGAGGTGAAATGGACTAGAAAATACTTACCTTTGGATAGTGAGAGCACTCCAAAAGAAAAGAAGAAAGAGGAGTTGAAACCACTATCGGGGCACTTGAAGTACGCCTATCTAGGTGACAATGTACAATATTCGGTAATTGTATCTTCTTTCCTTGATGATGATCAACTTGAGGAGTTGCTAGATGTGCTTAGGAAGTATAAGTTGCCATTGGTTGGTCTCCTGATGATTTGAAGGGTATTAGTTCATCATATTGCATGCATAGAATAAGATTGTTAGATGAGGCTAAGAGTAGCATTCAGAATCAGCGGAGGGTGAATCACGCTATTCAAGAAGTGATTAGGAAGTAAATCCTAACGTGGCTAGATGCAGGAATTATTTATCCCATTAGTGATAGTCCCATGTGAGTCCATTGCATGTTGTAGCTAAGAAGGGGGGCATGACTATAGTGAAAGCCGATGATGGTGAGACTTTATCCACTAGGATTCCTACGGGATGTCATGTGTGTACGGATTACAGGAAACTGAATGAAAATACATGCAAAGACCATTTTTCCCTTCCTTTCATGGATCAAATGCTTGATCGTCTATTAGGGTACGAGTTTTATTGTTTCTTGGATGGTACTCGGGTTATAATAAAATCATGATTGTGCCTGAAAACCAAGAAAAGACCACTTTTACTTGCCCTTATGAAGCTTTCGCCTTTAGGAAGATGCCTTTTGGATTGTGTAAGCACCTGCTACATTTCAGCGCTGCATGATGGCCATATTTGATGGGTTGATAGAAAAGATCATTGAGGTGTTTATGGATGATTTTTCTATGTTTGGTTCCTCCTTTGATATTTGCTTGTCTAACTTGTCAATTGTTCTGAAGAGATGTCAAGAAACTAATCTTGTCTTGAATTGGGAGAAGTGCCACTTCATGGTGAGAGATGTGATTGTTCTTGGGCATCATGTTTCGGCCAAGGGATTGCAGGTGGATTGAGCAAAGGTGGTGGCCATTGAGAAGCTTCCACCACCTACCAATGAACGAGGAGTGCGGTCCTTCCTTGGACACATTGGTTTTTATAGAAGATTCATAAAAGATTTCTCGAAATACTCCAAGCCCATATCCCATTTACTTGAAAATGATGTTCCTTTTGTTTTTGATGAAGAATGTCTAACAGCTTTTCATGTTTTGAAAGAGGCGCTTATTACTACACCTATCTTGATCACACTGGATTGGACTCAGCCGTTTTTACTTATGTGTGATGCAAGTGACTTAGCACTTGGAGTGGTGCTCGGGCAGATGAGGAAGAAGAAGTTTTGCGTTATTTACTATGCGAGTAAAACTTTTGATACAACACAAAAGAACTACACTATTACTGAAAAGGAGTTTCTAGATGTGGTGTATGCATTCAATAAGTTTCGACAGTATTTGGTTGGCATGAAGACTATAGTATACACGGATAAATCAACGATCTGGTATTTGATAGGGAAGAAGGAAGCAAAGCCAATGATCATTAGATGGATTCTTCTTCTGCAAGAGTTTGATATGGGATCTGGGATAAGAAAGGAACAGAGAATGTTTTGGCGGATCACCTATCAAGGTTGGAGACAATGGAACATTGTGATGATTCTTTTGAATATATAGAAGAGATGTTCCCTGATGAGAAGATCATGGCCATGCTTGTTGAAGGGGCTGAGAGAGCTTGTGTGGTAGATTCTCAAGGAATGGATCCATGGTACGCTGATTATATCAATTACATAGTTGTAGGTGAAATTTTGAAAGATCTCAATAGGTATGAACTTGTCAAGTTTAAGAGAGATGTTGAGATGTTTATATGGCATGATCCATTTGCCTACAAGATTTGTATGGATTCCATAGTCTGTAGGTTTGTGTCTGAGATTGAGATGGAGAGTGTTCTTGAATTTTGCCATGCACATCCTAACAGGGGGCACTTCGGAGCTCAAATGACAGCATCTAAGGTACTACAATCTGCTTTTTATTGGCCTACTTTGTTTAAAGACTGTGAGTCCTATGTGGCGACATGCGATAGATGTCAAAGGATAAGAAACATAAGTAGAAGAGATGAGATTCCACTTCAGCCGAGCATTGTTGTTGAGATATTTGATGTACGGGGGATCGATTTTATGGGACCTTTTCCCCTATCTAATGGATTTCTCTACATCCTTTTAGTAGTGGATTATGTTTCTAAGTGGGTGGAAGCCATTTCCACTCGTGTGAATGATTCGAGGACTGTTGTGTCTTTCTTGAAGAAACATATCTTTGCCCGCTGATGAGAGTGAAAATAAGAGTGTTTGAGTGTCCAATTTAACACCTTTTTGATTGGGAATTATTGTCATATATTAGCAAAAGTGTCTTATATTTGATATATGTGAGAAAAAGGTGCACTTGAGGTGTTTTATTGTGTTTTAGGTGGAAAAATGATCAAAAGTGCAAAGTTGGAGAAAACGTGCAACTTGTGTAGGAATGCTGAAAAATGCACGCCCAACTAGTATAATTTTTCTGTATTTATGTGGAGATTTGAACTGAAATTATGATACATGGTTGGAAAGCCACAGAAGTGAGGATCGTTTTGGCAAAAACAACACATCAATCGGAATTCAAATGAGAAAGTTATTATCTAAGTGCAAGTTGAGTCAAACAAAATGACTATGCCTATTTTCATGACTTGTTACACATTCAAATGATTGATTTTCTATGAGTTCTTTATATGGATAGAAAGCCAAAGAAAAGAGGATTGTGTGAGCCTAAGAATCACTCAAATCGGAGCTTGGATGTGGAAGTTATGTGCGAAATGGTGAGATTGTGAATACAGCTCGACCAGCCATTAGACCAAGGCCTCCAGTTCGACCAAAACTACTTTGGTCGAACGGGGACACGCAGATTTGATTTCGATGGGATTTTTACCCCCTATTCGTGAATTTTTATATTTTCCAAGGAGCCCATCCAAGGTCCATAAGGAGATCCTACAAGTATTAAAAGGGATGTAGAACTCATCATTATTCATTGAATAGAGATTGGATTAGCGAGAGGCCACAAAAATCCCACACCCTACAAGGGGGGATCAACCCCCAACCATCATCCAGATCCTTTCCTCCATCCATCTATCACTTTGAAGATTCGTCTGTGGAATAAAGAGGAGAACCAAGAGGAGGATTCAAGACGGAGAAGGACATGACGACTCCCACATCTAGGATTTCCTTCGTTTCGTAATTTATCTTGTATTTTCCGGACATATAGGTAAGATCTATCCAACCCCATGAACGTTCTTCGAAACGTCATGGGCTAGAACCGTTTTGGTAAATCTAGGGCTTTGAAGGTTTTATGAATTAATTAAACCATCTTGTGTGTCCTCCGTACAACACTACTTGTGGATTTATTTTATGTTTGAGTGTGCTTTCTTAATCCATATTCACGGTCGTTTTGTGCATCTTCAATTAGTATATAGAGTCTGAATATATATATTCGTTGTAGATTGAGTGCGTTCATCACTGAACAGGATTCCATGTTATGATTCTAAGCGAGGGGACTCCGAAGCTTCATTAGAACTATCATATATGAATGTTTATTAATTGAATAGAATTTGGGTTAGTAAGCAGTTTAAAGAGGGTAATTTTATAGTACATATATCGGGTTAGATTCCACACGTGAGAAATAATTGATACTGATAGTTCCTAAAAAGTGGTTGAAATTATATCTCTTGCTCCAAGGTTATTCACACGTGTTACATGCATATTTACTTGTGTCCATAGAGTAGATTTGCATGGTTTAGTGATGCGTCCATAGTCCACATGGCAGAGTCAGCCTGCACTTGAGAGGGAAGTTAAGTAGTAAAACTAAATTACCCTACAGCTATCTATTCTCCTACTTGATCCACTTTCGTATCCTTCTAGTGCTATTTTATTTTATTTGTTATTTAATCTTTGTATTTTGGTTGATAATTAATTCCACAACTCTTATTGCTTTCCATCTTAATTAATTTAGATAATAATTCAATTGATAATACGCCGTCCTTCAAACTTGGGGATTAGTTTTGTGAGCAAAGAAAACGTGCATCACCTGCTATGGAGTTCCTAGAGCACTTGTGATAAGCATAGGGTTACTACACCATATCACCCTCAAGCGAATGGGCAAGTGGAGATCTGCAACCGTCAACTGAAATAAATCTTGGAGAAGGTAGTCGGAAACAATAGGAAGGATCGGGCTATGGAGCTCGATGATGTGTTGTGGGGGTTTCTAACTGCTTACAAGATGGTGCTTGACATGTCCACGTATCAAATAGTCTATGGGAAATTCAGCATAGAGCTTTTTGGGCATTGAGAAGCTTGAACTTGTCTCTTAAGGATCAAAAAGAGTTGAGGATGACTCATACCAATCAATTAGATGAGTTCAGAAATCGAGCTTTCAAGAACTCGGAGATCTACAAAGAAAGAATGAAGAAAGGACATTATTTGAAGATCTCCTACAAAGAGTTCAAGCAAGATGATGAGGTATTACTTTTTAACTCTCGTCTTTTCACAGGAAAATTGAAATCGAAGTGGACGGACCGTTCATTATTCATAGAGCCTATGGAAGAGTGAGTTCTGAACACATTGAAGCATTACAAGTCGCCGGATGATGCTTGCGTCGTCTTTGAGGAGACCTCACACTAAATAGGTATCGTAGTAACTCTCCGACGTTAAACAAGAGCGCTTGTTGGGGGCTTTCCCTCCTGTTTTAATGCTTTATTTCATTAGTGTGAGTAATAAATTTTTATATTTGACGTGCTTACTATTTGGAAATTATATCTCTTTGCAAATTTAGTTTCGACTATAGTTTCTACTAAGTTTGGGGGGTGTGATGTACATACCTCATCGAAACACTAAAGGTATAATCTTTTCTTTGTAACGTTTGTTTAGAGAGTTGATTTTTTGCGGCATATTGAAACTTTAATTGGTTTGAATGTATCAATTTTTTGCAATTTGCCTAATGTTTAGTGGTGTTTTGTTTTGTGTCATATGCGGAGTTATATATGATTTTGTCTAGTCTAAAAGTGGTTCTCTAGCTTAAGTATTGGCTATCATGATACTTGATGTTGCCTATAGTTTAAGTGTTGCAGGGAAAGACGAGAAGAGTATGATGTTTCAAAATTTTGGGTAGTTGTTCGACCAAGACGCTGCCGTTTGACAAGAATTTTTGGACGAATGCTGGTCGAACAAAATGTCCAAACACTTACAGCAGCTCCGTTCGACCAGAACATGTTGTTCGACCATGCTTGTCAAGTCGAATGCTAGTCGAACGAAATGTCCAAAAACTTACAGTAGGTTGTTCGACCAGCAGACCTTGCTCGACCATAATCTTCAATTCAAACGGTGGTCGAACAGAGCAGGGCAGAACATGGGGTCGTTATAACATGTTGTTCGACTTCACGATGTTGTTTGACCAATATTTTGGTCGAACAAGGTCACGTTTTAAGTGCAGATATGAGTTGTTCGACTAAGGACCCTTGCTCGACTAAGTTGTTCGAGTCGAATGAGAGTAAAAATCAATTTTAAGGTCAGTTTTTCCCCTTTTTTTAGGTCATCTCCCGTCACCCTTTCTCGAGCACCGATTGCAACTGTAAGTTCCTCTCCCAAAACTCTTCCCCACACTTTAATCTCCCCTTCCTCACACTTCCACATCCAAAATTTTGAGGATTCAAGTCCGAATTGGGGCTTTTCAACTCAAATTTTTGGAGAACATCACACGCACACCATGACCAACAAAGGTAGGTTTTTTGAACTTCTATACCAGTGAATTGATGAGATTGTACGTACTAATTTTTGGTAAGTTGATTGAAGCATGTACTTTGTGGATTGAATTGTTGAATTGTTAGTGTTTGTGTTGGAATTTCACTTGAATTGGCATGATTCAATTTACATTGGGTTGTTGAAATTTTGTGAAATTATTGTAGCATATCATATGGGCTGAGGTTAATTTCGAATTTTATGTGGGGCTCATTGATTTAAAGCAAGCATGCTTTTGGTTTTGTTGAAGTTTGCTGAAATTTAGGAGCATGTTTGTGTGAAGTATTTTTAAGAATAAGGATTCTAATTATTCTTGATTGAAAGTGTTGAGTTATAGTTGCTATGATGTTTAGATGAACACTTGAAGTTGAGAGTGGTTTAGCACATGAGTTTGAAGTCATGAGTAGGATTCATATTAGTCTTAGGATTGTATATTTGCTTTATCTCTTTTTGGTGTGTATTGAAGTATAACTTTTGTAGGAAAAGAGATTGCTTCATCTTCAAAGAAGAATGAGACCAAGTCTCCTAGGAAGGGTGATGGTGCCAAAAAGCTTAAACTAGATGAGAAGAAACCTTCTGATTATAGCATTAGGATCGATAATTGGGAGGAGAAAAAAGAGTTGTGGGTAGCTATTGCGAGCAAGATCACGAGGACTCGCTATCAAGATGATGAAGCTATGGTTGTAATGAACATCATCAACGATATTCGTTGGATGTTCAATCGAGTAGGGATAACCAGATTTATGGAGATGAAGAAAGAGATGTATTTCCATATAACTGTTGAGGTGCTATGTTCGTTGAGTATTGAGCGTGGAGATCACTATCTTCCATATGCTATTCGGATGCAGATTGGTGGCCAAGAGCAGTTGATGCATGCCCGTGAGTTTAATGAATTGATTGGCTGTGAGAATGTAACTGATGTGGAGCACGATGATTTCAGACCAGATGAGTATTGGAGGTCTATCTCGGGGAGGCGAGGAAGATACAGTTCGAATGCTTCCAAGGTTTCTTTCATCCGCAACCCCATGATTGCCTATATGGATCGGATTCTGAATAATATTATTTTTGCTCAATGCGAAGGGAGTTGTATTCCAAGGGGTGAGCTGTATGTTATTTGGTGTATGCATAATGGAGTCAACTTCTATTTCGCGGCTTACTTTTTCCAGCAGCTTCATAAGTTTACTACCCACGAATTTCAGCATGTGAACATTGGAGGACTTATCACCTAGATAGCCAAGTATTATGAGGTTGAGTTGAGCATGCATCGACCAATTCGAGGGGACCCAGACATGATCATGTCGGCGTGTGTGAGGATGGGGTTGATTCAGCGAATTGACGATTCGTGGATGTTCATCCGTGGCAAGAACACTGTTTCGTTCAGATTTCCACTATCTATTGTTGATCTTACTACAATTCAGGTCAACAGTAATTTATTGATGGATACCTTGGAGCATAGGGCAATCTCGAGGACTTGTTTGGAAGAAGGGATTGGAGATTTCTTGCCGATATGCACTTACAGGGAGTCCTCATAGACGAGGACATGATTATGGTAGGAGATCCAGCCGACTTTGATGAGGGAGATCAGCCGCCACTACCAGCATTCATGTATCCTGAGATGAATTTGACTCCGATACAGCCACCACAGCCACAGGAGCATGAGTACTTTGAGCTACCGCCACAGCAACAGTAGGATTTTTGGCGAGCTCAGAATCATTTTTATCAGGAGCAATTTCAATTAATGAATGAGCACTTCGCGAAACTTAATTCGAACCAGCAGGAGATGAATAGGCAACAGGCATTGGCGAACGTGAACTATGTTGCGCTCAATCTGAGTTATGATGCGATAGATATAAGGATTTGAGAGGTGCAGGTTAGCAATCGCGAGATTGATAGGAAGTTGTATGAGCTACATAGAGATTTTGACCTATGGCACATGGATGCTAGCGATGATGATAATGCTCCAGAAGAGTAGAGTACACCAGGTTTTTCTCTTTGTCTGTTTCATCTCATCCCCCTCCTCTTTTTCACTGTACAGGTTGAGATTTGATGGTGGTATGGCTAGGGTGATATTTGTGAAATTCATGGATGGGTAGTTTGTATTTGATATTGATGATGACACTTGGTGTTGGATTATTGGAGGATAGATACATTGATTTGTTTGGATTATTTAGTGTTGATTCCTGTTATGCATGTGCGCTTTTTCTGATGTATGTTGGTTTGTTAATGATGAGCATGTTCTATTTTTACTTGTAGTTCATGAAAAGATTGATGTTAATTGCATGTTTTGAAGAGTGTTTATGATTCTATTACCCATGTGAGGATTTGAGCCTATTGGTCGTCCTATGAGCATGATAGTTTATTCTTGAAAGTCGTTTGTATACTTGTATTCTAGAACATGGCTTGGAGTTTTGTTTGAAATTTATGATTGATAGATACTAGAAAATGATCTTAGGCCATTATTGATTATTGAGCCACTTAGCCAAAAGTTACCCTACCTTAATGTATATATCATTGGAAGCCCTGTTGAGTCGTTAGAAGCTTTTTCTTTGGCAAGCCCGTGATAAAAGCCTTTATTCCCTTTACTTTAGCTTAAAATACCCTATTGACTAGTAGAGAGTTAAGGTGAATGTTATGCTAAGTGATGAAATCAAAAAAGGAAAGTAAACTTTGCCAAGAGAATAATCAAAAGATTGTGATTAAATCTTATTTAGGGATAATGCCTTAAACTGGTACCCCGACTGCTTAGAAGGGTAGTGCCCGAAATTGGTACCCTTGTGCTTTGAAGAGAGATGATGTTAATTCCAAGGAAAGGAAGGAGCCGATGAATCGCAAGGATCATGAGAATGATGATGGAGCAAGGAAATTAAGCTGTTTTTTGAAAAGTAAAACTCCAAGGTAATTCTCTACTAGTGAATTAGTCATTTTTACCCAAATTCTCATACCTTTACCAAAGAGCCAACATTACAACCCATAAGATAAGTCCTTTGTGATCCTAGTATTGAAATGATTATAGATGGATTTTTGAGACCCTTGTCAAGCTTATGGTTACGCGAGTATATTAATTAAATTTGAATGCATATACTAACCCGTAAGTGTACATCTCTTACACTTGAGAGAGTGAGAGAGAGCAAACACTTACCCGTGAGCTAGATGACTTAGCACTCATAGAAGTACTGTGATTAATTGATGCCCTTGCATGAATGAAGGGTATGATGGATTTCATGTTTTGATTTGATACAATTGCATGTGTTAAGATAGGTTGTGCTTGTTATAAAGATCTTGTGAATGACACTCTCTTTCATTTGTTTTGAATTCGTTGCCTCGGGATGAGCAACATGTAAGTTTAGGGGTTTGATGAGAGTGTAAATTCACATGTTTTGGGCTCAGATTTGTGTGGAAGTTGATATGGTTTGGTCTATTATCAAGACGAATCAGGATGTTTATAGAAAATCCATGAATCAGAGGCTACAACCTCGGAGGCTTGTTTGACCAGCATCATTTTGGTCGAACAAAAGGGCCAAGTCAAGCAAAATGCCCAAAAACTTGCAGAAGCATTGCTCAACCAAGGGGGACCGCTCGACCAGAATCATTTTGGTCGAACGGGAGGAGTTTAGTCGAACAAAATTTCCAAATTCTTACAGAGAGTTTGCTCGACCAGCATACGACTAGGAGGCTTTGCTCGACCAATGGAGGTCTGGTTGAATGGAATTTCACTGGTGCTATTTTTGGTAATTCTGGGTTTCTTTTACCAAATTTAACTGGTGCTTCAAGAAAAATCCCATCAAAGGTCCGTGAGGAGCACTTTACAAGTATAAAAATGGATGTAGAGCACTGATAAGAGTGAAAATAAGCGTGTTTTAGTGTCCAATCTAACACCTTTTTGATTGATATTATTGTCATATATTAGCACAAGTATCTTATATTCAATATATGTGAGAAAAAGGTGCACTTAAAGTGTTTTATTATGTTTAGGTGGAAAAAGGGATCAAAAGTGCCAAGTTGGAGAAAAGGTGCAATTTGTGCAAGGATGCTCTGAAACGCACGTCCAATTTGTATAATTATTCTATATTTTTGTGGAGCTCTAAAATAGAAATTTTATACATGGATGGAAAGCTATAGAAGAGAGGGTTGTTTTGTCATAAAGAACACTTCAATCGGATTCCAAACGAGAAAGTTAGGATCAAAGTGGTGACGTAGTGCAAGCTGTGCCAAACAGAACAGTTGTGCCATTTTTTGTGACTTGTTACACATTCAAATATTGGATTTTCTATAAGTTATTTATATGGATAGAAAGCCAAGAAGAGAGGATCACGTTAGCGCAAGAATTACTCAAATCGGAGGTCGAATGTGGAATTTATGTGCAAAACGGTGAGACTGCGCAACCTTGCTTGACCAATAAAAGCTTGCTCGACCAGAATTATTTCGGTCGAGCGAAAGAGGTCAAGTCGAGCAAAATGTGTAAAAACTTACAGAGAGCTTGCTCGACCATTGCTCGACTTGGAGGCTTTGTTCGACTTCTGAAGGCTTTGTCGAGCAGAATGTCACTGATGCTGTTTTTGGTAATTTCGGGTTTTTTACCAAATTTGGCGTATGTATCAAGTAAAAGCCCATCCAAGGCCTATAAGGAGAGCTTACAAGTATAAAAGAGGATGTAAATCACATCATTAATCATCATAGAGTCATATTGGATTGGAGAGAGGCCATAACAATACTACACTCCACAAGGGGGGATCACCCCCAATCAACATCAACATCCTTTCCTCTATCCATCCATCACTTTGAAGATTCGTCTGTGGAATCAAGAGGAGAATTCAAGATAGAGAAGGACGCAATGACGCCACATCTAGTTTTTATTTCATTTCCTAATTTATCTTGTAATTTTCCAGACATACGGGTAAGATCTATCTAACACCATGATTGTTCTTCGTAACATCAGGGGCTAGAGCCTTTTTGGTAGAACTAGGGTTGTGAAGGTTTTTATGAATTAATTGAACTTTCATGTGTAAACTCTATACAACACTACTTGTGGATTTATTTTATATATGATTGTGCTTTCTTAATTCATATTCACGGTCGTTTTGTGCATTTTCAATTAGTATATAGAGTCTGAATATATATCTTAGTTGAAGATTGAGTGCGTTCACCGTTGACAGGACTCCATGATATGATTCTAAGTGAGGGGACTCTGAAGCTTCATTAGAACTATCATATATGAATACTTATTAATTGAATTTAGGATAAAGAGGATAATTTTATAGTACCTATAAAGAGAGATCATATCGGGTTAGAGTACCAATTGGCCAGGGAAATAATTGATACTGATAGTACCTAGAAAGGGGAGTGAAATTATATCTCTTGCTCTGAGGTTAATCTCACGTGTTACACGCTTGTTTACTTATGCATATAGAGTAGATATGTATGGTTTAGTGATGCGTCCATATTCCATAAGGCAGAATTGGACATCAACACACGGAAGGAAAATTAATGAGTGAAACTAAATTATCCTAGAGCTACATATTCTCCTACTTGATCCACTTTCGTATTCTTCGAATGATATTTTATTTTATTTGTTATTTTAATCAATTGTTTATTATTTTAATAATTAAATCCTAAAACTTTATTGCCTTTATCTTAAATAATTTTGTTAATAATTAAATTGATAATACGCCTTCCTTTGGGTTCAATAATTCACTTAGTTACTTGCTTAAGCTGCAATTGATATCCTTAATACTTGGGGATTAATTTTACATGCAAAGAAAACGCGCATCAAGTTTTTGGCACTGTTGTCGGGGACGACTGTTATTATTAGTTTATTATTTCTAATTTGATTAAGTTTTTTATTTGTGATTATTTATTTCTAACTAACCTTTAATTTTTTTGAGGTACTTGTGCATTAGAAAAAAAGAGGAAAGAAAGAAAGAAGTAACACATTGAGCTAAACACGGCCGGAGCAAGGCAGGATCTGGATAATGTTGCCATATGTGAAATTTTCACGAACTATGGTAATTGCAATATGGGGTTGATAGGAGCAAGGGTGAAGATGATGATTTCGAGATACATCTCGCTCTTATTAACATGGTAGAAAATACTCAAAAAGGGTGTTGGAGCTAATGATAATACTCTGAAGATTTCTTGGTTATGAAAATACTCAAAAGGGTGTTGGAGCTAATGATAATGCTAGATGGATAACTTTATTCAAGTTCTCTTTAATTGATAAGGCGGAAGCTTGGTATAAGACTCTTGATACAACAGAATGCACTACATTAGACCAATTGCAGCAGAAGTTCTTGGAAAGATACATGCCACCCTCAAGGATCTTACGAATGAAGCAAGAGATCACTCAATTTGTCATGAATCAGGGTGAGAAATTTCATAAGGCGTGGGATAGGTTCAAAGACATGCTCAGGAGGTGCCCACAACATGGAATGTCTAAGGCTGAATACATAAGTATCTTCTATTATGGATTAGATTGTGAATCGCGTGTTTTTACCGATGCATCATTAGGAGGAGCGTTGTTATCTAAGACATCACTTGAAGTAGAAAAGTTGTTTGAATACATCTCTATGAATTCATGTGACTAGCCTGAGGGAGAGAGAGGATCATATGTACTTGGTAAGGTGGGTCAGATTGAACATCAAGTGGTGAAGCCGAATAGGGATGATGAGATCGTCTCTAGTCTAGCTAACATCTACAAGCTACTAGAGTCCCAGCAGAAGCAGATTACAAATTTGACACAAAGGGGGGCCTAGTAGGCAGCAGCAAGAAATGAAGAGTATTGAAGATACCTTCAATCGACACATGGCTGAGAATGATGCAAGGATTGATCGTCTTGAGGATACCATGAATATTGATCATGCAGATTTATCTAAGCAGTTGAAGGACCTTACCTTGATCATAGGGCAGATGACTGTGAATGTGAATAAATTGGCACAGACATGGTTGAGTAATGTCATCACCTTGAGGTCTGGGATGCAGTCTGATGGTCCAATGAAGCTGGCTAGTGAGAGCGAATGAAGCAGGGGAGTTGCTCGACCAACACTAATCAGTTCGACCAGATCTAATGGTCGAATTGAGGTCGAGCAATCTTCAGAAAAACATAATCACGACACTCTATTTTCAGGTTTGCCTCTCGACCAGCACCTTTTAGCTCGATCAGACCATCCAAGTCGAGCGAAAGTCGAGCAGCACCTAGCCACGGATAGCTCTCGATCGGGCGGTTTGCTCGACTTGGACAAGGTTACTCGACCAGACCTCCTAAGTCGAGCAGAAGTTGAGCAACACATGAAGGAGCATAGGTCGCATTTGCCTACATCGTTTGACCAAGGACAAGTTGCTCGACCAACTTACCCAAGTCGAACGGAGGTCGAGCAGTCCTATTTTGTGCCTGATTTGATACCGAATGCTACACCTGTTGATTAGAACAACTTAGTACCATCTCAAGGGCCTAATACTGAGCTTACAATGGAGAAGAAGTGGGAAAGAGCAAAGAGTTTGAGAGCCGAGAAGCTTAGACTTGAGATGGATAATAAAGATATGGTTTTCTCTTTTGATCAAGCAATGAAGATGCCCATGGAGACTCAATTATGCAAGAGCATAGATGTGGTTTCTAACTTGTTTAATCTTGATTTTTCTAAGACAGATGATTCTGAATGTAAGTGGAAGATTGACTAGGAGGTGTCTAGATAGCCATGGGAGGAAGGAAATTCTGAGGATCGTATTTTTGTGACCAAAAAAGGTGAGGTGTTGAGTGTAGACAAGAAGAGGGAAAAAAATATTTGAAGGTGATGATGGAGAAGACCATCCTCTGATCCAGTAGCCTACAAAGCGATAATCCGTCGTGACTCTCCGACGTTAAACATGAGCGCCTGTTGGGAGCTTGTTCCTTCCATTTTATTGCTTTATTTATTTTGTGTGAGTAAGAAATTTTTATATTTAAGGTGCTTACTATTCGGCAATTACATCTCTTTGCAAACTTAGTTTCAACTTACGTTTTTACTGAGTTTGGGGGGTGTGATGTTCTTACATCATTGAAGTACCAAGAGTATAATCTTTTCTTTGTAATGTTTGCTAGGGGAGTTGATTTTTTGTGGTATGTTGAAACTTTAATCGGTTTTGACGTGTCGATTTTTTGCAATTTGCCTAGTGTTCAGTGGCGTGTCTAGTGTGTGGAGTCGATTATATAATCAATTAAGTCTTTCTTATAGTTCTCCTATATTATTATTAATGAATCGTGTGGTGAAGTGTGATTGAGCTTTGATGATAGAAAAGGTAAAAGAATGGCAAGATGAGTTCTACACTGAGGCTTTGACCTGACCGAGTTAAACAACTTGAGGAGCTCGTGCATACATTGAAGAAAAATCAAGTGCCCTCATTTTCTTTTACTAATTTTTTTGTGTGCTTTAAATTCATAGAGTGGAAGGATTGAGTTTATTTTTTTGGTGATTCATGTGAGCTTATATTGTTTAAATTGTTTCTAAATTCATATGCGTTTGAAATTGATGAATAAAGTGTACTTGAGTTATATTGTGATATGAAGTTCTATGTGTACTTGTGAGATATTGCTTGGAATGAAGAGTACTCTGTTACTTGTTAAAAACACATATGAGATTTTGAGTCTTATATCATGTACATAATCACATGATATTTCTGTCTGGTGAGTATCGTTCTTGTGTGTGTATTGTAGAACTTGTCTCTTATCTTATTTGAAACTATATGTGTGTTAGATGATGGGAGGTGATTTAAGGCCATCCTTGAATTTATGAGTCACTTAGCCAAATAATTTCCTAAATGATATTTATCCGTAGTTAGCCTCGTTGAGCCTAAAAGCCTTATTTCTTTGGCAACCTACGAATATAGCCACTTTAATATTCTATTAAATGCTTTCAAAGTGTGTGAAGTTGATTTTGATGGAATTTGGAAGGAATAAAATATTTGGAGTTGTACAAGTGATTATGAGCTTAAAAATAAGTTGCTTAGGGGTAGTGCCCAAAATTGGTACCCCGAGATGTTAGAGGTAGTGCCCGAAACTAGTACCTCAAGAAAGGAAAAAAAAGAAAAGAAGGAAAAAATGTCGAGCTTGAAGAAAAAGGAGAGAAAAGAAAATTAGAAGAGCATGAAGCTGGATAGCCTTGAAGTGTAAGAATCTGCAGTACAAAAGATCTCCGGTTTTAATTCTCTACTAATTGAGTCACTTTATCCATATATTTCCTACCCTTACCAAAGAGCCAACATTACATCCAAAAGAAAAGTCCTTTTTGATCTCATTATCGAATCATAATAATAGTGGTTGAGAGTTTAAGACTTTTGGCAAGCTTATGGTTATGCATGCACTTGAATTGAATTTGAGTATAAACACCTTAACCCATGGGTGTACATCTTTTACACTTTAGTGCAAGTGATATATACTTCCCGTAAGAACATATTGATGGAGTATTTGAATAGGTGGTGATTGTTTTAACTTGTATGCTATGAATTGATTATTACATGTAATGAAAGTTACATGATCTAAGTTGAGGACAGTTGTATTTAGAATGGGGTATTTGTCATAATCCTTATTTTTTTGCTAATTTTCTTACTCTCTCTCTCTCTTTATTTTTATTTTGTTGCTCGGGACGAGCAATGAGTAAGTTTGGGGGATTGATGAGAGTGAAAATAAACGTGTTTTAGTGTCCAATCTAACACCTTTCTGATTGATATTGTTTTCATATATTAGCACAAGTATCTTATATTCAATATATGTGAGAAAAAAGTGCACTTGAGGTGTTTTATTGTGTTTTAGGTGGAAAAAGGGATCAAAAATGCCAAGTTGGAGAAAATGTGCAATTTGTGCAAGGATGCTCTGAAACGCATGTCCAATTTGTGTAACTATTCTGTATTTTTGTGGAGCTCTAAACTAGAAATTTGATACATGGATGGAAAGCTACAGAAAAGGGGGTCGTTTTGGCGTAAAGAACACTTCAATCGGATTCCAAACTAGAAAGTTATGATCAAAGTGGTGACGTCTCGAAAGCTGTGCCGAATAGAATGGCTGTGCCACTTTGCATGACTTGTTACACATTCAAATGTTGAATTTTCTGTGAGTTATTTATATAGATAGAAAACCAAGGACGAGAGGATCACGTGAGTGCAAGAATTACTCAAATCGGAGGTCGGATGTGAAAGTTATGCGCGAAACGGTGAGATTGCGCAAGCTTGCTCGACCAATGGAAGCTTGCTCGACCAGAATTATTTTGGTCGAGCGAAAGAGGTCAAGTCGAGCAAAATGTTCAAAAACTTACAGAGAGCTTGCTAAACCATTTCTTGACTTGGAGGCTTTGTTCGACTACTGAAGGCTTGGTTAAGCAGAATGTCGCTGATGTTATTTTTAATAATTTCGGGTTTCTTTTACCAAATTTGGAGTATGTCTCAATAAAAGCCCATCCAAGGCCTATAAGGAGAGCTTACAAGTATTAAAGGAGATGTAGATCACATCATTAATCATCATAGAGTCATATTGGATTGGAGAGAGGCCACAACAATACTACACCCCACAAGGGGGGATCACCCCCCAATTAACATCCACATCCTTTCCTCCATCCATCCATCAATTTGATGATTTGTCTGTGGAATCAAGAGGAGAATAAAGAGGAGAATTCAAGATGGAGAAGGACACGATGATGCCACATCTAGGGTTTATTTCATTTTCTAATTTATCTTGTAATTTTCCAGAGATCCGGGTAAGATCTATCCAAAACTCATGATTGTTCTTCGTAACATCATGGGCTAGAGCCTTTTTGGCAGAACTATGGTTGTGAAGGTTTTTATAAATTAATTGAACTTTCGTGTGTAAACTTTGTAAAACACTACTTGTGGATTTATTTTATATATGATTGTGCTTTCTCAATTCATATTCACGGTCATTTTGTGCATCTTCAATTAGTATATAGAGTCTGAATATACATATTGGTTGTAGATTGAGTGCGTTCACCGCTGAACATGATTCCATGTTATGATTCTAAGTGAGGGGACTCTGAAGCTTCATTAGAACTATCATATATGAATACATATTAATTGAATTGAATTCGGGTTATTAAGTAGGATAAAGAGGATAATTTTATAGTACATATAAAGGGAGATCATATAGGGTTAGACTACCAATTGGCCAGGAAAATAATTTATACTGATAGTACCCAGAAAGGGGAGTGAAATTATATCTTTGGATCTGAGGTTATTCACACATGTTACATACATGTTTACTTATGTCTATGGAGTAGATATTCATGGTTTATTGATGCGTCCATATTCCACAAGGCAGAGTCTGAGGTTATTCACACATGTTACCTATTCTCCTACTTGATCCACTTTCTATTCTTCGAATGATATTTTATTTTAATTGTTATTTTAATTAATTATTTATTAGTTTAATAATTAAATCCTAATACTTTATTCCCTTCATCTTAATTAATTTAGTTAATAATTAAATTGGTAAAACGTCATTCTTTGGGTTCGATAATTCACTTGGTCGCTTGGTCGAAAGAAGAGAGTTAGATTCCCCATCTATCCTACACCACTTCCAAACCCTAATTCCAACCTACGGAGCTATGGAGAGAGGTTCTTCTGTCGAACCAAGTGAGAACCAAGTGAAGATTCAAGACGGAGAGAGTCGCGACGGCGCCCGCATCTAGGGTTTACTTCGCTTCTTAATTTATCTTGTAATTTTCAAGACTATAGGTAAGGTCCTACCAACCACCATGGTTGTTCCTATATCAATCATGGGCTAGAACCGCTTCGGTAGTTCTAGGGTTATGAAGGTTTTATGAGTTAATTGAATTTCCATGTATAAACTCCGTACAACACTACTTGTTATTTATTTTATATAAGACTATACTTTTTAAATTCATACTCACAGTCGTTTTGTGCATCATTAACTGTTATGTAGAGTCTGAATACATATCTTGGTAATTTATCTTGTATTTTCTAGATATATTTCTAGATATATGGGTAAGATCTATCCAACCCCATGATTGTTCTTCGCAACATAATGAACTAGAACTATTTTGGTAGATCTAGGATTTTGAAGGTTTTTATGAATTAATTGAACTTTCATGTGTATACTCCATACAACACTACTTGTGGATCTATGTTATATAAGACTATGCATTTTTAATTCATTCTCAGAGTTATTTTATGCATCATTAACTGTTATATAGAGTCTGAATACATTTCTTGGTTATTGATTGAGTGCGTTACTGCTGAGTAAGATTCCATGTTAGATTCTAAGTGTGGGGACTCTGAAGCTTTATTAGAACTATCTTATATAAATACTTATTAATTTAATTGAACTATGGTTATTAAGTAGGATAAAGAGGATAATTTTATAGTACCTATAAAGGAAGATCATATCGGGTTAGAGTACCAAACATGCGGGAAAATAATTGATACTGATAGTATTTAGAAAGGGGGTGAAGTTATATTTATTGCTCCAAGGTTATTCACACATGTTACACCCATATTTACTTGTGTCTATAGAGAAGATTTGCATGGTTTAGTGATGTGTCCATATTCCACAAGGCAGAGTCGGACATTGATGCACGAAAGGAGATTAACTAGTGAAATTGGATTATCCTAAAGCTACCTATTCTCCTACTTGATCCACTTTTGTACTCTTCCAGTGATATTTTATTTTAATTGTTATTTTATATTTTTTTTAGTAGATTAATAATTTGACACCTAAAACTTTATTGCCTTGTCTTAATTAATTTAGTAAATAATTAAATTGATAATACGCCATCCTTTGGGTTTTAACTTGGTCGCTTGCTTAAGCTGCAATTGATATCCTTAATACTTAGGGATAAATTGTGGGTTGAGAAAACGCTCATTAAGTTTTTGGCGCCGTTGCCGGGGACAACTGTTATTATTGATTTTATTATTTATAGTTGATTAAGACTTTTATTTATGATTATTTTTTTCTATCTAACCTTGAATTTTTCTAAGGTTCTTGTGCACTAGGAAAATGAGAGGAAGGAATAACACACTGAGCTAAACATAGCCGAAGCAAGGCAGAATTCAGATAATGTTGCCATACGTAGAATTTTCACGAACAATGGGATTGACAACATGGGGTTGATAGGAGCAAGGGGGAAGATGATGATTTTGAGATACATCCTGCTCTTACCAACATGGTAGAGAAGAATCCCTTTTCTAGAGGTTGTTTTGAAGATCTATATCAGCATCTCAAAAGATTCCTTGGTTATGCAAACACTCAAAAGGGTGCTGGAGCTAATGATAATACTAAACGGATTGCCCTATTCAAGTTTTCATTAATTGATAGGGCAGAAGCTTGGTATGAGACTCTTGATGCCACAAATTGCACTACATGGGACAAACTGCATCAGAAGTTCTTAGAGAGATAAATCCACCCTCAAAGATCTTCAGAATGAAGCAAGAGATCACCCAATTTGTTATGAATCAGGGTGAGAACTTTCATAAGGCATGGGACAGTTTTAAAAACGTGCTCAGGAGGTGCCCACATCATGGAATGTCTAAGGCTCAGTACATAAGTATCTTATACTATGGATTGGATTGTGAGTCGCATATTCTTATTGATGCATCATTAGGAAGAGCGCTATTATCTAAGACAGCATTTGAAGCAGAAAAGTTGTTTGAAGACATCTCTATGAATTCACGTGATTGGCCTACGGAAAGAGTAAGAGGATCATATGTACTTGGTAAAGTATCATAGGTTGAGTATCAAGTGGTGAAGCCAAATAGGGATGATGAGATCGTCTCTAGTCTAGCTAATATCAATAAGCTATTAGAGTCTCAGTACTACAGTCTCAGCAGAAGCAGATTACAGAATTGACATAAAAGAGGCCTAGTATAAAAGATACCTTCACTCGATACATGGCTGAGAATGATGCAAGAGTTGACTACATCAAAACGAGAATGAATTTTGATCATGCAGATTTATCTAAGCAGCTGAAAGACCTTACCTTAATTATGAGGCAGATGGTCGGGAATGTGAATCAATTGACACAAACATTGGAGAAAAGAATGTTCCCCTCTCAAGGCATAATGAACCTAAAAGAGTGCAAAGCCATCACATTGAGGTCCAGGACGCAGTACGAAGGTCCGATGAAGCCTGTGGACAAAAAAGAAGAGAGAAGGGCTCTCGTTCGACCAGCCTCTCGCAGTTCGACCAAACTTGATGGTCGAACTGTGGTCGAACCAGTTATGGAAAAACAAAGAAATGATACTCTATTATATGGCTCACCGTTCGACCAGAGCAGTCCTGTTCGACCAGACCTCTCTGGTTGAACAATGGTCGAACGAGCACCTGTTGAGCAGAAAATTCGAGTTCAGATTCCAGACCCTCCGTTCGACCAGACTCATCCGGTTTGACCAGACCATTCTTAATGGGCATTGAATCTTAAACACGGGGAGATTAACGAACTCATAATAAGAGGGAGGTGGTTGTGCAATAATATTTCTTTAGTAGATGATTTATTATTATTAGACTTAGGTATAAGTTTTGGGCTAAACTTGGATGCTTAAGCCCAATGGGAGGCCCAAACCCTAATTTCTCCTCCTGGTCCCTATTGTAGCCATATAATAGCCAATCTCAGCAGTCTGGATATCTCAATCACACACGCCTAAAACCGTAAGTGCACGAGATGGACTGCAGATTGAGTTCATCTTGTAGATCGTTGCCTACACAATGGCAAGACGTGGCTTAGGAATACAACAGAAGATCGGATAAACTCATGTGAAAGGTAATCCAATTCTATGTTTATGCTTCCGCTACGATAGAATTACATGGAACCCTAATGGTTCATTGCTCCGTCAGGCTTTCGCCCATTGCGGAAAATTCCCCACTGCTGCCCAGCAGCATGATCAAACCAAGCCTCCGCAATTTCAGAATCTCCCTGGAGAATGGCCTGTTCTCCCCGGTCGGAATAGGTGGATTAATCCCTTCCCTTAGAACCGTACTTGAGAATTTCCTACTTCATACGGCTCCTCGTTCAATTCTTTTGGTTCCCATTATCATATCTAACGAATGGGATTTTTCATGGATCTATCCCACCCTTCGGGTTAACCAAAGAGGTAACCAAATGATCCAAACGCCAACAATTGGTATCAAAGCATAGGTTTTATGGCTAAACGTGACACGTTGGCCTAGGGTTTGAGTGGAATACATGATATTAGGGTTTAGAGTTTGATTATTGTTGAAACCCTAATTGTACACACACATATACCACCGCACAAAACACGGCGGAGGTAAGGCTTGGTCACCCATGGAAGACTGACGGCAGTATGGTGAGCGCCGGTATCAGGCACGATAGAGGCTTGCTATCGGTGGCTCCACAACTCAGTGATTGAAGTCAGAACGACTTGCTACTTGGACTATAAACATCGCTATTTTATGTCGTTAGTGTTTTAAGAAACCCAGACTGCGATGGCACGGAGGTGGCCAGTTTTTGTGTGGTGGCATGACGGCAGCTGTCGACTTAAAGTTGACGAAAATGAAAGGCTGTGCGCGAACTAGAGTACATGGCTGGCACCTTGACGGCGCTTGATCGGCGGCTAGCAGTATAGTTTTTGCTGAACGACGACAGTGTCGTGCATCGATCGTGCTGCTGGAGGCCACTGATTGCAACGCAGGCAATTTCAAGGCTACAATAGCATATGTCCGACCGGGTCAGATGGTGATTCCGAGCGAGTCTTGAAGGATTTTGGGCGAGTCATCCATGGATTCTGATCGGGTCTGAGACGCTCTCCGAGTGAGTCATAGGCTATTCAGGTCGGGTGTAGTCACTGGCAGACGATGATGCTACACACTGGAGAGCGACCGGATAATGAATAGGCTAGCGAGGCTGCTGGATAGAGTCACTGTGGGCATGCGTCGCTACCACAGCTCATGGCTGGAATTTTCAGCGTGGTGTGGGCGTCGGGCTATAGCGGATCGCATGCAGCGGGTCTTCCATGATTCACGGTGCATGGTTCCGGTAGCATTTTAGGGCTTGACCAGCAAGCTTGCAAGTGGGGCTGATGGGATCCGGGCGAATCATCCATGTGTTTCGGGTCTGCATGGTTGAGGTTGAGTCAATGGACTATGAAGCATGGCTGATGGTGGCTTGGCTGGGAGCAGCTTCACATGTCAGAACTGTTGCGTAGAGGTGTGAGTCAGGTCCTAGCCGGCGACGCTGTACAGAAGACGACTGCACAGTTGGCTGGTGCCAGGTGGCACAGATGAACCTTTAGCAGTGGTCGACTTCTGCAGCGGTGTGGATGGCGGCGCTAGGCATGCTGGTGTATCAACGAAGGCACACATCCGGCATGTGCACGATGGCAGGAGTGTGGGCCAGTTCACGGCGCTGATCGTGATGGTTTTGGTCTTGACTATAGTCGACGAAGCACGATGGTTCACAGCTGTACTATCCTTCATACCCATCGACACAATTGTTGATAGAAGAGGGTTTCAATCGTGCTAGATGTAGGAGTTTCGACGGAGGGTTGGCGTGCTCGGAAAGTCAGTGGCTAGTCGTTGATGAGCGGCGGCAGATCAGCAACATGACATGCCGGTGGCCAGTTCTTGTTGGGGATCTTTGATGCGACTGTATAGTGCTTCGGCATACATCTAGGGTTTCGGCAGGCGTGTTGATAGATGACTTGGGGCGCAAGAAATTTGACTTACTGTGTAAGTTATCGATTAATCCCTTAGAGTATTGATCAAGTCATCTATCTTTAGCAATTAATTTTCTTATATATGTTTGTTATAATTGTTTTATTTGTCAAATATTGTTATATATTTGGATGCACGTGCTATTTCATTTAATGCTTTAAATAGTGGCATGATAAGTTGCGTATTATATAAGTGATATATTATATGCATTCGAAAACTCTCTTGTTAAATAACAAGTGGGAGAGGGATTCATTAATAAATCTCGCGGCCTCCATTGTTAATTTATTGTGTGATACAAGTAAGCTTATGAGTCGGCTATAGTGCCTTCCTCCCTAACAGATGAGTTTTATTTGTGGATCACTGGAATAAATTTCATTAAATAATTATTATTTGTAATGTGATGCATATGAACTTATGAGTCGGCTATAGTGTCTTCCTCCCCAACGGATGAGTTTCATTTGCGGATCACTGGTAAAAATTAATAATTGATGATTATAGGAAATTATTTGAGGGCGTGTGGACTTCTCAACTGTAAGACACACAAACTTGGGTAACGTACTTAATATAAAATAATGGTATACACTTAGATGCAATTAATATATATCCTCCCCAACGGAGTCACTGCTATTAAATTGCATGGCTAAAGTACAACCGACTATTAATCATTGAGTCATAAGGTTAATTATGACGTATGAAATTAATGGGTAAAACCTTCTCTTGAGAATGCTAGGGTTTGTATACTTCCACACTAACGTGGCATGCAAATTCACGGTGCTTGAAATGTCAGTGAATTTATTTTATATTGTTTATTGAGGGAATCAATATAAGTTTTAAATTAGAAGCGTTTGATCATTGTATTTATTTACTTGATTCTCTGAATTTTCAATTGGTATATTTCACTTATTTTTTACTAAAGGAAATCATATTTACGGGTCTAAAATTAATTGATTAGAAAATAATCTTGGTTTTAATTATTACTGCTTAGGAAAATACATGTATTTTCACTAAAGATGCCCTCTAGTGCCTATTAAAACCTCTATTGAAGAGGTGAGAGGTTCATAGAAATATAATGGTCTCATGCGACTCTTCGGATACTTGAGAAAGGTAAAAAAGGCAAGAAGTCATAGTTAAACTTGATGAATGAATTGGAAATACTTGGAATAGAAATTGAAAGGGAAACCTAGGTTAATATTTTCTTCGTAGTTTGCCTAGATGTTTTTAGCAAGCTCCAACTGAATTAAAAGATGTTGTATATAGTGGGAAACTTCTGAAAAAACATGTAGTGGAGCAAACCAACTTTCATCAAGACATGAACAAGGTAAGTATCTTATTCACTAGTAGTTGTAGCATGAATAGTGATGGCATTTACTGACATGTAGTGTGTAGATACATGAATCATTAAATGTTTATAACTAAGTTATGATGAGATAATTGTATACATGGGTAAATGCTACAAGAGTAGCGGCTGTTGCAGTGAGAGTTGTTTATTTGTCTTATTATAGGAATAAACGTTTGATTTTGAGAAATTGTCTTTATGTACGTTTTCATAGAAAGAATTTTATTTCGGTTTCTATGCATTCAGGATGGATACTCTATTACATTTAAATTACATTGTCATTATAATGAAGGATGGAGCTATAATCTGTTTTGGTACGTTAGTGATAATTTTTACAATCTTAAATCATGTTTATCCCACGATGCAACAAGTAGTAATTAATAATTTATCTTCTAATCTTAATAAGAGAAAGGAACCTTCGGAGATGAGCCAAACATACTTTTAGCATCTAAGACTAGATCATTTTACTTAAGTACGATTCGAAAGTTGATAGCCGGTGGACTTTAGGTTTATTGGAAGTGAAAACTATCGAACTAGTGAGTCTTACTTTGAAGTGAATATGATTAATTGCCTTTTCAAGGCAAAGGGGTATAGAGCCATGAAAAAGATATGATGAAAATGGTTCATTCTGATTTATGCGATCTTAAGATTATCCAGGCGAGAGGTGTTTATAAATATTTGTCACTTTATTTGATGATTATTCTAGATACCGATGTATTTATTTGATGCACCGGATGTCTAGGTACTTTGATTAATTCAATGAGTACATGGCTGATGCGGTGAAGCGTCATGGAAAATATATCAAGTCATTACGATTTAATCATGGTGGCGAGTACCTCTTAGAATAGTTTAGAAGCTATTAATCAGAGGTTGGGATTGAATCCCAAGTAGAGTACACTGGGCAAACCCCAGCTGAATGGAATGGTGGAAAGAAGGAATAGGACTCTTATGAAAATGGTTAGATAAATGATGAGTTATTTGAATTATTAAATTCATTTTATGGGTATGCCCTAGAAACAGCATGTCGTATGATGATTGTCTGTTTGTAGGATATCCTAGAAAAATGAAGGGTGATTTATTTTTAGTCCAAAAGATTGAAGGGTGATTATAAACATAAACACTAGATTTTTGGAAAAGGACAATGAAATAAATCACAAACTCATGTATAAGTTGTTCTAAAGGAAGTGTGAGGGAAACACAAGTTTTAGTACCAATTGTACAAGAGGATATACCACAAGTAAACTGCATCGCGTGTCACATCTGATACACAATTGCATGTAGTGCCTTGTTGCAGTTGGAGAGTTATTTTACAACCAGATAGATTTATGTTTTGGAAAGTCGTGAGACTTAGTCCCTTGTAAATATGAAATCAGCCCATGGATACGACGAAGCAGTACAAGATCGAAATGCATAATCTTAGTAATTTGCAACGAATTTTGAAACAGAATCTACGGATTCTAAATCAACTCTGGGAACTTGTACAACCATCAAATGGTGTAAAAGCCATTGGATGTAAATGGCTCTATAATGAAGCAACCAGAGTGATTTATTGCATAAAGGCTAAGAGCATTTTGAGTGTAAGCTTAAAAGTTTTCATCAATGGACTAAAGCAAGCTTTAAAATCATGGATCATCCATTTTGATAAGGAAATCCAGTCCTATGGATTTAATCAATGCACGGATGGATCTTGTGTACTGAAAAGAGTGACGAAAACATGGTAGTATTTCTTGTATGCATGTAGATGGTATCTTACTCATTGGAGAATATGAAGGAGTATTGTCGGGCATATGTGTATGGTTGATAATGCAGTATGAAATGAAGGACTTAAGAGAAGCGAAATATATCCTTGCGATCATTGTGATAAGGATCACAAGAAAGGATATTGTGCTTATCTCAAGCTTCATATAAATGATACAATCCTTACTCATTTTAGGATGTGACTTTATCTAAGATTTTGTGTCTTAAGACACAAAAGAAGATAAAAAAGATAAAGGCGATTCCTTATGCTTTGGCAATAAGGATGCTTAATCTATAAAATGCTATGCGCGAGATTGGATATTTGTTTTGACAATAGCATAGTCAGTGGGTATCAAGGTAACCCAGAACAAGAATATTGAATTGTGGTAAAACATATTTGAAGTGCATGAGAAGGACTGGAAATTATATGTAGGCTTACCGGACAGATTCATTACTTCTTGACGGTTACTTAGATTAAGATTTTTCAAATCATGGGGACAATAGTAAATCCACCTCAAGGTTATGTGTTTAAATTGGGCAGTAGATCCATGATATGGAGGACTATTATATAGAAATATATTTCGGACTCCACCATGAAAAATGATAATATTGGAGCCTTGTGGCTGCCAAAGTATTTGTATGGTTCTAGAAACTTTGTAATAGATTTAGATATGATTCTGAGTTTGCCTAAGGTCATCACAAGTTATTGTGATAATAATGGTGCACTTGCAAACTTGAATGAATCACGAGTTCATAAGGTAATTAAACACATTGAGAGCGAGTACTACCTGATATGAGAAATTGTATGATGATGGGAAGGTTGTTGTCATCTAGATTTCATCGGATGATAACCTAGTAAATCCATTTACAAGGACCTTAAGGCGAAAATTTTTTATGGTCATGTAGTGGGAGTGGTAATCAGATGTATAGTAGTGAATATGGCAGCATTGTATTTTAATATAAGTGGGAGATTATTGGATTGTATACTAAAAGTCTAGCTTTTTGTATGAACAATGTTTTGACAATATTTGAAATGAGGATCATGTGATCAAACGTTTGCAATAATGTTGTTGCAAAAGTCCATTTACTTTATACTATAGATAATGTGGTGTGCGGCGTCACACGGAAGATCATATTATCGGTTCCTTATAAAGTATAAACAGATGTTCACAACCGAGACTGACAGGGACTATCTATCGGTATGGTTGCAGCGTGATTTGGCATTAGTCTATCTTAACTATAAAATTACACTAGTGCATTTTGTGTGTATTGAGCAGGATCGCAGTGAGATCATTCAATTTAGACTGAATATATAATAGATTTAGATCTCTGTTATTATGGATGTTCGTACTCTTAATCCCTATACAATAACCTCGACACGTAAGCCAGTATTTATTTCTTTGATTTATCAATTGGTGATATTTAATAGTTAAATCAATATGCTCGGTGAGTTGGGAGATGATGCTGTCTCTATGGTGTGTTGTTGATTGTAGAAGAAATATGTGTCCTAACGGAATTAGTTGATTATGTCCCCTTGAGGAGCACATAATGATTATCATATAAACCCTGTAGGTGGATTTATTCCGGCTTGATAATAAGGTTGAGTGGTACTACTCTAGGTAAATATATTAATTAATGGAGTTGTTAGTAACTTAATTAATTAATGAGAATTGAATCTTAAACACGGGGAGATTAACGAGCTCATAATAAGAAGGAGTCCATAACGTAATTTGGGATTAGGGTGACAGTGCAATAATATTTCTTTAGTGGATGATTTATTATTATTGGACTTAAGTAAAAGTTTTAGGCTAAACTTGGATGCTTAAGCCCAATGGGAGGCCCAAACTCTAATTTGTCCTCCTGGTCTCTGTTGTAGCCTATATAATAGCCAATCTCATCAGTTTGGATATCTTAATCACACACACCTAAAACCTTGAGTACACGAGTTGGACTGCAGATTGAGTTCATCTTGTAGATCGTTGCCTACACAACAGCAAGACGTGGCTTAGGAATAAAACAGAAGATCGAAAGTTTGTTTGTTCTTGCTGTTCAACCTCTACATCAACCCTGGTGAAAGGTAATACAATTCTATATTTATGCTTCCGCTGCGATAGAATTGCATGGAACTCTAACGGTTCACACTAACAAAAAGATCCAAATTCCAACACCAATATCATTACAAGAGCAGAATACTGAGCTAATAGTGGAGAAGAAGTGAGAAAGAGCAAAGAGATTGAGAGCCGAGAAGCTTAGACTGCAGATGGATAATGAAGGTGATTTTCTCTCTTGATCAAGCAATGAAGATGCCCATAGAGATTCAATCATGCAAGAGCATAGATGTGATTTCTAACTTGTTTAATCTTGATTTTAATTTGACAAATGATTCTAAATTTGATTGGAAGATTAACAATGAGGTGTCTACACAGCCATGGGAGGAGGGTAATTCCATGAATCATATACTTGTTACAAGAAAGGTGAGGTATTGAGTGTAGACAAGAAGAGGGAAAGAAAGTATTTGAAGGTGGGGATGCAAGAAGATCGTCCTCTGATCAAGTAGTCCACAAAGTTTTCTCCGTCGTGACTCTTCGAATTTAAACATAAGTGTCTTTTGGGGGCTTGCCTTTCTATTTTATTGCTTTATTATTTCTTTTGTGCGAGTGAGGAGTTATTATATTTGAAGTGCTCACGTTTCGGCAATTATATCTCTTTTCAAACTTAGTTATACTTATGTTTTTACTAAGTTTGGAGGGATGTGATGTACTTACCTCGTCATATGAGCACCAAGGGTATAATTTAACCGGTGTTTGTTGTTTGTTTGTTACGTGGTTGATTTTTTGCGGCTAATATTTTAACCGGTGTTGGTATTTGAATTTTTGTAACTTACCTAATGTTTCGTGTATTATCTTTAATTGTGTGTTCCCTGGTTTCAATGGTCGAGTTCTTCTATTTTTTTTATTTCTCTAGTATCTCCTATTTTATTATTGATGAATAATGTGATGATGATGTGTGCTTGTGCTTTGATGATAGAAAAGGTAAAAGAGTGGAAAGATGAGTTCTACACTAAGGTTTTGACCTGACCGAGTTGAACAACTCGAGGAGCTCGTGAACGTTGAAGAAAAATCAGGTGCCCTCATTTCTTTATTCTAATTTTTATGTGTACTTTTAATTCATGGAAGTGAAAGGGTTGAGTTTAAGATGGTGATCCATGTGAGCTTATATTTTTGAATTATGCCTGAAATTCATATGCTTTTGAAATTGATGAAGGAAGTGTACTTGAGTTATATTATGGTATGAAGTTCTATGTGTACTTGTGAGATAGTGTTTACCATGAAAATGCTCTATTACTTGTTAAAACCCATGTGAGATTTTGAGCCTCGTTCATCATGTTACATAATCACATGATATTTCTTCTTTGGTGAGTATCGTTCTTGTGTGTGTATTCTAGAACTTGCCTTTTGTTTTACTTGAAACTACAAGTGTGTTAGATGATGGGAGATGATTTTAGGCCATCTTTGAATTTATAAGCCACTTAGCCAAATAATTCGCAACCAAATGATGTTTATCCGTAGTTAGCCCCTTTGATCCTAAAAATCTCATTCTTTGGCAGCCTACGAGAAATAGCCACTTTGAGCTTCTGAATTTTTTGAGCCTTGATTCTATTATGACGAGAATTAATGGCTTTTCAAAGTGTGTTGATGGAGTTTGATAATAGCTTGGGAAGGAATGAAATTGGTATTGAAATAGTGATTGAGCTATATAATGCATCTGAGGAAAATCGTGGAGTAGTGCTTAAATCTAGTACTCCGTGGAATCAAACACCCTAGGGTAGTGTTAAATCTAGTACCCTATGGAGGATGCGCGATGTAGTGCCCGAAACTGGTACTTTGAGAGAAAAAAATGAGACAAAGAAAAAAAGAAGGAAAAAATGTTGTACTTGAAAGAGATAAGTGAAATAATTGAGGAGGATGATGTGCTTAATTGAAGTGATGAGGAAGAATTAAAGGTCGAGAAAGACTGCAGGCTTGATTGATCCGAAGTTTGAGTAACTTATCCATATATTTCCTACCTTAACCAAAGAGCCAAAATTACATCCAAATGAAAAGTCCATTTTGATCCCATTATCGAATCATACTTTTAGTACTAGAGAGTTTGAGACTTTTGGCAATCTTATGGTTACGCATGCACTTGATTTGAATCAGAGCGCAAACACCTTAACCCATAAGTGTACATCTTTTACACTTGAGTACATATGATATATACTTCCCGTGAGAACATGTGAATGGAGCATTTGAATTGGTAGTAATTGTCTTATTTTGTATGCTATGAATTGATTATTGTATATAATGAGAATTGCATGACCTAAATTGAAGACAATTGTATTATGAATGTGGTATGACTCATAGTCCTTGTTTCCTCGCTAATTTTCTTACTCTCTCTCTTTGTTTTTATTTTGTTGCCTTGGGACAAGCAACGGGTAAGTTTTGGGGATTGATGAGAGTAAAAATAAGCGTGTTTTAGTGTCTAATATAATACCTTTTTATAGGAATTGTTGCTATATATTAGCACAAGTGTCTTATATTTTATAAATATGAGAAAAAGGTTCACTTGCGGTGTTTTATTGTGTTTTAGGTGGATAAAGGAACAAAAGTGCAAAGTTGAAGAAAATGTGCAATTTGTGTAAGAATGCTGAATAAAGCATATCCAATTTGTGTAATTTTTCTATATTTTTGTGGGGCTCAAAACTAGAAATGTGATAAACGTTTGGAAAGCCATAGAAAAGAGGTCGTTTTAGCATAAGGAACACTTCAATCGGAGTCTCAACGAGAAAGTTATGATCAAAATGGTGACGTCGCGCAAGCTGTACCGAACAGAATGGCTGTGCCAATTTTTATGGCTGGTTACACATTCAAATGTTGGATTTTCTGTGATTTCTTTATATTGATAGAAAACCAAGGAAAAGAGGATCGTGTGAGCGCAAGAATTACTCAAATCAGAGCTCGGATGTGGAAGTTATGCGTGAAATGGTGAGACTACGCAAGCTAGTTCGACCAAGGGAGTCCCGTTCAACCAAGTAAAGCCAAGTCGAACGACAAAAGTCAAATCTAACTGGAAATTTCAACTTACAGACATCTCGTTCGACGAAGGCCTTCCCGTTCGACCAGAACCACTTTGGTCTAATGGGGACGCGGAATTCTGATTTCGAAGGGTTTTGCACCCCTTGTTGGTGTATTTTCGTGTTTTCCAAGAAAAAGATCATCCAGGGTCCATAAGGAGAGCTTACAAGTATAAAAGGGGATGTAGATCACATCATTATTCATTAGAGAGATACAACACAATCATCCTACACCCCACAAGGGGGGATCACACCCAACCATCATCCACATCATTTCCTCCATCCATCCATCATTTTGAAGATTCGTCTGTGGAATCAAGAGAAGAATTAAGAGAAGAATTCAAGATGGAGAAGGACAAGACGACGCCCACATCTAGGGTTTTATTCGTTTTCTAATTTATCTTTTATTTTACGGACGTATGGGTAAGATCTATCCAACCCCCGTGATTGTTCTTCACAATATCATGGGCTAGAACTATTTTGGTAGATCTAGGATTTTGAAGGTTTTAATGAATTAATTGAACTTTCGTGTGTATACTTCGTGCAACATACTAATGGATTTATTTTATATAAAACTATGCATTTTTAATTCATACTCAGAGTTGTTTTGTGCATCATTAACTGTTATGTAGAGTTTGAATACATATCTTTATTATTGATTGAGTGTGTTCATTGCTGAGCAGGATTCCATGTTATGATTCTACGTGAGGGGACTCCGAAACTTCATTAGAATTATCTTATATAAATACTTATTAATTGAATTGAATTCGGGTTATTAAGTAGGATAAAGAGGATAATTTTGTAATACCTATAAAGGGAGATCATATCTGGTTAGAGCACCAAACGCGCGGGAAAATAATTGATACTGATAGTACCTACAAAGGGGGGTGAAGTTATATCTCTTGCTCTGAGGTTATTCAACATGTTACACGCATATTTACTTGTGTCTATAAAGTATATTTGCATGGTTTAGTGATGCATCCATATTCCACAAGGCAGAGTCGGACATTGATACACGAAAGGGAGAGTAATGAGTGAAACTGGATTATCTTAGAGCTATCTATTCTCCTACTTGATCCACTTTCGTACTCTTCCAGTGATATTTTATATTAATTGTAATTTTATATTATTCTTAGTAGATTAATAATTTGAAACCTAAAACTTTATTGTCTTGTCTTAATTAATTTAGTAAATAATTAATTGTAAACTTTATTATTAGTAGTAATATCCCTTTTTTAATTTATTATATTTAAAAGACCATTATACCATAAACTTTAAATCAAGGAGTAAAATATACCCTAAACCACAATGATAAAATTACAATTATACCTTAAAGCTTAGGTGCAAATTATACCCTAAACCACAATGGTAAATTATAATTATACTCTAAACCCTAAATCTTAGGAATAAAATATACCCTTAACCACAAGGGTAAAATTACGATTATACCCTAAACCCTAAGGGTAAATTATACCCTAAATCATAATGGTAAAATTACAATTATACCATAAACTCTAAACATTAGGGATAAATTATACCCTAAAGTAGAAATGTAAAATTACAATTATACGTTAAACCCTGAACCAAAGGAATAAATTATACCCTAAACGACAATAGTGAAATTAGAATTATATCCTAGGGGTAAAATATATTCAAAACTCTAAAATTAAATTGGGAAATTTACAAGAATGCCACTTTCAATACATTTTTTTAAATGTCATCCACAATAATTGGTTTTTTTAAATATGCCACTTTTTAAATTTTTTTGGACCCAAATACCCCTTTCACTCATAAAACCAGTCTGTGTAAAGAGTGAGAACCAACTGTGCGACCCTGTACACAACCTTTTGTGCGACTTTTTACACGACCCTACATGTGGTGTTTGTACGACCAACTATGCGCTCTATTATTCGACTAAATTGCATTTCAAGCACACACGTGACCCTGCATGCGATGATTGTGCGTCTAACTTTGAGACTACCTAGTAAATCATGATTAATATTGTGAAGTAAACAAACATAAGAAACTTTGAATTCTCAAATTAAATTGTCAATACAAAATAAACATATAAATTACAAAAAAGTAGTAAACATACTAAGTCCATACAAAGTCTATGATGGTGGATGTAAAGGTATGTGATATTTTCATGTTTTTCGATTATGCCCAGCCCGATAGCAACGCGAGAAAGATCTTTTCACCACCTCATCTCCTTGAGACAATATTCATTATTTCCTCAGTTGACCTATTGAGACACGCATTCTAAGTGGATGATGAGAGTGTAGATTCACAGATTTTGGGCTCTGATTTGTGTGGGAATTGAGTACAATTGAGTCTTTTATTGAGATTAATTTGTTTGTTTATGAAAAAGGCATGAATCAGAGGGTACAAGGGCTTTTGAGTATATATGTACAGGAAAACAGGTCTTAAAGGCTCAGAATTGGAAGACACGATTTTTTAGGTAATTTTTTAAAGCCGTTCAGAGACCTTGTTCGACCATCACCACTTTGGTCGAACAAGGTGGCTAAGTCAAGCAGAATACGCAAATTCGTCCAGAGAGCTTGCTCGACTTGGAGATGTTGCTCTACCAGAATCATCTTGGTCGAGCAGATGAGTGAAGTCAAAAAAAATATGCAAAAATTTATAGTGAGCTTGCTCGACCAGTCACGACGTGGTCGAACGGATTCTCGCTGCTGCTATTTATGGTAATTCCTGATGTCTTTTACCAAATTTGACGTGTGCTTCAAGCAAAAGCCCATCGTAAGCCCATAAGAATGTTCTATGAATATAAAAGAAGAGCTTTCGCAGGAGAAAAGGTGACACACATCATTCATCATCCATCCACCACCGAAACCCTACCGTCATTCGAAGGAGTCGTGAAGAGAGGTTCGTCTGGCGCGTCAAGTAAGATCATACCAATCAACCATGATTGTTCCTAGATTAATAATGGGCTAGAGCCACTCCGGTAGTTCCAGGGTTATGAAAGTTTTATGACTTAATTCAATTTTCATATGTAAACTCCGTACAACACTACTTGTGGTTTATTTTATATAAGATCGTGCCTTTTTTATTCATACTCACAGTCATTTTGGGTATCATTAACTGTTATGTAGAGTCTGAATACATATCTTAGTTATTGATTGAGTGCGTTCACTGCTAAGCAGGATTACATGTTATAATTCTAAGTGAAGGGATTCTGAAGTCTTATTAGAGCTATCTTATATAAATACTTGTTAATTGATTCTTATTCAGGTTAATAAGTAGGATAAAGAGTATAAATTCATAGTACCTATAAAGGGAGATCATAACGGGTTAGAGTACTAAGTGCACGGGAAATAATTGATACTAATAGTACCTAGAAAGGGGGTGAATTATATCTCTTGCTCCGAGGATATTCACACGTGTCATATGCATGTTTACTTGTGTCTATAGGATGAACTTGCATGGTTTAGTGATGCGTCCATAAACCATAAGGCAGAGTCGGACATCAACACATGGAAAGGAAATTAATAAATAAAACTGGATGATCCGAATAACTACCTAATTTCTTACTTGATCACCACCGTATTTTCTCTATTGCTTGTTTATTTAAGTTGTTATATAAATTATATGTTATTTAGTTTCTCAAATTTTCCAAACCAAATTTGTCAACATAGTCTTAGTTAATTAGAATATAATTAAATTGATAATAATCTGTCCCTTGGGTTTGATAATCACTTGGTCGCCTATCGAAACTACAATTGATATCCTTCATACTTGGGGATAATTTTGTGTTTTGAGAAAATGCTCATCAAGTTCTTGGCACCGTTGCCGGGGACGGCACAGATTATCAGTTTAATATTTCTAGTTTATTGAGACTATATTATTCTTGTCTTTGATTTCTAACATTTTATTTTCTTAGGTGTATGCTCACTAGATCGAAGACAGGTGAATTAGAACCTTATAATCCGGAGATTGGAGCATCGTCGAGGAAGAAAAAGAAGAATAAGAACAAGAATGTAGACCTAACTGAGGCTCTTAATTTAGGAGTTAAGTTGACGTGCTGAATTCGCAAACGATTGAAGCTGCAACCGAAGTTAATTTGGAAGTAGAGACAGTCAACATGGCAGCGAATCCTAATACACTTTCCATCCGTAAAGTCTTTAAGAACAACGAAGGAGACAATGTGGGGTTATTAGGAACAAGAGGGACCGGAGCCGATTTTGATTTACACCCTGCTCTTATCACCATGATTGAAAGGAGTCCCTTCTCTAGGGAAACCTTTGAAGATCCTCAGCAATATCTAAATAAGTTCCTTGAATATGCAAGTACACAAAAAGATGCAGGAGCTCATGAGGATGCGAGGAAGATAATTTTGTTTAAGTTCTCGCTAAATGAAAAGGCAAGAGATTGGTACAGTAATCTTGATGCTGCTGAATATGATATATGGAAGAAGTTGAAAGTGAAATTCTTAGAGCAATACATGCCACCTTCAAAGGTGTTCAAGATAAAGCAAGAAATCAATCAATTTACTATCCATGGTAACAAGAAGTTTCATGAAGCTTGGGACAGATTCAAGGACATGCTTCAAAAGTGTCCACAGCATGGGCTATCTAAAGCTCAGTATATCAGTATATTCAACAATGGTTTGGATTGCGATTCTCGTGTGTTACTTGATACTTCTTCCAATGTAGCATTGCTTACGAAGTCACCCATTGAGGCCGAAAAACTTTTTGAGGATATTTTGATGAATTCAAGAGATTGGCTGACTAATAGAGTGAGAGACACTTATGTCCTTAGTAAAGTAGCACAAGTTACGCATACTACGGTGAAGTCAGGAAGAGATGATGAGATCGTCTCTAGCTTGACTAACATTAGCAAGCTACTAGAGTCTCAGCAAAAGTAGATCACAGATTTATCTCAGTGAGTACCAATGATGCAGCAGGATAATGGCTATGAAGGAGCTAGCCAAGAGGAGATCAAGGAGGCAAACTATGCCATGGGTCAAAGTATTCAAGGAACTAGGTACCCAAATCAAGGAAACCCAAATTATTAGGGGAATTACAACAATCGTGGTCCTATGGGTAATTACCAACAACCAAGGAGGCCGAAATTCTCATGGAGTAATCCAAATAATGCGGTGCAACCTCTGATTGGTGTTGATCCTGGAGTTAAGGTGGAAGAAGGGAAGCAAGGTTTCGAGGATACGGTGAACAGGTACATGGCGAGGAACAATGCAAGAGTGGATCGTCTTGAGGCCAAGTTAGAAAAGAAAATTGATGCTAATCATGAGGATTTGTCTAAGCAAGTGAAAGACCTTACGTTGTTAATGGGGGAGATGGCTGGAAACGTTAACAAATTGACTTAAACTATTAAGAAATGAATGTTCCCATCTCAAAGTATTGAGAATCCAAAGTCTTGCCATGCCATCACATTGATGTCGGGAACACAATATGAAGGTCTGATGATGCCCGCGAGTGAAAACAAAGGAAGCAGTGGAGGTGCTCGACCAAACTTTAGTTGTTAGACCAGACATGCTGGTATAACTAAGGTCGAGCAGACTCCGGAGAAACAGAATTATGGTACTCCATTTTCAGACTCGCCGTTCGATCAACATCATTTTGTTCGACCAGACCATCTTGGTCGAATGGAGGTCGAACAACACCTGGAGAATGGGATTTCTCGATCTGCAAATCTGTTTGACCAAGACAGCTCCGTTCGACCTGACCATCTTGGTCGAATGGTAGTCGAGCAACACTTGAAGGAACAGAGCTCGCGATTGGATAAGTTGCTCGACCAATCCCAATCTGTTCGACCATACCAACTGGATCAAATGGAGGTCAAGCAGTGTAGCACAAAGCCCGATTCGATCTGAAATGCTACACCCATTGATCAGAACAGTATGGTACCATCTCAAGAGCATAACATTGAGGTTACAGTAGAGAAGAAGTGGGAAAGAGCCAAGAGATTGAGAGTCAAAAAGGATAAAACGGAGAAGGTTGAACTTGATGAATGGGGGATTCCCAAAACCAAGATACCTCCACCGTTTCCTTTCAAGTTTGTCAAAAAGGGATTGGAAGAAGAGTTCAAAAGGTTTTCAGACATCATAAACAAGATAAGTTTGAACATTCCTTTCTCTGAAGTGATCTTAGAGATGTCGTATTATACCCATTTTCTGATGGATATACTTTTGAAGAAGAGAAGCTTGAACTGAATTGAAATAGTGAATCTGTCGTAGAATTGTAGCGTGATCATACAATGGAAGCTGCCAGCTAAGTTGAAAGATTCGGGAAGCTTCACTATCTTAAGTGAAATTGGAAAGGGGCCAGTACGACGAGCCTTGAGCGATCTTGGGGCAAGAATCAATTTGATGCCTTTGTCCATCTTTAAAAGGCTTGGTTTGGGGGAGTTAACTTCCACATCGGTGGCTCTACAACTAGCGGATAGGTCTAAGACCTTTCCGAAGGGTGTGACTGAAGACGTCCTTGTCAAAGTAGAGTAGCTTGTCTTTCCGGTGGACTTTCTTGTGCTTGAGTTGGAAGATGACAATGATAATGTCTCTCTAATCATGGGGAGACCTTTCCTTACGACTGCAGGAGCTATGATTGATGTGCAGAAGGGTGAGCTAAGGCTGAGGATGGATAAAGAAGAGATCTTATTCAATCTTGACAAAGCAATGAAGATGCCGATGGAGACAAAATGTCATAGTACAGACGTGGTGGAGGAGATTGTGAAGAAAGACATGTCTTTGATCTTTGCTGCGCGTTTTCTTTGCACACAAAATTAATCTCCAAGTATTAAGGATATCAATTGCAGCTTAAGCAAGCGACCAAGTGAATATCGAACCCAAAGGACGGCGTATTATCAATTTAATTATTATCTAAATTAATTAAGACGATTATGAGAATATAGTTTGAGGATTTATTATTAAAATAATAAATAATTAATTAAAATAACAAATAAGATAAAATATCACTAGAAGAATACAAAAGTGGATTAAGTAGGAGAATAGGTAGCTCTAGGAAATTCAGTTTCACTCATTAATCTCCCTTTCGTGTGTTGGTGTCCGACTATGCCTTGTGAAATATGGACGCATCACTAAACCATGCATATCTACTTTATAGACACAAGTAAACATGCGTGTAACACGTGTGAAAAACCTCGGAGCAAGAAATATAATTCCACACCCCTTTCTAGATACTATCAGTATCAATTATTTCCCTGGCCAATTGGTAATCTAATCCGATATGATCTCCCTTTATAGATACTATAAAATTATCCTCTTTATCCTACTTAATAACCCGAATTAAATTCAATTAATAAGTATTCATTTATGATAGTTCTAATGAAGCTTCGGAGTCCCCTCACGTAGAATCATAACATGGAATCCTGCTCAGCAGTGAATGCACACAATCAATAACCAAGATATGTATTCAAACTCTACATAACGGTTAATGATGCACAAAATGACTGTGAGTATGAATTAAGAAAGCACAATCATATATAAAATAAATTCACAAGTAGTGTTGTACGGAGTATACACATGGAAGTTCAATTAACTAGATAAAACCTTCACAACCCTAGTTCTACCAAAAAGGCTCTAGCCAATGATGTTAAAAAGAACAATCATGGGTGTTGGATAGATCTTACCCAGATGTCTGGAAAATTATAAGATAAATTAGGAAATGATAAAACCCCTAGATGTGGCGTCGTCGCGTCCTTCTCCGTCTTGAATCCTCCTCTTAGTTCTCCTCTTGATTCCACAACGAATCTTCAAAGTGATGAATGGATGGAGGAAAGGAAGTGGATGATGGTTGGGGGCTGATTCCCCCTTGTGGGGTGTGATATGGTTGTGGCCTCTCTTATTGCTCTCTTCTTGTTTTTCTTCCCTTTCTAATGGTGTGATCTACACCCCCTTTTATATTTGTAAGCTCTCCTTATAGGCCTTGGAATGGGCTTTTTAAGTGATCACACGCATTGAGGGTGTAAAAATATGGATATGGTAAGTTTCCAAACGTCAATTCGACCACTAAGCTAGGTCGAATTCACCTCCCCTAGTTGAATTGCAGGTCGAATCACCCAACTGGAAACTTCTGAAATCAGATTCGAGCTTCAGGTGATGGATTCAACTAGCACAGCATGTCGAATTGAGGTGTCGTTGTCGAATTGCTTCTTTTTTCGTCCAATTCGACCAGGATTCGACCACATGGTCAGGTCGAATTCAAATGTTGTGGTCGAATTATCTTGCGCAGTCTCACTGTTTCGCATATAACTTCCACATCCGAACTCAAATTTGAGTGATTCTTGCGCTCACACGATCCTCTCTTCCTTGGATTTCTATTTATATAAAGAAATAAGAAAACTTCATGATTTGAATGTGCAACAAGCCACGGAAAGTAGCACAGCAATTCTGTTTGGCGCAACTCGCGCGACGTCACCATTTCGATCATAACTTTCTCATTTGGAATCCGATTGAGGTGTTCTTTACGCCAAATCAACCCTCATTTCAGTGTCTTTCCAACCATGTATTACACCAACATTTTTGATCTCCACAACAACACAGAAAAATTACGAAAGTTGGATGTACATTTTCAGCATTCTTGCACAAATTGTACCTTTTCTCCAACTTTGCACTTTTCATCATTTTTCCACCTAAAACACAATAAAACACCTTAAGTGTATCTTTTTCTCACATACAATGAATATAAGACACTTGTGCTAATATATAACAAGAATTTCCATCAAAATGTGTTAAATTGGATACTCAAACACACTAATTTCCACTCTCATCAATCCTGTCGAAGGATCCTCTAGAGACATGCTTGGCGGAGTCTCTTACTTTTCCTACTACGGAGCTAGATGAACTCTACAATGAGGTATGTATTGAATTTCTTGAAAACTTGCTTGCTTTGGGTGATGACAGGTATGAGTCAAAAAGGACCAAGATTGAAGAAGTGAAGTGGACTAGGAAGTACATACCATTGGATAGAGAGAACGCACCTCAAGTAGAGAAGAAAGAGAAGTTGAAACCGCTACCGGAGCACTTGAAGTATGCCTACCTAGGTGACGATGAACAATATCCGGTAATTGTATCTTCTTCCCTTGATGATGATCAACTTGAGGAATTATAAGATATTCTTAGGAAGTATAAGTCTGCGATTGGGTGGTCTCTTGATGATTTAAAAGGTATTAGTCCTTCATATTGCATGCATAGAATAAGATTGTTAGATGAGGCCAAGAGTAGTATACAGAATCAGCAGAGAATGAATCCCGCTATTCAAGAAGTGATTAGGAAGCAAATCCTAACGTGGCTCGATGCAGGAATTATTTACCCCGTTAGTGATAGTCCCCATGTGAGTCCACTGCATGTTGTAGCTAAGAAGGGGGCATGACTATTTTGAAAGCCGAGGATGGTGAGACATTAGCCACTAGAATTCCTACGGGATGGCATGTGTGTACGGATTACAAGAAACTGAATGAAAATACATGCAAAGACCATTTTTCCCTTCCTTTCATGGATCAATTGCTTGATCGTCTTGCAGGGTATGAGTTTTATTGTTTCTTTGATGGGTACTCGGGTTATAATCAGATTATGATTGCAACCGAGGATCAAGAAAAGACTACTTTCACTTACCCATATGGGACATTTTCCTTTAGAAAGATGCCTTTTGGATTATGTAATGCGCCTGCTATATTTCAGCGTTGCATGATGGCCATATTTGATGGGTTGATAGAGAAGATCATGGAGGTGTTTATGAATGATTTTTCTATGTTTGGTTCCTCCTTTGATATTTGTTTATCTACCCTTGCTACTGTTTTGAAGAGATGCCAATCATATTTCGGCTAAGGGATTGCAAGTGGTTAGAGAAAAGGTGGTGGCGATTGAGAAGCTTCCTCCACTACTAATGAAAAGGGAGTGCGGTCCTTCCTCAGACATGCCATTTTTATAGAAGATTCATAAAAGACTTCTCGAAATACTCCAAGCCCTTATTTAATTTACTTGAAAAGGATGTTCCTTTTGTTTTTTATGAAGAATGTCTAACAGCTTTTCAGGTTTTGAAAGAGGCGCTTATTACTGCACCTATCTTGATCACATCGGATTGGACTTAGCTATTTGTACTTATGTGTGATGCGAGTGATTTGGCACTTGGAGTGGTGCTTGAGCAGTTGAGGGATAAGAAGTTTTACGCCATTTACTATGCGAGTAAGACTTTTGATGCTGCACAAAAGAACTACACGGTGACTGAAAAGGACTTTCTCGCTGTGGTGTATGCGTTCAATAAGTTTCAATAGTACTTGGTTGGCATGAAGATGATAGTGTATACGGATCATTCTGTGATCCGATACTTGCTGGAGAAGAAATAAACGAAGCCAAGGATCATACGATGGATCCTTCTCCTGCAGGAGTTCGATATAGAGATCCGAGATAAGAAGAGTACAAAAAATATTTTGGCGGATCACCTATCAAGGTTGGAGACAAGGGAGCAGTGTGATGTTTCTTTCGATTACATAGAAGAGATGTTCCCTGATGAGAAGATAATGGCAGTGTTTGTTGAAGGAGCGGAGAGAGCATGTGTGGTGGATGCCCAAGGGATGGATCCATGGTATGCGGATTATGTTAATTGCATTGCCGTAGGAGAAATTCCAAGAGATCTCAACCGATATCAACTTGCAAAATTCAAGCGGGATGTTGAGACTTTTATATGGTATGATCCATTTGTCTACAAGATATGTACGGACTCCATAGTCCGTAGGTGTGTGCCTGAGATGGAGATGGAGAGCGGCCTTGATTTTTGCCATGCACAACCTAACGGGGGCACTTCAGAGCTCAAAAGATGGCAGTGAAGGTACTTCAATCTGCTCTTTATTGGCCTACCTGATGTCAAAGGATGGGGAACATAAGCAGGAGAGATGAGATGCCACTTCAGCCGAGCATTGTTGTTGAGATCTTCGATGTATGGGGGATCGATTTTGTGGGGCCTTCCCCCCCCCCCTCCATCTAATGGATTTCTCTACATCCTTTTACCAGTGGATTATGTTTCTAAGTGGGTGGAAGTCATTCCCACTCGCGTGAATGATTCAAGGACTGTTTTATCTTTCTTGAAGAAACATATCTTTGCCCGCTATGGAGTTCCTAGAGCACTAGTAAGCGATGGAGGTACTCACTTCGTCAATAAGCTTCTTGAAAAGGTTCTCAAGGATTATGGTGTTAAGCTTGGGTTACTACACCCTATCACCCTCAAGCGAATGGGCAAGCTAAAGTCTCCAACCGACAAGTAAAGTAAATTTTGGAGAAAGTAGTTGGAACCAATAGGAAGGATTGGGCTATGAAGCTCGATGATATTTTGTGGGGGTTCCGGACTGCTTATAAGACGGTGTTGGATATGTCACCATATCAAATTGTCTATGGGAAGCCGTGTCACTTACTCGTAGAGATTCAACATCGAGCTTTTTGGGCATTGAGGAGTTTGAACTTGTCTTTAAAGGATAAAAAGGAGTTGAGAATGACTCATATCAATCAATTGGACGAGTTCAGAAATTGTGCTTACAAGAATTCAGAGATCTATAAGGAAAGAATGAAGAAATGGCATGATTCAAAGATCTCTTATAAGGAGTTCAAGCAAGGTGATGGATGAGGTATTACTTTTTAACTCACTTTTGAAGCTCTTCGCAGGGAAATTGAAATCGAAGTGGATGGGGCCGTTCATTATCCATAGAGCCTGTGGAGGGGGAGTTTTGAGCTTATGGACAAAGCTGGAGATATTATCGCGGTGAATGGGCATCGATTGAAGCATTACAAGTCGCCGGATGATGCTTGCGTCGTCTTTGAAGATACCTTGCACTAGATTGGTACCATCGTGACTCTTCGACGTTAAAAAAGAGTGCCTGTTAAGGGTTTTCCTTCCTATTTTATTGCTTTATTTTCATTGGTGAGAGTAAGAAATTTTTATATTCGACGTGCATTTTATTCGGAAATTACATGTCTTTGCAAACTTAATTTTCACTATCGTTTCTACTAAGTTTGGGGTGTGATGTATTACCTCATCATAGAACGGAGAGTGTAATCTTTTCTTTGTAACGTTTGCTAGGCAAGTTGATTTTTTGTGGTATATTAAAACTTTAACCGGTTTTTGATGTATCGATTTTTAGCAATTTGCCTAGTGTTTAGTGGTATTTTTTTAAATGTCGTAGTGGAGTTACACTTAATTTTTATATGGTTTAAAAGTGGTTCTCAAGCTTAGAAAGTGTTATCTTGATGCTTGATGTTGTCCTACAGTTTGAATGTTGCAGGGAGAAACAAGAAGAGTTCGAATTTTCAAGATGTCGGGTTGTTGTTCGACCAATACACTGTTGCTCGATCAAGGAGACGAAGTCAAGCAGAGGTCGAGTGGAATGCACTAAACATATAGTAGCTCTGCTCGACTAGGTTGAGGTTGTCCGACTAGGAGTGCCAACTCGAGCGCTGGTCAAACGAAATGTGCAAATTCCAGAAAGGTTGTTCGACCTGGACCTTGTCACTCGACCAAGTTGTCTTAGTCAAGCAAAGATCAAACAAAATGTGCAAAACTTACAGAGAGATTTCTAGACCAAACAAGGGTTGCTCGACCAAATACCTAAATTCGAACGAAGGTCGAACGGGGCAGAGGAGAATAGGGAGCACGATGAGGCAGTTTGCTTGACTTCCAACACTTGTTTGACCAATATATTTTGGTCGAATGGAGGTCGAACGATGCCAATTTCAAAGGCAAATCTGGGTTGCTCGATTTAAAACCCTTGCTCGACTTTAAAACTCAAGTCAAGCTGAAGTCGAGCTGGGTCCGGAATCAGTTTTAAAAAGGTAAAATTTTCATTCCGTTCGACATACACCCGTCACCCTTACCTAAGCACCGATTCCAAACCATAAGTTTTTCTTCCCAAACTTTTCCCTACACTTTAATCCTCCATTCCACACACTTCCACATCCAAATTCGAGGGTTTTTTCAAGTCCGATTTAGGGCTAGAATCGAATTCTTGTGGTTTTTCATCGTCTACACCACACGCACACCATGACAAGAAAAGGTATGATTTCTCCTCACATTCTACTCTTGAATTGTAGTGATAATTCTTAGTGAAGAATGGGTGAGTGGATTCTTGCTAGTTTTGGTCGGATTTGATTGTTGAATTGTTGAAGTTCTTATTTGAAATTGCACTTGAATTTTCATGGTTCGATTTACGTTGAATTATGGAATTTTTATGAAATTGATGGTATGTTTAGTTTGGGCTTGAGGTTAATTTCAATTTATATATATGGACTCATTGAATTTAAGTGTTGTTGTGGTGCTATTGAAGGTGGAAGATGAACATGCTAGTATTTTGGTTGAAGTTTATGTGATGAAGAAAGCATGTTTGTGTGAAGTAGTGATAAGACTAAGAGAGTTTCCATTATTCTTGATTGAAAGTGTTAATGTATATTGCGATTATGATTGAATGAACACTTGAGGTTGAGTTGATTGAAGCACATGAATTTGAAGTTTTGAGTAGGATTCATGCTAGTCTAGGATGAGTATATCTATCTCTTTTTGTATGTATTGAATTATTGTTCTTGTAGGAAAAGAGATTGCTTCATCAGAATGATCATGCGATGAGAGAGATGAACATCATCAACAATATTCGTTGGATGTTCGGTCAAGTAGGCATCACTCAGTTCATGGAGATGAAGAGAGAGACCTTTTTTCATATACTGAGGAGGTCTTATGCACGTTAAGGATTGAGCGTGGAGACTGATACCTTCCTTATGGTATTCGGATGTACATTGGCAGGCAAGAGCAGATGATGTGGGCCTGAAGTTTATTGAATTGATTGGCTGTGGGAATGAGACGGATGTTGAGCATGATGATTTCAAGTCAGATGAGTTTTGGAGATCTTTTACGGGGAGGCGAGAGCGATATAATTCGAATACTTCCAAGGTTGCCATCATTCGCAACCCCGTGATCACTTACGTGGACAGAATTTTGAGCAACATGTTGTTTACTAGGTCCGAAGGAAGCTGTATTCTGAGGGGGGAGCTTTATGTTTTATGGTGCATGCTTCATGGAGTTCGCTTCAATGTAGCGGCGTACTTTTTCAATCAGCTTCACAAGTTTACGACTCATGAATTTCAGCGCGTGAACATCAAAGGACTCATCACTTTGATAGTTGAGTATGATAGAATCGATTTGAGCGGGCATAGGCCTATCCGAGGGGATCCAGATTTGATTCTAACATCATGTGTGAGGATGGGCTGATTGAGCGGCTAGATGATACTTGGATGCTCATCCGAGGAAAGAATCCTAGTAAGTTCAGATTTCCACTAGCGATTGCTGATCTTACTACCATTAGGGTCAACAACAATTTATTGATGAATACCACGGAGCACAAGGTGATCTCGGAGACGTGCTTGGGAAGAGGTGATTGGAGATTCCTTACTAATATGCAGGCTCATAGGATCGTCTTAGATGAGGACATGGTCCTGATAGGAGATCCGGCTGACTTTGTAGAGGAAGAGCTGCAGCCACCACCCGCTTTTGATTATCCAGGGATAGATATGCCCCCGGTGCAGCCTCAGCAGCTACAGGAGCAGGAGTTCTTCAAGTCACAACCACAATCACAACCATAGTAGGATTATTGGATAACTCAGGATCAGTTTTATCGAGGAGCAGTTCTGGTTGATGCATAAGCATTTCGCTACACTTAATGCGAACCAGCAATAAACGAATAGACAATTGGCGCTTTGAATACTAACTATGCCACACTCAATGCACGTTATGATGTCATGGATGGTCGATTGAGGCAGTTGTATGATCATGGGCGCATGATGGATAGGAATATCAGTGATCTCCATCGAGCGTTTGATCGATGGCGTGTAGAGAGGAGTGGAGATGAGGATGATGATGCTCCAGAGAAATAAAGTTTCCAGGTCTTTTATCTTTTCTGATTCTTCTCATCCTCGTTCTTTTTTACCCTTTATAGGTGGAGACTTGATTGTTGTGGGTGTAGTGTATGATTCATGTGTGGGTGGCATGCATTTGTTATTGATGTTATTCTTGGGTGATTCACTGTTGGAATATGTTTCCCTGGATTTGTTTTGGATTGTTAGTGATGAGAATTATTCATGTTATGCATGTGCCTTATTTTGATGCATGTTGATTTGTTGATGACGAGCATGTTCTATTTTTACTTGTAGTTCATAAAAAATTGATGTTGATTTCATGCTTTGAAGAGTGGTTAGGATTCTATTAACCATGTGAGGATTTGAGCCTTTTAATTGTGATATAAGCATGATAGTTTATTCTTGAGAGTCGTTTGTATACTCGTATTCTAGAACTTGACTTGGAGTCTTGTTTGAAGTCTATAATTGATAGATACTAGGAGATGATCTTAGGTCATTGTTGTTGATTAAGTCACTTAGCCAAATTTATCCTACCTTATAATATTATTATCTTTGGAAGCCCTTTTGAGCCTTTAATATTTTTCTTTGGAAAGCCGTTGATAAATAGTCATTTACCTTTTGAGCTTTGAACAACTATTACTAGTAAAGAGTGGAGGTAGAGAATGCTATATGAAGTTTTGAAGAGAAATAGGAAGGAGGGATTTGGTGTAATGAGAATCAAGAGACAAGAGGTTAAATCTTGCAAGGGATAGTGCCTGAAACCGGTATCCCTAATGCTAGAAAGGGTAGTACCCGAAACTGGTACCCTTATACTTGAAGAACACTGGAATTTGTATTCTACTGCTAAGAAGAGATGTTGATCCAAGTAAAGATGAAGAGACTGCAAATTGAAGTGATCATAAGAAGAACGAGAAAGTTGTTGAAAAGTAATTATCCAAGGTACTTATTTACTAGTAATTTAGTTACTTATCTAAATTCTCCTACCTTTACCAAAGAGCCAACATTCCATCCCAAATGCAAGTCCTCTGTGATCCTAGTATTGAAATAGTTATATATGGATTTTAGAGACATTTGTCAAGCTTATGGTCACGCGAGTATATGAATTGAAATTGAGTGTCGATATTAACCATAAAGTGTACATCTTTTACACTTGAGAGAGAGAGTAAACACTTACCCATGAGCTAGGTGATATAGCACTCGTAGAAGTATTGTGATTGATTGATGTTTTTGTATGAATGAAATGTATGAGGGATTGCATGTTTTGAGTTGATATAATTACATGTGTTAGGATAGGTTGTGCTTAATCTCATGATTACACTCTCTGGATTTGTTTTGATTTTCATTGCCTCGGGATGAGCAACATGTAAGTTTGAGGGTTTGATGAGAGTGTAGATTCACAGATTTTGGGCTCTGATTTGTGTGGGAATTGAGTACGATTGAGTCTTTTATTGAGATGAATCGATTTGTTTATGAAAAATGCACAAATCAGAGGGTACAAGGGCTTTTTGAGTATATTCGTACAGGAAAACAGGTCTTAAAGGCTCGGATTTAGAAGACACGATTTTTTAGGCAATTTTTGAAAGCCTTTCAACCTCAAGACCTTGTTCGACCATCACCACTTTGGTCAAACAAGGTGGCCAAGTCGAGCAGAATACGCAGATTCGTCCAGATAGCTTGCTCGACTTGGAGGTGTTGCTCGACCAGAAATATCTTGGTCGAGCAGATGAGTGAAGTCGAACAAAATATGCAAAAACTTACAATGAGCTTGCTCGACCATTGCTCGAGTTGGAGGCCTTTCTCGACCAGTCACGGCGTGGTCGAATGGATTCTCGCTGCTGCTATTTATGGTAATTCCGGATGTCTTTTACCAAATTTGACGTGTGCTTCAAGAAAAGCACATCTTAAGCCCATAAGGAGGTTCCATGAATATAAAAGAAGAGCTTTCGTAGGAGAAAAGGCGATACACATCATTCATCATCCATCCACCACCAAAACCCTACCGTCATCCGAATGAGTCATGAAGAGAGGTTCGTCTGGCGTGTCAAGTAAGATCATACCAATCAACCATGATTGTTCCTAGATCAATCATGGGCTAGAGCCACTCCGGTAGTTCTCGGGTTATGAAAGTTTTATGAGTTAATTGAATTTCCATGTGTAAACTCCGTACAACACTACTTGTGGTTTATTTTATATAAGATTGTGCCTTTTTAATTCATACTCACAGTCGTTTTGTGCATCATTAACTGTTATGTAGAGTCTGAATACATATCTTAGTTATTGATTGAGTGCGTTCACTGCTGAGCAAGATTACATGTTATAATTCTAAGTGAAGAGATTCTGAAGTCTTATTAGAGTTATCTTACATAAATACTTGTTAATTAAATCTTATTCAGGTTAACAAGTAGGATAAAGAGTATAACTTCATAGTACCTATAAAGGGAGATCATATCGGGTTAGAGTACTAACTGCACGGGAAATAATTGATACTGATAGTACCTAAAAAGGGGTGAAATATATCTCTTGCTTCGAGGATGTTCACACGTATCATACGCATGTGTACTTGTGTCTATAGGGTGAACTTGCATGGTTTAGTGATGCATCCATAAATCACAAGGCAGAGTCGGACATCAACGCATGGAAAGAAAATTAATAAATAAAACTGGATGACCCGAAGAACTACCAAATTTCTTACTTGATCACCACCATATTTTCTCTGTTGCTTGTTTATTTAAGTTGTTATTTAAATTATATGTTATTTAGTTTCGCAACTTTTCCAAACCAAATTTTCCAACATAGTCTTAGTTAATTAGAATATAATTAAATTGATAATAATCCATCTCTTGGGTTCGATAATCACTTGGTCGCCTATCGAAACTACAATTGATATCCTTAATACTAGGGGATAATTTTGTGTGTTGAGAAAACGCTCATCAGTGGAAGTACAATAATGTCTTTAATTTAGTCGGGGATATCCCATTCTTCTTCATTCTCAACAGGGAACACATGTTCAGCATATAATAATACAACTGCATTTGTGCTATAAAATTTTGATGACAACTCAGATAGAGGACAATTGCGATTCAAACCAATAGCTAATGAATGTGAATAAGGAAGTTGTTCAAGTTGGAAAATCTTACAGCCACATTCTTTAGTTCTTAGGTTAACTTGTCTGTGTAGCTCACCATCACGAACGTAGTAAATACTACTGTCCATGGGTGTAACATCCATTAATCTAGCATCTTGTTTTCGCTTTTATAGCTTTTCTTCAGCCCATTTTATCAAATTAGTATGCATATTGGATGTAACCACACGTCTTTTCACAAACTATTTATTCAGCTTGTACATACAACCTTCTAATACTACGACTGGTGGATACTCTCTCACCTTTTGAAGAAGACTATTCATGCTCTCAGCAATGTCTGAGGTCACTATATTATACCTTCGGGCGGGCATATGTACTCGAGGCCATTTACGTTCCAGTCACTGATGGGCATTTTCTCAACACACAATTAATCCTCAAGTATGAAGGATGCTATTGTAGCTTAGATAAGCGACCAAGTTATATTATTGAACTCAAAGGACGATTGGTTATCAATTTATTATTATCTAAATTAAGAGAAACTATTGTTTGGCAATTTAAGTGGAGAGTAATGTTTAATCTAATAGATAAAATAATTAAACAACAAATAAAATAAAGGCTGTAGAGAATAAACAAGAGTTGACAAGTGAGAAGATAGGTAGCTCTTTGAGCCATCCAGGTTCACTAATTAATCTTCCTTCCGTATGTCAATATCTGACTCTGCCTTATAGACTATGGATGCATCACTAAGCCATATAAATCTACTCTATAGACATAAGTAAATATGCGTGTAACACATGATAATCACCTTGGAGCAAGAACATAATTATACCCCCTTTCTAGGTACTATCTGTATATATTATTTCTCGTGCACTAAGTACTCTAACCCGATATAATCTCCCTTTATAGGTGATACTATATAATTATCCTCTTTATCCTACTTACTAACCCATATTCAATTCAATTAATATGTATTTATATAAGATAGTTCTAATAAAGCTTCAGAGTCCCCTCATAGAATCATAACATAAAATCCTGTTCAGCAGTGAACGCACTCAATCAATAACCAAGATATGTTTTCAGACTCTATATAGCAGTTAATAATGCACAAAATAACTCTGAGTATGAATTAATAAATCATTGTCTTATATAAAATAAATCCACAAGTAGTATTGTACGGAGTATACACACGGAAGTTCAATTAACTAGATCAAAACTTCGTAACTCTAAAACTACCAAAGTTGTTCTAGCCTATGATGCTTCGAATAACGTTCATGGTATTTTGATAGATCTTACTCATAATCTTGAAAATTACAAGAAGGATTAAGTTACGAAGTAAACCCTAGATGTGGGCGTCATCGCTTCTCGCTCTGTCTTGAATCTTCACTTGGTTCTCACTTGATTCGCTGCACGAATCTCTCTCTACAACTCCTGCAGATGGAGTTAGGGTTTGGATGTGGAATCTAACTCTCTATTTGATGTGATCGGTATTCCTTTTTATACTTGTAAAACTCTCCTTAACGACCTTTATTGGGTTTTTTCTTGAAAATACGTCAATTCACATACAGAAGTGTCGGAATTACCAAAAATAGCATCGCGTGTCCATGCTAGACCAAAACTGGCGAGGTCGAGCGGACTTTGGCCAGGTCGAGCAGCGGTCGAGCGGCCTTCCAGTTCGCTAAAACTCTGTACAGACACTCGCTCGGCCAACTTCAACCTCATTCGACCAAGTTGTACAGGTTGAGCGGCTCCTCCTGAGGTCAAGCGGCATCTCGAAACTTATGTTTTCCGATTCTGAGCACTTCTAACCTGTTTTCCTGTATAAATATGCACAATAGCCTTAGTAGCATCTGATTCACGGATTTTCCCTAAATATACCAATTTACCTTGATAATAGCCCAAATTGTACTCAATTTTCACATAAATCGGAGCTCAAAATACGTGAATTGTCACTCTCATCGGTCACCCTCTTTCAAGTATTGGTACACTTCTTCTGATGCACCTCGTATTTCATGCAATACTCATTAGTTGCGCATATTCAACATATCTATAAGAAGTGGCTGACCCAGGAATTCATATATAGGAGTATATTTTCGTTTGGGGGTACAGGTGTACTCCCATGAACCTTAATAGATTCGCCACTGTCTATAACTATATGCAGTCAATGTAAGCAAGCACTCAACTTTAACACTTTTAAACTTGGCTTCACATTTTATTTAAGATGATGTAAACAAATATCATGAAACGAATCAGAAAAGATTATACTCACTACTTTTTCAAAAATCTAGTGTTTGTGTTAACAATCACCCTTCGAACTTTTGGACTAAATAAATCATCGCCTTTTATTTTTCTAGGATATCCCACAAACAGACAAACGTTATACGATATGTTGTTTCTAGGGCATACCCATAAAATAAATTTAATAATTCCAAATAGCTCATCATCTTTCTAACATTTTCCATAAGAGTCTTATTGCTTCTTTCCGCCACACCATTCAGCTGGGGTATACCCGGTATAGACAACTTGAGAGGTACTTGTCGATTTAGTCTTAGGACCGCTTAAATCAGTATGAACTATTTCCAACATATCTTTGCATGGCTCTATACCCCATTGCCTTGAAAGGCCTTTAATCATTTTGCTTTCAAGCAAGACTCGCAAGTCAGATAGTTTCCACTTCAGATAAACCCAACGGTCCATCGGCTATGAACCTTTGAATCTTACTCAAGTAAAATTGATCTAGTCTTAGATGCCAAAAGTATGTTTAGTTCATCTCCGAAGGTTCCTTTCTCTTACTAAGATTAGAAGATGCATTATTAATTACTATTTGTTGCATCCGTGGTATAAACATAATTTAAGAGTGTACAAATTGTCCGACAATGTACCACAACAGATTATAACTCCATCCTTCATTACTATGACCATGTCATTTAAATGAAATGGAGTATCCATCCGTAAATGTATAGAAACTGAAATGAAATTCTTTCTATGAAAACGTACGTAAAGACAATTTCTCAAAATCAAACGTTTATTCATATCGTAAGATAAATAAACAACTCTCACTGCAACAGCCACTACTCTCGCAGTATTACCCATGTCCATAATAATAATCTCATCATCACTTAGTTACACACTTTTAGTGATTCCGGTTTCTACACACAACGTGTCAGTAGATACCATCAGTAATCATGATTCAACAACTAGTGAATGAGATATTAACTTTGTTCACATCTTGATGAAATTGGATTTCCTTTGCCACACGTTTTGTCAGAAGTTTCCCACCATATACAACCTCTTGTGTTTTAGGTAGAACTTGCTCAAAACATACATGCAAATTATGGAGAATAAATTGATCTAGGTTTCTCCTTCAATTTGTACTTCAAGCATTTCCAATTCATTCATCAAGTTAACCATGACCTCTTGCCTTTTAACCTCAATCAAGTATCCAAAGAGTCGCATGAGACCATCATATTTCTATGAACTTCTCACCTCTCCACTAGAGACTTTAATAGGCATCATGGAGCATCCTTAGTGAGAACACATATATATTTTCTTAAGCAGTAAAATTTTACAAAAAAAAACAAGATTCTTTTCTAATCATCTAATTTTGGACCAGTAAATATAATTTCTTTCAGTAAACAATAAGCGAGATAAAACCATTTGAAATTACAGAGAATCACAAATAAATACACTGATCAAATCTTCGAATTTTATCTTTTTATATTGATTCCCTCAAAATAATATAAAAATAAAATTCACCGACATCTTAAGCACCATGAGTCTGCAATCAACGTTAGTGTGGACGTTTACAAACCCGAACATTTACAAGAGAAGGTTTTACCAATTAATTTCATTTCTCAACCTAACCCTATGACAAAAAAATTAATAGTTGGTCCATCTTTAACCATGCAAATAATAGCAGTGACTCCGTTGGGGAGGATACTAATTATTTACACCTAAGTGTATACCATTATTTGATCCCAAGTCCATTGCGCGAGCTTATGTGCCTTACAGTTGGAGAAGTGCACATGCACTCGGATAACTTCCTACAATCATCAATTATATGTTTGTACCAGTGAACCGCACATAAACTCATCTGTTAGGGAGGAAGGTCTATGCCAACACGCAAGTTAATGTGCCACACTACAAACAATAATTATTTAATGAAGTATGTACCAGTGATCCATGAATAAACTCATCCGTTAGGGAGGAAGGCCTATTGCCAATACGCAAGTTTACTCACATTACTTACAAACCAATAATGGAGGCCGTGGGAATTTTTACCAATTCTCTCTCCCACTTAGTTATTTAACACCGAGGGTTTTTACATGCATATAATATTCAGAATAAAATACACAACCTAGCATACTCCTATTATGGCAAATAAAGCAGTAAATCACGGAGAACATGCATACATATATAACAATAATCACATAATTAAATCAAATTATAACAGTTATATATCAGCGAATTCGATTGTTCGCCACCAAGCACAAATGTCGGCAAAGACCTCCAGATTATCAAACTTTCAAAAATCTCCAATTTACCAAATTTTGAAACTATCGATATCGACCATCGGTATCGTCCAGACTTTTGAAATCATCGATATCGACCAGATTATCAAATTTTCAAAAAACATTCGATTATCAAAATTTCAAAACTATCGATATCGACCGTCGATATCGTCCAGATTATCGAAATCATCGATATCGACCGTCGATATCTTCCAGATTATTGAAATCATCGATATTGACCAGATTATCAAATTTTCAAAAAATTTCCAAATTATCAAATTTTCGAAAATATCCAGATTATCAAATTTTTGAAATTTCCAAATTATCAAATTTTCGAAAATATCCAGATTATCAAATTTTTGAAATTTCCAGATTATCAAATTTTCAAAATTTACAGATTATCAAATTTTCAAAAAATTTCCAGATTAACAAATTTTCAAAAATTTCTCGATTATCAAAATTTTCAAAATTCAAGATTATCACATTTTTGAAAATTTTCAGATTATCAAATTTTTAAAAATATCCAGATTATCAATATTTCAAAATTTTCCAGATTATCAAATTTTCAAAAATTTTCAGATTATCAAAATTTCGAAAATATCCAGATTATCAAATTTTTAAAAATATCCAGATTATCAAATTTTTAAAAAATATCCAGAATATCAAATTTTCGAAAATATTCAGATTATCAATATTTCAAAATTTTCCAGATTATCAAATTTTCAAAAATTTCCAGATTATCAAAATTTTGAAAATATCCAGATTATCAAATTTTCGAAAATATCCAGATTATCAAATTTTCAAAAAATATCCAGATTATCAAAATTTTGAAAATATCCCGATTATCAATATTTTAAAATTTTCCGGATTATCAAATTTTCAAAAATTTCTTGATTATCAAAATTTCGAAAATATCCAGATTATCAAATTTTCGAAAATATCCAGATTATCAAATTTTCAAAAAATATACAGATTATCAAATTTTCCCGTCAAACGTATAGAGTATTCAACAAGAAATAATAATTTCTAAACACTAGTCCACGTGTGACACATGTATATGGTATATGAATAAGGTATACTAGCATAACATGATTACTTAAACACATTCACCTTTTGACATAAACCCTAGCCTAACGTTCCACGCTTCACCACGAAACCGAAGCTCTGATACCAATTGTTGGTGTTCGATCGTTTGGTTAACATGAACCGTTAGAGTTCCATACATTTCTAACAAGCAGTGGAAGCAAGTAAACAAGAAACGTATTAACTTTCACCAGGGTATGTTGAAGACGATGAATTCTCGCCACCAGCCTGCGCAGCCTCACCGTTTTGGCCATAACTCTCTCATCCGATGTCGGATTTGAGTGATCTACACACCAAAATCATTCTCTCTTCCATGGCTTTCCGTCAGTATATCACAAACAAATTTTCAAAAATTTCCAGATTAACAAATTTTCAAAAATATCCCAATTATCAAAATTTCAAAAATTCAAGATTATCAATTTTTTGAAAATTTTCAGATTATCAAATTTTCGAAAATATCCAGATTATCAATATTTCAAAATTTTCCAGATTATCAAATTTTCAAAAATTTCTAGATTATCAAAATTTTGAAAATATCCAGATTATCAAATTTTCGAAAATATCCGATTATCAAATTTTTAAAAAAATATGCAGATTATCAAATTTTCGAAAATATTCAGATTATCAATATTTCAAAAATTTCCAGGTTATCAAATTTTCAAAAATTTTCAGATTATCAAAATTTCGAAAATATCCAGATTATCAAATTTTCAAAAATATCCAGATTATCAAATTTTCAAAAATATCCAGATTATCAATATTTCAAAAATTTTCAGATTATCAAATTTTTAAAAATTTCTAGATTATCAAAATTTCGAAAATGTCCAGATTATGAAAATTTTGAAAATATCCAGATTATCAAATTTTCCCGTCAAACATATATAGTATTCAATAAGAAATAATAATTTCTAAACTCTAGTCCACGTTTGACACATGTATATGGTATATGAATAAGGTATACTAGCATAACATGATTATTTAAACTCATTCACCTTTTGACATAAACTCTAGCCTAATGTTCCACGCTTAACCACGAAACCAAAGCTCTGATACCAATTGTTGGTGTTCGATCATTTGGTTAACATGAACTGTTAGGGTTCCATACATTTCTAACAAGCAGTGGAAGCAAGTAAATAAGAAACGTATTACCTTTCACCAGGGTATGTTGAAGACGATGAATTCTCGCCACCAGCCTGCGCAGCCTCACAGTTTTGGGCATAACTCTCTCATCTGATGTCGGATTTGAGTAATCTACACGCCATAACAATTCTCTCTTCCATGGCGGACAGCAGCTGCTAACAACCTTCCAGTCTTCTGCTGTATTCCCAAGTCCAATCTCGACGTCGTGTGGGCGATGATCTTTGAGATCTTCTCAATCTGTTGTTCCCTAGCCCCCTTCACAGTGTTAGGTGTGAATAATCAATTGATTAGGGTTTTCGGATAGCTGAGATGACTTATATACGGGCTACAAAAGGGACCAGGAGGAGAAATTAGAGTTGGGCCTCCATTGGGCTTAATTATCCAAGCTTAGCCCAAAACTTATACTTAAGTCCAATAATAATAATATATACTACTAAAATATTATTATTGCACTACTATTCTAATCCCATAATTACGTTATGAGCTCTTTCTTATTATGGGCCCATTAGTCTCCCCATGTTTAAGATATACAATGTTCATTAATTAATTAAGTTACTGACAACTCCATTAATTAATATCTCATCCGAGAGTAGTACCACTCAACCTTATTATCATGCCAGAATAAATCCACCTGCAGGGTTTACATGATAATTCTTATGAGCTCCTCAAGGGGACATCATCAACCTATGACGGACACGGATTCCTTCACAATCAACAGCACACCATAGAGACAACACTACTTCCCAACTCACCGAGTTTGTTGATTTAATTACATGTAAATCTCACCCATTGATGAATCAAAGAATTACATATTGCCCTACGTGTCGAGGTTATTGTATAGGGATTAAGAGCACGAACATCCATAATAACAGAGATCAAGTTCTTCTATAAATTAGTATAAGTCGAACGATCTCAAGTGGTCCTGCTCAATACACACAAGTGCAATAATGTGATTCTATAGCCAAGACAAGCTAATGCCAAACCACACTACAACCATCCCGATAGAGAGTCCCCGTCTATCTCGGTTGTGAGCATCTGTTTATACTTTATAAGAAAACCGATAATATGATCTTCCACGTGTTGTCGCACAACATATTATCTACATTATAAAGTAAGTAGACTATTGCATCTAGCATATAAATAAATTATAAGACGCAATCATTTGATCATATGATTCTCATTTCAAATTAATTGTTTAAACGTTGTTCATACAAAAAGCTAGACTTTTCGATACAATCAAACAGATGTAATAAACCCTAACAATTGTGCTAAAATAACATAAATAAATAGTTGAAAAATAAAGAACCCTTTTTAAGGACTTCAATTCTTCAATCACCATCTCCGTCGGAATCTTCATCTCCGATCCAAGTAGCAACTCCGATCGTCTCTCTGGTGGAAGGATGGAAGGTGGTGAAGATATGCTCTACCTCTGTAGGCATAAATTCTGTCGTGAATAATATATGTCTTCCAGCTTCTGTATCTGCTCATTTTATACTTCACGAATGGGTACTGGACCAACTTACACCACACGGTACTGATTTGGGCTGCTTGACAAGTGTTGAAAATCAAGCGTGTCGCCCGACTTCTCCTCGATAACTGGGCAGCTCACCCGTTCCTTTGCACGGTGGCTTTCTTGGTTTTCTCAGCAGTCGGACGGCTCACCCAGCTACTCGCACGATTTCTTCTTCCACAATGGCATGGCACACGGCATGGCACTTGGTATGGTGCATGGCATGGCGCCTGGCATGGCGCATAGTATGCCGCCCGGCATGGCGCTTAGTATGGTCCATGGTGGCTCAACCGACAAACCACATGACTCCAAGTCCGGTTAGTCAGCTTCTTCCTAGCTCGTTTCAACTCTACTCCAATACTCAATCGATTCTCCCTCTTTTTCTGTGAAAAATATGACAAAATACCTCTCGAATACCTTTTATTGATAATGATTAGAAGTGATAAGATTTGTGCAAATAATATCATTTATACACTCAAAGAGGTATCAAATCGAATCCAAAAATACATGAATTTTCATTCTCATCAAGAGGCACCAAGAGAAATGAAACAGTATTTAAAATGATTTTGACCATCAGTTTCAATGTCCGTAACTGTCCCCGGTTTGCAATGTTTGAACCAATATAACCATCTTGGAAGCTAATCATAAGACTCCTCTGATGATCCACTCACTAATCCAAGGCCAGCTTCTCTTGCCCTCCATTCCTTACCATATGATATCTTGATACCATAACATTTGTGGAACTCAGAAATTATTGCAACTGGTGGATAATAATGAGTTGGATTCTCTAACCTAAATTTAACTACAATGGCAATTATTTTACTTGTTGCTTGATGATGACCTTCATTAAGGATGTTAATCGAACAAGTATGCTCACTTTTGTATTTCTGAACCTACCATGTAATAGTATGCTTCATACAACTACCTCGTAACCTCCATTTACAATTTGGGTCAACACAACCTACAATTAATCGTCCTTTGTCTGATTTCAACACTTTTAATTCCTATTCTGTGACATTAAATAAGTTCTCAGATGCTTCACAAGTGCATTCTTGTCCAAAAGAGTTTGACCAATCCACAAACTGGATGCAGCACCTTTAGAAAATTCTCCAAAGCTGTTAAAGTTCGTATTGGAAGACACAGACACTGTCTTTGGAAATTTTCTTGACCTAGCCCCATCTTACTTGTCAATATGTATTGTGGACCTTGCATAATTAAACATTTCGGGAGGTATCCATGAACAAGGTTGCGAGGATGGTAATGGAATGACATCAACTTTAATGTACTCATCAATAGGCCCATCAAGATTGATCATTTCATTTTGGTCACGATCTTCTTCTTTGGATTCAAAATAATCATGCTCACTCACAAAAGAACTATTAAGTCCACTAAATTCAAATTGGATGCCACCACCAATATTATCACGATTCTCATTTAAAATTGTGTTCCTTGATGAATTAGTCAAAATCTGATTAGGAGAAACCACTGAAGTTCTACTTGCCATAATAATTTCCAAACACAAGGGCAATAACAATGGATCTTTCTTATTCATCTTCAACAACAATTGTGTGTCATATAACTCATTTACCGAACAAGGGAGCACGATTCCATTTGATTTATACCAATATGACATCTTAATGTTATGATTTTCTTTGTTAACTTTGGTCACATCAAACATTTTGTCTAATAATTGTTCATAAGTTGTGTCTATGCCTACATAATTTTTGACTTGGTTTTCTCTCCATCATATTTCCATTGACTGGAATCACGTAGCCGTTTTCCATCCCAAAGGCATAGAATATAAATCTTATTTGAAATTTGAAACATATATTTAATATTAAAAAAATGTTAAAAATTGAATACACTTTATTTACATGCTGCCTCAATTGTTTATATGCTTTACAAATCATGTGCACTCGACTAACTACTCACGCTATAAATCAAACAACCATGCACGAGACTACATATGTGACCTTGAACGCGACTAACCAAACGACCATGCACGCGTGCGACTACTCACGCGACTAATATAGCGACCAAAAATGCACGCGACTACTGATTGGTTGTTAATAGTCGGCTGTTAAGTGCAATGGGGAGTAGCTTTACCATCTCAACTTTGACCTTACTCATTGACTTGAAGGCTGCATCAATTCATCAAGTGGGCCTCCTTTTCAAATAGATATTGGGCCAAAAATATGTAATGGGCCGCACATCACAACACAAAAATTTCCATCTTTCGCGGTTTCACCGTTGTGACCTGTTTTTGGTCATTTTAACTGCGAATTGAGCTCCATTTTTTCTCACGTCTTCGTAATTGAATGTAGAAGTTCATTTTAAGCACAAATTCTGAAAAATTCACCAAAAGATTCCACTCCACAAAAATTAAGGAATTAATGAAATTAAACACTAAAAGCAACCTTAATTATATAAAACTAGCTAAAAATGGACCATATTTCCTAGCAATTTATACTCTCATCAAACCCCCAAACTTAAAGTATTGTTCATCCCCGAACAACGGAAAAGAAAAAGAACATGAGAGGAGAAATTGTGTCGAATGGAAGTATGGAGTGAATAAAGAATATAGTCATTCTCAACAATTCAATCAAATCAAACCATATAATCAAATATCAATGAACAAATGCACAAAATTATGGTGGGAAATGCAAACACAATACTCATTCTCACTTAATCCTCTCAAGATGTGTATGCACTCACTCTCAAAATATTTAGAAAATTGTGGAAGTGTACTCTCAAAATCAATTCACATGCATGCATTACCATAGGCTTGCCACAAGTCTAGGATCTCCACCACTAATCAAGTGTGTTAATAATTAAATCAAATAGGACTTTACATTGGATGTAATGAAGGTTCTTTGATTAGGAAAAGATAAATATAGGATAAAAGTGACTAAAAGTGTGGAGAGATCCTATTTGAAGAGTCGTCATCCTTATTAATTTTCTCTTCACATCTTCTTCTATCTTTCTTGCCACCTCTTCAATACATTTTCAACTTCTTCTTCCATCTTCTTTTCAACTTCTTCTTCCATCTTCTTTTCAACTTCTTCTTCCATCTTCTAACCACAAATTCCTTCTTTTGAGCTTTCCTTGAACTTGATCATTTTAAAGATATCACCATGCAATTCAAATTCTTTCATAATTTTCTTTTTTTCTTTCATGCTCTTTTACATCTCATAACCTTCTTTTGTAATCATTTTTTCTTCCTTTCTTCTTTTCTTCTCTTGTTTTTCATATTGTCAAACTCCACTTTTTCTAGTCAAACTCCACACATAGGGTTCTTTCTTAGTTTCAAGTGGTATTCAGCTAGATGATGTGTTTATCAATGAATATACGTTATAAAGGCTCAAATTGGCTAACAATGGATCATATGTTAAAAGGTAGGGAAAACATGTTTGGCTCTAACTTTAAAGATCAAAGATTGCCTAAAATCATTTTCAAAAGTCTCCACACAAACGTAGCCTCGAGTAAGACGAATGGCAAGTTCTAGAACACATATACATGAACGATGCACACATAAAAGAATGAATCGTATAACAATTACGAATTCAAGGCTCAAAATCTCATGGTTCATCAATAGTGTAAACAAGCTTCATGTGAGCAAATTCCCAACCATAATATGTTCACAATTTAAATCAATCCAACTACATAATCCAATCTAATTTCATAGCTTCAAACAACCATCAAATAAGCTCCACAAGAGAAGAATGAATGATAAGAAATACAAGGAAAGCAACAAACTACAAAAATAAGAGGAACAAAAGGTGCGCCGGTGCAAAATGTGCAAACTAAGAACAAGATGAACGAGTAACAAAACGATCAAGCTCCCCCGATCTTAAATTTAACTAATATTTCAATTTTAGTTTCGAAAGAATTTTGTTACCAAATTTGTTGCACCTTTCTTCATTTCAAGTCCATCACCCGGAAACTCCTTCATGTTCATACAAAAGACAAGAAATAAAATAAAATAATAACACACTAAGAAAGAAATAAAAGAAAGCAATAAAGATATTGATGGGTTGCCTCCCATCTAGCGCTAAGTTTAACGTCTTCAAGCCAGACGAAAGTTTTTCAAGCTCATGGTGGTCTTGGATAATCTTTAGGCACTTTCATAGGTTTCTTCTTGAAATAGTGCCTTGTTCTCTCACGCTCAACCACGAGGAGATCTCCTTTCTTGTTGGATAGCTCAAGTAATTCTTTTCCGAAAACATTCTTCAAGAGAAATGGCCCTTTCCACTTGTTCCATTTTTTCCATCAGGCTCCCCATTAGGAAGAGCATTAGCATTCACCATGTTTTGAATATTATCCATGTAGCTCATATTTTTGGGCTTGTTCTCCTCCTCCTTCTTCCTTCTTAAGATAAGCACCTATAAGAGAAAGAAAAATTTAAACAAAATTTTCTAAAACAAATATAAGATACAAAATAAGAAAAATGTCCTTATTAAGACCACTCTAAACAATCCTTCGTTAAACTACTAGCAACTGTTACCTCCCCGGCAACGGCACTATTTTATTAGCCATTTTGTAGTTGGGATGACCAATTCAACAATTTATCAAACCACAGGGAGGTAGGTATTAGTGCTTAAGTGATCTAACGTTTCTTGTAATTTTATAGAGACGAATCATCAAAGGTTTGGTTATCAAACAAGTAATTGAAATCAATCAATGCAAGTAAACAAGCAATTGTTAAGTAAACAAAATGGAATGAGTGTGATTGGTTTTCTAAGTTAAATAAAAGTGAGATTAACAACAATTAAGAAGTGGTAACTCTAGGAATTAAGTATCAAATTCATATGCATCATGGATTAATGATTAAGGGTCAACACTAATTTCTTCTAAACTTTCTCTCAAAATGAATGGAATGTGAATCCAAACAAGAATCCCAAAATAGCTCAACGTGTTGGTTCTCACTCAAACAATTCCAACTAGGTACTAAGCTTAAATGAGAATCCCCTCACACAATCAATCAACCTCTCGATCAAACTAATTGGATATCCTATTAAAGGGTTTTAAATCCTAAAGGATATCTCTATCTCTTTAAGACTTATAATGCACATCAGGTGAATGATGATTGATTCTATGAACTATCCTAAACATATAATTGATTTCTCAATCTAATCACATGTCCATGACAATTAATCACATAAATCAACAATCACATCAAGCAATTAATAATCAATGATAGAAAATCATAAATCCATTCAACACATGAATTAAAATACATAGATCCCCAAAATTAACCAACAACTCTCATGTTGCTAATATCACAAGGGAGATTAGTCTACCATTTTCATAAGATAATTAACATACATATTAAAAACTTTACAAGTCATGATAATCAAATAGGATTACTACAAAAATGGGATGAAAACTCCCTTGGATTGACTCCAATGGTTATCTCCTTCCTTCCCTTGTAATTCTCCTCTCTTCCTTGCTTCTTCTCTTCATTTGGATGAAGGATTTATGGTGAGATGATGATGGAGTGAATAGATGGATGAAAGTGATGAGGGATGTGGTGTAAAATGAAGGAATTGGTGTGTGGGGTGTGTGAGCAGCTGAAATTCGGATCCAATCTCCTCAAAATGTTGAATGAATTGGTATTTATACCCCTTAGAGACCTTATAGAAGATTTCTTGAATTTTTCTGATCTGGCACCGACACGACTCGTGTACTGCAACACGGCTAGAGTCATGTCAGGGTTTCTCAGTCAATATTCACTCAAAATGGCACACGAATCGTGTGCTGACGCACGGCCAAAGGGTGGCCGTGTTGGATGTTTTGATGTCGTCACACGACTACTTCTTACAGGTCCATGTTCGGTATACAGGCCGTGTGCTACAACACGGCTCGTGTACCCAACACGCCCGGCCGTGTTCATGCTACCCTATTTCTTCTTCCTTATTTTATTTCCCGTCTCCGTTTTTGCTCCGTTTTCACCTGTTTTACATATGATTAAGTTCATTCACACACATTTCCATGAAAACATATAACACCACCAAAATACACATAAATACAGATAAAATAATACAAAAATGGACATAAAAAGACACTAAAATTTAGGTGAAAATATCAGTCATCAACTACTCATGAAACCATGCACGCGACTAAGCAAGCGATCATGCACGCGTGTGACTACTCATACGACTAATCAAGCGACTATCCACACTACTACACATGCGACCATGCACGCAACTAACCAAGCGACCATGCACGTGTGCGGACTATTCACACCACTAATCAAGCGATCATGAACGCGACTACTCATGCGACCGTTCACACGACTAATAAAGTAATCATGCACGTGTACGACTACTCACGCGACTAATCAAACAACCATGCACGCGACTATTCATGCGATCATGCACGCAGCACACGACTAACCACACAACTAACTACGCGACCTACTAGTGACTGCTCACGCAACCAATCGTGCGACACAAGTGACTACTTGATGAAGGTGCGTGCGACCTTACATGCAACCTGGCACGCAACACTGTGCAAACTGCGATTGTTATATCTCAAAATTTAGATTTTTACCAAAATATTCACAATATGTTCATTAATCAATATTTAAAACATGTCAGGTGGTGTATACATTCTTATTAATCTAATCAAATACCAAAATAACATCATTCCTACAAACTCACATGTTAATTTTCACAAAAACCTAAATTTTTAGTTTATGAAAAATAAATTGTAAGAACTACTAACCTAAATTCATATTGAGTTGCATTGTGCCATTGTTGCTTCCCTCGTGTGGTTGTTTACTCAAATCTTTAAAATCTTTGAAGAATGAAAGAGTGATAGAGAGAATGAGACAAAATGAACAATAGAGAGAGAAGAGAGAATGAGGTTTAATGAGTGAAGGGGTATTTGGGTCCAAAAAAATTAAAAAGTTGCATATTTAAAAAAATTATTGTGGATGACATTTAAAAAAAATGTATTGAAAATGACATTCTTTTAAATTTTCCAATTAATTAAATTTAAAAAAAACACACAAAAGGAAAAAAAAAATTAAACAGCAATTTAGAATGGTAACAGTCTAACAAATAATAATTGGTAACAGATAGTAATTAGTAGTGAATTGGGGTGAGAATGGGGTGGGGCCAATGGTGGCATGAAATTAGAAAGAAAAAAAAAAGCTGATCCCACCCTAGTGTTGCTAAAAAAGGAAAACAGATGAGTATTTGATTCAATTAAATAAGATGAAGGATTTTAAGAACCGCTGCCTTCTAATTTTCTTAACAAGGGTTAGTTTGATTCAATTTAAGTAGTAGTATTTGAATGAAAAAAAAAAGTACACCAAAGAATATTGTGATATTGATGATGTGGTCATTACTATCAAAACTGCCTACTTTACTCTAATACAGGAAGTTGGACAGTTTCTTAATTGTATGAGAAAAACACATTATGATTTTGGGGAAATGGATGATCTTTCGTGTTCTTCTTCTCTCTTTTTTTTTTTTTCTTTCATCACTTTGTTATTGATTATTGCTTTTTCTTTCATTATTATTTAACAAAGAAAACCTTATTCTACTATATGAAAAAGAGACGTGGGAAAGAGTAGTATTGACCGTTTCAAAGTCAAAAGAGGGCTAGCCAGTGCCATTACACCCGCCAATATCCCCAGCATCCGCACCCACCCACTCTCTCTCTCTTATTTTCCAATTTACCTAATAATTAATTAATTTATTATTATTATTATTTTTGGCGGGCCTCAGAGACTGGTATGCGAACGTGTTGCAATTCTCTCATTTCTCAACTACCAACTCAATAACCCATTTTTCCTTGAATACTTCTGGCATCCCTTCAATTACTCTTGCTATCTTTCAAGTATTTTACTGATAACTTCTCTTTCCCTCCTTTTGTTATTCAGGTTTTGTTGAATTTTTTTGTGATCATCTATGCTCGAAAATTTTGTGTTTCTAGCAGACAATCGGAAGAGGGAGAGATGGGAGTACTGTGTTCAAAGCATGCTCCAGCAACAAATCCTTATGCTGGGAGAAACGCGGATGTTGAGAAACGGTATCAACAGAGGCAGCAATTGCAGAGGGAAAACACTAACAATGTCATGACTCCAAAACCCTTACAAGAGTCGATGAAGAAGCCAGCGGTTGCTGAAGAGTCCCCAAGGGCGTCGGCTCGGCATGAAAATATCAGCGATGATGAATTTTACGATGGGATACCTCGATTCGAGAAGAGCTTATACAGGAAATCAAGGTCATCGAGGGCCACTAAGGTAGGTATTTACTGGTTTTGTTTTTCTCTCTCTTGTTTTATTATCAACTTTGGTTGTTTGGCTATGAGGGTAGACCATGAATTGTGTGCTTCTTATTGTTTTCCCATCATTAAGATGCAAGAATTACCTTTGCTTCGTGAATATGGTTTTCTGCTTGATATTGCAACACGTAGAAACTCCAGATTGCTTGGTCTAGGAATTATAATTATAAGTTACTACGTTTCGCCTTATCACTCTAGTGGAAACTTACCGTTTTTGGGTTATTGAATTTTCTACTATTACTAAAGGAGCAAGGTAGATTGAGGTAAAGTATGTTGTATTGATTTGCTTGTTGAAAGAGACTGCACTAAAATATGGATTATTTGGTACCATGTATTAGAACATACACGCCCGTGTTTCATTTAATGATTACAGATTTTACTAGTATTACAGAATTATTATGCTATATGCATCTGTCTAATTAACTCTCTGCATAGTTTGGTTTCTCGGATATCTTGTATAAGAGCTCTAACATCATATTTTGTGGCATCTTATTACGTACTCAGATGAGAAATGTTCTGGAGTCGTGCACCATAAAAGCTTATTAATTGAAAAATACTGAGAATAAACTATGAGGAGATGAACAAGTATGTGGTATTTTCAGGGTCGAATAATGAATGCAAGATGAACTTTGATTATCAGTTTTTTAACAGTGCGAAAGAAGCAAGTGGCTTGGGTTATCCTTTAATTGATCCTATTTGTAGGGCTCTACATTACGTGAAGTTTTGATATTCCTCTTGGAAGAATATTATTTGCTGTTTGGTTCGCTACTTATAGCTTATTTGCTGAGTAATTCATTATGAGTACTTTGTTGGACAATAAAATTCATATGCACATCTGAAAATGCTCAGCAACTGTTGTTTATTCAAAATTGAGTTAGAAATGACGTAATAGCAAATATTTGGTAGGTATGAATTATAGAAGGTTATTGCGTCTATCATCTATGTTTGAAAAAAGAAGAGAACTTATTTATAAGAATACCATCAGTGAATCACTTTTTAAATACAAATTTGAATTCAAAGTGTATTTAAGTACTGAAGTCACAGTCTACCTGTATCCATGTAGAATCTCTATTTGATACTTCCTCAACCCCACAATTATCTTTACACTTTCCATTTCCATCAGTCCCACAATAACTTGCACCACCCAAAAAAGGAAATATCATATCAATCCAATAACCTCAAAATTTATTTAATTTTAAAAATACCACCCACACATAATATACTTTACACTTTATTTATTACTTAAAAATACTATATTACCCCTAAAAAGTCAATAAAGTTAGTCAAAAAACAATTTTTCTTAAACTACGTATCCACAGTGCGTGCCGGTGAATATAAACCTGAGATGGAGGGAATATTTAATTGATGCAAATGCCTAACTTTGTGCGAACAGGTCTGCCAGAAATATTGAGGTTCACTTCAGATATTTCTGTATCCAATATATATATATTGTATAACAGCAGATGGGGTACTTTTCTTTTTTCTTAAAGTTTGTGATTAATTAGTAGATTTGAATCAATTCTGGTTCCTGTACCTAACAGTGGTTTCTTCTCTCCGGTGTGAAAATATTCTACCTGCTTGCAATACCATCCATGCTGCTTTTTGAGTGTGGTAGGATTTGTCCTGCCTTTTCAAATATGTACTTTCAGCTGCGCAGTGTTAGAATGCATATGATTAGATAATATTTTGGACAGTAATAGATGAATGTCAGTGGTGTTGGCTGCTGCAAGTTGGAATGTTTAATTCAACATCTAACCCAGATGAGCAGGCCTGTTGAAACTGTCTCGTAGAAGTAAAATAAAAGGATGAAATCTGTTATATGCCTATCTGCTGATCTTTAAGTGACTTTGATTTCTTATTATGAATGAATCTTTTGTTTCTATTCCTTGAAAGTTGTCAAATAATAAAATTAAGACTTTCTTGATGACTGGATAAAACAATGCTCAGTAATTATTCAAGAATTAAGAACAATTGGTTTTTGTGCCACCAACATGTAGGTTGAATCATATGAATACAGAATTAATTCTCAACATTTTCCTTAGTAATTTCAATGTCATTGAGAGTTTTTCTATATTGAACACTCTGTAGAACTGTAAAAGCTTTCTTTTTTTTTTTTTTTTTAATTTAGGAATGGCCCGGTAAATATCATTTCTCACCCCTTTAATCTTATTTTTCAATATCTTTGCAGGTTTCGGATGTGGGCTCTATTTTAACCAGAGCTGGCAGTGCTGGACTTGGAAGGGCAGTAGAGGTTTTGGACTCACTAGGAAGTAGTGTGGCTCTGAACTTAAAAGGTGGATTTGTTTCTGGAGCAGCAAGTAAAAACACTGAACTTTCAATTTTAGGGTTTGAGGTTGCCAATACAATTCTTAAAGGTTCAAATCTTATGCAATCACTTTCCAAAAGAAGTATACGACAGCTGAAAGAAGTAGTGCTTCCTGAAGAAGGTGTTCAAAATTTAATATCAGATGATATTGAGGAACTTTTACGAATCGTTGCCTCGGACAAAAGGTTGTTATGTTATTCTGATCTTTCATTAACAAGAGTTTTAGCATGATTTTTAAATAATGGATACAGGGAGGAGCTCAAGGTGTTTGCTGGAGAAGTAATTCGCTTTGGGAATCGATGTAAAGATCCTCAGTGGCACAACTTGAACCGTTTCTTTGAGAAGTAATTTACTTAAGCTTTATATCTTTGTCAATGTTTCTATGTTTGAAGCATTTTTTTATTTTTTATTTTGTTTAATATTTGGCTGCCTTTCACTTTGCAGACGCCGCAGAGACCGTACTCCTCAGAATCAATTGAGGGAAAGAGCTGAAGCAGTGATGCTGCAACTGATGACTTCAGTTCAACTCACTGCTGTATGTATTAGCTCGTTTTTATCATCTTATTTTGTTACAGTATTAACTCTCAGCTTCATTGAATGTCAACACTTTTCCATCAAATCTGCTTCATCTTCTGTTTCACTATTTGTTTTTGTCAAAAGTATACCATTAATTTTAACAAGTGGTGCATTAGCCGATTAAAAAGGATTGCAAATTTAGGAGGTTCTACCTCTCTATTACTCTTGATAGGCCATAATATTTCGTTATTTCATATAAGGACCGGGTTTTTATATTTATGAAGTAGATGGTGATATTAGTTTCCAGAAGCTCCTATCAAAAACTGTAATGCTGAGCAAACCTCTTGGAGAGGTCGTCTTATTCATAACTAGTATTTCTGTCTTTCCTATTGCATGTAAATGATCTACAACACATAAGTTGTTAGCTCTGGGAATTAATATACGTATAAAACATTTACCATATTATTTCTCTTCTGTGGACTTTAGATTATTGTTTCTCATAAAGGTGAAGAAGACATTTTTGCAGAATATTTATCCAACAGATGTTATAATTTAAGATCAGGCATATACATATTTCACCAAATTCTATTCTACAAGATGACACGACACAATATTAATTTCAAAGCTGTAATTTTCGTATTATTGCTTCTAAAGTTCGAGGCTGTTGCTTAGATATTTATGACAATCTTAATTTCTAGTGGTTATTTTCATTTTTGTGTTTAATGGAAGGCTGTTTACCAGGTCTAGCTCTCACATTTCGACTGAGAACCAATAATCACATTTTTTAGTTACTCTCATGATTATTATATGCCTTAACAAAATCAAGTAAAATCTTAGTTGTTATTTTGCGTAATCAGGGCATCTTATTTGAGATTATAATTACTGAAACCCAGATTTTTTTTAGAATTCAGTTTTATAGTCTAAAACCCGACATAAAATTTAAGTCATTCCCAGAAAACATGACAAGATTAATGCTATTTTCTGGAAAAAAAAGATTGAACAAACTGCTGCTTCTCCTGCTGATGAACTGCAAGTATATTTCGATAATGATTAGCACTTCTGCTGTTCTGCACTTGGTAATAGTCCTTTTCTGAATGTTTTAGCGTCATCTTGCCATTGATGTCTCTTGAAACAATGTTGATATTTTACATATTACCTGAATATCTCAATGCATTTCCGTTTTCTATAAAAAAACTTTATTAACAAAATATTTCAAATTAGGCACTATAATACTTTAATTATTTGTATAAAGAACGAGTTTAATTAAATTGCATATTTCTATCATATCATTTTCCTGCTAAACAATTATATATACAACAAGTATGGATGAGCAAAGTTTATTTATATATGCTTACATATACATAATTCTTTGGATTTACAAAATAAATCTGCAACACCTGGTTTCTGCAGGAGCTATACCAGGAGTTGCATGCACTTGACAAATATGACCAAGAATATCAGCGCAAGCGTTTGGAGGTTCTCAGATTCAATGCTGGGCAAAGAGGTAAATCTTTATTATTGTATGTTCTCCCATGAGCACTCTTGTATTTCCTTATATAAACCATTGATATGTTCAAACTGAGAACGATTTAGAGTTACTTTTTCCTAATTTGCATTATGTGGTGGCTTAGGTTGAGCACCATTGACCAAACATGTAGGCACATGATAGGATGAGAATGACTCTAGTACACTAATGTTACACGCTCTCCGAAGATGCGAATGTACCACTTTAGCGAATATTTAATTTTTTTGTTTTTCATTTTAGGGGACAGGGACAACAGCCTCAACATATTGGCTGCCAAATTGAAAAGCCAAAGGAAGTTAGTAAAAAGCTTGAAGAAGAAGTCACTGTGGTCTAGGAGTATGGAAGAGGTATTAATTTCATTATTTTCTTGATAAAATGAATATATCTCCTCTGGCAGAAACATAATCACCCTTCTGCAGATGAGTTAGCAACGAACAATTTCATATATCTAAGTGCTTAAGCATCTTAAGGTATTTAATATATACCCACACACGTATATAAATGTATGTATATATCTATGAAGTACAACTACTTTGCCATTATATTGTATGCTTTCAGTGATACAAAAAACAAAACAAAAAAGTGAACATAATCAAATACTTTTCAACATATTTAAATGATAAGAAGATTCATAAATGAATTGATAAACTTATCAGATTGCCATAGATTCTTTCTTGAAACGCACGTAACAATTGTTTTAGTGCATGTTCCCATGACTTGGTACTAGGTAATTCCTTTTTCCAGTATGAACTAGTTGTTCATCTTTGAACTGAAAACCTGTGTAATGTTGGAGAACAGGTTATGGAGATGCTTGTGGATATTGTGTTATTCCTTAATCAGGAGATAAACTATACCTTTGGGAGTCCAGGTATAAGTTCAATTTGAAATGTATTTATTCCTTTTTTTGTGATGTAAATAAATGAGGTAAATGACGAGAAGATCAGTAAATCATAGTAGTATTTAATTGTCTTGTCTGTGTGGTTTTTTGTTAAACTTGTTGATTGTGGTGTTAAAGAACCTTGATAGAAGGAGCCTCGTAGTATCACTATCAAAGGTTGCGTTTGTTTGTGAGAACTCTGATTAGCATACTGATTGCTTAGTTCTTTATTATGGATAGTGATTTGCATTTGAGTAGCCTTCTCAGCTACTGCAATGGAGTGGTTTAAATAGTTTTCACATCCTTATTCTGTTTTTAAATTTATAAAGACTTTAGCCAGCACTGCTGTTCTGTTCCAACAAAGAATTTGTTAGAATATCTTCTTATATGATTTCCAGGGGGCAGTGAAACACCCGAGAAAGAAATTATCAGCAACCCACAAAAGTTGGGACCTGCTGGCCTTGCATTACATTATGCTAACATCATCCTCCTGATTGACGCAATTGTGAGTACTGGGGGAAGGGGGATCGGGTCTTTCTGTGAAGATGATTTTATTTATATCCTAGGAATCAACTTATCTGAGCATTTACTTCTGAAATCAGGTAGCACGTCCAAGTTCCATGCCTCCAGAGTTCAGAGATACTTTATATCAGAGTTTGCCACCAAATATAAGGGATTCATTATGGTCGAAGCTGCAGTCTTTCCATGTTGAGAAGGAGGTGTTATTCTATTTATAATTATTTTTTGACATGGCAGCTATATGCCTATCACTATTAGTGTGCAGTGCATCAACATTGACAAGAATGTGTCCCTTGATGTTCATTCTTTCGAATTTTCTATTTCATTTTCTTAATTAATCTCCCTACATGAATGTTTACTCATAATTTAATTTTTCCTGCAGCTATCTGTTACCGAAATCAAAGATGAGATGGAAAAGACTCTACAGTGGTTAGTTCCTGTTGCCACAAACACAGCCAAGTAAGATTTAGAAATTAGAACCTTACATGTAAAGATTTGTGGTTGTGATTTGTTTGAAGGTTGAGCAGGGTAATGAAATCCAGTTATAACAAAATCCATATGGATTCGAATTCCATCACCCAGTCTCTCTCTTTCAACTAATCTTTTTGAGTGATTTGATGAGTTTCAGATCAACTCTCTTATTTGACTGAATTTGTATTCTGTTCATTTCAAATCCCGATCAAAACATAACCTTGCAGTTTTTCGTGTATCCTTTCTGAACTTGTTTTATTGATTATTTACTCAGAGCTCATCATGGTTTTGGTTGGGTTGGAGAGTGGGCAAACACTGGGTGAGTATCAAGATTCATCATTTAAGGGTAGACAGTTCCTTTTTTTGGTTAATTTATTTTTTGTTTAAAGGAAATATGTGATCTCATCTAACTAAAAACCCCCACATCCCTTCTAAATGCAGGTCTGAACTGAATCACAGGGCAGTTGGGCTTAATGATGTAATGCTAATCGAGACACTACACCATGCGAACAAGCCGAAAACTGAAGCATATATACTTGATCTCCTCGTGTGGCAAAATTATTTAGTAAGCCGGTGCAAGAACAATGGAAATAGGGTCGGAACTATAAAGAGATCCACCAGATCTCCTGTTCGTTCAGTTGCAGAAGATATTGGTATAAAGTCAATTTCTGACTCTCCTGTTGAAGAAAGCAATGCATAAAAGTCAAACAACGGTGAAAAAACTGCCCCAAACGATAGCTCGTCTGTTCACACCTTGATCTTTAAAGTTGGCAGTGAGAACACTGGATGTGATTGATACAGTCTTTTGTAAAGTGTTGTTGTTAAGGTTTATTTACAAGAATTAGCACATGATGTATATAATATGTCTTAGTATTTATTTCGTCTGCTGACAACACCCACCGCTTCTGCTCTTGCCAAACCCCACAGACATCTGCCCTAGTAAGCAAATAAAAGTTATTTATAGTAGCATAAATTAGTATAGATTGAGTTTTATGTGAGACCGTGTCACGGATTTTTTATGTGTGTCGGATTATTTATTCATTAATTAATATAATATGAAAAATAAAGAAAATGGCGGCGATGGCGGTCACCTGTGCAAACCTCTCACGTGGAAGGCATATTCAATAACATGTATTTAAAGGGATTATTGATAATTTTTCTTTTTTCTTATTTACATTTTAAAATTAATAATGTCATTAATTATTAAAATTACAAGTAATATTATTGAACATTAAAAAATGTTAAAGAGATAGTTAAAAATTTAAAAGTGATAGCATTTAAAAAAAAGTGATAATATTTTAAAATAAAAGTAATAACTAATTACGAAAAGTATGAAATTGTCTCGCTGTGGAACGGTCTTCACAAGAGTTTCCCTTCATTAACATTTCATAAAATAAAAAAGTGATCACATTTTTTATATAAAAAGTGATATCTGATCAAAGAAAAATGATACTCAACTAATAAAATTATTTCATAAATAATTTGTCAGACGAATAAAAAATGATAATATTTTCTATAAAAAATGATATTTGATTAAAAAAAAAAAGTAATGCATGTCCTATTAAACTATTTAATGAAAGATTTATATGATCGATACAAAGTGATAATATTTTTAATAAAAAGTGATACCTGATAAAAAAAGTGATAAATGCCCAATTAAATTATTTAATGAATATATTTATCTAATAGATAAAAAGTGATAACATTTTTAATGTAAAGTGCCACATCTTAAAAAAAAGTGATCATTCATTTGAACTAAATGAATTATTAGTATAATAAGTAACAAGTTATAATAAATGAAAATGAATTTGTCATCCAATTATTTTGTCAATTATATACTGATTTACATTAATTGTGTTTCTATATACTATAAGAATATTTTCTTTATTTTATATACAAATATTAATATAAATGTAATAAAGAAATAATTGTACATGATATTATTTAAAAAACAAACAAACAAAGTGTAATAAAAATAAAATAAAAAATTATAACGATAAAAAGAAAAAGAAATTGGTTAAGTTAATGTGAGCTACAGTGAATTTAGAATTGTGTATTTAGAATTGATAGTTCAGGTAGCAAGTTTGGCAAAGACCCATGAGTTTTTATTTGGGTTATATTTGACCCGTCTCATGAGATTCGTGACGGTCTCGTGTAAGTCTTTACCATTAGTATATATATATATGATAAGATATATAATTATAAATTTAACAAAGTATATATATATATATAAATATATATATATATATATATATATATTTAAAATACACGTGTTTATAATTATTAGTATATAAATATAACTATTGAAGAATCTAGTTATTAAAATTATAAATATAATTATCTACTAATAATTATAAACACATTTATATTTTAAATATTAATATATATATATATATATAATATTTTTTGTTAAATAATAATAATAAATTAAGTATAGATTAAAATTTATATTATAATTAATATTACTTTATAAGAAAAGTAAAATAATCAATGCATTTAATGCATCTCATTAGATCAAAGATGATAGATTCTCACATAAATTCTAATTAATAAACTACCTTATATGTAAAAAGGGAAAATTGGTCTTAGAGCATTTTCAATTATATAAAATGACCCTAATAACCTCATTGATCCTAATTAATTTGATCCATTCATATTTATGCTAATGAATTTATATACTGGTCAATCATTCTATCCTAATTTCAATTCATTAGTAGCGTATTTTGATGGGATATTTATGGAATTATTATTTAATTTAATAACACCATTTAATATTGACATGTCAATATAAGCACAAACATTTGTATTGCATTATTTTATATTGTTGATTTTTTTTGGTTCTCTTATTCCAATTTCTGTTTCTTTGATTTTTTCTTCTTCTTACTATTTTTTATTTATATTTTTATTTGAGGATCGATGTATTTAGGTTTTATTTATTTACTTCTCCATACATTTTTCATATTCTTCTAAATGTTTTGAAATCGAGTTTTGTTTATCTATTTTATTCATCTATTATATATTGTTGTATACTATCGGAATTTTCATGATTATGCATCTTCTCCACTAATTGTATTTTATTTAATTTGCTTGGAATTGCAATGCTTACTCACAAATCTTCTTTGTGATAATGAGTGTCTCACCTTTACCTATTCTCACAGGTTGTGCAAAATGTGTTCGAATTTGCATTTAAGTCATTCTGATCTTGTAGATAAATATTGATCATAGCATGTGGATTGCGAGAGTAAAATTGGAAACAATTGCTTCCTAGCTATTCGGAAAAGTATTTATATTTTATATATTTACCTTAAAATTGAAGTTGTTATATATCTAGTATATATATTTCAAATGAATAAAAACACTTCTCTTCAATTAGATGATATATTATAAACAGAAAAAGAAAATAAGAGAGAGGGAGGGAAAAAGAGTAAAGATGTGGTATAGAATGACAAAATAAATCAAAAATCCAAACATGCGGCAAAGAATAGGCCAAAACAGGTTGCCATATAATTATCAAAGACATCTATCTTGGTCTTCACACATTTTATTAGTTGTTGTGACATGCATAGACTCGTGTTGGTCAAGCTTTGTTGCCTGTAGGCGAGTAAGGGGCTTCGAGGAGGTGGTCGGTTGGAATTTCTTTTTCTGGGCCTACCTCTTTTAGATTTTACTACACTACGTTGAAGGGTCGGGAACTCCTTCATAGTCTCTTTAATGGGTAGATCCGTGTAGTCTAAGTAATTGGTCTTGGGTTCCACATAGACAAAGCCAGTTCTACCAGGGTCCTGTAGAAGCGCTGCCTATGGAATTCTTCTTTTTTGATGAGCTAGGTGAAATTAAGGCACCTAAAGCACTAAATGCCTTCGACATACCATCATCCTGATCAACTTGAATGTTACAAGAAGTGGAAGAAGCCTTTAAACGCGGCACTGGGGTTGTATGAATTTCCATAACTGATTGAATAATCTCAGAAGAGGCAGTGAGAGAATGATTAGAGTAGCAGATACTTCCTGATTAGCCGAAGAATCAACCCCGACATATGAATCAACCTCCTGATTAGAGCACTAAACTTATTTAACAATAGGACATCTAAGAGAATTTTATGGGCAACATAGATGCATAGGGCCGCATTAATTAACTCCGAAGAAGCAGTAAGAATAGCTAACTGAGCCTTCCTTGTTTGAATAGGAACCCATTCAGGAGATAGATTCACTGAAGACGGAGCCGACATCAGGGACACTGGGTTAGAGCAGGCATTTGAGTAGGTGAGCAGGGTTTAGAAGAGATCCCTTATAATTGAAGTGCATCAATATCAGACAAAGAGTTCAGTGCAGTCAAAGCCGCTTAATATAAGGAGCTATAATCTTAGGAGTCTCTGATGAGCATTTTCACAACACACAATATTAATCGTCAAGTGTGAAGGATGTTATTATAGCTTTGATAAGCAACCAAGTATTTACCGAACCCAAAGGACGTATTATTATCAATTTAATTATAATCTAACTTATTAAGACTAGTATGACAATATAGTTATGATGATTAAGTAACCAAATAACAAATAATTAAAAGAACAATTAAAATAAAAAGCAGTAGTGATAAAACGAAAGTAAATAAGTGAGAAGATAGGTAGTTCTTCGGGCCATCCAATTTTACTCATTAACTTCCCTTCCGTGTATCAATGTCCGACTCTTCCTTGTGGAGTATGGACGCATTGCTAAACCATGCAAATCTACTCTATAGATACAAGCAAATAAGCGTGTGACACGTGTGAATATCCTTGGAGAAAGAGATATAATTCACCCCCTTTCTAGGTACTATCAGTATCAATTATTTCCTGTGCACTTAGTACTCTAACCCGATATGATCTCCCTTTATAGGTACTATGAAATTATTCTCTTTGTCCTACTTATTAACCGAATCATATTCAATTAATAAGTATTTATATAAGATAGTTCTAATGAGACTTTGAAGTCCCCTCACTTAGAATCATAACATAGAATACTGCTCAATAGCGAACGCACTCAATCAATAATCAAGATATATATTCAGACTCTACATAACAATTAATGATGCACAAAACAACTCAGAGTATACACGCGGAAGTTCAATTAACTCATAAAACCTTCATAAACCCTAGAACTATCGAAGTGGTTCTAGCCTATGATTGATCGAAGAACATTCATGGTGCTTGGATATATCTTACCCATAGTATTGAAAATTACAAGATAAATTAAGATGTGAAGTAAACCCTAGATGAGGGCGCCGTCGTGTCTCTCTCCGTCTTGAATCTTCACTTGCTTATCACTTGATTCTACAGACGAATCTCTCTCCACAGCTCCGTGGATGATGGTAGAGTTTTGGATGTTATGTAGAATGAAGGTGGTGGTGAATGTCCCTTTTTAGCTATATAGGGTCTTTCTTTTATACTTGTAAGCTCTCCTTATGGACCTAGAATGGGCCTTTTGAGCAAAAACTCGCACTGAAAGTGTAAAAATACGGATCCTAAGATTTCTCGAGTATTGGTTCGACCAAGGCCCCTGGTCGAATCAACCAAGGCCTGGTCGAACCGACCTGTAACAACTTGGAAGGCTCCTGGTTCGACTCGAATGATAGGTCGAACTAGAGGCTTCGCGTCGAACCATACCTGCGAATACTTATGCTTTTGGTTCAACCACGGTTCGACCAATACACCTAGTCGAACCGCACTGTCGTGGTCGAACCCCTCTGTAGCTCATCTTCAGTCTGCTGGCTCGACCCGAACTGGTGGTCGAACCACTCGTGTTATGGTCAAACTAGGTGCTTTCGTGCCCCTCTTCCAGTTTCAAGCACTTCTGTCCTGGTTTCCCTCGTTAATCCGCTAAAACGGCCTCATACACTCCTGATTCGTGACTTTCCACTACATATCTCGGTTTACCTCAACTTACGATCAAATTATACATCATTATCACAAGAATCAAGGCTTAAAATACGTGAATTTACACTCTAATCAGTCTCGACAACAGATTTAGCATTAAACTCGATCGTCATAGTGTGAACATTAGGAGGCTTAGGTTTCCAAACTTGCTTAACCTGTATAACAGTATTGGCTTCATCAATCTTCTTCTTTCGCATATTCACGTCTTTGACTTTATTCATACAATCCAATTCAACATGGCACTCCTCTATTTAGGGTTGTAGCATATAATATAATTTAAAGTGATTGTAAGTGACAAGTTTTGAATCATATAGTTCTTATCTTAAATTTAAATAATTGACACAAACTTTTTATTTCAGTCTGTGCTAGATATTCTTATATGTTTTATAATTATATTTCCAATTCTTTCCTTAAAATGTCATTAAAGCAAGAAATTATGAGTTTAAGAGTATAATAAAATTGGTCCAAACATTCAATATTATGCAATCATTTTGTTTAATACCATTAATGTATGTAAGAAGTTTGGATTTTATGATGAGATATCATATAATAGTAATTTATTTATTATTATGATTTTTATTTTTATTATTATTATTCTTATTATTATTATTATTTGTTGTTTAAATTAAGTTGTTATTATATTACCCTGTAGTTTATCCAAACTTAAAAGCGAATCAGATATTGTTTTATGGAGTAATTTTTACATCAATTCATTAAATATTAAAAAAATTTATTATTATTATTATTATTATTATTATTATTATTATATATATATACTAGCATGGAACCCGCGTACTACGTGGGATCATTAATTTTTTTAAATAAATTAATATTATTATTGATGTCTTTGATTATATTATATTAGTTTATATTTTACTTTATCTTTGTTGTTAAATTAAATTTATTTGACATACTATTGTTGTTTTAATTATAAGTTCTATATATATAATTTAATATTAAAAATTAATAAACATAATTGAAAACTTCTCAGTAAACCACATTTTGTGTTTTGTTTGATATATTACTTTCTTCATCAAGACACAGAATTTTTAAACTTTTTTGATCTTTTACTCTTGAAACAATAACATATAACTGCCCATGTGTGAAAACAGGTTTTGGAAGATACAATCTAACTCTTTTAAGATATTGTCACTGACTTTTATTTATCATTATTGCGAAACACACTACCACATGAAAATTGTCTTCTATTTAATTTGAACATTGTACTATCATCAGAAGGAGTAAGAGTCATCCTTGGTATGCAGAGAATGTTTCTAATATTTCTTCCGCAAGTTATTTTTGCTTGTATTGTTGGCGTTCAATCGTTTGGTTAACATGAACCGTTAGGGTTCCATACGTTTCTAATCTAGTGGAAGCAAGAAAATAAAGAAACGTATTACCTTTCACCAGGGTGTGTTGAAGAAGATGAATTCTCGCCGACAGCCTGCGCAACCTCACCGTTTTGGGCATAACTCTCGTCTGATCTTCGACTTGAGTGATCAACACGCCAAAATGATTCTTTGTTCAGTGTCTTTCCAACGGTGTATCACACGTTTAGTTCTGAGTTCTGTACGATTTTACAAAAATCAAGTAAGTTGACGGACAACAGCAGCAAACGACCTTCTGGTCTTCTGCTGTATTCCCAAGTCCAATCTCGACATTGTGTGGACAACGATATTTGAGATCTTCTCAATCTGCTTATCCCTCACCCTCCTCACAGTGTTAGGCATGAATTATCAATTGATTAATTAGGGTTTCCGGATGCTGAGATGACTTATATATGGGCTACAACAGGGACCAGGAGGAGAAATTAGAGTTGGGCTTCCATTGAGTTTAAGTATCCAAGCTTAGCCCAAAGCTTATACTTAAGTCCAATAATAATAATATATACCACTAAAATATTATTACTGCACTACCGTTCTAATCCCATAATTACATTATGAGCTCCTTCTTATTATGAGCTCGTTAGTCTCCCTATGTTTAAGATGTACAATGCCCATTAATGAATTAAGTTACTGACAACTCCATTAATAAATATCTCATCCGAGATTAGTACTACTCAACCTCATTATCATGCCGGAATAAATCCACCTGTAGAGTTTACATGATAATTCTTATGAGCTCCTCAAGGGGACATCATTAACCTATATCGGACACGGATTCCTTCTACAATCAACAGCACACCATAGAGACAACACTATTGTTGGATTATATACTAAAAGTCTAGCTTTTTGTATAAACAATGTTTATGATAATATTTGAAATGAGAATCATGTGATCAAACATTTGCAATAATAATGTTGTTGTAAAAGTCCATTTACTTTATATTGTAGATAATGTGGTGCGGCGTCACACGGAAGATCATATTATCGGCTCCTTATAAAGTATAAACAGATGTTCACAATCGAGATAGATGGAGACTATCTATTGGTATGGTTGTAGTGTGATTTGACATTAGTCTGTCTTGACTATAAAATTACACTAGTGCACTTTGAGTGTATTGAGCAGGACCGCAGTTGAGATCATTCGGTTTATACTGACTATATAATAGAACTTAGTCTCTCTTATTATGGAAGTTCGTACTCTTAATCCCTTTACAATAACCTCGACACGTAAGCCAAGTATTTATTTCTTTAATTCATCAATGAGTGAGATTTAATAGTTAAATCAATATGCTCGCTGAATTGGCAGATAATACTGTCTCTATGGTGTGTTGTTGATTGTAGAATGAATCTGTGTCCTAACGGAATTGGTTGATGATGTCCCCTTAAGGAGCTCATAATATTTATCATGTAAACCCTGCAGGTGGATTTATTCCAACATGATAATAAAGTTGAGTAGTACTACTCTCGATAAATATATTAATTAATAGAGTTGTCAGTAACTTAATTAATTAATGGGCATTGAATCTTAAACACGGGAAGATTAACGGGCTCATAATAAGAAGGAGCCCATAAACGTAATTTGGGATTAAGGTGGCAGTGCAATAATATTTCTTTAGTGGAATGATTTATTATTATTGGACTTAAGTATAAGTTTTGGGCTAAACTTGGATGCTTAAGCCCAATGGGAGGCCCTAACCCTAATTTCTCCTCCTGGTCCCTGTTGTAGTCTATAAATAGCCAACCTCAGCAGCTCATTGACACAACACAATACATAACTCACGACAAAAATTGTGAAAGTGAGAGGAGCTGTAGATTGAGTTCACCTTGGTGATCGTTGCCCACACAACGTCAAGGAGATGCTTAGAAATACAACAAAAGACCGGAAGGTCGTTCATTGTTCATCCTCTACATCAAACCAGGTGAAAGGTAATTCTGCCCTTATACTTCCGCTGCAATAGAATTATATGAAGTCCTAACGGTTCACGCTAGCCTAAAGATCCAAACGCCAACAACTATTTCCCAACTCACCGAGTTTATTAATTTAATTACATGTAAATCTCACCCATTAATGAATCAAAGAAATGCATACTGCCTTACGTGTCGAGGTTATTGTATATGGATTAAGAGTACGAACATCCATAATAACAGAGATAAAATTCTCATATATAGTCAGTATAAATCGAACGATCTCAAGCGGTCCTACTCAATACACACGAAGTGCACTAATATAATTCTACAGTCAAGATGAACTGATACCAAATCATATTACAACCATCTCGATAGAGAGTCCCCGTCTATCTCTGTTGTTAGCATATGTTTATACTTTATAAGAAAAATGATAATATGATCTTCCGCGTGTCGTCATACAACATATTATCTATAGTATAAAGTAAGTGGATTATTGCATCGTACATAAAAATAAATTATAAGATGCAATCATTTGATCATATGATTCTCATTTCAAATAAATTTTTATAACATTGTTCATACAAAAAGCTAGATTTTTAGTATACAATCCAACATGTATAACATGATTTTCCATCTTTATCATAATAATCTTGTACCATTACACAATTCAGATCTTTGATCAATATTTCTGATAAGCATTATCAGTACTCCATTCTTAAGTTTTAATATGTGGTTTGGAAGTCCTGAACACTTGATAGAATTTAGAAACTCTACTGAGTAGAGATTCTCATTGTTACCTGTGCCCTCATCTAATTTGGACACACTGTCTAAACTTAAATATTTCCTCTCTATGCCTGGAATTCGAGACAACACCTTTTTATTTATGGACTCAACAACTTGATGTGTTGGTGCAAGAATCGCCTTATCTTCAAAGTAGTGTAAATTTTATAATCGGAAGCAACAAATGGATAAATATACTCAATAATAGAATTCAGAGCATCTTGTATATTTTCCAATAATAGATCATCTGGAAATTTTTATATTCTCTCCGAAATCAGTTCTTTCTCTTAGATTTCCCTCTCCTAAGCTCAAAGTCCATCTTGAAAATTATTCAATCTCCTGTTTAGATTTTTTGATGCCGGAGCTTTGACTATGCAATCTCATGTTCCTTGTTAGCTTAAGCACCTTAAAATATTTTCAAAGATAAGAAGATGTTAATGTGGCATACACAATTTGTTCTCTTGTACCCTTAGTAATTATCGGTAAGATTTGTCTAAAATCACCTCCAAAGACAATTGTCTTCCCACCAAATGGTAAATTGCACATCTCTTCTACATCTAAAAAATGTCATTTAAGCTTCTATCAAGTGCCTCGAAACAATATTGATTGGTCATCAGAGCTTCATCCCAAGTAATTAGTTTTACCTGCTTAATTAATTCTGACAATTATGTTCCTGGCTTAATATGACAAGTAGAGTCTTCATTTACTAATAGAAGGATTCCAAATCTTGAATCTGTTGTCCATTAGGTAATAGCAAAGAAGCAATACCACTTGATGCAACACACAAAACAATCTCACCTTCAGATCGAAGGCCACTTGCAAGCGCATTAACCAAAATAAGATTACTATGAAGGGATTATATATTACTGTTTCAGTCTTGATTAATTCAACTATTGTTTTTACATCCGATAAAACTAAATCTTCATTGGATTCAATTGAATTATTTTGAAGTGAAATATTTGAAAAACAATTGCTCTTAGCTATCATCAATGTTGATACACTGTTATGTAGAAAAAAAATTTTGAATAAGAATTCATGTGAGAAAATTAAAGCTAAAAAGTAAATATTTATCTAATGTGTAGATTAGAAGAAAGTACCTGAATTTGAATTCTCGAATCTCATCAACACCGTCATCATTCAAAATAATTTAACTTGAATAATACGAATCAGATAACTTCAAATCATCTAATAATAATGTAAAGAAAAAAGTGAGTCATATTAATAATTTTATTTTTTTAATTAATACATTATTATATAATTAATATCACTAGCCATTCCATTTGTAAATTTTAGCAAACCTCAAAATTAACACAACAACACTAGATTTTGCCTTTTTTAGTATTCTATTAATTGATTCGCATATTTTTCCCAAAGAGTATATTCAAGAGTAGCTCCACTAAATCAAGTTGAAAGGATAAATTATAAAATTGATAAATTAATATGGTGTTTGACTTCAAAAATAAAAGTACAATAAAAATGACATACTTAGCATCAACGAGATCCACTTTGATACTCCTTTTAGATTGATTACCCTTAGTGTAACGCACTTTACTGACATCAGTCATTTGTCTAATAATATCTACAATAAAAAAAATCACAACTAAAATTTATGTATTCTTACTAGTAAAAAGTTTAAATAATGTGCTATTTTTTTTATCGGACAAAGTTAGTTGTTAGTACAGTTAGTACTTAGTTTACCAAGCACCCATACACCCTTCTATCCCCAATCCTCCTTATTACTCCTCACCCATTCGTTCCCAAAGAAAATCGAACCTGGGTCACTCACCTTAGTGAGGATCCCAGTGGTTAGGTGGTCTAGCCCACCTGGTTATTTAAATATTTAAATAATGTGACCTAATATATCACTCTTAGAACCATCTATGTTTCGTAAGCTGCAAATTTCAAAAGACAGAATGAGCCAGGTATGCAGGAAGTTTAAACAACACAGACACCATGATAATAAAATTAACTTACCAATCATGTTTGATTTTTGATGAGTATGTAAATTTTCACCGTGATTTTCAAAACGTAGTCAATCCCCCACTTTGATGCCATTCAACCAAAGAAAGTCAACTAGTCCTATCGAGAGCACCGCTCTCCATGTAGATAACGAACTTGTTCCGAAGTCACGTCACCGATCATTGTGATCATGCGGTCAGCCATATCCGCCTTGAAATGTGTGGTGTGGTATGCCTTGTCCACATACTGGATACACAAAAATAATTAATTTTTAAATTAAATTAAACGAAAGCAATAAAAGAAATTAATACTTAATCCATACCAATATGCCCTTGTCGAAGTGAAAATAAGGCAGTTAATATTTTCTTTTAAAAGCTTTAAAAATGGTAAAAAAAAAACTTAATTAATAATTTAAGACAAGGCCTACCTACTCCATTTTTGCATTGCTGTCTTGTTTTTAGAAACAAGGGTTATTGTAACCCTAGGGTAGGGCAGGTTATATACCCGAGGCAAATAGCCCTCTTCTCTATTTGGATTATCTTTATTCCATCTCATTTCATTTGCAGTGTATTTCAATAAAAATAATCGCTTAAGTTTTGGTGTTAGCGGAAAATAATGAAGCACTTTTTGGGGGATATTTTTCTTCTTTGATGCGTCATACTTGTAACGAGGTTCGTTACACACCGGACACTTATCTTTGTAAGCGTGTTCTTTCCAAAACAGAATATAATCATAAAACCTGACATGTATAGACTCATATCCTAATCCCAACTGCGCTAACATTTTCTTTGACTCGTAATGCGAGTTAGGTATTAAGTTACCTTGTGGAATGCACTTTTTAACAACCCAAGCATAGTATCAAATGACTTGTGGCTCCAACCATTCAATACCTTCGCATGCATTAATTTAATGAGAAAACTAAATGAAGAAAATACAGTGCACCCAGGATATAACTCTTTTTTCGCCTCCTCAAACATGGCTGCATAACTCTCCCCTATGTTCTCTCCACATGTGTCCTCATTATCATCATCTAACTGAATCCCATTATCCCCGCCATTCTCATCATCTCTTAAATCACCAAGCATATCAAAGAAGGTATTTTTTTGTTGGATTCAGGTACATATTCAGCATCACGTGTGGGGTTAGTATCACATGATTCGCTAACTTCACCATGAGATGACCACAGTTTATATAATGTATCAAACCTAGTTCTATATAAGTGTTCTCTAACTGATTACAAGTCATATTGATATACATTTCTACAATTTCGACAAGGACAATGAATCTTTGACAATTTTTTTAGCTTTAATGTAATTTTCAGCAAACTTAAAAAATTGATTCAACCATTTATATTAACTGGAGCCAGACGATTTGGATTTGTAATCCAACTTCGATTCATATCTCAGAACCTAATAAATAAAAATATGTAGCATTGATTAATTATTTTGGCGAAGGAGGGTATTATAAGGTAATATGTATATTTATAATTTAAAATTTTTTTTATTTATAGGAAAATTTTTACATATTAAATGGTGTAATAATTTCATAATTATATGCCAGCAAATAAAACTTGTTATTAGAAAAACAGTTATACATTTGATACAGAAATATTTGTGCTTAATATAATTGATTATCCATGTGGTAGGTGTTCAACATTATTAACTCAAATCCATTCTAATAGTAAAATATGACACGTGTTGTAGCATTGCAACAAATGTCAATTTCTTCTTTGACACGTGTTTTGCTACATTTAATATTACTCCTGTTTATTTCTTTAATTTCATATACCTATATATATAACCTCCATTGCGCTGTAAATTACACACCTTTCAATATTTCTTTATTGACTCATTCTCTCTATTTCTAATTTGTTGCTGCAATAATGTTCTCGGAAGAATGGCATCCAAAGATGTAAGCATACGTCTATATTTTAATTTTTCAAATTGCTTTTAGTATTATTTTTTTGTTAAAACATAAACATGTTTATTTAGCTTTCTCATAATATCAAGTTATTAATATCTTTTAATTAATCATGCAGATGGCGTAAACGTCCATAGAGGCAATCACATGATAGAGAATAAGGAGAAAGGTGCTCCATCAGACCAGAAGATTTACAAGGACTTTACCTTATTCTGCATTTATTCATATATATTAGTTGGTTAATTGACAATTTTCATTATTCCAATTATTAAACTGTAACCAGCACTACTAAAAAATAACTATTAATACACTCATTTTAGCAATTTTTAATATTTAATGTCTTTATAGTTGTTTTATTCACACAATATATTAGTAAAAGCCTACACATACACTTTATAGCTATCTTGAAATTTTGCTACATTATGTGACTAACATAAGCCAGAATCTAAATCAGTAATAGCATGCCACTAATCATGGAAAATTAAAATTTTTAATAAGAAACATTTTCAATTTCAAGTTTAAGACTTCAACTTCTTGAATTCTAAACACTATCCATCGAAGTGAGGCAATTTTCAAGTTACTTTCAAAATAACAACAATCGTGCTTCACCCTAATAGCACCACTAGCCGTATTAAAGAAAATTATGCCACTATTTTATGGCTTCATTACTATGAGGATTTACATATAAAGAAAAATAAACTGTAGAGATCGCACCTGGTAAATGAAAAGATTCAAAGTAAGAAGATAACACTCTTTTTTCTGCAACTTCAAATTAGGGCTTTTAAATTTGGGAGTTTGTGTTGTTGCGTTAGAGATGGGTAAATTGATATATACCTTCCACATTTAAATTCTATCGCAATCTTTATTAAATGATTCAAATAAATGGGGATTTTGAATGGAATGCGCTGCACATTGGATGAATTGCGCGCGAATCATTGAAAAAACCGCGAACTGGAAAGAGAAGGAGAATGATTTTCGTCGCTTACTAAAAAGCCTTTAAAAATCCATACCGTAATTTATCTAATATAATATAATGTAATATTACTTAAAATAAAAGTTAAAAGTTATCACTACTTTGAAATATTAATACAGTATAATAAATATGTAAATGTGTATTTTATAAGGATAAAAGTTAATATTTTTTTAGAATTTATAAAAAGGTAAATCAATTAAGTATAAAATTTTTATAAAAAGGTAATTTTTATAAAAGTTATTTTTTTTATCTATTTTTAGGAATAATTTAAGATAAAGTCTTTTGTGAAACGATAATTACGTGAGATGAGCTATGAGATGGGTCGAACCGTTGTAAAGTATACTTGCTATATAAATAAAGAATGCTAATTTGTATTTAAATTATGTTTTTTAAAGTATGATGTATAATAAATTAAAGTATGTTTTTGAGGTATTATAGTATGATTCACTAAAAACATACTTTAATTACTAATAAGCATATTTTACCCATATAACGTTATACTTTAACAATGGGTAGACCAGTCTCACTATCCATCTTATATAAACATGTCTCACAACAGAGTCCCTTATAATTTAATATTTTTAAGTAATAAATAAATGGGTAAGTCTTGTGTAAAATTGCTTTTAAAGAATTTTTAAATAGTTATCATTTTATCTTTATATATATATATATATATATATATATATATATATATATATATATATATATATATATATATATATATATATATATATATATATATATATATATATATATATAAGTATACTATAGCAGAAACTTTTCTATCTACGTGTCGTCTCCAAAGCGCTATGTTATGACATGTAATTTTCTCTTTTTTGAATTTTAAATAATTTTTTTATATTTCCCTTATTTACTTATAATTAATTTCCTTATTTTTTATTTATTTTTTAAAATAATGTATTTACTTTTCTATTTATAAATCTAAATTAAGTAATAAATTAAGAAAATGTATTTTAAAAAAAGTGAGGCTTGCGTCCACCCGGGCGCACTGGAACACATTCCGTGCGCCTTTAGAAATTTAGTGTTATGGGTAAGGGTACATTGCTTTGGTCTAAAGGATATACCCTTTAAGTAATAAAAGGTACACCATTTTGTTCTAAAAGGTATACATTTTTCATTAATATTTTTTTCTTTAGAAAATAAAGGATACAAATTTTTATATTAAAAGGTATATAATTTAATACAAAATTCTAAAGGCGCACGGAGTGTTGTTCAGACGCCCAAATACACATAATAATTTTCTTTAGAAAATAAAGGGTACACATCTGTATATTAAAGGGTATACAATTTAACACAAAATTCTAAAGGCGCACCGAATGTTGTCCGTGCGCCCGGGTATATAGAAGTTTTTGCCTTTTAAAAATATATTTATTTGATTTTTATAAACAATTAATTAAAAATAAATTTAGGAAAAATTACTAATAGGTACACACTTTATACCCTAAATTACTAGGAGATACAATGAATTCAAATAATTACTCTCACATACAAAATATTAAAGTAAAATACCAAATATAACCTTAATTCATTATAATCTCATACGCTTTTAAACCACAAACTCTAAACCCCTCACCCACCCACTGTTGGACAATAGCCGGACCACCACCGGCCAGCTGCCAGACCTCCCTGGACCACCGTCAGACCGCCGCCGGAGAGTAGGAGTATATAATTTTTTCGCTGCACATGACACTTACTATTCATACTTTTTTTGCTGCACACACTTTTTTTACTGCACATTTTTTTACTACACATAAATTTTGCTGCACACGAACTTTTATGCTGCACACAAACATATATGTATATCACATTGTAAGGGTAATGTTGGAATATCACTGTATATTTATGTAGTAAGTAGTAATATTTTTTTATGTTTGTATCTTATAGTAATTAAGGAGATCCGAATGTACGTAACAGTAAGTACCCCATAAATCTATTATTATTATTTTTTTATTAGTATTGTAATATTTTGATTTTAAATAATGTATTTCCTTTTCTATTCATAAATCTAAATTATGTTTTACTAATTCATAAATTTAAATTAGGTAAAATTTATTTTGGAGTTAGATTATTAAAATAAAAATTTTTATAATAATTCATAATACTTTGCTATTCATAAATCTAAATTAGGTATAATTTATTATTATAAATATTATTATTATAATAATATTTTAATTTTAAATAATTTATTCCCTTTTCTATTTAGTTTTATTATTCATAAATCTAAATTAGGTTTTACTATATCATATTTCTAAATTAGGTAAAATTTATATTGTAGTTGGACTAAAAAATTAAATCATATAATCAATAAGACTTTACTATTCATAATTCTATATTAGGCAAAATTTATTTTGGAGTTAGATTAAAAAATAGTATATTAAGACTAAGTCAGCCCAATACACGTTATGCTCCATTATTATTATTATTATTATTGTTATTATTATTATATTATTATTATGTTATAATATAAAATAAAATTTGTGTGGATACTAATTTCATAATTTTAAAATTATTATCATAAATAAACATCTCCTCCTATTTTATATAAACATACATCGCCATTATAATTTTAACACTCAAAACAATCGAGATAAAAAAAAGTTGAGTGATTCATTATAATAATCAATAATATAATGACTACACGTCACACTTCTATTGTTGATTTAACTCCTGCAAGGACATTATGAACAATTACGGAGAGGGTTATTCGATAATGGGTTATAGCTCGTCTAAATAATTTAAAGGAGGTTGCATATCTCAATGTCGTTCTTATGGATGAACAAGTATTGGTCTATCTATCGTCATATAAATAAATTAATAAATATTATCTTTGATTTTTTTTCCAAATTATAGGGCTAAAAAATTGAAGGATTTGCGAGAGATAAGATTATCGTGGATAAATCTTTGCAATGATTTAAAGAGGTTGATATTGTCATTATTTCAAACTATAAAATTGTGGAGAACCAAAAAGATTTTCTAACAGCTCAGCTTGATTATATGATTGAATTTCATAAATTTACAACGTTTAGAGGATGCACTACAGTGATTATACCTAAATATGAGTTTGATTTCATTCTGTTTAACGCAATATTACAAAACAGAGTGGAAGAATTGATGAGCATTTTCTCAACACACAATATTAATCGCTAAGTGTGAAGGATGCTATTATAGCTTTGATAAGCGACCAAATTTTATTGATGCGCGTTTTCTTTGCACGCAAAATTAATCCCCAAGTATGAAGGATATCAATTACAGCTTATGCAAGAGACCAAGTGAATTATCCAACCCAAAGGACGACGTATTATCAATTTAATTATTAACTAAATTAATTAAGACGAAGACAATAAAGTTTTAGGATTTAATTATTAAACTAATAAACAATTAATTAACATAACAAATAAAATAAAATATCACTCGAAGAATTACGAAAGTGGATCAAATAGGAGAATAGGTAGCTCTAGGATAATCCAGTTTCACGCATTAATTTGTTGATGTTCAACTCTACCTTATGGAATATGGACGCATCACTAAACCATGCATATCTACTCTATAAACACAAGTAAACATGAGTGTAGCACGTGTGAATAACATTGAGCAAGAGATATAATTTCATCCTCCTTCCTAGGTACTATCAGTGTCAATTATTTCCCTGGCCAATTGTACTCTAACCCGATATGATCTCCCTTTATAGGTATTATAAAATTATCCTCTTTATCCTACTTAATAATCCGAATTCAATTCAATTAATAAGTATTCATATATGATAGTTCTAATGAAGTTTCGAAGTCCCCTCACTTAGAATCATAACATGGATTTCTGTTCAGCGGTGAACGCACTCAATCTACAACCAAGATATATATTCAAACTCTATATACCAATTGAAGATGCACAAAACGACCATGAATATGGATTAAGAGAGCACAATCATATATAAAATAAATCCACAAATAATGTTGTACGGAGTTTACACACGAAAGTTCAATTAATTTGTAAAAACCTTCACAACTCTAGTTCTACCAAAAAGACTCTAGCCCATGCTGTTATGAAGAACAATCATGGGTGTTGGATAGATCTTACTCGGATCTCTGGAAAATTGCAAGATAAATTAAAAAATAAAATAAACCATAGATTCGGGAGTCGTCACGTCCTTCTCCGTCTTGAATCCTCCTCTTGGTTCTCCTCTTGATTTCACAAACGAATCTTCAAAGTAATGGATGGATGGAAGAAAGGATGTGGATATGGTTGGGGGTTATCCCCCCTTGTGCGGTGTAGGATGATTTTTGTTCTCCAATCCAATTCCAATGATGTAAAATATATATAGGTGTGAGAATGAAATTAAATAAGAAAATAAAAGATATGGGTAAATCATGGAGGATTACGTGATAAGGAGATTAATTGTACTCCAAGAAATATGTAATTTTTGGAAATTTTTGGAAATTCTTGGAAATTATCGCCACAAAAATGCAGAAAAATTATACAAGTTGGACGTGTGTTTTTCAGCATCATTGCACAAATTGCACCTTTACTCCAACTTGACACTTTTGATCATTTTTCTATCTAAAACACAACAAAATACCTCAAGTGCACCTTTTTCTCACATATATCGGATATAAAACACTTGTGCAAATATATAACAACAATTCTCATTAAAAAGGTGTTAAATTGACACTAAAATACAGTTATTTTCACTCTCAATAATTATCGAACCCATAGGACGTATTATTTTCAATTTAGTTATATTCTAACTTATTAAGACTAGTATGGAAAAATAGTTGTGATGATTAAGTAACCAATGAAAAAATAATTGAAAGAACAATTAAAATCAACAAGCAGTAGAGATTAAATGAAAGAGAATAAGTGAGAAGATAGGTAGTTCTTCGGGTCATCCAGTTTCACTCATTAACTTCCCTTCCGTGTATCAATGTCTGACTCTGGCTTATGGAGTATGGACGCATCACTAAACCATGCAAATCTACTCTATAGACATAAGTAAATAAGCATGTGACACGTGTGAATATTCTTGGAGCAAGAGATATAATTCACCCTATCAGTATCAATTATTTCCCGTGCAGTTAGTACTCTACCCGATATAATCTCCCTTTATAGGTACTATGAAATTATTATCTTTATCCTACTTATTAACCCGAATCATATTTAATTAACAAGTATTTATATAAGATGATTTTAATAAGACTTCGGAGTCCCCTCACTTAGAATCATACATGTAATCCTGTTCAGCAGTGAACGCACTCAATCAATAATCAAGATATGTATTCAGACTCTACATAACAATTAATGATACACAAAACAACTCTAAGTATGTATTAAAAATTCATAGTCTTATAAACCCTAGATGCGGGTGCCGTCACGTCTCTCTCTGTCTTGAATTTTCACTTGGTTCTTACTTGATTCGACAGACGAATCTCTCTCCACAGCTCCTCTCAAACGGCCTCAAACACACCTGATTCATGACTTTCTACTACATCTCTCGATTTATCTTCACTTACGATCAAATCATACATCATTATCACAAAAATCAAGACTTAAAACACATGAATTTACACATTCATCAAATCCCCAAACTTACATGTTGCTCGTCCTGGGGCAACAAAATCAAACCATAAGAGTAAGTGTAAATTTCACAAGTCCATCTAGTCAAGTACAATACATACCTACACATGCAATTCTATCGACTTAAAACAAATATCACTCGCATCATATATTTCATTCATGCAAAACATCACTCAATTATAATACACTTTGAAGTACTAAGTCATCTAGCTCACAGGATAAGTGTTTACTCTCTCTTTCAAGTGTAAAGATGTACACTTAAACTGGTTAATATATACGCTCACATTCAATTCATACTCCCGCGTAACCATAAGCTTGGCAAGGGTCTCAAAAATCAACTTATAACCACTTCATTACTAGGATCACAAAGGACTTGTTTTTGGGTTGTAATGTTGGCTATTTGGTAAAGGTAGGAAAATATAGATAAAGTGACGAATTCACTAGTAGAGAATTACCTTGGAACATTGCTTTCCATCAAACAACTTCATCTTTTCCATCTTATTCTCGTGATCTTTGCGATTCAACTTTTCCTTCTTCACATTGGCATCAACATCCTCTTCATTAAAAGTACAAGGGTACCAATTTCGAGCACTGCCCTTCTAAGCAGTAGGGGTACCAGTCTCAGGCACTACCCATAAACAAGATTTAACCATATTTTTCTTTTCTACATTTCACTCAACAAAAATCTTTCTTCCTTTTCTTCAAATTCAAGCTAGCATTTATTCACCTCAAGTCTCTACTAATGAATAGGGTATTCAACCAAGCTCAAAAAAAGAATGAATAAGGGTTATTATCAAGGCTTCCTAAAGAAAAAACTTTTAAAGGCTCAACAGGGCTTCCAACGATTTATACAATATAAGGGAAGGTAAAATTTAGTTAAGTGACTCAAATAAACAATAATGGCCTAAGATCATGTCCTAATAACTAATTAATCATAAGTCTCACACAAGACTCCAAGACAAGTTCTAGAATACGGTCATATGAACGATTCTCTCAATAATAAACTATCATGCATGGATGTAGCATGATTTAATAAGGCTCAAATTCTCACATGGGTAATAGATTCCTAAGCACTTCTCAAAGCATATAATCAAGATTAATTCCACAATGAACTCCACATATTTAACAAGTTATACACGCCTCTCATCAACAATCAACACATGCAAAATTCGAATGCAACATACTTAGCAAAAGACCCAACATATCAATCACAACACGTATCACCAACCAAACCAACCTCAAGTAGCAAGTATCACACCTCCATTCGTCTCAAATTATTATATGTACATGCCACTCACACCACAAATACCCATCCTGTAAAGAGAAAAAGAGAAGGGGGATGAGATGAAATAGAAAAGATGAAAAACCTGGCGCCCTCTACTTCCCCGAAGAACTACCTAATTTCTTACTTGATCACCACCATATTTTCTCTGTTGCTTGTTTATTTAAGTTGCTATTTAAATTATATGTTATTTAGTTTCGCAACTTTTCCAAACCAAATTTGCCAACACAGTCTTAGTTAATTAGAATATAATTAAATTGATATCCGTCCCTTGGGTTCGATAATCACTTAGTCGCCTATCGAAACTACAATTGATATCCTTCATACTTGGGGATAATTTTGTGTGTTGAGAAAACACTCATCACTCACACTAATGAAATAAAGAAATAAAACAGGAGGAAAAACCCTCACAGGCGCTCTTGTTTAACGTCGGAGAGTTACAATGGTACCAACTCAATGCAAGGTATCCTCAAAGATGACGCAAGCATCATCCGACGACTTGTAATGCTTCAATCGATACCCTTTCGCCGCTATGATGTCTCTGTCTTTGTCCATGATCTCAAAACTCCCCCCTCCGCAGGATCTATGGATAATGAACGGTCCCATCCATTTCGATTTCTATTTTCCAGCAAAAAGCTTCAAACAAGAGTTAAAGAGTAATACCTCATCACCTTGCTTGAATTCCTTATAAGAGATCTTAAAATCATGTCATTTCTTCATTCTTTCCTTGTAGATCACCGAATTCTTGTAAGCTTGATTTCTGAACTCGTCTAGATGATTGATTTGAGTTAACCTCAACTCATTTTGATCCTTAAGACACAAGTTCAAACTTCACAATGCCCAAAACGATTATGCTGAATCTCTATGGGTAAGTGGCACGGCTTCTCATAGATAATTTGATAAGGGGACATGTCAAGCACAGTCTTGTACGCAGTTTGGAACCCCCACAAAAAATCATCGAGCTTCGTATCCCAATCCTTCCTATTAGTTCCGATTCGTATCCCAATCCTTCCTATTAGTTCCGATTAATTTCTCCAAAATTTATTTTACTTGTCGGTTGGAGACTTTGGCTTTCCAATTAGCTTGAGGATGATAAGGTGTAGTAACCTCCCTATGCTTAACACCATAATTCTTGAGCACTCTTTCAAGAAGCTTGTTGAATAAGTGGGAACCTCCATCACTTACCATTGGTCTAGGGACTCTATAGCGGGCAAAGATATGTTTCTTCAAGAAAGACAACATGGTCTTTGATTCATTCATACGAGTGGGAATGGCTTCCACCCACTTAGAAACATAATCCACCACTAGAAGGATGTAGAGAAATTAATTAGACGGGTAAAATCGATCCCCATACATCGAAGATCTCAACCACAATGCTCGGCTGAAGTGGCATCTCATCTCTTCTACTTATGTTTCATATCCTTTGACATCTATTACATGTCGCTACATAGGATTCACAGTCTTTAAAAAAGTAGGTCATTAAAGAGCAGATTGAAGTACCTTAGCTGCTGTCTTTTGGGCGCCGAAGTGCCCTCCGAAGGTTGTCCATGGAAAAAACACTCTCTATCTCCATCTCAGACACACACATACAGATGATAAAATCTATACAAATCTTGTAGACGAACGGATCATACCATATAAACGTTTCAACATCCCTCTTAAACTTCGCAAGTTGGTACCTGTTGAGATCTCTTGGAATTTCTCCTAAATCAATGTAATTGACATAATCCGCATACCATGGATCTACTCCTTGAGCAGATACTACACAAGCTCTTTCTGCTCCTTCAGTAAACACCGACATGATCTTCTCATCAGGGAACATGTCCTCTATGTATCCAAATGAATCATTACAATGCTCCATTGTGTCCAACCTTGATAGGTGATCCACTAACACATTCTCCGTAACTTTCTTATCTCGGATCTCCATATCAAATTCCTACAGAAGAAGGATCTATCTAATGATCCTTGGCTTAGCTTCCTTCTTCTCCATAAGTACCAGGTCACAGAATGATCCGTGTACATAATGGTCTTCATGCCAACCAAATACTGTCGGAACTTATTGAATGCATATACAACAACTAGAAACTTCTTCTCAGTGACAGTGTATTTCTTTTGTACACAATGGCGCAGAACTTCTTCTCATTCATCTGCCCAAGCACTACTCCAAGTGCTTGATCACTTGCATCATGCATAAGTACAAATGGTTGAGTCCAATCCAATGTGATCAAGATAAGTGCAGTAATAAGTGCCTCCTTTAAAACTTGAAAAGCTGTTAGACATTCATCATCAAAAACAAAAGGAAGTCCTTTTCAAGTAAGTGAGACAATGGTTTGGAGTATTTTGAGAAGTATTTGATAAATCACCTATAAAATCCTGCATGTTCAAGGAAGGATTGCACTCCCTTTTCATTAGTAGGTGGTGGAAGTTTCTCTATCGCCACCACCTTTGCTTTATCAACATGCAATCCTTTAGCCAAAATATGATGCCCAAGAACAATTCCATCTCTCATGAAGTGACACTTCTCCCAATTCAAGATAAGATTAGTTTCTTGACATCTCTTCAAAACAGTAGATAAGTTAGATAAACATATATTAAAGGAGGAACCAAACACAGAAAAATCATCCATAAACACCTCCATAATTTTTTCTATCAACCCATCAAATATGGCCATCATGCATCGCTGAAATGTAGTAGGCGCATTACACAATCCAAATATTTGATTATACCCCGAGTACCCCTCCAAGAAACCGTAAAAATCATACCCTGCAAGACAATCAAGCATTTGATCCATGAAAGGAAGAGGGAAGTGGTATTTGCATGTATTTTTATTCAGTTTCCTGTAATCACACACGCCATCCAGTAGGAATTCTACTAGTTAAGGTCTCTCCATCGTCGGTTTTCACAATAGTCATGCCCATTTTTTTAGCTACAACATGCAATGGACTCACATGGGGACTATCACTAATGGGATATATAATTCTTGTATCTAGTCATGTTAAGATTTGCTTCCTAATCACTTCTTGAATAGCGGGATTCACCCTCCGCTGATTCTGAATACTACTCTTAGCATCATCTAACAATCTTATCTTATGCATGTAAAATGTGATGGACTAATACCTTTCAAATCATCAAGAGACCAACCAATTGCAGACTTATACTTCCTAAGCACATCTAATAACTCATCGAGTTAATCATCAGTTAGAGAAGAAGATACAATTACTGGGTATATTTCATTATCGCCTAGATAAGCATACTTCAAGTGCTCCGGTAGTGGTTTCAGCTCCTCTTTCTTCTCTTCTTTTATTGTGCTTTCTCTATCCAATGGTAAGTACTTCCTAGTCCACTTCACCTCTTCAAATTTGGTCATTTGTGATTCATACCTGTCATCACCTAAAGCAAGTAGATTTTTAAGAAATTCGATACATACCTCATTGAAGAGCTCATCTAGCTCCGTGGTAGGAAAAGTAAGAGACTCCGCTAAGCATGTCTCCAAGGGATTCTTTGAAAGGATCTAGGACATATCTTCATTCACAATCTCCTCCACCACATCAATGTTGTGACACTCTGTCTCCATCGGCATCTTCATTGCTTTATCTAGATTGAATAAAACCTCTTCCTTATCCATCCGCAGCCTTAGCTCCTCTTTTTGAACATCAATCATAGCTCCTGCAGTATCAAGGAATGGTCCCTAAGATAAGGGGAACATTATCCTTGTCATCTTCCATCTCTAGTACAAGAAAGTCCACAGGAAAGACTACTTTCTCTACTTTTACAAGCACATCTTTAATCACACCCTTCGAAAAAGTCATAGACTTATCCGCCAATTGTAGAGAAACTGTTGTGTGAGTTAACTCCCCAAAACCAAGCCTTTGAAATATTGACAATGGCATCAAGTTAATGCTTACCCCGAGATCGCACAAGGCTCGTCGTGTCGGCCCCTTTCTAATCTCACATAGAATAGTGAAGCTTCTCAGATCTTTTAACTTAGCTGGCAGCTTTGTCTGTATGATCGAGCTATAATTCTCAGACAATTTAACAATTTCAATTCCATTCAGGCTTCTCTTTTTCAAAAGTATGTCTTTTAGAAAGCGGGCGTAGTATGGCATCTCCAAGAGTGCTTCAGAGAAAGGAATGATCAAGATTATCTTGTTTATGATATCTGAAAGCTTCTTGAACTTTTCTTCGAATCCCTTCTTTACTAACTTGAAAGAAAACCGAGGAGGTATCTTAATCTTGGAATTTCCCCATTCATCTCGTTCAACCTTCTCTGCTTTGTCCATCTCGGCTCTCAATCTCTTTTCTCTTTCTCATTTATTCTCCGCTATAAGCTCAATATTCCGCTCTTCGGATGGTACTGGAGTAGCATCAACATCGAGTAAAGCATTCGACACAGAAAATGGTGAGGAACGAGGCAGTTCAATTAGGGATTGACCATGAGTACTGGTCGAACCAGGTGTATAGTGGTTGAACCATGCTTCAGAAAGTATGTTCTACTCCGGATAGGCTGGTTCTGATGGCGCTTGGATCATTTGGTTAACATGACCCGTTAGGGTTCCATACGTTTCTAATATCAGCGGAAGCAATAAAACATGAAACGTATTACCGTTCACCAGGGTATGTTGAAAAAAGTTGATTCACGCTGGCAGACTGTGCACTCCCACGAAAATGGCCATAAGTTCCTCGTCTAATGTCGGAATTGAATAATCTTTGTGCTCAGACGATCCTCTCTTCTGATCTTCTGCCGTATGTCCCAAGTCCGATCTCGACGTCGTGTGGGCGACGATCTACGAGACCTCCTCAATCTGCTCTCAACCCTCATTACACGTGAATAATGAATTAGATTAGGGTTCCAGATAAGGTGAGGTGACTTATATACATGGGCTACAGCAGGGACCAGGAGGAGAAATTGGGTTGGGCCTCCATTGGGCTTAAGTATCCAAGCTTAGCCCAAAGCTTATACTTAAGTCCAATAATAATAATATATTCCACTAAAATATTATTACTGCACTGCCTTTCCAATCCCAAAATTACGTTTTGGGCTCCTTCTTATTATGAGCCCGTTAGTCTCCCTATGTTTAAGATATACAATGTCCATTAATTAATTTAAGTTACTGACAACTCAATTAATTAATATCTCATCCAAGAGTAGTACCACTCAACCTCATTATCATGCCGGAATAAATTCCACCTGCAGGGTTTACATGATAATCTTTATGAGCTCCTCAAGGGGACATCATCAACCTATGACGGACACGGATTCCTTCTACAATCAACAGCACACCATAGAGACAACACTACTTCCCAACTCATCGAGTTTGTTGATTTAATTACATGTAAATCTCACCCATTGATGAATCAAAGAAATACATACTGCTCTACGTGTCGAGGTTATTGTATAGGGATTAAGAGCACGAATTTCCATAATAACAGAGATCAAGTTCTTCTATAAGTCAGTATAAGTCAAACGATCTCAAGCGGTCCTGCTCAATACACACAAGTGCACTAATGTGATTCTATAGCCAAGATAAGCTAATATCAAACCACACTACAACCATCCCGATAGAGAGTCCCCGTCTATCTCGGTTGTGAGCATCTGTTTATATTTTATAATGAAATCGATAATATGATCTTCCGCGTGTTGTCGCACAACATATTATCTACAGTATAAAGTAAGTGGACTATTGCATCGTGCATATAAATAAATTATAAGACGCAATCATTTGATCATATGATTCTCATTTCAAATTAATTGTTATAATATTGTTCATACAAAAAGCTAGACTTTTAGTATACAATCCAACAATCTCCCACTTATACTAAAAGACTATGCTGTCATGTCTTCTGTCATACATCTGATTTCGACCATCAAAAGCTCTCGCCTTAAGGTCCTTGTAAATGGATTTACTAGGTTATCATCCGATGCAATCTAGGTGACAACAACCTTCCCCTTATCATACGATTTCTCGTAACAGGTGGTACTTGCGCTCCATGTGTTTAATTTCCTTATGGGCTTGTGATTCCTTCAAGTTTGCAACTACACCAATATCATCAATATAAATTGTGATAATCTTGGGCAAACTTAGAATCACATCAAGGTCCATCATGAAGTTTCTAGAGTCATATAGATACTATGGCTGCCTCATAGGCTGCAATTTATCATCTTTCCATGATGGAATCCGGAGTCTGAAATATATTTCTATATAACACTCCTCCACACTATGACTCAACTTCTTAAAATTAAACACATAACCTTGAGGTGGATTTACTGCCGTCCAATCCGACTAAAAAATATGAATCTACGTAGTCCATAAGAAGCAGTGAATCTGCCCTGTAAGCCTACATATAATTTCCAGTCCTTCTCAGACACTTCATATATGTCTTACCACAATTCATCATTCTTGTTTCGGGTTACGTTGATACCCACTGTTCATGCCATCGGCAAAATAGTTATCCAATCTCGTGCATAGCATTCCTTAGATTAAGCTTCCTCATTTGCCGAAGCATAAGGAACCACTTTCATATTCTTTATCTACTTTTGTGTCACAAGACACATTCACTTAGATAAATTTACATGCTAAACGAGTAGGAATTGTATCTATTCATGAAGCTTGAGATAAGCAAAACATCCTTTCTTGTGATCCGTATTACCGTGATCAAAAGGATATATTTTGCTTTTCTTAAGTCCTTCATTTCATACCGCTTTATCAATCATACCCATATGCCCGACAATACTCTTTCATTGTCTCCAATGAGCAAGATACTATCTACGTATAATACAAGAAATACCACCACATTTCCGTCACTCTTTTCAATACACAAGACATATCCGAGCATTGATAAAATCCATATCACTGGATTTCTTCATCAAAACGGATGTTCTATAATTTTGAAGCTTGCTTTAGTCCATTGATGGACACTTTTAAGCTTAATATCAAAATGCTCTTAGCTCTTTGCAATGAATCACTCTGGTTGTTTAAGATAGATGTTTTCCTCAAGACTTCCAATCAGGAAAGTTGTCTTGACATCTATTTGCTATCCCTCATATTCCATATGAGTAGAACCAGGTAAAAGAGTCCGGATCGACTTAGGCATAGCTACCGGCGAACAAGTTATCTCATAATCGAACCCTTTCTTTCTGAGTATACCTTTTTCGCAACAAGCTCTGCTTCCAAGGTTTTCACCTTACCATATGATCCTCTTTTATTTTGTATGACCACTTCCAATATCTTTTACACCATTTAGTGGTCTTACAAGCTCCCAGATTTAATTTAGAATTCATCAATTCTATTTCAACATCATTGCACTAGCTAAGATATCGCATTTCAATCTTGTAGTGCTTCGTCGTATCCGTGGATTCAATCCATGTTTACTAGGGATTAAGTCTTACGACTCTCTCAAAACATGTATTAAACAGGTTGTCGAACATCCCTCCCACTACGACAAGGCATTACATGCAATTGTGTATCAGACGTGACATGCGTTGCAGTTTACCTTGTGGTATATCCTCTTGCACAATTGGTACTAATACTTTGTGTTTCTTCTCACATCCTTTAGGACAACTTATAAATGGGTGTGTGATTTATTACATAGTCCCTTTCCAAAAATCTAGTGTTTGTGTTAACAATCACCCTTCAATCTTTTAGACTAAATAAATCACTTTCATTTTTATAGCATATCCCACAAACAGACAAACATTCAAATGAATTACTGTTTCTAGGGCTTATCCATAAAATGAATTAAGTAATTCCAAATAATTCATCATCCATCTAATCATTACCATAAGAGTCTTATTCCTTCTATCCACCACACCATTCAGCTGGGGCTTTCCAGGTGTAGACCATTTGAGATTTAATCTCAACCTCTGATTAATAGTTCCTAATTATCCTAAGAGGTACTCGTAATGACGATTAAATCGTCATTACTTGATATATTTTCCATGATGCTTTACTGTACCAACCTTGCAATTCTTGCATAAATCAAAAAACTTAGACATGCAGTGCATCAAATAAATATATCGGTATCTAGAATAATCTTCGATTATTCATTACCACCTCTCGCCTGGATAATATTAGGTCCGCTTTAATCAGAATGAACCAATTCCAACATATATATCTTTGGCTCTACACCCCTTTACCTTGAAAAGGTAATTAATCATTTTTACTTCTAAGTAAGACTCGTAAGTCCGATAGTTTCCACTTCAGATAAACCTTACGGTCCATCTGCTATCAACTTTTGAGTCCTACTCAAGTAAAATGATCTAGTCTTAGACGCCAAATGCATGTTTAGTTCATCTCCGAAAGTTCCTTTCTCTTAATAAGATCAGAAGATGCATTATTAATTATTATTTGTTGCATCTGTGGAATATACATGATTTAAGAGTATACAAATTGTTCACCAACGTACCATAACAGATTACAACTCTATCCTTCATTATAATGACAATGTCATTTAAATGAAATGGAGTATCCATCTATTAATGCATAGAAACCAAATCAAATTCTTTCTATGAAAACGCACGTAAAGACAATTTTACAAAATCAAACGTTTATTCATATCGTAAGATAAATAAACAACTCCCACTGCAACAGCCACTACTCTCGTAGTATTACCCATGTATAAAATAATCTTATCCTCACTTAGCAATAAACATTTAGTGATTCCAGTATCTACACAACGTATCAGTAGGTGTCATCACTAATCATGCTTCAACGACTAGCAAGTAAGATTCTATCCTAGTTCACATCTTGATGAAATTGAATTTTCTTCGCCATATGTTTTGTCAGAAGTTCCCCACCATATACAACCTCTTTGTAATTCAGGTGGAACTTGCTTAAAACATTTAGGCAAACATGAAGAATAAAATTGACTTAGGTTTCCCCTTCAACTTCTATTCCATGTATTTCCAATTCATTCATCAAATTCAATCATGACCTACCGCCTTTTAACTTACTCAAGTATCCGAAGAGTTACATGAGACCATCATATTTCTATGAATCTCTTATCTCTTCACCAGAGACTTTAATATGTATCATGATAAGTCTTTTGTGAGAACACACATGTATTTGTTAAGCAGTAAAATTAGAATCCAAGATTCTTTTCTAATCATCTAATTTTGGACCAGTAAATATAATTTCTTTTAGTCAACCATAAGTGAAATAAAACAATTTGAAATTCAGAGAATCATAAAAAAATACACCGATCAAAACTTCGAATTTATCCATTTATATTGATTCCCTCAAAACAATATAAAATATAAATTCACCGACATCTCAAGCACCGTGAGTTTGCAAGCCACGATAGTGTGGACGTTTACAAACCCGAACATTTACAAGAGAAGGTTTTACCCATTAATTTCATTTGTCAACCTAACTTTATGACAAAATAATTAATAGTCGGTTCCTCTTTAGCCATGCAAATAAAAGCAGTGACTCCGATAGGGAGGATACTTATTATTTACACCTAAGTGTACATCATTATTTGACCCCAAGTCCATTGCGCGAGCTTATGTGCCTTACAGATGGAGAAGTACACACGCGCTCGGATAACTTCCTACAGTCATCAATTATAAGTCTGTACAATGATCCGCACATGAACTCATCCGATAGGGAGGAAGGTCTATGCCAACACGCAAGTTCATGTACATCACATTACAAATATAATTTTAAAGAAGCCTGTTCCAGCAATATTCATGAATAAACTCATCCGATGGGGAGGAAGGCTCTAATGCCGATGCGCAAGTTTATTCACATTGCTAACAAACCAATAATGGAGGCCGCGGGAATTAATTACCAATTCCCTCTCCCACTTAGTTATTTAAAACCAAGGGTTTTTACATGCATATAATATTCAGAATAATATACGCAACCTAGCATGCTCATACTTCCAAATATATAACAATAATTGACCAATACAACAATTATAGAAGTTATATATAAGGAAATAAATTGCCAAAAATAAGTTGACTTGATCAACACTCTAACATACATGCATATAATATACCAAATATAATACGCAATCTAGCATGCTTCTATTTAAGGCAATAAATCATATATAATCATGCATACATATATAACAATAATCAATTAATAAATCAATTATAGCAGTTATATAACAGCGAATTCGATTGTTCGCCACCAATCACGAATGCGGACAACTGCGACGGGGATCGACCTCCCCGCAGCTTGCTCCATCATTCCGGCACCCTGCCCGATCATATTGTGAAGACTCAGCGGAATCTGATGCAGACCAGTCGAACTTGATGCAAACCCGCTCGAACCTAGTGCAGAGTCGATCGAACCTGATGCAGACCAATCGAACCTGATGTGAATCTGCTCGAACCTGGTGCAACATTGATTGAACCTGATGCAGACCAGTCGAACCTGATGCAAATCCGCTCGAACCTGGTGCAACATCGATCGAACCTGATGCAGACCAATCGAACCTGATGCAAATCCGCTCGAACCTAGTGCAGCATTGATCGAACCTGATGCAGATCCGCTCGAACTGTCGCTCGTCCAAGGGCCTACTTGCACGGTACCAAGTTCAGCCCAACGTGCAACATCAAACTACACCTACTGTCGTTCAGGGTTCGCAACTTTAGGAACAGGGAATCCAATCTGCACCGTCCAGAATGTACTCCTGTGAGTTCTGAACATTCTGTCCAAATTACAGGTCGATCCAACGGTTAGTTTACGAGAAACGACTCTTTTCCCTCGACTGCACTGAACAGAATCGCCCAAAAACCTGCTTCTGTTTTCGGCGTATTCCCGACAACAAAAAGCCTCAAATACGATCTTCACCGTTCAGAATGTACATCCATAAATTCCAAACGTACTGACCAAATTACAGCTCGATCCAACGGTTAGTTTGTGAGAAACGGCTCTTTTCCCTCGACTGCGAAGAACAGAATCGCCCAAAAAACTGCTTCTGTTTTCGGCGTATTCCCGACAACACAAAGCTTCAAATACGATCTTAACCATTCAGAATGTACATCCACAAAATCCGAACATGCTGTCCAAAATTCAGCATGATCCGACGGTTGAAACTCCGGTTATTGCCTCTGTAATATCACTGCGCTGGATTTTCTCTCAATTTCTTCCTTCCATGTGAAATTGACGAACAGTTTTCGTCGAATCCTCTCACACACAACCATCGACGAACAGATATGATATAGGGTATATTTTACATAGGGATATTCATGGTTTGTGCAGTAAAACTAAAACCCTAAACATGCGATCCTAATTTCGAAAAATTAATCACATAAACCCTAGCCTAACGTTTCACGCTTCACCACGAAATCGAAGCTCTGATACCAATTGATGGCGCTTGGATCGTTTGGTTAACATGACCCGTTAGGGTTCTATACGTTTCTAATATCAGCGGAAGCAATAAAACATGAAACGTATTACCGTTCACCAGGGTATGTTGAAGAAAGTTGATTCACGCTGGCAGACTGTGCAGTCCCACGAGAATGGCCATAAATTCTCGTCTGATGTCGGAATTGAATAATCTTTGTGCTCAGACGATCCTCTCTTCTGATCTTCTGCCGTATGTCCCAAGTCCGATCTCGACGTCATGTGGGCGACGATCTACAAGACCTCCTCAATCTGCTCTCCACCCTCATTACACGTGAATAATGAATTAGATTAGGGTTCCAGATAAGGTGAGGTGACTTATATACATGGGCTACAGCAGGGACCAGGAGGAGAAATTGGGTTGGGCCTCCATTGGGCTTAAGTATCCAAGCTTAGCCCAAAGCTTATACTTAAGTCCAATAATAATAATATATTCCACTAAAATATTATTACTGCACTGCCTTTCCAATCCCAAAATTACGTTTTGGGCTCCTTCTTATTATGAGCCCGTTAGTCTCCCTATGTTTAAGATATACAATGTCCATTAATTAATTTAAGTTACTGACAACTCAATTAATTAATATCTCATCCAAGAGTAGTACCACTCAACCTCATTATCATGCCGGAATAAATTCCACCTGCAGGGTTTACATGATAATCCTTATGAGCTCCTCAAGGGGACATCATCAACCTATGACGGACACGGATTCCTTTTACAATCAACAGCACACCATAGAGACAACACTACTTCCCAACTCATCGAGTTTGTTGATTTATTACATGTAAATCTCACCCATTGATGAATCAAAGAAATACATACTGCTCTACGTGTCGAGGTTATTTTATAGGGATTAAGAGCACGAACTTCCAAAATAACAGAGATCAAGTTCTTCTATAAGTCAGTATAAGTCAAACGATCTCAAGCGGTCCTGCTCAATACACACAAGTGCACTAATGTGATTCTATAGCCAAGATAAGCTAATACCAAACCACACTACAACCATTCCGATAGAGAGTCCCCGTCTATCTCGGTTGTGAGCATCTGTTTATACTTTATAAGAAAACCGATAATATGATCTTCCGCGTGTTGTCGCACAACATATTATCTACAGTATAAAGTAAGTGGACTACTGCATCGTGCATATAAATAAATTATAAGACGCAATCATTTGATCATATGATTCTCATTTCAAATTAATTGTTATAATATTGTTCATGCAAAAAGCTAGACTTTTAGTATACAATCCAACAGGTTCGACCACGGTTCGAACAACAGGGTTGGTCGAACCATGAAGTTTGTGGTTGAACTGTGCTTTAAATAAAACAGCGTGTCACATACAGACTGGTTTGACCACAGTTAAACCAACAGGGTTGGTCGAACCATGTCGTGGTCGAACCGGCCGACTGGAGCTTTCAAAATCATTTCTGATGTCATTGGTCCTTCATAATAAATTCCAGACCTCAACGTGATGGCGTTTCTTTGCTTCGGGTTTGCTATACATTGAGATGGGAACTTACCTTTCTCTACGGTTTGTATCAATTGGTTAACATTCCCGGCCATTTGCCCCATCAACAACGTCAAGTCCTTTATCTACTTAGATATATCCTCATGATTTGCATCAATCTTTTCCTCTAGGAGATCCACTCTTGCATCATTCCTTACCATGTACCTATTCACTGTATCCTAAAAACCAAGTTTTCCTTCTTCGACCTTAGCACTCGGATCAACACCAACAGGAGGTTGTACTGCTGTATTAGGATTACTCCAGGAAAACTCCGGCCTACTTGGTGGTGTATAATTACCAGGGGGTCCACAATTATTGTAGTTCCCTTGATAATTTCGATTTCCTTGATTTTGGAACCTCATTCCTTGAATATTTTGACCCATGGCGTAGTTTGCCTCTTCCAATTCCTCTTGGCTAGCTCCTTCATTACAAACATCCTGCTGCATCATTGGTACTCACTGTGTTATATCAGTAATCTGCTTTTGCTGAGACTCAAGTAACTTGTTGATACTAGCCAAACTAGAGACGATCTCATCTTCTCTACTTGACTTAACCATCGTGTGCTCAACCTGCGCAACTTTTCTAAGAACATAAGTGTCTCTCACTCGATCAGTTGGCCAATCTCTTGAATTCATTGAAATATCCTCAAAGAGCTTTTCGGCCTCAATGGATGACTTCGTAAGCAATGCTCCTTTCGATGAAGCATCAAGTAAAACTCAAGAATCACAGTCTAATCCGTTGTAGAAAATATTGGTGTATTGAGCTTTAGATAGCCTATGTTGTGGACACTTTCTGAGCATGTCCTTGAATCTTTCCCAAGCCTCATGAAACTTCTCATTACCACTAATAGCAAATTGATTGATTTCTTGTTTCATCTTAAAAACCTTTGAAGGTGGCATGTATCGCTCCAAGAACTTCAATTTCAACTGCTCCCAGGTAGTGCACTCAACAGCATTAAGAGTATCATACCAATCTCTCGCCTTTTTAGTAAGCGAGAACTTGAACAAGATGATCCTCCTTGCAACTTCATGAGTTCCTGCATTTTTTTGTGTACTTGCATAACCAAGGAACTTATTCAGATGTTGCTGAGGATCTTCAAAGATTCCCCAAGAGAAGGGACTCCTTTTAATCATGCTGATCAGAGTAGGGTGGAGTTCAAAATCAGCTCCAGCCCCTCTTTCTCCTAACAGACCCGCTTTGCCTCCTCCGTTGTTCTTAAAGACTTCACGAATGGAAAGATTATCCGGATTCACTGCCATGTTGACTGCTTCTACTTCCGATTCATCTCCGATTGCAACTTCAATCATTTACGATTCACCTCGTCAACTTCACCTCCTAAATTAAGGGCTTCAGTTGGTTCCACTTTCTTATTCTTGTTCTTGTTCTTCTTCTTTTTCTTCCTCGATGATACACCGATCTCTGGATTAAAAGGTGCTAACTCTCCTGCCTTTGATCTAGTGCATACACATAAGAACATAAATGTTAGAAAATCAAGACAAACTAGAGATAAAAAAACTAATAATTAATCTCGTCCCTGGCAATAGCACCAAGAACTTGATGAGCGTTTTATCAATACACAATATTAATCCCCAAGTGTGAAGGATACTATTGTAGTTTTGATAAGTGTCGAAGTGATTATCGAACAGGACGTATTATTATTAATTTAGTTATATTCTAACTTATTAAGACTAGTATGGCAAAATAGTTGTGATGATTAAGTAACCAATAACAAATAATTAAAAGAACAATTAAAATCAACAAGAAGTAGATATTAAACAAAAGTGAATAAGTGAGAAGATAGGTAGTTCTTCGGGCCATCTAGTTTCATTCATTAACTTTCCTTCCGTGTATCAATGTCCGACTCTGCCTTGTGGAGTATAGACGCATCACTAAACCATGCAAATCTACTCTATAGACACATGTAAATAAGTGTGTGACATGTGTGAATATTCTTGGAGCAAGAGATATAATTTTCCACCTTTCTAGGTACTATCAGTATCAATTATTTCCCCTTGCACTTAGTACTCTAACCCGATATGATCTCCCTTTATAGGTACTATGAAGTTATTCTCTTTGTCCTACTTATTAACCCGAATCATATTCAATTAACACGTATTTATATAAGATAGTTCTAATGAGACTTCGGAGCCCCCTCACTTAGAATCATAACATGTAATCATGCTCAGCAGTGAACGCACTCAATCAATAATCAAGATATGTATTCAGACTCTATATAACAATTAATGATTCACAAAACAACTCTGAGTATGAATTAAAAATGCATAGTCTTATATAAAATAAACCACAAGTAGTTTTGTACAGAGTATACACAGAAGTATAATTAACTCATAAAACCTTCATAAACCCTAGAACTACCGTAGCGATTCAAGCACATGACTGATCCAAGAGCAATCATGGTGGTTGGATAGATCTTACCCATAGTCTTGAAAATTATAAGATAAATTAAGATGCAAAGTATACCCTAGATATGGGCCGCGCCTCGTCTCTCTTCGTCTTGAATCTTCACTTGGTTCTCACTTAATTCAATAGACGAAACTCTCTCCATAGCTCTGTGGATGATGGTAGGGTTTTGGATGTTGTGTCGAATAAAGTTGGTGATGAACGTCCCTTTTTGTTGCGTAGGGTCTTTCTTTTATACTTGTAAGCTCTTCTTATGGACCTAGCATGGGTTTTTTTATCTAAAACATATAATGAAGGTATAAAAATATGGATCCGGAAGTTTCTCGCGCATCGATTCGACCAAGGGCCTTGGTCGAATCAAACAAGGCCTGGTCGAACTGGCCTATAACAACTTGGCTATTGATTCGACTCTAACGGCTGGTCGAACTAGAAGCTTCGTGGTCGAACCACACATGCAAGTACTTATGCTTTTGGTTCGACCACGGTTCGACCAACACGCCTGGTCGAACCGCACTATCGTGGTCGAACCATACTTATGCTAGCTTTCGATGCCTGGTTCGACTAGGAGTGCTGGTCGAACCATCCCTTACTTGGTCGAACCGGGTGCCTACAACACCCTTTCTCCAGTTCCAATCACTTCTATCCCATTTTCCTTCGAAAATCCGCTCAAAGGAAACATATGGATAAAGTAACTCAATTAGTAGAGAATTAAAATTGGAGATCTTTTGTACTGCAGATTTTTACAATTCAAGGCTATCCAGCTTCATGCACTTCTAATTTTCTTTTCTCTCATTTCCTTCAAGCTCAACATACTTTTTCTTTCCTTTCATTTTTTTCTCGAGGTACCAGTTTCGGGCACTACCTCTAATATCTCGGGGTACCAGTTTCGAGCACTACCCCTAAGCAACTTATTTTTCAGCTCATATTTTTTTAGATCATAATCACTTGTACAACTCCAAATATTTTATTCCTTCCAAACTCCATGAAAATCAATTCACACACTTTGACAACATTTAATTCTCCACTAAATATAGGAATTTTAAGGCTCAAATATGATATCAAAGTGGCTATCTTCGTAGGTTTACCGAAGAAATAAGGCTTTCAGGCTCAAAAGGGCTAACTACGGATATATAATTATTCGGTAGGAAATTATTTGGCAAAGTGACTCATAAATTCAAGGATGGTCTAAAATCATCTTCCATCATCTAACGAACATGTAGTTTCAGGTAAGTCAAGGGCAAGTTCTAGAATACACACAGAAGAACGATACTCACCAGAAAAGAAACATCATGTGATTATGTACATGATCAATGAGGCTCAAAATCTCGCATGAGTTTTTACAAGTAACAGAGCAATTTTCATGGTAAGCAATATTCCAAAAGTACACATAGAACTTCATATCGAAATATAACTCTAGTATACTTCCTTCATCAATTTCAAGAACATATGAATTTCAAGCACAATTTAAACATCTAAGCTCACATGGATCACCAAAACATAAACTCAATCCTTTCACTCCATGAATTAAAAGCACATATAAAAATTAGAGTAAGGAAACGAGGGCACCTGATTTTTCTTCAACGTATAAGCTCCTCAGCGTAGAACTCGTCTTGCCACTCTTTTACCTTTATCTATCATCAAAGCTCAAACACAGTCATCATCACAGGATTCATAAATAATAATATAGGAGAATATAAGAAAGACTTAATTGACTATCTAATCGACTCCACACACTAGAAACACCACAGAACACTAGGCAAATTGCAAAACATTGACACATCAAAACCGATTAAAGTTTCAACATACCGCAAAAAATAATTCCCCTAGCAAATATTACAAAGAAAAGATTATACTCTTGGTGCTTCAATGTGGTAAGAACGTCACACCCCCAAACTTAGTAAAAATATAAGTTGAAACTAAGTTTGAAAAGAGATGTAATTGCCGATTAGTAAGCACCTTAAATATAAAAATTTCTTACTCACATGAAAGAAATAATAAAGCAATAAAATGGAAGGAAAAAGCCCCCAACAGGCGCTCATGTTTAACGTCGGAGAGTCACGACGGTAGAGGACGGTCTTCTCGCATCCTCACCTTCAAATACTTTCTTTCCCTCTTCTTGTCTACACTCAACACCTCACCTTTCTTGGTAACAAGTATATGATCCTCAGAATTTTCTTCCTCCCATGGCTGTCTAGACAACCTCCTTGTCAATCACCCACTTAAATTCAGAATCATCGGTCTTAAAAAAATCAAGATTAAACAAGTCAGAAATCACATCTATGCTCTTGCATGATTGAGTCTCCATGGGCATCTTCATTGCTTGATCAAGAGGGAAAACCACATCTTCATTATCCATCTGCAGTCTAAGCTTCTCGGCTTTCAACCTCTTAGCTCTTTCCCACTTCTTTTCTGCTATAATCTCAGTATTCTGCTCTTGGGATGGCATGGGAGTAGCATTAACATCATGTAAAGCATTCGGTATGGAAAACAGTGTAGAACAGAATGATTTGACCTGAGTTCGACCAGAGTTGCTGGTCGAATTGGTTGAATAGTGGTCGAACTGCACACCTGAACGTGCATTTTCTCCCTTACAGGCTGGTTCGACTACTGTTCGACCAACTGGTTTGATCGAACGATAGTGATCGTGGTCGAATCGAGCATTAGATAAAATAGAGTGCACGGGACAGTGCTGTTTGACCTGAATTCGACCAGTAGGGTTGGTCGAACTGGAGTGATCATGGTCGAATTGATCTTCAGACAAAACAGAGCATCCTGAACAGTGGCATTCGACCTGAGTTCGACTAGAGCTTCTGGTCGAATCGACCTGTTTTTGGTCGAACTGACCCTCTGCTCCTCAGGACGTCGCCCAGGTGTCATGTTCGACCTTCCCTGTTCAGTTCGACTGGGTAGCTAGTCGAATCAGGCTCCTTCCACTTTAGAATTCAATTCCGGAATCATTTATCCCTCATACTGCGTTCCAGACCTTAACGTGATGGCTTTATTCTCCAATTTTTGTGTCAATTGATTCAGGTTCGTGGTCATCTGCCCCATAATCAAAGTTATGTCCTTCAACTGCTTAGATAATCTGCATGATCAATATTCATTCTAGCTTCGATGTGGTCAACCCTTGCATCGTTCTCAGCCATGTATCGATTGAAGGTATCTTCAAAACTCTTCACTTCGTGCTGCTTCATACTAGGCCCCCTTAGTGTCAACTCTGTAATCTGCTTCTGCTGGGACTCTAGTAGCTTGTTGATGTTAGCTAAACTAGAGATGATCTCATCATCCCTATTTGACTTCACCACTTGATGTTTAACCTGTGCCACCTTGCCAAGTACATATAATCCTCTATCTCTCTCCGTAGGCCAGTAACATGAATTCATAGAGATGTTTTCGAACAACTTTTCTACTTCAAGTGCTATCTTAGATAACAACGCTCCTCCTGATGATGCATCAATAAGAACACACGACTCACAATACAATCCATAGTAGAAGATACTTATGTATTCAGACTTAGACATCCCATGCTATGGGCACCTCCTGAGCATGTCTTTAAACCTATCCCACGCCTCATAAAATTTCTCACCCTGATTCATAACAAATTGGGTGATCTCTTGCCTCATTCTTAAGATCCTTGAGGGTGGCATGTATCTCTCTAAGAACTTCTACTGCAGTTGGTCCCATGTAGTACAGTTTGTGGCATCAAGAGTCTCATTCCAAGCTTCTGCTCTGTCAATCAAAGAGAACTTGAATAGGGCAATTCTTCTAGCATTATCATTAGCTCCAGCACCTTTCTTAGTGTTTGCATAACCAAGAAATATTCGGAGATGCTGATATGGATCTTCAAAGCAACCTCCAGAAAAGGGATTCTTTTCTACCATGTCAATAAGAGCGGGATGCATCTCAAAATCATCATCTTCCTATCACTGTCTGATCATTTGGTTAACGTGAACCCTTAGGGTTCCATACGTTTCTAACAAGCAGCGGAAGCAAGTAAACAAGAAACGCATTACCTTTCACCAGGGTATGTTGGAGAAGGTGAATTCTCGCCACCAGCCTGTGCAGCATCACAGTTTCAGCCATAACACCCTAATCTGATCTCTGATTGGAATGATATATGTGCTCAGACGATCATCTTTTTTGTGGCTTTCCGTTAGTATATTACACGTTTGACTCCGAGGTCTGTGCGATTTTATAAAAATAATAGAAAGTGGAGGACAGCAGCAGCAAACAACCTTCCAGTCTTCTGCTGTATTCCCAAGTCCAATCTCGACATCGTGTGGGCGACGATCTTCGAGATATTCTCAATCTACTTTTCCCTAACCCCCTTCGTAGTGTTAGACATGAATTATCAATTGATAAGGGGTTTTTGGACAGTTAAGATAACTTATATATGGGCTACAGCAGGGAAAGGATGAGGATGCTCCCACCTGAGCCGTAGGGCTCGAGAGAGAAGCCAGAGTGTTAAGATATAAAGAGAAATGAAAGAACCGGACATTCAATAAAATAGTACGCTATGCGTCAAGAAAAGCATATGCAGAGACGAGGCCGATGATCAAAGGGAGATTCGCTAAACGGTTGGAGCTTGAAGCTGATGGTGTTATGGTATGAAAGTGTGCATAGATGAAGAACAAGCATTATCGAAGCAACAACGGAAAAGATAAATAAGATAAGAAGTAACTCTTCCACAAACTTACGTTTGTGGCGGCCTCATGGTTAAACATTACACTAAACTTGGAAAAATAGTGAATACAAAAGTTTTCAAGGACACAATTCAATCTCTAGATTCAACCTATCAAACTCGTAAAGTAAACCTATTACAAAGATCTAAAAATGTGATATGGAATCACCAAACTATTCTAAAGACGAAGATTGTAAATGGACAATTAAAATCTTCTAGCATGTGAGAAAAGATTGCTAATCTTTTCAACGCTCCAAAAGAATAGGCAGATGCAAGTCCAAGTGTTGTAACACCATAACCAGCGCACAAGCAAGACACCTTTTGTATTGTCAAATATCAGACGTTCTGCACCCCCAAGATTAAGGCTCTCAGCCCCTTTATGTAAGAGAAAAGATCATGCCTTCTTCATCCACTTCATGATCATGCCTTTGCGGAGATGACTTATATATGGGCTACAGCAGGGACGAGGAGGAGAAATTAGTGTTGGGCCTCCATTGGGCTTAAGTATCCAAGCTTAGCCCAGAGCTTATACTTAAGTCCAATAATAATAATATATACCACTAAAATATTATTACTGCACTACAGTCCTAATCCCATAATTACGTTATGGGCTCCTTCTTATTATGAGCCCGTTAGTCTCCCCATGCTTAAGATATACAATGTCCATTAATTAATTAAGTTACTAACAATTCCATTAATTAATATCTCATCCAAGAGTAGTACTACTCAACCTAATTATCATGCCGGAATAAATCCACCTGCAGGGTTTACATGATTATCCTTATGAGCTTCTCAAGGGGACAACATCAACCTATGATGGACACGGATTCCTTCTACAATCAACAGCACACCATAGAGACAACAATACTTCCTAACTCACCGAGTTTGTTGATTTAATTACATGTAAATCTCACCCATTGATGAATCAAAGAAATACATACTGCCCTACGTGTCGAGGTTATTATATAGGGATTAAGAGCACGAATATCCATAATAACTGAGATCAAGTTCTTCTATAAGTCAGTATAAGTCGAACGATCTCAAGTGGTCCTGCTCAATAGACACAAAGTGCACTAATGTGATTCTATAGCCAAGACAAGTTAATACCAAACCACACTACAACCATCCCGATAGAGAGTTCCCTCAATCTCGTTTGTGAGCATCTATTTATACTTCATAAGGAAATCGATAATATGATAGTCCACGTGTTGTCGCACAACATATTATCTACAGTATAAAGTAAGTAGACTATTGCATCTACATATAAATAAATTATAAGACGCAATCATTTGATCATATGATTCTCATTTCAAATAAATTGTTATAACATTGTTCATACTAAAGCTAGACTTTTAGTATACAATCTAATAATCTCCCACTTATACTAAAAGACTATGCTGTCATGTTTTCTGCCATACCTCTGATTCCCACTCCCACTACATGACCATCAAAAGCTCTTGCCTTAAGGTCCTTGTAAATGGATTTACTAGGTTACCATTCAATGCAATCTAGGCGACAACAACCTTCCCCTCATCATACAATTTCTCGTAACAGGTGGTACTCGCGCTTCATGTGTTTAATTGCCTTATGGGCTCATGATTCTTTCAAGTTTGCAACTGCACCATTATCATCAAAATAAATTGTGATATCTTTGGGCAAACTTAGAAACACTTCAAAGTTCATCATGAAGTTTTTAGAGTCATACAGATACTTTGGCTGCCTCATAGGCTCTAATTTATCATCTTTCCATGATGGAGTCCGGAGTCCGAAATATATTTCTATATATCACTCCTCCATATTATGACTTTACTTCCTAAAATTAAACACATAACCTTTGAGGTGGATTTACTGTCATCCCTATCTGATTTGAAAAATCTGAATCTATGTAACCCATAAGAAGCAGTGAATCTGTTCGGTAAGTCCACATATAATTTCTAGTCCTTTTCAGGTATTTCATAAATTATGTGTTACCACAGTTCAACATTCTTATTTCGAGTTACGTTGATATCCCACTGTCTATGCCTCCGGCGAAACAGATCTATATACTCGTGCATAGTGTTCCTTAGATTAAGCTTCCTTATTCGCCGAAGCATAAGGAACCGCTTTCATCACCTTTATCTTTTTTCTGTGTCAAGACACATTTCCTTAGATAAATTCACATGCTAAACGAGTAAGGATCGTATCATTTTATGAAACTTGAGATAAGCATAACATCCTTTCTTGTGATCTGTATTACCGTGATCAAAAGGATATATTTTGCTTCTCTTAATTCCTTCATTTCATACCTCTTTATCAACCATACCCATACGCTCGACAACACTCTTTCATTATCTCCAATGAGCAATATATCATCTACGTAAAGTACAAGAAATACCACTACGTTTCCATCACTCTTTTCAATACACAAGACACATCCGCGCATTGAATAATTCCATATGACTGGATTTCCTCATCAAAATGAATGTTTCATGATCTTGAAGCTTACTTTAGTCCATCGATGGACACTTTTAAGCTTACTATCAAAATGCTCTTAGCCCTTTGCAATGAATCACACTGGTTGCTTCACATAGATGTTTTCCTTAAGACTTCCAATCAGGAAAACTGTCTTGACATCTATTTGCTATCCCTCATATTCCATATGAGTAGCAACAAATAAAAAAATCCGGATCGACTTAGGCATAGCTATCGGCGAACAGGTTTCCTCATAATCAAACCTTTTCTTTCTGATTGTACCTTTTCGCAACAAGCTTTGCTTCTAAGGTTTTCACCATATCCTGTGATCCTCTTTTATTTTACAGAGCCACTTCCAATGGCTTTCACACCATCCGTGGTTCTACAAGTAGCCAGATCTAATTTAGAATTCATCGATTCTATTTCAACATTCATTGCACTTTGCTAAGATATCGCATTTCGACCTTGTAATGCTTCGTCATATCCGTGGGTCAACTCCATGTTTAATAGGGACCAAGTCTTGCGACTCTCCCAAAACATATATCTTACAGGTTGTCGAACAACCCTCTCACTACGACAAGCCACTACACGCATTTGTGTATCAGACGTGACACGCGTTGCAGTTTACCTTGTGGTATATCCTCTTGTACACTTGGTACTATACTATGTGTTTCCTTTCTCACAACTTTTAGAACAACTTACTCATAAGTTTGTGATTTATTACATAGTCCTTTTCCAAAATCTAGTGTTTGTGTTAACAATCACCCTTCAATATTTTGGACTAAATAAATCAACACCCTACATTTTTTATAATATCCCACAAACAGACAAACGTTATACGACATGCTGTGACACGACCCACCTTACACAACTTAAAATTCAAATACTATTTAACATAAAAATTATCATTATAAAAAAACCTGCATATAATTTTTTTTTTCACATAATAGGCTTATAACCAACACCATCACGCCAGTTCAACATACATGACTGGTTTCTGATACCACTTCAAACCAGACAAACTCGCGACAATACTTATTATATTACACAACCAAAACATCAGCGGAAACAAAATAAACCCACGGCCTAGCCCAACAGGTCGTCATCTATGTACATCCTCTCAAAACTTGAAGGAGCTCCACAGCTTGCACAGTCACATCACAAACTCAATCATCAACAGGCTCACCTACAATGCATAAACTAGTGAGATAAAAATCTCAGTAAGTAGAAATCATGCATGTCAGTGCATGAAAATGCATTTAGTTCTCTATTGCCTACTTCCTAATCTTTCTAGTTGATCTCTTCTATTTTAAAAACTGTTTACGTTGCGGGATCCCCACGACACACTTATGATATGCACCCCAAATGAGCTCAATGTGAATGATTTTTCCGAACCCTTAAAATAGTGCCGAGAACGATTTTTACGAACTCTGGCAAAGTGGTGGGGACGATTTTTCCGAACCCCTAATAAAAAATGTCGGGAATGATTTTTCCGAACCCTGACAGAGATACATATATAGTGGCCGCACACACTATTAGTATCTTATTAATTTTTGAGGAAAATACTTTTCATATTTATGCATGGTATGCACCCAAAACAATTAAATGTGCATCACAAACAATTTATAATATCAATATCAACATTTAATTACCATAAAGCAACAACTTAATTTCAATTCATACAAATCCACTTCTAAAATAACAACTTCACCTCAACCATATAAATCCATTTATAGAATAACCACTTCACCCTGGGATCACACAGATCTCTTTTTGGAATAACAACTTCATCTTGGATCCCACAGATCCTTATAATCAATATTTTCTCAAACCATATAAATATATTGCAACAGTTTCCATTTACACCGTTCTATATAGGATAATAATATTATTTCCAATCACATGGATCCACAACTTGTATCACAAAATTATCACAAATAATTTACAAATACTATTGTTAAATATGAACCCTACTTTCTCCAATTCACATAAATACACAACTTATATAACAAATTAATCACAAATAATTCATATCGTAATTAAACTAATTACAAATAATTCATAATATAATATCCCATATTAATTACAAATAATTCACAAACAACACGTTTATGCATTGTAGTTGGACTTCTACTTACCTGGATTCCGACAGTAATATAAACCCCGTAAAGAACTGTAACTAATTCGCTCCGCCACGCAAGTTCCGGTGCGCTCCCTCTTCTATTTCTCTTCTTCCTCTCTCTCTCTCTCCTCTCTCTCCCTTTCTTCTCTCTCTCTCCTCTCTCTCCCTTTCTTCTCTCTCTCTCTCTTTTTTTTTCTGTTGAGGTTTGGTCGCTCATCTTCACAAATGAGGGTAACCCTTTATTTATACTTGAAAGTGGGGATATTCGGTGGAAGTCGATTTCGACTTGTCCACCTCCTCAACCTTTTCTTTTTTTTATTTTTTTATTTTATTATTATCCATTCTTAATTTACGTGCAATACTTAATAGCTAAGATATAATACATTTACAAATTAATACACATACGTGTACATTTTTCTACCCACTATAATTATTACAAGAACACGTGTGATACTTAATAATTAAGAAAAGTGTATTTATACTCATAAAATAATTTACTCATATATCCAAATTAATGCACGTAAATATTTATGCACCCATATATTCACATACCGTCCCGATTTTTTATCACGAATGTCTCAAATAAAATGTAACATTAAATAAAATATAGAAGCTATTGTCACATAATTGCCACATTATTATCACATAATTGCCACATAATTATCACATAATTATAAAATGCACATAAAAAAAATTAAATTATATTGGCACATGAGTAGTGAGAAGCTCGGGTATCACATCCTCCCCACCTTATAAAAATTTCGTCCTCGAAATTTACTTACCTGAAGAGGTCTGGGTATTTAGTCATCATCTCATCCTCTCTTTCTCAAGTGGCCTCCTCAACTAGTTGGTTCCTCCATAATACCTTTACTAATGGTATTTCTTTATTTCTGAGCTTCTTCACTTCTCGCCACAAGATCACAACTGGTACCTCCTCATAACTCAAATCTTCTTTCAACTCAACTGGTTCCTGTTTGAGAACATGAGATGGATTTGGTACATACTTCCTCAACACAGATACATGAAACACGTTATGTACTCTAGACATCAATGCTGGTAACTCCAATTTATAGGCAACACTGCCTACTCTTTCAATGATAGTGAACAGACCAACATATCTTGGACTGAGTTTCCCTTTCCTTCCAAACCGCATTATCCCCTTTATTGGAGATACTTTCAGAAATACCTGATCTCCCACTTCAAATTCTAATTCTCTCCTCCGTTTGTCTGCATAACTCTTCTGCCGATCTTGAGCAACTTTCATCTTCTCTCGTATATGGGTAACAGCTTCTGACATTTCACGAATCAAGTCTGGACCCAAAAGTTTCCTCTCTCCAACTTCATCCCAATGAACTGGAGATCTACACTTCCTCCATACAATGCTTCATATGGAGCCATCCCGATAGTAGACTGATAACTGTAATTGTACGAGAACTCTATCAAAGGCAAAAATTTACTCCATTGACCTTGAAAATCCAACACACACACTCTGAGCATATCCTCCAAGATTTGTATTGTACGCTCTGATTGACTATCTGCCTGTGGATGGAATGCTATGCTGAAAGATAACTGTGTCCCCAACGCCTTATGTAAACTCTTCCAGAAAGCAGACAAGAATCTTGTATCTCTGTCTGACACAATGGTAAGTGGTACTCCATGGAGTCTGACAATCTCTTGTATATATAGTTGGGCATAACGATCCATGGAATACGTAGAGCTAATAGGAAGAAAATGAGCTGACTTAGTCAATCGATCCACAATAACCCAAATGGCATCGTGACCTTTCACTGTCTTCGGTAGCCCGATAACAAAATCCATCGTGATATTCTCCCACTTCCATTCTAGAATAAATAAAGGCTGCAAAGTTCCTGCTGGTCTCTGATGCTCGGCTTTGACTTGCTGACAAGTCAAACATTGCTCCACATATCGAGCAACATCTCTCTTCATCCCTGGTCACCAATAATGTGCCTTCAAATCTCTATACATCTTATTAGCTCCTGGATGTACAGAGTAGGGTGTTGAATGAGCTTCTACCATCACTTCTTTTCGAATGTCATTCACTTCAGGTAGACATAATCGACCTCCATAACGAATCACGCCATCATCTCCTAATTGGAGGTCAGAAGACTTTCCAGAGCTGATATCATTCTTTATCTTGTCAAAAAATTTATCTTCTTGTTGGCTTTGTCGAATCTTATCCATCAAAGTTGGTCGAAGTGTCAGAGCTGTCATCCTTGCTTCCAACGATCCTTCCTGAATGATCTCCACACCCATCCTTTGCAAATCAAGTAACTCTGGTTTCTGATTTACGGTCATAGCAGCTACACTCTGTATTGACTTTTGGCTCAATGTATCAGCAACCACATTGGCTTTTCCCGAATGATAATTGATAACACAGTCGTAATCCTTCACCAATTCCAACCATCTTCTTTGCCTCATATTCAACTCTTTCTGAGTGAAAAAGTACTTCAAACTCTTATGATCAGTATAGATTTCACAACATTCCCCATACAGATAATGCCTCCATATCTTGAGTGCAAACACAACTGCGGCTAACTCTAAATCATGAGTTGGGTATTTCTTCTCATACACCCTTAACTATCTGGATGCATACGCTATCACTCTCCCATTCTGCATCAATACACACCCAAGACCATTCTTTGAAGCATCACTGTAAACTTTGAAGTTTCCTGTCTCCGTAGGAATAGTTAAGATAGGTGCTGATGTCAATCGTCTCTTCAATTCTTGGAAACTTTGTTCACATTCCTCCGTCCATGTGAACTTCACAATCTTCCTGGTCAACTGTGTTAATGGTGAAGCAATCTTAGAAAATCCTTCAACAAACCTTCGATAATATCCCGCCAATCCAAGAAAGCTACGAACCTCAATGGGATTTGAGGGTTGTGGCCAATCATGGATTGCTTTAACCAAAACTCGGTCTAACCAAAACTCACACTTCTTGAACTTCGCATACAACTGCCTCTCCTTCAGAATCTCTAACACCTTTCTCAAGTGCAGTGCATGATCCTCCTTATTCTTAGAGTAAATTAGAATATCATCGATAAACACAATCACAAATTTATCGAGAAATTCCTGAAATACTCTATTCATCAAATCCATAAATGCTGCAGGAGCATTGGTTAATCCAAACGGCATACTCATAGTGCCCGTACCTTGTACTGAATGCAGTCTTTGGAATATCCTCCTTCTTTATCTTCAAGTGATGATACCCCGACCGCAAATCAATCTTCGAAAAGATAGCTGCACCCTGTAACTTATCAAACAGATCATCAATGCGAGGCAATGGATATTTATTCTTCACCGTAACTTTGTTGAGATCCCGATAATCAATGCACATCCTCAATGTGCCATTCTTTTTTCTAACAAACAGAACTGGTGCTCCCCAAGGAGAGAAACTAGGTTGGATGAATCCTTTGTTTAGCAACTCTTGTAACTGTATCTTCAATTCCTTCAGTTCAGCTAGTGTCATTCTGTATGGCGCTTTAGATATAGAAGCAGTTCCTAGTTGTAACTCAATAACAAACTCTATTTCTCGGTCTGGTGGCAAACCTGGAAGATCATCTGGAACTACCTCCAGATATTCCCGAACTACTGGTACATTATCAAGAACTGGACATTGCTGCCCCTCAACATTCATTACACTCACCAGATACCCCTCACAACCACTTTCCAACAACCGCTGTGCTTTTGCTGCTGATATCATCGGAAATCTAAAGCTTTTCTTGATTCCAACAAAAGTGAACGGTTCTCCTTTCACTGGCTGAAAAGTGATACTCTTCTTCTGACAATCTATTGTAGCACCGTATTTTGACAACCAATCCATGCCCAATATGATATCATAATCATTCATACTTAACACAATCAAATTAGCGAGAAGTCTTCTTCCTTCAATAGGAATAACACAACCTCGAAAATGTTGATTAGTTTGCTTCTATCAAGTTAGGTGTTCCACCCAGCTTTTTCACATACACAGTGGATACAAATGAATGTGTTGCTCCAGAATCAAATAGCACATATGTAGAAGTTCTAAAAATAAAGAACTTACCCGTGACAACTGAGGGATTCGCGTCTGCCTCCTCTCGCGTCAAAGTATACACCCTAGCTGGAGCTCTTCCCTGCTGTGCCTGCTTCCCTTTCTTAGGACAAGTAGTAGTCACATGTCCTTTCTCCCCGCATGTGTAACACGTTCTCGGAGGAATTTGACACTCTCCACCATGTGATCTAAGACAATTAGGACATATAGGTAGTGGCGGCGCCGGTGGCACCTTACCATGATCGAATTTAGGACGCTTGTTGGGTTCTCCTCGTCTCTGTCCTTGCTCCACTTGAACATTTGAATTCGGCCTCTGAAATGGCATCGGCCTCTTATCAACTCTCCCAACTGCTGCATTGGTTTCTGTTGAAATTGACGTCTGATAGCTTGCGCTTGTCTGATCCTCGTCTCCACTTGTTCAGCAATTTGAGCCCTTTCTGCAACTTGTGACTATGTTGCTCCATGCAGTCCCGCCATACTCACATCTCTGTAAAGTTCAGGCCTTAAGCCTTCCACAAATCTCTTCACTTTCAGTGCCTCCGTACTCACCATATGTTCAGCAAACCTCGACAACTGCTCAAACTTACGAAGGTAATATGTGACTGACATGCCACCTTGCCTCAACTGTATGAACTCGTTCATCTTATGGCTCTCACTGGTGCTGTAAAGTACTTGTTTCTGAAAAGCTCCTTGAACCTTTCCCATGTCATAGTCGTGACATCCTCGATACTTTTAATCGTATCCCACCAGTGGCCTGCATTTCCTCATAACATGAAAGAAGCACATTGCACTCTATCCCCATCTGGAATTCTACTGTATTGAAACATGTTTTCCACCGTGCGTAACCAATCCTCTGCATCTGTGGGGTCTGCTGCGTCCTCAAATATTGGAGGGCTCAACTTTCGAAACCTCTCACAAACTATTTCCACACGTTCTACTTGACGTCTATCTTTGAATTACCTTCTGGTTGTCCACCCATATCTCTCTGCTGAATCAATTGATGTATCTGTTGGGACTGGCGCTCAACCAATTCCATTAGTCGAGAAATCACCGCATCACGATTATTCCCTTCAGGAGGTGCTGCTTGCTCAACAGTCATATCCCCTTCAGAACTTTCACCCGTAGCCCTTACCATTTTGTCTACTAACTACACTTCCTATACCACATAGCCAATATAATTTATAAGACACACAACAAGACAGAATGAAAATAGCACTTACTTGCAAAGCTGCGCACCCAAAGAATGAGTTCATGTAAATAGACAGTCTGCAGGAGCCAAACCGTGCTCTGAAACCACTCTAACACGACCTACCTTATACAACTTATAATTTAAATACTATTTAACATAAACATCATCATTATAAAAAAACCTGCATATAATTTTTTTTTTCACATAATAGGCTTATAACCAACACCATCACACCAGTTCAACATACATGACTGGTTTCTGATACCACTTCAAACCAGACAAACTCTTGACAATACTTATTATATTACCCAACCAAAACATCAGCGGAAACAAAATAAACCCACGGCCTAGCCCAACAGGTCGTCATCTATGTACATCCTCTCAAAATTGAAAGAGCTCCACAGCTTGCACAGTCACATCACAAACTCAATCATCAACAGGCTCACCTACAATGTATAAACTAGTGAGATAAAAATCTCAGTAAGTAGAAATCATGCATGTCAGTGCATGAAAATGCATTTAGTTCTCTATTGCCTACTTTCTAATCTTTCTAGTTGATCTCTTTTATTTTAAAAACTGTTCACGTTGCGGGATCCCCACGACACACTTATGATATGCACCCCAAATGAGTTCAATGGGGACGATTTTTTCGAACCCCGAAAATAGTGCCGAGAACAATTTTTCTGAACTCTGGCAAAGTGGTGGGGACGATTTTTCCGAACCCCAAATAAAAAAATATCAGGAACGATTTTTCCGAACCCTTACAGAGATGCATATATAGTGGCCGCACACACCATTAGTATCTTATTAATTTTTGAGGAAAATACTTTTCATGTTTATGCATGATATGCACCCAAAACAATTAAATGTGCATCATAAACTATTTTCAATATCAATATCAACATTTAATTATCATAAAGCAACAACTCAATTTCAATTCATACAAATCCGCTTCTGAAACAACAACTTCACCTCAATCATATAAATTCATTTATAGAATAACCACTTCACCCTGGGATCACACAGATCTCTTTTTGGAATAACAACTTCATCTTGGATCCCACAGATCCTTATAACCAATATTTTCTCAAACCATATAAATATATTTGCAACAGTTTCCAATTACACCGATCTATATAATATAATAATATTATTTCCAATCACATGGATCCACAACTTGTATCACAAAATTATCACAAATAATTTACAAATACTATTGTTAAATATGAACCCTACTTTCTCCAATTCACATAAATACACAGTTTGTATAACAAATTAATCACAAATAATTCATATCTTAATTAAACTAATTATAAATAATCCATAATATAATTATCACATATTAATTACAAATAATTCACAAACAACATGTTTATGCATTGTAGTTGGACTTCTACTTACCTGGATTCCGACAGTAATATAAACCCCGTAAAGAACTGTAACTAATTCGCTCTGATACGCACGTTCCGGCGCGCTCCCTATTCTCTTTCTCTTCTTTCTCTCTCTCTCCTTTCTCTCCCTTTCTTCTCTCTCTCTCCTCTCTCTCCCTTTCTTCTCTCTCTCTCTTTTTTTTTCTGTTGAGGTTTGGTCGCTCATCTTCACAAATGAGGGTAACCCTCTATTTATACTTGAAAGTGGGGGTATTTGGTGGAAGTCGATTTCGACTTGTCCACCGCCTCAACCTTTTCTTTTTTTTATTATTTTATTATTATCCATTCTTAATTTTCGTGCAATACTTAATAGCTAAGATATAATACATTTACAAATTAATACACATACGTGTACATTTTTCTACCCACTATTATTATTACAAGAACACGTGTGATACTTAATAATTAAGAAAAGTGTATTTATACTCATAAAATAATTTACTCATATATCCAAATTAATGCACGTGAATATTTATGCATCCATATATTCACATACCATCCCAATTTTTTATCACGAATGTCTCAAATAAAATGTAACAATAAATAAAATATAGAAGCAATTGTCACATAATTGTCACATTATTATCACATAATTGCCACATAATTATCACATAATTATAAAATGCACATAACAAAAATTAAATTATATTGGCGCATGAGTAGTGAGAAGCTCGGGTATCACATGCTGTTTCTAGGGCATACCCATAAAATGAATTTAGTAATTCTAAATTATTCATCATCTATCTAATTATTTCCATAAGAGTCTTTCTCTTATTAGGATTAGAAGACGCGTTATTAATTACTATTTATTGCAACTATGGGATAAACATTATTTAAGAGTGAACGAATTGTCGCCAACGTACAACAACAGATTATAGCTCCATCCTTCATTGCTATGACCATCTCATTTAAATGAAATGGAGTATCCATCCGTAAATGCATAGAAACTGAAATCAAATTCTTTCTATGAAAAATGTACATAAAGACAATTTCTCAAAATCAAACGTTTATTCATATCGTAAGATAAGTAAAAAACTCCCACTACAACAACCACTACTCTCGTAATATTACCCATGTCCATAATAATAATCTCATCATCACTTAGTTACACGCTTTTAGTGATTTCGGTATCTACACACAACATGTCAGTAAATGACATCACTAATCATGCTTCAACAATTAGTGAATGAGATATTTACCTTGTTCACTTCTTGATGAAATTGGATTTCATTCGCCACATGTTTTGTCAGAAATTCTCCACCATATACAACCTCTCGTATTTCAGGTAGAACTTGCTCAAAACATCCAGGAAAATTATGGAGAATAAATTGATCTAGGTTTTCCCTTCAATTTCTACTCCAAGCATTCCCAATTCATTCATCAAGTCAACCATGACTTCTTGCCTTTTAACCTCACTCACGTATCCGAAGAGTTCCATGAGACCATCATATTTTTATGAACCTCTCACCTCTCCACTAGAGACTTTAATAAGCATCACAAAACATTTTTAGTGAGAACACATATTTATATTTTCCTAAGCAGTAAAATTCAAAACCAAGATTCTTTTCTAATCATCTAATTTTGGACAAGTAAATATAATTTCTTTTAGTTAACAATAAGCGAGATAAAACCATTTGAAATTCAGATAATCATAAATAAATACACTGATCAAAACTTTGAATTTTATCCATTTATATTGATTCCCTCAAAATAATATAAAAATAAAATTCACCGACGTCTCAAGCACCGTGAGTCTGCAAGCCACGATAGTGTGGAGGTTTACAAACTCGAATATTTAGAAGAAAAGGTTTTACCCATTAATTTCATTTGTCAACCTAACCTCATGACAAAATAATTAATAGTCGGTTCCTTTTTAGCCATGCAAATAAAAGCAGTGACTCTGATGGGGAGGATACTAATTATTTACATTTAAGTGTACACCATTATTTGACCCCAAGTCAGCGGCCCAAGCTTATGTGCCTTACAGATGGAGAAGTACCCACGCGCTCGGATAACTTCCTACAGTCATCAATTATGAGTTTGTACAGTGATCCGCAAATAAACTCATCCGATGGGGAGGAAGGTCTATGCCAACACGAAAGTTCATGTGCATCACATTACAAATAATAATTATTTAATGAAGTCTGTACCAGTGATTCATGAATAAACTCCTCCGATGGGAAGGAAGGTCTATGCCAACACGCAAGTTTACTCACATCACTTACAAATCAATAATGGAAGCCGCGAGAATTAATTACCAATCTCCTCTCCCACTTAGTTATTTAATACCGAGAGTTTTTACATGCATATAATATTCAAAATAAAATTCGCAAATAAGCATGCTATTATTACGACAAATATGACAGTAAATCAAATAGGACATGCCTTCCAAATATATAATAATAATAGGCAAATAAAACAATTATATCAATTATATATAAGAAATAAAAAATGCCAAAATTAGAATTGACTAGGTCAACTATCAAAGCAAATAAGGAAATGGCTTGCCCAACAAGTAGGAAGACAAAAACTTAGGCCCCAAGCTATCCAACCCAATCAGGATTCTACAGCTGCTCCTTTCGCGTAGGACTGCCTGCCGGGAAAACTTATCACCAGCCATCGCCCGCCGAAAAGAATATGGTACGCCGAAAAGCACGCTGCTGATTCAGCCACAAGCCACTGGAAATAGCCGCTTGGGGCGGCGCCACTCCTCCCTTGCTGGAACCCCATCGCTTACAAAGCCATGCATCCGCCGAAAACTGACTTCTGTTGAAGAAGCGCGTAGCCAAGCCAGAAACAAACACGTCGTCCACTGTCGTTTCCCTTGATCCACCCTGTCCATTGCCGGATATAATTCCGGCAGTAGCTGCCGGTCAATTTCAACTAACGCCAGTGATTACATTGTCGTCGACAGTTCCGCTCAGCCCATGCTCCAAGGCGCGTTCAGCAAGCTTCCAGCGAGAAGCCGCTGTCCACGTCACCATCACGGATGAGCCCCGCCATTCACAACCACCAGTCACGCCACCGTGTCAAGCTGCCGCCGCTTAACCGAGCGCGCTAGGTTTCTGTCGCCTGCTTTCAGCACCCTTGCGACGACTCAGCGAATCGATCGAAAGATCTTCAGGCCCGGGCGAAAAAAGTGCTGTCACGGTTGGAAGTCTCTGCATATTGATCTAAATCAACCCAGAAAATGCCTGGACTCGATCGGGAAAAGCCAAGACTCTCTCGGAACCCAGGTGTGATTCGACAGTGAACTTCCTAGGCCCGATTGAAACCATATGTAGACTCATTCGAAAACTCATCAGACTCGATCGGCCATCGCATATTCCTGATTCCGATATCATCTTATCACTTTGGTATATCTTCGACAACTCCAGGCCCACCCTGAGACTCCACCGAGAAATCATGCCTTCTACCGGCTGTTGCTACATCGTGCCAACACCACACATCTGTCGCCATCGGCCCATGCCTTCCCAGCCACCTGCCAACTCGACATGCCTACTGTCGACTTTGCCTGTGAGTATCACCGTCGAGGATTGCTGACTGAAACCCATGTGATACGTCTGATTCCACCGCCAGCCAACACCCTCAAGCCCGACAACCACCGCCATCAGCCCACAAGTGGTGGCTCCGCAATGACACCGCTGCCGACTTTACAGCTTGGGCGACCAGCAGATGTCACTGACATCCATGCACACATACAGAGGCTGACCCAGCGACTTACACCAGCAGTCCGCTTTCAACACCGAACCATTGTCGGCTTTTCAACATCGCATTCGACTATCCAGCGCCTCTTTCAGCATAATAGGATTCTTTCACCACCGTGCCCTTCCAGCGTGGCATTGCCGTCGAAAGCCATCAATCATCCGACAATAGAAAAACATCGTGTACGGAATTGGGTTTCCATGAATTACACGTAGGGTTTTCACAGGATATCCATTGATTACTCAATTCATCAAAACCCTAATCTAAATCATGTGATTCTATTCCAAATAAAAGCACATAATCATATAAACCATAGCCTAACGTTTCACGCTTCACCAAGAAAACCAAAGCGTTGATACCAATTGTTGGCATTTGATCGTTTGGTTAACGTGAACCATTAGTGTTCCACATGTTTCTAACAAGCAGCGGAAGCTAGTAAACAAGAAACGTATTACATTTCACCAGGGTATGTCGGAGAAGACGAATTCTCGCCACCAGCCTGCGCAGCATCACGGTTTCTGCCATAACTCCCTAATCCAATCTCCGATTGGGATGATCTTTGCGCTCAGACGATTCTCTTTTCCCTGGCTTTCCGTCAGTATATTACACGTTTGATTCCGAGGTCTGTTCGATTTTATAAAAATCATAGAAAGTTGCGGACAGCAGCAGCAAACAACCTTCCAGTCTTCTGCTGTATTCCGAGTCCAATCTCGACATCGTGTGGGCGACGATCTTCGAGATCTTCTCAATCTGATGTTCCCCAACCCTCTTCACAGTGTTAGGCATGAATTATAAATTGATTAAGGTTTCCGGACAGTTGAGATGACTCATATATGGGCTACAGCAAGGACCAGGAGGAGAAATTAGATAATAACATCGATAAAGTGCACTATAAGTCAGTATAAGTCGAATGATCTCAAGTGGTCCTACTCAATATACACAAAGTGCACTAATGTGATTCTATAGTCAAGACAAGCTAATACCAAACCACACTACAATCATCCCGATAGAGAGTCCCCGTCTATTTCGGTTGTGAGCATCTGTTTATACTTCATAAGGAAACCGATAATATGATCTTCCGCGTGTTGTCGCACAACATATTATCTACAGTATAAAGTAAGTGAACTATTGCATCTACATATAAATAAATTATAAGATGCAATCATTTGATCATATGATTCTCATTTCAAATAAATTGTTATAACATTATTCATACTAAAGCAAGACTTTTAGTATCCAATCCAACACTTCCCCCCTTGCTCCTATCAAACCCATGTTGCTAATTCCATAGTTCGTGAAAATTTCACGTACGATAACATTATCTTGATTCTGCCTTACTCCGGTCATGTTTAGCACTGTGTGTTATTCCTTCTTTTCTTTCCTTTCCTTTTCTTAGTGCACAAGTACCTCAGAAAAATTCAAGGTTAGATAGAAATAATTAATCACAAATAAAAGTCTTAATCAAAATAGAAATAATAAAATTAATAATAACAGCTGTCCCCGGTAACGGCGCCAAGAACTTGAAGAGCATTTTCTTTGCATGCAAAATTAATCCCCAAGTATTAAGGATATCAATTGCAGCTTAAGCAAGCAACCAAGTGAATATCGAACCCAAAGGACGGCGTATTATTAATTTAATTATTTACTAAATTAATTAAGACAAGGCAATTAAGTTTGAAGGTTTATAATCTAATAACAACTAAATAATTAATTTAAATAACAAATAAAATAAAATATCACTAGAAGAATACGAAAGTGGATCAAGTAGGAGAATTGGTAGCTCTAGGATAATCCAGTTTCACTCATTAATCTCCTTTTTGTGTGTTGATGTCCGACTCTACCTTGTGAAATATGGACACATCACTAAACCATGCATATCTACTCTATAGACACAAGTAAACATGCATGTAACATGTGTGAATAACCTCGGAGCAAGAGATATAAATTCACCCCCCTTTCTAGGTACTATCAGTATCAATTATTTCCTTGGCCAATTGGTACTCTAACGCAATATGATCTCCCTTTATAGGTACTACGAAGTTATCCTATTTATCCTACTTAATAACCCGAATTCAATTCAATTAATAAGTATTCATATATGATAGTTCTAATGAAGCTTCGGAGTCCCCTCACTTAGAATCATAACATGGAATCCTGCTCAGCAGTGAACGCACTCAATAAATAACCAAGTTATGTATTCAGAATCTACATAACAGTTAATGATGCACAAAATGACCGTGAGTATGAATTAAAAAGGCACAATCATATATAAAATAAATCCACAAGTAGTGTTACATGGAGTTTATACACGAAAATTCAATTAATTGGTAAAAACCTTCACAACCCTAGTTCTACCAAAAAGGCTTTAGCCCATGGTGTTGTAGGAAACACAAATGGGGGTTGGATAGATCTTACCCATAGTCTAGAAAATACAAGATAAATTAGGAAAGTAAACAAAACTCTAGATGTGGTGTCGTCGCGTCCTTATCCATCTTGAATTCTCCTCTTGATTCCATAGACGAATCTTCAAAGTGATGGGTGGATGGATGAAATGATGTGGATGATGGTTGGGAGCGATCCCCCTTGTGGGGTGTAGTATTGTGTTGTGGTTCTCTTCCAATCCAATCTATTGCATTGTGTCTTCTTAGTGTGATCTACATCCCCTTTTATACTTGTAAGCTCTCCTAATGGACATAGGATGGGCTTTTTCTTGAAAAACACACAGAAACACGCACTTGGGGTGTAAAAATCAGATCTAGACGCGTCCCAGGCATGGAGTTCGACCTAGGGCTTGGTCGAACCCTGGTCGAATCGAAATCGGTGATAATTCGCACTTCAGGCATGTGATTCGACCTTGGTTCGACCAACAGGGTTGGTCGAACCATGCTGTCGTGGTCAAACTGCACTTGTGCTGTCTCACTGTTTCGTGTATAACTTCCATATCCAAGCCTCAATTTGAGTGATTCTTGCGCTCACGTGATCCTCTCTTCCTTGGATTTCTATACATATAAAGAAATCACAAAAAAATCTAAGAATTGAAGGTGTAAGAAGCCATGGAAAGTGACACAGCCGTTCTGTTCGGCACATCTCGCGCGACGTCACCATCTTGATCATAACTTTCTCGTTTGGAATCCGATTGAGGTGTTCTTTACGCCAAAACGATCCTCATTTCAGTGGCTTTGCACCCATGTATCAGAACACCAGTTTTGATCTCCTCAAAAATACAGAAATATTGCACAAGTTGGACGTGTGTTTTTCAGCATTCTTGCACAAGTTACACCTTTTCTCTAACTTTGCACTTTTGCCACCTAAAACGCAATAAAACACCTCAAGTGCACCTTTTCTCAATTATATTGAATGTAAGATACTTGTGCAAATATATAATAACAATTATCATAAAAAATGTGTTAAATTGGACACTCAAACACGCTAATTTCCACTCTCAACAAGCCCAGCACAAGATAAAGGGGGCAGTAAACAAATAAAGGATGAGGGTAGCGCATCGTCTGCCACTTTCAAGAAGAACAAAGGAAAAGAGCTTGAGACCTTGGAAGATTTGACGTTGCCTTTAACAAAAATTGATGCAAGTAAACCTTCGTCTCCACCACTCAAGGATTCACACGTCCTATTGAGGGAGCAAAGACTGAACACAGTGAGGTGTTTGAAGCAGAAATAGTGAAGTCATATGGTCCACAAGCTTTCAGACTCCTCAAGAAGTCCGGTTATGAACCAAAAGAAAAACCGATGACAAACAAGTTGCATCAAGAGACTATCAACCCTTCAGAACATGGGCTCAATGCCACTCAGAAAATGTTGAAAAATAGTGGCCAACTATTAAGAATGTTAAGCCAGGTTTGAGATATGTCCCTCAAAATCCAGTTCGCATTTCAATTAGAAGAACAAGTACAAATTATATCACCGAGGAAGAAGCTTCATCCACAGAAGATATATTTGATGAAGGCGGAAGGAAAATCAAGAGAATCTCTGCCTTCGAAAGGCTTGGAAGTCTCTTCGAAAGGCTCGGACCCTATGAGAAGAACAAGTTTGGAAAAAAACAATTTCATGTCTCCTAGTTTTAAAAAACTCCGGAGTCGAATTCCCTCTCGCATGAAGAGACGAAACATTTTGACTGTGTCATGTGGAAGAGTGTTGAAAGCCAAGATGCAGACAATTGTCTTTACTAAAGACAATAATGATAATGATAGACAAAGCATAGCTTCCTGATGAGCGTTTTCTCAACACACAATTTATCCTCAAGTATGAAGGATATCAATCATAGTTTCGAAGGTGACCAAGTTATATATCGAACCCAAGGGATGGATAAATATCAATTAATTATGTTCTAGTAAATTATGACTATGTTAGAAATATAATATTTGTGGTGTTGAATTAAGTAACGAATAACAATCGAAATAACAAGAAAAAAATAACAAGAGAAGAGATAAGTGAGTTGGGATCAAGTAAGATGATAGGAAGTTCGTCAGGTCATCCAGTTCCACTTATTAATTCGTACTTTCGTGTGATGGTGTCCGACTCTGCCTTGTAGTTTATAGACGCATCACTAAACCATGCAAATTCACTCTATAGACATAAGTAAATATGCGTATGACACAGGTGAATATTCTCGGAGCAAGAGATATAATTCACCCCCCTTTCTAGGTACTATCATAATCAATTATTTCCCGTGCACTTAGTATTCAAACCTGATTTGATCTCCCTTTATAGGTACTATGAAATTATACTCTTTATCCTATTTATTGACCCGAATATGATTCAATTAACAAGTATTCATATAAGACAGTTCTAATAAGACTTCGAAATCCCTTCACTTAGAATTATAACATAAAACCCTGCTCAGCAGTGAACGCACACAACCAATAACCACGTTATGTATTCAGACTCTACACAACAATTATTGATACACAAAATGACCGTGAGTATGGATTAAAAACGTGCAATCTTATATAAAACAAACCACAAGTAGTGTTGTACGGAGTTTACACACGAAAGACAAATTAACTCATGAAACCTTCATAACCCTAGAACTTCTGAAGCGGCTTTAGCCCATGATTAATCTAAGAACAATCATGATTAGTTGGACTGATCTTACTTGAATCTCCAGCGGAACTCTGTCACAGCCCATCCGGATGATGGAGGATCCATCTTCTCCCAACTCTACGTCTCCACATCTTGGTTCTTCAATGTGAATTGGATTCCTTGAATGTCCTATGATGCTGCATAAGCCTTCTTTTATACTTGTAATCACGTCTCCTGGCTTGAAATGAGCTTTTTAAGTGATCACACGCATAGATGGTGTAAAAATACATATATGGTAAGTTCCCGAGCATCGATTTGACCTCAACAACAGGTTGAATCAACCACCACAAGTCGAACCAGAGGTTGAACCAGCCTACTGTAAGTCTCAGGTGTTCGATTCGACCAACTGACCAGGTCAAATCTACGCGACGAGGTCGAATTGGCGTTCCAGCCAATAGATTCGACCTCGATTCGACCTGATGCACAGGTCGAATCCCCCTGTCGTGGTCGAATCCACCTTCTGTACAAGTTGTGTCACCAATTCGACCTGAAGGGCAGGTCGAATTGACCTCTTTCAGGTCGAATCCAACTCCTGCTTCACCCAAATGCATGGCTTAGACTTTCTTTCTTCCGTATTCAACACTTCCACTCCGATTTCCTTCGAAAAACCACTTAAATAGCTCCATCAACACCTGATCCATGTCTTTTCACAATATTTATCAGTTTTCAACCGATTTCATCCTTTAAACACTCCAAAATAGCACAAATCTAGGTGCAAGATTCGTGAATTTACACACTCATCAAACCCCCAAACTTACATGTTGCTCGTCCCGAGGCAACGCAATCAAACCAAGGAGTCGTGTATAATTCACAAGAATCACCAAGTACAAAACATATTACACATGCAACTTCATCAATTAAAAACAAGTATTCCTACATCATACATATCATTCATGCAAAACATCACCCAATCATATTACCATTTGGAGTACTAAGTCATCTAGCTCACAAGATAAGTGTTTACTCTCTCACTCAAGTGCTAATTGTACTTAGCAGGTTAGTGTATACGCTCATACTCAATCCATATTTACGCGTAACCATAAGCTTGGCAAAGGTCTCAAAAATCAACTCACAATCAGCTAATTACTAGGATCACAAAGGACTTGTCTTTGGGTTGTAATGTTGGCTCTTTGGAAATGGTAGGAAAATTTAGATAAGTGACTCAAACACTAGTAGAGAGTTACCTTGGAGGTTCTTGCTTTCTTCATTCGGCTTCATATTCTCCTCCAATTTCTTCTCTTGCACTTGCAATTTTGAATTTCTTTCTCTTTCTTGCATCAACATCATTCTTCTTTTGACAACTCGAGTACCGGTTGTAGGCACTACCCTTTTTAACACCAATTGGGGTACCAGTTTCAGGCACTACCCCTAAACAAGATTTAACCATACACTTTTCTTACTCTACTCAACCTCATTCCATCTTCTTTTTTCTTTTTGTAACACTTATTCACCTCAACTCTCTCTACGAATGAATAGGGTATATACAAAGCTCAAGTAAAGGTAAAATAAGGCTCTTTTATTTGGCCTGCCAAAGAAAAAGCTTTTTAACGGCTCAAACGGGCTACCAAAGGTTTATAACTAATAGGAAGGTAAATTTTTGGCTAAGTGACTCAAATAATCAAAAATGGCCTAAGATCATGTCCTAGTAATTCATCAAATGTAAGTCTCACACAAGACTCCAAGCCAAGTTATAGAATACGTTCATATGAATGATTCCCTCAAGAATAAACTATCATGACCAAGCATGATTAAAAGGCTCAAATCCTCACATAGGTAAATAGAATCCTATGTACTCCTCATAGCACATAATCAAGATCAATTTCACAAGAACTCTACATACTTATCAAATTAAACATGCTTCTCATCAATGAAAATTAGCACATGAACATATGAATGCACAAAACCAAAAATGGGATACATCATAGTCAAGCATAGCATCATCATCTTGATACCTTGTTCATGCTATCTTCTCAGAAACTTCAGCCCATTTCTCCTTTATTGTGCAAAGTGATCGAATGGGTATGAAAATTGGGTTTAGAACACACTTACCTGGCCCAATTCGACCTTGATTCGACCTCTTGAAGAGGTCGAATTGAATCCATCGTGGTCGAATCAACATACTGGACAACTCTCCTTCGATTCGACCTTGATTCGATCTCGATTCGGCCTGAGCTGCTGGTCGAATTGAAGCAATCATGTCGAATTGGCTCACTGGAAGATTTCACGTTCCGATTCGACCTCGATTCGACCTAGGATTCAGGTCAAATTGCCATGCCTCAAGTCGAATCAGGCTACTGGATAATTTTTACCCCTCGATTCAACCTGTACGCTTGGATTCGACCATGCTCCCTGGTCGAATTGGCTCTCTGATGCTCTAAAATCGAGTTTTCTTCATCCCCTACATACTTCAAACTTAACAACGAACATTAGGTACCAAAATAGAGCATATCTTCATCAAGAATCAATCCTAAAACTTAATATTCATGAGTAACTCCACAACTACACAAAACACGGAACAAAACATCACTGGACATTAGGAAAATTGCAAAAAAAATCGACACATAAAAACCGATTAAAGTTTAAATATGCCGCAAAAAATCAACTCCCCTAACAAACGTTACAAAGAAAATATTATACTATCAGTTCTTATTGAGGTAAGTACATCACACCCCCAAACTTAGTAGAAACTATAGTCGAAACTAAGTTTGGAAAGAAATGTAATTGCTGATATGTAAGCACTTCAAATATAAAAATTTCTTACTCACACGAATAAAATAAAGTAATAAAATGGTAGGGAAATCCCCCAATAGGCTCTCTTATTTAACGTCGGAGAGTCACGACGGAATACCGCTTTGAAGACTACTTTATCAGAGGACGGTCTTGTCGCATCCTCACCTTCAAATACTTTCTTTCTCGCTTCTTTTCGTCTATACTCAGCACGACACCTTTCTTGGTCACAAAAATATGATCATTAGAATTACCTTCATCCCATGACCGTCTAGACTCCTCCGGGTCAATCTTCCAGTTGAATTCCGAATCACCTGTTAGATATTTTTCATTGTCACCAAGATAGGCATACTTCAAGTTTTCCGGTAACGATTTCAGCTCCTCTTTCTTTTGTTCCATCGGAGTGCTCTCTCTATCCAATGGCAAGTACTTTCTAGTCCACTTCACTTCTTCAACCTTAGCTTTCTCCATTATATACCTGTCATAATCCAAAGCAAGTAAGTTCTCAAGATATTCAATACATTCCTCATTGGAAAGATCACCATGCTCCGTAGTGGGATAAGTAAGAGACTCCATCAAGCATGTCTCAAGAGGATCCTTAGACAGGATCAAAGACATATCTTCCTTCACAATCTCCTCCACCACATCAATACAATGACATAGTGACTCCATAGGCATCTTCATTGTTTTGTCAAGGTTGAATAGAACCTCTTCTTTATCCATCCGCAACCTTAACTCCTCCTTTCGAACATCAATCATGGTCCCAGCAGTAGCAAGGAAAGGTCTCCACAAGATAAGAGGGATATTATCCTTGTCATCTTCCATCTCAAGTACAAGAAAATCCACAGGAAAGACTAGTTTATCTACTTTGACGAGAACGTCTTCAATGATACCCTTCGAAAATGTCATCGACCTATCCGCCAATTGTAGAGCAACTGTTGTAGGAGATAACTCCCCCAATCCAAGCCTTTGAAAGATAAACAATGGCATCAAATTGATACTTGCCCCAAGATCGCACAAGGCTCGTCGTGACGACCCTTTTCCAATCTCACACAAGATAGTGAAGCTTCCCGGATCCTTCATCTTCTGTGGTAGCTTTCTTTGGATGACTGAGCTGCAATTTTCATACAAGTTCACCATCTCAATTCCGTTCAAGCTTCTCTTCTTCAACAATATGTCCTTAAGGAATCGGACATAGTACGACATCTCTAATATTACCTCAGAGAAAGGAATATTCAAACTTATCTTATTAATGATCGTAGAAAACCTCTTGAACTTTTCTTCCAATCCCTTCTTAACCAGCCTATAAGGAAACGACGGAGATATCTTTGTTTTGGAAATACTCCATTCATCACGCTCGACCTTCTCCGCTTTATCCTTCTCGGCTCTCAACCTCTTGGCTCTTTCCTATTTCTTCTCTGCTATGATCTCAATATTTTGCTCATTCGAAACCAATAGAGTAATGTTCACATCAAATAGTGGTCGAATTGATCTTCTGGAACACGATTCTCTCTGTCTCTCCGATTCGACCTGGATTCGACCTGAAGGTCTGGTCGAATCAAAGTTCCCCTAGTTGAATTGACTCACTGTATGATTTCTACCTTCTGATTCGACCTGGATTCAACCTGAAGGTCTGATCGAATCAATAGGCTGCTGGTCGAATCGGGCTTCTAATAAAACAGAGTACTTTAGACGGGTGGATTCGACCTCGATTCGACCTGAGGGCCAGTTGAATCAACTTGATGTTGGTCGAATCGTGCTTCTGATAGAACAGAGTGTTCTGGATGGGTTGATTCGACCTGGATTCATCCTGAGGGCCAGGCCGAATTGACTGGACGTTGGTCGAATCGAGGCTCTTTTGCTTCCAGATCACCTCCAGTAGGCCAATTCGACCTCCCCTGTTGGATTCGACCTGTGGTGTAGGTCGAATCGGGGTTGAATTGAGCTCTTGACATCTCCAATTTTGATTCTGGCCTCATCGGTCCCTCGTACTGTGTTCCAGACCTCAATGTAATGGCGTTGCAGGACTTTGGACTCTCAATACTTTGAGACGAGAGCTTCCCTTTCTCAATAGTTTGAGAGAGCTTGTTAATGCTACATGCCATCTTCCCCATCAAAAATGTAAGGTCCTTCACTTACTTTGATAAATCCTCATGGCTTGTATCAATCTTCTTCTCTAATTTGGCCTCAAGACGATCCACTCTAGCATCATTCATAGCCATGTACCTGTTCACCATATCCTCAAAACCGGGCTTTCCTTTTTCTACTTTCGCACCCGGATCAACACCCATCGGAGGTTGAATTGCATTGTTAGGATTGCTCCATGAAAACTCCGACCTCCTAGGCTGTTGATAATTAACCGGGGGATCACGGTTGTTGTAGTTCCCTTGGTAATTCTGGTTCCCTTGATTTTGATACCTTGTCCCTTGAGTACTTTGGCCCATAACATAATTTGCTTCCATATCCTCTTGGATCATTCTACAATTCATAACTTCCTGCTGCATGATTGGTACGCGCTAAGATATATCGCTAATTTGCTTTTGTTGGGACTCAAGTAGCTTGTTGATATTTGACAAGTTAGAGACGATCTCATCTTCTCTACTTGTTTTCACCATATCATGTTCAACCTTAGCCACTTTTCCAAGGTCGTAAGTACCTCTAACTCTATCAGTTGGCCAATCTCTCGAGTTCATCAAAATATCTTCAAACGACTTCTCGGCCTCTATGGATGACTTAGTAAGCAATGCTCCATTAGAAGAGCATCCAATAATACACGTGAATCACAGTCCAATCCATTATAGAATATGCTTATATATTGAGCTTTAGATAGCCCATGTTGAGGACACTTACGAAGCATGTCCTTGAATCTGTCCCACGCTTCATGAAACTTTTCTCCACTACCGATAGCGAATTTGTTAATGTCTTGCTTCATCTTGAAAACCTTCGAAGGTGGCATATATCTCTCCAAGAACTTCAACTTCAATTGCTCCCAAGTAGTGCATTCAGCTGCATTAATAGTATCGTACCAATCTCTCGCCCTTTCAGTAAGCGAGAATTTAAACAAGAGGATTTCCTAGCATCTTAATGTTCTCCTGCGTCTTTTTGAGTACTTGCATAGCCCAAAAACTTGTTTAGATGCTGCTGCGGATCCTCGAAAGACCATCCTGAAAAGGAGTTCCTTTCTATCATGCTAATAAGAGTGGGGTGAAGATCGAAATCCACATTAGCCCCCTTGCTTCTAGAAGCCTAAAGTGTCCAGTCCCGTTATTCTTGAAGACTTCACGGATGGCCAGATTATCCGGATTGGCCCTTTCGTTGGTCATGTCGACTTCCTCTGCTGCTGCGTTTGGATCAACCACAGTTTCAGTCGCTTTTGAGTTCCGTTCATCCACTTCAACTCCAAAATTCAGAGCTTTAGTTGGTTCTTCTTTCTTAATCTTACTCTTCTTCTTCTCCTCGATGCTGCTCCGATCTCAGGATTATATGGTTCTAATTCACCTTTCTTTGATCTCGTGATCATACACCTGAAAAGAATAAGAGTTAAAATAGTAAAACAAGAAAAATAGTCCTAATAAACTAGAAATAATAAAAAGATATTTTAAGCCATCTCCGGCAACTGCGCCAGAAACTTGATGAGCGTTTTCTCAACACATAATTAATCCTCTAGTATGAAGGATATCAATCATAGTTTCGAAGGCGACCAAGTTATATATCGAACCTAAGGGACGGATAAATATCAATTTAATTATATTCTAGTAAATTATGACTATGTTGAAAATATAATAGTTGTGGTATTGAATTAAGTACGAATAACAATCGAAATAACAAGTAAAAATAAAAAGAGAAGAGATAAGTGAGTTGGGATCAAATGAGATGATAGGTAGTTCGTCAGGTCATCCAGTTCCACTTATTAATTCGTACTTTCGTGTGACGGTGTCCGACTCTGCCTTGTGGTTTATGGACGTATCACTAAACCATGCAAATTAACTCTATATGACACATGTGAATATCCTCAGAGCAGGAGATATAATTCACTCCCCTTTCTAGGTACTATCATAATCAATTATTTCCCGTGCACTTAGTACCCTAACCCGATTTGATCTCCCTTTATAGGTACTATGAAATTATACTCTTTATCCTACTTATTAACCCGAATATGATTCAATTAACAAGTACTCATATAAGATAGTTCTAATAAGACTTCGGAATCCATTCACTTAGAATTATAACATTAAACCCTGCTCAGCAGTGAACGCACTCAACCAGTAACCACTTTATGTATTCAGACTCTACACAACAATTATTGATGCACAAAATGACCGTGAGTATGGATTAAAAACGCGCAATCTTATATAAAACAAACCACAAGTAGTGTTGTACAGAGTTTACACACGAAAGACAAATTAACTCATGAAACCTTCATATCCCTAGAACTACCGAAGCGGCTCTAGCCCATGATTGATCTAAGAACAATCATGGTTAGTTGGACCGATCTTACTTGAATCTCCAGCGGAACTTTGTCACAGCCCCTCCGGATGATGGAGGATCGATCTCCTCCCAACTCTACGTCTCCACATCTTGGTTCTTCAAAGAATGAATTGAATTCCTTGAATGTCCTATGATGCTGCATAAGCCTTATTTTATACTTGTAATCACATCTCCTGGGCTTGAAATTGGCTTTTTAAGTGATCACACGCATTGACGATGTAAAAATACGGATATGGTAAGTTCCCGATAATCGATTCGACCTCAACAACAGGTCGAATCAACCACCACAAGTCAAATCAGAGGTCAAACTAGCCTATTGTAAGTCCCAAGAGTTCGATTCGACCAACTGACCAGGTCGAATCGACGCGACGAGGTCGAATCGGCATCCCAGCCAATCGATTCGACTTTGATTCGACCTGATGCCCAGATTGAATCCCCCTGTCGTGGTCGAATCCACCTTCTGTACAAGTTATGTTACCAATTCGACCTGAAGGGCAGGTCGAATTGACCTCCTTCAGGACGAATTCAACTCCTGCTTCGCCCAAACGGATGGCTTCAACTACCTTTCTTCCGTATTCAACACTTCCACACCGATTTCCTTCGAAAAACCACTCAAATAGCTCCATCAACACCTGATTCATTCCTTTTCACAATATTTATCAGTTTTCAACCGATTTCATCCTTTAAACACTCCAAAATAGTACAAATCAAGGCGTAAGATTCGTGAATTTACACATTCATCACTTCCAACAACTATGTCACTGTTCTTGAAGATTCTCAAATGGAGGAAGTAGATGATGAAGATGCTCCTCCACAATTTGAAGATGGCGTGAACATTGATCCCATAAATGGGAAATTCTTGAAACGCTACTACGTGTATAACAAATACAAGACATGACGCTCTTTGACACGAGCATAAACTGTGTACCTTACGCTCCTTGATATGTGCTAAAACTATCTAAAATCCTCACAAATTCAAAGCTCCTGGATAAGAGCTAAAACTATCTACACATGATGCTCCTTGATACGAGTTAAAATTATCTATATTCACTCAATTTACGCTCCTTGGTATGAGCTAAAACGATCTACACACAAAAACTCCTTGACACGAGCAAAAACTGTGTACATGACGTTCCACAACGCACGAGCCTAAAACTGCATGTTACTCCTAGTCCGCATGAGTATAAACTGTGAACGACACTCTCCAGGACGCACGAGCTAAAGCTGCATGTTACTCCTAGTCTGCACGAGTATAAACTGTGTACAACAATCTCCTGGTCTGCACGAGTATAAACTGTGTACGACACACTCCAGGCACGCATGAGTATAAATTATGCACGGCACCCCCATCCAAATCACACCATGTCCCTTTGAACTATATAATGACTTGATCCTCTGTGAAGGTGTACGTAGGCAGCTTAGTAGCTCACTAAGTTCAGTCATGATTTGTGAGGGAAATAAAGAGTTGAAGCATACATGCAATAAATAAAGTGCAAGGAAAATAAGCAGAAGTGTCATCTCAAGGATGGAAGAGTGGCGATGTTGATATTGCTCTGTCGATTCCATCTCAAAGGATGAAAGAGTGACGATGTTGATGTTGCTCTGTCGATTCCATCTCAAGGAAGAGTGACGATGTTGATATTGCTCTATCGATTCCATCTCAAAAGATGGAAGAGTGGCGATTTTGATACTGCTCTGTCGATTCCATCTCAAAGGATGAAAGAGTGACGATGTTGATGTTGCGCTATCGATTCCATCTCAAGGAAGAGTGACGATGTTGATATTGCTCTATCGATTCCATCTCAAAAGATGGAAGAGTGGCGATGTTGATACTGCTCTGTCGATTCCATCTCAAGGATGGAAGAGTGGCGATGTTGATATTTCTCTGTCGATTCCATCTCAATGAAGATTAGCGATGATGATATTGTTCTATTAATTCCATCTAAAGAAGAGTGACAGGCCGATAGTGTTCCCCATAGATAGCTACTCATCCACTTCGCAGAAGCAAAAAAATAGTGTAGTCTCTTTGTACAGATTGTTTCCTTCTAATGAAAAATATTGTTAGACTATTCTGCAGAGAAAAAAAAATATAAAACAAATTAAAGGAGCGAGTCCAATTCAATAACTGAAATGGGCCCAAATTGGTACTCCATATCAGGATGGATGAGCGGCCCAATTAACATTTTGCAGACCAAAATAAATAATGGCCCAATATAATGTCAAAATCAAGAAGGTTTAGTCAAAATTGGAGGAATATTTCCCTCACAAGTCGAGTCTCTCCAGAAACGCGAAGTCATCATCAACCGCCGCGTCGCCCCTCGGTCATCACCCGCTGTCCGTCGCTGCAAATCGCCAGAGAGCCGCCACTTGACCACCTGCTGCTCACCACGCTCCGCCGCGCTGTCCCCGACCGCCGCGCCGCTGCTCAGCCGCGCGAGACCGCCGTCCGCCGAGGTCTATCGCCACCATTGCTGTTCGTCGCCCCTCACCGGATTCGTTCATCCACCGCACCGCTGTCGCGCGCTGCTGCTTCCTGCGAATCACGACCTTGCCGCCCGTCCACGCCACCTAGTCGAAGACGCAGCCGCCGGTGAAGAATCACCGCAAGGCCGTTGACCTCCGAAATCGACGACCTCTGGAGATATGCAGTTCAGCCTCAAATTCCACCGGAAGCCCATTCACCATCTGCTGCCGTTCATCTGCCGCAGTACCCACCGATCGCTGCCGCGTTCTCACTTCCGACCATCAGCAGATCCCCACGAAACCACCACCGACCGCCGCCTTCTTCGTGTTCCCCTCTCTTATGAATGCACGCAAGTTTGAGCTATCCTTTGAACAAACTTACACACTATCTTACTCACTTTCTCTCACGTATTGATCAATAGAAAACTGAAATAAAAACGAATAAGAACACGAGGATGTATAGTGGTTCGATCGTAAAGATCTAAATCCACTTTATGGAGAAGTATAATCACTTAATGATAAAACGATTACAACTACACAACAAGATGAAGAATAAACTTATGTGAAAACCCTAAACTTCTGAACCTAACTGATGGAGATGATGATGATGATTCTTATGTGTGTATTTCCCTCTTATACCACACAGGCGTGTTTTAGAATCCATCAGCAAACTTTCCACGTGATCTGTTGCATTCAGTTACAACTGATCAATTAACCACTTAAGAATATAGCCATGTCATCAATCCATTAGCTCGGCATTACTTCTGATCCTAGGGCTCTCCTTATGCAGCAGCACTTATCCTACCCTTCAATCCATCTTGCTGCTCAACCACTCTTCATCCTCAATGTGTACAGCTGTCTTATATCACACACACACGTATGCATGCATGATCTATGTTCAACAAATCTCCACCTTAGACCATGCATCATCATAAGTAATCAAACCTCTCCATCTTGCTGCAATTATAGGCTGCAGCATACCTTCCTTTCCTCCTTTTATTGAAGACCAATAAGACTCTTACACAATTCATATTTCTGAACTGGTAGAGCCTTAGTGATGCATCAGCTGGATTGTCTGCTGTCTTAATCTTCTTGACAGCCACTAACTTCTCTTCTATCATGTCTCTTATGAAGTAAAGTCTTACATCAATGTGTTTAGTCCTCTCATGATACCATTGGTGTTTTGAGAGATGTACAACACTTTGGTTGTCACAATATACTTCAATAGCATCTTGCTGAACACCAAACTTTCCCAAAATACCAATAAACCAAACACCTTCTTTGATTGCTTCTGTAAGAGCAACAAACTCAGCCCCAGTGGTTGAGAGTGCTACTATGTGTTGATGTGTAGCCTTCCAACTTATTGCTGTACCAAACAAATTAAACACATAACCTGTTATTTACTTCCTTGTATCAAGATTAGCTGCATAATCAGCATCCACATAACCAACAACAGCTCTGTCCCAAGTAACTTGTTTCTGAAATTTCAATCCAACTGAAATAGTACCTTTGATGTATCTAAGTGCCCACTTCACTGCATCCCAATGTACAAGACCAGGGTTGCTCATAAATCTACTGATCATACTCATTATATAAGCCAAATCTAGCCTACAACACACCATTGCATACATCAAACTATCAACTGCACTTGCATATGGTATATTGCTCATTTATGTCTTCTCCTTATCTGTTTGAGGACCTTGAAGTGATGACAGATTTAAACCTTGCTTAACTGGTATTGAAACATCCTTACAGAGATTCATATTATACCTCTTAAGAACCTTATCCAAGTATGACTCTTGAAACAATCTTAGTTGACCAGCTGATCTGTCCCTTTCAATTTGCATACCAAGTATCATTCTTGCTTCACCTAGATCTTTCATGTCAAACTCCTTCCACAAGGTATCTTTTACTGTATTAATTCCTATCATATCCTTGCATGCTATCAATATATCATCTACATAAAGTAGTAGATAAGTGTAGCATCCTTCCTTATATCTTATGTACACACAACTATCATACATGCTTCTGACAAAACCATTTGATGTAATGTAATCATCAAACCTGAGATACCACTGTCTTGGGCTTTGTTTCAGTCCATACAATGATTTAAGTAACAGACAAGCCTTTGAATATGCACCTTTCAAACTAACACCTTCAGAAATCTTCATGTAAATCTTTTTCTCTAAATTTCCATGTAAGAAAGTTGTTATTATATCCATCTGATGAAATTCCAAATTCAATTGAGTAACTAATGACAACAAGATCCTTATTGAGCAATGTTTGACTACTGGTGAGAAGATTTCATTATAATCAACACCTTCTTGCTGTGAAAAACCTCTTGCTACAAGCCTTACCTTATATCTGATTCCTCCTTTCTTACTTGTCACTGGTTTCTTCTTATATATCCACTTACAACCTACATTTGCAGGCTTGTCAACAATCATCCAAGTGTTATTCCTTTTTAATGATTGCAGCTCTTCTTCCATAGCATCTAACGACTCCATACTCTCCTTACCTGATATTGCCTCTGAATATGTTCTTGGCTCATAGATATCAATGTCTGATGCTACATAGAGAGCATATGACACAATGTCAGCCACTATACATCTAATAGGTGTTCTGATTTGCCTTCTCAACCTATCCCTAACTAGTTGATTGCTGCTAAGAGTCCTTATTTCATTTGAACCAGATGATTCAGCTTTCTCCTCTGCAGCATCTTCCTCATGTATATCATTATTTCTCTGATCCTGATTGTGCTGTACTACTGTTTTACCATCATGCTCCACCTCAAACTCACACTTATCTGTGGTAATGACCTTATCAGCACCGCTCTCTAATAAAGGCATCTTGTCTTCATTAAATGTTACATCCCTACTAACAATGAACTTGTTAGTCTCATAACACCATAGCCTGTACCCTTTTACTTCTTTAGGATAACCTACAAGCACACATTTAACAGCTCTAGGATCTAACTTGTCTTGCTTTTGATGTGAATACACTTGGCAACCTATCACCCTTAAATGACTATAATCTGGTATCCTTCCAGTCCATACTTGTTCAGGTGGTTTAAATTTAAGTGCTGTGCATGGAGATAAGTTGATCAAATAAGCTGCAGTTGACACTAACTCACCCCAGAAACCTTTTGAGAAGACTCGACTACTCATCATGCACCTAACTCTTGCAAGAAGTGTCTGACTCATTCTTTCAGCCACTCCATTCTGCTGTGGTGTACCTGGTACTGTTTTGTGTCTCTTAATACCCTTGTCTTGACAAAACTTGTTAAATTCATGTGATACAAACTCAAGCCCATTATCTGTCCTCAAACACTTAACCTTGTTTCCAGTCTGTAGTTCTGTTTCTGTCAACCAAACTTTAAAAACTGATAATGCTTCATTCTTTGTCTTTAAAATCCTTATCCATACCTTTCTTGAATAATCATCAATGAATGATATGAAGTATTTTCCACCCCCTATTGTTGAGGTCTTAGAAGGTCCCCAAAGATCAGAATGGATATATTCCAATCTAGCTTTGGTATTATGCTCAGCTGCACCAAATTTTAACCTCTTTGACTTGCCTAATATACAAGCTTCACACTGATCTAACTTGCAAGTTGAACTGATCTCAAGCAGCTTCTGTCTTGCAAGTTCTTGCAAGCCTCTTTCACCTATATCACCAAGCCTTCCATGCCAAATATTAACACTACTATCATCCTTAGTTGCATTAATATGTCCAGTTACAACAGAACCATCTAAGAAATACAGATAAGATCTCTTAAAACCTTTAACAACTACTGATTTTCCTTTTATGATAGTAAGTGTTTCTCCTTTCAAAAGACACTCATAACCTTGAGAAACTAACATTCCAAGAGATATTAGATTTCTTCTCAAACTTGGTACATATCTGACATTTGTCAACATCCTGATTTTCCCATTAAACATTTTAAGTTTGACAGAATCTATTCCTTCAATCTTATAGGTGTGATCATCACCTAGCATGACTGATCCTTCATCCTGTGATCTTAATTCAGCAAACCAATCTTTTCTAAAAGTCATATGAAATGTACATCCTGAATCCATAACCCATTCTTCTGATACTGAACTAGAACAAATTGTCATTGCTTCAATGAAATCAGAATCTGAACCAAATTGATTATTTGTTACCTGATTAGCATGAGACCTCTTATTTCCTCCCTTTTCAGCTATCTTCTTTGCCACCATTGCTTTCCATTTGAAACATTGTTTCTTGAAATGTCCAGGCTTATTGCAGTGATAGCAGTTCTTGTTTTCTTCCCACAGACGGCGCCAATTCTTACTCCACTGATTTTGTTTCTTTGCTACTAAACCTTCTGCAATTGCTTGTTGATCTGGATTCTTGTGAATCACCTTTGCCTTAACTGCTAACAAAACTTGCTCAAGTGAGATTGACTTAGCATTAGCAAACAAAAGTGTATCCCTTAAACCTTCAAAGGACTTTGGAAGAGCTGACATGAGGATGACTACTTTATCTTCAGTAGATAGAGCCACATCAATATTTTCTAGATCATCAATGATCTTGTTAAACTCTTCTAATTGACCAATTATTGACTTATCTTCTGATATCTTGAAAGAGTATAGTTTCTGCTTCATGTACAAACGGTTGGCCAGACTTTTAACCATGTACAACTCCTCTAATTTCTTCCAAACACCCCTTGCTGCAGCTTCCTTTGAGATTTCCCTCAGGGCTTTATCTCCAAGACACAGGATAAGTGCACTTCTAGCCTTGGTTTGTTGTTCTGGATCTGCTGCAAGAGCAACAGCATCAACTACTGCAGCTTGATTTTCAGGAAGTGGTTTGATTGCTTCAGATATCCCTTGTTGAACCAAGATGGCCTCCATCTTAATCCTCCACAGACTGAAGTCTGCCTTCTCTGAAAACTTTTCAATATCAAACTTAGTAGGGACCATTTGATCTTCATCTCCACTAAATCTTCTTCTTCTTCTTGGCTTCCCACAGACGGCGCCAATTCTTATGAATGTACGCAAGTTTGAGCTATCCTTTGAACAAACTTACACACGCTATCTTACTCACTTTCTCTCACGTATTGATCAATAGAAAACTGAAATAAAAAACAAATAAGAACACAAGGATGTATAGTGGTTCGATCGTAAAGATCTACATCCACTTTATGGAGAAGTATGATCACTTAATGATGAAACGATTACAACTACACAACAAGATAAAGAATAAACTTCTGAGAAAACCCTAAACTTCTGAACCTAACTGATGAAGATGATGATGATGATTCTGATGTGTGTATTTCCCTCTTATACCACACATGCGTGTTTTAGAATCCATTAGCAAAATTTTCACGTGATCTGTTGCATTCAGTTACAACTGATCAATTAACCACTTAAGAATCTTGTCATGTCATCAATCCATCAGCTCAGCATTACTTCTGATCCTACGGCTCTCCTTATGCAGCAGCACTGATCCTACCCTTCAATCCATCTTGCTGCTCAACCACTCTTCATCCTCAATGTGTACAGCTGTCTTATATCACACACACACGTATGCATGCATGATCTATATTCAACACCCTCGAAACTGAAAGTGGTGACACCCGCAGCAGCCTTCATCGTCGGATTCGCCATTTCCAGCCGCTCTACGCCGCATCGATGCCGGATATCATGCTCTACCGCCCGGCTGAAGTTTCTACTGCTGTTTATAGCTGAGCGCCACCACCGTATGCTGTTGCTATTCATTGATAACGGTTGCTTCGCTGCCTCGCGTCACAGTCTTGGATAATGCCAGCCCTTCACATGATCAGTGCCTCCACTACCCGCATCAGTCGCCAACCGGAGAAGACGCTCATTGCTGAAGATCTCCCCGCAGCTGAAAGTCGTGGGCCTAGTCGCTGCTTGCCATCCTCGCCAACTGCTACCGCCCCTGCCCATCTTCGCCAGCCACCCAGCTGGAGCCTATCAATCACAGCGGATCGCCACTTCAAGGTGTAGCCTGTTGGCGCTTGGATCATTTGGTTAATATGACCTGTTAGGGTTCCATACATTTCTAATATCAGCGGAAGCAATAAAACATGAAACGTATTACCGTTCACCAGGGTATGTTGAAGAAAGTTGATTCACGCTGGCAGACTGTGCAGTCCCACGAGAATGGCCATAAATTCCTCGTCTGATGTCGGAATTGAATAATCTTTGTGCTCAGACGATCCTCTCTTCAACGGCTTTCCGTCAGTATATTGATCATCGAATTCTGATCACTTTACGATTTTATATAAATTTCGTAAGGTGGCGAACAGCAGCAGCAAACTACCTTCTAATCTTCTGCCGTATGTCCCAAGTCCGATCTCGACGTCGTGTGGGCGACGATCTACGAGACCTCCTCAATCTGCTCTCAACCTTCATCACACGTGAATGATCAATTAGATTTTTTTGTTCCAGATAAGTTGAGGTGACTTATATACATGGGCTACAGCAGGGACCAGGAGGAGAAATTGGGTTGGGCCTCCATTGGGCTTAAGTATCCAAGATTAGCCCAAAGCTTATACTTAAGTCCAATAATAATAATATATTCCACTAAAATATTATTACTGCACTGCCTTTCCAATCCCAAAATTACGTTTTGGGCTCCTTCTTATTATGAGCCTGTTAGTCTCCCCATGTTTAAGATATACAATGTCCATTAATTAATTTAAGTTACTGACAACTCAATTAATTAATATCTCATCCAAGAGTAGTACCACTCAACCTCATTATCATGCCGGAATTAATTCCACCTGCAGGATTTACATGATAATCCTTATGAGCTCCTCAAGGGGAGATCATCAACCTATGACGGACACGGATTCATTCTACAATCAACAGCACACCATAGAGACATCACTACTTCCCAACTCATCGAGTTTGTTTATTTAATTACATATAAATCTCACCCATTGATGAATCAAAGAAATACATACTGCCCTACGTGTCGAGGTTATTGTATAGGGATTAAGAGCACAAACTTCCATAATAACAGAGATCAAGTTCTCCTATAAGTCTGTATAAGTCGAACGATCTCAAGCGGTCCTGCTCAATACACACAAGAGCACTAATGTGATTCTATAGCCAAGACGAACTAATACCAAACCACACTACAACCATCCCAATAGAGAGTCCCCGTCTATCTCGGTTGTGAGCATCTGTTTATACTTTATAAGGAAACCGATAATATGATCTTCCGCGTGTTGTCGCACAACATATTATCTACAGTATAAAGTAAGTGGACTATTGCATCGTGCATATAAATAAATTATAAGACGCAATCATTTGATCATATGATTCTCATTTCAAATTGATTGTTATAACATTGTTCATACAAAAAGCTAGACTTTTAGTATATAATCCAACAATCTCCCACTTATATTAAAAGACTATGCTGCCATGTCTTCCGCCATACACCTGATTCCCACTCCTACTACAAGACCATCAAAAGCTTTTGCTTTAAGGTCTTTGTAAATGGATTTACTAGGTTATCATCCGATGCAATCTAGGTGACAACAACCTTCCCCTCATCATACGATTTCTCGTAACAGGTGGTACTCGCACTCCATGTGTTTAATTTCCATATGGACTTGTGATTCCTTCAAGTTTGCAACTGCACCAATATCATCAATATAAATTGTGATAATCTTGGGCAAACTTAGAATCATATCAAAGTCCATCATGAAGTTTTTAGAGTCATACAGATACTATGGCTGCCTCATAGGCTGTAATTTATCATCTTTCCATGATGGAATCCGGAGTCTGAAATATATTTCTATATAACACTCCTCCACACTATGACTCAACTTCTTAAAATTAAACACATAACCTTGAGGTGGATTTACTGCCGTCCAATCCGACTAAAAAATACGAATCTACGTAATCCATAAGAAGCAGTGAATCTGCCCTGTAAGCCTACATATAATTTCCAGTCCTTCTCAGGCACTTCATATATGTCTTACCACAATTCATCATTCTTGTTCCGGGTTACGTTGATACCCACTGTTCATGCCATCGGCATAATAGTTATCCAATCTCGTGCATAGCATTCCTTAGATTAAGTTTCCTCATTTGCGGAAGCATAAGGAACCGCTTTCATATTCTTTATCTACTTTTGTGTCACAAGACACATTCACTTAGATAAATTCACATGCTAAAATAAGTAAGGATCGTATCATCTTATGAAGTTTGAGATAAGCATAACATCCTTTCTTGTAATCCGTATTACCGTGATCAAAAGGATATTTTTGCTCCTCTTAAGTCCTTCATATCATACCGCTTTATCAACCATACCCATACACCCGACAATACTATTTCATTGTCTCCAATGAGCAAGATACTATCTACGTATAGTACAAGAAGTACCACCACATTTCCGTCAATCTTTTCAATACACAAGACATATCCGAGCATTGATAAAATCCATATCACTGGATTTCTTCATCAAAATGGATGTTCTATAATTTTGAAGCTTGCTTTAGTCCATTGATGGAAACTTTTAAGCTTAATATCAAAATGCTCTTAGCTCTTTGCAATGAATCACTCTGGTTGCTTAAGATAGATGTTTTCCTCAAGACTTCCAATCAGGAAAGTTGTCTTGACATCTATTTGCTATCCCTCATATTCCATATGAGTAGCAACAGGTAAAAGAGTCCGGATCGACTTAAGCATAGCTACCGGCGAATAGGTTATCTCATAATCGAACCCTTTCTTTCTGAGTATACGTTTTTCGCAACAAGCTTTGCTTCCAAGGTTTTCACCTTACCATATGATCCTCTTTTATTTTGTAGACCACTTCCAATGGCTTTTACACCATTTAGTGGTCTTACAAACTCCCAGATTTAATTTAGAATTCATCAATTCTACTTCAACATCATTGCACTAGCTAAGATATCGCATTTCGATCTTGTAGTACTTCGTCGTATCTGTGGGTTCAATCCATGTTTACTAGGGATTAAGTCTTACGACTCTCTCAAAACATGTATCAAACAGGTTGTCGAACATCCCTCCCACTACGACAAGGCATTACATGCAATTGTGTATCAGACGTGACATGCGTTGCAGTTTACCTTGTGGTATATCCTCTTGCACAATTGGTACTAATATTTTGTGTTTTCTTCTCACATCCTTTAGGACAATTTATAAATGGGTATGTGATTTATTACATAGTCCCTTTCCAAAAATCTAGTGTTTGTGTTAACAATCACTCTTCAATCTTTTAGACTAAATAAATCACCTTCATTTTTATAGCATATCCCACAAATAGACAAACATTCAAATGAATTAGTGTTTCTAGGGCTTATCCATAAAATGAATTAAGTAATTTCAAATAATTCATCATCCATCTAATCATTACCATAAGAGTCTTATTCATTCTATCCACCACACCATTCAGCTGAGGCTTGCCCGGTGTAGACCACTTGAGATTTAATCTCAACCTCTGATTAATAGCTCCTAATTATCCTAAGAGGTACTTGTAATGACGATTAAATCGTTATTACTTGATATATTTTCCATGATGCTTTACTGTACCAACCTTGCAATTCTTGAATAAATCAAAGAACTTAGACATGCAGTGCATCAAATAAATATATCGGTATCTAGAATAATCTTTGATTATTCATTACCACCTCTCGCCTGGATAATATTAGGTCCGCTTTAATCAGAATGAACCAATTCCAACATATATATCTTTGGTTCTACACCCCTTTACCTTGAAAAGGTAATTAATCATTTTTACTTCTAAGTAAGACTCGCAAGTCCGATAGTTTTCACTTCAGATAAACCTTACGGTCCATCTGCTATCAACTTTTGAATCCTACTCAAGTAAAATGATCGAGTCTTAGATGCCAAATGCATGTTTTGTTCATCTCCGAAGGTTCCTTTCTCTTACTAAGATTAGAAGATGCATTATTAATAATTATTTGTTGCATCTGTGGAATATACATGATTTAAGAGTATATAAATTGTCAATAACGTACCTTAACAGATTATAGCTCCATCCTTCATTACTATGACCATGTCATTTAAATGAAATGGAGTATCTATCCGTAAATACATAGAAACTGAAATAAAATTCTTTCTATGAAAACGTACGTAAAGACAATTTCTCATAATCAAACGTCTATTCATATCGTAAGATAAATAAACAACTCCCACTGCAACAGCCACTACTCTCATAGTATTACCCATGTCCATAATAATCTCATCATCACTAAGTTACATGCTTTTAGTGATTCCGGTGTCTACACACAACGTGTCAGTAGATGCCATCAATATTCATGCTTTAATAACTAGTGAATGAGATACTAACTTTGTTCACATCTCGATGAAAATGGATTTCCTTTGCCACATGTTTTGTCAGAAATTCCCCGCCATATACAACCTCTTTGTAATTCAGGTGGAACTTGCTTAAAATTTTTAGGCAAACATGAAGAATAAAATTGACTTAGGTTTCCCCTTCAACTTCTATTCCATGTATTTCCAATTCATTCATCAAATTCAATCATGACCTACCGCCTTTTAACTTACTCAAGTACCCGAAGAGTTACATGAGACCATCATATTTCTATGAATCTCTTATCTCTTCACCAGAGACTTTAATATGCATCATGATAAGTCTTTTGTGAGAACACACATGTATTTCTTAAGCAGTAAAATTAGAATCCAAGATTCTTTTCTAATCATCTAATTTTGGACCATTAAATATAATTTCTTTTAGTCAACCATAAGTGAAATAAAACAATTTGAAATTCAGAGAATCATAAAAAAATACACCGATCAAATCTTCGAATTTATCCATTTATATTGATTCCCTCAAAACAATATAAAATATAAATTCACCGACATCTCAAGCACCGTGAGTTTGCAAGCCACGATAGTGTGGACGTTTACAAACCCGAACATTTACAAGAAAAGGTTTTACCCATTAATTTCATTTGTCAACCTAACTTTATGACAAAATAATTAATAGTCGGTTCCTCTTTAGCCATGCAAATAAAAGCAGTGACTCCGATGGGGAGGATACTTATTATTTACACCTAAGTGTACACCATTATTTGACCCCAAGTCCATTGCGCGAGCTTATGTGCCTTACAGATGGAGAAGTACACACGCGCTCGGATAACTTCCTACAATCATCAATTATAAGTCTGTACAGTGATCCGCACATGAACTCATCCGATAGGGAGGAAGGTCTATGCCAACACGCAAGTTCATGTACATCACATTACAAACATAATTTTAATGAAGTATGTTCCAGCAATCTATGAATAAACTCATCCGATGGGGAAGAAGGCTCTAATGCCGACGCGCAAGTTTATTCACATTGCTAACAAACCAATAATGGAGGCCGTGGGAATTAATTACCAATCCCCTCTCCCACTTAGTTATTTAAAACCAAGGATTTTTACATGCATATAATATTCAGAATAATATACGCAACCTAGCATGCTCATACTTCCAAATATATAACAATAATTGGCCAATAAAACAATTATAGAAGTTATATATAAAGAAATAAATTGCCAAAAATAAGTTGACTTGATCAACACTCCAACATACATGCATATAATATACCAAATATAATACGCAATCTAGCATGTTTCTATTTAAGACAATAAATCATATATAATCATGCATACATATATAACAATAATCAATTAATAAATCAATTATAACAGTTACATAACAGCGAATTCGATTGTTCGCCACCAATCACGAATGCGGACAACTGCGATGGGGATCGACCTCCCCGCAGCTTGCTCCACCATTCCGGCACCCTGCCCGATCATATTGTGAAGACTCACGCGGAATCTGATGCAGACCAGTCGAACTTGATGCAAACCCGCTCGAACCTAGTGCAGAGTCGATCGAACCTGATGCAGACCAATCGAACCTGATGTGAATCTGCTCGAACCTGGTGCAACATTGATTGAACCTGATGCAGACCAGTCGAACCTGATGCAAATCCGATCGAACCTGGTGCAACATCGATCGAACATGATGCAGACCAATCGAACCTGATACAAATCTAGTGCAGCGTCGATCGAACCTAGTGCAGCGTCGATCGAACCTGATGCAGATCCGCTCGAACTGTCGCTCGTCCAAGGGCCTACTTGCACGGTACCAAGTTCAGCCAAACGCGCAACATCAAACTACACCTACTGTCGTTCAGTGTTCGCAACTGTAGAAAGCAGGGAATCCAATCTCTACCGTCCAGAATGTACTACTGTGAGTTCTGAACATTCTATACAGGTCGATCCAACGGTTAGTTTACGAGAAACGACTCTTTTCCCTCGACTGCACAGAACAGAATCGCCCAAAAACCTGCTTTAGTTTTCGGCGTATTCCCAACAACAAAAAGCTTTAAATACGATCTTCACCGATCAGAATGTACATCCACAAAGTCCGAACGTGCTGACCAAATTACAGGTCGATCCAACGGTTAGTTTGTGAGAAACGGCTCTTTTCCCTCGACTGCGCTGAACAGAATCACCCAAAAAAGTGCTTCTGTTTTCGGCGTATTCCCGACAACAAAATGTTTCAAATACGATCTTCACCGTTCAGAATGTACATCGACAAAGTTCGAACGTGCTGACCAAAATTCAGCCTGATCCGACGGTTGAAACTCCGGTTATTGCCTCTGCAATATCACTGCGCTGGATTTTCTCTCAATTTCTTCCTTCCATGTGAAATTGACGAACAATTTTTGTCGAATCCTCTCACACACAACCATCGACGAACAGATATGATATAGAGTATATTTCACATAGGGATATACATGGTTTGCGCAGTAAAACCAAAACCCTAAACATACGATCCTAATTTCGAAAAATTAATCACATAAATCCTAGCCTAACGTGTCACGCTTCACCACGAAACCGAAGCTCTGATACTAATTGTTGGCGCTTGGATCGTTTGGTTAACATGACCCGTTAGGGTTCCATACGTTTCTAATATCAGCGGAAGCAATAAAACATGAAACGTATTACCGTTCACCAGGGTATGTTGAAGAAAGTTGATTCACGCTGGCAGACTGTGCAGTCCCACGAGAATGGCCATAAATTCCTCGTCTGATGTCGGAATTGAATAATCTTTGTGCTCTGACGATCCTCTCTTCAACGGGTTTCCGTCAGTATATTGATCATTGAATTCTGATCACTGTGATATTTTATATAAATTTCGGAAGGTGGCGGACAGCAGCAGCAAACTACCTTCTAATCTTCTGCCGTATGTCCCAAGTCCGATCTCGACGTCGTGTGGGCGACGATCTACGAGACCTCCTCAATCTGCTCTCAACCCTCATCACACGTGAATGATAAATTAGATTTTTTTGTTCCAAATAAGTTGAGGTGACTTATATACATGGGCTACAGCAGGGACCAGGAGGAGAAATTGGGTTGGGCCTCCATTGGGCTTAAGTATCCAAGCTTAGCCCAAAGCTTATACTTAAGTCCAATAATAATAATATATTCCACTAAAATATTATTACTGCACTGCCTTTCCAATCCCAAAATTACGTTTTGGGCTCCTTCTTATTATGAGCCCGTTAGTCTCCCCATGTTTAAGATATACAATGTCCATTAATTAATTTAAGTTACTGACAACTCAATTAATTAATATCTCATCCAAGAGTAGCACCACTCAACCTCATTATCATGCCGGAATTAATTCCACCTGCAGGATTTACATGATAATCCTTATGAGCTCCTCAAGGGGAGATCATCAACCTATGACGGACACGGATTCCTTCTACAATCAACAGCACACCATAGAGACAGCACTACTTCCCAACTCATCGAGTTTGTTGATTTAATTAGATATAAATCTCACCCATTGATGAATCAAAGAAATACATACTGCCCTACGTGTCGAGGTTATTGTATAGGGATTAAGAGCACGAACTTCCATAATAACAGAGATCAAGTTCTCCTATAAGTCTGTATAAGTCGAACGATCTCAAGCGGTCCTGCTCAATACACACAAGTGCACTAATGTGATTCTATAGCCAAGACGAGCTAATACCAAACCACACTACAACCATCCCAATAGAGAGTCCACGTCTATCTCGGTTGTGAGCATCTGTTTATACTTTATAAGGAAACCGATTATATGATCTTCCGCGTGTTGTCGCACAACATATTATCTACAGTATAAAGTATGTGGACTATTGCATCGTGCATATAAATAAATTATACGACGCAATCATTTGATCATATGATTCTCAATTCAAATTGATTGTTATAACATTGTTCATACAAAAAGCTAGACTTTTAGTATATAATCCAACAACCGTCGTCGCCACTTCCAGCCATCCATCAGTTGCTGCAACCCAGTGACTGAAGCTTCATATGCCACTTTGATCGCCTTATATTGCCGCCTTCACCATGGAAGACGTGAGCCCTCGCCGCTCAGCTGCCCTCGAGCGCGTTGCCACTAGAACTATTCTTCCAGCCTTTGCCCTTCAATCGTGGACAGCCCATCAACACTTCACGCTGGAGATCCATTATGCAAGCTCGTCGGAGGAGTTGTCGACCATCAGCTGCCGATTCGATGCTCAGTCGCGGCCGTTGCCTCGCCAACAGCCGGCTGCCATCTCTACAGATTGATGACTGATCTTCCGCGACGCACTCAAGCCGCTTCGAAGCACCACCGCCGTACCTTGCTGCCAGAATGACGAACACCATCGCCATTTGCCCACCGTTCATTTCACTCTGCTGCTGACTGGAAAAGCTGCCAGGTTGCTACAGATCCGGAGCTTCAGGGCTGTCAAATTTTAGACCACTTTCGATTGTTGGGGTTCCTCGCCAAGTCGCTAACCTCCACCGCTCCAATTGCCAAGTCTATTGCCCATCGTGATGCCGCAATTGCTATTCTCTTATTGGATCGCTGTAAACTGCCTCGCACATCACTACCTTCGGATCTGCTTGTGGCGCTGTTCCTTAATCACCAGCCAGCGTCCACCGAGAAGCATGTCGGAGAAACGCCACACTAATGCCTTAGAACGTGATGCTTCCCTTGCTTAAAGTGAAATTTGACGTATTGTCTTTTGAAGTTGAATACGTTCTTAGCAAATTCCTTATGAACCGCCAGAAGCAATGTTGTTCGCCATTGATGTCTTTCATTCATTCCACAAAAAAGCACAACAACAGAATATACCAATTAAAGCAGGTGCATTTTAAGGCAAATAAAATAAAGCAATTGAAATAGGTAGATAGACACATAACTCGATGGTGTTGTGTTGCAAAATTCATTGAGTGATGAAGTAAAAAAAATAGTAATAAAAGGGTGAGACAATTCACAACTTACAGATATACATGGCTATATGAACGCATGGTATAACAAAGAAGTAGACGAAGTAAACTGAAAGGAAAATTGAGGGATTACACTGGACAATAGATAATGAGTTTGTCGTGTAGTGTCATACAATCTGCAACAATGATCTTCCAAGTCTTCCAAGAAAGCTGCAGGAGAAAGAAAGAGAATGCATGAATGCATTAGTTACAAAAAAAAGTTGGGCCAAGAAAATAAATTGGGCCACTTAAGAAATAAAATTCGGGCTAGAAAAAAAATACAATTACTTTGTTGGATAAATTAATTTCTCAAGCTCAACATTATAAATGTTACAAAACTTTTGTGATTCCTTCACATCAAGACATGGCGTCCGTGAACAAATCGCAAGGGGACATTTGTAAGCAATTAAAATTTACGGTCCAATCACATAGCGACACGTGGATTTTATTGATTAATTATTAATTTATTTTGGAATTTAAATAAATTAATTCCTAAAGTAAATTAATAAATAATTTAGGCTCACTAAATAAAATGTGCTTGAATTAAATGAGGCCTGATCCAAGTCAAACAAGCCCATATAAATTAAATCAGGCCCAACTAAAGTAGGCCCGATTATGGTCCAAGCAAGTGGGAGTCCAAGCCCGTAGAGTAGGCCCAAAAGTGGTCTGAACCTCATTTCTCACCTATATAAAGGTGTCTCCTCCATTCATTTGGACGGACAGACACATTCAAGCACTCAAAAATGACGCTCTTGAAGAGATCGAGAACACGAGTAAAGCTCCCTCAAGATCTTCAAGCGAAGAACGAACAAAGAACTTCAAGCGATCTTCAAGTCTTCGAAGCTCCAAGCGAAGAACGTTCGAGGATCTTCAAGTATTCAAGCGACCTTCAAAGCATCTTCAAAGCTTCAAACTAAAGGCATTCGAGGATCTTCAAGTTTTCAAGCTCGGGACCTTCAAGTGATCTTTGAGTCTTCAAAGTCATCAAAGTTTCAAGCGAGAAGCTTCAAGTTCGAGATCTTCGAGTCTTCGAAGCTCCAAGCGAAGAACGTTCGAGGATCTTCAAGTCTTCAAGACCTTCAAAGCATCTTCAAGCTTCAAGCTCAAGATTATCAAAGCATTTTCAAACAAGCTTCAAACCAAGAACTACCACCAATCCGGGATGAAGGCTCCAAGTCCCCCAGATCCGGCTCAACATACACACTGTCAACACAGTCAACACAATCAAGTCAACAATTCAAAGTCAACAAACAGAAGTCAAGTCAAAGCCACATTGGTTCGAGAGAAGAATCAGGGGATTGATTGAGATTGTAACCCGTTTACATACTCTGCAAATTAAATCAGTCTGAAATTATCTTTGTACCCAATTTATTTATTTTATTATAAATATAAATTTTTTTGTTACAGATGTCACGGACTCTCATAGGTAGAATAGTTCGTCCAAATCTTTCCCATATTACAAGTTGTTTTCCTTATTCTGTTTTCTAATGGCTCTGCTTGAAAATTGTACAATAATTTTCAACTTCCTTAATTTTCTTATAAAAATGTTATGATTGACCTTGCGTGAAGATACAATATCAATTCGTTTACACAGTAAGATATGTTACGAATAACATCGTCGATTGTTACTTGTTGGTCATCCGTGGAGAATAAACAAAAGCCTTAATGAAAATTTTGAAAAGGATGGCCCACCACATACCTTCATCGGTGATGAGATTCTAGCTCAATTAAATGAATTGCTAGAGCTAATTTTTGGTAAAAAACTACAAAATCAAGGAAGCGAAAATGTTTAGTGGATGATTCTGGTTGGGATTTATGAGAGTGTAAATTCACGTATTTTGAGCTCTGATTTCAGTGATAATGATGAATGATTTGATCTTAAGTCAAGATAAATTGAGATATGTAGTGGAAAGTCACAAATTAGGTACGTGTGAGGCCGTTTGAGCGAATTTTCGAAGAAAAACAGGACAGAAGTGCTCAGAACCGGAAAAGGGTTGTTTTAGCATCTGGTTCGACGAAAGGAGAGGTGTTTCGACCACCGATTCTGTCAAACCAGGCGTTTGGAAGTGGTTTCAGCGCGGTTCAACCATGACATTGTGGTTCGATTAGGCATGATGGTCGAACCGAAAGCCTAAAGATTTGCAGAAGTGATTCGACCACAAAGCTTCTGGTTCACGGATCGAACCAGTCACCTGCCAGTGCATTACAGGCCGATTGGACCAAGCACTTAGTGGTTCGACAAAAGGGCCTTGGTCAAACCATTGCACGGGAAGCTTCCAGATCCATATTTTTACACCTTCAGTATGTGTTTTCACTAAAAAAGCCCATTAGTGGACCGTTGCAGGATCTAAGGCTAAAAAAGGAAGACCCTATGCAGTAGAGAGAGACAACATTCAACACCTTCATTTTACACAAAATCTAAAACCCTAAACCATCTTACAAAGCTGTGGAGAGAGATTCATCTGTCGAATCAAGTGAGAACAAAGTGAAGATTTATAACGGAGAGAGACGCGATGGCACCCACATCTAGTGTTTACTTCGCTTCTTAATTTTCGCTTCTTAATTTATCTTTTAATTTTCTAGACTATGGGTAAGATCTATCCAACCACCATGGTTGTTCTTCGATCAATCATAGGCTAGAACCGCCTTGGTAGTTCTAGGGTTATGAAGGTTTTATGAGTTAATTGAACTTCCGTGTGTATACTTCGTACAACACTACTTGTGGTTATTTTATATAAGACTATGCTTTTTTAATTCATACTCAGAGTTGTTTATGAATCATAAATTGTTATGTAGAGTCTGAATACATATCTTGATTATTAATTCAGTGCGTTCACTGCTGAGCAGGGTTACATGTTATGATTCTAAATGAGGGGACTCCGAAGTATCATTAGAACTATCTTATATAAATACTTGTTAATTGAATCTGATTCGAGTTAATAAGTAGGACAAAGAGAATAACTTCATAGTACCTATAAAGTGAGATCATATCGAGTTAGAGGACTTAGTGCACGGAAAATAATTGATACTGATAGTACCTAGAAATGGGGGGTGAATTATATCTCTTGCTCCAAGGATATTCACACTTGTCACATGCTTATTTACGTATGTCTATAGAGTAGATTTTTATGGTTTAGTTCAATATTTCTAGTTTAATTGAGACTATTTTATTCTTGTCTTTATTTTCTAACGCTTATTCTTCTTAAGTGTATGTACACTAGATCAAAGGCTGGAGAGTTAGCGCCTTATAATCCAGAAATTGGTGCATCGTCGAGGAAGAAAAAGAAGAACAAGAACAAGAATGTGGAACCAACAGAAGCTCTTAATTTAGGAGTTGAAGTTGACAAGCTGAACTCGCAGACGATTGAAGCTGCAACCGGAGATAAGTCAGAAGCAGAAGCAGTCAACATGGCTACAAATCCAGATAATCTTGCCATCAGTAAAGTCTTTAAGAACAACGGAGGAGGCAACTTGGGGCTGTTAGGAGCAAGAGGGGCCTATGCGGATTTTGATCTTCACCCTGCTCTGATCAGCATGATAGAAATGAACTCTTTCTCTAGGGAAATATTGAAGATCCTCAACAACATCTGAATAAATTTTCTGGGATATGCAATCACAAAAAAGAGCGCAGGAGATCATAAGGATACTAGGAGAATTTTGTTGTTTAAATTCTCGCTTACTGAAAGAGCGAGAGATTGGTACAATACTCTTAATGCTGCAGATTGCACTACTTTGGAGCACTTGAAATAGAAGTTCTTGGAGAGATACATGCCACCTTCCAAGGTGTTTAGGATGAAGCAACACATCAATCAATTTGCTATAGGTGGTGGGGAGAAATTTCATGAAGCATGGGACAGATTCAAGGACATGCTTCGAAAGTGTCCACAACATGAGCTATCTTAAGCTCAATACATCAGTATTTTCTACAATGGGTTGGATTGTGATTCTCGAGTGTTACTTGATGCTTCTTCTAATGGAGCATTACTTCTATGACACCCGTTGATGCCGAAAAGCACTTTAAGGACATTTCGATGAATTCTAAAGATTGGCCAATTGAAAGAGTGAGAGGTACTTATGTTCTTGAAAAAGTAGCGCTGGTTGAGCACACAATGGTTAATTCGAGTAGAGAAGATGATATCGTCTCTAGTTTGGCTAATATCAACAAGTTACTTGAGTCACAACAAAAGCAATTTACTGATATAGCACAACGAGTACCAATTATGCAATAGGATGTTGGTTATGAAGGAGCTAGCCAAGAGGAATTAGAAGAAGCAAACTACGCCATGAGTCAAAGTATTTAAGGAATGAGGTTCCAAAATCAAGGAAATCAAAATTACCAAGGGAATTTCAATAATTGTGGTCCTCCTGGTAATTATCAACAAACAAGAAGGCCGGAGTTTTCATGGAGTAATCCTAATGCAGCAGTACAACCTCCTGTTGGTGTTGATCCAAGTACTCAGGTCGAAGAAGGAAAACTTGGTTTTGAGGATACAGTGAATAGGTACTGGCGAGGAATGATGTAAGAGTAGATCTTCTAGAAGCTAAGTTGGAGGCGAAAATTGATAAAAACCATGAGGATATATCTAAGCAGATGAAGGACTTGACGTTGTTAATGGGGCAGATGGCCAGGAATGTAAATAAGCTTACTCAAACCATAGAGAAGGGAAATTTCCCATCTCAAAGTATTAACAAACCGAAGCAGTGTAACGCCATCACGTTGAGGTCTAGAACGCCGTATGAGGGACCGATGATGCCGAAAATGAATTTTAGAGCTCCAGAAGCTCAATTCGACCAGGGTTCGACCAAGACAAAAGGTCGAACCACATCCTGAAGGTCGAACCAAGCACCTGGGCAACCTCCGGAGCATCCAGACGGATGGTTCGACCAAGACCACCCTGGTTCAACTAACTTTGAAGGTTGAACCACATTCGAACTAGCCTATCTATGACCCTCTGTTTCTTTTGATGTTACGTTCGACCAAAACTTACCTGGTTCGACCAAGCCTGATGGTCGAACCATGGTCAAACTGATCTGTCCTGGAGATGCCATACTTTATGAAGCACGGTTCGACCAATACACACCTAGTTTTACCAGAACTTATAGTCGAACCGAGTCTGAACCAACTCGCCAACACTTAATGCTATTCCAGTGCTATCCCAAGGGCAGAATACTGAGCTTATAATGAAGAAGAAATGGGAAAGAGCAAAGAGATTGAGAGTCGAGAAGGACAAAGCGGAGAAGGTAGAATGTGATGAATTGGGGATTTCCAAGACAAAGATACCTCCTCCATTTCCTTTCAAGTTAGTAAAGAAGGGATTGTATGAAAAATTTATGAAGTTTACAGATATAATAAACAAAATAAGCTTGAGCATTCCTTTCTCTGAAGCAATCTTAGAGATGCCCTACTATGCCCGCTTTCTAAAGGATATACTGTTGAAGAAGATGAGCTTGAACGGAATTGAAACGGTGAATTTATCTGAAAACTACAGCTCGATCATTCAAAGAAAGCTGCCAGCTAAGTTAGAGGATCCGGGAAGCTTAACTATTTTATGTGAGATTGGAAAGGGGCCGGCACTACGAGCCTTGTGCGATCTTGGGGCAAGCATTAATTTGATGCCATTGTCAATATTTCAAAGGCTTGGTTTGGGGGAGTTAACTCCCACAACAGTTGCTGTACAATTGGCGGATAGGTCTATGACTTTTCCGAATGGAGTGATTGAAGATGTTCTTGTGAAAGTAGAGAAACTGGTCTGTCCTGTGGACTTTCTTGTACTTGAGATGAAAGATGACAATGATAATGTTTCCCTTATCTTAGGGAGACCATTTCTTGCTACTGCTGGAGCTATGGTTGATGTTCAAAAGGGGGAGCTAAGGCTGCGGATGGATAAAGAAGAGGTTCTTTTAAACCTAGATAAAGAAATGAAGATGCCGATGGAGACACAGTGTCATAGCATTGATGTGGTGGAGGAGATCGTGAAGGAAGATATGTCCTTAATCATTTCTAAGGATCCATTGGAGACATTCATGATGGAGTCTCTTGCTTTTCTCAACACAGAACTAGATGAGCTCTCTAATGAGGTATTGATGTGGATTTTCTTTGCACGTAAAATTAATCCCCAAGTATGAAGGATATCAGTTGCAGCTTAAGCAAGCGACCAAGTTAAACATCGAACCAAAAGGACGGCGTATTATCAATCTAATCATTTACTAAATTAATTAATACGAAAGCCAATAAGAGTTGTGGAATTAATTATCAACTAAAATATTAAAATTAAATAACAAATAAAATAAAATAAAATAGTACTAGAAGAATATAAAAGTGTCTCAAGAATGGAGAATAGGTAGCTCTATGGTAATTCAATTTCACTACTTAACTTCCATCTCAAGTGCAGGCCAACTCTGCCTTGTGTACATGGACGCATCATTAAACCATGCAAATATACTCTATAAACATAAATAAATATGCGTGTAACACGTGTGAATAACCTTGGAGCAAGAGATATAACTTTAACCCCTTTCTAAGTACTATCAGTATCAATTATTTCTCACGTCTGTGTTGGAGTTTGGATCTTTTGTTAACGTGAACTGTTAGGATTCCATGCATTTCTAAATCAGCGGTAGTAAGAAATCATAGAAATGTATTACCTTTCACCAGGGTATGTTGAAGAAGAAGCATTCTCGCCGATAGCCTGCGCAGCCTCACCGTTTTGGCCATAACTTTCTCATCTGACCTCCGATTCGAGTGATCTACTCGCCAAAATGATCCTTTCGTCCATAGCTCTCCATAAGTATATAACGTTGAGTTTGGACTTATGCACCATTTTATAAAAATCGTGGAAGTTGGCTGACAGAAATAGCAAATGACCTTCCGGTCTTCTGTTGTATTCTTAAGTCACGTCTCAACGTTGTGTGGGCAACGATGTACTAGACGATCTCAATTTACAGCTCCCTCAAACTCACGGTGTTTATGTCATGTGTATCAAGTTACTGGGCTGCTAAGATTGGCTATTTATGGGCTACAACAGGGATCAATAGGAGATATTAGGGTTTCCAAGTTTAGCCCAAAAATTATACTTAAAGTCCAATAATAATAAATTATTCCACTAAAGAAATATTATTCCACTGCCACCCTAATCCCAAATTACGTTTATCGGCTCCTTCTTATTATGTGCCCGTTAGTCTCCTCGTGTTTAAGATTCAATGCCCATTAATTAATTAAGTTACTGACATCTCCATTAATTAATATAATTACCAAGAGTAGTACCACTCAACCTTATTATCATGCTGGAATAAATCCACCTGCAGGGTTTACATGATAATCATTATGAGCTCCTCAAGGGGACATCATCAACCAATTCCATTAGGACACGAATTCCTTCTACAATCAACAGCACACCATAGACACAACACCATCTCCCAATTCACCGCGCATATTGATTTAAAAATTGAATCTTACCCATTGATGAATTAAAGAAATAAATACTGGTTTACGTGTCGAGGTTATTTATAGGGATTAAGAGTACGAACATCCATAATAACAGAGATCAAGTTCTATTATATAGTCAGTATAAACCGAACGATCTCAACGGTGGTCCTATTCAATACATACAAAGTGCGTTAGTGCAATTTTATAGTTAAGACAGACTAACGCCAAATTACACTACAACCATACCGATAGATAGTCCCCATCTTTCTAGGTTGCGAATATCTATTTATGCTTTAAAAGGAGCCGATAATATGATCTTTTGTGTGACGCCGCACACCATATTATCTACAGTATAAAGTAAATGGACTTTTGCATAATATAATTATAAACATTTGATAACATGATTCTCATTTCAAATATTATCATAAACATTGTTCATACCAAAAGCAAGACTTTTAGTATACAATCCAACAGTCTGGAATCTAACCCGATATGATCTTTCTTTATAGGTATTATAAAATTACCGTCTTTATCCTGCTTACTAACTCAAATTCAATTCAATTAATAAACATTCATATATGATAGTTATAATGAAACTTCGGAGTCCCCTCACTTAGAATCATAACATGGAATCATGTTCAGCAGTGAACGCACTCAGTCAACAACGAAGATATATATTCAGACTCTATATAACAGTTGGAGATGCACAAAACGACTGTGAATATGGATTAAAAAAGCACAATCATATATAAAATAAATCTACAAGTAGTGTTGTACGAAGGACACACAAGAGAGTTTAATTAATTCATAAAAGCTTCAAAACTCTAGATCTACCAAAATGGTTCTAGTCCATGATGTTGCAAAGAATAATCATGGGGGTTGGATAGATCTTACCCATATGTCTGGAAAATACAAGATAAATTAGAAAATGAATAAAACCTAAGATTCGGGAGTCGTCCCCCGTCCTTCTCCATCTTGAATCCTCCTCTGTCTTGAATCCTCCTCTTGGTTCTCCTCTTGATTCAGCAGATGAATCTTCAAAGTGATGGATGGATAGAGGAAGGGATGTGGATGATGGTTGGAGGGTGATCCCCCCTTGTGGGGTGAAGGATGATTGTGTTGCTGTTCTCAGATGAATAATGGTAAAATATATATAGGTGTGAGAAGAGAATTAATTAAGGTAATAAAAGATATGGTTGAATCATGGAGGATTATGTGATAAGGAGATTAATTGTGCTCCATGAAATAAGTAATTTTTAAAAATTCTCGGAAATTCTCGCCGGCAGTTGTGCGACCTCCCAAATTTAAGCATAACTTTCTCGTCCGAATTCCAATTTGATTAATTCTTGCGCTCAAGCTATCCTATCTTTCTTGGTTTTCTATTCATATAAATAACTTATAAAAAATCTAATATTTGAAGGTGTAACAAGCCATGCAAAGTGGCACAACTGTTCTGTTCGGCACAACTCGCGCTATGTCATCATTTTGATCATAACTTTCTCGGTTTGACTTCCATTGAGGTGTTTTTTATGCCAAAACGATCCTCTCTTCTGTGGATTTCTAATAATGTATCACACGTTTAATTCTAATTTCCATACAAACACAGAAAAATTACACAAGTTGGATGTGCGTCAAGATGCAACTTTTCTCCAACTTTGCACATTTGATCCTTTTTCCACCTAAAACACAATAAAACACCTCAAGTGCACCTTTTCTCACATATTTTGAATATAAGATACTTGTGCTAATATATAACAATAATTCCCATCAAAAGATGTTAAATTGGACACTCAAACATGCTTATTTTCACTCTCATCAGCTATGTATTGAATTTCTTGAAAATCTACTTGATTTGGGTGATGACAGGTACGAATAAAAAAGAACCAAGTTTGAAGAGGTGAAGTGGACTAGGAAGTACTTACCGTTAGATAGGGAAAGCATAGCAAAAGAATAGAAGAAAGAGAAGTTGAAGCCATTACCGGAGCACTTGAATTATGCCTATCTAGGTAATAATGAAAAATATCCGATAATTGTATCTTCTTCTCTAGCTGATGATAAACTTGATGAGTTATTAGATGTGCTTAGGAAGTATAAGTCCGCGATTGGTTGGTCTCTTGATGATTTGAAAGGCATTAATCAATCTTATTGCATGCATAAAATAAGATTGTTAGATGAGGCTAAGAGTAGCATTCAGAATCTTCGGAGGGTGAATCCTGCTATTCAAGAAGTGATTAGGAAGCAAATCATAATATGGCTAGATGCAGAAATTATATATCCAATTAGTGATAATCCCCATGTGAGTCCACTGCATGTTGTAGCTAAAAAGGGGGGCATGACTATTGTGAAAGCTGAAGATGGCAAGACTTTGACCACTAGGATTCCTACGGGATGGGGTGTGTGTACTGATTACAGGAAACCGAATGAAAATAAATGCAAAGACCAATTTCCCCTTCCTTTCATGTATCAAATGCTTGATCGTCTTACATGGTATGATTTTTATTGTTTCTTGGATGGGTACTCGAGGTATAATCAAATCATGATTGCACCTGAGGACTAGGAAAAGACCACTTTTACTTGCCCCTTATGGAACCTTTGCATTTAGAAAGATGCCTTTTGGATTGTGTAATGCACCTGCTACATTTCACCGCGACATGATGACCATATTTGATGAGTTGATAGAGATGATCATGGAGGTGTTTATGGATGATTTTTCTGTGTTTGGTTCCTCATTTGATATTTGTTTATCTAACATATCTACTGTTTGAAGAGATGTCAATAAACTAATCTTGTCTTGAATTGGGAGAAGTGGCACTTCATTGTGAGAGATGAGATTGTTCTTAGGCACCATATTTTGGCTAAGGGATTGTAGGTGGATAGAGCAAAGGTGGTGGCGATTTAGAAGCTTCCACCACCTACTAATGAGAAGGGAGTGCGGTCCATCCTTGGACACGCAAAATTTTATAGAAGATTTATCAAAACCTTCTCAAAATACTCCAAGTCGTTGTCTTACTTACTTGAAAAGGATTTTCCTTTTGATTTTGATGATGAATGCTTAATAGCTTTTCAAGTTTTGAAGGAGGAACTTATTACTGCACCTATCTTGATCACACTGAATTGGATTCAGTCATTTGTACTTATGTGTGGTGCAAGTGATCTTGCACATGAAGTGGTGCTTGTGCAGATGAGAGAGAAGAAATTCTGTGCCATCTACTATGCAAGTAAGACTTTTGATGCAACACAAAAGAACTACATTGTCACTGAAAAGGAGTTTCTAGCTATTGTGTATGCATTCAATAAGTTTTGACAGTATTTGGTTGGTATGAAGACTATTATGTACACGAATCATTCTACGATCCAGTACTTGATGGAGAAGAAAGAAGCGAAGCTAAGGATCATTAGATGGGCCCTTCTGCTGCAAGAGTTTGATATGGAGATCTTGGATAAGAAAGGTACAGAAAATGTGTTGGCGGATCACCTATCAAGGATGGAGAAAAGAGAGCATTGTGATGATTCTTTCGAATACATAGGGGAGATGTTCCCTGATGAGAAGATTATGGCGGTGTTTGCTGAAGGAGCAGAGAGAGCTTGTGTAGTGGCTGCTCAAGGAATAGATCCATGGTACGCGGATTATGTCAACTACATTGCCATAGGAGAAATTTTGAGAGATCTCAACAGATATCAACTTGCGAAGTTTTAGAGGGATGTTGAGACTTTTATATGGTATGATCCATTCGTCTATAAGATTTGTACAGATTCTTCCATCCAAAGGTGTGTGTCCGAGATGGAGATGTTGAGTGTTCTTGATTTTTGCCATGCACAACCTAACGGGGGCACTTCGGAGCCCAAAAGACTGCAGCGATGGTACTTCAATTTGATCTTTATTGTCCTACTTTATTTAAATACTATGAATCCTATGTAGCGACATGCGATAGATGTTAAAGGATGAGAAATATAAGTAGAAAATATGAGATGCCACTTTAGCCGAGCATTGTTGTTGAAATCTTCGATGTATGGGAAATCGATTTTATGGGGCCTTTTCCCCCATCTAATGGATTTCTCTACATTCTTCTCACAGTGGATTATGTTTCTAAGTGGGTGGAAGCCATTCCTACTCATATGAATGATTCAAAGACCGTGTTGTCTTTCTTGAAGAAACATATCTTTGCCCGCTATGGAGTTCCTAGAGCACTTGTAAGTGATAGAGGTTTCCACTTCGTCAACAAGCTTCTTGAAAGGGTTATCAAGGAATATGGTATTAAGCATAAGGTTACTACACCCTATCATCTGCAATCTAATAGGAAAGCCAAGGTCTCCAACTGGCAAGTGAAACAAATTTTGGAGAAGGTAGTCGGAACTAACAGGATGGACTGGGCTATGAAGTTCGATGATGTAATGTGGGGGTGGTTCCGAACTACTTACAAGGTTGTGCTAGACATGTCACCTTATCAAATTATCTATGGGAAGTCGTGCCACTTACCCGTTGAGATTCAACATAAGTCTTTTTAGGCATTGAAAAGTTTGAACTTGTGTCGTAAGGAGGTAAAGAAGTTGAGGTTGATTCATATTAATCAACTAGACGAGTTCAGAAATCAAGCTTTCAAGAATTCGGTTATCTACAAGGAAAGAATGAAGAAATGGCATGATTCGAAGATCACTTATACAGAGTTCAAGCAAGGAGATGAGTTATTACTTTTTAACTCTCATTTGATGCTCTTTGCAGGAAAATTGAAATCGAAGTGGATGGGACCATTCATTATCCATAGAGCCTGCGGAGGGGGGAGTTTTAAGATCATGGACAAGGACGGAGACATCGTAACGGCGAATAGGCATCGAATAAAGCATTATAAGTCGCCGGATGATGCTTGCATCGTCTTGAGGATACCTTACATTGATATAGTACCGTAGTGACTCTTCGACGTTAAACAAGAGCGCCTGTTGGGGGCTTTTCCTCCTGTTTTATTGCTTACATCTATTTGCAAATTTAGAGTATAATCTTTTCTTCGTAATGTTTGTTAGGGGAGTTGATTTTTGCGGTATATTAACACTTTAATCGGTATTGATGTGTTGATTTTTTGCAATTTGCCAAATGCTTAGTGGTGTTTTATTTATTGTGTCATATACGGAGTATATATACATTTATTATTGAGTCTTAATGGTGGTTCTCTGAGTTAAAAGTTTTTTTGTTCCATAACTATTGAAAACTTTAGATTTTGTCTCAAAAAAGATATTTGTATTGATTTTGCCTCACGATTATTAGTTTTGTATCAATTTTGGCCAATTTTCGCTGGAACCCTAAAATTTCTCCGGAAAAGCAACATGTAACACACCTATTTGGGGAAAATCGGTGACCCTAGCTTAGTTGTCACTCCAATTAAAATTATACCAATTAAAATGCCACATCATATATTATGTTAAAAAAAAGAAAGAAAATACTAATTCAACATGACACATCATTTTTATATAATAAATTATAGTTTAATTAACAGAAAATTAAAAATATAGAAAACCAAAATAGATAATTAATTAAGTCTTTCATCATTTTCACTGATCCTCCGCTGCCACGTCCCACGAAATACTTATACACCACCACCAGAACTACAACAGCAATGAGATACAGTGCAGTGGTGTGGATCTTCTCAGGCCTTGTTTCCGCTGAAAAGACTTGATCAAGCCAAGCCATCCCCTGTGCGCCGGATTTTTTTAGGGCCTTTTGCAATCGATCGATCTTCTCAGCCCTGGTTTCTGATGGAATGACTTGATTAAGCAGAGCCAGTGCCTGATCGTTGAATTTTTGAAGGTTATACTGCGATTGCTTGATGGCGGCCACGGTTTCCGGCGGAAATAGTTTATGAAAGCGAGCCAGCGCGCCGACTGCCATGGTTTTGAAAGTCAGTGAAACTTCCATTAATTTCTCAACTATAGTCTTCACTGCTTCCTCCATCACTACCTTCTTCTCTCTAGTTGAGTGTCTTCGGAGTAAAGAAAGTGTTATTCCCAAATTACAGTGTAAAATAAAATAATATAAATTAAAATCCCCAATCGATAAATCCTAATCCAATCCCCTAAATTCTAAATTGATGAACCCTAATCTAATTCATAATTGACTTAATCTCCTTCCAAGCATTTATCCCAGCCACTATTGACAATGATTGCATTCTCCCTCAATGAAATCAACCTCTTCTGCAATGACGAACATGATGACGGCAGCGGTGGGTATCGTAGTTCAATATTGAGGGAAAACACTATTTTGTAATCCCTACTAATATGGCGTCATTCTTCAGTGGAGTCGACCGCGAGTTTCAGCAACGACGAAAGTCCTAATCTCTACCAATATGGCGTTGTTCGTCAGTGGTGTCGACCGCGAGTTTTAGCGACGACAAAAGTAAATGGGGCGAAAGTAAATGGGAAGGCGAAGATGAAAATAATAGAGGGGATGGCGGTGATGGTAGGGCGAAGAGGATGAACGACGGCGGCGGCGGTTGGGCAAAGAAGGCAGAACACCGACGATAGTATTCGAGAGTGATGAATTCCGATCTTTATATGAAAATTTTTCATTCTGAATCCTAATGGAGTTGAATCCTGGTGGAGTTGAATAAGTTGATTAGGGATTTTAATTAATTTTACATTGTTTAAATTGTTTTTTCCTGAATTAATTTATATTTTTGCTGTTATTTACTTAATTTATGTAATTCTCATATGTTTAATTAATGATGTGGCGATTCTATTGGATCAATTTTGCCTAGATATTCACATCACCCTCCCTCGCCAGATTCCTCCAAATTCATGTGTCATGTCCAACGCACGTGACCAGTTTCTGGTGAATTCTAGGGTTTCGGCAAAAATTGTGAAAAATTAAAATAAAACTAATAGTTGTGGGACAAAATCGATACAAAAATTTTTTTTGGGATAAAATCTAAAGTTTTCAATAGTTATGGGACAAAAAAAACTTTTAACTTATGGTTCTCTAGTTATAGTTTTGCTCTGTTTTGGTACCTAATGATCGTTTTTGATCTTGAAGTTTGCAGAGGACGAAGAAGAATCGAGTTTTAAGGATCAGAAGGCATGTTCGACCAAAGGAGAAGGTCGAACCAAAAGGGTTTGAGTCAAACAGTGGATTAGAGAAAAAATTACAGGTTGGTTTGACCAAGAAGCTGTTGTTCGACCAAGGGTTTGAGTCGAACCAGCCACCTGAAAGTTTGTTACAGGCTGGTTAGACCCCGATGCTATGGTTCGACCAATGGTTTGAGTCGAACCAGATTTAAAAGTCATCCAGAAGCGTGGTTCAACCATGATGAGGTGGTTCGACCACCTAGTTCGAGTCAAACCAGCCCAGGTAAGTCATGTTTAAATCTGATTTTTTACCCCATTCCGTACATTCTTCACACCACCCGCACTCGAATCCTCTCCGAACCAAAGATCCTCTCTTACAAACTTTGATTTTACTTCATTCTACTCCAATTAAACCACTTTCCAACCTTCCCATACTTGATTTCTCACGGATTTGGAGCATTTTAGTTGCAAAACTAGGGTTTTCCATCCAATTTGGGGATTTTCATATTTTGTTCATACTAAGCCATGGCTGGATTGAAAGGTGCATTCTCTTGACTCTATACTCTAGGATTAAGGATTTATTGCTTGATTTCAAGTGGGTAAGTTGATTGAACTAGTTTTTTTTATGTGGATTCATGGTGTAATTTTAATTTTTATTTGAAATTTCATATGAACAAGTGATGGGTACGGTGTTAATTGTTGATTTGTTATTAGACTTTGATGTTCTATGTGGAATTTAAGTGGTAAAGTGAAGCATGTTAGATTAGTTGAATTATGAAGCTTGATAAATTGCATGCTCAAGTGAAGAAAGTGAAGTTGATAATTTTTGTTGAAGAGTTGAATTGTGAAGTGAAATTGGAGTAGCATGTTATGGATTAGTTGTTTAATATCATGAATTGACATGCTTGTTTGAAGTTTATTATACATGAATAACTTGAAGTATTGAGTAGAGTTTAGTGTATGATTGAATTAGATTTAGGGTGGTTTTCTTTTCTTGTAATTGTTTGGTATTGAAATATTATTCTTGTAGGAAAATAAAAGGCAACTGAAGTTTGCTCCAAGAGGAAGGAGGATAAGCTGCCTCGTGAGGACAAAGTTACTAAGAAATTGTGCCAAAAAGAGAGGTTGCCAAGGCATTTTCATATTGAGATGGAAAATTGGGGAGAGATTAAGGATCGATGGGGTGCGATGTCAGATAAGATTACTCGCACAAGGTACCAGGATGATGATGCCATGAGAAAGATGAATATTCGGGATGATATCTTGTGGATGTTTGATCAAGTGGGCATCTGTCACTTCATGGAGCTGAAGAGACCTACATACTTTCATGTTACTGCAGAGGTGTTGTATTCGATCACAATCAAGAAGGGCTCTAGTTCTCTTCCATACGAGTGTTCATTCCAGCTTGGGGTGAGAAGAAAAAACGGACAGCTGAGGATTTTAATGTGCTGCTAAGGACTCCGAGGGGGATTTATAGGCATGAGAACGATCACTTCAGATCGAATGATATTTGGATAGCTATTTCTGGAGAGGATATGGATTTCAAGATGAAGGAAGCTCGTGCTTCTTTGATCCGAAACTCCATTATTATATACATGTATAGGTTTTGGGTAACGCATTGTTTGCCCGATCTGAGGGAAGTTACGTATCCAAGGGAGAATTGTATGATCTATGGTGTATGATAAATGGAGTGCAATTTAATGTGGGTTCGTATTTGATTCAGCAGCTCTACAGATTCAGGAGTTCCACTTTTCAGAGAGTTAATATTGGAGGATTGCTTACTCCTGTGGCTGAGTCGTACCACATGGACTTCACTAGCATTACACATATTTTGGAGGATCTGGATCTCTTGATGAGTGCATGTGTTACAGCTGGGTTTGCTTTGTACTGTGATGGAGATTGGTTTTACACTAGGGGTACTAACCCCTGTTCTTTTATTTTTCCATATGATGTGAGGGCCTTGATCACGATCCAGAATGATGAGAATAGGTTTACGAATAATTTGGCCACGATGCTATATCAACAACGTGCTTGAGAAGAGAAAATTGAAGGACTATGGCTGATCTGTACGCCGCTGGAATGTACTATGAGTTACAAAGGATAGTTGATCAAGGAGAACAGCTGCAGCAGCAGCCTCAGCACGAGGAGCATGTTGAGATGCATGAAGAGGAGTCGGAGCATCCTGAGATAGAGATTTAGCTATAGCAGCATGAGATGCCACTACCACCACATCCACAACAGCAACATCAGCATTGGGGCGGCCCTGATGACTATTATAGGGAGCAGTTTCGGTTGATGAACTAGCACTTTTTCAACCTTAACAATAATCAAAGGGAGATGAACCGCTAATTGGGCTTGCTGACTACGAGTTATGCCGCGCTAGATATGTGTTACAACGCGCTACATGCCAACTATGTGGTTATGGATCAGAGGTTGGGAGATTTGAGTGATAACTATGAAGCGTTGGATAGGAAGGTGGATAACCTACACAGTGATTTTGATGATTGGCGCAGGGGAGATAGTGATGATGATGCTCCACAAGAGTAGAGGGGGCCAGATTTTCATCTTTATCTGCTTCATCTCATCCCCCTTCTCTTTTATCTTTACAGGTAGGGTATTTGGTGGTGTGAGTGGCATGCACTAATATTTGATATTGATTCTGATGTTGGATTTGATTGCTGATACTTGATTTGGATTGATATGATGTGTTCTTTGATAAGTATGTTGCATTCGTATTTTGCATGTGTTGATTTTATTGATGAGAAGCATGTATAACTTGTTAAGTATGTGGAGTTCATTGCAGAATTGATCTTGATTATATACTATGAGGTGCTTAGGAATCTATTTACCCATGTGAGAATTTGAGTCTTATGAGATCATGCTACATCCATGCATGATAGTTTATTCTTGTGAGAATCGTTCATACGACTGTATTCTAGAACTGTGAGAATCCTATGTGAGACTCATGGTTGTTAGTTATTAGGACATGATCTTAGGCCATTATTGTTTATTTGAGTCACCTAGCTAAATTTTACCTTCCCATATGTTGTATAAATCATTGGAAGCCCTGTTAAGCCTGTAAAAGTTTTTTCTTTGGCATGCATTGATAAAAAGCCTTATTCATCCTTATTTGAGTATTGTTGAATACCCTATTCATTAATAGAGAGTTGATGTGAATATATGCTAGACTGAATGTGAGAAGAAAGGGAAGAAAAATATTGGTTGAGTGTTATGAAGGAAAGATAAATATGGTTAAATCTTGCTTAGGGGTAGTGCCTGAAACTGGTACCCCGACTGCTTAGAAGGGTAGTGCCCGAAATTGGTACCCTTGTACTTTGAAGAAAGAAGATGTTGATTCCAAGGAAAGAAGGAAAAGATGAATCGGAAAGATCATAAGAATAAAGATGGAGAAGTGGAAGATGTTTGATGAAAAGAAAAACTCCAAGGTAATTCTCTACTAGTGAGTTAGTCACTTTATCTATATTTTCATACCTTCACCAAAGAGCCAACATTACAACCCCAAAATAAGTCCTTTGTGATCCTAGTAATAAAGCGATTATGAGTTGATATTTGATACCTTTGCCAAGCATATGGTTCCGCATAAATATGAATTGAGTATGAGAATATATATTAACCTATTTAAGTGTATTTTGCACTTGAGAGTGAGAGTAAGTACTTATCTTGTGAGCTAGATGACTTAGTATTCCGAAGCGTATTATAATTGAGTGATGTTTTTGCATGAATGAAATGATGATGCGAGTAATACTTGTTTTAAATTGATAGAATTGCATGTGTTGGTATGTATTGTACTTGACTTGATGACCTTGTGAATTTTACACTTACTCTTATGGTTTTGATTTTGATGCCTTGGGACGAGCAACATGTAAGTTTGGGGGGTTTGATAAGAGTGTAAATTCACTTATTTTGAGCTTTGATTTCTGTGATAATGATGAATGATTTTATCTTAAGTCAAGATAAATCAAGATATGTAGTGGAAAGTCAAGAATCAAGTACGTGTGAGGCCGTTTGAGCAGATTTTCGAAGGAAAACAGGACAGAAGTGCTCGGAACCGGAAAAGGGGTGTTTTAGCACCTGGTTTGACCAAAGGAGAGGTGGTTCGACCATCGATTCTGGTCAAACCAGGCGTCTGGAAGTGGTTTCCGCACGGTTTGACCACGACATTATGGTTCGACCAGGCATGATGGTCGAATAGTGGTCGAACTAAAAGCCTGAAGATTTGTAGAAGTGATTCGACCATGAAGCTTTTGGTTCGACCGGTGGTTTAGGTTGAACCAGTCACCTGCCAGTGCATTCCAGCCCGATTTGACCAAGCACTTAGTAGTTCGACAAAGGGCCTTGGTCAAACCGTAGTGCGAGAAGCTTTCGGATCCATATTTTTACACCTTCAGTACGTGTTTTCATTCAAAAAGCCCATTAAAAGGTCCATTGGAGGAGCTAAAGGTTATAAAATGAAGATCCTACGTAGCAGAGAGACACCATTCATCACCTTCATTTAATACAACATCTAAAACCCTACACTATCCTATAGAGATGTGGAGAGAGATTCATCTGTAGAGCAAGTGGTAATCAAGTGAAGATTAAAGACGGAGAGAGACGCGACGGCATCCGCATCTAAGGTTTACTTCGCTTCTTAATTTATCTTGTAATTTTCAAGACTATGGGTAAGATCTATTCAACCACTATGATTGTTCTTCAATCAATCATGGGCTAGAACCGCCTTGGTAGTTCTAGGGTTTATGAAGGTCTTATGAGTTAATTGAACTTTCGTGTGTATACTGCATACTGTTGGATTGTATACTAAAAGTCTAGCTTTTTTGTATGAACAATCTTATAACAATTTATTTGAAATGAGAATCATATGATCAAATGATTGCGTCTTATAATTTATTTATATGCACGATGCAATAGTCCACTTACTTTATACTGTAGATAATATGTTGTGCGACAACACGCGAAAGATCATATTATCGGTTTCCTTATGAAGTATAAACAGATGCTCACAACCGAGATAGACGGGGACTCTCTATCGGGATGGTTGTAGTGTGATTTGGTATTAGCTTGTCTTGGCTATAGAATCACATTAGTGCACTTGTGTGTATTGAGCAGGACCGTTTTAGATCGTTCGACTTATACTGACTTATAGGAGAACTTGATCTCAGTTATTATGGAAGTTCGTACTCTTAATCCCTATACAATAACCTCGACACGTAGGGCAGTATGTATTTCTTTGATTCATCAATGGGTGAGATTTACATGTAATTAAATCAACAAACTCGATGAGTTGAGAAGTAGTGTTGTCTCTATGGTGTGCTGTTGATTGTAGAAGGAATCCGTGTCCGTCATAGGTTGATGATGTCCCCTTGAGGAGCTCATAAGGATTATCATGTAAACCCTGCAGGTGGAATTTATTCCGGCATGATAATGAGGTTGAGTGGTACCTCTTGGATGAGATATTAATTAATTGAGTTGTCAGTAACCTAAATTAATTAATGGACATTGTATATCTTAAACAAGGGGAGACTAACGGGCTCATAATAAGAAGGAGCCCAAAATGTAATTTTGGGATTGGAAAGGCAGTGCAGTAATAATATTTTAGTGGAATATATTATTATTATTGGACTTAAGTATAAGCTTTGGGCTAAGCTTGGATACTTAAGCCCAATGGAGGCCCAACCCAATTTCTCCTCCTGGTCCCTGCTGTAGCCCATGTATATAAATCACCTCTGCTTATCTGGAACCCTAATCTAATTCATTATTCACGTGTGATGAGGGTTGAGAGCAGAATGAGGAGGTCTCGTAGATCGTCGCCCACAAGACGTCGAGATCGGACTTGGGACATACGGCAGAAGATCAGAAGGTAGTTTGCTGCTGCTGTCCGCCACCTTCCGAAATTTATATAAAATTGCACAGTGATCATAATTCGATGATCAATATACTGACGGAAAGCCGTTGAAGAGAGGATCGTCTGATCACAAAGATCATTCAATTCCGACATCAGACGAGGAAGTTATGGCCATTCTCGTGGGACTGCACAATCTGTCAGCGAGAATCCTTCATCTTCTACATACCCTGGTGAACGGTAATCGTTTCTATGATTTATTGCTTCCGCTGATATTAGAAACGTATGGATCCCTAACAGGTCATGTTAACCAAACGATCCAAGTTCCAACACGTACAACATTACTTGTGGTTTATTTTATATAAGACTATGCCTTTTTAATTCATATTCAGAGTTGTTTTGTGCATCATTAATTATTATGTAGAGTTTGAATACATATCTTGATTATTGATTCAGTATGTTCACTGCTGAGCAGGGTTACATGTTATGATTCTTAGTGAGGGGACTCCGAAATCTTATTAGAATTATCTTATATAAATACTTATTAATTGAATCAAATTCGGGTTAATAAGTAGGACAAAGAAAATAATTTCATAGTACCTGTAAAAGGAGATCATATCGAGTTATAGTACTTAGTGCACATAAAATAATTGATACTGATAGTACCTAGAAAGGGGGGTGAATTATATCTCTTTCTCCAAGAATATTCACACGTATCACACACTTATTTACTTGTGTATATAGAGTAGATTTGCATAGTTTAGTGATGCATCCATACTCCACAAAGCAGGTTCGAACATTGATACACGAAAGGAAAGTTAGTTAGTAAAACTGGATGGCCCGAAGGACTACCTAATTTTTCACTTACTCACTTCCGTTTAATCTCTACTGCTCATTTATTTTAATTGTTATTTTAATTATTTGTTTATTAGTTACTTAATTCGTCACAACTATATTGCCAACTGATCATAGTCATTTTCACCTAGATTTTAATGTCTTTATTTGTGGATTTTTGGATATTTTTATCCATATTTGTGTGACTTTTGGTGGAGTTATTCTTATTTTGAGAAATGTGGTACGAATTGATAGAATTGTGTAAATGAGCTTAAATATGTGTAAAACAGGTCAAGAAATGAATAAAAATAGAGTCGGGAGAGAAACAGAGACGGAAAAAAGGGCCTGCTTGTACACGGGCCGTGTGCGGAATGCGGCCCTATAACAAGTAGCCATGTATTGTCATCAGAATTTGCTGCTTGCCTAGAAGGATAGCCGTGCATTGCTGCACGGCCCGTGTGCGGAACACGGCCCTGTAAGAAGAAGCCGTATACTTAGATCAGAAAACGCTACACGGCCATTACCAAGGCAGTGTACTGCAGCTCGAGTCGAGTCCGGAAGCACGCACAATACGCCAAAGTAGGTGTGCCCTACACAAGCCGTGAGCTGCAACACGGGCTGTGTAGGTGCAAAAACCTGTACAGTTTTGAGAAAGTTCTGGAGGCTTCTAGAAGGTCCATTAGTGATATAAAAGGATGACTTGTGCGAAATTTTGAAGGGAGATCAAATTCATAGCAGTTACACACACTCCACACCATATTTCCTCACACACTAGATCCATATTTCATCTCTATCCATTAGATCCATCCAATTTCCATTTGATCTCCACATTCAATCCATAAATCCATCATCTAATCCATTCATCCATCATTTGAGAAGAGTGAAGCATCAAGGAGAGGAGGAGTTGATAAATTGAAGAGGAGGAAGGTTTCTCCATGCAAGGGAAGCCAATCTACTTTTCATTTGTTGATTTTCTTCTTATTTTGGCTAAAATGGAGCAAAGCTTGATTTGTATTGAATTAAACATCATGTTTAGTGGTTAGTCCTATAGTAGGACTAATCATATGAATGGTTGAGGTGAAGAGTTAGATATGTCGAACTTGAGTAGTGATTTGAATTGATTTGTGGATTTTCTTTTATGATATATCAATCATGTTTCATTTCAATGTTTGTGTGATTAAATTTTCTATTCATAGTATTAGGATGGTCATTCCAATGTTGTGAGTGGATGTTTAATTGAATCATATATTGAAATGTGCATGCATGTTAGTATAAGTGGAGGTAAGTCATACCCTCCTTAGGCTTAGAACATTCATAGAGAGAAACTTAAGAAATTGAGTGAAAAGAACCAACTTATGATCGTAGTACCTTAAGGAAATTGACATTAAGATCAATCTTAGGAGATTTAGACTTATAAAAGAGTCGAGAACCTAATTGCCTTGGCCATAGGGATTAGGGGTAAAATTGTGATTGCTTTTAATCCACAAGTTAATGAAAATTACTATCAAGAGTTTTTCATATCTAGCTCAAGTCTTAACTATGAGTATGATTAGTCTTGCTCTCTTCTCAAGTGAATTCTACATCCATTCCATTCATCATTTGCTTGTTGTTTGATCATTTACTTTGTTAGTCATAATTCTAGTTAATTGAGTAGAATCGTAAGTAATAGTTTTAAATAACAAAACCTTCAAATTATCATATTTACAAAGCATAAATCAATGAAAAATCCGGATACAAGTATGAGTTTACTTTCCCTTGGGACGATATTATTATAAATTTTGTACTTGGTTACGCGTTTACTCAATGATAGAGTATCTTCCTCTTAAACATTTTACTAAAAATGCGACTAAGAACACCAACCTAGTCTTAATAATTTAGCTCATAATTAAATTGATAATAATACGTCCCTTGGGTTCGATGATCACTTGGTCTCTTATCAAAGCTACAATAATATCCTTCATACTTGGGGATTAGTTGTGTGTTGAGAAAATGCTCATCAGGGATAAAAAATCTATATTGTGGGAGCTAGAGTACTTGAAGGATTTGGAATTAAGACATAATTTGGATGTCATGCACATAGAGAAAAATATCTGTGATGCTTTAGTTGGAATATTGATGGTTATTGATGGCAAGTCTAAAGACACTATCAAGGCACGCCATGATTTAAAATATATGGAGATAAGAAGTGAATTGCATAATAAGCTGAATGGAGAGAAGCCACATCCTTCTTACACTCTCACACCGGATGAAAGACATGAGTTATGTGTTTTTTTTTAAATCGATAAGGTTTCAGATGGTTATGCAGCCAATATCTCAGGGAAGGTTAATGAGAAAGAGGGGTAGTTAAGCGGCTTAAAATCACATAATTATCATGTTCTTTTGCAAAGATTGCATCCCATTCCCATACGAAAGTTTTTATCAAGAGATATATGTGGAACAGTGATTGAACTTTGTGATTTTATTTTCAAGAAACACACTGCGAAAACATTACATATTGAAGACTTGAAAAAAATGAAAGGTGATATCGTGGTCATTTTATGCAAGTTGGAAAGAATATTTCCTCTGACATTCTTTGATGTTATAGTGCATTTGGCAGTTCATCTTCTACGAGAAGAACTGTTAGCTAGACTTGTTTCATCACAGTGAATGTATCTCTTTGAGCGATATTTGGGTACACTAAAGAGATATGTTATAAATAAGGCAAGACTAGAAGGTTCTATTGTAGAGGCATTATAGTTAATGAAGCTGTGACCTTTTCATCAATGTACATGAGCCAACTGGAGAGAAGATTTACAAGACCGAAGCGAAAAAAAGGTGTTGATCAACCTACCTTGTGTGCTCTGAGTATTTTTCACAATGAGCTAGAGCAATTGGTCTTCGTAGAACTCATAATTTGTCACTGGCTTTACGGAAAAAAGTACACTGGTATATTCTTAATAATTGTCAAGAAGTTGAAAAATATATAACATAAGTGTACACAACATTCAACTTTCACATTTTTCTTTTCAATTTTATACATATAAGTTTAATCATTTTATGTAATGAAGATATGGACGTGCTATCAACTTCTGAAATATCTTTGAATTCTATTATCACACGTCTAGAAATGGAATTTCCTAGGTGGTTTCAAGAGAAAATGATTAAGATGCATTCCATGAATTATCCTGAAGCTACAGATGAACTATACTCGCTAGCATTAGGTACAGATCTCGAGGTGCACCTTTATGATGAATATGCTATAAACGATATTTGGTACCTCACAAAAACTTGAGTTGCTCGACAAACTACTCAAAATAACGGGGTTAGTGTACCATCATTAGACGACAATGAGAACTTAGTTTTTTTTAGAGTTTTACATTAGGTTGTTCTGGTGTTTTATAACTTAGGACACTAAGTTTAGTGATTTTGGTGCGAGTGGTTCCAATGTAGCCCCAAAAAGAAATCAGTTATGCAAGAGTTTGGGCTCACATGTATTGATACATCTAATACATGGTATGGTGATAATCCTTTTATCTTGGCTTCTCAAGCACAACAAGTATATTAATTGGTTGATATAAATCGTAAGAAAACATTGGAAAGTGGTCATGAAAGTGCCACATCGTTGGATTTTAGATGCAATCAATGGAGAAGATGAATGTATTGAGGAAGACAAAACTGCAAATGCAACCAATGAACTTGATCAAGATATTTCATTTAATGAAACCATTTTAGTTGTTGGACAAGAGTTGGAGAAATCACAACTTTGTAGAAGTGAAGTTTCACCTGGAATGTGAATTTGATAGATGCACAAAACTAGACCTTGAATGAAATGGAATATTTTCTAGTGGATAAAAATGAAGACACCAAAATAGAAAGTTGTGATGATGAGCCTATTCTTCAATCAGATAGAGATAGTGACTAGTTTGTTTTCTCAATATTTACGATTTTTCTAAATTTTAATTATTTTCAATTCTACTGTTGATATTGTATCATTGTTAAGTTTTTGTTTAATTTTTTTATGAATTAAGTATTTATTTTGTGTTCTAACTATTATATTCAAATTCTATATCTAACATTTTTTTGAAAAGAAATGCCACCTAAGAGAATAAGAGAGGATCTTCATACATAACATCAAGATGAGGAGACTGATGATGATGAAACTCAAGAATTGTCTTTAGTTGGTTAAAAGTGATATTTTATTTCGATGTTTATTTGTATAACACTCTATGACTTTGTAGACTTCTCTACCACTCCCCCAATTTATGAAAATCATGTTGATAAGAAATCAAGACATATTGAGCAGCTCAAAAGTTAGTACAAGAACACAGAAAGTTATCCATCACTTTTCGTCCCTATGATGGTCGCTCACTGGAGCATTCACAACACTATTTGCAACTGAATTAGATGTTGTTGTTAAAATATTTGTTCCCCTACAAATCAAAAAATGGAAAAAATGTGACTACTGAACAAAAGAAGCCCATGTTTGATCGATTATATGTATGTACATTTGTATTATTTCATGTATTGATATAAAGAGAGGTTTAATTTTTTCCCTGTATTGCAGAATTTTTTCCATCAAGACTTAAGCACGGGCCCTGATTCTGTAAAAGATGTCATAGACAAATGGATGGGTGTTTTATTTCGCAACTGGTAAGCTGTCGCCAGCCCAACAAAAATAAAAATTTATAATTATTCGACTCAATCTTATATAATATATAAGCGTGAGTACGGGTCGAACCCAAGGGAGTGAATTGAAATTGATATTAAATTGAAGTGTTCGATTGTGACAAAATGAAATAAACAAGGGGGGATTTCGTTAGGAGGATTTTAACTAATTTTTGCAATTAACCAAATGACAATTTTTAAGAAATCAAAGATTCAAGATCCCAAACAAACCTGACCCAAGAAATTGATCCCCTCCCAATATTCTAAGTGAATTATTCAATATGAAATAAAATCAATACAAAATAACTTGAAACCCCTAGGTTGATGGTACGACCTACCAACCCGACAATTCCCTTATATTAAATAATTTAGGGTACGACCGCCAAATTATCCTACTCACCTAGCGACCTAAGAGGTTCGAACTGGACAAGGTATTAAACACGAGGAATTAGGATTACAAGGCTATGAAGACAGGAGTAGTTAATCATATAACCATGACCCTATGAATTCTAGAGGTACTCCCTCACTTTGCCACTTAAATTACAAAATTTGACAATTACGGATCATAAAAATGCAAATTGACAATAGATCATGCAAGAGAAAATATAGATGGCCATCTATCTTAACAATCACACAACCTTAATTCAAATCAAAGCAATTCATAGGATAAAATTATAAGCATATCAATTAAAATATCTTATCAAACAATTGCTAGAACATACGGGAGGTCCACAAATTTTTGAATCAGAAAAAGGGGCTAGCCCATAAAATTCATAAAGAAAACTAAATTAAAATAAATAGAACCAATTGTTGTTGATCTGATTGCAATCTTGGAATATCAGAACTCTACTTTGCTTCCTTTCTCCAATGTACTGTTGTGTACCCCTCTTGCTTGCCATCTCTTCCCTCTTTATTTTCCTTCCTCTGACCTCTTTTCTTGCGTAACTCTCAAATCCCAATTCAATTCAAGTTTGGCTTTCCTTTTCTTTCCTTTACTTAATTTGGTAATTTTTCCTCTCTTTCTGCTCCTTGAGTAACTCCCAGATACAGACAATTAATTTCCACTTTGACTTTCCCTTGCAACACATGTTATGGCTGTCCAAATATTTTGATCACCAAAGCTCTTATAATGGCAGCCAAATTTGAGGATTGTAAAATCCTCCATTTTGACCTATTTGAACACAAATTAATTTATTAAAGTAAATATGCTCTAATAATAAAATAAGTCGTAATTGGCATACAATGGACACATAAACTAATCAAAAAGACAGGATTTAACTTTAAATATCAATGACAAATCACGACTTATCAGCAACAATAGATCAAAGATGCGCACGTATTATAAAACTCTCGATCATCTATGGAGATGAAGCTGATTGGAAACACTTGTGCAAGTTATTTGAAAGTGACAAGTTCAAGGTAAATAACTATGGATGGATAAATAATATATATATAATTTTTAACTTTTGGAGCTATTGAAATACGAGACATTATTTTCCTTGTTAATTGTATAATGTTCTTGGTTTGTTTGGTAATTTGCTTTATGTTTGTAATCAATGTTTGCAATTTATATATCTGCTAGATATTGGTTTGCTTAGGAACCTTGATGTTTAGTAATGTCGTTAATTTTTTTTATTTTCAGTCATGTTAAATAATTTTCAAAGATTCTGTTATATCTACTGGAATTTTCTAGAAGAAATGCAAAAAAATCAAGAGAAGCTAACAATTAATCATTGCAGAGGTTCTAAATCATTTGTGCGACATAGTTATGAAGTTGTATGTATAATTTTATTTTAAATATTTGCTCTTAGATTTTAATTCTCAGTGTCTATTTTAGGGTTATGCACCTAACCAAGTTGATCGAATTGAGTTGTACAAGCAAACTCATTGGAACAAAGACAATGGTTGGACTGCGGGCGCCGAAGAGATTCATGTATGATTTTTACTTTTTTTTTTCTAATCTAAATTTTGTAATGAGACAAATATATATTATAATTAATGCCCTTTACTTCTGTGTTTCTATTATTTTAGGAGAAAATGATAAATCATTAAGGATGCTTACATTGTTGGTGAAGATAGTCCAATTTCGGATAATATAGAAATAACAAATAATGTTTGTGATGAAATCCTTGAGTTACGATTAGGATATGTACCAGGTTTGGGTCATGGACCTAAACCAAATCCAATGCTTTCTAATCATCAAAGGACTTCTAATAGTGAACTCATGAAAAAACTTAAATCAGCTGAAGAGTACATTCAAATTCTGAATCAAGAAATGCATATTTATAAACTTACAATGAAGATGCTTAAAAAGTTTGATCCTTCTGTGTATCATTCCATGCTTGAAGAACATGACTCTCCAATCCCGTCTCTGTAATTTCAAAGTAAGTATATTATTGAGGTCACATATTCATTCTTTATTAGTACTCCCTATAAAATTTAATTGAGGACGTAAACAAATATGGTAATTGAGTTAGAATTTTGAATTTATGATTATTTATGTTGTCTCATTTGAAACTTGTATGTGCTACTATAAAGTGTTATTCTATTTTAAATTGTCTGTTGATATGTAGACTATATATGATAAGTAGTGGTTTTATGATTTTCTATTTTGGATTATTCTTATTGAAGTCTCTATTCAACCTATGGTTTTTTTAGGTTTTTACTTGTGGTTTTTCTGGAAGTTCTAGCTTATTAGTTTTGTTTATCCTTTGTTTTTCAAGTGCATTATTATTTTTTTTTATGCATGAGATGTTTCAATTAAGGTGGGATTCCCTTTATGTTGATTTCTAAGCATTTTAGGCTTTGATGACAATGATGATCATATCCAGAGGTTCATTTATCCTTTGGATTGTGATAGTAGCGGTTGATTATTTGTGTGTAAAAATATGAATAATCATAGAAAGAGTTCTTAAGGTCCTGTGTTTTATCTTGAATATCTCTTTGCTAGGATGTCTGTATCTATTTTTTATTTAAAATTGTAGATTACCTTCAAAAGTATACGTTTCATGTATGTAGCTTTGACATCTTTGTAGGAAAAACATGACTAATTGATGAGGCAGGAAAAGAAGTCAGACATCGCGAGGAAGAAAGAAATGCATCTGAACTTTTATTTTTCCATGTTGTGAATAAATGGAATATCTCTGGATTTCCTTAGTTTTTTTCTGCTTTAGATTGAGACCTTTTTAAATTTTGATTTATTTGGGGTTTGAGATACAATAATTTTCTTGTTTCATTGAATACTACTCCCTCCGTCCCATAATAGACTTACCGTGACTATAGACACGGAGTTTAAGAAAAGTTTCTTTTTGACAAACTTTTTTGACTTTTGGAGAGTAATGTAATATTTTTATGTAGTAAATAAATTATAAAGTATATTATGTGTATTAGGTGGGAGTGTTAAATTTGTAATTAATATGAACTTTTAGGGTGTGGATTGATGCGATATTTCCTTTTTTGGGTATTGAAGTTTAATGTGGGACAGACAAAAATGGAAAAAGTGTGAAGTTTATTATGTGACAGAGGAAGTATAATATTTAGCATGTGGAGACTTTTATACTTTTGAATATTTTGAATGAATTAAATATTTTGTTTTTTATACTAGTTTATTTTAAATGATTATTTCTGTAGGTATGAAATGAAATAATGAATAATATTTTTCAGAATTAAAAAAATATATTATTGGGATTTCGTGGGAAACAAAATAATTTCGTCACAAAATTTGTGATAAAAAATTATTTATAATATTTTGCTGCAAAAAAAATGCGATGAAAATAAAATATTCGTTGCAAATATTTGCAGCAACAATTAAAATTTTGTAACAATATTTTTATGGTGAAATGTATCAATTTTGCTGAAAATTTTGGTACCCAAAATTCAAATTTTGTCGTTAAATTTTGGCGGCTTTGTATAGCTATTCGTAGCAAATGCTAGCAATGAAATAAAAATTTGTCATTAATATTTTGCGATGAAGTTATAAAAATTTGTAGCAAATTATTGCGATAAAATTTATAATTGTTATCGTTAAATATCTGCTACAAAATAAATCAATTTGTGGCAAAAGTTAGCGAAAATATTTTAATTCACCGTTAAATGGATTTGTGACGGTTATATTCTCACCAAATTTAGCGACAAAAATATTTATCGCTAAAATGAATTAGCGACGTAACACACTACTTTAACGATTTTGCAGCTAAATCATCATTTTCTTGTAATGGGCATTATGGCATTAAGATTTCTTAAGTTGCCAAGGGTCTTGGATGGCTCCTGAAGAGATGTTTCCTCCTTCGATTCTACGATAAGACCTACCTCCACCTCCACCTCCCCCCAAATGCTTCATTATCCTAAAGCTATTATATATGCACTTAATGGTTTCACACAAGAAAAACGACTAATTTAAGAATTTGGATCAAAGAAGGAGTGGTGGAGTAGTTTTTTGTGTTGGTGTGATGAAGAATACATATGGGAGGGGCTTTTCAGTTCAAGAGTTAACCAATAAATGTAGGAAGTTTAATGGTATCTTGAATTTAATTTAATGGTTTACCGATAAGTTAGTAATAATTAATAAAGATTAAATTTATAATAATTTATTGAAATCAGTTATAAGGTGTAAATTGTAAATATAAAAACAATAAAACGACAAAATGGGAAGAAAATATTTCTCAAAGACATGGTACTTTTAATATTACTCAATTTTCAAAACGTGTGTTGCACGTTGCTTGCATGTTGTACATTATAGTACTCTTTCATTTTCATACAAGTTAAGATAAATGACATTTTAAGGGTAATGTAATATAATTTTTTTAATAAATAATTTGTAAAAATATATATTATGGAAAGAACGGATAATAATTTTTAATTAAAGTATGTTTTGGAGATAATAATGGAATATCGTTTTCTTTTATAATAGTATGAAATTAACGTTGGGACGGATTAAAACGAAAATTGTAAAGTTGACATATAATGTTATTATTTGGAAGTTGTTAAAGAAAAGTGAAATTTACAAGGCAATTGAATTCTTGCAAGAAATATATCCTTGATGTGGTATAAACTAAAAAAAAAATAAAAATAAAAGTTAAAACGATGACTTTGTGGTATTGATTATGAATTTTGTGCTATAACTGTGGAATTGATTATGAATGATGTGGAGATATGAATTATCTACTTTATTTTGTTTGTGGCCGTGTTGTTACATATATAATTAAAGTTAACTATCCAATAATATGGAGTAATTAATTAGTGGATATATATTTCATGCTAAAGGTGAAGAGAAATGGTAAGAGTAGAGTTGTTCTTGACGAAGATCGATTCTTGCACATGAGAGAGCATTTCATGCAACTAGATACCAATTTGTAAAACTATTACTACATTTATAATGTTATAGGACAAATATACAGAAATAATTATTGCAAAAGAGAGAACATATTTGCAAATAGAACATCATATTAAAATAAATGAGTGAAATCTTTTAAATTAATGAAAAAATATGCTTATCAAGAAAAGTGTCTTGTAACAACACGGAGTCATCCAATGGTTCACGATTATTCTCCTCCTCTTTAAGCTCCTTCTGCGTGTGCACTCATTGTCTCATTTTCCTATAATATCCTTGTGTTTCTTGTACATCTCTATTTTTATTGAATCCTTCAAGTGCGTCCCCCTAGCAGTAGGCTCCCTCCCCTTCATACAAAAACGTTCAGACATTAACTACACCCCTCTATTATATCACAAAACCCGAACCTCTTACTTCAAATAAAGTTACTAACAGCACTGAAATATTATAAAGTATGGATATGATACAAATGAGATGGTCCTAATGCCACGCCGTGTGAACAAATTCACGATTTCTATTCTCTTGAATATATAACATATGGAGTATTTGAGATAAGAATTATAAAAAAAAATAAGATACTCATCTCATTTCAAATCTTAGAAAAGGATATATACGGAGTATATAGAGTATTTCACCCATGGAAACACTACTAAAAAAGGATCAAAATAGAATAAGAATTCACATCTTTCATCAACAGTCTTCGTTTTTTACCTCGATATATTATCAGGGTTTCCTTTATTTTTAACTACAAATTATTTCAATAGCTTTCAATGTAAAACTCTCACCAGCAGGACCAACGATAATGTCCACTATCCATTCATAAATGATTCACCTCGAAAAATATGTGCTCTCTGCATGTTATGTAGATTTTACAAAACATGAGTAATAATGGTAGGAAAATTTACATCATCATCTACAAATCTTCACTAATATGAACCAGAATCCTATGTGTCCTAGTTATTAATCCAAAATGTTAACCTCATACTTTCTAAATGAATTTGTAAATATAATTTATCAATTAGTAATTGCTAAACCGTAACCATGTCATTAGAAAAGCCTTAAACAATACAAAACAGAAACTTGGTATTTTATTAAACAATCATGTGCAAAGCTACTTTCTCTCACAAAAGAGTACATATTACTCACCTACTTGAATCCAAATACACCCACATGTCTAACATCCTTGAAGATTATCAACTCCTGAATACTCAAAATTTTATAATTCTTACAAAAGAATAGGTAAAATGTTGAAGAATCATGCAATCTTCAAACGACATATAGGATAATAATTTCCAGCAATTGGATGGTGTTTTTCTATGTCCAAATCATCTCTATAACCTCAAATCTGCTAGTGAACAATTTTAAGACAATAACGTAAGTGGCAAAAAATACTCACAAATGGCTACATGAAAGCTAAGGCATCACTGTCTCAGCACTTCGAATCCATCATGCAAAGAGAGTGAAAGCAGGACATATCGATGCTCATAAAATGCATTGACCATATCTTTAGTTTTTGCGCCTCAACAACTCAATCCTTGTTTTTTGGGTAGGAATATAAGAGGTAATTTTTCTTGCCTCTCTTCATGGTTATTGGATTTCAGAAATAGCAAACAGTTTGAGCGCCTTCAAAATAAAACGGATGCACTAAAAAATGATAAAATTAAGATACTAAAAAAAATCAATAATTGGAAACAATTTGAATTCTTTTAGACTTTAGTGGGAATTAAGAACATTTATACTATAAAAATATTAAAATCTTGGGTGGATTAATTACCTATTATGAAGACAGCTGCTCTCCATGAACCAATGGAAGATCTTACAACAGTTCTTCCTTTGTAATCCAGAAAACCATACAATTAGAAACAAGTCAAGAATACGGGCCTGTCTGAGGTAGCCGTGTACCGTCATCAGAACACAGAGCTCGCCGAGGAGGAAGGCCATTTTCTGGCATATGAGCCATGCGCTGCTGCACGCCCCGTGTGCAGAACACGGGCCTTTAAGAAGAAGCCGTGTAATGTCATCAGAAAATGCTACACGGCCATGACCAAAGCCGTGTAGCGTAGCTCGAGCTGTGTCCGGAAGCACGCACAACATGCCGAAGTAGGTGTGCCCTACACGGGAAGTGCGCTGCTACACGGGCCGTGTAGATGCAAAAACCTGTGCAGTTTTTAGAATGTTCCGGAAGTTTCTAGAAGGTCCATTAGTGATATAAAAGGGTGACTTGTGCAAAATTTGAAGGAAAGATCAGAATTGAGAGCAGTTACACACACTCCACACCACATTTTCACACACTAGATCCATAAATCCACCTCTACCCATTATATCCATCCAATTCCATTTGTTCTTCCACAATCAATCCATAAATCCCTGACTCAATCCATTCATCCACCATTTTGAGAAGAGGAAAGCATCAAGAATTGAAGGAGTTAGCATATATAAGAGAAGGAAGGTTTCTCCATGAAAGGGAAGCCAATCTACTTTTCATTTGTTGATTTTCTTCTTATTTTAGCTCAAATGGTGTAGTGCGCCTGCTACTTTACAAAGATGCATGATGGCCATATTTGATGGGTTGATAGAAAAGATCATGGAGGTGTTTATGGATGGTTTTCTGTGTTTGGTTCCTCATTTGATAGTTGTTTGTCTAATCTATCTATTGTTTTGAAGAGATGTAAAGAAACTAATCTTGTCTTGAATTGGGAGAAGTGTCACTTTATTGTGAAAGATGAGATTGTTGTTGGGCATCATGTTTCGGCCAAAATATTGTAGGTTGATAGAGCTAAGGTGGTGGCAATTGAGAAGCTTCTACCACCGACTAATGAGAAAGGAGTGTGATCTTTCCTTAGACAAGCAGGATTCTATAGAAGATTTATCAAATACTTCTCAAAATACTTCAAACCGTTCTTTCACTTAATTGAAAAGGAAGTTCCTTTTAATTTTGATGATGAATGTCTAATAGCTTTTCAGGTTTTGAAGGAGACACTTATTACTACACCTATATTGATCACAACGGATTGGACTTAGCCGTTTTTACTTATGTGTGACACAAGTGATTTAGCACTTGGAATTGTGCTTGGGCAGTTGAGAGAGAAGAAGTTTTGCACCATCTACTATCGAGTAAAACTTTTGATGCAGCACAAAAGAACTACACTGTAACTGAAATGAAGTTTTTAGCTGCTGTGTATGTTTTCAACAAATTTTGACAATATTTGGTTGGCATGAAGACTATAGTGTATATGAATCATTCTGTGACCCGATACTCGATGGAGAAGAAGGAAGCAAAGCCCAGGATTATTAGATGGATTCTTCTTCTACAAGAGTTTGATATGGAGATCCGAGATAAGAAAGGAATGGAGAATATTTTGACAGATCACCAATCAAGGTTAGAGTCAAGGGAGCATTGTGAATATTTGTTTGAATACATAGAAAAGATGTTTCCGGATGAGAAGATCATGGCGGTGTTTGTTGAAGGAGCGGAGAAAGCTTGTGTAGTCGCTGCTTAAGGAATGGATCCATAGTACGTTGATTATGTAAACTACATTGCATCAGGTGAAATTCTAAAGGGTCTCAATAGGTATCAACTTGCCAAATTCAAAAAAGATGTTGAGACTTTTATATGGTGTGATCCATTTTTCTACAAGATTTGTACAAATTCTATTGTCCATAGGTGTGTGCCCGAGATGGAGATGGAGAGTGTTCTTGATTTTTTCCACGCACAACCTAACGGGGGCACTTTCGAGCTCAAAAGACTACAGTGAAGGTACTTCAATCCACTTTGTATTGGCCTTCCTTGTTTAAAGATTGTGAATCCTATGTAGCGACATACGATAGATGTCAAAGGATGGGAAACATAAGCAAAAGAGATGGCATGCCACTTCAACCAAGCATAGTAGTAGAGATTTTTTATGTATGAGAAATCAATTTTATGGGGCATTTTCCCCCATCTAATGGATTTCTCTACATCCTTCTTACTGTCGATTATATTTCTAAGTAGGTGGAAGCGATTCCCACTCACATGAATGATGCAAAGACGGTGTTGTCATTCTTTAAGAAATTTTTTTTCCGCTATGGAGTTCTTAGAGCACTTGTGAGTGACAGAGGTTCACACTTCGTCAATAAGCTTATTAAAAGAGTTCTCAAGGGACATGGTGTTAAGCATAGGGTTACTACACCCTATCATCCTCAAGCGATGGGCATACCGCAGTGTCTAATCATCAAGTGAAACAAATCCTATAGAAGGTATTTGGAACCAATAGAAAAGATTAGGCGATTAAGCTCGATGATTTTTCATGGGGTTCCGGACGGCTTACAAGACTGTACTAGACATGTCACCTTATAAAATTGTATATTTGAAGCCGTACCACTTACTCGTAGAGATTCAACATAAGTATTTTTGGGCCGTGAGGAGTTTGAACTTATCTATTAAGGAGGTAAAGAGTTGAGGATGACTCAATTCAATCAATTGGACAAGTTTCGGAATCAAGCTTTTAAGAACTCGATGATCTACAAAGAGAGAATGAAGAAGTGGCATGACTCGAAGATCACTTTCAATGAGTTCAAGCAAGGAGATGAGGTATTACTCTTTAAGTCTCGATTGAAGCTTTTTACATTAAAATTGAAATTAAAGTGGATAGAACAGTTCATTATCCATAGAGCCTGCGGAGGGAAAAGTTTTGAGATCATGGACAAAGACGGAGACATCATAGCGGCCAATGGGCATCGATTGAAGCACTTTAAGTCACCGAATGATACTTGCATTGTCTTTGAGGATACCTTGCATTGAAGTGGTACTGTCGTGACTCTCCGACATTAAAAATGAGCGCCTGTTGGGGGCTTTCCCTCCTATTTTATTGTTTGATTTATTTTGTGTGAGTAAGAAATTTTTTATATTTAAGGTGCTTACTAATCAGCAATTATATCTCTTTGGAAATATAGTTTCGACTATGGTTTCTACTAGGTTCGGGGGTGTGTGATGTTCTTACCTCATCGTAGCACCAAGAGTATAATCTTTTCTTTGTAACGTTTGCTAGGGGAGTTGATTTTTTGCTGTATATTGAAACTTTAACCATTTTGATGTGTCGATTTTTTACAATTTGCCTAGTGTTAAGTGGTATTTTGTTTTATTTTGTAGTGTGAGCAGAGTTATAGATGATTTAAAGAGTCTAAGTAATGGTTCTCTAGTTATTCATCTGGCTTGATATTATGCTTAATGTTTTTTATAGTCTAAGTTTTGTAGGGGATGAAGGAAATCACAAAAAATGGAGTATCGGAGAGCCGCTCGACCAAAACTTTCACCACTCAACCAAGCACTAAGGTCGAGCGTTGGTCGAGCGACAACCCCGACTTCTAGTTCAGAGTTATCAACTTACAGAGTGGTTGCTCGACCAAAGAGGAGGCCGCTCGACCTGATAGATATTCGAGCGGTGGTCGAGCGGGAGAGTAAGAACGATTTCACCTTATAAAGCCACCGCTCGACCAGGTCAAGAGTCGCTCGACCTGGGCAAAGAAGAAAATTTGCGAATAAAAGGTAAGTTTCAGCGTGCGCTCGACCATTTTCTTTCCACCCTCTCTCAAGCACTCATCCCAAACTGTAAGATTTTCACTCCATACCCTTAGTATACTCTTCTTTACCCAAAACACACACATTCCACATCTATTTTGGGAGATTCAAGTTGAATTTAGGGCTTTTTCTTCTCAATTTTGAGTTTTTGTTCTTCGATGCTCATACACATCAATGGCTGGAGATAAAGGTATGCTTTCTTGACTTATTACTCTTGAATTGGATTGTTATATACCTAGTTTAGTTGGGTAAATGTTTAAACATGTTTTTGATTTGGATTGAATTTGAATTTTGGGTGTTTTTTGTTGAAATTTTACATTAATTTGCAGTAGTTCAATTTTACGTTGGAGGAATTTTGTGAAATTAATGATGCATATGATACGGACTTGGGTTGAATTTTTGAATTTATGCATGGGCTCGTTGATTTTGAGTGATGATTATGAGTAATTGGAATTGTGGAATTGTGGAATTGTGGATTTTTGAATGCTTAGGAATTAAGTTTAATTGTGAACATTTTTTAATTGAATTTCAAGCATGTTGGTATTTGTTGAATTAGATTTTACTCCTTGTATTACTTAGGACATTCAATTGGATTTCTTCATGATATATCTTGTGAGATTTATTGTTTCAATTTATGAAAGCTTGTGAAGTTGTGGAAAATTAAGTTTGAATGGTTGTGCATATGATTTGAAGTCTTGAGTAGAGTCTATGTGATGACTAGTCCTAGGATTGGTATATTTGTTTCTATGCCTACGTTTGGTATTGAAGTATAATTTTTGTAGGAAAAGGCATAGCATCCTCGTCTAAGAGGAAGGGATCAGGAGCATCAAAGAAAGGATTGACGACTAAGAGGCTTAAGAAAAACAAATTGATGTCGTCCGATTTTGATATACAAATACCGTAGTGGGAAGAAAAAGGGAGCTATGGGGAGTTATTTTAAGAAAGATTGCTCGGAGTAGTTATTAGGACGATCATGTCATGGTGGAGATGAATATAATCAATGACATCAGGTGGATGTTCAACCAAGTAGAAACAATAGTTTCATGGATCTATAGAGGAAAACCAATTTTCACATCACAGCTGAGATGTTGTGTATAATGGAGGTGATTCGTGGAGAGCACTTTCTTCGGGAGAGCGCTTGGTTTCAGATTGGAGGGGAGCCTCATTTCATGTGTATGTCTGAATTTAATAGAGCATTTGGATGCCCAGAGAATGTCTCAACGCAAGAGGATGAAGGATTTAATGTTGATGATTTTTGGAGATCGATTACTAGTTTGCAAGGAACTTATGATCCTCAAAGATCGAGGGGACGGGAACAGAAAAGAAAGGGATCTGAAGGGCTGCTTTCATTTGCAATTTGGTGATCACATACACGAATAGGATCCTCAGAAATACGATATTTGCCCGAGCTGAAGGAGTTTGTATTCCGAGAGAAGAGTTGTATACCCTATGGTGCATGATGAACGAGATTCACTTCAATATTCGTTCTTATCTATTTCAGCAGCTGCATTGATTTACTTCATACACGTTTCAGAAGGTCAACATAGGGAGGCTGATTACTCCAATTGCGGAGCACTATAACATAGATTAGTCAAGATATAGGCCGGTCCTCGGAGACCTAGATTTGGTCATGTCAGCATGTGTGAGAATGAACTTGGCTCGAAGGGAGGATGTTGTATGGATGTTTATTCATGAGTTCTCACCGCTGTTCAGATTAATGCGAAATTGTTGATGAACGCTCCTCCACATATCACGATCTCTACTACTTGTTGTGCAAATGGAGATTGCAAACAGTGGCTCAGATGCACTTGAACGAGGTCTATCTGGACCTTGATATGATTCTGGTAGGAGAGCAGGAGGAGTTCGATGAGGACGAGCCACATCAGCTACCGCAGCAGCCATTTGAGCAGCCAATTCCTGAGGTACATATGAAGATGCCTCATAATTTTACGGAGATGGGAGTTCCTCTGATGCAGCCACCACCACTGCAGCAACATCAGTGGTATAATTTTTGGAAGGATCAGGATCACTTTTATAGAGAGCAATTTCGAATAATGCATGAGCACTTTGCCGCATTGAATACCAACATGTAGGAGACGAACCGCCAACTTGCTTTGGCGAACACGAACTATGTTGCGCTCAACCTCAAGTATGATGCTATGGATAAAAGGTTGGGAGATTTGTATGAGAATTACGAGGCTTTGGACAGGAAGGTAGATACCTTGCAAAGGGATTTCAATGATTTACGCAATGATAATGATGATAATGATGCTTCAGAGGAGTAGTGTGCGCTAGGTTTTCCTTTGTCCGTTTCCTCTCATCTCCCTTCTATTTTTCACTCGACAGGTTAGGTTTTGAGTGAGTGGTTGAGTTGGGTTAAATGAGATTGATGCATGAGTGGCATGTACTTGATATTCATTATATTGATGGTGTGATGGATACTTATACATTAATGATGATTTGATGGATTGAGTAGATATATTCACTCTTTTATATATATGTGCACTTGTATATGAAATATGTTGATTTCGTTGATGAGAGGCATGTATGTTTGATTACTTGTAGTTTATATAAGAATTGATATTGATTGCCTACTTTGAAGAGTGCTTAGGAAATCTATTACCCATGTGAGAATTTGAGTCTATTAATCATGCTACATGAATGCATGATAGTTTATTCTGAAGAGTTTTGTTCATACTTTCGTATTCTAGAACTTGGCTTGGAGTCTTGTGTGAGATTTATGATTGCTAGATACTAAGATATGATCTTAGGCCATTATTGTTAATTGAGCCACTTAGCCAAATTTTACCTGTCCTTATAATATGTACATCATTGGAAGCACTATTAAGCCTTTAAAAGCTTTTTCCTTGTTAAGCCTTTGATAAAAAGCCCTTATTTTACCTTTACTTGAGCCTTTTAAATATCCTCTTTACTAGTAGATAGTTGAGGAGAATAAGTTGATGGTGATGAATATGAAGAAGAAAAGAAAGGAGAATTGGTGATAGTAATGTAAAATGAAGAAAAGTCATGGTTAAATCTTGTTTGGGGGTAGTGCCTGAAACCGGTACCCCGACTACTTAGAAGAGTAGTGCCCAAAAGGTACCCTTTTATTCAAAGAGAATAAAGATGCTGACCAAGTGAAGAAGGAAAAAGGAGGATCGAAGAAGGATCATGAGAATAAAGTGGAGAAGAGGAATTAGTCATTTTATCTATATTCTCCTACCTTTACCAAAGAGCCAAACTTATAACCTAGGAATAAGTCCTTTGTGATCCTAGTGTTGAGGCGATTATGAATTGAGTTTTAAGACCTTTGCCAAGCTTATGGTTATGCGGATGTGTGAATTGATTATGAGCGTATATACTAACCCTTCAAGTGTACATCTTTTACACCTGTGTGTGAGAGTAAACATTTATCTAGCGATCTAGATGACTTTGCACTCCTAGAAGGATTATGATTAATTGATGTTTTTGCATGGATGAAAGGTATGCTGGTTGCATGCTTTGAATTGATGAAATTGCATGTGTATTATAAGTTGTGCATGTATGAGGATCTTGTGAATCACACTCTCTTGCCTTTATTTTGATGTCGTTGCCTCGAGACGAGCAACATGGAAGTTTAAGGATTTGATGAGAGTGATAATTCACGTGTTTTGAGCTCTGATTTACGTGAAAATTGGGTACGATTTGGTCTATAATCAAGGCAAATCGGGTTGTTTATGGAAAAGTCATGAATTAGATGTTACTGAGGTTATTTGAGCACATTTATACATGAAAACAGGTCAAAAGTGCTCAGAATTGGAAAACATGAGTTTCGAGAAGTCGCTAGACCTGGAGAGGAGCCGCTCGAACAAGCTATGTGGGTCGAGCGAGGGTGGATTTGGTCAAGCTAGGCACCGGACAGAGTTTCATCTTACAGGGATACCGCTCAACCACCGCTCGACCGAGCCATTTTAGTCGAACGGGGACATGTTGTTCTATTTTTGATAATTTCGACTCTCCTGTGTGTGTTTTGGCATATTTTCAATGAAAAAGCTCAGTAAAGGTCCATAAAGAGGGTTTACAAGTATAAAAAGCAAGGTAGATTACATCAAAAAGAGAGTTAGATTCCACATACATCCGACACCACATCTAAACCCTAACTCCATCTGTAATGAGAGTGTAAATTCACGTAATTTGAGCTCTAATTCTTGTGATAATGATGTATGATTTGGTCATAAGTCGATGACACTCTAGATATGTAGTGGAAATTCACGAATCTGGTGCGTGTGAGGCCGCTTGAGCAGATTTTCAAAGAAAAATAGCATAGAAGTGCTTGGAACCAGAAAAGGGTATTGTAGGACCTGGTTCGACCAAGAAGTGAAGTGGTTCGACTACCGGTGCTGGTCGAACTAGGCATCTGAAGTTTTATATCAGAGCGTTCAACCACGATTATGTGGTTCGACTAGGCGTGATGGTCGAACCGTGGTCGAACCAGAAGCCTAAAGAGAAGCAGTGGGTGATTGGACCACAATTCATCTGGTTTGACCAATGATTCGGGTCGAACCAGATACCTGCCAGTGAATTACAGGTCGATTTGACCAGGCCATGAGTGGTTCCACCACTGGTCTTGGTCGAACCAATGCGCGAAGAGATTCTGGATCCGTATTTTTACACCATCAGTATGTGTTTTTGCTCAAAAAGCCCATGAAAGGTCCATAAAGAGAGCTTACAAGTATAAAAGAAAGCTTACGCAGCTGAGAAAAGAGAACGATTCACCACCTTCATTCTGAACAACATCCGAAATCCTGCCATCATCCACAGAGCTATGGAGAGAGATTCGTCTATCGAATCAAGTGAGAACCAAGTAAAGATTCAAGACGGAGAGAGACGCGATGGAGCCCGCATCTAGGGTTTACTTCGCTTCTTAATTTATCTTGTAACTTTTAAGACTATGGGTAAGATCTATCCAACTACCATGATTGTTCTCAGATCAATCATGGGCTAGAACTGCTTTGGTAGTTCTAGGGTTTATGAAGATTTTATCAGTTGATTAAACTTTTGTGTGTATACTCCGTAAAACACTATTTGTGATTTATTTTATATAAGACTATGCCTTTTTAATTCATACTCAGAGTTATTTTGTGCATCATTAATTGTTATGTAGAGTCTGAAAACATATCTTGATTACTGATTGAGTGCGTTCACTGCTGAGCAGAATTACATGTTATGATTCTAAGTAAGGGGACTTCGAAGTCTCATTAAAACTATTTCATACAAATACTTGTTAATTGAATCTTATTCCGGTTAATAAGTAGGACAAAGAGAATAACTTCATAGTACCTATAAAGGGAAATCATATCGGGTTAGAGTAATTAGTGCATGAGAAATAATGGATACTGATAGTACCTAGAAAGGGGGTTAAATTATATCTTTTACTCCAAGGATATTCACACGTGTCACACGCTTATTTACTTGTGTCTATACAGTAGATTTGCATGGTTTAGTGATGCGTCCACACTACACAAGGCAGAGTCGAACATTGATACATAGAAGGGAAATTAATAAGTAAACTAGATGATCCAAAGGACTACCTAATCTCTCACTTATTCACTTTCGTTTAATCTTTACTGCTTGTCTATTTTAATTGTTATTTTACTTAATTGTTTATTGGTTACTTAATCACCACAACTATATTGCTATATTAGTCTCAATAAGTTAGAAAATAATTAAATTGATAATAATACGTCCTTTGGGTTCGATAATCACTTGGTTGCTTATCAAAACTACAATAGCATCCTTCACACTTGGGAATTAATAGTGTGTTGCAAAAATGCTAAACAATCCGCATGAGCTATAAAGAGAGATTCGTTCAGCGAATCAAGTGAGAACTAAGTGAAGATTCAAGACAGAGCGAGAAGCGACGGCGCCCACATCTATAGTTTAGTTCGCAACTTAATCTTTTTTGTAATTTTCAAGACTATGGGTAAGATCTATCCAAACACCATGAACGTTCTCCAAAATGTCATGGGCTAGAACCGCTTTGGTAGTTCTAGGGTTATGAAGGTTTTTATCTAGTTAATTGAACTTCCGGTGTATACTCCGTACAACACTACTTATGGACTTATTTTATATATGACTATGTATTTTTAATCCATATTCAGAGTCGTTTTGTGCATCTTCAATTGTTATATAGAGTCTGAATACATATCTTGGTTGTTGATTGAGTGTGTTCATTGCTGAACATCATTCCATGTTATTATTTTAAGTGAGGGGATTCGAAGCGTCATTAGAACTATCTTATATAAATACTTATTAATTAAATTGAATTTGAGTTAGTAAGTCGGATAAAGAGGATAATTTTATACTACCTATAAAGTGAGATCATATCGGGTTAGAGTACTTAGTGCACGGGAAATAATTGATACTGATAGTACCTTTCTTGTAGTTATGTTCTTGCTCCGAGATAATTCAAACGTGTTACACGCTTATTTACTTGTGTCTATAGAGTAGATTTGAATGGTTTAGTGATGCGTCCATATTCCACAAGTTAGCATCGAACATTGACATACTGAAGGGATTAATTAGTGAAACTGGATGGCCCGAAGAGCTACCTATCTTCTCACTTGTTAACTCTCGTTTATTTTCTACTGTCTCTATTTAATTTGTTATTTAATTATTATGTTTATTAGTTTAATAATAATTCTCCAATCAAATTGCCAAACATAGTTTCCTTTAATTTAAATAATAATAAATTGATAATCAATCGTCATTTGGATTCGATATATAACTTGGTCTCTTATCTAAGCTACAATCACATCCTTCATACTGGGAGATTATTGTGTGTTGAGAAAACACTCATCATTGCTACTTCGTAATCTAAATTCGGGTTCAATATGGTGGTGGTAGATTTGGAGAAGCTACGATAGCTTATGATTTTGAATAAATGGGTAGAAGTTAAAGGGATTGTAGGAGAGTAGGATTATAGAAATAAATAAATTAATTAAATGGAGAATGGTGTAATTGATAAAATATAATTAATAAAAGATTAAATTAATTATCGTATAATTATCTATTGGAGTAATAATAAGGATGGAAAGGTAAAATTTGAAATAGAAGGAGGGCAAAACAAGATAAAAATGTTTTACATATCCATGGTACTTTTAATATATTAGGTATACACACATGTATTGCACCTTGCATTCACGTCACACTTTTTTTGTGTTTTCCTTTTTATATAATTATGTAAGTTGTACTTTTTCAAAATAATAATGAATAAGTTATCCTAAATTTGTCATTTATAAATTATATGAAAATTTATTTATATACAATGCATTTGTAGGCCAGTTTTACATCGCACTTTTTTTAGTTTTTTATCTTATTTTTATTACGTAAGTTTTAAATTATTAAAATAATAATGAATCAGATAAGGTAATTTGGTATTTGTAAATTACATCAAAACCTCTTTATATAAAATGTTTTTCGTAAGACAATCATATTCAGATTTAATCAAGACTTTTGTGTTTTGCATTGATATTCCTCTAGAAAGAGTAACGTATAATTCTCTATGCGAGAATACATGTTGATAAAGATATACTCCAACATTATGTATTGTTTGTCTTTGAGCCTTATTTATGGTCAAACATAGTCTGATGGGAAATTTTTTTCTGATGAATTTGAATGGGTATCCCTCATCGATTGTTGGACTCAATGGTATCCTTGGAATGAAAACTTTCTTTCCAATATGTTCTCCAGTTGTAATTTCGGCTCGTATTAAATGCCTGGTAAAGTCTAGGCAAATTAATTGGCTCCCATTGTAAAGTCCATTTGCTGGATCCAAATTCCTCAACAACATGATTGGATAATTTTGTTTTAACATCAGTCGATGCGGTGGAATTCCATTCGGTAACAAAGTGTTTAAAAACTCTTCTTGATACTAATTCCCCGTATCATCGAGTGCACTATCAAAACTGATAAACTCGGTCAATTCTCCTATATATTTATCAATCATGATCTCATTTATTTCATCAACGTACTCATTTGTGGTTGTCAGGATTGCTTTTTGAGTAATGTATTCTGAAAACCTTGCATTCCTTTCAACATCTGAGTAAATTGAATTAATCAAATGGAGCTCTGGAGAAGAGTTTTTGTCAGCACAAACTGCTATCTCTTTTGGCAATGAGATAAAATCATCCATTGTTGTTTTTTCTATTCCATTTCTTATCCTTAGTAAATATTCTGCAAACTTCTTATCTACACTTGCCCTCATATTTTTGGATAGCTGTATTTTCTCCTTTTTTTTCCCAAAGATATGATCTTACCAAACTATCACTTATTGTTTGTTGTCTTTTTGCCTTTGGTACCACTGGGAGTACTTGTCTGAAATCACCTCTGAATACTATTACCTTTCCTCCAAATGTTTCAGTAGAGTTTATTATGTCCTGGAATGTTCTGTCCACTGTTCCAATTATATTCCTTCTTGCCATTGGTGCTTCATCCCAAATAATCAGTGATGCTCTTTTGATTAATTCAGCTCGACCACTCTATTTTGAAACATTACAAATGCTTGTTTCTGTAGTTCTCAAGGGAATGTTAAATCCCGAGTGTGCTGTTCTGCCTCTCAGTAATGTTGAAGCCGAAACTCCTGAAGTCGCAGTTGTTAATACAATCATCCCATGTGATCTTATTTCTGCCAATAATATCATGTAAAGGTATATTTTCCCCGTTCCTCCAGGTCCATCAACAAAAAAACTCCATTTTTCTTACTGTATATTCTATTCGGTATAATCCCGTATGCATTTTTTTGTTCCTCAAAGAAATGAACACCTTGCAAATCTCTGTAAAATGTTTCAACAGCCAGCTCATCCGCTATTTCCTTTTAAACTCGCTCAGTATCGTGGCTCTCATCTAAAGTTATCTTCTGCAAGTCATATGAATTTAAAATTTTCCCAATTGAGTCCAGAAATGATCCAATATCTTGAAGTTTACGATTTTGCAAATATTGTACTGAAGTATTGTTATCTCTTTGATAGTCTTTAGATAAGAATTCAAAGAAGAGATCCCATAACTTCCGTACATCAGTAGGCACGCAGTGCACAAGGATTGTTGCGAATAATCTTCTGAGTTCTTGTGGCATTTGGAATTCAACTGCCTCATTCAAACATTCAACAACACTATCATTTGATTCCAGAAAACCATTTTTTTTGCAGCTTCTTTGAATAACAAATATTGTTCCCCTGCCACAGTCATTAGATCTTCAAATGATTTTGGTCCTCTTTTATGATTTAACAATATCCGCTCATAATATCTTTCTCCTTCCCCTAGGTTTGCACTTGCTATTCTTGAAGCACGTTTCATTTTTTTTCTTTTTATCCAAACGCAACATTATTTGTTCCAAACATAACGCATTGGAAATTCTCTATACAAAAGTTTTCTTGCATCTTCATCTTTTTTGCACATCTCAAAGAATTCAGTTAGCATAATCTTTGTTGCTTTATCATACTGAACAACTTTTCTAAGATCTTGCTTCTCCCAATAAACCACGAACTGCTGATTCGTTAAATGCAATTGAAGAGTGATAATTGCAGGGGATATTTCATTTAATGGGAAATCATAGATTTTCCATAAAGCTTCTTGTGCAGATACCCATCTTGCATCTTGAAAATTAATAATTTCATTTATTGGCCTTTTTTCATCATCATGGTCTATGTGGACTGCTGCTCTATCATGTCCTTTGTAGATGTACTTATAAAGGTATTTAACAGCCTTTAAACTCGAGCAAATCTCAACATTAATGTGACAATTATATCTCATCAATCGATAGGGATTGTATTGAACAATCCATCTATTATCAAATGTGAAGTTTCTTCTTTGCACCTACAATTAGTATTGATAACATCGAATTAGTAATTTTTTTAGTTTATGGAAATGCGACACAATAATTTTTAAAAAGTTAAATGTAAAAAATTAAGAGGTTTTTTTTATATCATAGCATACCTTCCTCCCATCATCTTTTCTTCTATATATTCGGTATGCATCATTTCCTTGCATGGTAGTCATTGAGAATGGTCTTGGATAGTTAAATCTGCATAAATCATTAATCATGCAAGCGTACTTTGGGTTATATTTTCCACATGGGTCATGTGTCATGTGTCGAACCACGCACTCATACAATGGAAGATTGTTCTCTCTATCTGGAATCTCTGCACTTATATACTTGTCATATTGGTCCTCATTTGTAATTTTATCATCACTTTTCAGAATTGTCAACATGTGGCCATGTGGAATGCCTCTCTTTTGAAATTCAATGACATAAATAAATGCTGCAACCTTTTCAAAAATTTCTTTTTCAAAATTTGATCTTTTAGATCCATCAATTTTCCTTCGAAAACTCTTGTTGTCAGATCAGGTCTATCTTGCAGAGTTTGGCCTGGTAAGAGTCTATCTTTTATTTCTTTCCAGTCTGGATTGTATGTCAATGTCAAGAAGATGTCTGGCTTTCCATAATTTTGAACTAGTGCCATCGCATCTAAATAAAGGAGACGCATGTCCCTTGGTCCTCCAATAAAAGATGGGGGAAGTACCGTTCTCAATGTTGAGAGTGAAAATAAGCATGTTTTAGTGTCCAATTTAAAACCTTTATGATGAGAATTATTGTTATATACTAACACAAGTGTCTTATATTAAATATATGTGGAAAAATGTGTGTTTCAGGTGTTTTGTTGTGTTTTAGGTGGAAAAAGGATCAAAAGTGCAAAGTTGGAGAAAAGGTGTAACTTGTACAAGAATGCTGGAAAACGCACGTCCAACTTGTGTAATTTTTTATGTCCTTATGGAACTCAGAAGAGAAGGTTGTTTTGGCTTAAGAAACGCCTCAATCCGATCCCAAACGAGAAAGTTATAATCAAAATGGTGACATCGTACAAGTTGTGGCGAACAGAACGGCTGTGCTAGTTTTATGGCTTGTTACTCCTTCAAATGTCCAAGTTTTTGTGATTTCCATATATAGATATAAATCCAAGGAAGAGAGCATCGCGTGAGCGCAAGAATTACTCAAATCAGAGCTCGTATATGGAAGTTCTACGCGAAATGGTGAAAATACGCAAGATGGTTCGACCAAGAAGCTTGCGGTTCGACCAATGGTTTGGGTCAAACCAGGAACCTGAAATCGTGTTACAGAGTTGTTCGACCTCCTTGATCTGGTTCGACCAGCCATGAAGGTCTAACCAAATGCCTAAATAGATCTAGATCTGTATTTTCACACCCTAGTGCGTGTATTTTTGTATTTTCTAAGAAAAAGCCCATACAAGGTCCATAAGGAGAGCTTACAAGTATAAAAGAGGATGTAGATCACACCAAGAGGAATCCACAAAACCACAATCACTCTACACCCCACAAGGGGGATCACCCTCCAACCATCATCCACATCCCTTTCTCCATCCATCCATCGCTGTGAAGATTCGTCAGTGGAATCAAGAGGAGAACCAAGAGAAAGATTCAAGATGGAGAAGGATGCGACGATGCCCAAATCTAGGGTTTCCTTCGATTCTTAATTTATCTTGTATTTTCCGGACATATGAGTTATATCTATCCAACACCCATGATTGTTCTTCGCAACATCATGGGCTAGAACTGTTTTGGTAGATCTAGTGTTTTTAAGGTTTTATGAATTAATTAAACTGTATTGTGTGTCCTCCATAAAACACTACTTGTAGATTTATTTTATATATGATTATGCTTTCTTAATCCATATTCACGGTCGTTTTGTGCATCTTTAATTGGTATATAGTATCTGAATATATATCTTGGTTGTAGATTGAGTGTGTTCACCGCTGAACAGGAATCCAAGTTATGATTATAAGTGAGGGGACTGCGAAGCTTCATTAGAACTATCATATATGAATGTTTATTAATTAAATTGAATTCGGGTTAGTAAACATGATAAAAAGGATAATTCAGTAGTACCTATAAAGGGAGATCATATCGTGTTAGGTTCTAGACATGGAAAATAATTGATACTGATAGTACCAAGAAAAGGGGGTGAAATTATGTCTCTTGCTCTAAGGTTATTCACACGTGTTACACTCATATTCACTTGTGTCTATAGAGTAAATTTACATGGTTTAATGATGCATCCATAATCCACAAGGTAGAGTCGGCCTGCACTTGAGAGGGAAGAAAAAGATCATCCAAAGTCCATAAGGAGAGCTTACAAGTATAAAATAGGATGTAGATCACACCAAGAGAAATCCACCGCAACACAATCACTCTACACCACAAAGGGGGGATCACCCCCAACCATCATCCACATCCTTCCTACATCCATCCATCACTGTAAAGATTCGTCTGTAGAATCAAGAGGAGAATCAAGAGAAAAATTCAAGACGGAGAAGGACGCGACGACGCCCACATCTAGGGTTTCCTTTGTTTCTTAATTTATCTTGTATTTTCCGGACATATGGGTTTTATGTATCCAACACCCATGATTGTTCTTCGTAACATCACGGCTAGAACTGTTTTGGTAGATCTAAAGGGAGATCATATCGTGTTAGTTTCTAGACATGAGAAATAATTGATACTGATAGTACCAAGAAAGGGGGGTGAAATTACGTCTCTTGCTCCGAGGTTATTCACAAGTGTTACACTCATATTTACTTGTGTCTATAGAGTAGATCTGCATGGTTTAATGATGCATCCATAATCCACATGGCAGAGTCGTCCTGCACTTGAGAGGGAAGTTAAGTAGTAAAACTGGATTACCCTAGAGCTACCTATTCTCCTGCTTGATCCACTTTCGTGTTCTTCTAGTGCTATTTTATTTTATTGTTATTTAAATTTAGTATTTTAGTTGATACTTAATTCCACAACTCTTATTGTCTTTCATCTAAGTTAATTTAGTAAATGATTAAATTAGTAATACGCCGTCCTTTGGGTTCGATATTTAACTTGGTCGCTTGCTTAAGCTGCAACTGATATCCTTCATACTTGGGGATTAATTTTGCATGCAAAGAAAACGTGCATCAAGTTTTTAGCTTCGTTGTCGGGGATGACTGTTATTGTTAATTTATTATTTCTAATTGATTAAGACTTTTATTTGTGATTATTTATTTCTATCTAACCTTAAATTTTTCTTAGGTACTTGTGGACTAGGAAAAGGAGTGGAAGGAAAAGAAGGAATAACACATAGTACTAAACATGGCCGGAGCAAGGCAAAATCTGGATAATGTTGCCATACATGAAATTTTCATGAACTATGAGATTAGCAACATGGGATTGATATGAGCAAGGGGGTAAGATGATGATTTTGAGATACATCCCGCTCTTATCAACATGGTAGAGAAGAATCCCTTTTCTGGAGGTTGTTTTTAAGATCCATATCAGCACCTCTGAAGATTCCTTAGTTATGCAAACACTCAGAAGGGTGTTGGAGCTAATGATCATGCTAGACGGATTGCCCTATTCAAGTTCTCTTTGATTGATAGTGCAGAAGCTTGGTATGAGACTTTTGATGCCACAAATTGCACTACATGGGACCAACCACAGCAGAAGTTCTTGGAGAGATACATGCTACCCTCAAGGATCTTAAGAATGAAGCCTAAGATCACCCAATTTGTTATGAATCAGGGTGAGAAATTCCATGAGGCGTGGAACAGGTTTAAAGATATGCTCAGGCGGTGCTCACAACATGGGATGACTAAAGCTCAGTATATAAGCATCTTATACTATGGATTGGATTGTGAGTCGCGTATTCTTTTTGATGCATCATCAGATGGAATGTTGTTATCTAAGACAGCACTTGAAGCAGAAAAGTTAAAAAGACATCTTTATGAATTCACGTGACTGGCCTATGAGTTAAAGGAACCTATGTAGTAGGTAAAGTGGCTCAGGTTGAACATCAAGTGGTGAAGCCGAATAGGTATGATGAGATTTGTAGGCAATTAAATTTTATTGCCTAAATAAATAAAATGGAATGGATAATATATTAAATATTAATTAAATATTTATTTACTTATGAATTTAAATAAATAAATTTCTAAAATAAATAAAAAAATAATTGATAATTAATATAATTATTTGAGCACAAATCCAAGTCAAATGTGTTCGATGATTTATATTAAATGGACTCAATCTAAGTCAAGTGGGCCTGACTCAAGTCAACAAGTCCAACAAATTAAATCCAGCAGACCTAATTGAATTAAATAGGCCAAGTCAAATCCCGCAGGCCTAAATAAATTAAATAGGCCCAAGTAAAATCCGACAGGCCTAATTAAATTAAATAGGCCCAAATTAAGTCCAGCAGGCCTAATTAAATATCACATTCAATCCAGCAGGTCTGATTAAATAAAGTAGGCCCGTATCCAGTCCAGCAGGCTTAATTAAAGGAGAAAAGCTCAACATATCTTTTCAAGGAGAAAATATCTCTCAAGTGGTTATTTTCTCCACCTATAAATAAGGGTCTTCAGTCCTCATTCCAGACACTCTTAAAAATCCTGAAAACCCTGAGAACTCTGAAGAAACATTGAATCTCTACGAAGATCAAGTTATTCTTCAAAGATCAATCTAGAAACACCATTCAATCTGAGGTCAAGGTGTGGAGCCCCTCAGATTCAACGTTTTCTTCAAATAAAGTTCATCAAGTTCATCCAGCAATATTCGTGAAGTCAACGATGTTCTAACAAATTGAACTGCGTTCTTCACGATAAATCATCAAGTCAACGTTTGATCCGAACAAAGGCTCGCAACTCCAGACGAACGTTCTTCAAGTCAAACTCGAGCACGGACAAGCTTCATCTGAAGATCCGGCTCCAAAATTTGATAAAGTTAAAGAAGTCAACTCAAGAGAGGAATCAGAGGATAACTAGAGAATGTTCACTTAATTTTCAAGTTCAATCCATCTTGGAATATCTTTGTAATTTCCTTTGTGTTTATTATTATTTAATAAATACAAAATTTTTTTTTACAAATTTTGGCACACCCGCTGGGACAATTTTTACCTCTCATCTCTTCTTCACATAAGCAAAGTAAGATGGTTCCGCTAAGAGTCAAAGTCAACAGATCAGCTTCTGTCTCCAAGTCTTCGGAACTACAAGTTGTAGCGTTAATGTTACAACCAAAAGCATGTCAAAGAATGTGTAGTCTGAAGTCTCTTCGGAGACAAATTCTTCAGTTGGAGTTATCCCCAAAGGAATACCTTATAATGATCTGAATGATAAAAATGAACATGGTAACCTTGCTAGCTCAACTCCTCTATTTGAAGAAAGTCCATCGTCTGATTCATACATAGCCTCAACTATGGCAACAAACACTTCGTCTGTTGATGAAAAATTGGCAAGCTTAACTGAATCCATTGCTGCACTTTCCAAACAGAACCAAGAAAAAAGTGCTTTTATCTTAAAACTAATGGAGAAAATGGCTGGTGCCGAAACAAGTCAGGCTAACGAAAATTAAGATGAAGATGCTAAAAATGAAGTAAATGACTCCACAAAACATCGGTCGACAGGAAAAAGGGTGATTGAAGAAGAACTGAACATTTCCCATGACGATATGGTCTCTATCAGCCAGCTAAAAAGCATTATACTTGGGACAATGAAGGACCAATTTGAAGAGAGCTCCAAGCCTTCATTCACTTATGCTAAGCCTTTTACTAGGAGGGTTGGCAACTTGAAGATGCCACCAAACTATCAACCCCCCAAGTTCCAACAGTTTGATGGAAAAGGTAATCCAAGGCAACATATAACATATTTCATTGAAATATGCAATGATACTGGAATAAATGGAGATCATATGGTGGGACAATTCATTTGTTCCTTAAAGGGAAATGCTTTTGAATCGTACACCTACTTGGAGGCCAATTCTATAGATAGTTGGGATAAGATGGAACAATAATTCCTTAACCATTTCTACAGCACTAGGAGAACGGTTAGTATGACAGAATTGACTAACACTCGTCAATTTAAAGAAGGGCCAGTAATTGAGTACATCAATCGATGGAGATATTTGAGCTTAAATTGTAAAGATCGATTGTCTGAAGTCTCTGCCATCAAGATGTGCACACAAGGATATGCAGTGGAGCCTTTGTTACATACTTCAAGGGGATTAAACCTAAAACCTTCGAAGACTTGGCCACAAGAGCTCAAGACATGGAGCTAAGCATGGGGGTAAGTGGAGTTGTAGAGCCATCGATTCCTGGATCCTACAAGTATAAAGAAAAGCAAGAGACCAGGAAATAGGAAAACCCTACAACAAATCTTCCGAAAAGGTATCCGTGTTGACAAATGCATTAAATGTCAAATTTTAAAAGAATGAAAATGAAAAGGATGATGAAGTAAAGAACGATTCCCAAGAAAGGGGGAAAAGAAGATTGACCTTGAAAGAGATGCAAGAAAGGAAGTACCTATTCTTGGATTCGGATGTCCCAGGATATTTGATGATCTGCTCAAAGACAAGCTTATTGAGCTTCCTAAAATGAAGTGACCAGAAAAGGCAGGACAAACTGACAATCCGAAATACTGCAACTATCATAGACTGGTGGGTCATTCTATGAAAGATTACTTTGTCTTTAAAGACAAAGTTATACGATTGATTGAGCTAGGGAAGATTTTTCTAGATGAGGATTGATGAGTGTGTAAATTCACGTGTTTTGAGTCTTGATTCATGGGTTAATGATGTAAGATTTGATCTTAAGTCAAGATAAATTATGTGGTATAGTATAAAGTCATAAATCAGGTGCATTTGAGTCCGTTTAAGTGGATTTTCAAGGAAAACGGGATAGAAGTGTTCGGAACTGGAGAAATGGTGTCGAAGACACCAGTTCGACCAAGCAGAGAGCGATTCGACAAGCATGTAACGCCCTGGTATTTCGCAAAAGGGTTGGGAGGCTACTAGATATAAAATTCCCAATATAATAATAAAGGGGTCGAGAATGCACAATAGAAATAATATTAAAAATAATCTCCAAATCGATAATATTGTAAAGTAAGCGTAGCATAAAGATTCTTTTACATATTAGCGTCCACTCACCCGAGTAGAGCGAAATATCCAAAAAAATTATGTTCAGATGATATATCTAAAATAAAGTTCGAATAAGATACCAAAATATATATCGTAATACAAGTCCTCTAAGGGCTTTGGACATCTGCGGGGCCTTTTCATCTTCCAAAGCTTATTCTGAAAATTAATAAAGGGTGAGTGTCTGAAATATACTAAGTAGATTAACTAAAAATGATTGCACAGTTAAAAATAAATATGTATGCCAAATATACCATAAGATGTAACACATGTCATTTTAATGAAATAATTTTGCACATCGTCGTTCGATAACTCATTGAAAATATTTTAGACCGAATCGTCGTTCGATAACTTATGTTAGTTGGTCAGTGCACACTGGGTCGTCACCCAAGTACGATGTTAGCATACTTTGAAATACATTTTAGTACTGAACCGACGTAGCCAGTAACTTGTGTTAGTTGGTATATGTGCACCCAGTCGTCACCCCATACATTTGTTAGTAGAAAAATGTTTTCATCGAACTAAAAGCACATATGACACGTAACATGATATATAAGTAACACATATCACATCTTAACATAGCAATCATGACATAAAATATAACACTCAGTGAAGAGTGAAAGTTACCCCACCTTGAACTTCTAGGGATATAGTAGACTGGACTAGACTTGCTCTTTTGTCTTCGGTATGCCTGCAAGGGTATACTAAAATAAGTTCTACTTCTAATAATAATTCCTAGTACTTAAGCTAAATTTATAATATTATATAATTTTGTTAAAAGTCGAATTTATTAAAAATATAAATTATGAAATTTTGGGGTGTTACAATCCATCCCCCTAAAAATAATTTCGTCCTCGAAATTCAGAAAAAAAATCTCAGTTTTACGTAATTAGAGTAAATAATAAAATAAATACTTATGTACCTTGAAGCTAACGTCGTGTACCATGTGGATGCGTAGTGAATATAAAAAAAATCATTTTTTTTGAAAATGAAAGTCCACATAATAGTACACAGGCAAATAATTTATTTTAAAATAACGAGTCCACAGAAATGTAGACCCGCTCTAATACCACCTGTAACGCCCCAGTATTTCGCTAAGGGGTTGGGACGCTACTAGATATAAAATTCTCAATATAATAATAAAGAGGTCGAGAATGCACAGCAGAAATAATATTAAATAAAATCCTCAAAGCAATAATATTGTAAAGTAAGAGTAGCATAAATATTCTTTTACATTCGTTCAGATGATATATCTGAAATAAAGTTCTAACAAGATACCAAAATATAGATATCATAATACAGTCCTCTATGGGCTTGGGACATCTACAGGGCCTCTTCATCTTCCAAACCTTATTCTGAAATTCAATAAGGGGCGAGTGTCTGAAATACAATCAGTGGGTTAGCTAAAAATAATTGAACAATTAAAAATAAATATGTATGCTAAATATACCATAAAATGTAACACATGCCATTTTAATAAAATAAATTTGCACATTGTCGTTCGATAACTCTTTAAAAATATTTTAGACCGAACCGATGTCCGATAACTTGTGTTAGTTGGTCAGTGCGCATCTGGTCGTCACCCCAGTACGATGTTAGCATACTTTGTAATACATTTAAAGTACTGAATCGACGTATCCAGTAACTTGTGTTAGTCAGTATATGAGCACCGAGTCGTCACCCCGTACAAGTATTAGTAGAAAAATATTTGTCATCGAACTAAAGACACAGATGACACATAACATGATATAAGTAACACATATCACATCTTAACATAGCAATCATGACATAAAATGTAGCACTCGGTAAAGAGTGAAAGTTACCGCACCTTGAACTTTTAAGGAAATAGTAGACTGGACTAGACTTGCTCTTCGACCTCAAGTATGCCTGCAAGGATATACTAAACTGAGTTCTACTTCTAAAAATAATTCGAAGTACTTAAGCTAAATTTCTAATATTATGTAATTTTATTTAATAGTCAAATTTATGAAAATATAGATTATAAAATATTGGGGTGTTACAATCTATTCTCCTAAAAATAATTTCATCCTCGAAATTCAGAAAAAAATCTCACTTTTGCTGAATTGGAGTAAATAATAAAATAAACACTTATGTACCTTGAAGCTAACATCGTGTACCAGGTGGATACGTAGTGAATATAAAAAAATCATTTTATTTTGAAACTGAAAGTCCACATAATAGTACACAATTAAATAATTTATTTTAAAATTACGAGTCCACAGAAACCTAGACCCGCTGTGACACCACCTGTAACGCCCTGGTATTACGCTAAGGGGTTGGGACGCTACTAGATATAAAATTCCCAATATAATAATAAAGGCTTCGAAAATGCACAGCGAAAATAATATTAAACAAAATCCCCGATGCGATAATATTGTAAAGTAAGAGTAGCGTAAAGATTCTTTTACATATTAGCATTCACTCACCTGAGTAGAGTGAAATATCCAAAACAATTACGTTCAGATGATATATCTGAAATAAAGTTCTAACAAGATACTAAAATATATATCATAATGCAGTCCTCTAAGGGCTTGGGACATCTCCAGGGCCTCTTCATCTTCCATACCTTATTCTGAAAATCAATAAGGGGTGAGTGTCTGAAATAAACTAAGTGGGTTAACTAAAAATGATTGCACAGTTAAAAATAAATATGTATGCCAAATATACCATAAGATGTAACACATGTCATTTTAATGAAATAATTTTGCACATCGTCGTTCGATAACTTATTGAAAATATTTTAGACCGAACCGTCGTTCGATAACTTGTGTTAGTTGGTCAGTGCACACTGGGTCGTCACCCAAGTACGATGTTAGCATACTTTGAAATACATTTTAGTACTGAACCCACGTAGCCAATAACTTGTGTTAGTTGGTATATGTGCACCCAGTCGTCACCCCATACATTTGTTAGTAGAAAAATATTTGTCATCGAACTAAAAGCACATATGACACATAACATGATATATAAGTAACACATATCACATCTTAACATAGCAATCATGACATAAAATGTGGCACTCGGTAAAGAGTGAAAGTTACCCCAGCTTGAACTTTCAGGGAAATAGTAGACTGAACTAGACTTGTTCTTCGCTCTCAGGTATGCCTGCAAGGGTATACTAAACTGAGTTCTACTTCTAATAATAATTCCTAGTACTTAAGCTTAATTTCCAATATTATATAATTTTTTTTAAAAGTCGAATGTATGAAAATATAGATTATGAAATATTGGGGTGTTAGACAGCATCTCTGATCGAACCAAGCGTTGGATGATTGGCAGAAGTATAGTTCGAACATGACAGTGTGGTTCAACCAAGCCATTTGCTTACCGTGGTCGAACCAGAAGCCTAAACAAAAGCAGTTGTAGTTCGACCGGAAAGCTTCTGATTCGATCAGCCATTCGGGTCGAACCAAAGGCTTGCCAGTGTTATAGGCCGATTCGACCTGTGGTTCGACCAGCTATGATCAGTTCGACCAAGGTCTTTGGTCGAACTGATGTGCTGGAAACGTCTGGATCCATATTTTTCCACCTTCAGTGCGTGTTTTCGCTCAAAAAGCCCATCCTTGGTCCTTAAAGAGAGCTCACAAGCATAAAAGGAAGACCCTACGCAAGGGAAAAGAGAGCCATTCACAACCTACATCGTACACAACATCCGAAACCCTACCGCCATCCACCGAGCTGTGGAGAGAGATTCGTCTGTCGAATCAAGTGAGAACCAAGTGAAGATTCAAGATGGAGAGAGATGCATCGGCACCCGCATCTAAGGTTTACTTCGCATCTTAATTTATCTTGTAATTTCGAGACTATGGATAAGATCTATCCAACCACCATAATTTTTCTTCGATCAATCATGGGCTAGAATTTCTTCGGTAGTTCTAGGGTTTATGAAGGTTTCATAAGTTAATTGAATTTCCATGTGTATACTTCCTACCACTCGTGGTTTATTTTATATAAGATTATGCATTTTTAATTCACACTCAGAGTTGTTTTGTGCATCATTAATTTTTATGTAGAGTATGAATACATATCTTGATTATTGAGCAAGATTCTATATTATGATTCTAAGTGAAGGGATTTTGAAGTTTCATTAGAACTATCTTATATGAATACTTGTTAATTGAATCATATTCGGGTTAATAAGTAGGATAAATAGTGTAACTCCATAGTACCTATAAAGGGAGATCATATCGGGTTAGAGTACTTAGTGCACGGGAAATAATTGATACCGATAGTACCTAGAAAGGGGGTGAGTTATATCTCTTGCTCCAAGGATATTCACATCTGTCACACGATTATTTACTTGTGTCTGTAGAGTAGATTTGCATGGTTTAGTGATGCTTCCATATTCCACAAGGCAGAGTCGGACATGATACACGGAAGGGAAATTAATAAGAAAAGCTGAATGGCCCGAAGAACAACATATCTTCTCACTTATTCACTTTCGTTCAATCTCTACTATTATTTATTTTAATTATTCTTTTAGTTATTTAATAATTAGTTAATTAATCATTCAACTATTTTTCCATCATAGTCTTAGTAAGTTAGAATATAAGTAAATTAATAATAATATGTCCTTTGGGTTTGATGAACATTTGGTCACTTATCAAAGCTACAATAGCATTCTTCATACTTGGGGATTAATATTGTGTTGAGAAAACGTTAATCAAGTTCTTGGTGCCGTTATCGGGGATGACATTAATTATTAGTTTATTATTTCTAGTTCAATTGAGACTGTATTATTCTTGTCTTTATTTTCTAACTCTTATTCTTCTTAGGTGTATGCTTACTCAATAAAAGGTTGGAGATTTAGAAGCTTATAATCCAGAGATCGGAGCATCGTCAAGGAAGAAGAAAGGGAAGAAGAAGAATAACGTAGAACCAACGGAGGCTCTTAATTTAGGAGTTGAAGTTGACGAGCTGAATCTGCAAGAAACTGAAGCTGCAACCGAATTTAACTTGGAAGCAGAACTGTCAACATGGCAGCGAATTTAGATAATCCTGCCATCCGTGAAGTCTTTATGAATAACGGAGGAGGCAATGCGGTGCTGTTAGGAGCAAGAGGGGCCAGAGCTGATTTTGATCTACACCCTGCTCTTATCAGCATGATTGAAAGGAATCCCTTCTCTGGGGAAAACTTTTAAGATCCTCAGCAATATCTGAATAAGTTCATTGTTTATGTAAGTGCACAAAAAGATACAGGAGCTCATGAGGATTCAAGGAGGATCATCTTGTTTAAGTTCTCGCTGAATGAAAAGGCGAGAGATTGGTACGATAATCTTGATGCTGCGGAATGTGATACCAGGGAAAAGTTGAAAGTGAAATTCTTGGAGTGATACATGCCTGGCCTTCAAAGCTGTTTAAGATGAAACAAGAAATCAATCAATTTGCTATCCATGGTAATGAGAAGTTTCATTAGGCATAGGACAGATTCAAGGACATGTTTAGGAAGTGTCCACAATACGGACTATATAAAACTCAATACATCAGTATTTTCTATAGTGGATTAGACTGCGATTCTTGAATGTTACTAGATGCTTAATCAAATGGAGCACTACTTACAAAATCATCCATTGGAGCCGAAAAACTCTTTGAGGACATTTTGATGAATTCAAGAGATTGGCCAAATGATAGAGTGAGAGGCACATGTGTTCTTGGAAAGTAGCGCAGGTTGAGCATACGATGGTGAAGTCAAGTAGGGAAGATAAGATCGTCTCTAGTTTGACTAATATCAACAAGTTACTTGAGTCCCAGCAAATGCAGATTACTGACATAACTCAGCGAGTAGCAATTATGCAGCAGGATGTGTGTAATGAAGGAGCTAGCTAAGAGGAGATGGAAGAGGCGAATTATGCCATGGGTCAGATCATTCAAGGAACGAGGTTCCAAAATCAAGAAAATCGGAATTATCAGGGGAACTATAATAATATTTAAGGTGTTAGAGAAATATTAATACAGTTCTATATTGTTAAGTTACTATGTTATTATGGTGGTGCCTGCTGTTACTGTTGTTACTATTCTCTAAATTTGATATACATTATCTTAATATACAGTTCACACAAAAGAGTTACACTAAAGATGAAATAAATGAAGTGCGGATGGGGTGGGCGGACTGTATTGAAGCATTCGTAGTGTAGAAAAATGTATTTTTTTAGTATTAGTTAAAAAAATGTATTGAACTACTTAGGAGTATTTGTTCGTAGTATTAGAAATTTTGTTGGGTGTTGGGCTATTAGTGCTGCATGTTGCAATTTTTAATTTGGAGGAATTCGTAAATACTAACTTTGCATAAGTTCATAAAATGTCTTTGTATGGGGTCGATCATTTTCCTTCTCTACTTTTATTACTTTTAAAATTAGTAATGTAATAATTGTGCACGTTGTTGCTTTATGATTGAGTTTTTAAGTTTCTTTTTAGTAACATATATCGCAAGTTCATCTTGATATTTTAGCTAAGGTGGTTGTGTAAAAGAATAATCTTATGGAGGTCATCTTGATGTTCATCTTTATGTACAAATTAAGTTGGATTATCTTATGGAGGTTATCATTCTCTTATTTTCCTTTTTAATTTGCATTCTGAGTTGTTGATCGATCTTAGATTATCTTATGGAGGTTATCATTATCTTATTTCCCTTTTAAATTTGCATTTTGAGTTGTTCATCGATCTTATTTCTTTTAATGCAGGAGATATAAGTAGCTAACTGTGATGGAGTTGACTTATCAATCAAAAAATGTTTACGTTATGTTTTGTGGGTTGGACAGGTCATCAGGTTGCAGCAGTTATGTATATATATGTATAGCTACGTATGTACGTGTCGTACTACTTTTGATATATATTATTAGTACGTACATGTGTCGTACTTCTTTTGGTATATATTATTAGTTAACTAATTTGAATTGTGGGTTGGAATGTAAGACGTTGGGTATATATTCTTGTGGGTTGGTAAGTTGGATGTTAAATTTGGATATTTCATGGATGTATGGATATGTTGATGAATGAATGAATGCTTTTATTGAAATTTCATTTAAATTTAGAAAATTATTGTTGAAATAAATAGGTAGAAAATTATTGTTGAAATAAATAGGCAGGTGATCAATAGCTTTTTGAAAGAAAGATATTGGTGAATCACTGACATCTATCAGATGACATCTATCAGTTATTCACTGATATCTATTGTTCTAAACATTTTATCTCATTAAATTTATATCGGTGAAATTTTTAAAAGATATCGGTGATTCATTGATATCTATTACCCTAAACCTTTAATATTTACATCATTAATATCGGTGATTTTATAATAGATATCGGTGTTTTCCCGATATCTATACTGATAAAAGATATCGGTGGTTCACTGATATCTATTGTTCATTTATCTTTATTATCACCTATATATATTTCGGTGAATTTAAAATAGATATTGGTGATTCACCCATATCTATGTACTTAATAGATATCATTGAGTCACATATATTTAATTAGGGGACCTTTAATAACATCTCCATTAATAACAGTGGAATTACTAATAGATATCGGTGAATTACCGATATCTAATGTAAAAATAAAAATCAATGATTCACCGATATCTATTTAGGTTACCTTTATTAACACCTCTATTCATAATGGTGGAATATTGAATTGATATTAGTGGTTCACCGATATCTATTCTGTGAATAGATATCGGCGATTTTGATTCACCGATATCTATTCTGTGAATAGAAATCGGTGAGTCACCGATATCTACTTAGAAAACCTTTAATAACACCTACAATAATAACGGTAGAATATTGAATAGATATCGGTGATTCACTGATATCTATTCATTAAATACCGATATCTATTTAGGAATCTTTAATAAACCTCCATTAATAACGGTAAAAATAATGAATAGATATCGGTGAATCACCGATATATCTATTCATTAAATACCGATATCTATTTAGGAATCTTTTATAACACCTCCATTAATAACAGTGAAAATATTGAATAGATATCGGTGAATCACCGATATCTATTCTCATTTTTCTAGTAGTTATATTTCTTCCTTCCAAAGTACAAAGGTACTAATTTCAGGTACTACCCTTCTAAGACGGGTACCGATGTAAGGCACTACCTCTAACAAGATTTAAGCATAATTTTTCTCACTTTCATCACTATCACCAACTTTTCTTCCCTTTTCTTCTTCATATACAAACTAGCACTTATTCACCTTAACTCTCCACTAGTAAATATGGTATTTCAAGGCATAAGTATAGGTAATAAGGGCATTTAATCAAAGGTTGGCCAAAGAAAAAGCTGTAAAAGGCTCAACTGGGCTTCCAATGATATACACATTATAAGGTAGAATAAAATTTGGCTAAGTGGCTAAATTAAACAAGAATGGCCTAAGATCATGTCCTAGTATCTATCAACCATTAACCTTAAACAAGACTCCAAGCCAAGTTCTAGAAATGAACATATGAATTATACTCTCACGAATAACCTATCATGCATTGATGCAACATGATTAAAAGACTCAAATTCTAACATGGTTAATAGATTTCCTAAGCACTCGTCAAAGTATGCAACCAAAATCAATATTTATATAAACTACAAGTAATAACAGTACATGCCCATCATCAATACAATCAACATGCATAAAGAACAAGTGCTCATGCATAAACAAGAAGAATCATCTTCACTATCCAAATCAACATGATCAAACATCATCATCAAATATATCTATCCATCAATACCATCAATATCAATCAAGTACATATCACTCACACAAGAATCTCAAGCAACATACTCCACCACCCACGCAACACTCAACCTGTAAAGTGAAAAAGAGAATGTAGGTGAGTAGAAACAGATAAAGATAAAACCTTGCGCCACTACTCCTCCAGAGCATCATCATCACTCGCTTCGTTGCGCCAATCATCAAAATCCCTCTGTAGGGTATCAAACTTCCTGTCCAAAGCTTCATAATTATCATTCAAATCTCCCAATCTCCTATCCATTGCATCATATCGGAGGTTGAGCGCAACATAATTCTTGTTCGCCAATGCCAGTTGTCAATTTGTCTCATGCTGATTCTCATTCAAAGTGGTAAACTGTTCGTGCATCAACCGAAATTTCTCACGATAGAAATAATCTTGAGCCTGCCAGAAATCGTGCTGTTGCTGCAGTGGTGGCTCATAAAACTGCTATTGTGGTGGCTGTGGCTGCTGCATCGAATGAACTCCCATATCCGGATGCTCATGAAATGGCTGTTGCTGCTTATCATCATTCTCTATAAAGTCAGTTGGACCCTCACTAAGATCATATCCTCATCCAAATAAACACCCTGAATATGCATCTCAGCAAAAAGCCTCTAGTCTCCTTTTCCAATACAAGTGTGGGAGATCGCCTTGTGCTCCGGAATGTTCATCAACAGATTGTTGTTGAGCTGAATGGTGGTAAGGTCAACAAGTGACAATGAAAACATGAAGGAGATTGGATTCTTGCCACGACTAAATATCCACATATCCTCCTGCACAATTAGACAAAATCAGGTCTGGGTCCCCTCGGATCGGCAGATGTCTAGTCAAATTAACATGGTAATATTCCGCTATTGGAGTAATCAATCCACCAATGTTGACCTTCTGAAAGGAGTGAGTAGAGAACCTGTACAACTTCTGGAAAAAGTACGCTCCCACATTGAAGCGAACTCTGTTCATCATACACCATAATACATACTGCTCTCCTCTAGGTATGCATCCACCCTCGGCTCGAGCAAACAACGTGTTGCTTAGGATCCAGTCCATGTATGCTATCACAGGGTTGCGAATAAAAACAACCTTCAAGGTATTGGCATTGTAATCTCCCCGCCTCCCAATAATCGATCTCCATAACTCATCAGCATTAAAATTTTCATTCTACGCTGCAGAAATCCCTATTTGACATCCAACCATCTCGTTGAATTCATTTGCATACATCAACTTCAATTCTCCACCAATCTGTATCCATAATCCATAAGGAAGATAGTGATCTCCATGATAAACTCTCATCGTGCACAATACTTTAGCTGTAATGTAGAAATATGTCTCTCTCTTCATCTCCATAAATCGAGTGATAACTACTCAATTAAACATCCAACGAATATCGTTAATGATTTCATCTCCAATATAGCTTGGTCATCCTGATACCTCGTCCTTGTTATCTTATAAAAAATAGCTCCCCATAACTCTTCCTTCTCTTCCCAGTCATCAATCAAAATGCCAAACTCAGAAGGTCTTCTCTTATCTCTTTTCAGCTTCTTTGCAACCTCACCCTTCTTAGGAGATTTAGTCTCCTTCCTTTTAGAATGTTCGGTGATCCCTTTTCCTATAAAGATTATATTTCAATACAAAATAGAAGAGATAAAACAAGTATATCTAACCTAGGACTAATTAAAGCATGAATTCTACTCAAGACTTCAAATTCGAATGCATTAATCACTTCATGAATCAGTCTCCCACAATTTCAAGTGAACTTAAAAATATAAAAAATGAATACACAACACCTTCAATCAATAGGAAATTAAAATAAAAAATATCTTAAGTCTTCAACTTCTCATAATCAACATACTTCAGTAATCCAACAAGCTTCACTATTCAACAAAATTCAACAATTCGACTTAATTCAAAGCATGCCTAGCTTCCACAATTCAATTACTCATTATCGTCACTTCCAATCAACGAGCCCAAATATGCATTTCAATTAAACCAAAGCATGTAACATATGCATCATCAATTTCACAAACTTTCATTAATCCAACGTAAATTGAACCATGCAAATTCATGTAAAATTTCAACAAAAACACCAAAAATTCAAACAATAATTCCAAATAAGAACATTATCGATGTGAAGTGTTGAGACCACTGTCGTCACATTTGGAATCACACCGATCCTCCACTAGTTATTATTTAGCCACTAATATTTTTTTATTCTTCGTGTGGTGTTGTGCTTGATTTTGCTTTCAGGGATGTGGTAGTTGAATGAAGAACGTACTGAATGAGACCCACAAGACTGAAGAGCAATCTGGGAAATTCTAAAAGTGCAGAAATTCTAGAAATTAAAAATAACTACCCAAAGTAGTGGGTTGGTTATTCGTTGTTAATGGATGGTTTCTGTATCTTTTAGTGGACCACTTATTTGAAGAAGGTCTGCAACATGCTTTACGACTATAAATAGAAGTTGTCAGAATTCATTTCTGGCACAAAAAAACTTAGAGAGTTCCTACATAGAGAGTCGTCGGACTTAGAGTTTATTCGACTACGTTCCTCTATAGTGATTTCACTGTTGTTGTAACATCTCGTTCTACATCACGTGTATAGTATTATCCTGTACGTTTTGTGTGTATTGTTCACAGGCAGTGGAAGTGCATACTTAAAGTAGGGCTTATTTCTAACAATCTAAGTCTTGCCATTTGGGAATTTGTTTATGATTTATATTCGTGTGTGTATTCGAATAGTGGAAGGAATATTTCCATCTCTTTGAATTTGATTTTTGTACACTTTTTCCAAGTTAGTGATATTTTTGCCATGAGACCGCTACAAACTTATTAATAAGTTTGTAGAAAGATTGACTAATTTTGTGTGTTAAGTGTTCTGCTGTACAAACTTGCAATCTCGTATTCAAGTTTCAATTATGATAAAAGTTGGTGTTGTACAAAGTGTTACCACACTTAGGACAAGATCACTATAAACACTTACACAGCCGACGGACCGCAACAACAAGTGGCATCAGAGCAAAGACTTAACGGTACTAAGTGTTGATTCCTGGTGTTAAGTGTTGAAGTGTCATGGATTACTCCGCTGGATCGATCAACCGTCCTTCCATACTTGATGGAACCAATTATGCCTTGTGGAAGAGCCAAATGAAGAGTCACATCAAGTCCATGTATGAACGTGTTTAGAAAGCCATTCTGGCAGGCTGGACACCCCCCACAATTCGAGACAGTGATAGAGATCTAATCATCAAGAATGAGCTTGAATGGATCGCTGAGGAGAACACTCAATCGATGTTGAACTACTGAGCACTCAATGCAATCAACTCATCAGTTGATACTGTCATGTTCAACCTGATCCAGAACTGCACATCAACAAAGGATTCTTGGAAAAGTCTTCAAGAGCACTTTGAAGGATCTGGAAGTGTCAAAAAGGCAAAGGCCAGAATGTTGAATGCGCAATTCGAGAGCTTGAGGATGAAGGAAGACGAGAAAATCTCATCATATAATGAGCGACTCTACGAGGTTGTGAATGAGATGCAGTCACTTGGGGACCCTATCTCTGACATTAGGTTAGTAAAAAAAACTCTGTATACGCTTCCTAGAAGATTTAATGGTTAGATATGTGTTACAAAAGAATATAGGAACACTGATCTTTTGAGTCATAATGAACTGATAAGTATCTTGAAAACTTATGAAATGAATATGTCTTATCAAGATTTTGTGTATGATAGAAAAAGTGTTGTCTTTTTTAAAGGTGAAAATGGTGATTGTTGTAGTTCTAGTTCTGGTAAGACGTCTATCATAACTGACATTAAACAAATTGATGAAAATGTTGACAACATTCCTGATGACACTGATAATATTGCTTTACTTTCGAAGAAATTTGAGTCTTACCTTAGACAAAAGAAGAACAAGTCTAAAGCAAACATTCATCCTAAAGTAGAACATTCCCCTCATACTCTTGTTTGTAAACCCACTCAAAGAAGAAAATCTAGGTATGGTCCTGAGTTTAGGAAAAGATCATTTGTGATGAATGTACTGGTTTTTGGTCATTATGCAAATGAATGTGCTAACACTCTTCTGAAGAAAATGATGAGCCTAAATGCTTGTTTGAGTGACGATGATTCTGAAGGAGATCCAGATGAAAATGAAGAAGAACTTGCATTCTTAACACAATGTGTGAAGGAGGATTTCTCTGAGAGTGACTCAGATGTTAAGTCTGGTGTGCCAACATCAGAAACAACGTCGTGCATGTTTATGTCTACTTTAGATCTTGATATGAATAATACTAATGCTTTCTCTTCTAGAGCAAGTACTACACAAGAACCTCTAGAGATGAATATTTCTGAACTTCTAAAAGAATTGAAAGCTGTCAACAAAGAGAATGATGGTTTAATTGAGACCATAACAAGACTTGAGGTAAATCTTACTAAGAAGGATGCTGCGATTGCTAAACTCCAAGGTCAGTTAGCTACTTCCAAGTTAAGCTTTAAAAGGTAAAGTAAAAATACATCTATTTTGAATGAAGCTTTATCTATTGGAAAAACTAATAAGTTTGCTCTTGGATGCAATGAAGATTGCATGACTTTTAGTTTTGAAAATACTGTCAAGTTTGTGAAACCTGATTCAAAATTTGTGAAACCTGATTCAAATGATTTTTTCAACAAGTTTCCTAATAGAAAAATCAATATGACCCTTGTTTGTCATAATTGTTCAAACCCTGGTCATATTCGTCCTTACTTTTTCAAATTGAAAGATGATATACTTTCTGGAAAAATATTGCATGGAGTGTTACCACACAAGTATTCACACACACCTAAATCTGCTTGGGTCAGAAAACCAAAAGTGTTTTTTAATGTTGTCTATACTTCTTTACAAGCATGTGTACCTGGTCTATGGTATTTTGATAGTGGTTGTTCTAAACATATGATTGGTAATGTTGAATACTTGAAGGATTATGAAACTTTTGATGGTGGTAAAGTTACTTATAGTGGTGGCTCTAATGGTAACATTGTTGGTGTTTTCAAAATCTGAAGAATGTGCTTCATGTTGAAGGTTTACGTGCTAATTTGATAAGCATAAGTCAATTATGTGATGATAATTTGCATGTATTCGATAAGAATTCATGTTTTGTGCTGAATCAAACTGATGATTGTGTGATGATTGATAGTCGATCTTCTAATAATTATTATCTGATTGGTAACAAGATTTACTGCAACATCTCACAATATGATCAAAGTGTACTTTGACATAAAAAACTTGGCCATGTAAATTACAGAAATTTGTTAAGTTTGAAGCTGTTAAAGGATTGCCTAAGCTCAGTTTCAATGATCCAATTGTATGTGGTTCATGCCCAAAGGTTAGCAGGTAAGGTCCTCGCACAAAATCACAACAATGTGGACATCTTTAAGGTGTTTTGAATTGCTTCACATGGATCTTATGGGTCCTATAGAGACTGAAAGTCTTGGTGGTAAGAGGTTCTCTTTGGTTGTTGTTGATGATTTTTATAGATTTTCATGGGTCATAAGAGAAAATTTTGATACGTTCAAAGTGTTCAAAGTTCTTTTCAAAAGGTTCAAAATTGCTTTTAATCTTGGAGTTTGTTGGATTAGAACTGATCATGGTAGAGAATTTGAAAACAATATGTTTGCTGATTTTTTTTGAAAAGAAAGGCATTATGCAAGAGTTTTCATCTCCAAAAACCCCATAGCAGAATGGGATTGCTAAAAGAAAGAATATAACACTGCAAGAAATGGCTAGAGTCATTCTTACTTCAATAAATGTGTCTAAAATATTTTGGGCTGAGGCATTGAATACTACATGCCAATAGGATTCATTTTTAGACCAGGCTGTTCTATTACGGTTTATGAACTGCTGTATAGGAAGAAACCAAACCTGAAATACTTTCATGTATTCGGTTGCATGTGCTACATTCTGAATGATAGAGAGTATCTTTCAAAGTTTGATTCTAAGAGTGATAAAGGTCTTTTCTTAGGATATTCTAAGAATAGCAAAGCTTACAGAGTCTTTAATCTTAGAACCAGAACTGTTCAAGAATTTGTTAATGTTGTGTTTGCAATATTGCAGGTAAAAATATGGAAGGTGATATCTCTGACTTGGTTGAAATTGCTGAACCAGTAAACAATGTTGAGCCGAATGTGATCACATCGCCTACAACATCGAGTCTTGATTCAGAAAAAGATTAGAACCAACTACACAGAACTCCGATAAATACTCTTGCTCACAGATATAAGAAAAATCACCCTTCATCAGAGATTATTGGTGAGTCCTCTGTTGGTGTTTAAACCAGAAGAAAAGGTAAATTTAGGGATGTCATACGATCGGTTTGCAAGTCTAACATGTGCAATCAGGTATGTACTGAATGTTATTTCTCTTCTGTTGAACCCAAGAATATTTCTGAAGCTTTAAAAGATGAATGTTAGATTGAGACTATTCATGAAGAACTTGAACAATACACTAGGAATGATGTTTTGAGTCTAGTACCTAGGCCTACAAACACTAATGTGATTGGAACAAAGTGGAATTTAAAGAACAAAACTGATGAATCTTGTAACTAGTAAGAAACAAAGCTAGGCTAGTTGCACAAGGATACACACAGGTTGAAGGAATAGATTTTGATGAAACATTTGCACCCGTAGGTAGAATAGAGTCTATTAGGCTTCTCTTAGTTATTACATGCTTTGTTGGTATCAAACTGTTTCAAATGGATGTTAAAGTTGCGTTCGTAAGTGTTATTTTACTTGAAAAAGCTTTTGTGGAACAACAGAAAGGTTTTGTTGATCCATTTCACTCTGATCATGTGTATAAATCAAAGAAAGCTTTGTATGGTCTAAAACAAGCTCCTAAAGTATGGTATGGTAGACTAACTGACTTCTTACTTCAGTTTGGATTCATTAGAGGTGTGGCTGATAGAACTCTTTTCATTAAGCATGAATCATATGGCTTTTTGATTGCCCAAATTTATTTTGATGACATCGTATTTGGAGCAACATCACAGGTCATGATGGAAAGCTTTGTGAAGGCAATGACTACCACGTTTGAGATGAGTATGGTTGGTGACCTAAATTATTTTTTAGGGCTCCAGATCAAGCACAGTGAAAGTGGTATTTTCATCTCACAGAGTAAGTATGGAAGTAACTTGGTGAAAAGATTTGGCCTTGAGAACGCTAAGCCTGTGAAGACACTTATGGGAACATCACAGAAACTGTGCAGAGATGTGCTGGTTCAGATGTTGACCACACTCTGTATAGATCAATGATTGGTAGCCTTCTGTAATTAACTTCAAGCAGACCTGACATTATGTATAATGTCTGTGTATGTGCTAGGTACCAAGCAAGTCCCTAGGAATATCATCTAAAAGCTGTGAAGAGGATCATCTGATATGTTGCTGGAACCAGTGTGATGGGACTATGGTTTTCGAAGGATATAAACAGCTCTCTGGTTGGATACAGTGATGCTGATTGGGCAGGTTATTGTGATGACAGGAAGAGCACAAGTGGTGGATACTTCTATGTGGGTAACAATCTTTTTTCTTGGCATAGTAAAAAAAATGCATATCCCAATCCACTGCTGAATCTGAATATATTACTGCTGAAGTTGTTGCACACAATTACTTTGGTTGAAAAAGATATTAGATGATTATGTGCTTGAGAGAGATGCTTTAGTGATTTTTTGTGATAACACAAGTTCTATAAACATTTCCAAAAATCCTGTGCAGCACTCACTCACTAAACATATTAGGATAAGACATTATTTCATTAGAGATTTAGTTGAGAAAGAAGTAGTTAAGTTGGAGTATATTTCCACTGAGAAACAACTTACTGTCATATTCACGAAAGCAATTGATTTCGAGTGGTTTTCTTCACTTAGGAAATCTCTTGGCTCTGCATTCCATGATTCATGCATAATGTTGCTTAGAGTGTGACAACAATCGAAGTGACACTACTGTAAGTTTTGTCATTTTATATCGAAATGAATTGATTTGGTAACTTTTTTTCTTGTTGCGAACTACATTCTGGTTTAATCTTGAGGTGCAATTCTAGACATACACAGCTAAAAGCACTAGTTCTAAAAAATCAAAGGTCTAAACATGCTGAGTAACTAGGCCCGAAACATGTTGAGTAACTAGGCACACGGGGCTGACAACCATGATGTGTTCTTTTCTAAAGGCTGTTTAGTTTCAAAATGGAATAAGAACACTTTTAAACTATCATAGAGTAACCAAAAATACGGGGTTGACAACCACGATGTGATCTTTTTAAAAGGTGGTAAGTTTCTTGAGATTGTAAAATGCATATAAATCCATAAAAGGATATAACTGTATTTGTGTCTGCATAAAAAAATCATTCTTGATTGAATTTTCCAGAATCTTTTTAGCCCATGAAAATGTGTTATTAATTTATTTATTTTCAATACATTAAGTGATGAAATTTATAGTATATTTGTTTATTAATTATGCATATTGTTTCTCATTTATTTGTTAAGGCCATATTTTTCTCATATAAGTTAGTGAGTCTTAGTAACTGCTGCATTTGATTCCCTACATTACACGATCGGCAGTTACACTTAGTGGACATATACCTTTCTCAAACCTTCTTTTATTCTCTTTATATTCTCGATGTGTGATGTGTGAGTTGATAAGGTGTGAAGTTTGCTTGCTTGTTTAATAATAACACAACACTCTTTCACAAACTTTTGATTTTCCAAAATTCAAATTGTTGTCTCACTCACTTATCTCAATGTCTCCTCCAAAGACAAACCTTCCCTCTTCCAGAGAAAAACATCCCTCATCATCCAAACCCTCTACTTCCTCTCGCAAATCCACTCCACTCCAAACCCTAGCTTCGATGGCCGAGAATGTCACGATTGGTCCTACTCAGAATGAAAATCCTGATGTTGCTACACTGCCGCTTGGACCCGTTGTAGAGTCAGTCATACCCAGACATATTGTCCTTCCTCAAGGTACTCCAGACTCTATTTTCCTCTCGATTCAGGCTCAGGTCGCCAATTCAGGCATTCTTGTGTCTCGAATCGAAGTCCCGATGCTTGAACCTCCTCCTACTGTGGTCCAATTTGATATTCCTACTCCATCATCTGAAATTCCAGCTCAAACTACTGTTCCTCCATCTGAAATTCCATCTAAGACTCAGCCCTTTGAAACTTTTGAACCATTTAACCCCGTTCAAGTAGTACCTTTTGTATCATCACCCATTGCTTTTTCTATCCATACTGAGTCGAATCCGCCTATCTCTACTCCTTCATCATCACCGTCTATTTCGATTATGTCTAAGGTGACCAAGAAGACTAATCCTAAGCGCAAGAATCCATCCATACACTGGACTATCCGTGTCCAGAAGAAGAGTTAAACTGCTGGTTCACCAAATGCTCCAAGTACTGCTAAAGGGAAATATCATATTTCCTTTTCTGATTCTGATAATGATTCTGCTCCAAAGTATGTGGATATTCCTGGAGAAAACCCCACGATAGCTGAATTCTGCAAAGCCCTGAAGAAAATGAGAAGAGGTAAGAAAGCTATTTCTGATGTTGCCGCCTCTGTTGCAACACCTGAAGAAAAGCTGAAGCTGATCTGGACCAACTGATTGATAATATTGCCTCTGATGTTGCCACTAATAAAGCAACACCTGCTGATGCAGATGTAGAACCCTCTGATCCTGATATTGATTCATCGTCTGGTGATGAAGATGATGCACCCTATGAATCTGATAAAGGCACTACCTTTGATGAATCTGATGAGGATGAAGCTGCTCTAGATGCTGATGATCATATTGATGAACAAGATGATGATGATGATGAACCAATTCATGATGCTGATCTTGATATTGATGAAGATGATGATTATGATCTTGAGAAGTTTAGAACTGACTGTTTCTAATTGATGATGGTAAGGCTAGATATAAGAAATTTGCAATGAAAGATGTCATTCATGAAAGGAAAATAAAAGATGCAGACCTTGTCACACATAATCTCACTCAATTCTTTGAAGAACGAAGTTTGCTCAAATCTTTCAGGTACTCTAATACTTTCTACAGCAATTGGATTTGTGAGTATTATGCAAACATTAGTTCAAGCATGATTAAGAGTATTAATCCTAAGTTTGGAAAGATTTATTTTAGAGGTAAGATTTATAATTTTTCTCCTAAAAAGATAAATGCATTGTTAGGAACTGCACATGCTGAAAGTGATGATGATGTTGACGATATGGATGAGATTGTTTCTCTGATTACTGATAGTCTGATTGCTAGTTGGCCTAAGAAGTTGTTCAGTCCAAGTTTAACAAGCTTACATGCTGCTTGTACAAGCTGTGTGTCTATATTTGGTTACCTATCTCAAATATCAATAGAGTTACTACTGAGCATGCCGTGCTGATTTATAAGATAGGAAAGAACCTGCCTTTTAACCATGGTGAAGTTATTTATAAGAACTTGATCAGTTATGGTGGAAACATTTCCAAGGTTGGCAAGTTACCATACCCTGCATTGATCTATCTCTTGCTGTCGGATCAAGGTGTTAAGAAGGGTAAGGGTGAGTTTCTGTCTCTAAATGCTCTGGTGTTAGGTATTGCAAAACCTCTACTTGCAGGTACCTGCATTGTTGATCTACCCAATGTGACCCCGCTCCTGCTCATGAACCAGAACTTGGAACTCAGAATGTTGCCTATGATGCTGGAAACACTACTGTACGCACTGATGCTCCTACTCAATCTGGAGAGGTAGTTTCTGTTATTGTGCATCGCAGGTACATTAAAGAGCAAGCTAATGCACTCGCACGCCAAGTGTCTCATCTTAGACTCAAGCCTCTACATTGAATAGACAAGCTGACTAGCTAGAACAAAGAGCTCAGTTCTCACTGGTTTACTATCCACACCCACAGGGAGAGAGGTACTTGATGCTGCTCAAAATAATGTTGTTGAAAGCTCGAGCTCAGAGAGAGTTGTGATAGAAGACATCACTTGAGAACTAGAAGAAGAAAATGTTGATGGTGCCGGAGTTGCTGATGTTAATGTTGCTGATGATACTGCAACTTAAGGGGAGTTCATATAGTAACAGGGAGATTGAGTTTGGGAGAGTATCAGATCAGATCATGTTTGTTGATGCTCTGATACCAGAAGTTTGGAGAATAGTAGATCATGATGTTGATGCTCTGATACTTAATTATTTTAGTTTGTTTACTGTTCTGAATTTCTTAAAATAGGTTGTTGGATTTTTAACTCTGAACTAAGCTCTGATCTTATTGATTAATTACCACTTTGATCATTGCGCTCTGATAGGTTTAGTTATTTTGCACAACTGTCGAACTAACATCTGATGTATTATTTGGATATCTTGTTTTGTCTTGTTTCTTTGCATTGGATTGTGTGGTTGCGATAGATGTGATTGGGGGAGATTGTTGATGGAAGTTTTGAGACCAATGTCGTCACATCTGGAATCACACCGATCCTCCACAAGTTATTATTTAGCCACTAACATTTTTATGTTGTTCGTGTGGTGTTGTGCATGATGTTTCTTTTAGGGTTGTGGCAATTGAATGAAGAACGTGCTGAATGAGACCCACGAGTCTGAAGAGCAACCTGGTGAAATTTTAGAATTCCAGAAGATTCTAGAAATTGAAAATAACAACCCAAAGTAATGGGTTGGTTATTTACTGTTAATGGGTGATTTCTATATCTCCTAGTGGACTACTTATTTGAAGAAGGCATGCAGCATGCTTTACAACTATAAATAGAAGCTGTCAGACATCATTCCTGGCGCGTAAAAACTTGGAGAGTCCCTACATAGAGAGTCGTCGAACATAGAGTTTATTCGACTACGTTTCTCTTATAGTGATTTCACTGGTGTTGTAACATCTCATTCTGCATCACGTGTATAGCATTATTCCGTACGTTTTGTGTGTACTGTTCACAGGTAGTGGAAGTACATACTTGAAGTAGGGCTTATTTCTAATAATCTAAGTCTTGCCATTCGGGAGTTTGTTTAGGATTTATATCAGTGTGTGTATTCGTACAGTGGAAGGAATGTTTCCATCTCTTTGAATCTAATTTTTGTAAATCACTTTTTTCATGTTAGTGATATTTTTGCCATGAGGCTGTTACAAACTTATTAATAAGTTTGTAGAAAGATTGAGTAAATCTGTGTGTTAAGTCTTCCGCTGTACAAACTTGCAATCTCATATTCAAGTTTCAATTTCGATAAGAGTCGGTGTTGTACAAAGTGTTGCCACACTTAGGACAACATCATTGTAAACACTTACACACCCGATGAAACGCAATGACAAACATGTTTAATCAACTTACCCAATCTTCATTAAGTATATATTACTCCAATTCAAGGGTAATAAGTCAAGAAAACATACCTTTTACAATAGACATGGTGTACACGTGACAAACGATGGAAATCCGCAAATTTGAGTTGAAAAGTCCCAAAATTAAACTTAAATTCACCCAAAGATTGGTGTGGAAGTGTGTGGAGAGGAAAAGTAAGGTGTGATGTTAGTTTAGAGTGAAATTCTTACAATTCGGGATGAGAGCTCGGAGAAGTGTGGTGGAAAAATTTTTGAGCAGCGCAGAAAACCAACTTAATTAGTGATTTTCCAGCCTAGCTCGACTCGAGATGGATGGTCAAGCAATGCTTGACCTGGTCGAGCTAGGAATCTGTACATTGAACTGTCTGTAGCTCGACCGGTATAGCCTTGGTTGAGCTGTACGGTGTTGGCCGAACTAGACCTCTGTAATCTAAAATTCTCCACCCTGTCTAGCTCGACCGTAGCTGGCACTCAGTACTCTGAACAAGTCCTCCAGTGTGTGGTCGATCTACAGGTTCTTGGTCGAGCTGGCTTCCAGACGCTCATTTTCTCATGCTTTTCTTCATCCCCTGCAACACTCATACTCTAGAACAACATCAAGCATCATATCAAGCCAACACAATAACTAGAGAACCACTCATAGAATATATAAAAAGCATCTATACAACTCCGTTCACACTAAAAAATAAATAAAATACCACCGAACACTAGGCAAATTGAAAAAATTGACACATCAAAACTAGTTAAACTTTTAATATACTGCAAAAAATCAACTCACCTAGCAAACGTTATAAAGAAAAGATTATACTCTTGGTGCTACAATGAGGTAAGTACATCACCCCCTCCCCAAACTTAGTAAAAACTTATGTATGAAACTAAGTTTGCAAAGATGTGTAATGATCCCAAAAATCCTCCTCCGCAGGCTCTATGGATAATGAACGATCCCGTCCACTTCGATTTAAATTTACCTACAAAAAGATTCAAACGAGAGTTAAAATGTAATACCTCATCTCCTTGCTTGAACTCCTTAAAAGTGATATTCGAGTCATACCACTTCTTCATTCTCTCCTTGTAGATCTTCGAGTTCTTGAAAGCTTGATTTCTGAACTCGTCTAGTTGATTGATGTGAGTCATCCTCAACTCCTTTTGCTCCTTAAAAGACAAGTTCATACTTCTTACGTCCCAAATAGACTTATGCTGAATCTCTACGGGTAAGTGGCACTGTTTCCCATAAACAATTTGATAAGGTGACATGTCTAGCACAATTTTATATACGGTTCAGAACCCCCACAAAACATCATCGAGCTTCATAGTCCAATCCTTCTTATTTCTTCCGACCACCTTCTCAAGGATTTGCTTCACTTGCCGGTTAGAGACTTCGGCTTGCCCATTCACTTATGGATGATAGGGTGTAGTAACCTGATTGATCGTATATAGTTGGGATGGCCAACTAAATAATTTATCGAACCACATGGAGGAATGTACTAGAGTTTAAGCGATCTCAAGTTTATCGTGATTTTATAAGGACGACGGAATGGGATGGATAGGCTGCAAATAAATGTAAGTAAACTTATGCAAGAAATAAATGATAAAATAAATGCAAGAATAAGTGGTTCCAAATGATGTGAGGATGAGATTAGCAACAATCATAGTATAGATAATAAAGTAATTATGCAATTAATTATAATCTATCATGTACATAGCTTAGGAGCGATCACTAATTCCACCTAAACTCCCTCTCGAGATTGATAGGATGTAAACCCTCAACAAGGCTCCCAAAAGCACATAGGATCGAGACCAAAATGAACACCTCACCAATAGTTACTAATTACTCTACGAGTTCCCTAATTAGGTACTAAATCGTAGGCATTATTCCCTTTTAAGCTACTATGAATTTACTAATGGTTTGAGTCCCCTCATCTAATCAACCAATCTCTCAATCAAGCTAATCAAATGTTTTATCAAATGGTTCTAAATCTAAAAGGGTATCTCTATCTCATTCTAAATTAATGCATATGAAGTGTATGTTGAAATGATTGAATGAACTATCCTAAACACATAATTGATTTCTCAATCTAATCACATGCCCATGACAATTAATCACACATATCATCATATACATCAAGCAATCAACATTCAATGATAGAAATAGATAAAGCCCATTCAAGATTAAAATCAACTTGCATAAAAACTAAATTATCCAATACCAATCATGGAGATAATCTCACGAAGAAGACTAGTCTATCATAGTCTTAGAGAAATCAACATAAACAATTGAATCTACAAATCCCATGACAAATCTATAAAGAATTTTACAAAAATTAGAATTAGATTCCCCATTTGAAGTCCTTCAATGGAGATCTCCTTCTTTTTCTTGCAATCTTCACTCTCCCTTGCTTCCTTGATCACTTGGATGGTGGATTTGATGAGGGAGATCAAGTGTGGATGGATGGATGAAGAATGGATGAAGATGATGGTGTAAAATGGAGGAAATTGTGTGTGATCTAGGTGTAGGAGTGAAACCCTTCAAAAATTATCATCAAATATTGAAGTATTGGGTATTTATACCCATTGGGAAGCTTCTAGAAGGATTCTGATATTTTTCTGATCCTGGAGAAACACGGTTCGTGTGCTGCAACATGGCCACATGGTGGCTGTGTAGGTATTTGGATGTCGGAACACGGCCAAGGCTTATAGGGCCGTGTTGCGCAACACGGCTCGTGTGCTGCAACACGGCCGACCGTGTTGGTGCAACCCCTATTTTTACAATTTTATTTCGGCTCGTTCTACCTCGTTTCAACTCCAAATTGAGATCCACTTTTTTCTACATCTTCCTTTACACGTCTAGGATCTATTTTTGCCTGAAAATCATATGTTTAAGCTCATTCACACACATCTCCATAAAAACATAAAACACAACCAAAATACACATAAATACAGATAAAATAATACGAAAATGGATATAAAAAGTTATTAAAATCTAGGTGAAAATACCACTCATCATAACCCAATGCTTAACACCGTACTCCTTGAGAAATCTTTCAATAAGCTTGTTGACGAAGTGGGAACCCCCATAACTTACAAGTGTTCTAGGAACTCCACAGCGGGCAAATATATCTTTCTTCAAGAATGATAACACCATCTTTGCATCATTCATGCGAGTTGAAATTACTTCCACCCACTTAGAAACATAATCAATAGCTAGAAGGATGTAGAGAAATCCATTAGATGGGGGGAAAGACCCCATAAAATCGATCCCATATACATTGAAGATCTCTACAACAATGTTCGACTGAAGTGGAATTTCATCCCTTCTACTTATGTTACCCATCCTTTGACTTCTATCGCATGTCGCCACATAGGATTCACAGTCTTTGAACAAAGAAGACTAATATAAAGAGGATGAAAGAATTCGTAAAAATTTTGCACACAAATGGATCATACCATAGAAAAGTCTCAACATCTCCCTTGAATTTGGCAAGTTGGTACCTATTGAGACCTTTAGGATTTTCACCCGATACGATGTAATGGACATATTCAACATACCATGGATCCATTCCTTGAGCAGCAACTAAACAAGTTTTCTCCGCTCCTTCAACAAACACGACCATGATCTTCTCACCGGGAACATCTCTTCAATGTATTCAAAAGAGTCCTCACAATGCTCCTTTGTCTCTAACCTCGATATATGATCCGCCAAAACATTCTTTGTTCCTTTCTTGTCTCCGATCTCTATGTCAAACTCTTTTAGAAGTAGGACCCATCTAATAATCCTGGGCTTCACTTCCTTCTTCTCCATCAAGTACCAGATCGCAGAATGATCCATGTACACAATTGTGTTCATGCCAACCAAATACTATCGAAACTTGTTGAATGCATATGCAACAGCTAAAAACTCTTTTCAGTTACAGTGTAGTTCTTTTGTGCTGCATCAAAAGTTTTGCTCGTATAGTAGATGGCACAGAACTTCTTTTCTCTCAACTGCCCGAGCACCACTCCAAGTGCTAGATCACTTGCATCACACATAAGTACAAACGGCTGAGTCCAATCCGCTGTGATCAAGATAGGTGCAGTAATAAGCGCCTCTTTCAAAACCTGGAAAGATTTAGACATTCATCATAAAAAATGAAAGGAACATTTTTTTCAAGTAGATGGGACAAGGGCTTGGAGTATTTTGAGAAGTCTTTGATAAATCTTCTATAAAATTCGGCGTGTTCAAGGAAGGACCGCACTTCCTTCTCATTAGTAGGTGGTGGAAGCTTCTCAATCGCTACCACATTTGCTTGATCAACCTGCAATCCCTTAGCCTAAACATGAAGCCCATGAACAATCCCATCTCTCGCCATGAAGTGGCACTTCTCCCAATTCAAGACAAGATTAGTTTCTTGTCATCTCTTCAAAAAAGTAGATAGGTTAGACAAAAAAAATATTAAAGGAGGAACTAAACACAGAAAAACCATCCATAAACACCTCCATGATATTCTCTATCAAACCATAAAATATGGCCATCATGCAACGCTGAAATGTAGCAGGTGCATTACATCGCCCAAAAGGCATCTTTATAAAAGAAAAGGTTCCATAAGGGCAAGTAAAAGTAGTATTTTCTTGGTCCTCAAGCCCAATCATGATTTGATTATAACCCGAGTACCCTCAAACTCATACACTGCTAGATGATCTAACATTTGATCCATGAAAGGAAGGGGAAATGGTCTTTACATGTATTTTCATTCAGTTTCACAAGCCATCCCGTAGGAATCCTAGTGGCTAATGTCTCTCCATCATAGTCTTTCACAATAGTCATGCCCCCTTTTTAGCTACTACATGTAATGGACTCACATAGGAACTATCACTAATTGGATAAATAATTCCTGCATCTAACCACGTTAGGATTTTCTTCCTAATCACTTCTTGAATCGAGGGGTCAACCCTCCGCTGATTCTAAATTCATCCCTTAGCTTCATCTAGTAACCTTATCTTATGCATGCAATAAGATAGACTAATACTTTCCAAATCATCAAGAGACCATCCAATTGCAGACTTATACTTTCTAAGCACATCTAACAACTCTTCAAGTTGATCATCAGTAAGAGAAGAAGATACAATGACCGGATAAGTTTCATTGTCACCTAGATAGACGTACTTCAAGTGTTTCGGTAGTGGTTTCAACTCCTCCTTCTTTTCTACTTTTGGTGTGCCTTCTCTATACAATGAGAGGTATTTCCTAGTCCACTTAACTTCTTCAAGCTTGGTTCTTCTTGGTTCATACCTGTCATCCAAAGCACGTAAATTTTCAAGAAATTCAATACACGTCTCATTAGAGAGCTCATCTAGCTCCGTGGTGGGAAAAGTAAGAGACTTCGCAAGCATGTCTCCATGGGATCCTTCTAAAGGATCAAGGACATATCTTCCTTCACGATCTCCTCCACCACATCAATACTGTGACATTACGTCTCCATCGACATCTTCATTACTTTATCAAGGTTGAATAGAACCTCTTCTTTATCCATTCTCAATCTAAGCTCCCCCTATTGGACATCAATCATAACTCCAACTGTGGAAAGGAATGCTCTCCCTAAGATAAGATGGCATTATCCTTGTCATCTCCCATCTCTTGCACCAAAAAATCCACAGGAAAGACAGGCTTTTCCACTTTCACAAGTACATCTTCAATCACACCCTTCAGAAAAGTCATGGACCTATCCGCAAACTGTAGAACCACTGTTGTTGGAGCGAGCTCCCCCAAACTTCACTTCTTGAATATAGACAACGACATCAAGTTGATACTTGCACCAAGAATACACAAAGCTTTTCGTAATGACCCCTTTCCAATTTCACATAGAATAGTGAAGCTTCTCAGATCCTTCAACTTAGCTGGCAGCTTCCTCTGAATGATCGAGCTACAGTTCTCTGATAGATTCACTTGTTGAATTGTATACTAAAACCCCAACTTTAGTATGAGCAATGTTTTAACAATTTTTGAAATGAGAATCATTGATCAAATGATTGCGTCTTATAATTTCTATATATGTTGATTCAATAGTCCACTTACTTTATACTGTAGATAATATGTTGTGTAACAACACGCGAAAGATCATATTATTGATTTCCTTATAAAGTATAAACAGATGCTCACAACAGAGATAGACGGGGACTCTCTATCGGGATGTTGTAGTGTGAATTAGTATTAGTTTGTCTTGACTATAAAATCACATTAGTGCACTTTCTGTGTATTGAGCAGGACCGCTTAAGATCGTTCGACTTATACTGACTATATAGGAGAACTTGATCTCAGTTATTATAGATGTTCATGCTCTTAATCCCTATACATTAACTTCGGCAAGTAAGTGATGCGCGTTTTCTTCGCATGCAAAATTAATTCCCAAGTATGAATGATATCAGTTGCAGCTTAGTCAAGTGACCAAGTTAAATATCGAACCCAAAGGACGACGTATTATCAATTTAATTATTTACTAAATTAATTAAGACGAATTGGCAATAAAGTTGAGGATTGAAGTATTAAACTACTAAATAATTAATTAAAATAACAAAAAAATAATATTAAACACTAGAAGAATACGAATGTGACTCAAGAATGGAGAATATGTAGCTCTAAGGTAATCCAGTTTTACTACTTAACTTCCCTCTCAAGTGCAGGCCGACTCTGCCTTGTGGACTATGGACGCATCACTAAACCACGCAAATCATCTTTATAGACACAAGTAAATATGTGTGTAACACGTGTGAATAACCTTAGAGCAAGAAATATAATTTCACCCCTTTTCTAGGTACACTATCAGTATCAATTATTTCCCACATCTGGAATCTAACCCGATATGATCTCCCTTTGTAGGTACTATAAAATTACCATCTTTATCCTGCTTACTAACTCAAATTCAATTCAATTAATAAACATTCGTATATGTCAGTTTTAATGAAGCTTCGGAGTCCCCTCACTTAGAATCATAAAATAAAATCCTATTCAGCAGTGAACGTGCTCAATCAACAACCTAGATATATATTCAGACTCTATATAACAGTTGAAGATGCACAAAATGACTATGTATATGGATTAAAATAAATATATATAAAATAAATATAAGTAGCCTATGATGTAGTGTTGTACAGAGGACACAAAAGAGAGTTTAATTAAATCCACAAGTAGTGTTGTACGGAGGACACACAAGAGAGTTTAATTAATTCATAAAACCTTCAAAACCCTAGACTAATAAAAATGGTTCTAGCCTATAATGTTGCGAAGAACAATCATGGGGGTTGGACAGATCTTACCCATATGTCTGGAAAATACAAGATAAATTAGGAAATGAATAAAACCCTAGATGCAAGAGTCGTCGCGTCCTTCTCCATCTTGAATTCTCCTCTTGGTTCTCCTCTTAATTCCATAGACGAATCTTCAAAGTGTTGGATGGATGGAAAAATTGATGTGGATGATGGTTAGGGGGTGATCCTTCCTTGTGGGGTGTAGGATGATTGTGTTGTTTTTGTTATCCCCTTGGTGCGATCTACATTCCCTTTTATACTTGTAAGCTCTCCTTATGGAAATTGGATGGACTTTTTCTTAGAAAACATGATAATACACGCACTTGGGGTGTAAAAATAGGGATCTGGAGCTGTTCATGCATTTGGTTCGACCATGGGCTTGGTCGAACTAGCTCAGGGAGGTCGAACCACTCTTTAACATGATTTCAGGTTCCTGGTTCAACCCTAACTAGTGGTTAAACCACAAGCTTCTTGGTCGAACCATCTTGCGCAGTCTCACCGTTTCGTGTATAACTTCCACATCTAAGCTCCGATTTGAGTGATTCTTGCGCTCACGCGATCCTCTCTTCCTTGGTTTTTTACAAATATAAAGAACTCATAAAAACTCCAACATTTGAATGTGTAACAAGCCATGTATAGTGGCATAGCTGTTCTGTTCGCACAGCTCGTGCGATGTCATAATTTTGATTGAGGTGTTCTCTATGCTAAAACGATCCTCTCTTCTGTGGCATTGCAACCATGTATCACACTTTCAATTAAGAGATCCACAAAAATACAGATAAAGTACACAAGTTGAACGTGCGTTTTTCAGCATTCATTCACAAGTTGCACATTTTCTCCAACTTTGCACTTTTTATCCTTTTTCCAACTAAAACACAATAAAACACCTCAAGTGCATCTTTTTCTCACAAATATTAAATATAAGATACTTGTACTAATATATGAGAATAATTCTCAACAAAAAGGTGTTAGATTGGACACTAAAACATGCTTATTTTCACTCTCATCTGTCCCCCAAACTTACCTGTTGCTCGTCCCGAGGCAACAAAATAAAAATAAAGGGAAAGAGAGTAAGAAAATTAGTGGGGAAACAAGGACTATGACCCATACCCCATTCAAAATACAATTGTCCTCAACTTAGGTCATGGAACTTTTATTACATGTAATAATCAATTCATAGCGTACAAGATAAGACAATCACCACTGATGTGCTGTCGCCGGCACCCAAAAATAAGATTTGTAATTTTTTCAAACAAACCCACCAAGAATGTAGTAGGGTAAGTAAGGGTCGAATCCACAGGGAGTAATCGAACTTTAATTGAATTTAATGTGCTTTCATATAAGTAACCGGAGGGGGGATTTGATTAGATTCTAAAAACTAATAAACATTAAAATTAAAAAAGTGCAAAAATAATAAAATAAGAGAACAAATAAAATTAAAAATCTAGTCCTATGATTTGATCCCCTCCCGTATCCTAATTCACATGAATCAAATTCCTAAAACACCAACAAGTTCATAAACTCAAGCCCCTAGGCTAATGGTACGACCAATTAACCCGAAATATCCCTAAGTTTAATGACCGAGGGTACGACCTCTAGATTAAACTATTCCCAAGTGACCCTATGGATTTGAACTCGACAATGCATGAAGATTTAGATATTAGAACTACTAGGCTATGAAAACCGGCTAGGAATCATACAACCTAGATTTCGTGATTTCAAGAGGTACTTCCTCACTTTGCTACTCGGTTCACAATATTATAACAATCACGGATTATAATATGTAAAATAGCTATTGAATAATCAATCACATATGAGAGGGGTAGTCTACACAAACAATTAAAAATTCAAGATTAACATCATAGCCAATCACAAAATAAATTCATAAAACAAGTTGGTAATTTAATTCATAAGCAAACATGTAATTATTATATGGAGGTTCACAATCCTCGGACTAGAAAAAAATTACATAATTAAAATTAAAAATTGAAATTGAAAACTGATGTTCTAATGGTGGTGTTCTTCCTCCAATGGTTGCGTTCCCAATCTGCTCTCTGGAGCGTCCCGGATGACGTATCGTGTATATTCTCCCCACAGAAATAAATAAAATATCTCCCATAAATATTTGTGTCTTGATCCTTAAGTAATCCTGCTTAATCTCTTTCCTTATTTGTTTCTTCCAAAAATATCTCCAGGATCTCTTCTTTTTATATCTTTCTTGATCTCCAAATAAATATGGGCCTGATCTGGGATGATTATGGAATGTGAGATAACATGTGAGAATATTTCCAGCTGCCAATTTCCTTATTTAATCTGAATTTTCGTCATCTTCACTGACACTGAAGGGTTCAGTGTCAGCACATCTGGCAGCAACGAATTTCCTACACAAATCAGCCTATTTCCACATCAATTTACAACATTGAAGCTCTAATTTACTAAAGACAAGATAAGTCAATTTAGCACCCAAATTAGCACATAAGTCAATCAAATAAATATGAATTTAAACCAAATAATTGTGCTAAAATATGACTTATTAACCACCAATTCTAATGCTCCATTCACATGTTCTCACGGGAAGTATATATCACTTGCACTCAAGTGTAAAAGATGTACACTTATGGTTAAGGTGTTTACGCTCCAATTCAAGTGCATGCATAAATATAAGCTTGTCAGATTTCTCAAACTCTCCACTGCTAAAAGTATGATTCGACAATAGGATCAAAAAGAACTTTTCTTTTGGATGTAATGTTGGCTTTTTGTTTAAGGTAGGAAATATATGGATAAGTGACTCAAAACTTGGATCAATCAAGCGCGCCTATCATGATCTTTCATTCTTCCTCTTCACTTCAATTAAACACACATCCTCCTCAACTCCTTCACTTTATTTTTTTCTTTAAGCACAACAATTTATTTTTTTCTTCTTTTCTTTTTATTTTTATCTTTTTTTTCTTCTTGAGGTACCAGTGTCAGACACTACCTCACGCATCCTCACTGGAGTACTAAATTTAAGCACTACTCCACGATTTTCCTGAGATGCATTTTTAAGCTCAATCACTATTTCAACACCAATTTCATTCACTCCCAAACTGTTATAAAACTCCATCTACACACTTTTAAAAGCCACTAATTCTTTTCTAGAAGGACAATCAAGGCTAAAAAACTCAGATGCTCAAAGTGGTTATTTCTCGTAAGCTGCCAAAGAATAAGGTTTATAGGCTCAACGGGGCTAACTACAGATAAACATTATTTGGTAGGGAATTATTTGGTTAAGTGACTCATAAATTCAAAGATGGCCTAAAATCATCTCCCATCATCTAACACACATGTAATTTCAAGTAAGACAAGAGGCAAGTTCTAGAATACATACACAATAACGATACTCACCAGAAAGATATATCATGTGATTATGTAACATGATCATTGAGGCTCAAAATCTCACATGGGTTTTTAAGAAGTAACAGAGCACCTTTCATGGTAAGTAATATCCCACAAGTACACATAGAACTTCATACCACAACATAACTCAAGTACACTTTCTTCATCAATTTCAAAAGCATATGAATTTTAGGCACAATTTAAACAAAATAAGCTCACATGGATAACAAAAACCAAAAACTCAATTCTCTCCTCTCATGAATTAAAAGCACATATAAAAATAGAATAAAGAAATGAGGGCACCTAATTTTTCTTCAACGTATGCACGATCTCCGCTAGTTAATCAACTCGGTCAGGTCAAAGCCTCAGTGTAGAACTCGTCTTGCCACTCTTTTAACTTTTCTATCATCAAAACTCAAACACACTCATCATCACATGATTCATCAATAATAAAATAGGGGAACTATAAGAAAGACTCAATTGACTCCACAAACTAGACACGCCAACACAACACACTAAACATTAGGTAAGTTATAAAAAATCGACATATCAACACCGGTTAAAATATTAACATGCCGCAAAAAATCAAACCCCTAACAAAAAAATAATGAAAGGAAAAACTATACCCTTGGTGCTCATAAGACGAGGTAAGTACATCACACCCCCAAACTTAGTAAAAACATAAGTCGAAACTATGTTTGAAAAGAGATGTAATTGCCGAAGCGTGAGCACCTTAAATATAATAACTCTTCACTCACACAAAATAAATAATAAAGCAATAAAATTAAAAAGACAAGCCCCCAACAGGCGCTCATATTTAACATCGGAGAGTCACGACGGTACTTAGCATTTTGAACTATTGGATCAGAGGACGGTCTTCTCGCATCCTCACATTCAAGTACTTTCTTTCCCTCTTCTTGTCTACACTTAGCACCTTACCTTTCTTGGTCACAAAAATATGATACTCAGAATTTCCTTCTCCAATGGCTGTCTAAACTCCTCCTTGTCAATCTTCCACTTAAATTCAGAGTCAACTGTCCTATCAAGATTAAACAACTTGGAAATCACATCTATGCTCTTGCATGATTAAGATTCCATGGGCATCTTCATTGCTTGATCAAGAGAAAAAACCACATCTTCATTATCCATCTGCAATCTAGGCTTCTCGGATCTCAACCTCTTTGCTCTTTTCAATTTCTTTTCTACTATAAGCTCGGTATTCTGCCCTTTGGATGGTACTGGAATAGCATTAACATCAGGTAAAGCATTACGCACATAAAATGATGCCGTACGAGGCGGTTCGACCATGAGTGATGGTCGAACCAGGTGTGTAGTGGTCAAACCGTGCTTCAAAAAGAGTGTTCTCTCCCAGACAGGTCGGTTCAACCAACATGGTTGATAAACCAGGGTTGGTTTGGTCGAACCCGACTTCAGAAAAAATAGAGGGTCGTAGACAGGCTGGTTTGACCGTGGTTCGACCTTCAGGGTTAGTCGAACCACTGAGGTCGAACCAGCCTTATGGATGCTCTAGAGGTTGCCTAGGTGCTTGGTTCGACCTCTAGGATGTGGTTCGACTGTTGGCTTGGTCGAACCCTGGTCGAAACGAGCTTCTACAGCTTCAGAATTAATTTTCGATATCATCGATCCCTCATACTGTGTTCCAGACCTCAATGTGATGGCTTTGCATTCTTTTAGGTTCGTTATACCTTGAGATGAGAACATTATTTTCTCCAATGTTTGTCAATTGATTCACGTTCCCAGGCATCTGCCACATCATCAAAGTAAGGTCCTTTAACTGCTTAGATAAATCTGCATGCTTAGCATTCATAGTAGCTTCGATGCGGTCAACCCTTGCATTATTCCTTGCCATGTATCGATTGAAGGTATCTTCAACACTCTTCACTTCTTACTGTTGTTTCATACTATGACCCCTTTGTGTCATCTCTGTAATATGTTTCTCTAGGACTCTAGTAGCTTGTTGATGTTAGCTAAACTAGAGATGATTTTATCATCCCTATTCGGTTTCACCACTTAATGTTCAACCTGCGTCACATTGCCAAGTGCATAAGATCCTCTTACTCTTTCTATAGGTCAATCATGTGAATTCGTAGAGATGTCTTCAAACAACTTTTCTGCGTTAGTGTTGTCTTTGATAACAATGCTCCACTTGATAATGCATCAATAAATACATGCGACTCATAATCAAATCCATAGTAGAAGATACTTATGTATTGAGCCTTAGACATCCCATACTGTGGGCACCTCCTGAGCATATCTTTGAACCTGTCCCACGCCTCATAAAATTTTTCACCCTGATTCATAACAAATTGGGTGATGTCTTGCTTCATTATGAAGATCTTTGAGGGTGGCATGTACTCTCCAAGAACTTATGCTGCAGTTGGTCCCATGTAGAGCAGTCTGCTGCATCAAGAGTCACATACCAAGCTTCTGCCCTATCAATCAAAGAGAACTTGAATAGGGCGATCCGCCTAGCATGATCATTAGTTCAAGCACCCTTTTGAGTGTTAGCATAACCAAGGAATCTTTTGAGATGCTGATATGGATCTCCAAAGCAAACTCTAGAAAAGGGATTTTTCTCCACCATGTTAATAAGTGCGGGATGTATCTCAAAATCATCATCTTCCCCCCTTGCTCCTATCAACCCCATGTTGTCAATCCCATTGTTCGTGAAAATTTCATGTATGGCAATATTATCCAGATTTTGCTTTGCTCCGGTCATGTTTAGCTCTGTGTGTTACTTCTTCCTTTCTTTCCTCTCATTTTCCTAGTGTACAAGTACCTCAGAAAAATTCAAGGTTAGATAGAATTAAATAATCACAAATAAAAATCTAAATCAAAGTAGAAATAATAAACTAATAATAACAGTCGTCCCCAACAATGGCGTCAAAAACTTGATGATCGTTTTCTTCACACGCAAAATTAATCCCAAAGTATAAAGGATATCAGTTGCAACTTAAGAAAACTACCAAGTTAAATATCAAACCCAAAGGACGGAGTATTATCAATTTAATTATTGACTAAATTAATTAAGACGAAATGATAATAAAGTTGAGAATTGAATTATTAAACTACTAAACAATTAATTAAAATAATAAATAAAATAATATTAAAAACTAGAAGAATACGAATGTGGCTCAGGAATGGAGAATAGGTAGCTCTAAGGTAATTCAGTTTTACTACTTAACTTCCCTTTCAAGTGCAGGCCGACTCAGCCTTGTGGACTATGGACGCATCACTAAATAAGGCAAATCTACTCTGTAGACACAAGTAAATATGCGTGTAATACGTGTGAATAATCTTGGAGCAAGAGATATAATTTTACCCTCCTTTCTAGATACTATCAGTATCAATTATTTCCACATCTAGAATCTACCCCGATATGATCTCCATTTACAGGTATTATAAAATTACCCTCTTTATCCTGCTTACTAACCTAAATTCAATTCAATTAATAACATTCATATATGACAGTTCTAATGAAGCTTCGAAGTCCCCTCGCTTAGAATCATAATATAAAACATTGTTCAGCAGTGAACGCGCTCAATCAACAACCAAGATATATATTCAGACTCTATATAACAGTTGAAGATGCACAAAACTACTCTGAATATGGATTAAGAAAGTACAATCACATATAAAATAAATCCACAAGTAGTGTTGTACGGAGGACACACAAGAGAGTTTAATTAATTCATAAAACCTTCAAAACCCTAGACTACCAAAGAAGGTTCTAGCCCATGATGCTGCGAAGAACAATCATGTGGGTTGGATAGATTTTACCCATATGTCTGAAAAATACAAGATAAATTAGGAAATGAATAAAATCCTAGATGCAAGAGTCATCGCGTCCTTCTCCATCTGGGATCCTCCTCTTGGTTCTCCTCTTTTTTCCATAGACGAATATTCAAAGTAATGGATGGATGGATGGAGGAAAGGATGTGGATGATGGTTGGGGGGTGATCCCCCCTTGTGGGTGTAGGATGATTGTGTTGTTTTTATTCTTTCCATCCCCTTTTATACTTGTAAGCTCTCCTTATGGACCTTGGATGGGTTTTTTCTTGGAAAACACGAAAATACACTCACTTGTGGTGTAAAAATACGGCTGGAGTTGTTCGGGTATTTAGTTCGACCATGGTCTTGGTTGAACCAGCTCTGGGAGGTCAAACCACTCTGTAACATGATTTCAGGTTCCTAGTTTGATCCGAACCAGTGGTCGAACCACAAGCTTCTTAGTCAAACCATCTTGCGCAGTCTCACCGTTTCTTGTATAACTTCCACATCTGAGCTCCGATTTGAGTGATTCTTACACTCACGCGATCCTCTCTTCCTTGGATTTCACTAAATATTGAGAACTAATAAAAACTCCGATAGTTGAATGCGTAAAAATCCATGCAAAGTGGTACAACCGTTCTGTTCGGCACAGCTCGCACGATGTCACCATTTTGGTCACAGCTTTCTCGTTTGGACTCCAATTGAGGCATTCTTTATGCCAAAACGATCCTCTTTTTTGTGGCTTTCCAACCGCGCATCACACATTAAATTCAGAGCTCTACAAAAAAATAGAAAAATTAAACAAGTTGAATGTGCGTTTTTCAACATTCATACACAAGTTGCACATTTTCACCAACTTTACACTTTTGATCATTTTTCCACCTAAAATACAATAAAACACCTCAAGTGCACCTTTTTTTCATATATATTAAATATAAGATACTTGTGCTAATATATGACGATAATTTCCATCAAAAAAGTGTTAGATTGGACACAAAATCACGCTTATTTTCACTCTCATCAATATTCCAGTATGTATTTCTTTGATTCATCAATCGGTGAGTAAGGAAATAGTACTGTCTCTGTGGTGTGCTGTTGATTGTAGAAGGAAACCGAGTCCAATTAAATAGGTTGATGATATCATGTAAACCCTGCAGGTGGATTATTACGGCATGATAATGAGGTTGAGTGGTACTACTCTTGGATGATATATTAATTAATGGAGTTGTCAGTAACTTAATTAATTAATGGGCATTGTATATCTTAAACATAGGGAGACTAATGAGCTCATAATAAGAAAGAGCTCATATCTTAATTTGGGATTAGAGATGCAGTGCAGTAATAATATTTTAGTGGAATATATTATTATTATGATAAAACATTATCCATACTATATATATATATATATATTATACTAGTACTAGGACATTAACAAGCCGGCTATACTTGCTCAAGGGAAATCCACTATCTTCTTCATCTCCGTCAGCTCGATGTCTTAGACTTAAGTATAAGTTTTGGGCTAAACTTGGATACTTAAGCTCAATGGAGACCCGACTCTATTTTCTCCTCCTGGTCCCTATTTTAGTCCATATATAAGTCATCTTAGTGATCTGAAAACCCTAATGTGTACGCCTAACACACGTGAGTTTGAGGAAGGTTTACAAAGTGAAAGGATCTTGAAGATCGCCGCCCACACGACGTCAAAATTGGACTTGGGAATACAATAGAAGATCAAGAAGTTGTTTTCAGCAACCTGATCGTCAACTTCCATGAGTTTTTTAAATTCTTTTGGAACTGAAAACTTATCGTGAGACAATTGGTTAGAAAGCCACTGAAGAGAGGATCTTTTAGGCGTAAAAATCACTCAAATCGGAGATTACATGAAAAAGTTGTGCCAAATATTGTAAGGTCGCGCATGCTACTGGCGAGAATTCTTCTTCTTCATCATACCCTGGTGAAAGGTAATATGATTATATGTTCTTGCTTCCGCTGATATAGAGTCGTATGAAATCCTAATGGTTTATGTTAACCAAATGATTGAACGCCAATAATTGGTAACAGAGCTTCGATTTTGTCGCTAAATGTGACACGTCAGGCTAGGATTTGTGTTTTGCAAAAGTGGACTAAGGATTAAAAATTATTGTTTCTTGTTGAATACTCAATCTGGATATATTGGTGTGATTGTTATCGATGAACATCGACGGGGGCATGACGGCGGACATGTGCGAATAGCAGCTGCCAGAGAGATGCAACGCTAGGGGTAGACGACGTGATGGCACGACTGTCAGTGATTTATTACATGCTAATTGTCGCATAACTACATGGCGGAGCGGCTGGCGCTCGACGGCTACGACGACATTTGGCTACACGGCTGCATGGTCGAAGGTCGCAGCATGATGGTGGCTGAACGGTGGAGACGGTGGCTGTTGGTTGGCGCTGTGCTATCGGCAGCGAGCTGCGGTCGCGCTTGCCTGCACGACGCTGGCCAAGCGGGCTAGCGGCTCTTATCAACTGGATGTCAGACGTGCGAGAAAGTGGCGCTAGTCGACAGACGACAACACCGAGAACAGCGGACATTGACACAGGCACGATCACATGGTGTAAGCGGCACGCAAGGCAGGAGACGCTGCGAGGCCAGCACGAGTCGCGCCACCAGATGCGCGGCGTCAGGCGTGGTGCATGCAGGAGACACGAAGTAATGGTTGCTGGGCATCACGAATGGTGCCTGACCATGGCACAACTGGTGTGGAAGCTGTAGTGTACACAACACGAGTCTTGCCATTTCACGGCACAAGTCGTGTCGGCATGGTGCATGGCATGACGAGCGTCAGGAAGATGAGAGGTGGCTATATAGAGGGCAGCACGACTCGTGCTAGTGCCTGACACGAGTCATGCCAGCGTGTAGCGTGAGCTGAAAATTTTATTTTCGTGCGACGTGTTTCGCCGTATTCCGGGTTAAGGAAATTTGTGATGATGAACGACTTAGGGCGTAAGTAATCCTGCTTGTTGCGTAAGGCATCGGTTCAACAGCTGGAGTGTCTGACAATACTTCCTAATTTAAGTGGCGATTTAATTCGTGATATGTAACTGCCATAATTGATTTTATTGTCTATTATTGTTATATATGGTTTCTGATCGATATTGATGATTTCGATGATCTCGACGATATCAATGATTTTGATAATCTGGTCAATATTGATGATTTCAATAAATTGGACGATTTCGACGATTGATATTGATAGTTTCAAAAATATGATTATATGAAAATTTTAGCAAATTTGATAATCTGGTTGATATCGATGATTTTGATAATTTTAACGATATCGACGGTCGATATCGATATTTTCGAAAATTTAATAATCTGAAGATTTTTAAAATTTTGATAATTTGGGGGGTTTTTGCCGACATTCGTGCTTGGTGGCGAACAATCGAATTCGCTGATATATAAATATTTATAATTGATTTAATTATTTGATTATTATTATATATGTATGCATGCGTGATTTACTGCCTTATTTGATGTAATAGGATCATGATAGGTTGCGTGTTTATTTTGAATATTATATGCATTTTTTTCCTATATATTTAGAATATTCTCTCTTTATATTTTACAACTTATTACTTTTATGTAAAATAGTAGATTTTTCAATGTTTGTTTTTATATTTTATTTACATTTGAAAGTTTTTTTATTTTTTATTTTATTTTTTATGTTGAATTACATTTTTTTATGTAAACAATGCTAAAGGAGAGTTTCACTCCAATTTTTTTTAATTTTTATTAATTATTTCATGAGCATATCTTATTTAACATATTTATTTATATTATATAATTATATTATACATATATATATTAATGATTATTCTTAATTTTTATTAATTAATAAGAAGATATATAACAAATGAGAGTTTAAGTTTAATTTCGCCATGCCTCTAATTTTTTTTCAATATTTAATAATTAATTAATTTTATTATTCTTAATTCTATTTATTATTTTATAAGCATAACTTATTTCGTATATTTACTTTTTTTTTTCAATTTAATTAATTTAGTTATCTTCTTATTATAACTTATCTCAATTTAATTAATTTAGTTATTCACGATAAATTTAAATCGATAAATTTGCTAATAAAGTATGATACAAACTCATTTATAATTTGTTAAAAGAAACCTTAAAAAAAATTGAAGTTTTACTGAATTAATTTTTTTAATATTATTAATTAATGCATATATTTTTATTAGTAACTATATAAATAATAAATTAACGATCCGGCGTAACATGCGGGTTTTATACTAGTCTTTATGCTAAAGTGTATATAATTTAACATAAAATTCTAAAGGCACACGAAGTGTGCTTCCGTGCGCCCGGGCGCACACAAGTTTTTGCTTTGTAAAATAAAGGGTACACATCTTTATACTAAAGGGTATACAATTTAGCATAAAATTTTAAAGGCACGGAAAGTGCTCCCGTATGCCCGGGCACACACAAGCTTTTGCCTTATAATGAGTGAATAAATTTATTTTATGTTAATATTTTATTCTTAATATCTATAAATATATTTGCTTAATTTATAATCAATTTAGATTTATAAATAGAAAATGAAATACATTATTTTAAAAATAAATACAAAATAAGGAAATTAATTATAAGTAAATAAGGTAAATATTTAAAAAAATAAAAATCCAAAAAAATGGAGAAAATTACACGTCATAATAGAGTGTTCTGAAGACGACACATAGGTAGAAATAGGTTCCGCTTTAGTATACTTAAGATATATAAATTGTTATTCTTTTAAATTGAAAAAATTACTTTTTAAATACTTGCACACCTTAATTTATCGATTACTCTTTTATATATTTAAAATTACTATTTAGAGAAATAAAATATTACTCACTTTAATAAAAAAATATTACTCTTTCAATAATAAATTTACAAATATAGAATTCACATGTTAACCCAATTTACACTCTACTCTTTAGAATAAAATTATATTAATTTATAAATAAATAAATAATTATATTAAATTTGAATTATATTTTTTAATTATAACTTCACAACCTGCACATGCATAATACGCTGGATTTGTATTAATACTTATATCTATTACATATAGAAAGGGGAATGGCCGGTAAGTTAGTCAGTTTCCCCTCGGTGATCGGTTGTAAAATTTCAGACGTGTCAACCTCTGGTTACCTTTCCAATACAAGTCCCCCATTCTCTCATTCTGTCTGCTCTCTCTTCAGCCTCGTGTCGGTATCATTCAAGATACAACCAAACTTTTCCTCCACCCTCCTCACTCCATATTTTCTTTCCCTGTGTATTCCATGGAGACGAAGCAAGAGAAAGATTCACTCTTCTCACCTTCGTCATTTCTAAATCAATTCGTGCACAGTGTTTGTTGCTTTGATTTCACGAGGTCAGAATTTCTTTTACAGAAATTGAGTATATCGAGCTGATTTTCTCGTTATTTTAGCTTTTATCGATCAACAATGGATATTGCATGTACGATTTTCTTTAGAATCAATGGAAAAGTCTGTGAATTCATTCAAGTTAAGTTGATTATTGATATGAATGGGTAAATTGACAGCTGAGTCAAGGAAATGATCATTACTAATTGTTATGATCTCTTTGCATGTTTTCACCCATGCCCATGGGGTGCTCGATGAAATGTGTAAGTGGTTATTTGTTAATCCAATTGATTTGACCTACAACCACTACACATGATCCCACACTCAACACTAATACAACTACCCACTACACATTAAAATATTATTTCTCTCACCTTACTATACATTAAATTATTATACTCCTTAATCCACGTGCAAAAAGTCAATAGATACCTTTCAAAGGGACGGAATGAGTATAAAATATGAGATGAAACACCATTATAGAATATAAGTGATCTCATTTATCGTTAATAGGGTTTCTATAATAACGTTTTATTTAAAAGAATCTTAATAATTACTAACCCCAAATTCATTCAAAAATAATGCCTATTATTAGTAATAAATTGAAAGATAAAACGAAATGTAGCATAGGTTTCTATGTGAACATCTTTATGAGAAAAGCAATATTATAATATGATCCCTTTTATTTATAAGAATCTTAGTAATTACTAACCCCAAATTCATATTAAAAAATTATATATTATTGGAAATAAATTAAAATATAAGGGTAGGTCTTGAATGAAACCATCTCACAGGTTCCCTCATGTGAGACAGATCATATCATATTCATTAATATAAATAAAAATAAAAAATAATGAAAGGAAACAAAGGCATTGTTTGGTTTCGTATTAACCTGAAATTAACGCCGGCCACCATGCATGCAAACTACAAATCGGTATTGCAAATCAATTATTTTTCAATTTTAATAAAGAAAATACTTGTACGAGACTGTCTCACGGCTCTCATTCCGTGAGACGGACCTCCATTTAAGAAGTGGGTCTGTACCGCAATTTTGTAATATAAAGGGTAATTACTATTGTGCACTAGTTTTTAAGGTGCAATTGAGTCGAATTTGACCCGATGCCCAAGATACTTATAGTTATTTTATCTCACGGGTTATTTGGGCTAGGGTTTCACTGCGTCGTTTTCATCCATTCCACTTTATAAATTTCTCTTTTTCTCTCTTCGTGCTCTCTCTCCGTTTCTGCCTCTTCGTCGGTTTTTCTCGCGCCCTATCGCTGCGCGTTAGACGGCATGCTTCCTATCTTGTTCGCCGTCTTAATTCTGTGAGTTTTAGCTATCTCTCATTCACAGTCTTGTTCGATCACTGTAAAATTTCTATTTCGATTTCTACCCTATGTGTTTTGTTGTATTTTCATTGTCTTAGTTTTGATTATTTGCTCTTTCAGGTATGCTTTGTGTATTGGTTTACTATTTCTATTTGATTTTTAAGATTTTTTCTGAAATTTATTTATTCGGTATACTTCAACCGTTTGAATTGTAGATGTTACGCCTTTCATCATCACATAATTTCATTGTGTAAATCACATTTTCATTGTACGAATCTGTTTGCATATTATAAACAGAAATGCAGCACCATTCTTTCTTTTATTTCAGGTTGTTTTCATTTTTATTTTTAATTTTGTGTCATTTGTAACTACGTTTTTTATGTGATAGAGCATGATAATTTGAGACCACGTCCCACCAAATCAGGTTAAACAAGGAAATAGAAATTCTTCAGAGCATTCAACAAATCATTTTCTAAAAGAAACAATGATGCTTACAAGGTATTTCATAAAAATATAGTGCACGTTAATACATAGATATTGAAGATTATAAATGCCTCTATTAGCACATTGCTTGGTTTCTTAAAAGCTAATTTATGTTTTTTTTTTCTTATTGGTGTTTGTTGTCTAATTTCTATTTAAATTGTTGGATTGTATACTAAAAGTCTAACTTTTTGTATGAACAATGTTATAACAATTTATTTGAAATGAGAATCATATGAGCAAATGATTGAGTCTTATAATTTATTTATATGTACGATGCAATAGTCCACTTACTTTATACTGTAGATAATATGTTGTGCTACAACACGCGGAAGATCATATTATCAGTTTTCTTATAAAGTATAAACAGATGCTCACAACCGAGATAGACGGAGCCTCTCTATCTGGATGGTTGAAGTGTGATTTGATATTAATTTGTCTTGACTATAGAATCACACTAGTGCACTTGTGTGTATTGAGCAGAACCGCTTGAGACCGTTCGACTTGTACTGTCTATATAGAAGAACTTGATCTCAGTTATTATTGATGTTCATGCTCTTAATCCCTATACAATAACCTCAACACATAAGGCAGTATGTATTTCTTTGATTCATCAATGGGTGAGATTTACATGTAATTAAATCAACAAATTCGGTGAGTTGGGAAATAGTGCTGTCTCTATGATGTGCTGTTGATTGTAGAAGGAATCCGTGTCCGTTATATGTTGATGATGTCCCCTTGAGGAGCTCATAAGAAATATCATGTAAATCCTGTAGGTGGATTTATTTCGGCATGATGATGAGGTTGAGTGGTACTACTCTCGGATAAGATATTAATTAATGGAGTTGTCAGTAACTTAATTAATTAATGGGCATTATATATCTTAAACGTGGAAAGACTAACGGGCTCATAATAAGAAGGAGCCCATAACATAATTATGGGATTAGAACGGTAGTGCAGTAATATTATTTTTGTGGTAAATATTATTATCTTTGGACTTAAGTATAAGTTTTGGGCTAAGCTTAGATACTTAAGCTCAATGGAGGCCCAACTCTAATTTCTTCTCCTAGTCCCTTCTGTAGCCAGTATATAAGTCATCTAAGATGTCTGAAAACTCTAACTGAAAAGTGAATCATGCCTAACACTGTGAGGAGGGTGAGGGAACAACAGATTGAGAAGATCTCGAAGATCGTCGTCCACACGACGTCAAGATTGGACTTGAGAATACAACAGAAGATCAGAAGGTTATTTGCTGGTTCAGTTCGTCAACTTCCATAATTTTTTTAAAATCATGTGGAACTCCAAAGTGAACTTGTGATACGCCATTGGAAAGCCACCGAAGAGAGAATCATTTTGGCGTGTAGATGACTCAAATTGGAGATCAGATGAGAGAGTTATGCCCAAAACGGTGAGACTGCGTAGACTGCCAGCGAGAATTCATTTTCTTCTTGAACATACCCTGGTGAAAGGTAATACGTTTCTATGTTTTTTGCTTCCACTGATTTAGAAACGTATAGAACCCTAACGGTTCACGTTAACCAAACGATCGAACGCCAACATAAATCACCCTGTTCGATATACCCTTGTTCAAAATTACTTCAAGTTACAAGAATCATAGTAAATTTAGGAAGCAGTTCCCTTTGTTTAATTTGCTTTATTAGTACTTTTAATTGTTAACATTAATTTGCTAGTAGATAGTAAAGAGATTAAGCCGCCTGATGATTATTCACTTCTGTGTGCATCGTTTATGTGTTTTGAGATTACTCATAAATGGATGCTCCAATAGTTTGAAATGTGTTATGGTTTTAGGATATGTCAATAGTAGGATACTCTAGTAGTTGCAAGAATGTTCTTATTTTAGTTTAAATTGTTGTTATTGTTTATTGAGCATACCATTGTGTTATGTTTATTGTTTTTCTGATATGTTTTCTTTTATTTTATGTTTGTTGATTCTTGTGTTTTATATTTTATTATTTACATTATAATTATTTCTTTTATTTAAGTTAATTATTGAATATAAGTATGAGAACAAAATAGTGTGCCTGAAGAGTTGTTTGGCTTCAATTGATGAATAATTTTAATTTACATTTTACATCATTGTGAGAATTGTAGTGGACGAAATAAGTGTTATTGGCGGAGGAATATGTTATACTTACTTATGTAGACATTGAAGAAGTGTTTATGTTGCATCAAAGAAGTGTATACGTTGCAATGAAGAAGTGTATATGTTGCATCGAAGAAGTGTATACACTGCAATGAAGAAGCGTATATGTTGCATCGAAGAAGTGTATATATTGCGATGAAGAAGTATATATGTTGCATTGAAGAAGTGTATGGGGTATTCGAAGAGGAGGAATTTGTTATTATACTTATGTATACTTTGTTTAAAGAAGTATATATGATTTATTGAAGAAGTATATATATTTTATTAATAAATAGATGGTGGTTCGAATAGTAGTTTTAATTGCAATTGATGAACAATATTACTATTCTCGTAATGAGAATTGTGTTGGATGAAGTATTATTGAATAAGTGTATAAATTTTTTTGGTGATAAAAAGTTTAACCATTCTCGTATTGAGAATGGTGTTGATGGAAATATTGGTCTTGTTTAGTATGTATTGTTGGCAATGTAATATGTATTTATGGTTATTCACGTATATTTTATTAAAATGAAAAGTATAAGTTTTATTGAATAGATGTATAAGTTTTAAAAACGAGATGTATAATTTTATTGATAAGTGTATAATTTTTTGTTGAAAACTTTATACATTTTAAAAGGTGGAGTTTGTTTTTTTATTGTGCAAGTGTATCAATCTTAATGTACAAATGTATAAAATTTTATTTATAATGTATGCTTTTGAAAACTTAGTAATTTTTATTGAAACAGTTCAAGAGCAAAGAGAGATAACGAATTTCATATAATTTCTAGAAATATGAAAGAACAGGTTCCAATTTCCATTAACATAAATTTCAGAGTTCCTATTAATGACAAAATTACACAATATATTTATAAATACAAACACATACATTAATAAATTAAAAACAATACAATATGAGTTACTAATGAGTTTTGTTGAAAACAAACGTCGTCAGAAGATTAACGCATAAATTTAAAGTCGTGATGGAAAGAGAACATGAAAATCTTGACTCAATATACATATCTAAAAGTAATACATTTATATAAGTACATAAAAAAAAATTACACTATGTGTATAAAACTTATACACTTGATTACTAAAACTTATACAATTTATCATTTGACATATACTCCTTACACTTCTTCATTTTTCCTGCCTCATTTCATTCAAATCATCAGCTTGATCTTCATCTTCCTTTCAAAATAAACCTGCATTTAAAAGATAATAATATTAAAACAAATTTAAGCAAACTTCATTAAATTAATAAACTTTCATTACTTTGTTCTAGATTAAAATTCTGCTGTTAATCATATTAACCATTCAGCAAGACAACAACAGAGAGATATGTTCCATATAATTTTAATTAAAATGAATTGGAAAAAATAATTTCAAAGTTTCTACTAAGAACAAAAACATACATCACGGTTTGAAATTTGTAATGAGAAGAGATAAATAAATCAATACCAAATTTACAAAAATAATTTTTAGAGAAGAAGAATAAATAGTTACTAAATTTATATCATCTAATTCACATCATCTTATTAACAAGAACACAATCAATTGTAACAGATTGTTCATTTTCAGAGGAGACGAATGAATCGTAATAGATTCACTAGAAGAGGAATTATTAGCATCTTCAAGGACACTTTGTTTTTGATATTCTCGTCTTGGAGGACAATCTTACTGTGATGGAGGAAGACGTCGCTGTGATGGAGGGAGGAAGACGCCGCCGTGATGGAGGAGATGTTGTCATGCCGGAGGAAAATTTCGCAATATATACTGAGAATTTCTTCAAATTGCTTCAAATTATCCGATCGAAGACACTCGCGATTCCTCTAGGATTTGCTGATGAATGTACTCACGACTGATGAATCTGCTATTCAAACAGATTTTAATGTATATCGTCGTGTATGAATAAAGGAATTTTGATGACTGGAAGAGGAATTTTGAGAAAAGAAAAGAGAGAATAAGAGACGCAACACGAGGATGTAGATGAAGAATTGTGACGTCATCCGGATTACATCTCTTATATATTGGACCCATTTTCTAATTTGGGTTGTATTATTAGTGTGCACCAATTGCACAATAAATCAACTCAATATAAAGATATTAAATACAGCTTGACTCTTGATTACATATAGTTGATTTAGTTGGGAAATGAATGATTTTGTTTTTGCTTTGGTCACGTGTTGGAGCATTATGATTTTCTTTTTTTTTTTTGTTATAATTAAGTTCAAACACACGATTTTTAAATTTAAATTCACTTGTTAATTTAATCATTTTTAATAACTATAAATTTACGTTCTACTATATAAAAATTTCAGTCAAATTTAATTATTAATATATTCATATTTAATGATTAGTAGAATTAGTTAAGAATTATTTTATGAAAATTTTATAAGTACGATCAAAAATATGATAATATTTTCAATAAAAGGTGATAACTAATAAAAAAATAAGTGACACTCGTCTAGTAAAAATATATTAACAATTTGAATGACATAGAAATTAATAATTTTTTTATAAAAAAAATGATATATGATCAAGAAAAATGATATTCATGACTTTATGATCAATTCATACTGGAGTTAGAATGTGATAATTTTTTTTCAATAAAGGTGATATCTAGTTAAGAATATGTGATATTCATTGAAATGAACGATTTCATGAACAGTTTGAACGATAGATAAAGAGTGATAATATGTTTTATAAAAAGTGATACAAAATCAAGAAAAAGTGATGTTCGTCCAATTTAACTATTTTATGAATATTCTAGGATAAATAAATAAAAAGTGATAGCATTTTCTTAATAAAAAGTGTTACCAAATTAAGGAAAAGCGATAATTGTTTAATTAAGTTATTTTATGAATTGTTCGTAGGATAAATAAAAAGTGTTCATATTTTTAATAAAAAATAAAATGTAATTAAAATTTTTAATAAAAAGTAATATCTAATTAGGAAAAGTGATCATCCAACTATTGAACTATTTTATGAGAATTAATATGACAAATAAAAAGTGATAACATTCTTAATAAAATGTAATAATTTATCAATAAAAAGTGATAACCATCAATATAATTATTTCATGTATACATTTATAATTTGCATAGAAGATGAAAAGTGATAATATTTTTAATATTAAGTGATTTTTTATCATGAAAAAATGATAATCATCTAATTAAATTATTTCATAAACATTAAATAGTAGAAGGGTAAAAAGTGATGACATTTTTTAAAAATAAATGTCGTATTACCTAATAGAGAAAAATAACAGCCATCAATTAAATAATTTTATATTTAAACAATTTATATATAAATAAAAAGTGATAATAATTTTAGTAAATAATGATATTCAATCATCAAAAAGTGATATATTTAATTAAATTATTTCGTTTAAAGATGTATTTAATTTTATTTATTAAATTTTTATAAAATATTAATCTCATTTTTTAATTAAAACATTTTAATAATATTTTTATTTCACAATATCATTATATTTAAATAGATAATGAATTTAAATATTTAAGATTTGATTAAAAATAATCAATATAATTCAATTTTAAAAGAACAACATTAAAAAGAAAATAAATAAATAAAAACGTACTGTAATATCAGTAAATGTTGAAAATAATGATAATAAGCAACGGTTGAAAACTAATCAATGTGATTTAATCATTCACTGTTGGGTAGGTTTTTCGTGAGATCGTTTCACGTGAGACCATTTTTCACTTTTTTAAATAGTATCAATTTCGCTATAAAATATCATTATTTTCGCTATAAAATATTATCACTTTTTATTTATATACTATAAATTGTTCATGAAATATCATTATCATTTTTTATTAATTTACTATCATTTTCCTTTATAAAATTATCACTTTCTTACCATCTCATTTAAGGGTTTATGTGAGACGATCTCACATATGTCTTCGTCTTCACGGTTAATGCAGCCCGCGCGTATTTAAATTGCTAAATGGGTAAAATGAGGATCCGTCTCACATAAGAAGATTCGTGAGACAGTCTCACCCAAAACTTACCATTTTAATAAATATTATTATATTTTATTATTATTATTATTATTCAATTATAATAATATTATAAGTAATCAATTATTAGATAGTTGAACTATTCTGTTATCACTTTATCTTGATCGGATATCTTTTTATAGTAAAAATATTATAACATTTTATTCATTTTACATATTCATAAAATAATTTAATTAAATGTTATCACTTTTTCTTTATCATGTGTCACTTTTTATTAAAAATATTATCATTTTTATTGTTTTGGCGAATTTTTTTGTGAAATAATAATAATTCAATTAGACGAATATCACTTTTCTTTTATTAGGAATCACTTTTTATTAAAAATATTATCACGTTTTATTCATTCTATAAATTCTTTTTAGATTACACTTTTGTAATTAGTCATCACTTTTAGTTAAAGATATTATCACTTTTTCTTTTAAAACGTTATCATTTTTTTATACTGTAATATATATGAAATAGTAATTCACAACATTATTATCACTTTTTGTAAATTGAGTATTATTTTTAATTATAAAAGTTATCACATGCATATTATCACATTTTATAAATTTATAATATTATTTATTTAAATGAATAATAAATTTTGAATTATTACATTTTTAAATAATAAAAAATATAAATTAAATAAGAACAAGGTAGAAAAATAAATATGCATATAAGTCCCAATTAATTTCTCTTTCATAATTAATTTTTTAATTTTCTAATTTGATATTAACCAAACAATGCACTTTAAATATATTTATGCACACTTAATTTTACTCTACAGCTAATTTTTTTTAATTTTCTAATTTCATAACAACCAAACAGGGCCCTATTAGTTAATTGAGCTAATGAATGATTCGTCTCATATAAGAGGATATTCGTAAGACGTTCTCACCCGTATCTTTGCCGAAATATAAAACGAAACGTAGCATCGGTTTTTCACAAATATTTGATGAGACCGTCTCACGAATCTTATTATGTGAGACAGATCCATTGAATTCATTACAGGCGAAATTATGTACGCTAATTTCTATTGAATGCATTTATGATGATTAATTAATTTAATTACGGTACTATCATTAAACTATTTAATTTATGTTATATGCGGCTTTTTTTAATTTTTAGTTCGGTCATGAGTTCATTTTATTTTAGAATAATAGTATATTTTTTAAAAAAAAAAACCTCTTATGTTAAATAAAAAATATGGGATAAAATATTTTTTTGCCCCTTAAATTTGGCAATGTACAATTTTTGCCCAAAAAAGATAAAATTTGGGCATTTATCCTATTATCTTTATATTGGCAAAAGCTTGTGTGTGGCTGGGCACACGAGAGCACATTTCATGTGTCTTTAGAATTTTGTGCTAAATTGTATACCATTTAGTATAAAGATGTGTATTCTTTATTTTACAAGGCAAAAACTTGTGTGCGCCTGGGCGCACTGAAGCACACTCCGTGTGCCTTTTGAATTATGTGTTAAAATGTATACCCTTTAGTATAAAGATGTGTACCCTTTATTTTTTGAAGAAAAATAAAAAATTTAATGAAAAGTGTACCCTTTAGAACAAAACGGTATACCTTTATTAATAAAAATATATATCCTTTAAAATAAAATAATGTATCATTATCCATAATACTAAATTCTAAAGGCACACGGCATGTGCCCGGGCACACGCAAGCCTCATTCCTTTATAATTGTGCCAATATTGCCCGTTTTTGTGGGAATTTGACATTTTCGCATGAATTGATCACGTGCATGTCACGTGATTATCGGATTTGGTATTTCTCGATGGGATAAAATATTTTTTTGCTCCGTAAGTTTTGTCATGTATAATTTTTGCCTCAAAAAAGAAAAGATTTGAACATTTGTCTCAATATCTTTATAATTGTGTCAATGTTGCCCCGTTTTCTAAAATTTGATATTTTCACTGGAATCGATCACGTGCATGTCACGTGATTATCAAATTTGGCATTTTTTAATGAATTTATTGACTTAGCGACACAGTGGCATCCACATCAACAACAATAATATTTTAATGATAATTTAATTTAACAAAATACCCTCCATCGATGCACTCAGTTCTCACGTGCTTCCACCATCTTCACAAACTCCCTCTTCTTGTCAATTAGGGGATCCCCCATGACCCTCTCACAACCATAGGAGACAGCCGTCGAATCTTCTACTTGCACCACCCTACTCCTGCCGCCAAGCTCCTTTCATCATCTACTTCAACGAAAGAGGATTCGTGTTCTTCAGCGCCACTGCTGCAATCTTCCACGAGTCATGCAGCTGTATGGTTTCTCACGTTCCTTCCCTCATTGCTTCAGTTGAGTAACACCTAGAACTAGAGAATCATCTTCTGGAGGCATACGACGACCTCATGGATGCAGTGCAATGGGCTAAAACCCAAGCACTCACAAGCCATGACGCCAACTATTGAGAGTAAAAATCAACGTGTTCTAGTGTCCAATCTAACAACTCTTTTATAGGAATTGTTGTTATACATTAGAACAAGTGTCTTATATTCAATATATGTGAGAATAAGGTACATTAGAGGTATTTTATTATGTTTTAGGTGAAAAAATGATCAAAAGTGCAAAGTTGGAGAAAATGAGAAACTTGTGCAAGAATGCTAAAAACACATATTCAACTTGTGTAATTTTTTGTATTTTTGTAAAAGTTCAAATTGGGCATTTGATACACCATTTGATAAGTTACGAAAGAGACGGTCATTTTGGTCTAAGAAACACCTCTATCGGAGTTCAGATGAGGGAGTTATGATCAAAACGATGAAATTGTGCAAGCTATGCCGGCCAGCATGACTCGTGCCCTTCAAATATTGAAGTTTTTTTGAGTTCTTTATATGAATAGAAATTTTAGGAAGAGAGTGTCATTTTGGCACAAGAATCACTCAAATAGAAGTTTGGATGTGGAAGTTATGAGCGAAACATTGAGACTGCACAAAGTTGCTCGACCATTACTCGACCAATGGAGAGTTGCTCGACCAATACCACTTTGGTCGAGCAAGAGGATTCAGTTTACGGACGTATTGCTCAACCAGAGACATTTTTACTCGACCAAAACCACTTTGGTCGAGCAAGGTCACGCAAGTCCAGATCTGTACGGTTGTACACCCTAGTGCATGTATCTACATGTTTTTATCTAAAAAGCCCATCAAATGTCAGTTAGGAGATTTTACAAGTATAAAAGGGATACAATTTATAGTTGAAAGGACACAACCATCCTACACCAACCTACAAGGGGATATCACCCCCCAACCAACATCCACATTCTTTCCTCCATCCATCCATCACAGTGAAGATTCATCTGTTAAATCAAGAGGAGAACCAAGAGGAAGATTCAAGATGGAGAAGGATGCGAAGACGCCCACAACTAGGGTTTTTATCGTTTCTTAATTTATCTTGTATTGTATTTTCTAGACATATGGGTAAGATCTATCCAAAACCCATGATTGTTCTACGCAACATCATGGGCTAGAGCCTTTTAAGTAGTGCTAGGGTTTTGAAGGTTTTTATGAATTAATTTAACTTTCTTTTGTGTCCTTTGTCAACACTACTTGTGTAATTATTTTACATATGTTTATGCTTTCTTAATTCATATTCAAGGTCGTTTTGTGTATTTTTCACTGTTATATAGAGTCTAAATATTTATCTTGGTTGCTGATTCAGTGCGTTCACTGTTGAACATGATTCAATGTTTTGATTTTTAGTGAGGGGACTCCGAAGTTTCATTAGAACTGTCATATATGAATATTTAATAATTGAATTAAATTCGGGTTAGTAAGCAGGATAAAATGAGTAATTTTATAGTACCTGTAATTCTTAAAGCTGATGCTCTACAAATAGATATGAAAATACCATGAAATAGAACATCATAGAATTAAAACGGGAAGAACACGTCTCTCCCTTAAAACCATCAATTAGATTACAACACTACTTTTGACAACAACTTGAGAATTCTATCACAGCTATTTGTCTTGTTTGAATCTAACTCCAATTTTGGCCTATCCCTAGGACTTGCGATCTTGTCATCAAGAATCCATCTTGATCTATAACACTCTTGACATTGATAATATATGAATTTTCCCTCATGGAATAAAACAAGAAACGAAAAGAAAATATTCAAAGAACTCTCTACACCCCAACAAACTCACACAAGAATATTTTTCTCGATACTTTTCTGCTCTTGAACTTGCCAATAAATAGGCTTGTTAATTAGAACTGTAATCTCTTCCAAAGATAATCATCTCAATCTCCTTGCAATCTTTCCTTAATGGTATCACTCAATCAATCTGCTTTGTGATCCTTCAATTACTGAATCAGTCATTTTACATCAATAACTTAATTTATCTTCTTTCTTGTGGAACTCAATCACTATCAAATCTACAACAAGAAACAAACATAACACATTTTGCAAAATATACGCTCATGACATAATATATAAACTCAACAAACTCCCCCTTGGTATGAGCTATATTCAACTAGAAGAAAAAATTAATCATGTAAAAGAAAGAAGAATCTTCATAACCCCTGAATTTAGGACAAGATGAAAGATAGAAAGTTTAACCAAAATAAATAGAAATAAAATGAAAGTTCAGAGAGTTCAGAGAGAGTTCAGGGTTAGAGTTAAGGGTTTAACAACACAAAATAAATAGGGACATATCCCTTTTTCAACTGGTAGAGGAATCATCAGCATCAGCTTCCTTATCAACCTGCTTACTACCGGATTCCCCAACACCATCATCATCATCATCTTCTTCTTCTTTGACAAATTTTAGTTTCCTCCCAGCACCACCAACACCAATAGCCTTCTTTTTCTCCACCTTAGCTCTTGCCAAGGCTTCCATCAACTCATCTAACCTGTAATCTGCTTGTCAAGAGTGGCCTGAACCACAAGGATATCCATCTTCATTTGATCTACCAAATGAAAGATAGACTCAAGTGTTGTTGTGGCAGATTCAACCTTCTCCTTCAAAGTGGCAACTCGAAGGGATACCTTCAGTTCACTGAGCATTTTCAGAAGAGTCCTCTCCTTCCATAAATCGACACCCACTTCAATCAAAAGTTTAAAAATAGTGCATGGAAACGGAAGAAGCCTGGACTCAGCAAACTTCCCAGCAAATCCCATAATAATATCAAACACAATCTGACCATATGACGAATTTCCTTTAGTCGCAATAGCATGAATGAACCTAGCTTGAGAGACTGTTAAATGGGACATGTTTTTGGACGGAGTCCAGTTACGAAAAGCAATTTTATGAAGAAGACTAAAAGAAGTTCCCAAATCAGAGGGAGATACCCAGCCGATGGCCAAACAGACAATTTCCCAGAGGTAATAACGTCACAAATAGTATTTAGAGAAGGAACCAATTATAAATCAGAAGGAGTATCAGGAACACCCATAATCCTAGAGATATCAGAGGGAGAAAACTTGCAGACTTAATTACGATAAAACACAGTTTGAAAATGAGGGGAATCAAAATCACCAACATCTGAAGTAAGATTGGAATAGAATTCTCTAACAATCTTAGCACAGAAAGCTTTAAGACCAGAAATACTACCAAACAGATCAGCAGACTCAATCAAGGGTGAAATGCCAAACCTTTCGAAATCAGAAACATAAATATTACATTCAAAGTGAAAAGCCATGTCAACAAAGGTACCATACTGAGAAGCCAGTATGGTGGAGTAAAATTCCCTGGATCGAGCATTACCAACATCGATGACTTCAATGGGATCATCGTGTGTGGATGAATAGGGGAAAGCGAGCAGAGACACAAGAGCTCTTAAAGAAGTGTTTTTCTTTCTAGCAAAACGGCATGGCTTCTCAACGACATTCTCATCTACTTCAATGATTTCACGACGTGAAGGAGAGGAGGGTTATGGAGTAACAGAAGAAGGGGTCGTGGCCGTAGGAGGACCCGAGTGGTCACGCTTGCAGCCAGAACTAGGGCAGCGAAGGGCAGTTGTTTATAGTGAACCATGGTGTAAACAAAGTATGAAAGAGAGAGAGATAGCTTCGGGTTTCTTGAGAGAAAGAAATGATACTCAACAGTCACTCGATCAGAAGAAAAAGGAAGGAAAGGATGAAATCCAAGAAACACTGACAAATATTATCAAAATAAAAACTGGGAAGGGAAAAATGAATAAGGTAGGAAAGAAATCAATTTGGTTCAATGTGAGTATCTAAGATTAAAAAGAACATCAATCACTTCTCAAAATAAAATTACCAAATTTTCCTTTTATTTTAAAAAAATAAATCAGCATCTTATAACTTCCTGGAACTAATATCCTTTTAAGTGGATTTTAATTTGTTCAAGTTGATGATGTACTTAGAATATGAAAATTTTTACAGCCAGCCTTATAACTCTTTTTTTACAAGAGAGAAACCCTTAAATTCAGTGGCTTACTCCTTAGTTTTAAATTTTCTGTGTATGTAGCCCTTTTCAATGAAGATGGCTTTCAATAAGCTGCATGGGTAATAGATGTTCAAATCAAACAAGAATAGTCAATTAAGGACTACAAAGATATCTTTTATGCAAATGCCTAATCCTAGATTCAAAAAGATTAATATAGAATAGATTCCCAGGGATTTCCTAAGGGATATAAATTTTTTAGTATCAAGGCCTTCTGTAAAAATATCTGCCAGTTGTTTTTCAGTGGAAATGTGTTATATGCTAAGTGTTCCTTCCTCTACCAATTCTCTAATAAAGTGAAAGCGAATATCTATATGTTTGGTTCTTTGATGAAGGACAGGATTTTTTGAGATCTTAATAGCACTGGTGTTGTCATAAAGAAGGTAAAGTTTATTGGGCTTCAATTGGTAATCAACTAGCATCTTTTCAAGGCGAATTAGTTGAGAAGTACAACTACCTGCAGCTATGTATTCCGCTTCAGCCATGGACAGAGAGATACAATTCTGTTTGCGGAAAAACCAAGACACAAGGTTACTACCAACAAAGAAACACCCTTTAGAAGTGCTCTTACGATCATTGATCGTAGCCATTTTCAGCTAGATTTTAGTGTCTTTATTTGTGGATTTTTGTATGTTTTTATCCATATTTGTGTGACTTTTGGTGGAGTTATTATTATTTTAAGAAATGTTGTATGAATTGATAGAATTGTGTAAATGAGCTTAAATATGTGTAAAACTGTCAAGAAATGGAAAAAACGGAGTCGGGAGCAAAACGAAGATGGAAGAAAAGGGCCTGCTTGCACACGGGCCGTGTGCGGAACACGGACCTGTAACAAGTGGCCGTGTATTGTCATCAGAAATCGCTGTTCGTCCAGAAGGATGGCCGTACGCTAGTGCACGGGCCGTGCGTTGCTGCACACCCCGTGTACAGAACACGGTCCTGTAAGAAGAAGCCATGTACTTACATCAGAAAATGCTACACGACCATTACCAAACCATGTACTGCAGCTCGAGTCGTGTCCGAAAGCATGCACAACATGCCGAAGTAGGTGTGCCCTACACGGGCCGTGTGCTGCTACACGGTCCGTGTAGGTGCAAAAACCTTGCAGTTTTAGAAAGTTCCGGAAGCTTCTAGAAAGTCCATTAGTGATATAAAAGGATGACTTGTGCGAAATTTTGAAGGGAGATCAGATTCATAGCAGTTACACACACTCCATACCACATTTCCTCACACACTAGATTCATATTCCATCTCTACCCATTAGATCCATCCAATTTCCATTTGATCTCCACATTCAATCCATGAATCCATCATCTAATCCATCCATCTATCATTTGTGAAGAGTGAAGCATCAAGGAGGGGAGGAGTTGATAAATTGAAGAGGAGGAAGGTTTCTCCATGCAAGGAAAGCCAATCTACTTTTCATTCGTTGATTTTCTTCTTATTTTGGCTCAAATGGAGCAAAGCTTGATTTGTATTGAATTAAACATCATGTTTAGTAGCTAGTCCTATAGTAGGGCTAATCATATGAATGGTTGAGGTGAAGAGTTAGATATGTATAACTTGAGTAGTGATTTGAATTGATTTGTGGATTTCCTTTTATGATATATCAATCATGTTTCAATTCAATACTTGTGTGATTAAATTCTCTATTCATAGTGTTAGGATGACCATTCCAATATTGTGAGTGGATGTTTAATTGAATCATTTATTGAAATGTGCATGAATGTTAGTATAGGAGGAGGTAAGTCATACCCTCTTTAGGCTTAGAATATTCATAGAGTGACACTTAAGAAATTGAGTGAAAAGAACCAATTTATGATTATAGTACCTTAAGGGAATTGAGATTAAGACCAATCCTAGGAGACTTAGACTTGTAAAAGAGTCGAGAACCTAATTGCCTTGGCCATAGGGATTAGAGGTAAATTCGTGATTGCTTTTAGTCCACAAGTTAATGAAAGTCACCATCAAGAGTTTTGCATATCTAGCTCAAGTCTTAACCATGATTATGATTAGCCTTGCTCTCTTCTTAAGTGAATTCTATCTACATTCCATTCATCAATTGTTTGTTGTTTGATCCATACTTTGTTAGTTTAAATTCTAGTTGAGTAAGTAGAGAATTAAGTAGTAGTTTTATACACAAAACCTTCAAACTATCATCTTTATAAAGCATAAATCAATGAAAAATCCGGATACAAGCATGAGTTTACTTTCCATTGGGACGACATTACTATAAATTTTGTGCTTGGTCATGCTTTTACTCGACGATGGAGTCTCTTACTATTAAACATTTTTACAAGAAAGGCGACTAAGAACATTGCGCCGCTGCCGGGGAAATGTTAAACTTTTGGTTATAACGAGTTTGAAGTTGATTAGTTTTGATAAGGATATTTCTTTTATTTGTTCCTTGTATACTTGTCTTGGTCATTTGTGGAGCTAACTTGGAAATTCTTGTAGGTACATGCGAACTCGTTCACGGTCTCAATCTATTGAACCTTTGAACTTGGAATTGGATGCTACCTTAAGAAGATAAAGACGAAGAGTGTTAGAGCCTACGGAAGAAAGTATGGAAGAAGTAAGGGATAATGCAAACATGGTTGATGAAGAAGGCAATATGAGAAATTTTCATGGAGTTGATAATGTTAGAGGAGGTTATAATAATCCGGAGTTTGTGCCACAAGCTTATGCTCAACAAATGCACTTGCAAAACCAACAAATGCAAGCTAATATTCAAAACTTGTTGGCACAACAAGAAGCAAGGAATAATCTTCCGGTGGTGCAAAATCAACCTCATGGAAATGGAAACAATGAAGCGGGAATGAATGTTCGTGACCATTTCCAACCGCAATATGGGAATTATGGAATGAGTCTGCCATTGAATGTGAATAATTTTGAGATAAAGACGGGGTTGATCAACATGGTGCAAGCAAATCAATTCGGTGGTGGTACTGTGGAGGATCCAAATGCTCACTTAGCCCAATTTACGGAGTTAGCCAACACGCTAAAGATAAATGGGGTAAGTGAGGATGTTGTCAAAATAAAGGTTTTCTCGTTTTCATTTAGAGATAGAGTAAAAGCTTGGTATCATGCTATACCACCGGGATCCTACACCATATGGAGAGAGTTGGCACAAAGATTCTTGAGCAAGTATTTTCCACCATCAAAGATGTTGCATCTTAAAGGGCAAAATTTTCAATTTAAGCAATTGCCACTTGAGACATTTAGTGAAGTGTGGGACCGATACAAAGAGATGCTAAGGAAGTGTCCACAACATGGATTTCCCGAAGAACAACAAATAGGATTTTTGTATGCCAGTTTACTCGAAAGTGAGAGGATTCTTATTGATGCTTCGGCGGGAGGTTTGATATTGGGGCAAACTCCGGAAAGAGCAATTGCCATATGTGAGGAAGTAGCTTTGAATACGGGTCAATGGCCCATGGATCGTGCACCGGGAATGTATGAAAGGGAGAAAATTGCTAAGATAGAAGAAGTGTGCTTGCAACAAGTGAAAAAGGTGGAAATACCTAAGGAAGATATGACCGACAAGGCAATTGCGGAGATATTAAAGAGAATGAATGCTAACATGCAAGTGTCTCCAAATTCTACACCGGTGGTGAATCAAAAAGTGCTTGCAAGTCCTCAACAAGGTATGTCATTGCCTTTGATGAATCAACAAGTGTTTCCAAATCCTCAACAATGCATAACTATGCCTAATATGGGTCAATCTTCTCAAAGTTGTCAAATGCCGACATCTATGCCTCAACAAGGTATGTCATCTAATTTTGGAATTCAAGATACATGGTGTCCACCGGAGATGTCACTTGAGGAAGTTACCTTCATGCAATGAGTGAACTTTCAAGAAAATTATGGTGGTAACTTTGGAAACCATGGAGAAGGATATCCATAAAGTCAAGGTGGATGGGGGAAAGGTAACTTTCAAGGAAATTTCAATCAACCTCGTAGGTATGAGAATTTGTCATGTGGAATCAAGAGAATTCCCTCACTCTTCCACCGGGCATTAATCCGGGAGAGAAAGCTCAAAATGGTGAAGGGAAGCCTACAATAGAGGATCAAATGGCCAAGATGTTTGATTTTATGAAACAAGAAAAAGAGGTGAATGATAAAAGATTTGATTTCATGAAACAAGAAAAGGAGTTGAATGATAATTGATTCAAAGCTTTGGAGACACAAATGAGTCAAATAGCAAGTGAAATGGGGGATGTTCATCGTCAAGGGAAGTTCCCATCTACAACTATTACTATTCTGAAGGAGCAATGTAAGGCGATTGAACTTCGTAGTTGAACAAAATACGAAGGGCCTTCTATGCCAACGGAAGTAGAGGAGGTGGATTGTGAACTTGAGCCTATGAAAAGCTTGGATGAAGAAGGGAAAGAGAAAGAAGTTGAAATTGTTGAAAAAGATTAAAGTACCCCTATACTTGAAGAAGAAAAAGTAAAGTCTCTGAAGAAGTGGGAAAGATGTAGAGAAGCAAAACAAAATAGAGAAAATTGAAGTTTGAAAGAGATGAATGGTGAATTCCTAAGTTACCCGTTGCAATTCCATTTCGACAAAGATGCTTAAAAAAGGGATTGGAAGAAAAATTTGCCAAGTTTGTTGAAATGTTGAAGAAGATACATGTGAATATTCTTTTTGCGGAGGCTTTATTACAAATGCCCAACTACTCCAAGTTCTTGAAGGATATTTTGTCAAAGAAAAGAAGCTTGGGGAAGTTTAAACGGTGAACTTAATGGAGGAATGTAGTGCTATCTTGCAAAAGAAACTTCCCCCTAAATTGAAAGATCCGGGGAGTTTCACTATCCCATGTGAGATGGGAGAGCATGAGAATTACAAAGCCTTATGTGATTTGGGAACTAGCATTAATTTGATGCCATTGTCAATTTTCAAGAAGTTGGTTATTGGTGAGGTCAAACCGACATCGGTTACACTTCAATTACCCAATCGATCGTTGACATATCCAAAAGGAATTGTGGAAGATGTTTTGATCAAAGTTGGTAAGTTTGTATTTCCCGTTGATTTTATGGTACTAGATATGGATGAAGATTCGAATGTTCCATTAATACTCGGTCGTCCATTCCTTGCCACTGGAAAAGCATTGATTGATGTGGAGAAGGGGGAGCTTACTTGAGGGTGAATGAAGAAGAGGTGATATTTTCATTGAGAGACGCTATGAGGTATCCAAAGAACAAGGAGGAATGTAGAAGATTGGAGGTTGTGGATAACATTGTTGAAGAGCATATGTACAAGTCATTCTTACTCAATTGAATCTTTAAAATCTAAATTCTCTTTTTGTTTGAAAAATGATTAAATGATTGATGATTTACATGGTTTAAATGCTTGTAGGGCACTCACGAATGAGGAAGTAAGGAAAGCAAAGGTGGAAAAACTTGATGAACAACCAAAAGAGGAAGTGCAAGAGAAGAAGAAGGTAGAGTTGAAACCATTTCAGGAGCACTTAAAGTATGCTTACTTGGAAGAAAACAAAACATATCCGGTAATCGTATCCTCTTCCCTTAATGATCTAGAATTAGAAAAGTTGTTAAGAGTCTTGAGAGAGCATAAATCCTCTATTAGTTGGAGCATAAAAGACTTGAAAGGTATTAGTCCATCTATATGCATGCATAAGATTCATTTGATTGATGATGAGAAGTCTTGTGTCCAAAACCAACGAAGATTAAATCCTATAATGCAAGAAGTGGTAAGAAAGGAGGTATTAAAATGGCTAGATGCGAGAATAATCTTTCCAATAAGTGATAGTCAATATGTAATTCCCTTACATATAGTGGCAAAAAAAGGTGGTATGACAATTGTTAGATCTGATACAAATGAAACTATTGCCACTAGAACTATTACGAGTTGGAGAGTGTGTGTAGATTAACGTAAATTGAATGAAATACTCTTAAAGGTCATTTCCCATTGCCATTCATAGACCAAATGTTGGGTTGTCTTGCAGGGAATGAGTATTATTGTTTTCTTGATGGCTATTCTAGGTACAACCAAATATTGATTGGACCAGAAGATCAAGAGATGACAACTTTCACATGTCTCTATGGTACATTTGCATTTAGAATGATGCCGTTTGGTTTATGTAATGCCCCTGACACTTTTCAGCATTGTATGATGGCTATCGTCGATGGTTTGATTGAAAATATTATGGAGGTGTTTATGGATAATTTTTCAGTGTATGGTTCCTCTTATGATATTTGCTTGACTATTCTCACTATTGTGTTGCAGAGGTGTGAAGAATCGAATCTTGTGCTAAATTGGAAAAGTGTCATTTTATGGTGACCGATGGGATAGTATTGGGGCACCATATTTCAAAGCATGGGTTAAAAGTGGATAGAGCTAAAGTGATAGCCATATAACGGCTTCCCCCTCCTACCAGTGAGAAGGGGGTGAGATTGTTCTTAGGTCATGCGGGCTTTTATAGACACTTCATTAATGATTTTTCTAAAATAGATAAAACACTTTGTAAATTGCTTGAAAAATATTGTCCATTTAATTTTGATGATGAATGTCGTGTATCATTTCAGGTGCTAAAGGATGCTCTCACTTCATCACCGATACTTGTCATCCCGGATTGGAGCTTGCAATTTGAATTACATTGTGATGCTAGAGATCAATCCATCGGAGTGGTGTTGGGTCAAATAAAGAAGAAGAAGTTTAGAGCAATCTATTATGCCTCGAAGACATTGAATTCGTGCCAAGTCAATTATACCACCACGGAGAAGGAATTTTTAGTCGTAGTGTATGCTTTTGAGAAGTTTCGACCATATTTGGTTGGAACACAAACAATTGTTTAAATGGATCACGCGCCTATAAATTACCTTATGAGTAAGAAAGATGTTAAACCTCGTTTAATCCGTTGGATGTTGCTTTTGCAGGAATTTGATGTGGTCATTAAGGATAAGAAAGGAGTAAAGAATGTGATCGCGAACCATTTGTCTAGGTTGGAGAATGGACGTGAGAATGAGGATATGAAGCCAATTGGGGATGAGTTCCCGGATGAGGAAATTTTGCTATTAGAGGTTGAGCAAGTGTGTTCTCTCATTGTGACTGTGCCGCCTTGGTATGCCAATTATGTTAACTTCATTGTGTGCGGAATTGAGCCCACATTGCTTAATGAGTACAAGGAAAAGAAGTTTCATGTTGAAGTGAAGAAGTATTTGTGGGATGAGCCATATTTGCTTAAAATTTGTAATGATGGAGTGATAAGTAGATGTGTTGCCGAAGAAGAAGTCATGGGGATTCTTGAGCTTTGTCATTCATTTTTATGTGGAGGTCACTTTGCTCATCAAAAGATGGGAGCTAAGGTTTTACAATCGGATTTCTATTGGCTAACATTGTTTAAGTATGCGAAGAAGTTTGTGGCTAAGTGTGATAGATGCCAAAGGATAGGGGGAATAGGTAAGAGAGATGAAATGTCCATGACCTTGAGGATTGATGTGGAAATATTTGATGTATGGGGCATTGATTTTATGGGATCATTTCCCTCATCAAAAGGATATGTGTACATCTTGCTATCCGTGGATTATGTGTCAAAGTGGGTGGAGGCAATCCCCACTAAGACAAATGATGCTTTGATTGTGCAAAGGTTCTTGAAAAAGAATATTTTTGCTTGGTTTGGAGTTCCACGGGCTTTAGTGAGTGTTGAAGGATCACACTTTGTCAATAAGTTGATGGAGAGTTTGTTGCAGAGATATGGAGTGAAGCATCGAGTGGCTACACCCTACCACCCTCAAGCGAATGGTTTGGCAGAAGTTTCAAATCGTCAAATCAAGTTAGTTTTGGAAAAAACCATCAATGGTGGGAGGAAGGATTGGTCGGACAAGCTTGATGATGCCTTATGGGCTTATATGACGTCTTTTAAGACCATTCTTGATGTGTCACCGTATCAATTGGTCTATGGTAAAGCTTGTCACCTCCCCGTGGAGTTGGAACACCGTGCATTGTGGGCTATCAAACACCTCAATATGGATGAAAGGGAGAGTGGTCAAGTAAGGTTGTTGAAGTTAGTTGAGTTGGAGGAGTTTAGAGGAAGAGCATTTGATAACTCAATCATCTACAAAGAGAATATGAAGAGATGACATGATGCTAAAGTGAAGGAAAAGACATTTGCTCAGGGAGACAAAGTTCTTATATTTAATTCGAGGCTTAAGTTGTTTCCCGGAAAGCTTAAATCTAAATGGATAGGACCGTATGAAGTGCTTGAGGTGTTGAATGGACATACATTGAAGCTCAATGGTCCGAATAATGAGTTTGTGGTAAATGGTCATCGAGTGAAACATTACCTATCTCCTTCTCAAAAGGAGATAGTGTATGTGAATACTCTCTCCTCTTAAACTTCTTTGATTATTGAGTAGTGTAGATTTTATTTTCTTTTTATTTTGTTTGATAGTTTTCTTGTAGATTTGGTATGTAGGTGGTTAAGCTCGTGAGAAAGATGCATAAGATGGAAGAAAAGGATGCTAAAGATGAAATGATGATGTATGCCACACCACTCTTTACAAACTTAAATTTTAACACTTGTGTTAATTTAAGTTTGGGGGGAGGATCGTGGTGGCCATACTTGATCATACGAATATCAAGGATGCACAAGAGTCATCGGGAAGAAAGTTCATGAAGAGCATTGATGGAAACAACAAGGGTATGTCTCACCACTTTTTCCAAACTTAATTCGCAATTTTTTTTTTCGATTTAAGTTTTGGGGGATAGTGCGTGGTGTGACCTATACCTTGTTTATGCTTTAGTGTGCGATGAACCATGTGTATTATATTGTCTTCCAAAATGGTTAATTTTGAAAATTTTCCTCATGAGTTAGGATAGTTTTGGCATGTTTGGTGTTGTTTAAGTACATGAAAATCAATTTTTGATCATAATTGTGGTGTGAATGATGTTTTAAAGTGTTTTGAACATGATTAGGGTATATGAGAAATGAAAAAACAGGGCAAAAATGAGGAGAAGTATGAAAGTTGGAAAACAAGGCAAAAATATTACACGGGTCGTGCTCTGCACACGGCCCTGTAATAGGTTGCCGTGTAGTTATATCAGAAAATACTACACGGCCAGGGTTTTAGCCGTTCTCCAAGCTCGAGCCGTGCAGGTGAACAGGTACACCGGCCGTGCTCCGCGCACGGCCCTGTAACAGGTGGCCATGTACTTACATCAGAAAATGCAATACGGCTATACTTGAGGCCATGTAACGTTACACTAGCCGTGCAGGGTTTATTTCAATTTTTTTAAAAGGGCTGATCCGTACTCATTCCTCACACTTCCTCTCTTCCGTACGCATCCCCTTCATCTCAAATTCATTCCCCAAGCATATGAATCATCCACCAAGGTTAGTTTTGAGTAATTGTGAGTGAATTTCTTCAAGTGTGCACACAAAGAACACATCTCCACATCCAATTCTAAAGAGGTATGAATTCTTTGAACCCCAACTTGTGAATTTTGATAGGAATTGAATACATTGATGTATGGGCTTTGTGATATTATATGCTTTGAACGAATTTGGGAGTAATGAGCATACATGTGTCAATGTTAATTGTTAATTGAGAATTGAATTAGGGTTCATGAGAAGTAATTTGGGGATTGTGTGAGAATGATGAATTTGAGTGTTTGTGTTGTGCTAATTGAAGAATTACATGAGTATAGTGCCTATTTGTGAATTATTAGACTTAGATATTGAGGATTTGGGCATGAGGCTATGTGAATTGTATATTTGAAATTATGTTAAAATTTTGTGCATGCCAAGTGTTCGATGAAATGTCTAAGAGAGAATTTTGTTAGAATTTGAAGATAAGATGCGAATGATGTTTGATGATGGTATAATTTGGAATTCATGTGTGTAAGGAGGCTTAAGAATTGAGTCATGTACTCATGGTTAGTTGAGATGAATGATGGTGAAGTGCATAAGGATTAAGTTGAAGTTTATTGATGAGAATAAGTGATGTTGATGCATAGTATGTTTTACACTTAAGTTGAATGACTAGGGTTGAAAATTAACTAAGTGCATTAACACTCTTACTGATAAAGTTAAATATAACTTCAGAATTGTTGTTTTGTAGATGGCCGAGAGGAGAATTAGACCAAGGAATGAGGACTTCATTGTTATTACCGATCCTGCAGAGTTGGCTAATTTGGATGCACAATTAATGGAAGACGGAGTACATCCGGACTATTTTGGGGTTGAATTTAAGGATTATTGGGGAAAATACGTGCTCCGTTGGCAAACGTTAGCTCTAAAAATCAAGCCCACTCGTTTCCAAGACACGGAAACGATGAGAGGATTGGGACTTGAGGAGGATTTGAGGAAGCTATTTCGATTTCCACAGATGGAAGCATTCTTTGAGAAAAGGCCACCAACCTACTATCACTTAACTGCGGAATTCATGAGCACTTTGCAAGTGACAAATGATCGGAATGGGTTTCCTATTTGGGTGACATTCCAGTTGATAATGTGTTGAGAGAAAAGGTTCCCCTAGCTGTTTTGAATGAGTGTTTTGGTCGCCCACCATGCCAGAACCATCAGAGTTTCTATGAAGGAGGTGGTTTTAACCAACAAGAATGGTGGAAGAGCTTGGTGAACGATGGGACAGAAAGAGCAGGATACGTCCCTAGTGCTTCAAAAGGGACCGCAATCCGGAACCCAGTGATGAGATACTTGGAGAAGATTGTATCAAATACCATCTTAGGGAGGTTTGAAGGTGGAGCTGTGGGAGAAAAGCAGCTTTACATCATGTTTTGCATCTACAAGGAGCTACTGTTGAATGTTGCAACACATTTTGTGCATCATGCGGAGAATGTTGCTAAGAGACAATCTTCTCAAGGTCTAATGTTAGGAGGGATGATCATGATGATAGCTCAAGGATTGGGAGTTAATCTGGCAGGTATGGAGAATCGAATGGTTAGTGAAGGGCTGAACTGCCAATAGTTATGAGGATGGAGTTCTTGACCACGGTTGGAATCAATATTGTCTGAGCCAGAAAAGGGAGCTTCATTTCCCTTGCCAACTCCAGAGCTTACTACGGTTTACACTCGAAGAAAGTATGCCAACTTGGCAATGGCGAGTGCTAAGCAATCAAGGGTTGTGAGAGCTTTCTATAGAAAAAATAAGGATGAAGTGGAAGAGGTTCTACGATAGCTGAGAGTTGAAGAGAACCTCGAGCTAGCTAACTTCAGAGCTGAGCCAGTGCCCATGGAGGGAGATGAGCAATATGCACCACCAGAGCAGGTGGAGTTTGAGGAGCAAGGCCCTGATCCACCACAGTTTGATGAAGAAGAGCAATAGCCTCCAGTGGCACCTCAGCAAGGGAATGATCGATGGAACTATATGATAGACGAGGTGAGAGACATGCAACATGTGCAACAGACGTATGGGGCTCAAATCAGGGAGATCCGAGAGGTCCAGTAGGAGCACGGAGTGCATATTCAGAAGTTAATAGCTCGACAACATCGGAGGGAGTTTTACGAGGAGCGATCACGGGTGCACTCCAACAACATGAAGGAGATGATGATGATGATGTTCAACTTCCAGTTCCCCGGATCTCCTCGTGCATACATTCCACGGAATGTCTATCATCCACCTCCGCCTCCAGAGCCATGAAGGGAGTACTTTGAGTGCTCGGCACTTTTGTTCATTCATTTTAGCTATGACTAAGTTTTTGGAAGAATTCTTGAAGTGATTTGATTTTATTCGGTTGGATTGTACTTAAATTGTTTGATTTTAGGAGGTTTTCTTACTTTAGGATTGTTTTATTTTTATTTTTATGCGATTTACTTTTCTTTTTTTTTGTATTTTAGTTTGATTTTTATTATTTGGATGTGATGGGAATTTGATATTAATTGTTGTGGATGTGAATTGATTTGTTTGATACTTTGAGATGGATGATTTTGTTCATGCATGTTATATGTTGTTGTGTTGTTTGGTTATTCTTTGATTATTGTGTGGTGTTTGTCATGTTTTTTTAATTTTGTAGGGATTGTTTGGTGGTATGCTTTTGGGAAAGAGTTGAGTGTTTTTGAATATGAGCTATAATGCATTGTTTGTGATGAGTGATGGCAAATATATTAATGGTTCTACTTGTTGAAATTGTGATATGAATTATATAATTTGTTCAATTTTGAGAAGTATGAAGGGTAATTAGGTTTCTTTTGGTTCAAGCAAAAGCTTGTGAGACTTGAGCCTCAACTGTGCCTCCATGGTTCATTCTTGATGAGAGGACCGGTTAAACTCATACAAACTAGAACTTGCTCATGGACTATAGGAACGAAGCCCGAATGGTGGAAATTTATGAAATAATCTTAGGCCATCCTTGTTAAATGAAGTTATAGCCATAAAACTCCTTATAAAAAACATTATCCCTAGTAAGCCACTTTGAGCCTATAAGCCTTTTTCTTTGTGATTCAAACACAATACAAGCCTTTAAAACCCACTTAAGCCTTATATGTAACCAATGTGTGGGTGATTGAGGAGATGGTGGTTTACAAGGTTTGATGTAAGGATTGTGCTAGAGAAGAAAATAAATGGTAAACAAATAAGAAAAGGATTAAAAGAGCTCAATAAAAATGTACATGCAACCTCAAAACAAAAAAAAAGGAGCAAATCAACAAAAATGTGCTCATGGAATTCAAAAGTCAAAAGAAAGGAAGCATGCAAGATCCAAGGAATGATAATGATTAGTGCTTGTGATTAAAAACGAAAGTAAATGAAGCTTGGAAGTGAGGAAATTAGAGAAAGGAATCATCTCTTCAATGACTTACACATGATTAGTCACTATTATCCAAAAGTTCCCTACTTTACCAAAGAGCTTAAACATTACATCCTAAGATAAAGACCTTTTTTATCACTTATTGAAACTAGGGTGGCTTGTGAACATAGTCCATGAGCAAGCCTATGGTGAGTCAGTTTTGTTGATGAGTGATGTTCAAAATCTTACTTTATAGAGTGTTGAGTGAATTTGATAACCTATTAGGGGCTTGGATTGAAAGGGATTTGATTACCCTTTGTCATTCTTAAGATTGAACTTGTTAATCTTTCATGTAATAAGTTTGATGATGTAGGAATACTTAATGTGATTTTGTAGTCCTTATTACTTGTGATGTGTTGTGGTTTATGTTCGTTAGGTATTTTCGTAGGTGAAAATTACTCCTCTTGTTTAACATTTTTCATTGTTCAGGGACGAACAATACTTCAAGTTTGAGGGTTGATCGTAGTCATTTTCACCTAGATTTTAGTGTCTTTATTTGTGGATTTTCAGATGTTTTTATCCGTATTTATGTGACTTTGGTGGAGTTACTGTTATTTTGAGAAATGTGGTATGAATTGATAGAATTGTGTAAATGACCTTATATATGTGTAAAACAGGTCAAGAAATGGATAAAAATGGAGTCAGGAGCGAAACAGAGACGGAAGAAAAGGACCTTCTTGTACAAGGGCTGTGTGCGGAACACAGCCCAGTAACAAGTGGCCGTGTATTGTCATAAAAAATTACTGCTCGCCCAGAAGGATGGTCGTGCGCTAGTGCACGGGCCGTGCATTGCTGCACACTCCCCGTGTGCGGAACAAGGCCCTATAAGAAAAAGTCGTGTACTTATATCAGAAAACGCTACACGGTTATTACCAATGTTGTGTACTGCAGATCGAGCCATGTCCGAAAGCACGCACAACATGTCGAAGTAGGTGTGCCCTACACGGGCCGTGTGCTGCTACACTGGCCGTGTAGGTGCAGAAACCTGTGCAGTTTTCCGAAAGCTTCTAGAAGGTCCATTAGTGATATAAAAAATTGACTTGTGCGAAATTTTGAAGGGAGATCAGATTTATAGCAGTTACGCACACTCCATACCACATTTCCTCACACACTAGATTCATATTCCATCTCTATCCATTAGATCCATTCATTTCCATTTGATCTCCACATTCAATCCATAAATCCATCATCTAATCCATCCATCCATCATTTGAAAAGAGTGAAGCATTAAGGTGGGGAGGAGTTGATAAATTTAAGAGGAGGAAGGTTTCTCCATGCAAGGGAAGTCAATCTACTTTTTATTTGTTGATTTTCTTCTTATTTTGGATCAAATGGAGCAAAGCTTGATTTGTATTGAATTAAACATCATGTTTAGTGGCTAGTCCTATAGTAGGACTAATCATATGAGTGGTTGAGGTGAAGAGTTAGATATGTAGAACTTGAGTAGTGATTTGAATTGATTTGTGGATTTCCTTTTATGATATATCAATCATGTTTCAATTCAATACTTGTGTGATTAAATTCTCTATTAATAGTGTTAGGATGACCTTTCCAATGTTGTGAGTGGATGTTTAATTGAATCATTTATTGAAATGTGCATGCATGTTAGTATAAAGGGAGGTAAGTTATACCCTCTTTATGCTTATAACATTCATAGAGGGACACTTAAGAAATTGAGTGAAAAGAACCAACTTATGATCATAGTACCTTAAGAGAATTGAGATTAAGACCAATCCTAGGAAACTTAGGCTTGTAAAATAGTCGAGAACCTAATTGCCTTGGCCATATGGATTAGGGGTAAATTCGTGATTATTTTTAGTCCACAAGTTAATGAAAGTCACCATCAAGATTTTTTCATATCTAGCTCAAGTCTTAACCGTGATTATGATTAGCCTTGCTCTCTTCTCAACTGAATTCTATCTCCATTCCATTCATCAATTGTTTGTTGTTTGATCCATTACTTTGTTTATTTAAATTCTTGTTAAGTAAGTAGAGAATTAAGTAGTAGTTTTATATACAAAACCTTCAAACTATCATTCTTACAAAGCATAAATTAATGGAAAATCCGGATACAAGCATGCGTTTACTTTCCCTTGGGACGACATTACTATAAATTTTGTACTTCGTCACGCGTTTACTCGATGATAGAGTCTCTTACTCTTAAACATTTTTACAAGAAATGCGACTAAGGACAATCATCTGTGTCCCCTGCCCAATCCGCATCATTGAACCCCAGAACATTTGCATCGGTATCTGTTGAATACCAAAGTCGATATTCCAATGTTCCTGCAATATACTTTATGATTCTCTAAAAACTTTCAAATGGAACTCCTTTGGAGAACTTTGATACGTGACATACAAACAAACACTAAAGGATGTGTCAGGTCGACTGGAAGTTAAATAGAGAAGTCTACCAATCATGCTCCTGTATAAAGTTTCAACAACAGGTGTTTCTTCACGATCTTGAGATAAAGATTCTCTAGAGCTAAGCGAAACTTTTGAATGTTTGGAATTTTCCAACCCAAACTTTTTCAAAAGGTTTTTGGTATATTTGGATTGATGAATAAACATACCTTCTTTGGATTGACTTATTTGTAATCCGAGGAAGTATGACAGTTCACCTACCATTGTCATTTCAAATTCAGATGTCATGAGATGGATAAATTCTTTGACCCTTTTTCAGAGGTGGATCCAAAAACTATATCATCTACATAGATCTGAACTACTATGATTTTTTTGCAGCTTTTCTGAAGAAACAATGTCCTATTAGCTCCACCACGAACATAGCCCTTAGCAATAAGAAATCATGTAAGTCATTCACACCAAGCTCTTAGTGCTTGTTTCAAACCATAAAGGGCTTTTCAGTTTGAACACATGATCTGGAAATTCAGGATCAATGAACCCACCCTTTGGGTTGTGAAACATAGACAGTCTCTTTGAGAATGCCATTTAAAAAGGCACTCTTCACATCCATCTGATAAACAGTAAAACCAAGATGACAAGCCACCGCTAGAAGTAATCTCACAGATTCAATTCTTGCTACTTGAGCAAAAGTCTCATCAAAGTCAATCCCTTCTACTTGAGTGCATCCTTGAGCGACTAGTCTGGCCTTGATGATGTTTCCATGATCATCGGTCTAATTCTTGAAGATCCATTTTGTAACAATGACATTGTGGTCTTCTGGTCTGGGTATAAGTTCCTAGACATCATTTCGAGCAAATTGTTCCAGTTCTTCTTGCATGTCCAGTATCCAATTTGGATAATTTAATGCTTCCTTCGCATTTTTGGGTTCTTGGTTGGAAACAAAGCATGAAAATAATGAGACATTGACCATCTTCCAATAGTCTTTTTGAGGAGCATTTCTGGTGCTAACTCTTGATCGAGGATCACCAATAATCAGTTCCGAAGGATGATCCTTTTGTATCTTTAATGGTGGATCTCTTGTTATGGGACTCAAGTCACCCTCATTTTCTTCTTCTGACTCTACAATTTGTAGAGTTTGTTTATCTTCTCCTTTTTCAAGTAGAGATAATACTTCAGAAGGGACAATATTGATCACTGGTTCTGTACCATCAAAATCAACATTAGATTTAATAACACACTGTGTTCTGATAATTAGAACTCTATATGCCCTACTGTTTATTGAATACCCCAAGAAGCATCCAATCATGCTTTTACTATCCAGTTTCCCACGTCCTTCTCTGTCATTTAAAACATAACATTTGCATCCAAAAACATGAAGATTTTCAAGTTAGGAGTTTTACCTTTCCAGAGCTAATATGGTGTCTTACCTAAACCATTTCGAACATGAACCCGATTACCAAGATAGCAAGCAGTATTCATAGCTTCTGCCCACAATTTTAAAGCTATTCCTTTCGAGATAAACATTTCTCTGGTCATTTCTTGAAGAGTCATGTTTTTCCTTTCAATGACACCATTTTATTGAGGGGTCTTTGAAGAAGAATATTCATGGAATATTCCTTTTGAGTCATAAAAATCATGAAATGATTGATTCTCAAATTCCCTTCCTTGGTCTGATTTGATTCTTTTTACTGAAATACCTGTTTCTTTTTCGAACTCTAAACACAGATTCTCATAAACATCAAAAGCATCAGATTTTTCTTTTAGAAACCTTACCCAAGTATACTTGAGTAATCATCAACACAAACAAATACATATTTCTTACCATTGACACATGCTGTTTGAAGAGGTCGCATTAGATCCATATGAAGCAGTTCTAGGATGCCAACCGTATGAATATCAATACTAGATGAATGAGACTTTCTTACCAGTTTACATAGTTTGCAAGGTTCACAAATGTGTTGATCTTTTAATTTGAAGCCAAGTATACCTCTGACAAGTTTTTTTTAGAGAGGGAAACAAGATTTCCGACAGCTAAGAGTCCCATCTTTTGATGCCACATTTCCAAGTCGCTATCCTTGCCTTGCAGAGCTTTGATGTCACCAAGTTGATAGCAATTATCTGATTACCTAGTACCTGTGAGAACACAATTATCATTTTGATCAAAAATTGAACAAAAATCTTTAGTAAACCTGGCATAGAGATTTTTATCACACAGTTAACTGATACTAATCAAGTTGACCTTCATTTCTTTGACATGTAAAACTCCCTCTAGTTCAGGAACTCCTGGAACATCCAGTGTACCAATTCGTAGAACTTTGTTACTTTTGCCATCACCAAAGGTGACATTGCTTCCTTTCATTGGCTTGATGTCCTTTAGAAACAACCTAATTCCAGTCATGTGTCGAGAATAACCACTGTTAAAATACTAGGTAATATAATTTTTGATATGTAGTCCTAAATGAGAGGACAAACATACTGAATTTTCAACCACAGGTATTCTAAATTGATTCCAACTCACAACATTTCCAGTAGCAATATCATATTGCATTTTGTAGCATTTAGGTCTAATGTGACCTTTTATTTTACAATAATGACAGATTAGAGATGTTCTGGGAACAAGACTAGATTTAGGGAAGCTTCTAGAAGTGGAAGGAACCCAGGTCATCTTACTACTCGGATCAGGTTTGGATAAGGTTCTTTTAGAAAGAATAGAAACACGTTGTAGAGTCTCAGAAGGAAGTATTTTATTTGGGCAAGCAATCTTGATTAGCTTATTGATTAGCCAATTGTAGTCAAGATGACTAATTAGATAATATATCGAATCACAGGGAGGAAGGTGATGAGCGTTTTCTCAACACACAATTAATCCCCAAGTATTAAGGATATCAATTGTAGTCTCGAAAGGTGACCAAGTGAATATCGAACCCAAGGGATGGATAATTATCAATTTAATTATATTCTAGTATACTAAGACTATGTTGGAAATTATAATGGTTGTGATTTTGAGATTTAGTAACAACTATTAATTAAAACATCAAGTAAAAATAACAAGAAGAAGAGATAAGTGAGTTGTGATCAAGTAAGATAGTAGGTAGTTCGTCAGGTCATCCAGCTCCACTTATTAATTCATCTTCCGTGTGACGGTGTCCGACTCTGCCTTGTGGTTTATGGACGCATCACTAGACCATGTAAGTTCACTCTATAGCACAAGTAAATATGCGTATGACACGTGTGAATATCCTCAGAGCAAGAGATATAATTCACCCCCTTTCTAGGTACTATCATAATCAATTATTTCCCATGCACTCAGTACTCTAACCCGATTTGATCTCTCTTTATAGGTACTATGAAATTATACTTTTTATCCTACTTATTAACCCGAATATGATTCAATTAACAAGTATTCATATAAGATAGTTATAATAAAACTTCGAAATCCCTTCACTTAGAATTATAACATAAAACCTCTTATATAAAATAAACTACAAGTAGTGTTGTACGGAGTTTACACACGAAAGACAAATTAACTCATGAAACCTTCATAACCCTAGAACTACCGAAGTGGCTCTAGCCCATGATTGATCGAAGAACAATCATGGTTAGTTAGACCAATCTTACTTGAATCTCCAGCGGAACCTCTGTCATAGCCCCTCCGGATAACGGACGATCGATCTCCTCCCAACTCTATGTCTCCATGTATTTTTGTATGATAGATCATGTCTCTACTGCTGCATAAGTCTTCTTGTATACTTGTAATTACGTCTCTTGGGCTTGGAATGGGCTTTTTTAGTGATCACACGTATTGACGGTGTAAAAATACAGATATGATAAGTTCTCGAGACTCAATTTGACTTCAGCAATAGGTCGAATTGACCCCTCCAAGTCAAATCGAAGGTCGAATCGGTACACTGTAAGTTCCAGTGCTCGATTTAACCAACTGTCCTAGTCGAATCGAAGTGATGAGGTCGAATCGGCATCTCCACCAACCGATTCGACCTGATGCCCAGGTCGAATCGCCCATGTCGTGGTCGAATCCACCTTCTGTTCATGTGTGCTGCCAATTTGACCTGAAGGGCTAGTCGAATTGATCTCCTTCAGGTCAAATTGCACTCTTGCTTCGTCCAACAGATGGCTTCGACTTCCTTTCTTAAGTTTTCAACATTTCCACTCCGACTTCCTTCGAAAAACTACTCAAATAGCTCCAGCAACACCTGATTTGTGACTTCATACAATATATATTGGTTTACAACCGATTTTATCCTTCAAACACTCCATAATAGCACAAATTCAGGCGTAAGATTCGTGAATTAACACATTCATCAAACTCCCAAACTTACATGTTGCTTGTCCCGAGGCAACGCAATCAAACAAATGAGTCGTGTATAATTCACAAGAATCACCAAGTACAAAACATATTACACATGCAACTTCATCAATTAAAAACAAGTATTCCTGCATCATACGTATCATTCATGCAAAACATCACCCAATCATATTACCATTCGGAGTACTAAGTCATCTAGCTCACAAGTTAAGTGTTTACTCTCTCACTCAAGTGCTAATCGCACTTAACAGGTTAGTGTACACGCTAATACTCAATCCATACGAACGTGTAACCATAAGCTTGGCAAGGGTCTCAAAATCAACTCACAATCAACTAATAACTAGGATCACAGAGGACCTGTCTTTGGGTAGTAATGTTGGGTCTTTGGAAAGGGTAGGAAATTTTAGATAAGTGACTCAAACACTAGTAGAGAGTTACCTTGGTGGTTCTCGCTTTCTTCATTCGGCTACATATTCTCCTCCAATTTCTTCTCTTGCACTTGCAATTTTGAATTTTCCTTCTCTTTCTTGCATCAACATCATTCTTGTTTTGATAACTCGGGTACCGGTTGTAGGCACTAACCTTTTTAACAGCAATCGGGGTACCAGTTTCAGGCACTACCCCTAAACAAGAATTAACCATACACTTCTTTTACTTTACTCAACCACATTTTATCTTCCTTCTTCTTCTTGCAACACTTATTCACCTCAACTCTCTACCAATGAATAGGATATTCAAACAAAGCTCAAGTAAAGGTTAAATAAGGCTCTTTTATTCGGCTTGCCAAAGAAAAAGCTTTTTTTAAGGCTCAAGCGGGGCTACCAAAGATATACATAATCAATGTTAAGGTAAAATTTGGCTAAGTAACTCAAGTAATCAAGAATGACCTAAGATCATATACTGGCAATTCACCAATTGTAAGTCTCACACAAGACTCCAAGCCAAGTTCTAGAATATGTTTATATGAATGATTCTCTCAAGAATAAATTATCATGATCAAGCATGATTAAAAGCCTAAAATCCTCACATGGGTAAATAGAATCCTACGTACTCCTCATAGCACATAATCAAGATCAATTTCATAAGAACTCCACATACTTATCAAATTATACATGCTTCTCATCAATGAAAATTAACACATGAACATATGAATGCACAAAATCCAAAAACCCATACATCATAGTCAATCATCAAGTGTCTCAAACAATCCAACTCATGCATTATAGTCATTCCTCACAATCCACATCCGAGATGATCAAATATGACAATATATAATATATACCACTCACACAAGACACACCAATCCATCACTCATCTCATCGAGCCGTCTCTCCACAATCCGATATGCCTCAGGTCAAATCCACACACTGTAAGTTTCAGGTCCTCAATTCGACCTCAATTCGACCTGAGCTGCTGGTCGAATTGAAACAGTCGTGGTCGAATTGGCTCACTGGAAGTTTGCACACTCCGATTCTATCCTGAGCCTCTGGTCGAATTGGCTCACTGATGCTTCAAAATCGAGTTTTCTTCATCCCCTACACACTTCAAGCTTAAAAAGGAACATTATGCACCAAAATAGAGCATATCTTCATCAAGAATCAATCCTAAAACTTAACATTCATGAGTGACTATGCAAATAACTCAAAACACGGAACAAAACACCACTAAACATTAGGCAAGTTACAAAAAATCAACACATAAAAACTGGTTAAAGTTTTAATATGCCGCAAAAAATTAACTCCCCTAACAAACGTCACAAAGAAAAGATTACACTATCTGTGCGTATTGAGGTAAGTACATCACACCCCCCAAACATAGTAGAAACTATAGTCGAAACTAGGTTTGCAAGGAGATGTAATTGCCGATAAGTAAGCACTTCAAATATAAAAATTTCTTACTCACACGAATGAAATAAAGCAATAAAACGATAGGAAAAGCCCCCAATAGGCGCTCTTGTTTAACGTCGGAGAGTTACGACGGAATGCAGAATATGTAGACTACTGACTAAGAGGGCGATCTTCTTTTATCTTTACCTTCCAATACTTCTCCCCCTCTTATCATCCACACTTACCACCTTACCTTTCTTAAGCACCATACGTTTAGTAGAATCTCCTTTCTTAAACTTTCTCGTCTCATTCCTGTCAATCTTTCACTCAATTTTGGAATCACTCCTATCACCATCAAGATCAAAGTCAGGATAAAATAGATCACAAAATAAAGAACGAGAGAAAGGACTTTCAAATTTGTGGGTATTCGGTGGTAAGTTAAAAGCCAAGTAGGCATCATCTTCTCTTCCTTTGTCTACATCCTTCTTTTCAACCTTAGATTTCTCCATTTCAAGTTAGGAGGCTTCAAGTAGACATCATCTTCTCTTCCTTTGTCTACATCCTTCTTCTCAACCTTAGATTTCTCCAATTCATACCTGTCATCACCCAAAGCAAGTAAGTTTTCAAGATATTTGATATATTCCTCATTGGAGAGATCGTCAAGCTCCATAGTGGGATAAGTAAGAGACTCCATCAAGCATGTCTCAAGAGGGTCCTTAGACAGGATCAAAGACATATCTTCCTTCACAATCTCCTCCACCACATCAATACTATGACATTGTGACTCCATAGGCATCTTCATTGCTTTGTCAAGGTTGAATAGGACCTCTTCTTTATCCATTCGCAACCTAAGCTCCCCCTTTTGAACATCAATCATGGCCCCAGCAGTAGCAAGGAAAGGTCTCCCCAAGATAAGATGGATATTATCCTTGTCATCTTCCATCTCAAGTACAAGAAAATCCACAGGAAAGACTAGTTTCTCCACTTTGAGAAGAACGTCTTCAATGATACCTTTTGGAAATGTCATCGACCTGTCCGCCAATTGAAGTGCAATTGTTATAAAAGATAACTCCCCTGAACCAAGTCTTTGAAAGATAGACAGTGGCATCAAATTGATGCTTGCCCCAAGATCACATAAGGCTCGTCGTGCCGGCCCTTTCCCAATCTCACATAAGATAGTAAAGCTTCTCGGATTCTTCATCTTTTGTGGCAACTTTCTTTGGATAATCAAGCTGGAATTTTCAGACAAGTTCACTGTCTCAAATCCATTCAAGCTTCTCTTTTTCAACAGTATATCCTTAAGGAATCGGGCATAGTACGACATCTCCAATATTTTCTCAGAGAAAGAAATACTCAAGCTTATCTTATTTATGATATCTAAAAACTTCTTGAACTTCTCTTCCAGTCCCTTCTTAACCACCTTATAAGGAAACGGCGGAGGTATCTTTGTTTTGAGATACCCCATTCATCACGCTCGACCTTCTCCGCTTTATCCTTTTCGGCTCTAAACCTCTTGGCTCTTTCCAACTTCTTCTCTGCTATGATCTCAGTATTTTGCTCATTCGAAACCAATGGAGTAATGTTCACATCACGAGGAGTGTTCGGCGAAGAAATAGGTACAGAACGAGACAATTAAACCTCGATTCGACCAGGTGCTCTGGTCGAATTGGGCACATAGTGGTCGAATTGAACACTTGGAACACGGTTCTCACCCTGTATCTCCGATTCGACCTGGATTCGACATAAAGGTCTGGTCGAATTGGACGGCTGCTGGTTGAATCGGGCTTCTAATGAAACAGAGTGCTTCAGAAGGGTGGATTCAACCTCAATTCGATCTGGGGGCCAAGTCAAATTGACTGGATTTTGGTTGAATCGAGACTCTAATGCTTCCAAATCACGTCTAGCATCCAATTCGACCTCCTCTGTTGAATTTGACCTGTGGTGTTGGTCAAATTGGGGTCGAATTGAGCCCTCGACGTGACCAATTTCAATTTTGGCCTCATCAGTCCCTCGTACTGTGTTCCAGACCTCAATGTGATGGCGTTGCAGGACCTTGGATTCTCAATACTTTGCGACGGGAGCTTCCCTTTCTCAATAGTTTGAGTAAGCTTGTTAAAACTTCTTGCCATCTCCCCCATCAACAATGTAAGGTCCTTCACTTGCTTTGATAAATCATCATGGTTTACATCGATCTTCTTCTCTAACTTGGGCTTAAGACGATCCACTCTAGCATTATTCCTAGCCATGTACCTGTTCACCGTATCCTCGAAACCCGGCTTTCCTTCTTCTATTTTCGCACCTGGATCAACACCCATCGGAGGTTGAATTGCATTGTTAGGATTACTCCATGAAAACTCCAGCCTTCTTGGCTGTTGATAATTTCCCGGGGGACCACGATTTTTGTAGTTCCCTTGGAAATTTCGATTGCCATAATTTTGAAATCTCGTTCCTTGAATACTTTGTCCCATAGCGTAGTTTGCTTATTCCATCTCCTCTTGGATCGTGCCATCATTCATTACTTCCTGCTGCATGATTGGTAAGCGCTGAGATATATCACTGATTTTCTTTTGTTGGGACTCAAGTAGCTTGTTGATATTCGACAAGCTAGAGACGATCTCATCTTCTCTACTTGTTTTCACCATAGCATGTTCAACCTTAGCCACTTTTCCAATGACGTAAGTGCCTCTCACTCTATCAGTTGGCCAATCTCTTGAGTTCATCGAAATATCTTCAAAAAGTTTCTCGGCTTCTATGGATGACTTAGTAAGCAATGCTCCATTAGAAGAAGCACCCAATAACACACGAGAATCACAGTCCAATCCATTATAGAATATGCTGATATATTGAGCTTTAGATAGCCCATGTTGAGGACACTTACAAAGCATGTCCTTGAATCTGTCCCCCGCTTCATGAAACTTCTCTCAACTACCGATAGCAAATTGGTTAATATCTTGCTTCATCTTGAACACCTTCGAAGGTGGCATGTATCTTTCCTAAAACTTCAACTTCAATTGCTCCCAAGTAGTGCATTCAGCTGCATTAATAGTGTCGTACCAATCTCTCGCCCTTTAAGTAAGCGAGAATTTAAACAAGAGGATCTTTCTAGCATCTTCATGTTCTGCTGCGTGTTTTTGAGTACTTGCATAGCCCAAGAACTTGTTTAGATGCTGCTTCGGATCCTTGAAAGTCCGTCCTGCAAAGGAGTTCCTTTCTATCATGCTAATAAGAGCGGGGTGAAGATCAAAATCCGCATTTGCCCCCTTGCTCCTAGAAGCCCATGGTTTCCACCCCGTTATTCTTGAATACTTCATGAATGGCCAGATTATCCGGATTGGCCCTTTCGTTGGCCATGTCGACATCCTCTACTGCTGCTGTCAAATCAACCACAGTTTCAGTCGCTTCCGAGTTCAGTTCTTCTTTCTTGCTTTGAATCTTACTCTTCTTCTTCTTCTTTGTTGATGCCCCAATCTCCGGATTAAAAGTTGCTAGCTTTCCAGCCTTAGATCTAGTAAGTATACACCTGAAAAGATTAAGAGTTAGAACACAAAACACGAATTAAGATAGTCTTAAATACAGTAGAAATAAAAAAAAGATATTTTATGCCATCCCTGGCAACGTGCCAAGAACTTGATGAGCGTTTTCTCAACACACAATTAATCCCCAAGTATTAAGGAAATCAATTGTAGTCTCGAAAGGTGACCAAGTGAATATCGGACCCAAGGAACGGATAATTATCAATTTAATTATATTCTAGTATATTAAGGCTATGTTGGAAATTATAATGGTTGTGATTTTGAGATTAAGTAACAACTATTAATTTAAATATCAAGTAAAAATAACAAGAAGAAGAGATAAGTGAGTTGTGATCAAGTAAGATAGTAAGTAGTTAGTCAGGTCATCCAGCTCCACTTATTAATTCATCTTCCGTGTGATGGTGTCCGACTCTGCCTTGTGGTTTATGGACGCATCACTAAACCATGCAAGTTCACTCTATAGACACAAGTAATATGTGTATGACACGTGTGAATATCTTTAGAGCAAGAGATAATTCACCCCCTTTCTAGATACTATCATAATCAATTATTTCTCATGCACTTAGTACTCTAACCCGATTTGATCTCCCTTTATAAGTACTATGAAATTATACTCTTTATCCTACTTATTAACATGAATATGATACAATTAACAAGTATTCATATAAGTTAGTTCTAATAAAACTTCGGAATCCCTTCACTTAGAATTATAACATAAAACCCTGCTCAGCAGTGAACGCACTCAACCAATAACCACGTTATGTATTCAGACTCTACACAACAATTATTGATGCACAAAACGACCGTGAGTATGGATTAAAAACATGCAATCTTATATAAAATAAACCACAAGTAGTGTTGTACGGAGTTTACACATGAAAGACAAATTAACTCATGAAACCTTCATAACCCTAGAACTACCAAAGCGGCTCTAGCCCATGATTGATCTAAGAACAATCATAGTTAGTTGGACCAATTTTACTTGAATCTCCAGTGGAACCTCTGTCACAGCCCCTCCGGATGACGGACGATCGATCTCCTCCCAACTCTATGTTTCCACGTCTTCTTGTATGATAGATCATGTCTCTACTACAGCATAAGCCTTCTTGTATACTTGTAATTATGACTCTTGGGCTTGGAATGGGCTTTTAAGTTATCACACGCATTGACGGTGTAAAAATACGGATATGGTAAGTTCCTGAGCCTCAATTCGACTTCAACAACAGGTCGAATTGACCCCTCCAAGTCGATCGAAGGTCGAATTGGTACACTGTAAGTCCCAGGTGCTCGATTCGACCAACTGCCCTGGTCGAATCAAAGTGACGAAGTCGAATCGGCATCTCTGCCAATCGATTCGACCTCGATTCGACCTGATGCCCAGGTCAAATCGTCCCTGTCGTGGTCGAATCCACCTTCTGCTCATGTGTGCTGCCAATTCGACCTGAAGGGCTGGTTGAATTGATCTCCTTTAGGTCGAATTGCACTCCTGCTTCGTCCAATGGATGACTTCGACTTCCTTTCTTCAGTGTTCAACACTTCCACTCTGATTTCCTTTGAAAAACTACTCAAATAGCTCCAACAACACCTGATTCGTGACTTCATACAATATATATCGGTTTACAACCGATTTCATCCTTCAAACAATCTATAATAGCAGAAATCCTGGTGCAAGATTCGTGAATTAACACACTCATCAGAAGGTAATAGAGTTTAAGCGATCTATAGTTTATCATGATTTTATAAGGACGACGGAATGGGATGGAGGATAAACGTGCAAATGAATGCACTTAAACTAGTGAAAATAAGATAAACGCAAAGATAATGAATGGGTTCCAAATGATGCAAGAATGAGATTAGAAATAATCATGGCATATATAATAAAGTAATCATGCAATTAATTCTAATCTCTCATGGACATGGTATAGAAGCGAACACTAATTCCACCTAAACTCTCTCTCGAGGTGGATAGGATGTAGGACCTCAATAAGGCTCCCAAAAGCACATAGGATTGAGACCAAAGTGAACACCTCCCACTAGGTACTAAAAGGGAATATTCCCTTTTAAGGTACTATGAATTCACTAATGGTTTAGGTCTCCTCATCTAATTAACTAATCTCTTGATTAAGCTAATCAAATGTTCTATCAAAGGGTTCTAAATCTAGAAGGATATCTCTATCTCATTCTATATTAATGCACATGAAATGTATGATGAAAATGATTCAATGAACAATTCTAAACACATAATTGATTTCTCAATCTAATTATATGCCCATGACAATTAATCACACATGTCATCATATAAATCAAGCAATCAACAATCAATGATAGAAATAACACAAAGCCCATTCAAGATTAAAATCAAATTGCATAAAAACAAAATTATCCAACACCAATCATGGAGCTAATCTCACAAAGGAGATTAGTCTATCTTAGTCTTAGAGAAAACAACATAGACAATTGAATCTACAAATCCCATGATCAAACTATAAAGAATTTCACAAAAATTAGAAATAAATTCCCCCTTTGAAGTGTTTCAATGGAGATCTCCTTCTTCTTATTGCAATCTTCAGTCCCCCTTGCTTCCTTGATCACTTGGATGGTGGATTTGATAGAGGGGATTAAGTGTAAATGGATGATTGAAGAATGGATGAAGATGATGGTGTGAAATGGAGGAAATGATGTGTGATGTGTGTGTCCAAGTGAAACCCTTGTAGAATCTTTCCAATCCCCCTTCAAATGTTGAACTTGAGGCTATTTATACCCTCTCCATGTTGGGCGACAAATTTAACATTAGCTGGGATTTTTACACACACTTACGCGGACAGGGAGGTGAAAATCTGGATTTTTTGCCCAAAAACATGCAACTCGAGTTGGCCTTACCCAACTCGAGTTGCAACACAAGTCGAGTTGCAAGTCTAGTAAATTGTGTTGTCCTAGCTCGACTCGTGTTGGCAACTCATGCACTCGCTTGTTCGGTCGTATTGCGAGACTCTGAAATTGGACATCTTTCTGAATCCAACTTGACTTGGGTTGCAAGTCGAGTAACGACTTGGCAACTGAGTAAGCTCACTGGAAAATTTTTAGACGCTGTTCTGCCTTCAACTCGACTCGAGTTGCAAGTTGAGTTAGACCTCGCAACTCAAGTAAGGTCCATTTCAGCCCGTTTCTTGCCTGTTTTTGTTTCTACTTTATTTTCACCTGTTTTAAACATGTTTAAGCTCATTCTTATACATTTCCATGAAAACAAATAACACTACCAAATAACACATAAAATACAAATAAAATAATACGAAAACACATACAAAAAGACACTAAAATCTAGGTGAAAATATCACTCATCACACCCCCAAACTTAAACAAAGAGTGGAGATTTTCACCTAGGAAAAGACCTAACGAACATAAGCAATAATACATCATTAGAAATAATAACTACAAACTATGCTAAGTTATCCTACAACATTAAATTCATGACATAAAGAATTAACAAGTTCAATCAAAAGAGAATAAAGTGTAATATAGTACCTTTTTGGTCCAAGCCTCACCTCGGATATCAATTTCACTCAACACTCTAATAATTTAGGTAAAACAATACTCATTAATCGATTGGCTCGACTCGCTATAAGCTTGCTCGCGGACAACATTCACAAACCACCAAAGTTTCAATTAGTGATCAAGAAGGTCTTTATATTCGGATGTAATGATAGGCTCTTTGGTAGGGTAGGAAGAATATTGGTAATAATGACTAATCAAGTGTAAGTAATCGAAGAGATTGCTACTTTCTTCCATTCCTCCACTTTTCTTTCTTCCCCAAGTGTAAGTAATCGAAGAGATTGCTACTTTCTTCCATTCCTCCACTTTTCTTTCTTCCCTTCTTATGCTTTGCAACTTTTAAGCACTAAACATCAATTTTCCTTGGATTGAGCTTCTTTTGATGCATGCTTCCTTCTTTGGACTTTTGATTTCTTGAGCATCTTGTTGTTACTTTGCTCATTTTCTTATTTCAAATTTGCATGTTCATTCTTGTTTGTGCTCTTTTCATCAATCTTCTTACTTGTTTACCATTTCCTTTCTTCTTTTGTTTTCTCATCAAATCTTGCTAATCACCATCTCCTCAATCACCCAAACAAAGGGTATATATATAAGGTTCACGTGGGTAATTAAGGCTTGTAATGTGCTTAATTTACAAGAAATATGCTTAAAAGCAAAAAGTGGTTGACTAGGGATGATGTGCATGGTATGAAAATATTTAGCAATGACTATAAATGACAAGGATGACATTAGATCATGTCATTAACTTCCAATAATTAGGTTCGTTCCTATAGTCCTTAAGCAAGTTCTAGCTTATCAAACACAACCAATCCACTCATGAAGAAAACTATGTATGCACACGGTTGAGGTTCAAATGCTCACAAGCTTGTGTTCGAACCTTAAGGAACTTATTACACCACATTCATCTCAAAATTGAACAAGGTAAATAGAACATGTCACAATTTGAAAGTGTAGAGATTCTTAATCATAACTTGTTATCACTTATCACAACAATATGTCATCACTCACATTCAAAAATGACTCACGACATCCAAAAATGAACCACCAAATAAACCCTAAACAAGAATAAAAATACACGAAAAAATATAAGAAAAAATCACCAAACAATAAATAATCAAAACACATAACATGCATGAATAACAATCCCATCATAAAACAATGAAGCATCATCCATGATCAAGTAAGCTCACAATCATCCCCATCTTTGATTGAAAAGGAAAACCTCCTACAAACATAACACATGAAGTAGCACGCTAATCAAACAAAAATCCAAATCAATATCAAGGCATGTTAAGCATATAGAGGTGATGAGATGTAAAGTGAACTCCCTAAGAAAGACATTTGGAAGTGGAAATGGTTGGCACGGGCTTTCGGATTGAATGCACAACGAATCTTGACTTGATCTTCGGGCTCAATTCGTGCTTCCACTACACTTCATTTATGCTCAAAAACTCATCAAAACCATTAGCTCAACAATTGCAATAGCAATATAGACTATCATGCACCTCAACACAACCAATTGGATCAAATCAAACCAAAACTCATGAGAAGAATTTTAAAATTAGCCCAAAAAATACGAAAAGTATATGCCTTCAAGACAAAGTATGTCACACATGCCATATCCCCCCAAACTTAAATTAAAACAAGGGTTTCGAGTTAAGTTTGCAAAAAGTGGTGCGACTTACCTTCAGCATTGCACAAGGTTCAGCGATACCACCCCTTGAAAGAGCTTGATCAATGAGTCTAGCCCATGTCTCATTGACAATGCTGCTATTAACATCACTAGAATAGCTTACAAAGTAATCGTAGTAATTTTCACCTAGATTTTAGTGTCTTTATTTGTGAATTTTCAGATGTTTTATCCGTATTTGTTTGACTTTTGGTGGAATTTTATGTAATCATGAGAGATTTGGTATTGATTGATAAAAATGTGTAAATGAACTTAAATATGTGCAAAACAGGTCAAAATAGAGCAAAACGGAGTCGGGAGTTGAAACGAACTGAAATGGGCCGAAAAACACCTAACTCGAGTTGCATGGTCTTGCTCGACTTGCAACTCAAGTCGAGTTGAAGGTCGAACAAAGGCAGAAAGTGTCCAGTAGCTCAACTCGAGTTGCAACGGCCAACTTGACTTGCAACTCAAGTCGACTTAGATGCCGAGGAAAGTTAAGTTCTGACACAAGTAGACAGGCGAGAGCTCGAGTTATCTTACTCGAGTCGAGCTAGGATCAGGGTAAGTCGAGCAGCAAGTCGAGCTGGGGTAGAGCAGCGTCCAAAATCATCCAGTGAGCTAACTCGAGTTGCAAGGTCCAACTCGACTTGCAACTCGAGTCGAGCTAGGGTCGAGAAACCGTCCAGTTTACAGAGCCACGCAACTTGAATTGACATGCAGTAGCTCGAGTTGGCTACTTGAGTCGAGTTGGGTCAAAAGTAGGAAAATTTAGGAAAATTCTGGAAGCTTCTAGAAGGTCCCCAAGGGGTATAAATGAATAATTGGTACGAAAATTACATGGAGAGCCTCAATTTGACAGTTAATTTAGAGATCAACACACACATTTTCTCACCACCATTTCACACACTCCATCCGATCCAACTCTTCCACCCTTCAATTCATCCATCCATTCAACTTGATCTTCATCAATCCATCACTCCATCCATCCATCCACCATTTGAGAAGAGGAAAGCTTAAAGGACTGAAGAAGTTGATATATTGAAGAAGAGGAAGGATTCTCCATGCAAGGGAAGCAATTCCATTTTTCATTTGTTGATTTTCTTCTCAATTTGGCTCAAATGGAGCAATGCTTGATTTGTATTGAATTAATTACCATGTTTAGTGGCAAGTCCTATAGTAGGGCTAATCATATGAATGGTTGAGGTGAAGAATTAGATATGAAGAACTTGGTTAATGATTTGAATTGATTTGTGGATTTCCTTTTATGATATATCAATCATGTTTCATTTCAATGTTTGTGTGATTAAATTCTCTATTCATAGTATTAGGATGGTCATTCCAATATTGTGAGTGGATGTTTAATTGAATCATATATTGTATTGTGCATGTATGTTAGTATAAGGGGAGGTAAGTCATACCCTCCTTAGGCTTGGAACATTCATAGAGGGACACCTAAGAGATTGAATGAAAAGAACCAACTTGTGATCATAGTACCTTAAGGGAACTGAGATTAAGACCAATCTTAGGAGATTTAGGCTTGTAAAAGGGTCGAGAACCTAGTTGCCTTAGCCATAGGGACTAGGGATAAAATTGTAATTGCTTTTAATACATAAGTTAATAAAAATTACCATCAAGGGTTTTGCATATATAGCTCAAGTCTTAACCATGAGTATGAATAGCCTCGCTCTCTTCACAAGTGCATTCTACATCCATTCCTTTAATTATTTGCTAATTGATCATTTACTTTGTTAGCTTAAATTCTAGTTAATTGAGTAGAATTGTAAGCAATAGTTTTGAATACAAAACCTTCAAACATATCATCTTTACAAAGCACAAATTGATGAATAACTCGGATACAAACCTAGGTTTCATTTCCCTTGGGACGACATACTTATAAATTTTGTTGCTTGGTCACCCGTGTACAACAACAATAGAGTCTCCTACTCTAAAAATATTTTACTAGAAATGCGACTAAGAACATGGCGCCGCTTGCCGGGGAAATGTTAAACATCTGTTTGTAACGAGTTTGAAGTTGATTAGTTTTGATAAGGATATTTCTTTTATTTTGTTACTTGTTTACTTGTCTTGGTTGTTTGAGAGCTAATTTGAAAATTTTTGTAGGTACATGAAAACTCATTCTAGGTTTCAATCTATTGAACCTTTGAACTTGGAATTGGAAGCTACTTTGAGAAGACAAAGAAGAGGAGTGTTGGAACCTAAGGAAAAAGTGAGGGATAATGAAAAAATGGTTGATGAAGAAGGTAATTTGAGAAATTTTCAAGGTGGTGATAATGCTAGAGGAGGTTATGGTAATCAAGAATATGTGTCACAAGTTTATGCTCAACAAATGCACTTGCAAAACCAACAAATGCAATCTATTATTCAAAACTTGTTGGCACAACAAGAAGCAATGAATAATCCTCCGGTGGTGCAAAATCAACCCCGTGGAAGAAACAATGGAGTGGGAATGAATGTCAGTGATCATTTTCAACCGCAATATGGTAATTACGGAATGGGTCTGCCATTGAATGTGAATAATTTTGAGATCAAGACGGGGTTGATCAATATGGTGCAAGAGAATCAATTTGTTGGTGGTACTATGGAGGACCCAAATACTCACTTAGCCCAATTTATGGAGTTGGCAAACACGATAAAGATTAATGGGGTAAGTGAGGATATTGTTAAAATGAAGCTTTTCTTGTTTTCATTACGAGATAGAGCTAAGGCTTGGTATCATTCTTTACCACCGGGATCTTATACCACATGGAGAGAGTTGGTACAAATATTTTTGAGCAAGTATTTTCCACCATCCAAGATGTAGCATCTTTAAATGCAAAATTTTCAATTCAAACAATTGCAACTTGAAACATTTAGTGAGGCATGAGACTGATTCAAAGAGATGCTAAGGAAGTGTCCCCAACACGGATTCCCCAAAGAGAAACAAATAGGATTCTTCTATGCCGGTTTGCATGGAAGTGAGAGGATGCTCATTGATGTTTCGACGGGAGGTTCAATTTTAGGGCAAAACTCGAAAAGCGCAATTGCTATATGTGAAGAAATAGTTTTGAATATGGGTCAATAGCCTATGGATTGTGCACCGGGGATGTATGAAAGGGAAAGAATTTCTAAGATGGAAGAAGTGTGCTTGCAACAAGTGAAAAAGGTAGAGATGCCTAAGGAAGATATGACTGACAAAGCAATCACGGAGATACTAAAGAGGATGAATGCTAATATGCAAATATCTCCAAATTCTACACTGGTTGTGAATCAACAAGTGTTTGCTAGCCCTCAACAAGGTATGTCATTGCCTTTGATGAATCAACAAGTGTATCAAAATCCTCAACAAGGCATGACTATGCCTAATTTGGGTCAATCTTCTCAAATTTGTCAAATGCCTACCTCTATGCCTCAACAAGGTATGTCCTCCAATTTTGGAATTCAAGATGCATGGTGTCCACTGAAGATGACTGATGAGGAAGTTGCCTTCATGCAAGGAAGGAACTTCCAAGAAAATTATGGTAGTAACTACGGGAATCATGGAGGCGAATATCCACAAAGACAAGGAGGATGGGGGCAAGGTAATTTTCAAGGGAATTTTAACCAATCTCATAGGTATGAAAATTTGTCGTATGGAAATCAAGGGAATGCCCTCACTTTTCCACCGGGCATTAATCCGGGGAAGAAATCTCCAAATGGTGAAGGGAAGCCTACGGTAGAGGATCAAGTTGCTAAAATGTTTGAGTTCATGAAAAAAGAGAAGGAGTTGAATGATAATCGATTCAAAGCTTTGGAGACACAAATGAGTCAAATGGCAAGTGAAAGGGGGATGTTCATCCGCAACGAAAATTTCTGTCTACAACCATTACTAATCTGAATGTGCAATGCAAGGCTATTGAACTTCGTAGTGGAACAAAATACCAAGGGCCTTCTATGCCAACGGAAGTAGAGGGGTAGAGTGTGAAGTTTAGCCTATGGAAAGTTTAGATGAAGATGGGAAATAGAAAGAAGTTGAAATTGTTGAAAAAGATGAAAGTACCCCTATACTTGAAGAAGAAAAAGTGACGTCTCCAAAGAAGTGGGAAAGATGTAGAGAAGGTAAACGAAAAGAGAGAGATGAGAAGTTTGAAAGGGATGAATGGGGAATTCCAAAGTTGCCCGTTGCAATTCCGTTTCCACAATGGTGCTTGAAAAAGGGATTAGAAGAGAAATTTGCTAAGTTTGTTGAAATGTTGAAGAAGATACATGTGAAATTGCGGAGGCTTTATTACAAATGCCGAACTACTCAAAGTTCTTGAAGGACATATTATCAATGAAAAGAAGCTTGGAAGAATTTGAAACGGTGAACCTTACGGAGGAATGTAGTGCAATATTGCAAAAGAAACTTTTCCCTAAATTGAAAGATCCGTGGAGTTTTACTATTCCATGTGAAATGGGAGAGCATGAGAACTACAAAACCTTATGTGATTTGGGAGCTAGCATTAACTTGATGCCGTTGTCAATCTTCAAGAAGTTGGGTATTGGTGAGGTCAAGCCGACGTCGGTTACGCTTCAATTAGCCGATTGATCGTTAAAATATCTGAAGGGAATTGTGCAAGATGTGTTGATCAAAGTTGGCAAGTTTGTATTTCCCGTTGATTTTGTGGTATTAGATATGGATGAAGATTCAAATGTTCCATTAATACTTGGCCGTCCATTCCTTACCTCGTGGAAAGCATTGATTGATGTGGAAAAGGGAGAGCTTACTTTGAGGGTAAATGAAGAAGAGGTAATATTTTCATTGAGAGAGGCTATGAGGTATCCCAAGAACAAGGAGAAATGTAGAAGATTGGAGGTTGTGGATAACATTGTTGAAAATCATATGTACCATCTTTACTCCAAGGATCCGTTGGAAATTATCATTGTTGGCACTTGGATCGTTTGGTTAACGTGACCCGTTAGGGATCCATACGTTTCTAATATCAGCGGAAGTAATAAATCATAGAAACGATTACCGTTCATCAGGGTATGTAGAAGATGAAGGATTCTCGCTGACAGACTGTGCAGTCCCACGAGAATGGCCATAAGTTCCTCGTCTGATGTCGGAATTGAATGATCTTTGTACTTTGACGATCCTCTCTTCAACGGCTTTCCTTAAATATATTGATCAACGAATTCTGAGCACGGTACGATTTTATATAAATTTCGCAAGGTGGCGTATAGCAGCAACAAACTACATTCTGATCTTCTGCCGCATGTTCCAAGTCCGATCTCGACGTCGTGTGGGCGACGATCTACGAGACCTCCTCAATATGCTCTCAACCCTCATCACACGTGAATAATGAATTAGATTAGGGTTCCAGATAAGTTGAGGTGTCTTATATACATGGGCTACAGCAGGGACCAGGAGGAGAAATTGGGTTGGGCCTCCATTGGGCTTAAGTATCCAAGCTTAGCCCAAAGCTTATACTTAAGTCCAATAATAATAATATATTCCACTAAAATATTATTACTGCACTGCCTTTCCAATCCCAAAATTACATTTTGGGCTCCTTCTTATTATGAGCCCGTTACTCTCCCCATGTTTAAGATATACAATGTCCATTAATTAATTTAAGTTGCTGACAACTCAATTAATTAATATCTCATCCAAGAGTAGTACCACTCAACCTCATTATCATGCCGGAATAAATTTCACCTGCAGGGTTTACATGATAATCCTTATGAGATCCTCAAGGGGACATCATCAAACTATGACGGACACGGATTCCTTCTACAATCAACAGCACACCATAGAGACAGCACTACTTCCCAACTCATCGAGTTTGTTGATTTAATTACATGTAAATCTCACCCATTGATGAATCAAAGAGATACATACTGCCCTACGTATCGAGTTATTGTATAGGGATTAAGTGCACGAACTTCCATAATAACTGAGATCAAGTTCTCCTATAAGTCAGTATAAGTCGAACAATCTCAAGCGGTCCTGCTTAATACACACAAGTGCACTAATGTGATTCTATAGCCAAGACAAGTTAATACCAAACCACACTACAACCATGCCAATAGAGAGTCCCCGTCTATCTCGGTTGTGAGCATCTGTTTATACTTTATAAGGAAACCAATAATATGATATTCCGCGTGTTGTCGCACAACATATTATCTACAGTATAAAGTAAGTGGATTATTGCATCGTGCATATAAATAAATTATAAGACGCAATCATTTGATCATATGATTCTCATTTCAAATTGATTGTTATAACATTGTTCATACAAAAAGCTAGACTTTTAGTATATAATCCAACAATCATAAGTCATTCTTACTCAATTGAATCTTGAAAATCTAAATCCTCTTTTTGTTTGGAAAATGATGAAATGATTGATGATTTACATGGTTTAAATGCTTGTAGGGCACTCACGAATGAGGAAGCAAAGGTTGAAAAACTTGATGAAGGACCAAAGGAGGAAGTACAAGAGAAGAAGAAGGTGGAATTAAAACCATTGCCGGAGCATTTAAAGTCTAGCTTTTTGTATAAACAATGTTATAACAATTAATTTGAAATGAGAATCATATGATCAAATGATTGCGTCTTATAATTTATTTATATGCACGATGCAATAGTCCACTTACTTTATTCTGTACATAATATGTTGTGCGACAACACGCGGAAGATCATATTATCGGTTTCCTTATAAAGTATAAACAGATGCTCACAACTGAGATTGACGGGGACTCTCTATTGGGATGGTTGTAGTGTGGTTTGGTATTAGCTTGTCTTGGCTATAAAATCACATTAGTGCACTTGTGTGTATTGAGCAGGACCGCTTGAGATCGTTCGACTTATACTGACTTATAGGAGAATTTGATCTCAATTATTATGGAAGTTCGTGCTCTTAATCCCTATACAATAACCTCGACACGTAGGGCAGTATGTATTTCTTTGATTCATCAATAAGTGAGATTTACATGTAATTAAATCAACAAACTCGGTGAGTTGGAAGTAATGTTGTCTCTATGGTGTGCTGTTGATTGTAAAAGGAATCCGTGTCCGTCATAGGTTGATGATGTCCCCTTGAGGAGCTCATAAGGATTATCATGTAAACCCTGGAGGTGGAATTTATTCCGGCATGATAATGAGGTTGAGTGGTACTACTCTTGGATGAGATATTATTTAATTGAGTTGTCAGTAACTTAAATTAATTAATGGACATTGTATATCTTAAACATGGAGAGACTAACGGGCTCATAATAAGAAAGAGCCCAAAACATAATTTTGGGATTGGAAAGGCAGTGCAGTAATAATATTTTAGTGGAATATATTATTATTATTGGACTTAAGTATAAACTTTGGGCTAAGCTTGGATACTTAAGCCCAATGGAGGCCCAACCCAATTTCTCCTCCTGGTCCCTGCTGTAGCCCATGTATATAAGTCACCTCAACTTATCTGGAACCCTAATCTGTTTTATTATTCATGTTTGATGAGGGTTGATAGCAAATTGAGGAGGCCTCGTAGATCGTCGCCCACACGACGTCGAGATCGGACTTGGGACATACGGCAGAAGATCAGAAGGTAGTTTGCTGCTGCTGTCTGCCACCTTGTGAAATTTATATAAAATCTTACAGTGCTCAGAATGCAATGATCAATATACTAACAGAAATTCGTTGAAGGGAGGATCTTCTGAGCACAAAGATCATTCAATTCTGACATCAGACGAGGAAGTTATGGCCATTCTCGTGGGACTGCACAGTCTGTCAGCGAGAATCCTTCATCTTCTACATACCCTGGTGAACGGTAATCGTTTCTATGATTTATTGCTTCCGATGATATTAGAAACGTATGGATCCCTAACAAGTCACGTTAACCAAACGATCCAAGTACCAACAATTGGTATCAGAGCTTCGGTTTCGTGGTGAAGCGTGACACGTTAGGCTAGGGTTTATGTGGTTAGTTTTTTTAAATTAGGATCACATGTTTAGGGTTTTGGTTTTACTGCTAAACCATGAATATCCGTATATGATATATACCCTGTATCATACCTATTTTTTCGATGGTTGAGTGTGAGAGGATTCGACAAAAACTGTTCCTCAATTTCACATGGAAGGAAGAAAAGGTGGGCAAAAACAGATTCGCGTTTTTGATAGAAAAACCAGTGCAGTGATATTACAGAGGCAATAACCGGAGTTTCAACCATCGGATCAAGCTGAATTTTGGTCAGCACGTTCAGATTTTGTGGATGTACATTCTGAACGGTGCAGATCGTATTTAGAGCTTTCTGTTGTCGGGAATACGCAGAAAACAGAAGCAGGTTTTTGGACGATTCTGTTCTGCGCAGTCGAGGGAAAAGAGCCGTTTCTCACAAAATAACCGTTGGATCGACCTGTAATTTGGACAGAATGTTTAGAACTCACAGGAATACGTTCTGAACGGTGAAGATTGGATTCTAATGTGTCTACAGTTGCGAACCCTGAACGACAGTTGGTGTAGTTTGGTATTGCGCGTTGGGAGCGCTGAACTTGGTTCCGTGTAAGTAGGCCCTTGGACGAGCGACAGCCCGAGCGAGGAGCGCTCGTCAAGGCACATGGTGTTGTGCACAGCATCAAGCGAATGACTCGGCTGGGGCGCATTTTGAACCGGTCAAGGAGCGATCAACTGCTGGGCGTGTGCTGCTCGTTGGCGTGCGGAGCAGCGTGCGGAGTATCGGGCGGCCTGATGGGCATTGGTGCTTGTTGGGAGCTCGGGGTGTGACATGTAAATCTTGCACGTTGGAGAGGAGTCGCACACGTTGGCTTGCTGGACACTGGGATGGCGTGCATGGTGGCGTGCCATGTGGCACGCGGAACACTGTGTGAGGCTGCGCGGATAAAGGTTCGATCGATGCTGCATCAGGTTCGAGCGGATTCACATCAGGTTCGATTGGTCTGCATCAGGTTCGATCAATGTTGCACCAGGTTCGAGCGGATTCATATTAGGTTCGATTGATCTGCATCAGGTTCGATCGATGCTGCATCAGGTTCGAGCGGATTCACATCAGGTTCGATTGGTCTGCATCAGGTTCGATCAATGCTGCACCAGGTTCGAGCAGATTCATATCAGGTTCGATCGATGTTCCATTAGGTTCGAGCGGATTTGCATCAAGTTCGACTGGTCTGCATCAAGTTCGACTGGTCTGCATCAGGTTCCGCGTGAGTCTCACAATGTGATCGGGCAGGGTGCCGGACTGGTGGAGCAGGCTGCGGGGTGGTCGATCCCCAATGCAGTTGTCCGCATTCGTGATTGGTGGCGAACAATCGAATTCGCTGTTATATAACTGTTATAATTTATTTATTAATTGATTAATGTTATATATGTATGCATGTTTTCTGTGATTTACTGCCTTATGTGCCGTAATAGGAGCATGCTAGGTTGCGTATATTATTCTGAATATTATATACATGTAAAAACCCTTGGTTTTAAATAACTAAGTGGGAGAGGGGATTGGTAATTAATTCCAGCGGCCTCCATTATTGGTTTGTTAGTAATGTGAATAAACTTGCGCATCGGCATTAGAGTCTTCCTCCCCATCGGATGAGTTTATTCATAGATTGCTGGAACAGACTTCATTAAATAATTATGTTTGTAATGTGATGCATATGAACTTGCACGTTGGCATAGACCTTCCTCCCTATCGGATGAGCTTATATGCGGTTCACTGGTACAAACTTATAATTGATGATTGTAGGAAGTTATCCAAGCGCGTGTGTACTTCTCCATCTGTAAGGCACATAAGCTTGCGCAATGGACTTGGGGTCAAATAATGGTGTACACTTAGATGCAAATAATAAGTATCCTCCCCATCGGAGTCACTGCTTTTATTTGCATGGCTAAAGAGGAACCGACTATTAATTATTTTGTCATAAAGTTAGGTTGACAAATGAAATTAATGGGTAAAACCTTCTCTTGTAAATGTTCGAGTTTGTAAACATCCACATTATCGTGGCTTGCAAACTCACGGTGCTTGAGATTTCGGTGAATTTATATTTTATATTGTTTTTTAGGGAATCAATATAAATGGATAAATTCGAAGATTTGATCGGTGTATTTTTTATGATTCTCTGAATTTCAAATAGTTTTATTTAACTTATTGTTTACTAAAAGAAACATATTTACTGGTCCAAAATTAGATGATTAGAAAAGAATCTTGGTTTGAATTTTACTGCTTAGGAAAATATAAGTGGTTTCTCACTAAGGATATCTCATGATGCCTATTAAAGTCTCTAGTGGAGAGGTGAGAGGTTCATAAAAATATGATGGTCTCATGCGACTTTTCAGATACTTGAGTGAGGTTAAAAGGCAAGAGGTCATGGTTAACTTGATGAATCAATTGGAAATGCTTGGAAGAGAAATTGAAGGGGAAACATAAGTCAATTTATTATTCATTGTTTGCCTAAATGTTTTGAGCAAGTTCCACCTGAATTACAAAGAGGTTGTATATGGTGGGAAATTTCTGACAAAACATGTGGCAAAGGAAATCCATTTTCATCGAGATGTGAACAAAGTTAGTATCTCATTCACTAGTTGTTGAAGCATGAATACTGATGGCATCTACTGACACGTTGTGTGTAGATACCTGAATCACTAAAAGCGTGTAACTTAGTGATGATGAGATTATTATGGACATGTGTAATACTACGAGAGTAGTGGCTGTTGCAGTGGGAGTTGTTTATTTATCTTACGATATGAATAGACGTTTGATTATGAGAAATTATCTTTACGTACGTTTTCTTAGAAAGAATTTTATTTCAGCTTCTATGCATTTACGGATGGATACTCCATTTCATTTAAATGACATGGTCATAGTAATGAAGGATGGAGCTATAATCTGTTAAGGTACGTTATTGACAATTTGTAAACTCTTAAATCATGTTTATACCACGGATGCAACAAATAGTAATTAATAATGCGTCTTTTAATCCTAATAAGAGAAAAACTCTTATGCAAATGATTAGATAGATGATGAATTATTTTGAATTACTTAATTCATTTTATGGATAAGCCCTAGAAACAGTAATTCATTTGAATGTTTGTCTATTTGTGGGATATGCTATAAAAATGAAGGTGATTTATTTAGTCTAAAAGATCAAAGGGTGATTATTAACACAAACACTAGATTTTTGAAAAGAGACTATGTAATAAATCACATACCCATTTATAAGTTGTCCTAAAGGATGTGAGAAGAAAACACAAAGTATTAGTACCAAGTGTATAAGAGGATATACCACAAGTTAAACTGCAACGTGTGTCACGTCTAATACACAATTGCGTGTAGTGCCTTGTTGTAGTGGGAGGGTTGTTTGACAACTTGCAAGATATATATTTTGGGAGAGTCGTGAGACTTAGTCCCTAGTAAACATGGATTGAACCCACGGATACGACGAAGCACTACAAGATCGAAATGCGATATCTTAACTAGTGCAATGATGTTGAAATAGAATTGATGAATTCTAAATTAAATCTGGGAGCTTGTAAGACCACTAAATGGTGTAAAAGCCATTGGAAGTGCTCATACAAAATAAAAGAGGATCATATGGTAAGGTGAAAACCTTGGAAGCAAAGCTTGTTGCGAAAAAGGTATACTCAGAAAGAAAGGGTTCGATTATGAGATAACATGTTCGCCGGTAGCTATGCCTAAGTCGATCCAGACTCTTTTACCTGTTGCTACTCATATGGAATATGAGGGATAGCAAATAGATGTCAAGACAACTTTCCTGAATGGAAGTCTTGAGGAAAACATCTATGTTAAGCAACCAGAGTGATTCATTGCAAAGAGCTAAGAGCATTTTGATATTAAGCTTAAAAGTGTCCATCAATGGACTAAAGCAAGCTTCAAAATTATAGAACATCCGTTTTGATGAAGAAATCCAGTGATATGGATTTTATCAATGTTCGGATATGTCTTGTGTATTGAAAAGAGTGACGGAAATGTGGTGGTATTTTTTGTACTATACATAGATGATATATTGATCATTGGAGACAATGAAAGAGTATTGTCGGGCGTATGGGTATGGTTAATAAAGCAGTATGAAATGAAGGACTTAAGAAGACTAAAAATATCCTTTTGATCACGGTAATATGGATCACAAGAAAGGATGTTAGGCTTAGCTCAAGTTTAGCAAAATGATACGATCCTTACTCATTTAGCATGTGAATTTATCTAAGTGAATGTGTCTTGAGATATAAAAAGAGATAAAGGTGATGAAAGCGGTTCCTTATGCTTCGGCGAATAAGGAAGCTTAATCTAAGGAATGCTATGCACGAGAATGGATAACTGTATTGCCAATTGCATAGATAGTGAGTATAACTCGAAATAAGAATGTTGAACTGTGGTAAGACATATATTTATGTACCTGAAAAGGATTAGAAATTATATGTAGGCTTACCGGACAGATTCGCTGCTTCTTATGAGTTATGTAGATTCGGATTTTTCAAATCAGATAGGGATAATAGTAAATCCACCTCTAGGTTATGTGTTTAATTTTAAGAAGTAGAGTCATAATATGGAGGAGTGTTATATAGAAATATATTTCGAACTTCGGACTCCATCATGGAAAGATGATAAATTGGAGCCTATAAGGCAGCCAAAGTATCTATATGACTCTAGAAACTTCATAATGGACTTTGAAGTATTTCTAAGTTTGCCCAAGATTATCACAATTTAAATTAATGATATTGGTGCAGTTGCAAACTTGAAGGAATCATGAGTCCATAAGGCAATTAAACACATGGAGCGCAAGTACTACATGTTACGAGAAATTGTATGATGAGGGGAAGGTTGTTGTCGCCTAGATTGCATCAGATGATAACCTAGTAAATCTATTTACAAGGACCTTAAAGCGAAAACTTTTGATGGTCGTGTAGTAGGAGTGTGAATCAGATGTATAGCAAAAGACATGACAGCATAGTCTTTTAGTATAAGTGGGAGATTGTTGGATTATATACTAAAAGTCTAGCTTTTTGTATAAACAATGTTATAACAATTAATTTGAAATGAGAATCATATGATCAAATGATTGCGTCTTATAATTTATTTATATGCACAATGCAATAGTCCACTTACTTTATACTGTACATAATATGTTGTGCGACAACACGCGGAAGATCATATTATCGGTTTCCTTATAAAGTATAAACAGATGCTCACAACTGAGATAGACGGGGACTCTCTATTGGGATGGTTGTAGTGTGGTTTGGTATTAGCTTGTCTTGGCTATAGAATCACATTAGTGCACTTGTGTGTATTGAGCAGGACCGCTTGAGATCGTTTGACTTATAATGACTTATAGGAGAACTTGATCTCAATTATTATGGAAGTTCGTGCTATTAATCCCTATACAATAACCTCGACACGTAGGGCAGTATGTATTTCTTTGATTCATCAATAAGTGAGATTTACATGTAATTAAATCAACAAACTCGGTGAGATGGGAAGTAATGTTGTCTCTATGGTGTGCTGTTGATTATAGAAGGAATCCGTGTCCGTCATAGGTTGATGATGTCCCCTTGAGGAGCTCATAATGATTATCATGTAAACCCTGCAGGTGGAATTTATTCCGGCATGATAATGAGGTTGAGTGGTACTATTCTTGGATGAGATATTAATTAATTGAGTTGTCAGTAACTTAAATTAATTAATGGACATTGTATATCTTAAACATGGGGAGACTAACTGGCTCATAATAAGAAAGAGCCCAAAACATAATTTTGGGATTGGAAAGGCAGTGCAATAATAATATTTTAGTGGAATATATTATTATTATTGGACTTAAGTATAAGCTTTGGGGTAAGCTTGGATACTTAAGCCCAATGGAGGCCCAACCCAATTTCTCCTCCTGGTCCCTGCTGTAGCCCATGTATATAAGTCACCTCAGCTTATCTTGAACCCTAATCTATTTTATTATTCACGTGTGATGAGGGTTTAGAGCAGATTGAGGAGGTCTCGTAGATCGTCGCCCACACGACGTCGAGATCGGACTTGGGACATACGGCAGAAGATCAGAAGATAGTTTGTTGCTGCTATCCGCCACCTTGCGAAATTTATATAAAATCGTACAGTGCTCAGAATTCAATGATCAATATACTGACAGAAATCCGTTGAAGAGAGGATCGTCAGATCACAAAGATCATTCAATTCCGACATTAGACGAGGAAGTTATGGCCATTCTCGTGGGACTGCACAGTCTGTCAGCGAGAATCCTTCATCTTCTACATACCCGAGTGAACGGTAATCGTTTCTATGATTTATTGCTTCCGCTGATATTAGAAACGTATGGATCCTTAACGGGTCATGTTAACCAAACGATCCAAGCGCCAACAGGTATGTCCTCCAATTTTGGAATTCAAGATGCATAGTGTCCACTGGAGATGACTCATGAGGAAGTTGCCTTCATGCAAGGAAGGAACTTCCAAGGAAATTATGGTAGTAACTATGGGAATCATGGAGGCGAATGTCCACAAAGACAAGGAGGATGGGGGCAAGGTAATTTTCAAGGGAATTTTAACCAATCCTGTAGGTATGAAAATTTGTCTTATGGAAATCAAGGGAATGCCCTCACTCTTCCACCGGGCATTAATCCGGGGAAGAAAGCTCCAAATGGTGAAGGAAAGCCTACGGTAGAGGATCAAGTTGCTAAAATGTTTGAGTTCATGAAAAAATAGAAGGATTTGAATAATAATCGATTCAAAACTTTGGAGACACAAATGAGTCAAATGGCAAGTGAAAGGGGGATGTTCATCGTCAATGAAAATTTCTGTCCACAACCATTACTAATCCGAAGGAGCAATGCAAGACTATTGAACTTCGTAGTGGAACAAAATACGAAGGGCCTTCTATGCCAACCAAAGTAGAGGGGGTAGAGTGTGAAGTTGAGCCTATGAAAAGTTTAGATGAAGATGGGAAATAGAAAGAAGTTGAAATTATTGAAAAAGATGAAAGTACCCCTATACTTGAAGAAGAAAAAGTGACGTCTCCAAAGAAGTGGGAAAGGTGTAGAGAAGCTAAACGAAAAGAGAGAGATGAGAAGTTTGAAAGGGATGAATGGGAAATTCCAAAGTTGCTTGTTGCAATTCCGTTTCCACAAAGGTGCTTGAAAAAGGGATTAGAAGAGAAATTTGCTAAGTTTGTTGAAATGTTGAAGAAGATACATGTGAAATTGCGGAGGCTTTATTACAAATGCCGAACTACTCAAAGTTCTTGAAGGACATATTATCAATGAAAAGAAGCTTGGAAGAATTTGAAACGGTGAACCTTACGGAGGAATGTAGTGCAATATTGCAAAAGAAACTTTTCCCTAAATTGAAAGATCCGGGGAGTTTTACTATTCCATGTGAAATGGGAGAGCATGAGAACTACAAAACCTTATGTGATTTGGGAGCTAGCATTAACTTGATGCCGTTGTCAATCTTCAAGAAGTTGGGTATTGGTGAGGTCAAGTCGACGTCGGTTACGCTTCAATTAGCCGATTGATCGTTAACATATCCGAAGGGAATTGTGCAAGATGTGTTGATCAAAGTTGGCAAGTTTGTATTTCCCGTTGATTTTGTGGTATTAGATATGGATGAAGATTCAAATGTGCCATTAATACTTGGCCGTCCATTCCTTGCCACGGGGAAAATATTGATTGATGTGGAGTAGGGAGAGCTTACTTTGAGGGTAAATGAAGAAGAGGTAATATTTTCATTGAGAGAGGTTATGAGGTATCCCAAGAACAAGGAGGAATGTAGAAGATTGGAGGTTGTGGATAACATTGTTGAAAATCATATGTACCATCTTTACTCCAAGGATCCGTTGGAAATTATCATAAGTCATTCTTACTCAATTGAATCTTGAAAATCTAAATCCTCTTTTTGTTTGGAAAATGATGAAATGATTGATGATTTACATGGTTTAAATGCTTGTAGGGCACTCACGAATGAGGAAGCAAAGGAAGCAAAGGTTGAAAAACTTGATGAAGGACCAAAGGAGGAAGTACAAGAGAAGAAGAAGGTGGAATTAAAACCATTGCCGGAGCATTTAAAGTATGATTTTTTTGAAAAAGATGAAACATATCCGGTAATCGTATCCTCTTCCCTTAATGATCTAGAATTAGAAAAATTGCTAAGAGTCTTAATAGAGCATAAATCATCTATTGGTTGGAGCATTAAAGATTTGAAAGGTATTAGTCCATTTATGTGCATGCATAAGATTCATTTGATTAATGATGATAAGTCTTGTGTTCAAAACCAATGAATATTGAATCCTATAATGCAAGAAGTGGTAAGAAAAGAGGTATTAAAATGGCTTGATGCGGGAATAATCTTTCCAATAAGTGATAGTCAATATGTAAGTCCTTTAAATGTTGTGGAAAAAATGTGTGGTATGACAATTGTGAGATCCGATACAAATGAGACCATTGCCACTAGAACTACTACAGGTTGGAGAGTGTGTGTTGATTATCGTAAATTGAATAAAAATACTCGTAAAGATCATTTTCTATTGCCATTCATAGACCAAATGTTGGATCGTTTTGCGGGGCATGAGTACTATTATTTTCTTGATGGTTACTCTGGATACAATCAAATATTGATTGTACTGGAAGACCAAGAGAAGACAACTTTCACATGTCCCTATGGTACATATACATTTAGAATGATGCCGTTTGGTCTATGTAAAGACCCCGCCACTTTTCAGCATTGTATGATGACTATTTTTGATGGTTTGATTGAAAATATTATGGAGGTATTCATGGATGACTTTTCTGGGTATGGTTCTTCTTATGAAATACGCTTGACTAATCTCACTGTGGTGTTGCAGAGGTGTGAAGAATCGAATCTTGTGCTAAATTCTGAAAAGTGTCATTTTATGGTGACAGATGGAATTGTCTTAGGGTATCATATCTCAAAACATGGTTTAGAAGTTGATAGAGCTAAAATGATAGCCATAGAACATCTTTCCCCTCCTACTAGTAAGAAGGAGGTGAGATCGTTTCTAGGTCACGCGGGCTTCTATAGACGCTTCATTAAGGATTTCTCAAAAATTGCTAAACCTCTTTGTAAATTTATTGAAAAAGATTGTCTATTTCACTTCAATGATGAATGTTGTGTATTATTTCAGGTACTAAAAGATGCTCTCACTTCATCGCCAATACTCGTCACCCCGGATTGGAGCTTGCGATTTGAATTGCAATGTGATGCTAGTGATCAATCCATCGGAGTGGTGTTGGGCCAAACAAGGGAGAAGAAGTTTATAGAAATCTATTATGCCTCAAAGACCTTGAATGCATGCCAAGTCAATTATACCACCACGGAGAAGGAATTTTTAGCCGTAGTGTATATTTTTAAGAAGTTTCGACCATACTTGGTTGGAACACAAACGATTGTTTACACGGATCACACGACAATAAAATACCTTATGAACAAGAAAGATGTTAAACCTCGTTTAATCCGTTGCATGTTACTTTTACAGGAATTTGATGTGGTGATCAAGTATAGGAAAGACGTGAAAAATGTGATCGCGGACCATTTGTCTAGATTGGAAAATGGAGGTGAGAATGAGGATGTAAAGCCAATTGGGGATGAATTCCCAGATGAAAAAATTTTGCTATTGGAGGTTGAGCAAGTATGTTCTATCATTGTGAATGTGCCGCCTTGGTATGCCGACTTTGTTAACTTCATTGTTTGTGGAATCGAGCCCACATTGCTTAATCAATACAAGGAGAAGAAGTTTCATGTTGAAATGAAGAAGTATTTGTGGGATGAGCCATATTTGTTTAAAATTTGCAATGATGGAGTCATAAGGAGATGTGTGGCCGAGGAAGAAGTCATGGGAATTCTTGAGCATTAACATTCGTCTTTGTATGGAGGTCACTTCGCTCATCAAAAGACGGGAGCTAAAATTTTACAATCGGGTTTCTATAGGCCAACATTGTTTAAAGACGCAATGAAATTTGTGGCTAAGTGTGATAGATGCCAAAGAATAGGGGGAATAGGTAAGAAAGATGAAATGCCCATGACCTTGAGAATTGATGTGGAAACATTTGATTTATGGGGCATCGACTTTATGGGACCATTCCCCTCATCAAAAGGATATTTATACATCTTGCTAGCCGTGGATTATGTGTCAAAGTGGGTGAAGACAATCCCTACTAAGACAAATTATGCTTTTATTGTGCAAAGGTTCTTGAAAAAGAACATTTTTGCGAGGTTTGGAGTTCCAAGGGATTTAGTGAGTGATGGAGAGATTATTGAAGAGATATGGAGTGAAGCATCTAGTGGCTACACCTTACCACCCTCAAACAAATGGTTTGGCGGAGGTCTCAAACCACCAAATCAAGTTAGTTTTGGAAAAGACCATCAATGGAGGGAGGAAGGATTGGTCGAACAAGCTTGATGATGCCTTATGGGCCTATCGGACGGCTTTTAAGGCCATTCTTGGTGTGTCACCGTATCAATTGGTCTATGGTAAAGCTTGTCATCTTCCCGTGGAGTTGGAACACTGTGCATTGTGGGCTATCAAACGCCTCAACATAGACGAAAGGGAGAGTGGTCAGCAAGGTTGTTGAAGCTAGTAGAGTTGGAGGAGTTTAGAGAAAGAGCATTTGATAACTCAATCATTTACAAGGATAATATGAAGAGATGGCATGATGCTAAGATCAAGGAAAAGAAGTTTGCTCCCGAGGACAAAGTTCTTGTATTCAATTCGAAACTCAAGTTGTTTCCTGGAAAGCTTAAGTCTAAATGGATGGGGCCATATGAAGTGATTGAGGTGTTAAGTGGACATACATTGAAGCTAAAGGGTCCCAACAATGAGTTTGTAGTGAATGGTCATAGGGTAAAACATTACATATCTCCTTCTTAAAAGGAGATATTGTATGTGGATATTCTTTCCTTTTGAAACTCTTTGAATACTTAGTAGAGTAGGTTTTATTTTATGTTTGTTTTTCATTGTTTTTTCTTGAATCTTTGGTATGTAGGTGGATTGTACTCATGGAGGAAAATACATATGGAGAAGACGAAGTGTGCTTGATAAAGAATGATATATGTCACACCACTTTGTTCAAACTTAAATTTAACACTAGTGTTAATTTAAGTTTGGGGGTAGTGTGTGTTGGCCATACTTGAATTTTGGAGGTGCACACCCGTCGTCACAAGGTAACTTCATGAAGATCATTGGAACCTACAAGGGTAGTCCCATCACTTTTTGCAAACTTAATTCTCAACTCTTGTTTCGATTTGAGTTTGGGGGGAGAGTGCGTTATAATTTTTGTTTGTTTGGTTGTGTTGAAGTGCATGATAGTCCTTATTTTTATTGCAATTGTTGAACTAATGGTTTTTGATAAGTTGTTGAGCATAAATGGAGTATAGTGGAAGCATGAATTGAGCCCGAAGATCAAATCGAGAAAACATTGTGGATGCAAGGCGGAGGCTCGTGCCAACCATTTCTATTCTTAAATGTTTAAGGGAGTTTACTCTACATCTTATCACTTCTAATTGCTTGACGTGTGAATTGATATTGATTAGGATTGTATTGGATTAGCATGCTACTTCATGTGTTATGTTTGTGGGAGGTTTACTTTCTTAATCTAGGTTTTCATTTTCAATTAAGGATGGGATGTTTGTTGAGCTTATTTGTTATGGATGATGAGGTGATATGCTTTGATACTTATTGATGGATGATTTGGTTTATGCATGTTATATGTTTTTGTATTGTTTGGTGATGTTTTTTTTTTTTTTTATCATTGTGGTGTTTGTTGTTATTTTTATTCTTGTAGGGATGGTTTGGTGGTATTGTTTTGGGAAGGTGTTGAGTATTTTTGAATGTGAGTTATGATGTATTGTTTGTGATGAGTGATGACAAGCATATTAATGGTCTCCACTTGTTAAAATTATGACATGAATTACATAATTTGTTCAATTTTGAGAAGTATGAAGAGTAATTAGGTTTCTTTTGGTCAAAGCAAAAGCTTGTGAGACTTGAGCCTCAACCGTGCCTCCATGATTAATTCTTGATGAGAGGACCGTTTGAACTTAGATAAACTAGAACTTGCTCATGGACTATAGGAACGAAGCCCGAATGGTTGAAATTTGTGAAATGATCTTAAGCCATCCTTGATGAAAAAAGTCATAGCCATAAAAATTTCCTTACCAAAAACATTATCCATAGTAAATCATTTTGAGCCTATAAGTCTTTTCTTTGTGATTCAAGCACAATACAAGTCTTTGAAACCTACTTGAGCCTTATATATATAACCTAAGTGTGGGTGATTGAGGAGATGATGGTTGTACAAGGTTTGATGTGAGAATTGTACTACAAGAAGATGAAGGAAATGGTGAATCGAGATAAGGATGAAAGAGCTAGAGCTAAAAGCATATGCAACTTTAACAAAAAGGAAAAAGGAGCAAAATCATAAAACATGTTTAAGGAAATTCAAAAGACAAAGAAAGAAAGTATGCAAGTTAAAAGAAGCTCAATGAATCCATGATATGTTGATGTTTAATATTCATGAATATTTGAAAAAGGAAGGAAGTGAGAAAGTGAAGATGATGGAGAGAAGAATCATCTCTTTGATTATCTACACTTGAATAGTCACTATTATCAAAAGTTTCATAACCTACCAAAGAGCCTAAACATTACATCCTAATATAAAGACCTTTTTGATCACTTATTGAAACTAGGGTGGCTTGTGAACATAGTCCATGAGCAAGCCTATGATGAGTCGTTTTTAACCGGTTGATGAGTGATGTTAAAAACCTACTCTATATAGTGTTGAGTGAATTTTATATCCTATGAGAGGTTTGGATTGAAAGGGACATGATTTTTTTTTATCATTCTTGAGATTGAACTTGTTAATTTTTCATGTTATAAGTGTGATGAGATAGGAATACTTAATGTGAATTTTGTAATCCTTATTACTCGTGATGTGTTATGGTTTATGTTTGTTAGGTGTTTTCCTAGGTAAAAATTACACCTCTTGTTTATCATTTTTCATTGTTCGAGGACGAACAATCCTTTAAGTTTGGGGGGTTTGATCGTAGTCATTTTTACCTAGATTTTAGTGTCTTTATTTGTGAATTTTCGGATGTTTTATCCGTATTTGTGTGACTTTTAGTGGATTTTTATATAATCATGAGAGATTTGGTATGGATTGATAAAAATGTGTAAATGAGCTTAAATATGTGCAAAACAGATCAAAAATAGTGCAAAATGGAGTCGGGAGCTGAAACGAGCTGAAATGGGCCGAAAGACACCTAACTCGAGTTGCATGGTCTTGCTCGACTTGCAACTCGAGTCGAGCTGAAGGTCGAGCAAAGACAGAAAGTGTCCAGTAGCTCAACTCGAGTTGCAACGTCCAACTTGACTTTCAACTTGAGTCGAGTTAGATGTCGAGGAAAGTCAAGCTTCTGACACGAGTAGACAGGCGAGGAGTTATCTTACTCGAGTCGAGCTGGGATCAGGGTAAGTCGAGCAGCAAGTCGAGCTGGGGCAGAGCAGTGTCCAAAATCATCCAGTAAGCTAACTTGAGTTGCAAGGTCCAACTCGACTTGCAACTCGAGTCGTGCTAGGGTCGAGAAACCATCCATTTTACAGAGCCACGCAACTCAACTTGACAGGCAGTAGCTCGAGTTGGTTACTCGAGTCGAGTTGGGTCAAAAAGCAGAAAAATTTAGGAAAATTCTGGAAGCTTCTAGAAGGTCCCCAATGGGTATAAATGTACAATTGGTGCGAAAATTACATGGAGAGCCTCATTTTGACTGTTAATTTAGAGATCAACACACACATTTTCTCACCACCATTTCACACACTCCATCCAATCCAACTCTTCCACCCTTAAATTCATCCATCCATTCAACTTGATCTTCATCAATCCATCACTCCATCCATCCATCCACCATTTGAGAAGAGGAAAGCTTAAAGGACTGAAGAAGTTGATATATTGAAGAAGAGGAAGGATTCTCCATGCAAGGGAAGCAATTCCATTTTTCATTTGTTGATTTTCTTCTCAATTTGGCTCAAATGGAGCAATGCTTGATTTGTATTGAATTAATTACCATGTTTAGTGGCAAGTCCTATAGTAGGGCTAATCATATGAATGGTTGAGGTGAAGAATTAGATATGAAGAACTTGGTTAATGATTTGAATTGATTTGTGGATTTCCTTTTATGATATATCAATCATGTTTCATTTCAATGTTTGTGTGATTAAATTCTCTATTCATAGTATTAGGATGGTCATTCCAATATTGTGAGTGGATGTTTAATTGAATCATATATTGTATTGTGCATGTATGTTAGCATAAGGGGAGGTAAGTCATACCCTCCTTAGGCTTGGAACATTCATAGAGGGACACTTAAGAGATTGAGTGAAAAGAACCAACTTATGATCATAGTACCTTAAAGGAATTGCAATTAAGAGCAATCTTAAGAGATTTAGGCTTATAAAAGAGTCGAGAACCTAGTTGCCTTGGCCATATGGACTAGGGGTATAATTGTGATTGCTTTTAATCCACAAGTTAATAAAAATTACTATCAAGGGTTTTGCATATCTAGCTCAGGTCTTAACCATGAGTATGAATAGTCTCGCTCTCTTCTCAAGTGCATTCTACATCCATTACTTAAATCATTTGCTAATTGATCATTTACTTTGTTAGTTTAAATTCTAGTTAATTGAGTAGAATCGTAAGCAATAGTTTTGAATACAAAACCTTCAAACATATCATCTTTACAAAGCACAAATTGATGAATAACTCGGATACAAACCTAGGTTTTATTTCCCTTGGGACGACATACTTATAAATTTTGTTGCTTGGTCAAACGTGTACAACAACGATAGAGTCTCTTACTCTAAAAATATTTTGCTAGAAATGCGACTAAGAACACAAAGTAGAGCATTTCCAGACATATCTCCCAGAGTTCGAATAGAACATCATACTCATTGTATAATTGAGTGATGTTTTTTAAATCCAGTAAGAATTCCTTTGCCTTTTTCTCGAACAGCATGAACAAAATTAGCACTTCTCAAATCTTTAATATGCATTTACCTCACAAGCACAATCAACCTAAATGCCAAAAATGCAAAACAAGCATCAAATCCATAATCCTTATTGAAAACAAGAAATAAAGCAATAAGGATAATGATGGGTTGCCTCCCATCTAGTGCTAAGTTTAACATCTTAAAGTCGGACGATATTATCAAGCTCATGGTGGTCTAGAATAGTACTTAGGCACAGTCATATGTTTCTTCTTGAAGTAGTGTCTTGTGCTCTCACGTTCAACCACAAGAACATTTCTCTTCTTGTTAAATAGTTCAAACAATTGGTCTCCAAAGGATTTCTTCACAAGGAAAGGCCCTTTCCACTTGTTCCACTTTTTCCATGGGCTCTACATGAGTTTTGAATTTCAATCACATCCCTCTGTAAGAATTCGGACATTGACATGTGTTGGTGTCCTCTTGCAACCTTTTTCCTACAATCACCAAACAAATTTTTATTAATAAAATCATGGAAGTTCTTAAAAGAATTTGAAATTTCAATAGAATGAGAAGTTTTTGGCTTGTGTGGGGTATCGTCAATGATCTTAGTTTCTGGAGACTTCTTTTCTTCCATAAGTAAATGAATCTCTTCTAGGTTTCGAAGCTTTACTTTCTCCACCATCATTTCAAGAGACTTGACAAATCTGTCGAATTCCCCCTTCAACTCTTCTTTCAACTCTTTAGCTTTCACCCACTTAGGAACTTTTTCTCTCTTCTCCTTCATAACCTCATCAACCCCCAAACTATCCTCTTTCCGATCTTTAATGGTCATGCATAGATTCTTTGTTTCGGAAGTAGAAGGCTTGTTGTTTTCTTCTTGAAGTCTCTCCACGGTGGACACGATTTGACTTACATGGTGCTCCAATGAATTCAATTAGCATTGAATGCTACCATTGTATTCATCATCATTTCATACAAGTTTCCGATTCTATCAATCCACGCTTGATTAGACTTCCTCCCATCTTCCAAGCACTCCATAATCATTTCAATCAACTCATCTCTAAGCTTCTCTTTGTATTCACGTTGGGCGGAATAAGAGGTGTTGGAGTCTTAAAAATCTCCCCATAGTTGTGGTTGATTTCCTTCTTGATTTCTAGAAAAATTTCCTTGAAAAATATCTTCCACACCTTGAGGGTATACTTGTTGATGCATTTGATGAGGGACTCCAAAATTCTTGTAACTTTGTTATTGGAATTGTATATCTTGTACTCCGAAATCCGGTTGCAAATTATGCTCACAATTTGACATTTGAAATACATGAAAATTTCCTTGTGTGTTCATAGTGGGATGAGCTCTTCTATTCACCATATCTCGAAGAATATCCATGTAGCTCATATTTTTGGGCTTGTTCTCTTTCTTCTTCTTTCTCAAGGTATGCACCTATAAATGAAAGAAAATTTTGAAATAAGTTTTCTAAAGCAAATATAAGATGCAAAAATTAAAATAAATGTCCTTATTAAGACCACTCTAAACAATCCTTCGTCAAACTACTAGCGACCGTTACCTCATCAGCAACAACGCCATTTGATTAGTCATTTGTACTCGGGATAACTAATTAAAGAATTTATTGAACCACAGGGAGGAAGGTACTAGATTTTAAGCGATCTCAAGTTTATCGTGATTTTATAAGGACGGCGGAATGGAATGGAGGATAAACGTGCAAATGAATGCACTTAAACTAATGAAATTAAGATAAATGCAAAAATAATGAATGGGTTCCAAATGATGCAAGGATGAGATTAGAAACAATCATAGCATAGATAATAAAGTAATCATGCAGTTAATTCTAATCTCTCATGGACATGGCATAGACGCGATCACTAATTCCACCTAAACTCTCTCGAGATGGATAGGATGTAGGCCCTCAATAAGGCTCCCAAAAGTACAAAGGATCGAGACCAAAGTGATCACCTCCCACTAGGTATTAATTACTCTATGAGTTCCCTAATGAGGTACTAAATAATAGGCAATATTCCCTTTTAAAGTGCTATGAATTCACTAATGGTTTAGGTCTCCTCATCTAATTAAGCTAATCAAATGTTCTATCAAATAGTTCTAAATTCAAAAGGATATCTCTTTCTCATTCTAAATTAATGCACATAAAATGTATGATGAAATGATTCAATGAACTATCCTAAACACATAATTGATTTCTCAATCTAATTATATGCCCATGACAATTAATCAAACATGTCATCATATACATCAAGCAATCAGCAATCAATGATAGAATTAACACAAAGCACATTCAAGATTAAAATCAAATTGCATAAAAATGAAATTATCTAACACCAATCATGGAGTTAATCTCACAAAGGAGATTAGCCAATCATAGTCTTAGAGAAAACAACATAGACAATTGAATCTACAAATCTATGATCAAACTGTAAAGAAGTTCACAAAAATTATACATAAATTCCCCCTTTAAAGTGTTTCAATGGATTGTATACTAAAAGTCTAGCTTTAGTATGAACAATGTTTTAACAATTTATTTGAAATGAGACTCATATGATCAAATGATTACGTCTTATAATTTATTTATATGTATGATGGAATAGTCCACTTACTTTATACTGTAGATAATATGTTGTGCGACAACACGGGGAATATCATATTATCGATTCCCTATTAAAGTATAAACAGATGCTCACAATTGAGATAAACGGGGACTCTATATCATGATGGTTGTAGTGTGATTTGGTATTAGTTTATCTTGACTATAGAATCTCATTAGTGCACTTTGTGTGTATTGAGCAAGACCACTTGAGATCGTTCGATTTATACTGACTATATAAGAGAACTTGATCTCTGTTATTATAGATGTCCATGATCTTAATCCCTATATGATAACCTCGCCACGTAAGGCAGTATGTATTTCTTTGATACATCAATGGGTGAGATCTACATGTAATTAAATCAACAAACTCAGTGAGTTGGGAAATAGTGTTGTTTCTATGGTGTGTTGTTGATTGTAGAAGGAATTCATATCCTATTTAGGTTGATGATGTCCCCTTGAGGATCTCATAAGGATTATCATGTAAACCCTGCAGGTGGATTTTTCCTGCATGATAATGAGGTTGAGTGGTACTACTCTCGGATGAGATATTAATTAATGGAGTTGTCAGTAACTTAATTAATTAATGGGCATTGTATATCTTAAACATGGGGACACTAATGGGCTCATAATAAGAAGGAGCCCATAACGTAATTATGGGATTAGAACGGTAGTGTAGTAATAATATTTTAGTGGTATATATTATTATTATTGTACTTAAGTATAAGATTTTGGCTAAGCTTGGATACTTAAGCCCAATGGAGACCCAACTCTAATATTTCCTCCTGGTCCCTGCTGTAACCAATATATAAGTCATCTCAGCTATTCAGAAACCCAAACTGAAAAGTAATTCATGCCTAACACTATGAGGAGGGTGAGGGAATAGCAGATTGAGAAGATCTCGAAGATCGTCCCACACGACGTCGAGATTGGACTTGAAAATAAAGCAGAAGATCGAAAGGTTGTTTGCTGCTGTTGTTCGTCAACTTCCACATTTTTTTTAAAATCGTGTGGAACTTCAAACTGGATGTGTGATATACTTTTGGAAAGCCACTGAAGAGGGGATCATTTTGGCGAGTATATCACTCAAATCTGAGATCGGATGAGAGAGTTATGCTTAAAACGGTGAGGCTGCGTAGGCTGTCGGCGAGAATTCATCTTCTTCAATGTACCCTTGTGAAAGGTAATATGTTTCTATGTTTTCTTGCTTCCGCTGATTATAGAATCGTATGGAACCCTAACAGTTCACGTTAACCAAATGATCGAATGCCAACAGATCACCTTCTTCTTCTTGCAATCTTCACTCCCCCTTGCTTCCTTGATCACTTGGATGGTGGATTTGATCGAGGGGATCAAGTGTAAATGGATGGATGAAGAATGGATGAAGATGATAGAGTGAAATAGAGGAAATGGTGTGTGATGTGTGTGTCCAAGTGAAGCCCTTGTGGAATCTTTCCATTCCCCCTTCAAATGTTGAACTTGACGCTATTTATACTCTCTCCAAGTTGGACCACGAATTTAACATTAGCTGGGCTTTTTATACACACTTACACGGACAGGAAGGTGAAAATCTGGATTTTTAGCCCAAAAACATGCAACTCAAGTTGGCCTTACTCAACTCGAGTTGCAATACGAGTCGAGTTGCAAGTCTAGTAACTCGTTTTGACCTAACTCGACTCGTGTTGGCAACTCATACACTCGCCAGTTCGGTCGTCTTGCGAGACTCTGAAACTGGACAGCTTTCCTAACCCAACTTGACTTGAGTTGCAAGTCGAGTAATGACTTGACAACTCGAGTAAGCTCACTGGATAATTTTTGGACGCTGCTCTGCCCTTAACTCGACTCGAGTTGCAAGTCGAGTTGGACCTTGCAACTCGAGTAAGATCTCGGAATGATTCTGGACAACTTTTAGCACTCAACACTACTTGAGTTGCAAGTCGAGTTGGACATTGCAACTTGAGTAAGGTCCATTTCAACACGTTTCTTGCACATTTTCGTTTCTGGTTCATTTTCACCTATTTTAAACATGTTTAAGCTCATTCTCACACATTTCCATGAAAACACATAACACAACCAAATATCACATAAAATACGGATAAAATAATATGAAAACACATACAAAAAGAAACTAAAATCTAGGTAAAAATATCACTCACCACTTATGCTCCTTGGTTGTTACAAAGGTTTGAAAATTATTCATAGCACGAACAAAAACTGTTTCCTTACCCCAAATCTTCTTCAGACTCATATCCAATCCCCTTTTTTCCATATCCATTACTTGCTCTAATGACTTCATCCAACTTGGATTTACCAGTATTCAAGCGATGAATGGATAGATTTAATCTTTCCAATTCACTTCGATCTTTCTGTATCTTTTCATCTTTCCTTTTCATACAAGCCAACATCAGTTGATGCTGCTTCATTATTTTCTCCAGATGATCCTTGAGAGTTTGGATTTTGGTGTTTTTATCCTCCAAATTGATAGACATCACCATTCTAAGGGATTCAATGATCCCAAGGTAGTACTCAACAGATTGACATTCAAGTTTACTTTTATATGGAGCTAAGTCCAAAATAACTTGAGAATCAAGTAACCTATCTTCAGAGATTTTCAGCTCCTTCTTTCGGAGTGAAACTTGATCTTCCAATTTCTTTGTTATTCTGACAGCTTCAGAAGATTTATCATTCATTAGTTGGTACATTGAACGCATATCCTCCGCAGAAGGAGAACTTCATTCTCAGAATCATCAGAACAATCTGTATGACCATCAATTTTAGTTCCAGTAACTGTAAGACATGAAAGAGAACTAACCAGAGCAAGATTATTTGTGTGGTCAATATTCTTTTCGTCTTCAGAATCGGAATCACTCCAGGTGGACTTAAAGGCCTTTGTATTCTTAAGTAAGTCGGACACTCATATTGAAAGTGTCATATTCCCTTGCATTCACGACATTGATCTTTATCAATTTTAGAATCAGAAGTGACTACTTACTCCTTTCTCCTCCAGATTTGCGATCAACATTCCTTTTTTTGATTTTATGATCCATCCTAGAATTTCCTCATCATCCTCCCATAGTTCACTGAGAGGAGATTCATGTGTTTCTCAAATTCAGCAGCTGAGAGTTCTGAGGACCACTCATCTTTGATGTTGTTTTCAGCATTGAATGCTACAGACTTTTCTTTAGTGACAGGATGATCAAAGTTTTTATTCATCTCGAATGTTCTAAGATCACCTATCATTTCATCAAGACTGAACTTTGTAATTATACTGAAGGTATCCAAGGCAGTAATGTTTTCACTGAACTTTTGAGGTAATGTCCTCATGAACTTCTGGATCTGTTTTTCCTTAGAAATACTCTCCCCCAAGAGATGAAGTTGATTGATTATAGAAGAGAATCTTAAATAATAGATGTCAATATTCTCATTATCCTTCATCATCAACCCATCATACTCAATCATCAGGCGCTGGAGTTTTAGAATTTTCCGAGCCTCCTTGGCTTCAACACACTTCGAGACAAGTGAATGACGTTGAACATCTAATGAAGAGAGAATAGTGTAAATTGCCTTATTATTGGATACTGCATCTTTTCTTTCTTCATCCGTCCAGCCTTCTGTTTTGAGTTTCTTAACCCCATCCTTGTAGTGGTGAAAGAATGAGTCCATCCTTCTTCTACTGTCTTCCAAACTTTTCCATCTCCAATGGACTTCAAAAAAATTACTATCATGGATTTCCAATAAGAATAATTGGATTCATCTAAGAAAGGGGGCGAACATCAAAGCTAGTATCACGAGAACTCATGATACGAAGAGCGGAAAAATAACACAAGTATAAAAGGACAACCAGCTATGATGCCAAATGTAATTCTAAAAGTTGATGTTCTACAAACAGATATGAAAATACCATGAAATAGAATATCATAGAATTAAAATAGGAAGACCACGTTCTCCCTCAAAATCATCCATTAGATTACAACACGATTTTTTACAACAACTTGACAACCCTGTCACAGCTACTTGTCTCGTTTGAATCTAACTCTAGTTTTGGTCTATCCCTAAGACTTGTGATCTTGTGATCAAGAATTCCTCTTGATCTACAACACTTTTGACATTGATAATATAGGAATTTTCCCTCAAGGAATAAAACAAGAAACGAAAAGAAAATATTCAAAGAACTCTCTATACCCCAACAAACTCACACAAGAATATTTTTCTCGATACATTTCTGCTCTTGAACTTGCCAATAAATAGGCTTGTTAATTAGAACCATAATCTCTTCCAAAGATAATCATCTCAATCTCCTTGCAATCTTTCCTTAATGGTATCACTCAAATAATTTGCTTTGCAATCCTTCAATTACTGAATCAGCCATTTTACATCAATAACTTAATTTATCTTCTTTCCTTGTGGAACTCAATCACTATCAAATCTGCAACAAGAAACAAACACAACATGTTTTGCAAAATATATGCCCATAACATAATATATAAACTCAACAGTACCTATAGAGGGAGATCATATTGAAGGACGAAACCAATCACCATTACAGCCATTGACTTTGATTATTTTTAAAAATATTTTTACTCCATTATAGTATAACAAAACTTTTTGTAACCATACATATTTTATTAAATTTTCCTACAATATTTAAGTATAAATTGGGAACTTTTCGACTAAATTCCTAGTCTCTCCTAATGCTTTCTTGAATGAGACATTGTATTGGACACTAATACTGCACTCCTTCTTGGAACTGAAAGTTACGAATAGATTCTACTGCCTTCATTATCATTTTAATTTAAATTAGATTTTGGTGAGTTTGATGTGAAAAAGTATAAATATTGGGAATCTCATTTAGACGTATTTGATGGATGTTAAATTTTAGTTTCAATAATAAGTCGTTGATGCAGTTTCATGGATGTGTTATGAAGGATAACGAGTCAGAGAAGTCATAGATTAAATTGTTTTCATTTGAGTCATGTAGTCTTGATGATATCTCAAAGGGAATGGGTTTGGTTTTAAGGCTTATTTAAGAAGAAAAAGGCAGGTTATTCTGTAACATGATTTGTGTTTCGTATACGTTGATGTTACTTATAAATATTTTAACAAGTTTTCAGTTCATGGTACCCATATATTAATTATGCAAAACTTTGTCCCGGAAGCCTTGTTCGCCTCAATGTTGGATAAAGCGGTAGCGCTATACATGCTACAGCTAGAAATCAACGAGGAAGAGGAACATTGAGAAAATAAATCATACAAGGTAGTACATAGTAATGATGATTGCTTTATGAAGTTGACATTATAATAGCTTATCATAATGCATCATAATATTGAAAATAAAAGAAATAATCATGTGACATACCAATTGTAATACTCATTGGTTTCGTTTATGAACAACCTGATTATATTTTGATTTTAAAATTATCATTTTCACGTGATACAAAAGTTCTTATCCCAATACACTACTTATAACTCAATCGGGTTGTTGGTGTGGTTTTTAATAAAAATGGTAAATTGTTGTTACCTCCCTCGAGATTTGTCCAGACTACCAAATAAACTCCATGATTTGAATAATTATCGATTACACTTTTGACTTGTATTTGATTTGAACTTTGACAAGAATATCCCTTCATAAAATATAGTGTGCAGAAAATTACAATTCTTGAATTAAAGATTTACTCCAAATTTCGTTTCTATTCAAATCAATCAAGGCTTTGGATAATTGCATCTAAATAGCTCATTGCAATGGGGAACAAGACTGTTTGGAAATGTCAAAGACGATAGCACAGAAAGTGAAGTAATTGAAAATATATGATTCTTTTCCATTCCCAGAAGAATGTGTTCTCCTCTGAGGTATCATTTGTTTGAATAACAAAGATGAGATCCAGAAATATGAGGGGAAAGAGGTGTTTTGTATTTGAATTTGTAGTCTCCAAAAAGGGGCAGATATTTTTTTGGGGTTTAAAGATATATTTAAATCTTATGTATACACTCTGAAAATTGATGCATATGAAAAAAAGTTTAGAATAAAGTAAATTAACATCTTCTAACTGTTGGATTGTATACTAAAAGTCTAGCCTTTTGCATGAACAATGTTATAACAATTTGTTTGAAATGAGAATCATATGATCAAATGATTGCGTCTTATAATTTATTTATATGAACGACGAAATAGTCCACTTACTTTATACTGTAGATAATATGTTGTGCGACAACATGCAGATGATCATATTATCAGTTCCCTTATAAAGTATAAATAGATGCTCACAACCGAGATAGATGAGACTCTCTATCGGGAGGGTTGTAGTGTTGGTATTAGTTTGTCTTGACTATAGAATCACATTAGTGCACTTTGTGTGTATTGAGCAGGACCGCTTGAGATCGTTCGATTTATACTGACTATTAGGAGAACTTGATCTCTGTTATTATAGATGTCCGTGATCTTAATTCCTATACAATAACCTCAACACGTAAGGCAATATGTATTTCTTTGATACATCAATGGGTGAGATCTACATGTAATTAAATCAACAAACTCGGTGAGTTGGGAAATAGTGTTGTCACTATGGTGTGTTGTTGATTGTAGAAGGAATCCATGTCCTATTTAGGTTGATGATGTCCCCTTGAGGAGCTCATAAGGATTATCATTTAAACCCTGCAGGTGGATTTATCCGGCATGATAATGAGGCTGAGTGGTACTACTCTCGGATGAGATATTAATTAATGGAGTTGTTAGTAACTTATTTAATTAATGGGCATTATATATCTTAAACATGGGGAGACTAACGGGATCATAATAAGAAGGGGCCCATAACATAATTATGGGATTAGAACGATAGTGCAGTAATAATATTTTAGTGGTATATATTATTATTATTGGACTTAAGTATAAGCTTTAGGCTAAGCTTGGATACTTAAGCCCAATGGAGGCCCAACTCTAATTTCTCCTCTCGGTCCCTATTGTAGCCCATATATAAGTCATCTAAACTGTTGAAAAACCCTAATATAACTGATTAAACATGCCTAACACGTGAAGAGGGTAGATGGAACAGCAGATGGAGAAGATCTCGAAGATGTCGCCCACATGACGTCGAGATTGGATTTGGGAATACAGCAGAAGACCGGAAGGTTGTTTGCTGCTGCTGTCCATCAACTTGCATGATTTTTATAAAATCATACAAAAGTTAGAATTCAATGTTTTATATACTGACAGAAATCCACTGAAGAGAGGATGATTTTGGCGCGTAGATAACTCAAATCGGAAATCAAATGAGAGAGTCATGACCAAAACCGTGAGGCACGTAGGCTGGCGGCGAGAATCTATCTTCTTCAACATACCCAGGTGAAAGGTAATACATTTCTTTGATTTCTTGCTTCCGCTGAATTAGAAATGTATGGATCTCTAACGGTTCATGTTAACCAAATGATCGAACGACAACAATTGGTATCAGAGCTTCAGTTTTGTGGTGAAGCGTTAAACGTTAGGTTAAGATTTATGTCTAAAGGTGAAAGGGTTTAAGTATTCATGTTATGCTAGTATACCCTATTCGGATACTATATACCTTTGCCAAATGTGGACTAGGATTTAGAAATTATTGTTTCTTGTTGAATACTCTATACGTTTGATGGCACTCTTCAAAAATTTAATAATCTGGAAATGTTTGAAAATTTGATAATCTGAAAATTTTTGAAAATTTGATAATCAGAAAATTTCGAAAATTCTGGAAATTTCGAAAATTTGATAATCTAGATATTTTTGAAAATTTGATAATCTGGAAATTTTTGAAAATTTGATAATCTGGATATTTTCGAAATTTTGATAATCTGGAGGTCGTTGCCTGTATTCGTGCTTGGTGGCGAACAATTAAATTCCTTGATATATAACTTTTATAATTAATTTAATTATTTAATTATTATTATATATGCTATGCCATGATTCTCTTTGATTTACAGCCTAATGTGCCGTAATAGGAGCATGCTAAGTTGTGTATTTTATTTCGAATATTATATGCATGTAAAAGAACCCTCGGTGTTAAATAATTAAGTGGGAGAGGGGATTGGTAAATAATTTCCGCGGCCTCAATTATTGGTTTGTAAGTGATGTGAGTAAACTTGCGTGTTGGCAATAGATCTTCCTCCCTAACGGATGAGTTTATTCACGGATCACTGGTGCAGACTTCATTAAATAATTTTTGTTTGTAATGTGGCACATGAACTTGCATGTTGGCATAGACCTTCCTCCCTAACGGATGAGTTTATAATTGATGATAGTAGGAAGTTATCCGAGCGCGTGTGTACTTCTCTAACTATAAGGCACATAAGCTTGGGCCGCGGACTTGGGATCAAATAATGGTATACACTTAGGTGTAAATAATTAGTATCCTCTCCAACAGATTCACTGCTATTATTTGCATGGCTAAAGAGGAACCGACTATTAATTATTTTGTCATGAGGTTAGGTTGACGAATGAAATTAATGGGTAGAACCTCTCTTGTAAATGTTTGGGTTTGTAAACGTCCACACTAACGTGGCTTGCAGACTCACGACGCTTGAGATATCGGTGAATTTTATTTTTATATTGTTTTGAGGGAATCAATATAAATGGATAAATTCGAAGATTTGATCGGTGTATTTATTATGATTCTGAAAAGGTGTAACTTGTATAAGAATGCTAAAAAATGCACGTCCAAATTGTGTAATTTTTTTGTATTTATATGGAACTAAAACATGGAACTGAGATACATAGTTGAAAAACCACAGAAGAGAGGATTGTTTTGGCGTAAAGAACACCTCAATCAGAATCCAAATGAGAAAGTTATGATCAAAATGGTGACGTCGCGCAAGTTGTTCCTGTTCAAAATGGATATTTCACTTTGCATGACTTGTTACATATCCAATATTGGAGTTTCTAAGATTTATTTATAGAAATCCAAGGAAGAGAGGATCGCGTGAGTGCAAGAATCACCAAAATCAGAGTTTGGACGAGGATGTTATGCTCAAAATTGTGAAGTCGCGCAGATGTCAGCGAGAATTTCCGAGAATTTCCAAAAATTTCCGAAAATTGCCTATTTCTTGTAGCACAATTAATCTCCTTATCACATAATCCTCCATGATTTACCCATATCTTTTATTCCCTTATTTAAGTCCCTTCTCATACCTATATATATTTTACATCATTATTCTTTGTGAGGGAGAGTCACATTCATCCTACACCACCCCACAAGGGGGATCACCCCCAACCATCATCCACATCCTTTCCTCCATCCATCCATCACTTTGAAGATTCGTTTGTGGAATCAAGAGGAGAACCAAGAGGAGAATTCAAGACGGAGAAGGACGCTACGACTCCCGCATCTAGGGTTTATTTCGTTTCCTAATTTATAATGTAATTTTCCAGACATCCAGGTAAGATCTATCCAACACCCATGATTGTTCTTCGTAACATCATGGGCTAGAGCCTTTTTGGTAGAACTAGGTTGTGAAGTATTTTTACGAATTAATTGAACATTCGCGTGTAAACTCCATATAACATTACTTGTGGATTTATTTTATATATGATTGTGCTTTCTTAATCCATATTCACAGTCATTTTGTGCATCTTCAATTGGTATATAGAGTCTGAATATATATCTTGGTTGTAGATTGAGTGCGTTCACCGCTGAACAGGTTTCCATATTATGATTCTAAGTGAGGGGACTCCGAAACATCATTAGGACTATCATATATGAATACTTATTAATTGAATTGAATTCGGGTTATTAAGTAAGATAAAGAGGATAATTTTGTAGTACCTATAAAGGGAGATAATATCCGGTTAGAGTATAATTGGCCAGAGAAATAATTGATACTGATAGTACCTAAAATGGGGGGTGGAATTATATCTCTTGCTCCGAGGTTATTCACTGTGTTACACGCATGTTTACTTGTGTCTATAGAGTAGATATGCTTGGTTTAGTGATGCATCATATTCCACAAGGTAGAGTCGGACATTAACACACGGAAGGAAAATTAATGCGTGAAACTGGATTATCCTAGAGCTACCTATTCTCCTACTTGATCCCCTTTCATATTCTTCTAAGTGTTTTATTTAATGGTCATTTTATTTAATTGTTTAGTAGATTATAATTAAATTACACAAACTATATTGCCACTTCGTCTTAATTAATTTAGTAAATAATTAAATTGATAATACGTCGTCCTTTGGGTTCGATAATTCACTTGGTCGCTTGATTAAGCTGCAACTGATATCCTTAATATGTGGGGATTAATTTTGCGTGCAAAGAAAAAGTGCATCATGCAAGCAAACCAATTTGGAGGTGGAACGATGGAAGATCCAAATGCTCACCTATCTCAATTCACGGAGTTAGCTAATACTATAAAGATCAACGGAGTGAGTGAAGATATTGTCAAGATGAAGCTTTTTTCCTTTTCATTAAGAGATAGAGCTAAGGTTTGGTTTCATACTATACCTCTGGGATCCTATAACACATGGAGAGAGTTGGCTCAAAGGTTTCTAAGCAAGTATTTTCCACCATCAAAGATGTTGCATCTAAAAAGTCAAATATTACAATTCAAGCAAATGCCTCTTGAAACTTTTAGTGAGGCTTGGGACCGATTCAAATTAATGCTAAGGAAGTGTCCATAATATGGATTTCTCGAAGATCAACAAGTATGATTTTTCTATGCCGGTTTGAATGGAAATGAGAGGATGTTTGTTGATGCTTTAGCTTGAGGTTCTATATTAGGGCAAACTCTGGAAAGAGCTATCGTGCTATGTGAAGAGATTGCTTTGAATACGGGTCAATGGCCTATGGATAGAGTTGCAGGCATGTATGAAAGAGAGAGAATAGCTAAGATGGAAGAAGTGTTCTTGCAACAACTGAAAAATGTGGAGATACCTAAGGAGGATGTAACCGATAAGGCAATCACAGAGATACTTAAGAGAATTAATGCTAATTTACAAGTGTCTCTGGATTCTTTGTCCAAGTTTATGGTGAACCAACAAGTGCTTGCGAATCCTCAACAAGGTGTAACGTTAACTTTGATGAATCAACAAGTATTTCCTAATCCTCAACAAGGCATGTCTATGCCTAATATGGGTCAATCTTCTTAAAGTTGTCAAATGCCTACGTCTATGCCTCAACAAGGTATGTCCTCTGATTTTGGAATTCAAGATACTTGGTGCCTACCGGAGATGTCACTTGAGGAAGTTGCCTTCATGCAAAGAAGGAGCTTCCAAGGAAATTATGATAGTAACTTTGGTAATCATGGAGGGGGATATCCACAAAGGTAAGGAGGATGGGGGCAAGGTAATTTTCAAGAAAATTTCAATCAACCTCGTAGGTATGAAAATTTATCATATGAAAATCAAGGGAATGCCCTTACTCTTCCATCAGGCATTAATCCGGGGAAAAAAGCTCAAAATGGTGAAGGGGAAAGTAGACAAAAGAGATGATGTAAATGAGAGGAGATTTAAATCAAATGAGACTCACATTAGTCAAATGACAAGTGAAAGGGGGGATGTTCATCATCAAGGAAAGTTTCCATCTACGACCATTACTAATCCTAAAGAGCAATGTAAGGCTATTGAACTTCATAGTGGAACAAAATACGAAGGACCTTCTATGCCGACGGACGTAGAGAAGTAGAGTGTGAACTTGAGTCTATGGAAAGAGTGGATGAAGAAGGGAAAGAGGAAGAAGTTGAGATTGTTGAAAAAGATGAAAGTACCCCTATACTTGAAAAAAGAAAAGGTGAAGTCTCCAAAGAAATGGGAAAGATGTAGAGAAGCAAAATGTAAAGAGAGAGAAGAGTTTGAAAGGGATGAATGGGGAATACCTAAGTTGCCCGTTGCAATTCGGTTGCCACAAAGATGCTTGAAAAAGGGATTAGAAGAGAAATTTGCCAAGTATGTTGAGATGTTGAAGAAGATACATGTGAATATTCCTTTTGCGGATGCTTTGCTTCAAATGCCTAACTACTCCAAGTTTTTGAAGGATATCTTATCGAAGAAAAGAAGCTTGGGAGAGTTTGAAATGATGAATTTAACACAGAAGTGTAGTGCGATCTTGCAAAAGAAACTTCCCCCTAAATAGAAAGATCTGGGGAGTTTCACTATCCATGTGAGATGGGAGAGTATGAGAACTACAAAGCTTTATGTGATTTGGGGGCTAGCATTAACTTGATGCCATTGTCAATTTTCAAGAAGATGGGTATTGGTGAGGTCAAACCGACGTCGATCACACTTCAATTAGCCAACCGGTCGTTGACACATCCACAAGGAATTGTGGAAGATGTTTAGATCAAAGTTGGCAAATTTGTGTTTCCCGTTGATTTTGTGGTACTTGATATGGATGAAGATGCTAATATCCCATTAATACTTGGGCATCTGTTTCTTGCCATGGGGAAAGCATTGATAGATATGGAGAAAGGGGAGCTAACTTTAAGGGTGAATGAGGAAGAAGTGATATTTTCATTGAGAGAGGCTATGAGGTATCCTCGGAATAAGGAGGAATGTAGAAGATTGGAGGTTGTGGATAATATTGTTGAAAAGCATATGTATCATCTTCACTCCACGAATCCGTTAGAGATTATCATAAGCCATTCTTACTATATTGAATCTATAAAATCTAACTCTTCTTTTTGTTTAGAAAATGATGAAATGATTGATGAATTGCATGGTTTAAATGCATGTAGGGAACTCACAAGTGAGGAAGCAAAGAAAGCAAAAGTGGAGAAACTTGATGAAGAACCAAAAGAAAAAGTGCAAGAGAATAAGAAGGTACAGCTGAAACTATTACCAGAGCATTTAAAGTATGCTTACTTGGAAGAGAATGAGATGTATCCGGTAATTGTATCTTCTTCCCTTAATTATTTAGAATTAGAAAAGTTGTTGAGAGTTTTCAGGGAGTATAAATCTTCTATTGATTGGAGTATAAAAGATTTGAAAGGTATTAGTTAGGTATTAGTCCATCTATATGTATGCATAAGATTCACTTGATTGATGATGATAAGTCTTGTGTGCAAAACCATCGTAGATTAAATCCTATAATGCAAGAAGTGGTGAGAAAAGAGGTATTAAAATGGCTTGATGCGGGAATAATCTTTCCAATTAGTGATAGTCAATATGTAAGTCCTTTACATGTAGTGGCAAAAAAGGGTGGTATGATAATTGTTCGATCTGATACAAATTAAACAATTGCCACTAGAACTATCACGGGTTGGAGAGTGTGTTGATTATCGTAAATTGAATGAAAATACTCATAAAGATCATTTCTCATTGTCATTCTTTAACCAAATATTGGATCGACTTGCGGGGCATAAGTACTATTGTTTTCTTGATGGGTAGTCCGGGTACAATCAAATATTGATTGCACCGGAAGACTAAGAGAAGACAACTTTCACATGTCCTTATGGTACGTTTGCATTTAGAATGATGCCTTTTGGTCTATATAATACCCCTACCACTTTTCAGTGTTGTATGATGTCTATCTTCTATGGTTTAATTGAAAATATTATGAAGGTATTTATGGACGATTTTTCTATGTATGGTTCCTCTTATGATATTTGTTTGACTAATCTCACTATTGTGTTGCAGAGGTGTGAAGAGTTGAATCTTGTGCTAAATTGGAAAAAATGCCACTTTATGGTGACCGATGGAATAGTCTTGGGGCATCATATTTCAAAGCATGGTTTAAAAGTGGATAGAGCTAAAGTGATAGCCATAGAACGTCTTCCCCCTCCTACTAGTGAGAAGGGGGTGAGATCATTCTTAGGTCATGCGGGCTTTTATAGACGCTTTATTAAGGATTTTACCAAAATTGCTAAACCTCTTTGTAAACTACTTAAAAAAGATTTTTCATTTAACTTCAATGATGAATGTGTTGTCTCAGTTCAGGTGCTCAAGGATGCTCTCACTTCATCTCCAATACTCGTTACCCCGGATTGGAGCCTACAATTTAAATTGCATTGTGATGCTAGTAATCAATCCATAGGAGTGGTGTTGGGACAAACGAGGGAAAAAAAGTTTAGAGCAATCTATTACGCCTCAAAGACATTGAAATCATGCCAAGTTAATTACACCATAACGGAGAAGGAATTTTTAGCCATTGTGTATGCTTTTGAGAAGTTTCGGCCATACTTGGTTGGAACACAAACTATTGTCTACACGGATCACGCGGCCATAAAATACCTAATGAGTAAGAAAGATGCTAAACCTCGTTTAATACGTTGGGTGTTACTTTTGCAGGAATTTGATGTGATTATCAAGGATAAGAAGGGCGTGGAGAATGTGATTGCGAATTATTTTTCTAGATTGGAGAATGGAGGTGAGAATGAAGACATGAAGCCGATTGGAGATGAGTTCCCGGATGAGAAAATTTTGCAAGTTGAAGTTGAGCAAGTGTGTACTCTCATGGTGAATGTGCCGCCTTGGTATTCCGATTATGTCAGCTTTCTTGTTTGTGAATCAAGCCCACATTGCTCAATGAGTATAAGGTAAAAAGGTTTTATGTCGAAGTGAAGAAGTACTTGTGGGATGAGCCCTTTTTATTTAAGATTTGCAATGATGGAGTGATAAGACTGTGTGTGGCTGATGAAGAAGTCATGGGGATTCTTGAGCTATGTCATTTGTCTTTGTGTGGAGCCCACTTTGGACATCAAAAGACGGGGGCTAAGGTTTTACAATCGGGCTTCTATTGGCCTACCTTGTTTAAAGATGCAAAGAAGTTTGTGGGTAAATGTGATAGATGCCAAAGAATAAGGGGAATAGGTAAGCGAGATGAAATGCCCATGAGCTTGAGAATTGATGTTGAAATATTTGATGTATGGGGCATTGATATTATGAGACCGTTTCCCTCGCCCAGAGGATATGTGTACATCTTGCTAGTTGTGGATTATGTGTCAAAGTGGGTGGAGGCAATCCCCACTAAAATAAATGATGCTTTGATTGTTCAAAGGTTCTTGAAAAAGAATATCTTTGCTAGGTTTGGGGTTCCACGGGCTTTAGTGAGCGATGGAGGATCTCACTTTATAAATAAGTTGATGGAAAGTTTGTTGAAGAGATATGGAGTGAAGCATCGAGTGGCTACACCTTACCACCCTCAAGAAAATGGTTTGGCAGAGGTTTCCAACCGTCAAATAAAGTTAGTGTTGGAGAAGACAATCAATGGAAGGCGGAAGGATTGGTCGGAGAAGCTTGACGATGCCATATGGGCTTATCGAACGGCTTTTAAAACCATCCTTGGTGTGTCACCGTATCAATTAGTCTATGGTAAAGCTTGTCATCTTCCCGTGGAGTTGGAACACCATGTGTTGTGGGCTATTAAACGCCTTAATATGAATGAAAGGGAGAGTGGTCAAGCAAGATTGTTAAAATTGGTTGAGATAGAGAGTTTAGAGGAAGAGAATTTGATAATTCAATCATCTACAAAGAGAACATGAAGAGATGGCATGATGCAAAGGTGAAGGAAAAGACGTTTGCTCCCGGGGACAAAGTTCTTCTATTCAACTCGAGGCTTAAGTTGTTCCTCGGAAAGCTTAAGTCTAAATGGATGGGGATTTTGAAGCTTAAGGGTCATAACAATGAGTTTGTGGTAATTGGTCATCGGGTGAAACATTACCTATCTCCTTCTCAAAAGGAGATAGTGTATGTGGATACCCTCTCTTCTTAAACTTCTTTGATTGTGTAGTAGTGTAGATTTTATTTTTCTTTTGTTTTTATTGTTTTCTTGTAGATTTGGAGTGTAGGTGGTGAAGCTCATGGAGAAAAGTGCATATGATGAAAGACAAGGGCGCTAAAGGTGGAATGAAAATGTATGTCACACCACTCTTTACAAACTTAAATTTTAACACTCGTGTTAATTTAAGTTTTGGGAGGGTGCGTGGTGGTCATACTTGGTCATACTTAGATTTTTTAAACTTGCACGTAAGTCATCACGAGGTAATTTATGAAGAGCATTGATGGAAACTACAAGGGTAAGTATCATCACTTTTTGCAAACTTAATTCTCAACTTTTTTCGATTTAAGTTTGGGGGAGAGTGCATGGTGTGACTCACCACTTGTTTATGCTTGAATGTGTAATGAATTATGTGTATTTATATTGTCTTGTGGCAAAATGGGTCAATTTTGAACTTTTTCTCATGAGTTAGGATCGTTTTGGTACGTTTGGAGGTGTTAAAGTACATGATAGTCCATTATTTGATCATAATTATGGTGTTAATGCTTTGAAGTATTAGGAGTGCAAAAAAAGGGTAAAATGAAAGGTGAAGGGTGAAGGGTGAAGTGTGAAAATTGGAAAAACATGGGAAATTGTTGCACGAACCGTGTTCAGTACACGGCCCTGTAAGGATTGGCCGTGTACTGACATCAGAAGAGGCTACTCGCCCAGGGTCAAGGGCGAGCTCCGAACTCAAGCCATGCAAGGAACAGGAACATGGGCCGTGTACGGAGCACAGCCCTGTAACGCGTAGCCGTGCTCCAATGTCAGAAAATGCTACATGGCCACGACTGAGGTCGTGTAGCGAAACACGGGCCGTGTAGCGTTCAAAGGCAGAATTTAAAAGCCCGATTCCAGAACAGATTCAAACTCACCGTACGGACTGAGAAGTTTGATTTTAAGTCCAAATACACTCCATCCTCCATCTAATATTCGTAAATTGTCTGCATTAAGGTTAGTTGAGTGTTTAAGAGTGAGTTTCTTCATATCCAACATCAAAAACACTTCTCCAATTCCAAAATTGAAGGTATGAATTCTATGAGCCCTAACTTTTGAATTTTCTTTAGATTTTGATAGAAATTGAGCAAATCGATATATGGGCTTTGTGATATAGGGAGTTTGGAATGTGTTATTGATTTTTGAACATACATGTGTCAATTTGAGTTTTGAATTGAAGTGAAACTAGGGTTCATGAGATGAAATTTGGGAATCTTTTGAATGTGGATAGTTGGAGTGATCTTAATATAGCACATTGATTTGGAATGATTGTGTGATGATAAATTTACATGAAATAGGCTTGGGTGTTGAGGATTTGAGCATAAGGCAATGTAAATTTAATTTTGAAAGTATATTGAAATGTTATGCATGTCAAGTGTTTGATGAAATGCCTAAGTGAAAATTTTGGCTAAATTTGAGATCATGTGTTCATAGTGATTAGTGATGGTTTATTTTGGAACATATTTGTGCAAGTATTATATGAGTATAAGTTCATGGATAATTGAAAGGAGTGATAGTGAAGTGAATGTTGTGGAGAAGCTTGAAGCTATAATAATATGAATGTGTAATGTTGATGAATAGTATATAGTTCACACTTAGTTGAATAACTAGAGTGAAATCTAAATTTGATGCATTAACATTTTTCATGATGAAATAGAATATGACTTGAGCATTGTTGTAAATTGTAGATAGCCGAGAGGAGAGTGAGACCAAGGAATGAGGATTTTATCGTCATTACCGATCCAGGGGAATTAGCTAATCTCAATGATCAACTAATGGTAGATGAGGTCCATCTAGACTACTTTGGGGTAGAATTTGAAGAGTATTGGGGAAAGTATGTGCTTTGTTGGCAAACACTCGCCCCCAAGATTAAGCCAACTCGATTCCAAGACACAACAATAATGGAAGGGTTAGGAATAGAGGAAGACTTGAGGAAGTTGTTTAGGTTTTCACAAATGGAAGCGTCTTTGATTAAAGGCCCCCTACTTACTACCATCTAACTGCTGAGTTCATGAGTATGTTTCAAGTGAAGAATAATAGGAATGTTTTTCCTATTTAAGTTACGTTCCAATTGGACAATGTGATGAGAAGAGAGATCCCTCTACATGTTTTGAATGGATTCTTTGGATGCCCACTATGTTAAGGCCATCAGAGCTTTTATGAAGGAGGTGATTTTAATCAGCAAGAATGGTGGAAAAGTTTGGTGAATGATGGGACAGAGCAAGCAAGATATGTTCCCAGTGCCTCGAAAGGAACTGCAATAAGGAACCCAGTCATGAGGTACCTAGAGAAGATTATCTCGAACACCATCATAGGGAGATTTGAGAGTGGAGCAGTGGGAGAGAAGCAGTTATACATCATGTGTTGTATATATAATGAGCTACCACTGAACATTGCAGCACATTTTGTGCAACATGCGGAGAGAGTTGTTAAGAGACAAACTTCTCAAGGTTTGATGTTAGGAGGTATGATTACTATGATTGCTTAGGGTTTGGGAATAAATCTTACGAGAATGGAAAACAGGATGGTGAGTGAAGGATTGAATTATCAGCAGTTGATGAGGATGGAATTTTTGTCTATAGCCGGGAATTAGTATTGCTTAAGGTAAGAAAAAGGGGCTACATTTCCTTTACCAGCTCCAGAGCTCACTACGGTGTATACTCGAAGGAGGTTTACTAATTTGGCAATGGCTAGTTCGAATAACTCTAGGGTTGTGAGAGCATATTATAGAAGAAACAGAGAAGAAGTGGAAGAGGTTCTAAGACAGATGAGGGTTGAAGAGAACCTTGAGCTAGCCAACCTGAGAGCGGAACTAGTACCGATGGAAGGAGATGAGCAGGATGCACCACATCAGCAAGTGGAGTTTGAAGAGCAAGCCCCTGAGCCACCATAGTTTGAGAAGAAAAAGCAACAGTAGCAGCCACTAGTGGGGCCCGAACTTGGCAATGATCGATGGAACTATATGATGGATGAAGTGAAAGATATGAGATATGTGCAGCAGACGTATGGAGCACAGATAAGGGAGATCTGAGAGGTCAAACATGAGCATGGAATGCATATTCAAGAATTTAGAGATGGACAGCGTCGTAGGGAGTACTACGAGGAGCAGTCGCGGGTGCTCTCCAACAAGATGGAGGAGATGATGATGATGAAGTTCAATTTCCAATTCTCAGCGTCTCCTCGTGCTTACATTCCATGGAATGCCTATCATCCACCTCCACCTCCGGAGCCATGAGGGAGTCATTTTAGTGCTTATCACTTCTAATAGTTCATTTTAAGAATTTTAGACTTGATTTGATTCGTTAGATTTGGATTGGATTGTACTTAAATTGTTTTGTTTTTGGAGGTTTTACTTTGGGATTTTATTTTCAGTTTTATGCGATTTACTTTTCGTTATTTTTTGTATTTTAGTTTGATTTTTATGATATGGATGTGATGGGAAGTTGATCTTACTTGTTATGGATGTGAATTGATGTGCTTGAATTTTTTAGATGAATAATCTTAGTCATGTATGTTATGTTTCTTGTTTGTTAAGTCTTTGTTATTGTGTTATGTTGGTTTATTTTTATTCTTGTAGGGTTGGTTTGGTGGTATGTTTTTGAAGGTATTAAATGTTTTTTAATGTGAACTATGATGTATTATTTGTGATAGGTGATGACAAGCATGTTAAGGATTTCTACTAATTAAAATTGTGACATGAATTACATAATTTGTTCAATTTTGAGAAGTATGGAGGGTGATTATGTTTCTTTGATCCAAGCAAAAGCTTGTGAGAGTTGAGCCTCAACCGTGCCTCCATGGTTAATTATTGATGAGAGAACCGGTTGTACTTAGACAAACTAGAATTTGCTCATGGACTATAGGAACGAAGCCCAAATGGTTGAAATTTGTGATATGACCTAACGTCATCCTTGTTAAATGAAGTCATAGCCATAAAATTCCTTACCTAAACATTATCCCTAATAAACCAATTAGAGCCTATAAGCCTTTTTCTTTGTGATTTAAGCACATTACAAGCCTTGAAAACCCACTTGAGCCTTATATATGTAATCTATGTATGGGTAATTGAGGATGATGATGGTTTACAAGGGAAGATGTGGAAAATGTGCAAGTAAATAGAAGAAAGGTTGAATCAAGAAAAAAGATGAAAAGAGCTCAAGTTAAAAGCAAGTGGAACTTCAACAAAAAGTGAAAAGGAGCAAAATCATAATATATGCTCAAGGAATACAAAAGTCAAAGAAAAGAAGTTTGTCATTCAAAAGAAGCTCAATGAATCCATGGTATGTTGGTATTTAGTGCTTTCGAACAATTGACAAAGGGAGGAAGTTTGAAAGTGAAGAAGTTGGAGAAAAGAATCATCTCTTCGATTATCTAAACTTGAATAGTCACTATTACCCAAAGTTTTCTACCCTACCAAAGAGCATAAGCATTACATCCTAAGATAAAGACCTATTTGATCACTTATTGAAACTAGGGTGGCTTGTGAACATAGTCCATAAGCAAGCCTATGGTGAGTCGGTTCTAACCGGTTGATGAGTGTTGTTCAAAACCCTACTCCATAGAGTGTTGAGTGAATTTGATATCCTATGAGAGGCTTGGATTGAAAGGGATTTGATTATTCTTTTGTCATCTTAAGATTGAACTTGTTAATCTTTCATGTTATAAGTTTGATGATATAGAATACTTAATGTGATTTTATAGTCCTTATTACTTGTGATGTTTGTGGTTTATGTTCGTTGGGTATTTTTCTAGGTGAAAGTTACTCCTCTTGTTTATTATTTTTCGTTGTTCGAGGACGAACAACACTTTAAGTATGGGGGATTGATCGTTGTCATTTTCACCTAGATTTTAGTGTCTTTGTTTGTGGATTTTCGGATGTTTTCATCCGTATTTGTGAGACTTTTGGTGGAGTTTATGTAATTATGAGAAATGTGGTATGGATTGATAGAAATGTGTAAATGAGCTTAAATATGTGCAAAACAGGTTAAGAAATGGAGAAAAACAGAGTCGGGAGCAAAACAGAAAAGGAAGAAAAAGGCACGCTTGGACACGCCCCGTGTGCAGAACATGGGCCTGTCCGAGGTGGCCGTGTTCCAGAATCAGAACACAGGACTCACCCACGAGAAGGTCGTGTTCCAGTTCATGAGTCGTGCGCAGCACACGCCCCGTGTGCGGAACACGGGCCTATTTGTGAAAGTCGTGCACAGTCATCAGAAATCGCTACATGTCCACGGAATAGGCCGTGGGAGGGTGTACCGACCGTGTTCGGAAATGTGCAGTACACGTTGAACTGTGTGTGTATTACACCAGCCATGTGCTGCTACACGGCCCATGTAGGTGCAAAAGGCAGTGTAAATTTCAGAATATTTCGGAAGCTTCTAAAAGGTCCCTAAGTGATATAAAACGCTGACTTGTGCGAAATTGAAAATAGTAGATTGGAATTAGAGCAGTTACACACACTCCACACCACATTTTCACACACTAGATCCATTTGATTCATCTCCATACATTTAATCCATCCATTCCACTTGATCTTCAACAATCCATCCATCAATCCATTCTTCCACCACTTCAAGAAGAGGAAACATCAATGATTTAAGAAGTTAGCATTTTGGAGAGAATGAAGGTTATCTCCACAAAAGGGAAGTCAATCTATTTTCTAATTGTTGATTTTTTTCTTATTTTGGCTCAAATGGAGTAAGCCTTTGAATGTATTGATCTAAACATAATGTGTAGTGGCTAGTCCTATAGTAGGGCTAATCATATGATTGGTTGAGAAGAATGCTAGATATGTAGTATTTGAGATGATGAATTGAGTTAATTTTGAACTTCCTTTTATGATTAATGAATCATGTTTTATTTTAATACTTGTGTGACTAAATTTTCTATTCATAGTGTTAGGATGGTCATTCCAATATTATGATTAGGTGTTTAATTGAATCATATATTAAGATGAGCATGTATGTTAGTGTAAGGGGGAGGTAAGTCATACTCTTCTTATGCTTGAAACATTCATAGGGGGACACTTAAGAAATTTAGTGAAAAGAACCAAACTTATGATCATAGTACTTTAAGAGATTGAGATTAAGAACAATCTTAGGAGATTTATACTTGTAAAAGAGTCGAGAACCTAATCACCATGGCCATAGGGATTAGGGGTAAACACGTGATTGCTTTTAGTCCACAATTAATGAAGTTCATTATCAAGAGTTATGCATATCTAGCTAGATTCTTAACCATGAGTATGATTAGCCTTGCTATCTTCTTAAGTGAATTATATCCACATTCCATTCATCATATCACTTGTTCAATATTTGATACATTTAGTTGTTAGTTGAATTGTTAGTTTATTGATTAGAATAATAAGTAGTCTAAATATCAAACCTTCAATCTTGTCACTCTTACAAAGCAAAAATCGATGATAAATCTAGATATAACCATGAGTTTACTTTCCCTTGGGACGACATAATTATAAATTGTGTTGTTTGGTCACACGTGTACAACAACGATAGAGTCTCTTACTCTTAAACATTTTACTAGAAATACGACTAAGAACATGTGTAAGCTTAAAAGTGTTCATCAATGGACTAAACCAAGCTTCAAGAACACGAAACATCTGTTATGATGAGGTAATCCAGTCATATGTATTTAATCAATGCGCGGATGTATCTTGTGTATTGAAAAAGAGTGATGGAAACGTGGTGGTATTTCTTGTACTGTACGTAGATGATATATTACTCATTGGAGACAATGAAAAAGTATTGTCGGACGTATGGGTATGGTTGATAAAGCAGTATGAAATGAAGAACTTAAGAAAAGCAAAATATATCCTTTTGATCATGGTAATACGGATCACAAGAAAGGATGTTATGCTTGTCTCAAGCTTCGTGAAATGATACAATCCTTACTCATTTTAGAATGTGACTTTATCTAAGGAAATGTTTCTTGACACAAAGGAAGATAAAGGAGATGAAAGCGGTTCCTTATGCTTCGGCGAATAAGGAAGCTTAATCTAAGAAATGCTATTCACGAGATAGGATATATGTTTTGCTAAAGACATGGTCAGTGAGTATCAAGGTAACCCGAAATAAAAATGATGAACGTGGTAATACATATACTTATGTACCAGAAAATGACCAGAAATTATATGTGGCCTTACCGAACAGATTCACTGTTTCTTATGGGTTACATAGATTCCAATTTTTCAAATCAGATAGGGACGGCAGTAAATCCACCTAAAAGGTTATGTATTTGATTTTAGGAAGTTGAGTCATAATATGGAGCAGTGTTATATAGAGATATATTTCGGACTCCGGACTCCATCATGGAAAGATGATAATAATGGAATCAATGAGGCAGTCAAAGTATCTATATGACTCTAGAAACTTCATGATGGACTTCGAAGTGTTTCTAAGTTTGCCCAAGGTTATCACAATTTATTGTGATAATAATGGTGCAGTTGCAAAGTTGAAGGAATCACGGGCCCATAAGGCAATTAAACACATGGAGCGCGAGTACCACTTGTTACGAGAAATCGTATGATGAGGGAAAGGTTGTTGTCGCCTAGATTGCATCGGATGATAACCTAGTAAAATTCTTTTACAAGGACCTTAAGGCGAAAGCTTTTGATGGTCATGTAGTGGGAATGGGAATCAGATGTATGGCAGAAGACATGACAACATAGTCTTTTAATATAAGTGAGAGATTGTTGGATTGTATACTGAAAGTCTAGCTTTTTGTATGAACAATGTGATAATAATTTATTTGAAATGAGATTCATATAATCAAATGATTGCGTCTTATAATTTATTTATATGTACGATGCAATAGTCTACTTACTTTATATTGTAGATAATATGTTGTGCGACAACATGCGGAAGATCATATTATCGGTTCCCTTATAAAGTATAAACAGATGTTCACAACCGAGAAAGACGGGGACTCTATCGGGATGGTTGTAGTGTGATTGGTTTTAGTTTGTCTTGACTATATAATCACATCAGTATGCTCTGTGTGTATTGAGAAGGACCACTTGAGATCGTTCGACTTATACTGACTTATATAAGAACTTGATCTTTGTTATTATGGATGTTCATGTTCATAATCTCTATACAATAACCTCGACATGTAAGGCAGTATGTATTTCTTTTATTCATCAATGGGTGAGATTTACATGTTATTAAATCAACAAACTCGGTGAGTTGGGAAATAGTGTTGTCTCTATGGTGTGATGTTGATTGTAGAAGGAATCCGTGTCCGAAATAGGTTGATGATGTCTCCTTGATGAGTTCATAAGGATTATCATGTAAACCCTACAGATGGATTTATTCCAACATGATAATGATGTTGAGTGGTACTACTCTTGGATGAGATATTAATTAATGGAGTTGACAGTAACTTAATTAATTAATGGGCAGTAGACTCATAATAAGAAGAAGCCCATAACATAATTATGGGATTAGAACGGTAGTGTAGTAATAATATTTTAGTGGTATATATTATTATTATTATTATTATTGGACTAAAGTATAAGCTTTGGGCTAAGCTCGGATACTTAAGTCCAATGGAGGCCCAACTCTAATTTCTCCTCCTGGTCCCTGCTGTAGCCCATATATAAGTCATCTCAGCTGTCCAAAAACTGTAATCTAACTGATTAAACATGCCTAACACGTGAAGAGGGTAGATGGAATAGCAGATTGAGAAGATCTCGAAGATCGTTGCCCACACGACGTCGAGATTGGACTTGGGAATAAAGCAGAAGACTGAAAGGTTGTTTGCTGCTGTCCGTCAATTTGAACGATTTTTATAAAATCGTATAGAAGTTCGAATTCGACGTGAGATATACTGAAGGAAAGCCACTGAAGAGAGGATGGTTTTGGCATGTAGATCACTCAAATCGGAGATCAGATGAAAAAGTTATGGCCAAAACCGTGAGGCAGCGCAGGCTGCCGGTGAGAATCCATCTTCATCAACATACCCTGGTGAAAGGTAATACGTTTCTTTGATTTGTTGCTTCCGCTAATTAGAAACGTATGGATCCCTAACGTTTACGTTAACCAAATGATCAAACGCCAACACAAACTACTTAGAATTTGCAATTTTGAGTTGATTACTATGACCATGCCAATGAATATAGAAATAGAGAATGATTAATTTGTTTAGGAATAATATGATAAGTTAATATTCTAATTACTAAGTTAAATAAATGGGTATTATTATAATTTTTTGCACACTTTATTTTAAGAAGGGATACTTAAAGTTCAAATTAAATACTCCCTCTGTCCCCCAAAGTATTTCACACTTTCCTTTTTCATCCGTTCGTCAAAGTATTTCACACTTTACTTTTACTAAATTTGGTAAAAAATACATTATAACAATACTCACTTTTTACACACATTCCAATATAATACTTACCTTTTCACATCTCCCAACAACTTTACACACCTCCGAACATCTTTACACACCTTTTTTATTAAATCAACTTAAATATATATTATCTTTCTTACTTTATTCATAAAAATATAAAATTTTCTTAAACTTAACGCACACCAATACGTGAAATACTTGTTGGGACGGAGGGAGTACAATTCAAAGGGATAATTGGTAGTTATTCAAATCACGGGGTTTATTTCATAGTTTAGACAAATCTCGAGGGGGTGTTGGTAATTTACTCTTAATTACAAAACCATCACTATTTTTTTAATCATATGAATCACTTTTTAGTAAAAATATTGTTCCCTCAGAACTCTTAAAAGTATTCATTTTTTTCATATTTGTCAATTCCACAAAAGTTTTCACCTTTCTAAAACTATTTTTTTTCACCTTTCTAAAACTATTTTTTTTTTCAGCAATAAACAAACACGCATTTCACAAACCATATAAAAAAACATGTTTAGCATCGAAATTGTCATTTTTTGTGACTAACAAAAACATTAATAATCCAAAATAGAGTTGTATATTGGACCAAGATAAAACAAAGATCACATCCTAACACTGAAACTTTTCTTCAGTTTCACCTCAAAACCTTTTACTCACTTAAACTTGAGGATCGAACTAATTTTTTTTATCTGACAATGTTAGTTGTTAGTATAGTTAGTAGTTAGTTCATGTTCACCAAGCACACATACGTCCTCCTTTCTCCAAGCCTCCTTATAACTCCCCTCTTATTTGTCCCAAAGAGAATCAAACCCAGGTCACTAAATTTAGTGAGGAGCCCACCTGGTTCCATTGAGGCACTAGTAACTGAATACGCGAAAAATTAAAAATAGATTTAGAGCATATACCAGCTTACTTCTTACTAAATTCATTCATTAGAAAGTCATAATCACACAAACTCTCATGCACAACTCCAAACCTTAAAAACATTATAGCCTATGATATTTGCAACTTGTTTATACTATTATATCTATGATTTGGGATCTACATGACAATTCAACTGAAGTTCCTTTCTTTATTTAAGTTCAAGCAACTTAGAAATTGGAGCTTAGGGACTTATAATTTTGACATCAACACAAAACATATGAAATTGACTACTTTAGGCAAATATTATTGGTATAAGTATTAAAGTGGGTTGGTGTGTTGGGTTGACCCACAACCCACCATTTTGTGGGTTAGAATAGGGCAGGCTTTTGTGGGTGGAGTTGTTGGTGGGGCAATCCGGGTTGGGCCATGTGGGAAAATTTTCGTTTTTCATGTCTTTATATAAAATATATATATAAAAATACTAAAATAAACATATGAAAAAGGATTATCAAACGAATTAATTGATGGAAATTGATAAAACAATCATAAAATCAATTATTTTTTGGAATTCAACGTTGTGGGTTATTGGTCGAGCGGGTCATACACGGAGCAGACTATTTGTAGGTGGGGCTACTGGTGGGGCTGTATTAGGTGAGTTTGGCAAGGTGGGGCAGTTTGTCTGCGTGGGCCTAGCCCATATTGACACCTCTAATTATTGTTGCAGTTGCATCAAGTTTTTGGGACATAGGAGAAGAAAATCAAAAGTCTCATATAGAATTTATTGCCTTCCAAATCAGTAGTCAGTTGATCATGAGAAAGAATATAACCCAATGCTATATATGTTTTATGTTAAACCTATAGCTGCAAACCGGGATTAAAAGATTTCTTCTTTATATTGGGAAATCCACCATGAAAAATAAACTTTTGTTCGATAACCTGTATATTGGGAAATCCACAATGAAAAATTAATATTTGGTCTACAAACTTAAGCTTACGATTGAAACTATTTTAAGGACTATTTTGAGGACATGGTTAATCCGTATGATCAAAGTAAAAACACATCCCATTAGCTTAAAGACAAGAAGCTAACTAAGTAGATAATAAAATTGTGTATGTTTTTTTCTTTCATTTTCTTTGTTATAAAAACATTTCAAAACTAAAATACATTAATATAAGTTTCACATGATAACGCATTTAAATAAGATAAGAAAAAACGAAGAAGAAAAAAAAACTGATATTGGATATTGCGAATCAGTGAACAAAATCCTTCAAAATGACATTGCTGATTTGAATTTTCAAATGAATTTTTAATAGATCAATACAATAACTAAACAGAAATTCATACATACCATTTTATGAACAAAATAGAACCTAAAATTCCTATTAATATGGTTCCTTACCCTTTGTGAGAGCACATCAAGCAGCTTTAGCGGCATTCATCTCAGCTTGCTTCTTGATTTACATTTCAACTTCTCGGAAAGTGTCATTCTCTATAGTCATGGTAGATAGAAATATAGGCTCGTGAGACATACTTGAGCTAATTGTCTCATATGATGGACAGAGAAGACCATTCTTTTGGGCTAATTCTTGCAAAATATTTTTGTATATAACTCCATCCTGAGGTCAATGTCAAATTTACAAGGAATAACTTGTTAAGTAGCAGCAATAATTTTAAAAAGAATAAAAAATAATAGTTAAGTTACTATAGCACTAACCTCTTAATTTACATCCACTAACAATGCATGACAACCAACTTTACTAGCCGCTTGTTCAGCTTCCTTCAGTGTGGGAAAAAATTCCAATGTTTCATATGTCTTTCCATCAACGAACACTTTTAACCTGAAGCGACGACCATGAGGAGGGCTTTGGCTTCAGTAGTATACACATGAAAACTAATATTTTCTTTTTGCGTGTATTGCTTTAGCTGGTTCTTATATATAATATTCATAACTGTGAAGAGAGAAGAAACATAAATGTATATTAATGTGCTATATAAAATGATAATCTATTACTTTACAACATGTGCTTGGATTGAAACTTGTGTGAGATCATTTGTTAGCATATCTTAGGTATCATTAAGTTATACATTTAAAATGAATATTTAAATTTATATCTATATCACAAAATTTCTCTTATATTGAGCAACTCATAAAATTATTGCTCTTGAGATTGACAAAATATTAAAATACTTCAATATGAAGTTTAATTGAGGCACAACTGAAAAATAGAGCTATCTAGATCCTTCAGAACTATATGAATTATTAATTGTGTTCACGAAATATCAGTCTTTCTCATGAGAACACATGAAAAGAAGTTTGACATTCATGGAGAAAGATTATACAGTTGTAACATGCATCTCATTCAATGATTTTCAAGAATAAAAACTTGTACATTCTCAAGTAGCTTCTCATGATTCAAGACCAAATAGCAGAAAAGTTATTTTTCCAAAATGAAAAACATATAAACTGACGTGAGTCATGTGGCACCAAGATTCATTGGATTCTTACATTTCCAAGTTAGGTTGAAAACAAAACTAAAAAATAATAGGGCACAAGTTATTATCGGAATTGAGTGAAGCATAATCCATGATTAAGTATAAGAAGTAATCAGGCATTGAAACTTCAAATCATTTTAGCAAACGTCAGTAGTATTTCATTTCCTTTCTTCTTTTGGGCATCAATCAACTTAACTGCATGCTTACAGGCTTGAGCGCATGTTATAATCTTAGATCCATAATTTTTTTCTCTACTTATAGATAGTAAACTCTCATGATATAACACACTTGTTAGCAAATAGGGAGATATTATAATTTATGAGTAATGTGAGTGAGTGAGAAAATACCTAATTACACTGAAATTTTAATTATTAATTATTAACCTGGCAATGCTGAAGGAGGGTCATGGATGTAAATGAGAGTATTGCTTGTTCACCTTTTTATGTGTCCCCAAGTGTAGGGAATCGATTGTAGCTCAACGTGTGACCAAGTAAAAATATCTAACCCAAGGGATTAGAGTTAAGCAAGATACACACTAAATAACTGTCACCACTAATAATTAAGACATAAAAACCTTTTGTGAATTGGAACTATTTACTAATATTGCAGAAAATAAATACTAAATAAAATAATTAAATAGCAGCCACACTCAATCACAGATGTTTCAAGAGATAAGAATAAGATAGTTTTAGGAAAATCTAATTTATCATGCGAAATAAGACAAATAGACAAGTGAATCAAATCATGCAGAATTTTATAGGACGGATCACTTAAGCATGCTAAACCACTCATGGACAAGTGAGATTTAACAATTTTAAAGAACATATATTCTTAGGACCAAATTAATAAGATAATTCCCTATTCCCTTGAGGTATTAAGGAAATTAAATACCCACAACCCCTTATTCGCTTTCTAGGCGATTCACATGCAAAATTTCATTTAGGCTAGTGCAAGAGATCTATCCTGTATAGGTACTAAAGGAATGAGATTAGGGCTTCCTTACCATATTTCTCTTTAAAATGGTCATGCAAAGATAATAACGTATCATATATTGATGGTCAAACAATCAAAGGCTATATATTGGTCAATCCCCTTCAATTGTCACGAAATAACAAATTTAATCATGGAACACATTCAAACTCAATCATACATTAATCAATGATAGTATCATAAAAATTAAGAAACATGATTATATAAGTCTAAAATAAAATGTCAATAAGGAATAAATATTTTGCAAAAATTATTATCATAGATGTCTAAAATCTCAAATCAATATGACAAACTTTCAAACCCTAAAACTATCAAGAGGAAACTAGCCCATGGTGATACAAGTAACAACCATGGTAAAAGATGAAAACTTACCCATGAGTCTATAAATCAACAATAAGAAATTAAATAAGGAAGAAAAACCCTTGTCTAGAGTAATTCTCCGTCTTTTCTTTCCGTCTTGATGATCCTCCTTCGTTCTCCTTCTCAATTAGCAAACACCGTGACTGAGTGTGATAGGTGTGTTGGATTATATACTAAAAGTCTTGCTTTTGGTATGAACAATGTTTATGATAATATTTGAAATGAGAATCATGTGATCAAACATTTGCAATAATAATGTTGTTGCAAAAGTACATTTACTTTATATTGTAGATAATGTGGTGTGCGGCGTCACAAAGAAGATCATATTAACGGCTCCTTATAAAGTATAAACATATGTTCACAATCGAGATAGATGGGGGCTATCTATCAGTATGGTTGTAGTCTGTCTTGATTATAAAATTACACTAGTACAATTTAGTGTATTGAGCAGGACCGCAGTTGAGATCGTTCAGTTTATACTGGCTATATAATAGAACTTGATCTCTGTTATTATGGAAGTTCATACTCTCAATCCCTATACAATAATCTCGACACGTAAGCTAGTATTTATTTCTTTAATTCATCAATGGGAGAGATTTAATAGTTAAATCAATATGCTCGATGAGTTGGGAAATTGTGATGTCTCTATGGTGTGTTGTTGACTATAAAAGGAATCCGTGTCCTAACGGAACAGGTTGATGATGTCCCCTTGAGGAGCTCATAATGATTATCATGTAAACCCAGTTGGTGGATTTATTCTGACATGATAATAAGGTTGAGTAGTACTACTCTCAGTAAATATATTAATTAATAAAGTTGTCAGTAACTTAATTAATTAATAGACATTGAATCTTAAACACGGGGAGATTAACGCACTCATAATAAGAAGGAGCCCATAAACGTAAATTGGGATTAGGGTGGCAGTTCAATAATATTTCTTTAGTGGAATGATTTATTATTATTGGTCTTAAGTATAAGTTTTGGGCTAAACTTGGATGCTTAAGCCAATGGGAGGCCCACACCCTAATTTCTCCTCTTGGTCTCTGTTGTAGTCTATATATAGTCACCCTCAGCAGCCTATTCACTCATTCATTCACTTGAAACTCACAACAATAACATCACTCACGTCCACAAACATGATGTGAGTGGACAATCGTGATGAGAGCCTGAAGGGCTGCAGATTGAGTTCTCCTTGGTGATCGTTGCCCACACAACGTCAAGGAGAGGCTTAGAAATACAACAGAAGATTGGAAGGTCATTTACAGTTCATCCTCTACCTCGAACCCAGTGAAAGGTAATTCTGCTCTTGTACTTCCGCTGTAGTAGAATTATTTGAAGTCCTAATTGTTCACGTTAACCTAAAGATCCAAAACGCCAACAAGGTGAAAGGCGGGTGAAGGGTAGAAGATGAAAGGTGGATATGGTGGATTAGGGTTTAAAACCCTAGGTGATGTGGTGGTAGATTATGCAGTTTCTCTACACTTTATGTGATGATGAAAATGAAGTATATATAGGTGTGAGAATAGAATAAAAGATTGGAAGCAAAAGGATGTGGGATCTTGAAAAATCAGGAAAAATATAATTATGGAAGATATGGAGGGATATTACATTAGGAAATAACTTGGCCACCAAGAAAATAGGAAATAGAGGGTAATTTTCGGAATTCTCGCTAGCAGCTGCGCGACCTCACGGTTTTGAGCATAACTTCTTCATTCGAGCTCCGATTGAAGTGATTTTTGCGCTCACACGACCCTCTCTTCTGTAGATTTCTAACCATGTATCACATGACTAGTTTTCTATAGAAATAAAGAAAAATTATAGAATGTAGTCCTCTATTTCTTTGACATCTTGCACAAATTCACGTTCCATTCCAACTTCCCACTTTTAATCCTTTTTTCACCTAAAAACACGAAATAACACCTCAAATGCACAAATATTTAAATATATGAAAATGAACAATTTAGTTCTAAAATATGAACATTAATCCCACAAAAGGGTGCTAAATCGGACTCTAAAATATCTAGATTTTCACACTAAACAAACCCCCAAACTTAAGATGTTGTTCATCCACGAACAACAAAATCGAACAAAGAAGAAAGATAGTGTGTAAATCAAATAAAAAATAAGTGATATAACAATTAGGCCATTCAAAACACAATTGTCATTAACCTCGGTCATGCACTCTCATTACATGCAATAATTCATTCATAGCATACAAGTGAAGACAACTACTACCAATTAAAATGCTCCATCAACTTATTCTCACAGGAAATATATCACTCGCACTCAAGTGTAAAAGATGTATAAAGTCAATTCAAGTGCATGCATAACCATAAGCTTGTCAAATCTCTCAAACTCTCCACCACTAAAAAGTATGATTCGACAATGGGATCAAAAAGGACTGTTAATAGGATGTAATGTTGGTTCTTTGGTTAAGGTAGAAAACATATGGATAAGTGACTCAAAACTCGGATCAATCAAGTAGCGACCAATCTTGAACTTCATTCTTCTTACTTACTCCAATTCAAGCACATCATCCTCCTTTTCTCTTCAATTTTTCTCTTCCATGATCAACATGAACACTTTTTTCCCTTTTTTACTTTTTCTTCTCTTTTTTTTCTCTCGAGGTACTAGTTTTGGGCACTACTGATGAGCGTTTTCTCAACACGCAATTAATCCTCAAGCATGAAGGATATCAATCGTAGTTTTGAAGGTGACCAAGTTATATATCGAACCCAAGGGACGGATAAATATCAATTTAATTATGTTCTAGTAAATTATGACTATGTTGGAAAATATATTGGTTGTGATATTAAGTAACAACTAATAATGAAAATAACAAGAAGAAGAGATAGTAGGTTGTGATCAAGTAAGATGATAGGTAGTTCGTCAGGTTATCCAGTTTCCCTCATTAATTCATACTTTTGTGTGACGGTGTCCGACTCTGCCTTGTGGTTTATGGACGCATCACTAAACCATGCAAATTCATTCTATAGACACAAGTAAATATGCGTATGACACGTGTGAATTTCCTCGGAGCAGGAGATATAATTCACCCCCTTTCTAGGTACTATCATAATCAATTATTTCCCGTGCACTTAGTACTCTAACCTGATTTGGTCTCCCTTTATAGGTACTATGAAATTATACTCTTTATCTTACTTATTAAACCGAATATGATTCAATTAATAAGTATTCATATAAGATAAGTGTTTACTCTCTCACTCAAGTGCTAATTGCACTTAACAGGTTAGTGTATACGCTCATACTCAATCCATATTCACGCGAAACCATAAGCTTGGCAAAGGTCTCAAAAATCAACTCACAATCAACTAAGTACTAGGATCACAAAGGACATGTCTTTGGGTTGTAATGTCGGCTCTTCGGAAAGGGTCGGAAAATTTAGATAAGTGACTTAAACACTAGTAGAGAGTTACCTTGGAGGTTCTTGCTTTCTTCATTCGGCTTCATATTCTCCTCCAATTTCTTCTCTTGCACTTACAATTTTGAATTTCCTTCTCTTTCTTGCATCAACATCATTCTTCTTTTGATAACTCGGGTACCGGTTGTAGGCACTACCCTTTTTAACAGCAATCGGGGTACCAGTTTTAGGCACTACCCCTAAGTAAGATTTAACCATGTACTCTTCTTACTCTACTCAACCTCATTCCATCTTCCTTTTTCTTCTTGCAACACTTATTCACCTCAACTCTCTCTACCAATGAATAGGGTATTTTCAAATAAAGGTAAAATAAGGCTCTTTTATTCGGCTTGCCAAAGAAAAAGCTTTTTAATGGCTCAAACGGGGCTACCAAAGGTTTATAACTAATAGGAAGGTAAATTTGTGGCTAAGTGACTCAAATAATCAAAAATGGCCTAAGATCATGTCCTTGTAATTCATCAATTGTAAGTCTCACACAAGACTCCAAACCAAGTTATAGAATACATTCATATGAATGATTCCCTCAAGAATAAACTATCATGACCAAGCACGATTAAAAGACTCAAATCCTCACATAGGTAAATACAATCATGTGTACTCCTCATAGCACATAATCAAGATCAATTCCACAAGAACTCTACATACTTATCAAATTATACAAGCTTCTCATCAATGAAAATTAACACATGAACATATGAATGCACAAAACCAAAAACCCATACATCATAGTTAAGCATAGCATCATCATCTTGATACCTTGTTCGTGATATCTTGTCAGAAACATCATCCCATTTCTCCTTTATTGTGCAACGTGATCGAATAGGTATGAAAATTGGGGTTAAGAACACACTTACCTGGCCCAATTCGACCTCGATTCGACCTCTTGAAGTGGTCGAATTGAATCCATTGTGGTCGAATCAACATACTGGACAACTCTCTCCTTCGATTCGACCTCGATTCGGCTTACTCCCCTGGTCGAATCGAAGCAGTCGTGGTCGAATCGCCATGCCTCAGGTCAAATTGAGCTACTGGACACTTTTCGCTCCCCGATTCGACCTGTACACCTGGATTCGACCTTTCCCTTTGGTCGAATTGACTCCTTGATGCTCCAAAATTGAGTTTTCTTCATCCCCTATACACTTCAAGCTTAACAAACGAACATTAGGTACCAAAATAGAGCATAACTTTGTCAAAATTCAATCCTAAAGCTTAACATTCATGAGTAACTCCACAAACAAATCAAAACACGGAACAAAACACCACTAAACATTAGGCAAGTTGCAAAAAATTGACACATAAAAACCGATTAAAGTTTCAATATGCTGCAAAAATCAACTCCCCTAACAAACGTCACAAAGAAAAGATTATACTATCCGTGCTTATTGAGGTAAGTACATCACACCCCCCCAAAACTTAGTAGAAACTATAGTCGAAACTAAGTTTGCAAAGAGATGTAATTGCCAATAAGTAAGTACTTCAAATATAAAAATTTCTTACTCACACGAAAGAAATAAAGCAATAAAACGGGAGGGAAAGCCCCCAACAGGCGCTCATGTTTAATGTCGGAGAGTCACGACGGAATGCAGAATATGTAGACTACTGATTAAGAGGGCGATCTTCTTTAATTTTACCTTCCAATACTTTCTCCCCCTCTTATCATCCACACTTACCACCTTACCTTTCTTATGCACCATACGATTAGTAGAATCTCCTTTCTCAAGCTTTCTCGTCTCATTCCTGTCAATCTTCCACTCAATTAGGAATCAATTTTATCACCATCAAAATCAAAGCCAGGATAAAATTGATCACAAAATAAAGAACGAGAGAAAGGACTTTCAAATTTGTGGGTATCCGGTGGTAAGTTAGGAGGCTTCAAGTAGGCATCATCTTCTCTTCCTTTGTCTACATCCTTTTTCTCAACCTTAGATTTCTCCAATTCGTACCTGGTATCACCCAAAGCAAGTAAGTTTTCAAGATATTCAATACATTCCTCATTGGAGAGATCATCAAGCTCCATAGTGGGATAAGTAAGAGACTCCATCAAGCATGTCTCAAGAGGATCCTTAGACAGGATCAAAGACATATCTTCTTTCACAATCTCCTCCCCCACATCAATACTATGACATTGCGACTCCATAGGCATCTTCATTGCTTTGTCAAGATTGAATAGTACCTCTTCTTTATCCATCCGCAACTTGAGCTTCCCCTTTTGAACATCAATCATGGCCCCCGCAGTAGCAAGGAAAGGTCTTCCCAAGATAAGAGGGATATTATCCTTGTCATCTTCCATCTCAAGTAAAAGAAAATCCACAAGAAAGACTAGTTTATCTACTTTGAAAAGAAAGTCTTCAATGATACCTTTCGGAAACGTCATCGACATGTCTGCCAATTGAAGAGCAACTGCTGTAGGAGATAACTCCCCCAAACCAAGCCTTTGAAAGATAGACAATGGCATCAAATTGATGCTTGCCCCAAGATCGTACAAGGCTCGTCTTGCTGGCCCTTTTCCAATCTCACACAAGATAGTGAAGCTTCCCGGATCCTTCATCTTCTGTGGCAGCTTCCTTTGGATGATCGAGCTACAATTTTCAGAAAAGTTCACCATCTCAATTCTGTTTAAACTTCTCTTCTTCAATAATATGTCATTAAGGAATCGGGCATAGTACGGCATCTCTAATATTATCTCAGAGAAAGGAATACTCAAGCTTATCTTATTTATGATATCTGAAAACCTCTTGAACTTTTCATCCAATCCCTTCTTGACCAGCTTATAAAGAAACGACGGAGTTATCTTAGTTTTGGGAATACCCCATTCATCACCCTCGACCTTTTCTGCTTTATCCTTCTCAACTCTCAATCTCTTGGCTCTTTCTCACTTCTTCTCTGCTATAATCTATGATTCTGCTCATTCGGAACCAATGGAGTAATGTTCACATCACGAAGAGTGTTCGGTGATGAAACAAGTGCAGTATGGGGCAATTCGACTTGGATTCGACCTGAAGATCTGGTCGAATCGGGCACATAGTGGTCAAATTGATCTTCTGGAACACGATTCTCTTCGATTCGACCTGAAGGTCTGGTCGAATCAAAGTTCCCCTAGTCTAATCGACTCACTGTATGATTTCTGCCCTCCGATTTGACCTGGATTCGATCTGAAGGTCTGGTCGAATCAATAGGATGCTGGTCAAATCAGGCTCCTAAAAGAACAGAGTGTTCCGGATGGGTGGATTAGACGTGGATTCGACCCGAGGGCCAGTCGAATCAATTTGATGTTGGTCAAATCATGCTTCTGATAGAACAGAGTTTTCCGGATGGGTTGATTCAACCTGGATTCGACCTGAGTGCCATGTCGAATCGACTGGACGTTGGTCAAATTGAGGCTCTTTTGCTTCCAAATCACGTCCAGTAGGCCAATTCGACCTCTCCTGTTGGATTCGACCTGTGGTGTAGGTTGAATTGGGGTCAAATTGAGCTCTTGACATCTCTAGTTTCGATTCCAGCCTCATCGGTCCCTCGTACTATGTTCTATACCTCAATGTAATGGCATTGCAAGACTTTGGATTCTCAATACTTTGAGACGGGAGCTTCCCTTTCTCAATAATTTGAGAGAGCTTGTTAATGCTACCTGCCATCTCCCCCATCAACAATGTAAGGCCCTTCACTTGCTTGGATAAATCCTCATGGTTTGCATCAATCTTTTTCTCTAATTTGGCCTCAAGACGATCCACTCTAGCATCATTCCTAGCCATGTACATGTTCACTGTATCCTCGAAACTCAGCTTTCCTTCTTTCACTTTTGCACCCGGATCAACACCCATTGGAGGTTGAATTGGATTGTTCGGATTGCTCCATGAAAACTCCAGCCTCCTAGGCTGTTGATAATTACCCGGGGGACCACGATTGTTGTAGTTACCCTGGTAATTCCGGTTGTCCTGATTTTGATACCTTGTTCCTTGAATACTTTGGCCCATAGCATAATTTGCTTCTTCCATCTTCTCTCGAATCGTGCCATCATTCATAACTTCCTGCTACATGATTGGTACGTGCTGAGATATATCACTGATTTGCTTTTGTTAGGACTCAAGTAGCTTGTTGATATTTGACAAGCTAGAGACGATCTCATCCTCTCTACTTGTTTTCACCATAGCATGTTCAACCTTAGCCACTTTTCCAAGGACGTAAGTACCTCTCACTCTATCAGTTGGCCAATCTCTCGAGTTCATCAAAATATCTTCAAAAAGTTTCTCGGCCTCTATGGATGACTTAGTAAGCAATGCTCCATTAGAAGAAGCATCCAATAACACATGTGAATCACAGTCCAATCCATTGTAGAATATGTTGATATATTGAGCTTTAGATAGCCCATGTTGAGGACACTTACGAAGCATGTCCTTGAATCTATCCCACGCTTCATGAAACTTCTCTCCACTACTGATAGCGAATTGGTTAATGTCTTGCTTCATCTTGAACACCTTCGAAGGTAGCACATATCTCTCCAAGAACTTCAACTTCAATTGTTTCCAAGTAGTGAATTCAGCTGCATTGATAATGTCGTACCAATCTCTCGCCCTTTCAGTAAACGAGAATTTAAACAAGAGGATCTTCCTAGCATCTTCACGTTCTCATGCGTCTTTTTGAGTACTTGCATAGCCCAAGAACTTGTTTTGATGCTGATGTGGATCCTCGAAAGACCCTCCTGAAAAGGAGTTCCTTTCTATCATGCTAATAAGAGCGGGGTGAAGATCGAAATCCGCATTAGCCCTTCTCGCTCCTAGAAGCCCAAAGTGTCCAGCCCCGTTATTCTTGAAGACTTCACGGATAGCCAGATAATCCGGATTGGCCCTTTCGTTGGCCATGTCGACTTCCTCTGCTGTTGCGTTTGGATCAACCACAGTTTCAGTCACTTCTGAGTTCGGTTCGTCCACTTCAACTCCAAAATTCAGAGCTGTAGTTGGTTCTTCTTTCTTATTCTTACTCTTCTTCTTCTTCTTCTTCCTCGATGATGCTCCGATCTCAGGATTATATGGTTCTAATTCACCTTTCTTTGATCTTGTGAGCATACACCTGAAATGAATAAGAGTTAAAACAGTAAAACAAGAAAAATGGTCCTAATAAACTGAAATAACAAAATGATATTTTAAGCCATCCCCGGAAACGGCGCCAGAAACTTGATGAGCATTTTCTCAACACACAATTAATCCTCAAGTATGAAGGATATCAATCATAGTTTCGAAGGTGACCAAGTTATATATCGAATCCAAGGGGCGAATAAATATCAATTTAATTATGTTCTAGTAAATTATGACTATGTTGGAAAATATAATGGTTGTGATATTAAGTAACAACTAATAATGAAAATAACAAGAAGAAGAGATAGTAGGTTGTGATCAAGTAAGATGATAGGTAGTTCGTCAGGTCATCCAGTTTCTCTCATTAATTCATACTTTCGTGTGATGGTGTATGACTCTGTCTTGTGATTTATGGACGCATCACTAAACCATGCAAATTCACTCTATAGACACAAGTAAATATGCATATAACACGTGTGAATTTCCTCGGAGTAAGAGATATAATTCACCCCCCCTTTCTAGGTATTATCATAATCAATTATTTCCCGTCCTCTTAGTACTCTAACCCGATTTGATCTCCCTTTATAGGTACTATGAAATTATACTTTTTATTCTACTTATTAACGTGAATATGATTCAATTAACAAGTATTCATATAAGATAGTTCTAATAAGACTTCATAATCCCTTCACTTAGAATTATAACATTAAACACTGCTCAGCAGTGAACACATAAAACCAATAACCACGTTATGTATTCAGACCCTACACAACAATTATTGATGCACAAAATGACCGTGAGTATGGATTAAAAACACAGAATCTTATATAAAATAAACCACTATTAGTGTTGTATGAGTTTACACACGAAAAATAAATTAACTCATGAAACCTTCGTAACCCTAGAACTACCAAAGTGGCTCTAGCCCATGATTGATCTAAGAACAATCACGGTTTGTTGGACTGATCTTACTTTAATCTCAAGCGGAACTCTGTCATAGCCCCTCCGGATGATGGTGGATCGATCTCCTCCCAACTCTACGTCTCCACGTCTTGGTTCTTCAATGAATGAATTGAATTCCTTGCATGTCCTATGATCCTGCATAAGCCATCTTTTATACTTGTAATCACGTCTCCTGGGCTTGGAATGGACTTTTTTAAGTGATCACACGCATTGACGGTGTAAAAATATGGATATGGTAAGTTCCAGAGCATCGATTCGACCTCAAAAACAGGTCAAATCAACCACCACAAGTCGAACCATAGGTCGAACCAGCCTACTGTAAGTCCCAGGCATTCGATTCAACTAACTAACCAGGTCGAATCAACGCGAAAAGGTTGAATCGGCGTCCCAACCAATCGATTCGACCTCAATTTGACCTGATGCCCAGGTCGAATCCTCCTGTCGTGGTCGAATCCACCTTCTGTACAAGTTGTGTCACCAATTCGACCTGAAGGGCATGTTGAATTGACCTCCTTTAGGTCGAATCCAACTCCTGCTTTGCCTAAACAGATGGCTTCGACTTCTTTCTTCCGTATTCAACACTTCCACTCCGATTTCCTTCGAAAAACCACTCAAATAGCTCCATCAAAACCTGATTCATGCCTTTTCATAATATTTATTGGTTTTCAATCGATTTCATCCTTTAAACATTCCAAAATAGCACAAATTCAGGCAGAAGATTCGTGAATACACACTCATTAACTACCACTCACATCCTCCACGAGGTACCAGTTTCGGGCACTACCCTAGGGTGTTTGTTTCATGAAGTACTAGATTTAAGCACTACTCCATGAATTTTTTTGCTTTTCTTTTGATCCTTTCCTTCATCGTCATTCTCAACCCACAAATCACCACTCTATTCAATTAAGCTTTATTGGCTATCAAAAGAATGGATTTAAAAGGCTCAATGGGCTGACTAAGGATTTAATGAATTCAGGTAAAGTGTATGGGAAAATATGGGTTATAAATCAAAGATGGTCTAATATCATCTCCCATCATCTAACATAACATGTAGTCTCAATTAAGGCAAGAGGCAAGTTTTAGAATACACGCACAAGAATGATACTCACCAGAAAGAAACATCATGTGTTTATGTACATTATAATAGGCTCAAAATCTCACATGGGTTATTAAGTAACAGAGCACTCTTCATGATAAGCAATATCTCACAAGTACACATAGAACTTCATAGCACAATATAACTTAAGTACACTTCATTAATCAATTTCAAGAGCATATGAATTTCTGGCAGAAATCTAACAAATAAATCCTTACTAAGAACATACCCAAAAACTCAAAATTTAATACCTCAACTACTCAAGAATCAACATAATATACCTTATAAAAATTAATAATAAAGAAATAAATGCACCTGATTCATCTCCTCCACATCTTGCAAGCTCCTCGAGTTATCCAACTCGGTCAGGCATAGGCCTCAGATAGAACTCACTTCTCTTTCATCATCACTCAAACACAATTCATTAGTAAAATCATAGGAGAACTCAAAAAAATTCAACCAAAATAAAATCAAACCAAATCTAGAAAAAATAAACAAGACAAATGCATGACCCTTGGAAATTTGCGAAAAAAAATCGAAAGATCAAAATAAATTCTGAAAATTCTAAAAAAAAATCAACCTCCAAGCATCACACACGAGTGAAGAAAACTTACTTCGGTGCTTCAAGACATTGGGATGCACGTCCACCCCCCAAACATAGTTCAAACTAAGTGAGAAACTAATTTTGTAAAAAGTGAATACCATAGATGAAAAAGCACCTAATAAAATTTCCTATACCAAACAAACACATAAAAGCAATAAAAAAATTCTTAATTAAAAGTGATAACAAATAATTTAGTGGTCTCCTATACAATCTAATCCCCGGCAGCGTCGTCATTTACTTGTTCACCTTTTTGTGTATCCCTAAGTGTAGGGAATCAATTGTAACTCAACGTGTGACCAAGTAAAAATATCGAACCCAAGGGATTAAAGTTAAGCAAGATGCACACTAAATAACTCTCACCACTAATAATTGAGACATAAAAACCTTTTGTGAATTGGAACTATTTACTAATATTGCAGAAAATAAATACTAAATAAAATAAATAAATAGAAGTCACAGTCAATCACAGATGTTTCAAGAGACAAGAACAAGAGAGTTTTAGGAAAATCTAATTTATCATGCGAAATAAGACAAATAGACAAGTGAATCAAATCATGCAGAATTTTATAGGAATGATCACTTAAGCATGCTAAACCACTCACGGACAAGTGAGATTTAACAATTTTAAAGAATATAAATTCCTATGACCAAATTAATAAGATAATTCCCTATTCCCTTTAGGTACTAAGGAAATTAAATACCCACAACCCCTTATTCGCTTTCTAGGCAATTGATGAGAGTGGAATTTCATGCATTTTATGTGTGCACATTACACCGTTTTGCTTAGAAAATTTATTATTTTGCATGGAATCGTGTACGTTTAAAGTATTTACACTATTTTGAGGCTATTAAGGTGTTTTTGTGAGTTTCGAAGGCAGGAAACAGGGGAAAATAGAGCAGGATTGAAAGAGGAGCGAAATAGAACCGGACCGGACCAACTAAAGAGTAGCTTGGCAAGCGGGATCCAAAGCAGCGAGTGGGTCCAGGTGGGACCCCAGTGATGTGGCCAGTCCAGGAGAAGGCCATTCGGCCGGGTCCATGCCCAGCTCGAGCCGAGCTGGGTGCCGAGCAGCCCAGTTTTGAGCCCAATCGGGGCCTGTTCGATGCAGCAGCGTATATATACTACCAGATCTTGTTTTTGGAGGAGTTTCGATCGTGAAAAAGCCCTGCATCAATTCTAGAAATAATTAGAGAGATCAAGACACAAATTGGAGAGATCCCATCCTCATCATCAATTCACACCTCCAACACCTTCATATCAGATTAACAACCTGATTTCATCATCCATCCACTTTCAAGAGGGTTCTAAGTGCTAATTCAGGGAGAATCAAGCAATTGGAGAGATGGAGAAGGAACGCGAGACTATGCTTATGCTAGGGTTTCATAATTTTTATCTTTCTCTTTCTTTTACTTTAATTTTTGGTATGAATTGCTTAGCCATTAGTATTGCTTGTGACCTCATGGGCTAATTTTATAAACAGTTCTAGGGTTTGATGGTTTGATTTGATTAATTCGGGAATTTAGACCAAAGATTGGGATTTTATGCAGTTGATCTTTTGATTTTACTTATTTTATTTAGACTTATTTATCTGCTTCGTAACGTCTTCATAGTATATTCATGACATCCACTATAATGCTTGGATTATTGTGTTAGCTTGAGTGCGTTCATGATTGGTATTGTCTACATGTTAGGGATTGAAGTAGTTTCGCTATAAACAATTTAATTCCATGAACTGGTAAATCAAATACTTAATTAGTTTAGTGGAACAATGCAATTAGACAATCAAGTAGGAAGTGAATAGAACCTCGTTGTAATTCCAGAAAATATCTTGTTAGTCGGGCTTACCATCCGAAGGTATTGTTGCTTGCTTTGATTAGTATCTAGGAATATGGCTTGGTAATATTTGCGCACCTTAGGATTTAAACCAGATTAGACTGTTAGCTTTGAATCAAATCATATTCGGTGGGATAACAGGGATATGTGGTGTATTTTCAGTGAAACTGCATGAATGAGCAATCGTACGTTTAATAACCCAAATTAATTGATCAATACCTGATACCTTAGAACTGTTCGTCATCTCTTGATTTAAAACATGCTTTTATTTTATTGCTTTTAATTATTTAGCAATTTATTATTTCAGTACTTTAGATATTTAATTAAAAAACCCTTGGAAATTTGGTTACTTACTTCTGATTAATTAGTAATTAATAGTAAAATAAATAATTAGTTGTCTCATTGGGATCAATAATTTAACTTGGGAACTTGCTGCTACAATTGACATTCTTATACTTGAGGATTAAATTATAGTGCACAGAAAAAGCCTAACAAGTTTATAGCGTCGTTGTGCCAGAGACAATATTAATTGTTTATTTGTCTTTTATTACTTATTTACTTATAATACTTTTGTTGAGATTTAATTGTGTTTGACTTGAATTTTCTTGAGTTGCATGCTCACTAGGTCAAAGAAGGGAACGCAAGATCTCAAATTTGATCTAGAAGTTGAAACGTCTACAAGGAAAAGGAAAGGAGCAGTTAAGAATCTCAAAGCACCTTCCACTGCTACTAAGGTTCCACTTCCGAAGAAGAAAATAGAGATACAGAATCCTAAAGTAGTCGTTGAGGAGGAGAAAGAGCAGTAAGAAGATCAGGTTAACCCAGAAAATGTTGAATCAGAATCCGAATCAAATCAGAAACAGCAAGTATGGGGGATAGAACTGATGAGGATGACATCATCATCCGAGATACATTCAAGTCCACCAATCTAGGAGGATCAGGCGTAGTTGGAGCAATTCAAGCGAATGAAGCGAATGACATAAGGCCAGCCCTGATTAATATGGTGGAGAGAAATCCCTTCGCCGGAGGCGTTTTTGATGAGTCCTACAGTCATCTTAAACATTTCAACAGCTACATGGATACAGTGAAAGCTGCTGATGCTACTAATGATAGATGGAAGATGAGGCTTTTCAGTTTTCATTGGTCGATAAGGCAAGGGAGTGGTATGATAAGCTGAAGGGAGACAGTTGCTCAAATTGGACTGAGCTGCAGCAGTTGTTTGTGGATCGATTTATGCCGCCAGGAAAGGTTCTTGCACTGAAACATGAGATCAATCAGTTTAAGCAAAGAAGAGATGAGTCTTTTGGAGAGGCTTTGGAAAGATTCAATGATACATTGAGGAGATGCCCACATGGATTTAAAATGTCTCAGCTAATCAGTGTATTTTACAATGGCCTTGACAATGAGTATAGAGTGCAAGTCGATGCTTCTGCTGGAGGAACGATCTTCGGGAAAACATCGAATTTTGTGGAGAAGTTGTTTGATGAAATCTCTATGAACTCTAGAGATTGGCCATCTAAAAGGGTTCGAGGGACTTACATACTTGGTAAAGTAGCACAGGTGGAGCAGAAATTTTCTGAAGCTGATAGGAATGATAAAGTTGTCTCTCAATTGGAACAGATGAACAAGCACCTGATTACTCTGATATCAGGTAATAATGGGGGAGGCAACCGAGGGCCTGCTGGTGATAATGTGGTGATGAATCCTCAAGAGGTCGAGGATGCTAATTGGGCTATGGGACAGAGTCTTCAAGGTTCGAGAGCTCCTCAGAATTGGCAAGGAAATAGGTTCCCTCAAGGTAATTCAAATCAAAGAAATAACCAAGGGGGAGGTCCTAATAATCAAGGAGATAATTGGCAGAATCAGAGGCATGAGAACTTCTCTTTTTCAAATCCGAATAATGCAGTTCCATACCCTCCTAATTTTGACCATGGTGCAAAGACTGAAGAAGGGAAAACCGGTATTGATGAAGTGTTAGCAACGTATATGAAGAAGACTGATGGAGATATTGAAAGATCAATAACTGCATTGTTCTTATGGATTCGAATATGACAATACAGCATGAAGAAGTAAATAAACAGTTGCAGAGTATCACATATTCTATGGATCAGATCTCCATTATGGTAAATCAACAGCAGCAGCAGATTCATAAGGAGAAGTTTCCTTCAGATACAGAAATCAACCCGATGGAGTGCCATGCGATTACTTTGAAATCTAGAAAGCAGTGTAAAGGTATGAAACTGATGCAGGACATCACAAAACAAAAGCAGGATGAAACAGGGGCAGAACAGATATAATCGAACACCACTCAGACACCAGCTCGAGCTGAGCCAGGTCCTGCCGGTGCCGAGTCGCAGCTGAGTTGGGTATCGGCTAGTTTATACGTGCTCTCTGGTTCGGCTGGAAGCTCGGCTCAGTTACCCCTCAGCTCGAGCCGAGCGAGTCGACGAGCCACCCTCTGGGATTTTTTGCATGTCCAAATTCTGTGCCGAGTCAATCTGATCAGGAAATTGCTGATAAAAAGTGGCAGAGAGCTAAGAAACTGAGAGAAAGGGAAGTGGTATTCGAGAGAGACAGTTTGGGACTTCCGATAATAAAGGTACCAATTCCTTTTCCTCAGAGATTCTTGTCGAAGAGCCTTGATGAGAAGTTTTGAAAGTTCATCGATGTTATGAGGGATGTCCAAGTCACTATTCCTTTCTCGGAAGCATTGGAAGAGATGCCACATTATGCAAGGTTCATCAAGGAACTCATCTCTAGAAAGAGAAAGTTTAACATTGTGGAGACAGTGAATTTGATGGAGAATTGCAGCTCCATTATTCAAAAGAAACTTCCAGAAAAATTGAAGGATCCAGGGAGCTTCATCATTCCCTGCGAAATTAGAAAAGGATCATCTAGGAGAGCACTGTGTGATTTAGGAGCAAGTATAAATTTGATGTCTTTATCAGTGTTCAAGAAGCTTGGTTTGGGAGAGTTGAAGCCTACGTCTGTTACCCTACAGTTAGCAGATCGGTCGTTGACATACCCCGAGGGAGTTATTGAAGATGTGCTAGTGAAGGTGTCTAATTTAACTTTTCCTATGGACTTTTTTGTTCTAGATATGAGGATGACAAGGATGGAGCGCCTCTGATCTTTGGCCGTCCATTCCTTTCAACTAGAAGGGCTCCAATAGATGTGTTCAAAGGAGAGTTGAGGCTGAGGGCTAATGAAGATCCATATCTGAAGCCTCCGAACGTACCTTCGAATTTTATTCTTATATTGGTGTTGAAAATTCTAACTTGTTTGATCCTCATTTTGCTACGTAGGTTGAGCCTACAATTGAGTGGAGGATTGACAAGAAGGAATCAAGCAAATCATGGGAGGAAAGAAAATCAAAGAGTTCTGTTTTAGTGACGAGGAAGGGTGAGATGGTTAGTACAGAAAATAAAAGAGGATGGAAGTACTTGAAAGTAAATATGCGAGAAGACTGTCCTCCAAGTCAGTAGTTAAAAAGAGGTATCCCGTCGTGACTCTCCGATGTTAAACATGAGCGCCTGTTGGGGTTGTCCCTTCCGTTTTATTGCTTTTATATGTTTGTGTTGGTGTAGGAATTTTATTAGGTGTTGCTTGACTGCGGTATATACTTCTTTGCAAACTTAGTTTCTCACTTCGTTTAATCTAAGTTTGGAGGGTAACGTACATACCTTGTCTTGCAGTGTCGAAATAGAATTTTTGCATTGTGTTGTTGCTTGGAGAGTCGATTTTTTTTGCAGATTCTTAATATTTTTTATTTATTTGAGAATATTGAACGTTCGATTTTTTACGATTTTCCAGGTTTCGTGTTTTGTGTTGTTTGTCGTTTGCTGGCCTTAGCATTAATGTAGTGGATTTATGGTTCTCTAGGATGATTTTCCAATTTTTCTTAGCACTTGATTCATGTTGTATGATTGTGTTTGAGAAGCAGTTTGAGATTGTTCTTTGGTATTGAGATGCTTGAAATTTGATTATGTGCAAGGAAGATTAGCTATGTAGTTTTATTAGGTTTGCTCATTCATTTCTACAGCCATGTGAGATTTGAGCCTTTTGAAATCATGACAAGTTGCATGATTCAGTTTATTCTTCTAAGTGTCGTTCATACATATGTATTCTAGAACTTGGCTTTGTATCTTGCTTGAAGCTACGTGTTTGACTAGACAATAGGAAATGATCTTTGGCCATCTTTGTTATTTATTTGTCACTAGCCAAATTATTGCCCTACCTATTGATCTTATCCGTAGTCAGCCCTCTTGAGATTAAAAGTCTTATTTGTTGGAAGCCTACGTGATTAGCCAATTGATCCTGTTGCTAGACTTTGAAAAATCCCCACCTAGTAGAGAGTTGAAAGAGTCAAGTTGGTGTCTTGTAATGAAGAATATAAAGGAGAAGTAAGATAGAAGTGATGAAAATTTGTTGAAAAGAATGGTTAAACTATTGCATGAAGGGGGTAGTTCCCAAAACTGGTACCCCATGAAAAGGGTAGTGCCTGAAACTGGTACCCTTATTTGAAAAAGAAGAAAGCAAGAGAAAAAGAAAGAGGAAAAAGGAAAAAAATTCAAGTAAAGATGTTGTGTTCAAAAGTAAAGGAGGAATCATGTTGCGAGAAGCATTGAAGAGCATTGAAGAAGAAAGAAGATATTGAAGCTGTTTATTGAAAAGTTGTAAGTCTTCTTTGATTCTCTACTAGTGATTGAGTCACTTTATCAATATATTCCCTACCTTTACCAAGGAGCCAACATTACAACCCAATGCAAGACCTTTGTGATCCTATTATTGAAATTATTCCTTTAGTCGAGAGTTGAGATGATTGCTAAGCTTATGGTTACGCGTGTGTTTGGATTGACTTTGAGTGTAAACACCTTACCCTGAAGTGTATATCTCACACTTGAGTGATGAGCGTAAATACTACCCGTGAGAATGGTGGATGAGCATTCCGAATAAGTAAAATAGTTGATTTGAATTGTATGTTTTTAGATGGATAGCTATCTTGTATCCAAAGTATGATATTTAAATTGTTATATTGTCTTGAATGTTTTTTGCTGTGAAATTTCCTCTCAATTAATCTATTGGTTTTTAATGTTGTTGCCTCAGGATGAGCAATAGGTAAATTTGGGGGTTTGTTGAGAGTGGAATTTCACGCATTTTATGTGTGCACATTACACCATTTTGCTTAGAAAATTTATTGTTTTGCATGAAATCGTGTACGTTTAAGTATTTACACTATTTTGAGGCTATTAAGGTGTTTTTGTGAGTTTCGAAAGCAGGAAACAGGGGAAAACAGAGCAGGATTGAAAGAGGAGCAAAACAGAATCGGACCGGACTAGCTCGGGAGTAGCTTGGCGAGTCGCTCGAGCCGATCTGGTGGGCGAGTGGGGTCCAAAGCAGTCGAGTGGGGTCCAGGTGGGACCCCAGTGACGTGGCCAGCCCAGGAGAAGGCCGCTCGGCCAGGTCCAGGCCCAGCTCAAGCCAAGCTGGGTACCGAGCGGCCCAGTTTCGAGCCCAATCGGGGCCAGTTCGATGCAGCAGCATATATATACTACCATATCGTGTTTTTGGAGGAGTTTCGATCGCGAAAAAGCCCTGCATCAGTTCTAGAAACAAATAGGGAGATCAAGACAAAAATTGGAGAGATCCCATCCATAATTCATCATCAATTCACACCTCCAACACCTTCATATCAGATTAACAACCTGATTTAATCATCCATCCACTTTCGAGAGGGTTCCAAGTGCTAATTGAGGGAGAATCGAGCAATTGGAGAGACGGAGAAGGAACGCGAGACTACGCTTATGCTAGGGTTTCATAATTCTTATCTTTCTCTTTCTTTTACTTTGATTTTTGGTATGAATTACTTAGGCATGAGTGTTGCTTGTGACCTCATAGGCTAATTTTATAAACAGTTCTAGGGTTTGATGGTTTGATTTGATTAATTTGGGATTTAGACCAAAGATTGGGATTTTATGCAGTTGATCTTTTGATTTTACTTATTTTATTCAGACTTGTTTATTTATTTCGTAACGTCTTCATAGTATATTTATGACATCCGCTATAATACTTGGATTATTATGTTAGCTTGTGTGCGTTCATGATTGGTATTGTCTATCTGTTAGGGATGGAAGTAGTTCCGCTATAAACACTTTAATTCCATGAACTGGTAAATCAAATACTTGATTAGTTTAGTGGAACAATGCAATTACACAATCAAGTAGGAAGTGAATAGAACTTTGTAGTAATTCCAGAAAATATCTTGTTAGTCGGGCTTACCATCCGGAGGTATTATTGCTTGCTTTGATTAGTATCTAGGAATAAGGCTTGGTAATATTTGCGCACTTTAGGATTTAAACCAGATTAGACTGTTAGCTTTGAATTAAATCATATTCGGTTGGATAACAGGGATATGTGGTGTATTTTCAGTGAAACTGCATGAATGAGCAATCGTAAGTTTAATAACCCAAATTAATTGATCAATACATGATACCTTAGAACTGTTCGTCATCTCTTGATTTAAAACTTGCTTTTATTTTATTGCTTTTAATTATACAGCAATATATTATTTCAGTACTTTAGATATTTAATTAAAAAACCCTTGAAATTTGGTTACTTACTTCTGATTAATTAGTAATTAATAGTAAAATAAATAATTAGCTGCCTCAATGGGATCGATAATTTAACTTGGGAACTTACTGCTACAATTGACATCCTTATACTTGAGGATTAAATTATAGTGCAAAAAAAGCAAGAACTTGATCGCTATTTTCTTTCACCCTCAAGTGTAAGGGATCGATTGTAGTGCGCGTGACCAAGTGAATATCGTTCCCACGAGATAGTTATAAATTTAACAAAAAATTCTATTAATGATAATTCAATTGCAAGACCAATCTGGGGATTTTTGAGAAGATAATTAATTAACTAATAAAAAGTAAATTAAATAATTAAACTAATGCAAAGAAAATAAATCACACAGGAGAATACAATTTAAGAGTTCAAGGATAGAGAATTGGTAATGCTCAGACAAATAGCTTAACTATGTGACTAATTTATCTAGACCCAAATTAATTACCTGCAGACGTTTATAAGAGGATCACTAAGCCTAGTTAAATCACCTTGATCGGGTAGGATCTAACACTTATAATGAGCTGAAAATCCTAGGATCAATAAGAAATTAACTCCCTCTCCCTGTATAGGTACTTCATGCTAAATTTCATTAAAAGCTAGAGCACTAGACTTCCCTTTCTAGGTACACGATTGTTAACATCTTTTGTCTCCTTACCAATTACCTAATAATAATGTTTTACCAAGTAATTAATATTCCAAATTGATTGTCTAATACTCTTAGGTATTATAGGTCAATCCCCTAAGACTGTCACAGGAAACAACAATTATTATGCAGAAATAAGGAATCCTATTAACTATCAATCAGTGATACAGTCAATAATAATTAAAGGAATCAAAACCCAAAAACACAATAATATGAAGTCTCAAAATATCCTCTTCAATAAGGAAATAAACAATCTACAGAATAATAAATCCAAGTCTAGGGCAATCAAATCACATAGTCAAATATGTTTTAGCGCCCTAACATTACCAACAAAAAAACTTAGCCCATGGATTTACGAGGGTAAATCACAAAGATGTAATATACCCTAACCATTGTTCTAAAATAACAAAGAAAAATAATTAAAGAATAAGAACCCTTTTTGGAGGACTCTGTCTCTTCAATTACGATCTCTGTCGGAATCTCCGTCTCTGATCCAAGTAGCAACTCTGATCGTCTCTCCGGTGGATGGATGGAAGGTGGTGGTGAATAATGGAGGAATTAGGGCACTGTGTATTATGGAGTATCAGGCGTGTTTTTTTTCTCTGTTCTGTGAAACTCAGCTTTTATACTTGATGTAATTGGGCTGGGCCAAAATACACCAAAAATAGCTAAAAATAGAAGTGGGTCGTAAATTGGACCACACACACGACACACGAACGGCACACGCACGGTGGATGCACGGCACCGTGCTTCAAGACTTGTCAACGTGTGGACGCTAGCACGGCCTTGCTCGTGCACCATTTCTCCTCACACGGCATCGTGTGCTCTCTTCACGGCATCGTGTGTTGTTCTCCCTCGGCATCTTTGCACTCAGACCACCTCGCACGGCTTAGCCATTTGTTGCACGGTAGTAACCATGTGACAAAGTTGCTCACACGGCTACTAGAAGCCTCGCACGGCCTTTGAAAAGCCTTGTACGGCAGCCTCACACGATGCAAAACGTGCAAACTTTGGTTCACGCACGCCCCTGTCCGTGTGTACATCGCGCGACGCCGCGTTCGCTGTCGACAGCTGCGAGACTCCATGGTTTTGAGCATAACTTCTTCATCCGGTCTCCAATTCAAGTATAAAGATTTGTGCAAATAATAGTAATCCAAAGTATAAAATTTGTGCAAATAATAGTAATTAAACACTCAAAGAGGTATCAAACTAGACCTAAAAGTACATGAATTTCCACTCTCATCAAACCCCCCAAACTTAAGTTGTTGTTCATCCTCGAACAACGAAATGACAAACCAAGATAATAATGAGATGGAAAGTCATATTCAAAGGCAAGGATCATACATCAGCTAAGCCTCCATAGATGTAATTAATCTTGGTTCACATAACTTCAAATTCAAAAGAATCAATTCATTCAAAATATGCAAGTTAAGATATTTACTTCACTAATTCAAGTGTTCAATCCATCTATGCTCACAGGATATATATAACGTAACTCTCATGCTCAAGGTGTATAAAGTGTAAACCGTTGGGTTATATATATAAGTGCTCTCAATTTCAATTCAAGTCCATGCGTAACTATAAGCTTGCCTATTGTCTCAACTCTGCTTTTACTTGTAGCTCGCAAATCATGAATCAAAAAGGACTTTTTATTTGGTTGTAACGTAGGCTCTTTGAATAAGGTAGGGAATATATGGATAAGTGACTCAAACTCGGATCAATCAAGTGGCCATCAATCATGATCTCTCATTCTTCCTCATCACTTTCATTGTAGCACAACTGTTCCCCAACTCTGAAATTTTCAATTCTTTCTTCAACTACAATAATGAGAGAGCATTTTTCTTCTTTTCTTTCAGCGTCAAGGGTATGTGCACTACCCTTTAAAATATATTTTTTTCTTCTCTCTCTTTATTTATTTTCTCGAGGTACCAGTTTTGGGCACTACCTCTCACATCCATCATAGAGTACTAGACTTAAACACTACTCCATGACTCTCCTTTAGATGCATTTTCAAGCTCAATCACTATTTCAACCCAATTTCATTCCTTCCCAAGCTCCTATCAAGCTCTATCAACACACTTTGAAAAACCATTAATTTTCCTTCATGACGGACAATCAAGGCTCAAAAAAATCATTAAGATACTCAAAGTGGTTATTTCTCGTAGGTTGCTAAAAATGAGGTTTTTAGGCTCAATGGGGCTGACTACGGATGAACAATCATATGGTAGGGAATTATTTGGCTAAGTAACTCATAAAATCAAAGATGGCCTTAAATCATTTTCATAATCTACTAGACTATTCTCGAATATTAAAGGAGACTCAAGGCAAGTTCTAGAATACACGCACAAGAACGATCACTCAAGAATAAAAATATCATGCATCAATGTATCACGATTGAAAGGCTCAAATCTCACTTGGCTTTTTCATAGAATAAACGAGCACTCTTCAAGGCTACGTATACATCATAACAAGCACATCAAGAACTTCAAGCTTTTAAGAATCAAAGCATATTCCCATTATCAATCATAATCAACATCTTATCAAAGACATCATAAAAGCTCATAGGTCCCCATGAAATTCAGGTCATAGAATTTACAGCTCATGCTTCTTACTCATAAGCATTCAAAACTCATAGAAAAATTAGAAAAAGGAACGAAGTAACCTGATTTCAATCTCCTTCACATCTTGCAAGTTCAATCCATCACCTTTCTCAATCAATATACTCAACACAGAACTCATCATCACATGAGAGATAAAAATATCGAAAAGACAAAAATCAATGACAGAACATCACGGGACACACAAAAACACACAAGACACCTAGATAGTCACAAAAAAATTCGAAAGATCAAATAAAATTCTAAAAAAAATCAACTTCCAAGCACACAAAAACTAAAACAATGCAGAGTAAACATACCTTGGTGAGGATGGAACAAGAGAAGAACATCACAGCCCCCAAACTTAGATGAAAACGTGAGTTGAATCTAAGTTTAAAAGGATGTTATTACCTTAAGTGTAAGCAAGCACCTTGAGTATAATTCACCTAGCATCAACACTTCTTCTTCATCTTTCATCTTCACTTTGAAGTGTTGTTTTGCCCTCTTTCGATCCATCCACATTATCTCTCCTTTCATGCTCACAAGGATCAGCTCATTTGAATCTCCATCTTCATATGCATCTTTCCTATAAAAATCAAGATAATCAGAAAGATAAGAGTTAGTATCATGATAGGCTTAAAGATGAGGGTTAAAGATATCTGGAAGGACTAGTGGAATTTTCAAATAAGGATCATCTCTCTTTCCTTTGCCACATTTAAATGCAACAATTTTCCCTTCAGAGTTCAACGAGATTGTTCCTTCTTCCAAGTCAATCTTGGCTCTTCCTGTTGCTAGGAATGGTCTTTCTAGAATTAGTGGAATTGCCGGGTCCACCACTTTTTCAATCACCATAAAATCAGTTGGGAAAGCCATCTTCTCAACTTCCACCTCAACATCCTCAACAACCCCTAAGGGTTTTATTATATCACCAATTGCAATATGAAATTGCCTAGATGTTGGTTTCAACTCTCCTCCTTCAAGCTCCTCAAAAATTTCATTAGGCATGATATTCACAGTAGATCCCAAATCACACAGTGCATTCATTTCCTTCTTCCTTTCAATCTCATACGGGATTATGAATTCCCTCGGATCACTCAACTTTTCAGAAGGCTTTTCAGACTCTTTCTTCTTCTTCCATGACTCATACTTTGATCTTAAAAACTCAATATACTGCTTGAACTCTTCTTTCTTCTCTTCTTTCACAAATTGTTGTGGAAAAGGAAGAGGATAAAGAGTAATAGGAATTTCCCAGTAATTGCACTCGTATTCTTTACCCTTCTCTCTTTCTTTTATTTCCCTTTTTGCTCTTTGCCACTTCTTTTCCATGATTGGAGGTTGCTCTCTCTCTTTCTCAGAGTCTATGGTATCAGTATGTTGAGGAACAAAGTCAAATAGAGAAGAATCAGGATCACATGGCATTGAATGATCAACATTTCCCATCGCATGCACGGCGTCGTGCGAAGTGCCGTGCAATGTGCCCGGCTGGAGTGATGTCGCATGGCGCTTGCAGTGTGAGCCCCTGGATACATCTTCATCACTAGCGTGCAAGGGTCCGTATGTTGGTGATGGCGTCCGGCAGTTATCGTGTACCATACTCTAGTGCTCGGCAATGGGTGTTCTCGCACGGTGCTGGCCGGGCACCAACTCCTCACGCTCGGAGGTGTTCCCGCCTGTCATGCAGGTGACCCGGGTTCGTTCCCCGACAGGCGGGATAAGTGACTCAAATACGGTAGGAAATTTTACACTAGACCCAAAGTACTCTTTGGACAAGGTAGGAAATTTATGGATAAGTGATTCAAACTAGGATCAATTAAGCGGCCATCCATCATGATCTTTTATTCTTCCTCATCACTTTCTTTTCAAGCACAACTCCTCCTCTACTTCAAACTATTTATTTTTCTTCAATTCCTTGAATGGGGTACCAGTTTCGGGCACTACCCCTTGCATCCTCTATAGGTTACTAGTTTTAGACACTATCCTAAAGTGTTTAATTCAATGGAGTACTAGATTTAAGCACTACTCCATGATTTTCCTTAGATGCATATTCAAGCTCAATCACTCTTTCAACACCACTTTCATTCCTTCCCAAGCTTTTGTCAAGCTCTATCAATACACTTTGAAAAACCATTAATTTTCCTTCATGACGGACAATCAAGGCTAAAAAAAATCATTAAGGTACTCAAAGTGGTTATTTCTTGTAGGTTGCCAAGGAATGAGTTTTTTAGGCTCAATGGGGCTAACTACAGATGAACAATCATATGGTAGGGAATTATTTGGCTAAATAACTCATAAAATCAAAGATGGCCTTAAATCATTTTTATAATCTACTAGACTATTCTCGAATATTCAAGGAGACTCAAGGCAAGTTCTAGAATATACGCACAAGAATGTTACGCTCAAGAATAAAAATATCATGCATCAATGTATCATGATTAATGGCTCAAATCTCACTTGGCAATTTCATAGAATGAACGAGCACTCTTCAAGGCTACGCATACATCATAACAAGCACATCAAGAACTTCAGGCACTTAAGAATTAAAGCATGTTTCCCTTATCAATCATAATCAACATCTTATCAAAGACATCATAAAAGCTCATAGGTCCCCATGAAATTCCGGTCATAGAATTTACAGCTCATGCTTCTTACTCATAAGAATCCAAAACTCATAGAAAATTTAGAAAAAGGAATGAAGTAACCTGATTTCAATCTCCTTCACATCTTGCAAGTTCAATCCATCACCTTTCTCAATCAATAAACTCAACACAGAACTCATCATCACATGAGAGATAAAAATATCGAAAAGAAAAAAATCAATGACAGAACATCACGGGACACATAAAAATAAATAAAAACACACAAGACACCTGGACAGTCGCAAAAAATTTGAAAGATCGAATAAAATTTGAAAATTCTAAAAAAATCGACTTATAAAATGATGGGTTGCCTCCCACCAAGCGCTCTTGTTTAACGTCGAGGAGCTCAACGGAATGCAGACTCAAAGATGTTCAGACTCATGTATCAACACTTCTTCTCCATCTTTCATCTTCACTTTGAAGTGTTGTTTCGCCCTCTTTCGATCCATCCACATTATCACTCCTTTCATTCTCACAAGGATCAGCTCATTTGGATCTCCATCTTCGTATGCATCTTTCCTATAAAAATCAAGATGATCAGAAAGATAAGAGTTAGTATCATGATAGGAAGAAAGATGAGAGAAATATATCCGAAGGGACTGGTGGAATTTTCAGATAAGGATCATCTCTCTTTCCTTTGCCACATTTAAATGCAACAACTTTCCCTTTAGAGTTCAACGAGATTGTTCCTTCTTGCAAGTCAATCTTAGCTCTTCCCGTCGCTAGGAATGATCTTCCTAAAATTAGTGGAATTGCAGGGTCCACCACTTTTTCAATCACCATAAAATCAGTCGAGAAAGCTATCTTCTCAACTTCCACCACAACATCCTCAACAACCCCTAAGGGCTTTATTATATCACCACTTGCAGTATGAAATTGCCTAGATGTTGGTTTCAACTCTCCTCCTTCAAGCTCCTCAAAACTTGCATTAGGCATGATGTTCACAGTAGATCCCAAATCACACAGTGCATTCATTTCCTTCTTCCCTTCAATCTCACACGGGATTATGAATTCTCCCGGATCACTCAACTTTTCAGAAGGCTTTTCAGACTCTTTCTTCTTCTTCCATGCCTCATACTTTGATCTTAAAACTCAATATACTGCTTGAACTCTTCTTTCTTCTCTTCTTTCACAAATTGTTGTGGAAAAGGAAGAGGATAAAGAGTAATAGGAATTTCCCAGTAATTGCACTCGTATTCTTTACCCTTCTCTCTTTCTTTTCTTTCCCTTTTTGCTCTTTGCCACTTCTTTTCCATGATTGGAGGTTTCTCTCTCTCTTTCTCAGAGTCTATGGTATCAGTATGTGGAGGAACAGAGTCAAATAGAGAAGAATCAGGATCACACGACATTGAACGATCAACATTTCCCATCGCACGCACGGCTCCGTGTGAACTACCGTACAATGTGCCCAGCTCGAGTGATGTCGCACGGTGCTAGCCGTGTGAGCCCCTGGATACATCTTCATCACTGCCGTGCAAGGGGTCGTGTGTTGGTGATGGCGTCCGGCAGTTGTCGTGTACCATACTCCAATGCTCGGCAATGGGTGTTCTCGCATGATAAAGGCCGGGCGCCAACTCCTCACGCTCGGAGGTGTGTGATCTCACACAATTCTGGTTGGGTGTCCACTCGACGGCATTCAGTTGCGCACGACTGTCCCCGTTCTTGTCCCCAAACCAATTTCCATTGTATTCCGTATCCGGTAGCCTACGCCCTTCATACTGTATGCTACTTCGCAAACTAATTGCCATGCAGTTCTCTCTCGGATTCAACTCAGTCTGAGCAGGAAATTTCCTTACTATTGCAGCTTACCCACTATAGAATTCAATTGACTGATAGCAAGATCTGACACTTTTTGCTTCATTTCTGCTTCTTTGTACCTTGCTTCAGCTGTTTCTTTATTTGTGACCATCATCTTGAGCATCAAGTCCATCTTATCCTCCATTGATGGTTTCCCTTCAGTAGGTTTCTAAGCTAGCTCAAATCCCGGAGGTGGTGCAATTACGCTATTAGGATTTGAGTAAGACAGATTCTCATCCCTTCTCTAGTTGTTGAAGTTCAAATTTCCTTGCTTCCAACCTTGCTGAAATTGATGGTTGTTCCCTTGGTCATTCCTCCCCCCAAACTAATTATTCGGTCTGAAGTTCTATCTGTTTCTGTTCTCTCCTTGAAAGCTTTGCCCCATAGCATAGTTTGCATCCTCAAATTGCTCTTCATCGTCAACCCTCATTGCTTCCTCTCTGTTTCCTTTGGTGAGGCAGTCCATCTTATTATTCAACTCATCGAGTCGATCATGGAGAGCTGACACTTCACTATTTTCGGCTTGTATCTCAACCTTTGACACTTTATCAAAAGAACCCTCTCCATCTGCACTTTCTGCTAGCCAATCATAAGTGTTAGCAGTCATCTCCTCGAATATCTCTTCAGCTGTCTCTGCAGACTGCTTAAATATAGATCCATCTTCTGTCGCGTCCACCAACACTCTTGAGTCTCTTCTTAGGCCTTGATAGAAGAAGCCTAAGTAAATATCCTTTGAAAATCCATGTTTGGGGTAGCTCTGCAACAGCTCTTTGAACCTCTCCCATGCCTCGTAGAAACTCTCCAAAGATCCTTGTTTGAATTGTGTGATCCTTTTCTTAATCAAGAAACTCTTGGATGGAGGGAAGTACTTATTCAGAAACCTATCTGCCAATTGTTCCTAATTAGTACAACATCCTTGAGGAAGGTTGTTGTACCACTCTTTGGCTTTCCCCGTAAGTGAGAATGGGAAAAGCCGCATCCTGATAGCATCCTTCAGAACATTCCTATGCTTCTGCGTCCTTGCATACTCGTTAAACATCTGCAGATGCTCACTAGGATTGTCCAAAGGACTTCCACTAAACTGTTGTCTTTCTACCATTCGGATCAATCCAAAAGGCAACTCAAAACTCTCTGCGGTGATTGCAGGTCCATTCATCCCAGCATTAGTGGTGTGCTTCAGTTTGTATTGGTCCCTCATAGGCGTCGGAGCTTGCTGATCATCAGCCATCTTAGCTGCTTATATATGTGCTCACGCAGAAGATCAGAATTGTTTGGATTTGAAAATAAAATAAAATAAATAAAGTTTAACGTCCTACAAGAAAATAAATCACTATAAAATTAAATTTAAATCTATAAACTATCCCGCTTGTCACGCAATGCTGCTCCGAGGCAACCATGTGACATATTCAAAATACCTAATTAAAGAAATAGGTATCACGTATTTCAGAACAGTCCCCTATCACATGCAAAATTCCATATAGTTTAGCGCAAGAAATCTATCCTGTATAGGTACTAAAGGAATTGGATTAGGGCTTCATTACCATATTTCTCTTTAACAATGGTCATGCAAAGATATAAGGTATCCTATATTGATGATCAAACAATCAAAGGCTATATATTGGTCAATCCCCTTCAATTGTCACGAAATAACAAATATAATCATGGAACACATTCAAATTCAATCATAATCAATCAATGATAATATCATAAAAATTAAGAAACATAATTATATAAGTCTAAAATAAAATGTCAATAAGGAATAAATATTTTGCAAAAATTATTATCATAGATGTCTAAAATCTCAAATCAACATGACAAACTTTCAAACCCTAAAACTATCAAGAGCAAACTAGCCCATGGTGTTACAAGTAACAACCATGGTAAAAGATGAAAACTTACCCATGAGTTTATAAATCAACAATAAGAAATTAAATAAGGAAGAAAAACCCTTGTCTAGAGTAATTCTCCGTCTTGATCATCCTCCTTCGTTCTCCTTCTCAAGTAGCAAATACCATGACTGAGTGTGATAGGTGAAAGGCGGGTGAAAGGTAGAAGATGAAAGGCGGATATGGTGGATTAGGGTTTAAAACCCTAGGTGATGTGGTGGTGGTAGATTATGCGGTTTCTCCACACTTTATGTGGTGATGAGAATGAAGTATATATAGGTGTGAGAATGGAATAAAAGATAGGGAGCAAAAGGATGTGGGATCTTGAAAAATTAGGAAAAATATAATTATGGAAGATATGGAGGGATATTAAATTAGGAAATAACTTGGCCACAAGAAAATAGGAAATACAGGGAAATTTTCGTGAATTTTCGGAATTATCACTGGCAGTTGCGCGACCTCACGGTTTTGAGCATAACTTCTTCATCCGAGCTTCGATTGAAGTGATTTTTGTGCTCACACGACCCTCTCTTCTGTAATTTTATAAACATATGACATGACCAGTTTGGACTTCTACAAAAATACAGAAAAATTATAGAATGTAGTCCTCTGTTTCCTTGACATCTTGCACAAATTCACGCTTCATTCCAACTTTGCACTTTTAATCCTTTTACCACCTAAAAATACGAAATAATACCTCAAATACATCAATATCTTAAATATATGAAAATGAACAATTTAGTGCTAAAATATGAACATTAATCACACAAAACGGTGCTAAATCGGACCCTAAAACATGTAGATTTTCACACTAATGCACATTGATGCAGGTCAATCTAGTCATTCTTTGAAACATGAAATACTCAAACTTGGTATGGAGTTTCAGTCTGATGAGCAACCATATAGTTATTACAATAAGTATGATGAGTTTGATTCAATAGAAATAAGGCCTATAATCAGAATCATAGCACTGTCGCAACAAAATCATGAATACATACATAACAATATATATGTATGCATGTGTATGCTTGTTGCTAAATATGTGGATGCATGCTACTTCAAATCAAAATCACATACATATCTCATAATAATAATTCATAGCCGCTATAATTTATTTAAATCAATTCATTGAACACCTGATAGACAACACATTCAGTTAGCAAGAGCAAATGCATGCTAGAACAATACATAGAACATCGATGGACAACACGTTAAATAAGCAAAGTTGAAATCACAATACTTAGAACACCAATTCTCCTCCTCTGAACATGTGGAATTAAGGTTAGGGATTAAGGTTAAGAGTTTAACACGTGGAATTAACAATTCTCCTCCTTTGACATGTGGCAATAGAACGTGGCTTTAATCTTAACCTGAAACTGCCTGGAAACTGGCGGGGAAAGCCCAACTCCTTCTTTTAATATATTAGATATATATATACAAATAGCAAATGTGATATTATGGAACTAAAGGATTACAATATATAATGGGTATTTGGTAATAATTGGAAATTATTAAAATTAAAGTGAACGATGAGATCATTAATTCAAGTATTTTTTAGTGTAATGATAATTTTGAAATGTTAAATATTTGTACACTTGAGGATAAATGCCCCTATTTATTCTCTTATGTATGTGTGTGAATAGGTTCACATAATTCATATACACGATATTTACTCAATAGAAATTGAGAGAGAGAGAGACTTATAAATCTTGTTCATAAATCCTTCTTATTTAAAATTTTATAGACAATTATATTCTATATTATTTATAACCCTAAATACGTTTGTTTTGGATTGTTATGAGGTTTGAAAATTAGTAAACAATTGTATATGGTTGTAGGGTAGATTTTAACTATATGTGAAACTAGTATTTACCCGGTCGTGCGTTGCACGGAACTTTGTTAAAGTTTTTTTAATTTAAACTTGAACCATGCTTGGTCTATGTAGGAATGGCAACGGGTTAGGTTTCCACTTATTTTGGGGTACTCGTACTCATATCCGATTAAAAAACAACTACTCGTACTTGTACCCGTCCCATTTTAAAAAAAAATTTATGATATCCGTACCCGTTTAATATTTATTTATTTTATATATTATATATTTTTATTGTTTAAATGAATATGATAATAAAAATTACATTATTATTAATTATATATAAAATAAATATAATACAAATTCTATTAATTTAAATAAATATTTAATAAATACGATTAAATAAAACTTATAACTATTAATTAAATATGTAAAATATCTTTCTTTTATTTGAATTTTACCCAACAACCTTGCATTGCATGAAAGGAAATATAGGACAACTATTTACCTTTTATTTTTACGTAGATGTCGTTATATTAATTATAGTATTTTTTATATGAATTTATATATTTTGAAATTATATTTTTAATTCTTACATATAATATCTATTTTAATTTTTTTTTTAACATCACAAAATTTTATATTATTAAATATTTAGGTACCCCTATATATTTATAAATACCTATACCTATATCCATTTAAATATTCATTGTTGGTGTTTGATCGTTTGGTTAACATGAACCGTTAGGATTCCATACGTTTCTAACAGTCAGCGAAAGCAAGAAATCAAGAAACGTATTACCTTTCACCAGGGTATATTGGAGAAGATAAATTCTTACCGGTAGCTATGCAGCCTCACCATTTTGGGCATAACTCTGTCATCCGATATCATATTTGAATGATCTACGTGCTAAAACGATCCTCTCTTCCGTGGGTTTCCATCAGTGTATCACACGTCGAAATATGAGGTCTGAACGATTTTATAAAAATTGTACAAGTTGGCGGATAGCAGCAGCAAATGACCTCTTGATCTTTTGTTGTATTTCCAAGTCCAATCTCGACGTCGTGTGGGCGACGATCTTCAAGATCTTCTCAATCTACTATTCCGTCTACCCTCTTCATGTGTTAGGCGTGTCTCTCTGAGTTAGAATTGCTGAGATGACTTATATATAGGTTAGAAGAGGGACCAGGAGAATAAATTAGAGTTGGGCCTCCATTGGGCTTAAGTATCCAAGCTTAGCCCAAAGCTTATACTTAAGTCCAATAATAATAATATATACCACTAAAATATTATTACTGCACTACCGTTCTAATCTTATAATTACGTTATGGGCTCCTTCTTATTATGAGCCCGTTAGTCTCCCTATGTTTAAGATATACAATGCTCATTAATTAATTAAGTTACTGACAACTCCATTAATTAATATCTCGTCCGAGAGTAGTACCACTCAACCTCATTATCATGTCTGAATAAATCCACCTGCAGGGTTTACATGATAATCCTTATCAGATCCTCAAGGGGACATCATCAACCTATGTCGGACACAGATTCCTTCTACAATCAACAACACACCATAGAGACAGCACTATTTCCCAACTCACCGAGTTTGTTGATTTAATTACATGTAAATCTCACCCATTGATGCATCAAATAAATACATATTGCCCTACGTGTTGAGATTATTGTATAGGGATTAAGAGCACGAACATCCATAATAACAGAGATCAAATTCTTCTATAAGTCAGTATAAGTCGAACGATCTCAAGCGGTCCTGGTCAATACACACGAAGTGCACTAATGTGATTCTATAATCAAGACAAACTAATACCAAATCACACTACAACCATCCCGATAGAGAGTCCCCGTCTATCTCGGTTGTGAGCATATGTTTATATTTATAAGAAAATCGATAATATGATCTTTCGCGTGTTGTCGCACAACATATTATCTGCAGTATAAAGTAAGTGGACTATTGCATCTACATATAAATAAATTATAAGACGTAATCATTTGATCATATGATTATCATTTCAAATAAATTGTTATAACATTTTTCATACAAAAAGCTAGACTTTTAGTATACAATCCAACATTCACCACGTACCTGTCTCATTTAAAAATTTATTACTATACTTGTCAATTCCAAACTCGTTTATCAATACATGCAAGTTACTCTTACCCATTTAATATATTATCAGTCAAGTTCTTATTCTACTCTAAATAAATATTACAAAATACATATGAATCAAGATTGAAAATATATTTCTTTTTTTTTATGAATACTTTAATATCAAAATTTGTTTACTTATAAAATAAGAAGTTGATGACGCATTCAAACAAATTCTATAAAATTATTATTGAGCATTAACATGTATTAGTAAATAGATCACATATTCTACAAGGCAAAAGCTCCTGCGCCCCCGGGGACACGAAGGGATACTCCGTGGCCCCATGTGAACACAACTCTCCCCTGTATATTATATTTAAACCTATGTATTGCTAGGTATTTAAATTGTAAATGGGCACAAAAAGTGCAAAGACGCACGGAATGTTCTCCGTGCGCCCGGGTGCACGGGAGCCTCACTCATTCTACAATGATGTTTTATCTCATATTCCACAACTTAAATTTTTGCCACGTGTCATAATAAATGTCCAAAATTCAATACATGCCCCAAGTGTTTAATGGTCATTTAGGGTATAATTTTTTTATATTGTGAAACAACAATAAAACACCGGATGTGGAATAAGGAATTCAATTTGCATATATTAATGTCATAGAAGATACTTGCTCGATTTTTCAATGCATAATAAAAGAAAAATAGAAAACCGAACTTTAAAAAGTTATTAAATAGTGTATGGTTGTAGGGTAGATTTTAACTTTATGTGAAATTAATATGTAAAAAATGTGTTGATATATGTAAAAGTGTATTAATTGATGTGAGTGATAAGATAAGATAAGATAAGATAAGTGAAGTGAAGAATGAGATAATCAATATTAATTGATGAGGAAAAATGTATAAAAAAAAGTGAGTGAGTTTAATATTAATAGGATTTGTAAGGTATGGGGTTAGTTTATGAGATAATCAATATTAATTGATGAGGGAAAATGTATAAAAAAAAGTGAGTGGGTTTAATATTAATATAATATGATTTGTAGGTTGTATCTGAGGATAGTTTTTAAAATCTAGATGTGGACTTCGAAAATCAAATATTTTTAGTTCAGATTTAGTATTATTTATTCATTCTTTATTCTAGTTGGAGTTTAATTAAAACCAAATTACATAAATCTTACATACAATATATTGTACTCTCTTACAAGTTTTATACTCCATATTTTATATCTTTTTTTTCATAAATTTATCTTACTTTAATCTCGAAACAAACATAGATAACACTATCTTAAATCTACTTATCGCTACTCAAATAAAAAATTAACATTCCTTTAAATTTCGGGTGATTCTTGGCTAATCATGTAAATAATAATTAATATTATTTATTTATAATATTCCACATATGATTGTTGATAAGAAATAGAGAGAGGGAGTTTATTAACGGTAGTTTCAACTCCCATGTTTTGGGATTACAGACATTGCGCCATGCAGTTGTCAATATCAATCATACGCTGAAACGCGTTACGTTAAAATGCATAAAGGAGAACGCAAACTCAGGATGAGAAAATGTTTTTCCTCTCTAGTTTTCTCTCTAGTTTTCACATCAAAAATCCAGTCATCATATTCCACAATTAATACAACATCGTGGAAATTAATTAACAACCTCGTGTTGTGAGATTTGAACCATGAGATCACAGTTTATTCCGTGAGTACCAACTGGTTCGTAGATGCTCTTCCGCTGCGACTTAACCTTACGGAGAAAGGTAAGATTTCTCCCTTGCATGAATAGGGTTAGTGTTTTATGGACGTGAATTTTCCAACATTGGTATCAGAGCCAATAGTTGATACTCCGTATATTTTTCTGGAGTGAAAATTTCATGGTTTAAGTTTTCTGCCTTTTTGTGTTGAATATGCTCATTCATAATTTGTGATTAATGAAGTATGATTGTTGATTTTTGAGATGTTGACTGATCATACATATGAGTTAAAGGTAGAATTTATGAGTCCAGTGGCAATTACATGATATGACGATTTTAAACTTTAACACTCTTCATGGGTTTAATTTTTGTCAAAATTTTTGTGCATAGACAGCATGTTTTTATATATCACTGGATAGGCTTCGTCAAGAGGAGTCCGCAGTATTTTTTGTATATTTTTTGGCCTTCTAAAACTCAAGTTATAAATTTTTGAAGTAATTTTCATAATTGGGGCTAAACTGCAAAAATTCATAAAGTTTGAGGGTCTGTTCCTGAGAATTCGATAAAGGTTAGGGACCATTTAGTAATTAAAATAAATTTATGGGTAGATCGGTCAGACCAGCCCAAATCGGACTGGATCAACGAGAACCAGACCAGACCGGAGATGCACCAGATCGGGTCAGATGCAGCAGGGGACCGCCAGCAGCCGGTTGAGCGTGAGGTCCACGTGCCGGTAACCGGCCAATCCGTCAGTAGCGCATGAGGTCCACGCGCCGGTGACCGGCCAAATCGGCGGTCCACACGCGCCGAAAAGCTAACAGCCGGCAACCAACGCGTGAGAGCGCGTCCGTGCGCATGGAAGCGCGTGGAGTCTCCGGGCAGCGCGTGTCAGCATGTGGCAGGCTTTCCGGCGACTGCCGATGTTTCTCTGACTTGTTTCGATGCTTGGAGTGCAATGGTGATGTTTTCGAGAGCGTTTGAAGTCATCTTTAAGTGTGTATGTGTGGTTTTACTTCATTTTATGACATATTTGTTGAATACGAACCTATGGGGTGGCTATTTGGTTGTAATTTTTGGTAATAATGCACCTTAATATGTCATTTAATTCTAAATTCATGGTGTTAGTGTTGTTAAAATTGTTTAAACTCTTGCAGCCTATGAAAGTGGGAGCCAAAGTGAGTTGGACTTATTCACTTGTGAATATGCCTATTGCATTTTGGAAAGTTATTTCCATATGCATTATAAGGAGAGGAAATTCATGTGATATAGTTTGACTAACACTGGTGTGTTTTTGTGGTTGCTCGTTTTCTCAGAGGCATGTCAGGAAAAGGAACAATTACAGAAGAAGACATTAGGACTAAGGATGAAGTCCTCCATGAATTCTTGAATTATAAAATGAAGCCAACACACTACATAAGGGACCATGCAATTGAATTGATTGAACTCTAAAATCGATTGTTGCCTTTAATTTATAGCAACACGATTCCACGTGATAAGTATTTCGAAGTTTTCAGTCTTGAGACCTGGGCGAACACTTTGCCTCCTTACCTACAAAAGGATTTTTGGGTTCTGTGGGAGACTTATGAAGTGAAACCTAATGGTCGACAAATTATGAAAGATTTGGTCGATGCTTCTGTAGCAAGAGATAGGACACAGGCACTAAGATCAGCCTGTTTAAGGATGGGAAGGATTCGACGTTGTGATTCTTTGAGACTTAGTGGTCGAGAGAAGCATCAGATAAAGAATCCTCAAATAGATCCTGTAGGGCAAGATATCTATAGTGTGGGGACTAAGAAATTTGATTATGAGCATCGATGAAAATCTAGTGATGATAAATTAGGGAGATTAATCCGTAGATTTTCTTAATTCATTTCCATTATATTTCTAATTGGAAACTCAGGGAATTCATTAGAATTTTATGTTCATGACTTGTCAGACTTGGTGTTTTTGCTATTGTGGATGGTTGTTTAAAGTTCAATTTATTAGTGGCAGTTCAATGTTATTGTTAATTACTTGAACCTTAAATGTGTTTTACGTTTTGAAATAAGAATATAGTATTATGACACTTGATGAGATTGATGATTAGTAGTCTCCGAGCTATTTTTCGAGATCAAGTCTTGTGTTGTTTATTGAGATGTCTCTGTTTAGCTTAACGTAATACTTAATAAAACATTATTAACATACTGAATCACTTTAATCTCTATCAAAGAAATGAGCTTCGAAATCAATTGTCGCTGAGTTGAACAAAGGTGAGAAACTCAATGGTGACAATTATGACACAAGGCGTCATAAAATTTAGTATGTATTGTATGAACAAGATATATTGGATGCTATAAACCAAGTGATGGCTGATATAGGCGCGGGTTTTGTAAACCAAGGGAAAAGTGACCCAGAAGCGTACCAGGCATGGAAAAGGAAAATTCCAATGTAATGATCCATGAATGGGAGCAATATCCCACCGCACATGATATCTGGGTGTATCTGCATGAGAAGTATGGTGGTACATCAGTTACAAGGCTTAGGCAGTTGTCTATTAAGTTTACACCTACAAAAGGAAACCAGATCATAACATTAGATAACATCTCAGGGAGATGTCTAATATGATAATCGAACTTAAAACTGGCGGTCATGCTCTCTGATGAACAACAAATCCAAGCCTTGATCCGTTCTTTACCTGATCGTAGGAAACATCTCAAAGTCAACTTGACTCTCAATGAAAGCATTAAAACTTTCAATGATGTTGCTCATCATGTTGGTCTAGATGAGAGGCTTGGAGCTTCAAAGCCTTCTTCTGGGGCCTTCTATACCGGTTCTACTTCTAAGGGAGCTTTGGGCTTCAAAAGGAAAAGGAATTGGAAAGAAGGAAAGACGATCTAATGGTGATGGTGGTAAGCCTGACAATAATTCAACTACAAAAATTGATGAACGGAAAAGGGAAAACATGCGTAACAAAAAGAATAAAAAAGATAAAAGCAAGATGTCATGTTACAATTGTAGTAAGTTTGGTCATTATGCTTGTGAATGCCCTGAGCCCAAGAGGGATAAGGTGAATTCATCTTATTCTGTTTTGCGTGAAATTAATGTCTCGAGTGCTGTCTTGCTGTCTGATTCTTATCCATTATGAATTATAGAATCAGGAGCAACGGACCATGTGACGAGAGACAGAGGAGCTTTTGTAATTTTTTCGCCGTGTTCCGAAGGGGATTAGGTGGATATATGTAGGAACCAATGCATGAGTCGAAGTCAAAGGACTTGAGACTTGCAAATTGAACCTTGATGATGGTTGGGCCTTTATCCTACATAGCGTTCTATATGCTCCAGAGAATTACGCGAAATTTAATTTCTGTTTCAGTTTTACTAATTTAGGTTATAATGTAATATTCACAAAAGCGCTGTGGTAATTAGCATTAATGATACTTGTTATGCATCTGGACATATAACTGATGGCTTTATGGTTTTAAATTGTAATAGAATGACGTTTAGTTATTATGATGATTATTGATATTCGCTAAATGCTCGTTCTTATAGTAATGCAATGTGAATGATGATGTTTGACATGCTAGATTAGGTCATATTGGGCAAGATATGATGAATAGACTTGTGAAAGAAGGATTGTTGAATTTTTCTTCTAAAGTCGAATTATCTAAATGCGAACATTGTCTTGCTGGCAAAATGACTAGAAAACCTTTTGGTAAAGCTATTAGGTCTGAATCTTCATTAGAAGTCATCCATTCCAATATATATGATCATGTAAATGTGAGAGCACAACATGGAGCTCACTATTTCATTACGTTCATTAATGATCATTCACGTTTTGGATATGTCTATTTGATATCTCAAAAGTCTGAAGCATTGGATTGTTTTAGACGATACTAAAGTAAAGTTGAAAATTAAAAAGGCAAATCTATTAAAGTTTTAAGAACTGATAGAGGACATGAATATCTATCAGAATAATTCAAGGAATTTTGTAATGAAAAGGGTATAATCCGACAATTAACTGTTCCTTATATATTTCAACAAAATGGTGTAGCTGAAAGAAGGAATAGGACTTTGTTGGAGATGGTTAGTTCCATGATGGCACAAGCTAATCTACCAATCTCTTTTTTTGGAGATGCGTTACTTACGGTAGCTTATGTGCTTAATCGCGTGCCTTCTAAGTCAGTTGCTTTGACTCCATATGAACTTTGGACGGGTAGAAAACCTGACTTGAGTAACCTTAGAGCTTGGGGGTCAGCAGCTTACGTACATGATTCATCGAGTCATTATGGAAAGTTGGGTCCTTGAGGTAAAAAGTGTATCTTCATAAGATACTACGAACATTCTAAGGGTTACGTGTTCATAGGAGATCAGGATGGGAGCTTAACTGAGATAAAATCATGTAATGCTCATTTTCTGGAAACGGAATTTCTTAGTAGAGGGGGCATCAGGGATGCCGAACCTATTTTCGAGGTAGTAGAAAACTAATATCCAAAAGGCTCCAAGTGGGAGTAGTAGTTTAGCTGATTGTGTGGATCTTGATAGATATTTACCGATTAAGAATCAGACGATTCCCAATGAGAGTATTTTGTCTACAGAAGATTATCAACAGCTATCTCGGAAAAGTTCTAGGAAACATGTGTCCAAAAGACATTATGACACCAGAAAATTGAGATGTTTCTCCTATTGATGAGGAAGAGCCCAAAAATGTTAGAGAAGCCCTGACTTGTCAAAAAAAGGAGAAATGGATGAAAGAGAAGATGGAGTCTATGGAGTCAAATCAAGTCTGGGAATTTGTAGATCTTCTGAAGGGACGCAAGGCAATTGGGAATAAATGAATACTCAAAATCAAGAGAAAGGCTCAATAGAGAGGTACAAAGCTCGTCTGGTGGAAAAAAGGTTATACTCAACAAGAGGGTATTGACCATGAAGAAACTTTTTCACTTGTGGTGAGGTTTGCCTCGATTCATCTAATGTTGGCTATAGTGGCTAGTATGGATTTAGAGTTACACAAAATGGATGTTAAGACCGCATTTCTCAATGGAGAATTAGAAGAAAAAATCTGCATGCAACAGCCTGTAGAATTTATTCTTCAAGGTCAAGAGGATAAAGTTTTTAGATTGAAGAAGTCGATCTACGGACTCAAACAATTCTCTAGACAGTGGTATTTGAGGTTTCACCCTACGATCATCTTATATAACTTTGTTATGATAAACAAATATCATTGTGCTTACGTTAAACGGTCCAATGGTTGTTTTGTGATTCTATCCTTGTATGTGGACGACATACTACTAACTGGAAATAATAAAGTGTATCTTGAAACTATAAAAGGATGGTTGCCTTCAAATTTCGAAATGAAAGGTATAGGTGAAGCAGAGTACATACTTTGGAGTGTAGATCCATAGGGATTGTTCAAAAAAATTATTGGGTTTGTCTCAAGAGACTTACATCAAGAAACTTTTAGAACGGTTCAAGATGGACACCTGCAAACCTATAGATACTCCCATTGTGAAAGGCGAATCATTAATTCAGCAAATGTGTCCCAAGACTCAAGATGAAAAGAATGAAATGACCAGAGTACCATATGTTAATGTGATTGACTGCAGACTATTCTCTCTGTTATCAATGGAATAACAGTACACTGAATGGGTATATAGACGCTGACTGGAGTGGTGATTTAGATAAATGTAAATCAACTCCCGGTTATGTCTTCTTGCTCAACAATGGAGCAATCTCATGGTGTAGCAAGAAACAGACTTGAATAGCACTGTCCACTAATGGAAGCCGAGTTTGTGGCATGTCCGTTTGCAGTTCAAGAGGCTATTTGGTTGAGAAGATTCATGAAATATTTGGAGATCTCAAACACTCCAGTGGGAGCTGTTTTAATTAATGGTGATAATCTGGCGGTTATTACTTACACAATAGACCCCAAATATCATGGAAAAATCAAACACATTGACATGAAGTTCAACTTTGTTAAAGATATTTCTAACAAGAAGAAAGTGATTCTAAGTTACTTTTCTACTCGTTTGATGTTAGCAGATCTTTTTACCAAACCAATTCCTAGAGATGTATACATAGGACATGTAAAGGGATTAGTTTTGGGAAGGATCTAAAACGATGTATTGAATATGTTAATGTATGTTAATGAAATGGTTAATGGCTTAACTATTTATATATGTTTTATTAATTATAATAGTATGTCGGCAAGTTATGATTATCTCTCTCATACAAGCAATCGCCTCTGGCTCAGTGCGAGCGCAGAGATGAGATTACAATAGCTAATGTAATCGGGATAGATTTCGTCCTCCAACTTGTTGTAAATCTAAATCGACGGAGATCCTATACGTTGGAGGAAGGATATTTGGGTTAAGTGTATGAGACACACTTGAACTTTGATTTACACGATGTCTAAATTAGATGAATACGACATACGCTTTCTTGGAAGGAAGTTAAAGACATTGTGACATGTGTTTTAGGAAAACGACATGTGCTAAGTTGACCCTAATAGGATTGAGAGAATTATCCCTATTTTCTCAAAAGTATGAGTCTTTATCTATTGGTTACCCTTATGACTTTCTACTATATTCTAAGTCTTCACTTTGGTGTTGCTACTTTAGCATGTTATCAAAGAGCTATGGTTAGTAATGGCGATGCTGTACATGTCTAAGAAAGCAGCTATAGTGGGAGACTGTAGATACTTAGTGAGATGGGAAAAACGTCTTAATTTAACATATATTATTGTGATTCATTGACTAGTCAATCAAGCAGGGTCTTGATTATGAATACATAGTAATTTGCAAAAAGGTTGAATATGCTCTGATAAGTCCAGGAATTGAAAAGAGATATATCAACTTATGGTTAATGTTCAAGAGTTCTTGGGTATAGCGAGTTTGTTGAGTTTCATTGATAAGTCACACGATGTATTAATATGTGCAAGAATATGATTCATGAAGAAATTAAGTCAGGCGACTTTTGACTTCATATGTGAGTGGGAGATGTAAATAATAATTAATATTATTTATTTATAATATTCCACATATGATTATGGATAAGAAATAGAGAGAGGGAGTTTATTAACGGTAGTTTCAACTCCCATGTTTTGGGATTATAGACACTGCACCATGCAATTGTCAATATCAATCATACGGTGAAACGCATTACGTTGAAACGCATAAAGGAGAACGCAGACTCAGGACGAGAAAACATTTTTCCTCTCTTAATTTCTCTCTAGTTTTCACATCACAAATTTAGTCATCATATTCCAAAATTAATACAACATCGTGGAAATTAATTAACAACCCCGTGTTGTGAGATTTGATCCATGAGATCACAGTTTATTCCGTGAGTATGTTCTTAATCGTATTTTTAGTAAATGTGAAAGAGTAAGAGACTCTATCGTCGAATAAACGCGTGATCAAGTACAAAATTTATAGTAATAACGTCCCAAGGGAAATAAAACTTAGGTTTGTATCCAGATTTTCCATTGATTTGTGCTTTGTAAGGATGATAGATTGTAGATGTTGTATTTAAGACAATTATTAAATTCTCTACTCAACTAACTAGAATTGAAACTAATCAAAGTAAATGATATAATAACAAACAAATGACGAATGGATGTAGGTAGAATTCACTTGAGAAGAGAGCAAGGCTAATCATACTCATGGTTAAGACTTGAGCTAGATATGCAAAACTTTTGATGGTAATTTTCATTAACTTGTGGATTAAAATCAATCACAATTTTACCCCTAGTCCCTATGGTCAAGACAACTAGGTTCTCGACTCTTTTACAAGCCTAAATCTCTTAAGATTGGTCTTAATCTCAATTCCCTTAAGGTACTATGATCTTAAGTTGGTTCTTTTCACTCAATTTCTTAAGTGTCCCTATATGAATGTTCTAAGCTTAAGGAGGGTATGACTTACCTCCCCTTATACTAACTTGCATGCACAATTCAATGTATGATTCAATTAAACATCCACTCACAACATTGGAATGACCATCCTAATACTATGAATAGAAGATTTAATCACACAAATATTAAAATGAAACATGATTGATATATCATAAAAGGAAATCCACAAATCAATTCAAATCATTACTCAAGTTCTACATATCTAACCTTTACCTCAACCATTCATATGATTAGCCCTACTATAGGACTAGCCACTAAACGTGGTGATTAATTCAATACAAATCAAGATTTGCTCCATTTGAGCCATAATAAGAAGAAATTCAACAATTGGAAAGTAGATTGGCTTCCCTTAAATGGAAAGACCTCTCCTCCTCTTCAATGTATCAAACTCTTCAATCCTTGATGATTCAATCTGTAACAGCAAATTTCGTATTTATAATGAAATAAATATGGAAATTGGGTACAAAGATAATTTTTAGATGGATTTAATTTGGAGAAAATGTAAGTGGGTTATAATCTCAATCAATCCTCTGATTCTTCTCTTGAACCAATTTGGTTTGACTTGACTTTGACTTAACTTGTGTTTGTTGACTTTGTTGACAGGTGTGTGTTGAGCTGGATCTTCAAATGAAGCTTGTCCGAGCTCGATTGTGTAGTCTTGAACGTTGATCCAGAGGCGTTGAACCTTTGTTCGGATTTAACGTTGACTGGAGAGCTTTCTACGAGGAACGCTTGATCAGGGGGACTTGGAGCCTTGATCCCGGATTGGTGGTCGTTCTTGAATTGAAGCTTGCATAAAGATGATCTTGAGCTTTTCTTGACTTGAGGCTTGAAGATCGAAGGCCGTTCTTGGTTTGAAGCTTGAAGATGTTTGAATTTGTTCTTTACTTGGAGCTTGAAGACTTTGAAGATTTGCTTTTAGATCTTCGACTTAAAGCTTGAAGATGCTTGAATATTGCTTGAAGCTTGAAGACTTGAAGTTGGCTTGAAGATCTTGAGGGTCTTGAAGCTTGAAGATGCTTGAAGATCTTCAAGGACTTGGAGCTTGAAGATCTTCAAAGATCGCTTGAAGACTTGATCTTGAAGACTTGAAGGCTGCTTGAAGACTTGAAGGTTGAAGACTTGAAGGTTAAAGACTTGAAGATCCTCGAACGTTCTTCGCTTGGAGCTTCGAAGATTTGAAGATCGCTTGAAGACTTGAAGATCCTCGAACGTTCTACACTTGAAGATCCTCGAAGATCGCTTGAAGATTTGAAGATCCTCGAAGGCCTTGAGCTTGAAGACTTTGAAGATGCTTTGAAGATCGCTTGAAGACTTGAAGATCCTTGAACGTTCTTCGCTTGGAGCTTCGAAGATTTGAAGATCACTAGAAGTTCTTCGTTCGTTCTTTACTTGAAGCTTCGAATACTTGAAGATTTGAGGGAGCGATGCTCGTGTTCTCGATCTCTTCAAGAGCGTCTTGTCTTCAGCTGATCCAATCCCCAAATGAAGGGGAGAAGACCCCTTTATATAGATGAGAAATGAAGATGCAGGCCACATTTGGGCCTTACTTTACGGGCTTGGACCTTCAACTTGCTGGACCATAATCAGGCATATTTAACTTTGGCCTAATTTAATTTACATGGGCTTATTTGACTTGGGTCAGACCTCATTTAATTTGGGCTTAGTTGACTTGGGTCAGACCTCATTTAATTCAAGCCCAATTAATTTGTTGGGCTCAAATTAATTATCAATTATTTATTAATTTATTTTTAAGGAATTAATTTATTTAATTCCATAATAAATTAATATTTAATCAATAAAATTCACGTGTCGCCATTTAATTGGACCGTAAATTTTAATTGCTTACAAATACCCCTTTTACGACGGACATTATGTCTTGATGTGAAGGAATCGCAAAAAATATATATATTTTTTTTTAAAACCTCAATTATTTCCATGTGCATTTGATTCTTGATTCCTTCTCCTACCGTAAGATTCCAAACTCTTGCTTCTTTTCTTTATTCTCAAATCATTATGGGTCCCAACACCTCCCACTTCCCACGCTTTCAATACTTCAAAATCTCAATTATTTCCATAACTTGTTGGCTTCTCATTATATAATGAGATACTTGGTGTATCTGATTTCTTCACTCAACTTAAGAATCAAAATTCTTGCTTCTTCCCTGCAGATTTTCTTGGAAGATCATTGTAGCATTTCATTCAATACCACAGACTCATTACTCGTTGCCAAGGTAAGCCATCAATTTTACTGTCTTTAATTCACTTCTGTCATTTATCATACATGATCCTACACCCATTACTTTAAACATAACTCAAAACATGCTTGAATGTTTGAATCATCACACCATCTTATACTTGCTTATAAGAACATATACTATTTCGAATACTCCCTGTGTAATTCCAATAAGTTGGGTCGATGATGTGACTGGCGAGAAGGACGCCATAAATCTGGTGGTGGATTTGATGAGAGCAACGAAGTGATGATGGGCTTGCAACAACCTCACCTGTGGTGGATTCGCAATTTCAATGGCAATGGACAAGCGGCATCAATCCGTCGGTGAAGATTGCTGATGAGTGACTCCTTGACGGCTTGTGGCATCCCGAGCGTGTGTAACTGCCGACGGAGAGCCAGTCCGAAGAAGATCCAACAACAAGGCGTGCTGAGTGGAATTTGCCGTGGCGGTCAGCTCCGGTGAGGATGTGTACGAGTGCCTCGGCAGATGGTGGTTGCAAGTGCTTCCGGCAGCTGGAGGTTGACAACTGGGGGTGTGCGGCGGATTCGAAGTGGTGGCGACGGCATTCTGGCGAGGTGATAGTGGCGACGGACAGCGGGTGGGATTCAGTGCGGCTGGAGTGCTGACTGCTGAGTGCGATGATACGGAATATCCAGCGGCCGATGATTGAGGAAAAGTGGCTGGCGGTAGCGCTTTGAAGCGGCAATCCAGGCTTTCTAGTGGTGATTCCTTCCAGCGAAGTGTGCTACGATGCGGCTTCTGTCGAGGGGAGTAACAGCATCACCGCCTCCAGCGTGGACGGCAGCCGTTTCGTGAAGATGAAGGTACGACGAACTTTTCCAGCAAGGCACGGAACAGGTGGCGGCAGCGCGGGCTCCGGCGTCGGATTGAGGGCGAGGTGTTGCGGCAGCAGCAAAGAGTCGAGAGGTGGTGCGGATCCGGCGTAGTGGAGGCTGGCGAAGGATTCCAGACGGTTGCTTCGTGTGGCGGAATTGACGGGCACCGCGGCTGCTGGCGATTTGCAGCGGCGGCGGATGAGAAGAGAAGGGGCAGGGCGGCAAGCGGCGAAGGCAACGGCGATGCGGTCCAAGCTTCTATGATGGTATGTTGGTGGCTCCTCTCGGCTGCGAACGGCGTCGGCAAACTGATGCAGTGGATGGAGATGCAACAGCTTTGGCAACGAGCAACAATGATGAACAAGTAATTGACAGCAGACGGCAATGGTATTCGGATATCAACCCTCGCAGCGGGTCTGCGCTTCGAAGCGACTGCTTCCGGGCGACTGAGATGGCAGTAAATGTGTTCTCCGGCGAACGGCCATCAACAGCGACGGGCAGGCGGCGGCTTTGACGTGGAGCAGCTTTCTCGGTGATGGTGGCGTCGACAATCCGGCGAGGATGAGCGTGATTCCGGCAACATGCGACGGTCAGAGCTGCAGAAAAGATGGCCGTTGGTGGTGGTCGTTGCGGAAAGAAGAGACGGCGGTGCGCGGTTTGCAGCGGGGTCGGCGGTTGACCTCGGCGGACGGCGGCCTTGTGTGGCGGAAAGAAGAGGCGGCGGCGCCGGGGAGAAGAGCATGACGGAGCGACAGTAACCGATCTGGCGGCAACTGGTTTATTGACGACATTTGAAGCTTGAGCAGAATCGTCTCTATTTTCTATTTTTGGAAGAAGTGAGAGAAAACTTTGCTGTTGAAACACGTGATCACATCCTTTAATTAGGAACTTGGGAGGAGAGAGAAAAAGCTGATATATGAGTTGATTTGTTGGCAGCAAGCTTACTCACGTTTTCTCTTCCTTGGGAAAATCAATTGGCCCTTTGACTTTTCTTGGTTTCCAATTTGATCATAGACCAAATAAATTTATTATTTGGGCTTCAAAATGATTAAAATCATTCCACTTGGAGAAGTTGGGCTTGCAACAATACTCTTTCATTAATTTGGGCCATGGACTTTATTCCATACATTGATTTAATTTTATTTATGTGCTTCAATTCTTTTCAAATTTAATTCATAATTTTAAGTTTATTAAACTTAAATATGAATTAATTTAAAAACTCCTTTTAGCATTTTGAACTTCACTTTTCATGGGTCTTTAATTTATAATTTTTAACTTAATAATTTATTGATCTCATAAATTTATTTTGGGCAATTTAATTATTTAAATTCATAAATTTTTAAATTAACTTTCGCCATTTTTCTTTTCCTTATGGATATTTATCCTTGTCTTTTACAGTAGACTCGACTTCAAGATGATCCAATTTATAAGTGAGAAGACGTCCTCCACAACACGTGAATTGGTGATTTTTAACACTGGGCGCCAGCAAGACAAGACTCGTCTTTTGGTTGAAAGACCTCTTTTGGGCAAGCTTATAGAGAAACCCTCTCACGAGAGTGAATTTGGAATGACGGGATGGACTAGAGATATGTACTTGGATAAAATCAAAGTATCGATCTTGAGAGGAGCCCATCACGTCAAGGAGAATCCAAGTGCAGCTCCGTTGCACACATTGGGGCGCCAGATAATCTCTAACAACGCAGCATGGGGACAATCAGTCGAGTTCCTTGGTGCTTCCACTACATTAAAGGGTACTAGGATTGGACTGAAAATGTCCTAAGTCGTTGCTACTCTGTTCTTTGGGAAATAAAGCTCTACCATTCAGTTTTAGCATCTCTGTTCATGTATGATTGCAGTTGTGAGATAATCAAAGCCTTTTGTGAGGCGTGGTGCCCTGCCACCAACACTTTGCTGACGTCCTTTGGGGAAATGTCAATCTCCTTATGGGATTTGCATAGCGGGGTGGGACTACCATTGGCTGGTCATTTATACGAGGAGGTGGTGTCTGACAAGCCTAAACTTTCAATGAGTTAGACGCCAATCGTGTACGTATCCCGTCTAGTTGTCGACACTTACTACATGCTTATCATAAGCTTCGTAGTAATACAGATAGTGAATCTGTTTCACTTACTGAATGGGTAGTGTTTTGGTTTCACAAGACTGCAAAGCATAAGCGACCTCCACCTCGTACCGAGAAGAAGAGCAAATCACGTCTTAAGAATACTTATAATCCGAAGGGAGCCATTGGAGATCATAAGAAATGGACAACAGCGGATATGGTTCTATTTGCGGAACTTAGCATTGCTGAATCACAACAAGAGGAGACATACTTAGTTGCTCATATAGCCTGTTGGCTTTGCTCCTTTGTCTTTCCTAGTGACGAGGTAGATTTGATACGCCCCGGCACTTTCAAGGTAGCGAGCTTGCTAGCTACGAAAAGATCAGTTGGTCTTGTCGTTTTGGTGTTAACAAGCATTTACAGGGGTTTGAATAAGATTTCAAATGCGCTACGGCCCTCTGAAGTTAAATCAACATTCCCAATACACTTTGTGTATGCTTGGTTGGCTCAATATTTCAACACTTATCATGTAGTCCCACATGAGTTGACCAAACCCTCCATGGTGATGTATTCCGGGGAAAATGGAGCGAAGTATTTTGATCAGATCGACGCTCGTAAAAGGCTTCAAGTAAGAGATACTGCTACTTTATCCTACAACGTCCGTCAGGCTCCAATGTCATTTGTTGACCATGATAAGACATCTTGGCGCGATTGGGCCTACTTCGTTGCAATTCGCACTAATTATCTTACTCTGCGACAAAATAAAGTATTTCTTGTTGAGCCCTATAGTCCTCATCGATTTAGTCGCCAGTTTGGGTTTTATCAAGATATCCCGGGATGAATGCAAACAAACCTCCGTGAAGTCTTTTTAGAACAAGGACTTCGGTATTGGAGACAATGCACCTTACGCAACTCTCGCTCCACAGCCTCTTGTCCATTCGCTCCTCCAGGATTCAGAAGATTTTTTACGCCCGAATATAAAGAGTGGTCGTCCCAAGCCATGGCAATTATTTTATAGATCATGTAACAAGTTTAACTGAAGTTGTCTCAGAACGTGTTTTAGAAGAAAGCCTTGATGTTGGTGATGATGTTGGCAATGTCGGGAATGAACAGGATGTCTTTCGGTCAAAAGTTCTTCCTTATCGAGAACCAATTTATTCTATGTTTTCCCTTGTATTGAATCTTTTAATGACTTTATCAATAAAGTTCATTCTTTCCTATTCTTTACTCTTCTTGGCTTGTCATTATTGCATTTCTTCTTCAACTCCTTACATTTCATGCTTTTACTTGCTGCATTTATGCATCAACTCTTTTATTTCTCTCATAAACTTGATAGGAATATCTTGAATCACGACTGAACTTAGCGAGCTACTAAGCTACCTACGTACCCCTTTTTTTTGCAGAGGATCAAGTCATTACATAGTTCAAAGGGACATAGTTTTGATTTGGATGGGGGGTTGTTGTGCACAGTTTATACTCATGCGGGCCAGGAGTTTGTCGTACACAGTTTATACTCATGCGGACCAGGAGTTTATCGTACACAGTTTATACTCATGCGGACCAGAAGTAACATGCAGTTTAGGCTCGTGCGTCATGAAGCATTATGTAGACAGTTTATGCTCATGTCAAGGAGCGTCATGTTTGAATTCGTTTACGCGTAGTAGCGTTTCAATAATTTCCTATTTATGGGGCTAATATTTACGTCATCTTCTGATATCAGCTTGTAGGCGCCATTTGTGTATATTTCTTTTACAACTTGGGGCCGTCCCATTTGGGTAGAAATTTATTCCCGACTCGATGTGTGACCACAATAGGTCTTTTCACGGCAAGCACCAAATCACTAACTTGAAAAGAACGTACTTTTACCCTTTTGTTGAACGTTCTGGATAGGCGAGATTGGTAACACTCAAGTCTTTATTGTGCTTCTAGCCTCTTTTCATCTAACGCTTCCAATTCTTGAAGACGCAACTTTGCATTTTCCTCTTCGGTTAAGCCTTCTTGTAAGGCAATCCTCAAAGATGGGATTTGCTTCTCAAGTGGCACAACAGCCTCAACACCATACACTAAGGAATACGGAGTAGCTTGAGTAGGTGTTCTATAGGTGGTGCGGTATGCCCATAGAGCTTCGTTTATTCTTTCATGCCAATCCCGTTTCGACTTGGAGACCACCTTCTTCAATAGACTGCACAAGGTTTTGTTGAATGCTTCGGCCAGACCATTAGCAGCTGCGTTATACATTGACGACTTTCTTTGTTTGAAGTCGAACTTCTCGCACAACTTATCGATCCAACTGTTGCTAAATGGCTTCCCATTATCTGTGATGATGTAGCGAGGAACACCGTATCTGTAAATGATGTTGATCCGAATGAAATTAGCAACATTTTCCTTCTTCACTTCCCTCAAAGGCACAACTTCGGCCCATTTGGATAAGTAATCGGTGGCAGCAAGAATGTAGAGATGACCACAAGAAGATTTTGTGAGAGGCCCACCATATCTAATCCTCACGCATCAAAAGGCCATGAAGCGACTGTTGGGTGCAGAGGCTCCGGAGGTTGATGAATCAAATTCCCATGGAACTGACAGGCTTGACATTTTTGCGCATACTCCATGCAATCTTTTACCATTATTTGCCAATAGTAGCCCATCTTTTTGATTCGGAAGTGTAGCTTCGGCCCAGACTGATGAGCACCGTAAATACCGGAATGAGCTTCATCCATTGATTGAACAACTTCTCCTTTACTTAGGCATCTCAAGAAAATTCCATCAAATGATCTTCTATACAGTGTGCCTTTGAAGTAAATAAATCGAGGTGCCCGATGCAGAATATCAACCCTTTGGCATGGATCATTTGGCAATTTATCATACTTCAGATAATCCACGAATGGTTGGCGCCAATCCTCTTCTTCAATTTCGAAAACTTCCACCAAGTGATTTTCAACTTCTTCATAATCATCATCCTCGAATATTGGTGGACAACCTAACTTTTATACACTGCAATTTGAATTTGCGCCTTTGGCATAGCTATGGTTGATGCTAGCTTGGCGAGGGCGTCAGCTTGCTTATTCTCTCTTCTGGACAGATGTTTAATATCAACATCACCTAGTCAACCTATCAGCTTTTGAGCATACTTGTGGTATGGGAGCAATTCGGGCTTCCTTACTTCATACACTCCGAGTAATTGATTTATCACAAGCAGCGAATCACCATACATCTTAAGGTGTAATTGCTTTATGTCAACGGCCATTTCTAAACCAAGTATGAGTGCTTGATACTCGGCCACATTGTTAGAGCAATTTTCTGTTAAGGAAAATGAGAATGGCAAAACTTCACCACTGGATGTTACAAACACGACTCCAGCACCGGCTCCTTCTCTATGAGATGCTCCATCAAAGTACATCTTCCAAGGAGAAGCTATTCTACAGCGAAAGCATCTTCATTAGGAAGTTCATCGGATAGTTCCCACTCAGTAGACATCGGATGATCAGCTAGAAAGTCTGCCAACACTTGTCCTTTTACAGCTTTCTGAGGGACGTATATGATCTCAAACTATTGAAGTTGAAGATACCACCTTGCAAGCCGATCAGAGAGTATTGGTTTTGACATGACAAACTTTAATGGGTTGACTTTTGAAACTAACCGAACCGTGTGAGCTTGGAAGTAATGCTTCAACTTTTGAAAAACGAAGATAAGAGCTAAGCAGATCTTCTTAATAGGCAAATATTTCAACTCATTCGGAGTCATGGTTCTACTTAAGTAGTAGAGAGCAATTTCCTTACCATCATCATTCTCTTGTGCAAGTAAAGCTCCCACAGAACGCTCTTGAGTAGCTAAATAAAGAATTAATGGACGTCCGGTTATTAGTGCACCCAACACTGGTGCCTTCATCAAGTATTCTTTAATGCTATTGAAAGCATTATTGCAAGCTTCATCCCACTTAAATATGTTGCCTTTCTTCATGAGATGACTGAATGGTTGACATCGGCCTGCTAAATTTGATATGAATCTTCTTAAGTAGGCTAACTTTCCTTGCAGACTTTTGAGTTCATGTATATTCCGCGGCACATGCATCTTCAGGATTGCTTGGATCTTTGCCTTCTCAATTTCAATTCCCCGACGATGAACAATAAATCCAAGAAATTTTCCAGATGTAACTCCAAAGGCGCACTTGAATGGATTCATCTTAAGTTGAGGTTCTCTTAGCCGTTCAAACACTTGCCTTAAATCATGGAAATGATTTTTCTTCTCCTTTGTTTTCACCACAATGTCATCAACATAGCATTTGATATTCTTATGGAGCATATCATCGAATATCTTCTGCATGGCTCGCTGATAAGTGGCGCCAGCATTCTTCAAGCCGAATGGTATGACATTGTAGCAATATATTCCTTTCGGAATGCGAAAGGCTGTCTTCTCTTGATCTTCTGGAGCCATGCTAATTTGATTGTAACCAGATGACCCATCCATGAAAGACATGACTTCGTGCCTCGTGGTTGCATCAATCATGAGTTCAGCAATCGGCAACGGAAAATCATCTTTTGGACATGCCAAGTTAAGGTCACGGAAGTCAACACATACTCTGAGCTGCCCATTTGTCTTCCTTACTGGCACAATGTTGGAAATCCATGTGGGATACTTAACTTCTCTTATTTTTCCTGCTTCAAGAAGCTCATTAATTTCATTTTCAATTAATGGAAACAACTCTGGTCGAAATCGTTGTTGCATTTGTTTAACTGGTCGAGTTCCCTTCTTGATTGACAAGTGATGCACTGCGATCTTTGGATCTAGACTTGGCATTTCTTTATGCGACCATGCAAAGACATCTCTGAATTCCCGCAAAAGGCTGATATATTGTTCTTCTTCCTCAACACCTATCAGGGCACTTATGTATGTAGGACGTGGTTTGCTTGCATCACCTAAATTGATTTCTTTCAACTCATCAACAGTGGCCTTCACACCCTCCTCAAATTGGGGAGGGGCATCCTCGGCATCCACTTCCTCCACTTGAGAATCCTCAAGAGCAGTGATATGGTTGGTGAAAGCTACACTTTCTTTATCATCATCAATGTCCTCTTTAATAAAGACAATTGTCTACATCTTGGCTTTCAACACTCTTCCACATGAGACTGTCAAAATATTTCGTTTCTTCATGCAAGAAGGAATTCGATTCCGGAGTTTTGGAATGCTAGGAGACTTGAAATTACTTTTCTTCTCACACTTGTTCTTCTCACACGGTCCGAGCCTTTCGAAAACGTTTCCAAGCCTCTCGAAGACAGAGCTTTCCTTAATCTTCCTTACTCTTTCATCAAACATGTCTTTTGTGGATGAAGTTTCTCCCTCTGTGATATAATTTGCATTTGCTCTTCTAATTGCTATGCGGACTGGCTTTTGAGGGACATATCCCAAATCTGGCTTAGCATTCTTGACAGTGTGGCCACTATTTTTCAACATCTTCTGAATAGCACTGAGCCCATGTTCAGATGAGCTGATAGTCTCTTGAGGCAACTTGCTTGTCATCGATTTCTCCTTCGGCTTATAACCAGCATTCTTGAGGAGTTTGAAAGCTTGTGGGCCATATGACTTGGCTATTTCTGCTTCAAATACTTCACCGTGTTCGGTCTTTGCTCCTTTAACAGGACGTACGAAATCTTTTGAGTGGAGGAGAAGAAGTCTTACCTTCATCAATTTTTGTTAAAGGCAATGTCAACTCTTCCAATGCCTCAAGCTTCTCTTTGTTCTTCTTGAGAGCATTAGATGATGTGCTACCTTCATCTTTTACTTGTTTACTGTCCCCATCATTTTGTGCTGGGGCTTCTTCGTGCTTCACTTCCTTTGTATTCTTAAAGAAATACTTAGCATCTGCAAAGTAAGCTTCAGCTTCAGTAAACGGCTTATCATCACCGAACACCCTTTTCACGTTGTTGCCTTCACTATATTTGAAGCTCTGGTGTAATGTAGAAGGGATCACACCATTCTCATGCAGCCATGGACGCCCCAAGAGCATGTTGTATGAAGTTTTTGCATCAGTGACGTGGAAGAGCACCGTTGATTTCATCTCATCAATCATTAAATCAAGAACAATCGTGTCGAGAGTTCTTTGCCCTTCATGGTTGAACCCTTGGATCATCAATCGGCTATGGTTGAGTTCATCCGCTGGTATTTCTAACTTCTTCAACATCCTTAAAGATAGGATGTTCACTGCTGAGCCTCTGTCAATAAGTATACGCTTTACTTGCAACCCTTGTGTATAACCAGTTACAAATAGAGGTCGGTTGTGAGGCTGTGAACCCAACAACATGTCTTCATCTGTGAAGGTCACCTTCATAGAGTAAGCCTTTTCCTTGTCCTCAACTCGTTCATCTTCACTGCCCTCCTCACTCATCACATGACATGAGCTTTCATTATGAACTTCTTTTATAGAAGCGAAGTTTGCAGCTGCTTCATCCTCCAACACAATTTTCCCTTCCTTGGCCAGCTGCATGATCTTTTCCTTGAAGATGAAGCAATCATGAATGGGATGGCTAACCAATCTATGGTACTTGCAATATTTTGGGTCATTGGTTCGATTGGCTTCCTCTGGGCGCTTCATCTCAGGGAGTTCAATGAGTTTATCTTTTATCAGATCATCGAATATGCCAGAAACATCAGAGTTCAGGAATGGATACTCTTTTTCTTGCATCTCCTTCAGGGTTAACCTTCTTTGCCCCCATTCTTGAGCAACTTGCTTTCCTTTGTCTTTCTTATCATCTCCACCTTTTCGAACCTTGAAAATAACAGTGTTTGTGGCCATTGATTCTTTATTAGAGTTCCTGGCATAAGGCTTGCCCCCTTTCTCGGCTTCTTGTCTATCTCTGGACTTGTAAGAATTCGACACTGGTGAGTGTTTGATTCCACTAGCAGCTATGCTCAGTTCCATATCATGAGCTCTCGTAGCCAACTCCTCAAAAGTTTTTGGTTGAATCCTTTTGAGTATATAGAGTAAATTCCATTCCATCTCTTGGATGCACATTTTGATAGCAGACTCTTCGGATAATCGGTCCTTGCAATTTAAACTCAAATTTCTCCATCGATTAATATAATTAATCACAGGCTCTTCCTTCAATTGGCGAGTATTAGTTAGCTCAGTCATGCTAACGGTTCTCCTCGTACTGTAGAAACGATTGAGAAATTCATGCTCCATTTGTGCCCAACTATCAATGGATTCAGGCTGCAAGTCGATATACCAGCCAAAGGCATTTCCTTTGAGAGAGCGAACAAATTGCCTCACCATATGGTCTTCATAAGTACCAGCATTATTGCATGTCTCAATGAAGTGTACCACGTGTTGTCTTGGATTTCTCTTGCCATCAAATTGTTGGAATTTGGGAGGCTGATAGCCAGCTAACATTTTTAAGTTATTCAATCTTTTTGTGTATGGCTTAACATAAGTGATAGTAGACTTAGAAGTCTCCTCAAACCTCTCCTTTATTGTTCCAAGTTTAATGTCCTTCAGTTGATCTACTTGGAAAATTCCATCAGTCGAAAATTGTACTCCCCTTTCGATTTGCTCTTTTTCAGTAGCTTGGCTCCTTGTATCTTCGTCCACCTCACTATCATCCACAACTCCTTTTCTGTTTACATGACTAGTCTCCGCAATGTCTCTCTTTTCCATCAATTGGGAGATCTTTGTGTCTTGAGCCTCTATGTGCTTTGTGAGCCCTTCAATAGCTTTCATCATGTTTGCTAGTTGTTCCTCAATGGTTGTAGTGCCTACCATCATTACTAGAGTTGTACTTGAGTCAGATGAAGAGTGTGAGCATGCAGAGTCTTCATCACTATCTTCCTTCAGGGATGGCTGTTTTCTTAAAGCCTCTTTGTCCGAAGAATTAGATTCAAAGGGGCCTCCGACTGAGCTTTCTTTGACATACTCCTTATGACAACAGCAACGTATTCATTTAATGAATCGAAGAGCTTGGAAGTGGCCGTCCTTCCCACTGTAATCTTAACAGGAGTCATGTTGTATTTTCAAGCTTGTAGAGAGAAGAGATGAGAGGTACAGATGATCCCACCGGGCGTGCCAAAAATTTGTAATAGCAAATTTCTTATTTATAATGAAATAAATACGGATATTGGGTACAAAGATAATTTTTAGATGGATTTAATTTGGAGAAAATGTAAGCTGGTTACACAATCAATCATCTGATTCTTCTCTTGAACCAATTTGGCTTGACTTGATTTTGACTTAACTTGTGTTTGTTGACTTTGTTGACAGGTGTGTGTTGAGCTGGATCTTCAAACGAAGCTTGTTCGAGCTCGATTGTATAGTCTTGAACGTTGATCCGGAGGCGTTGAACCTTTGTTCGGATTGAACGTTGACTGGAGAGCTTTCTACAAGGAACACTTAATCTGGGGGACTTGGAGCCTTGATCCCGGATTGGTGGTCGTTCTTGACTTGAAGCTTGCCTAAAGATGATCTTGAGCTTTTCTTGACTTGAGGCTTGAAGATCGAAGGCCGTTCTTGGCTTGAAGCTTGAAGATGTTTGAATTTGTTCTTTACTTGGAGCTTGAAGACTTTGAAGATTTGCTTGAAGATCTTCGACTTAAAGCTTGAAGATGCTTGAATATTGCTTGAAGCTTGAAGACTTGAAGTTGGCTTGAAGATCTTGAGGGTCTTGAAGCTTGAAGATGCTTGAAGATTGCTTGAAGCTTGAAGACTTGGAGCTTGAAGATCGCTTGAAGACTTGATCTTGAAGATTTGAAGGCCGGTTGAAGACTTGAAGGTTGAAGACTTGAAGATCCTCGAACGTTCTTCGCTTGGAGCTTCGAAGATTTGAAGATCACTTGAAGACTTGAAGATCCTCGAACGTTCTTCACTTGAAGACTTAAAGATCCTCGAAGATCGCTTGAAGATTTGAAGATCCTCGAAGGCCTTGAGCTTGAAGATTTTGAAGATCGCTTGAAGACTTGAAGATCCTCGAACGTTCTTCGCTTGGAGCTTCGAAGATTTGAAGATCACTTGAAGTTCTTCATTCGTTCTTCGCTTGAAGCTTCGAATACTTGAAGATTTGAGGGAGCGATGCTCGTGTTCTCGATCTCTTCAAGAGCGTCTTGTCTTCGGCTACTCCAATCCCCAAATGAAGGGGAGAAGACCCCTTTATATAGATGAGAAATGAAGATGCAGGCCACATTTGGGCCTTACTTTACGGGCTTGGGCCTTCAACTTGCTGGACCATAATCAGGCCTATTAACTTGGGCCTAATTTAATTTATCTGGGCTTATTTGACTTGGGTCAAACCTCATTTAACTTGAGCTTAGTTGACTTGGGTCAGACCTCATTTAATTCAAGCCCAATTAATTTGTTGGGCTCAAATTAATTATCAATTATTTATTAATTTATTTTAAGGAATTAATTTATATAAATTTCAAAATAAATTAATATTTAATCAATAAAATCCACATGTCGTCATTTAATTAGACCGTAAATTTTAATTGCTTACACAATCTTCTCAAATGGTGGAAGGATGGATGGAATGATGGATTTATGGAGTGAAAGTGGAGAACAAATGAAAATTGGATGGATCTAGATGGTAGAAATGGATTATGGATCAAGTGTGTGAGGAAATGTGGTGTTTTAATGTGTATAACTGCTCTCATTCTGATATTTCCTTCAAAAATTCGCACAAGTCATCCTTTTATATCACTAATGGACCTTCTAGAAGCTTCCGAAACTTTCTCAAAACTGCACAGGTTTTTGCACCTACACGGCTCGTGTAGCAGCGCACAGCCCATGTAGGGCACACCTACTTCGGCGTGTTGTGCGTGCTTCCGGACACGGCTAAAGCTGCAGTACACGGCCTTGGTCGTGGCCGTGCAGCGTTTTCTGATGTAAGTACACGACTTCTTCTTACAGGGCCGTGCTCCGCATATGGGGCATGCAGCAACTCATGGCCCGTGCACCAGCGCACAGTCATCATCCTGGGCGAGTAGCGATTTCTGATGACAATACACGGCCACTTGTTACAGGGTCGTGTTCCGCACACGGCCCGTGTACAAGCAGGTTGTGTCCTTCCGACTCCGTTTTTGTCCATTTCTTGACCTGTTTTACACATATTTAAGCTCATTTACACAATTCGATCAAATCATACCACATTCCTCAAAATAACAATAACTCCACCAAAAGTAAAACAAATACGGATAAAAACATTCGAAAATACACAAATAACGACACTAAAATCTAGGTGAAAATGACAACGATCAAAGTATCAACTGGTTCGTAGATGCTCTTCCGCTGAGACTTAACCCTACAGAGAAAGGTAAGATTTCTCCCTTGCATGAATAGGGTTAGTGTTTTATGAACGTGAGTTTTCCAACAGATCACGATCAGCCATGACCCTCTTACATGGGGTGTGCACTGCACACCCCTATATGAGAGGGTCACCCGATGACCCGTGGTTAGCCAAGTAAGGCTCTTGACAACGTGAACCAATTCATACCATTAAAAAGAAAATGTATATGTGAAGTAGTTTATGGGATTAAAAAGTATATGTGAAGTAGCTTATGGGATTGAGGTGGAGTATTATTTTATTATTGGGAGATTCATGAGTTGTAAAATAAATAAATAAAATAATATATATACTAAAAACATTAAGATTTCAATCGAGCATAAGTAGGCATTGTTAGGGAGTGGGGGATTCCGTGAGAGGGGAGAGCCTAACACCAACACGTCAGTCTTCACTGGCGAGAAAACGTACCATCACCGCCTCTCTCTCTCTCTCTCGCACCCTCTTTCTCTCTCTGCGCCTCCTTACATACACACGCACATTACACACACACATTACACACACATGCCATCAAAACCCTCTCAATCAACCCCTCATTCCAATCGATTTCTTCTCCTAGGTATGATTCTACTCTTTTGTCCATCTGAATTCAACTCCTGGCGGGAAATAAATCAATGTGTATGTATGCTTCTCTTAATGTAGATTTTTTTCGTTAATTTTCTTGTTTTTCGAACTAAATTGGAATCATATACTGTGCTTTTATCTTGCATTTCTCTGGAAACAGCCATTGACCCGCTAAAGCTTCAATGCATGCATAATTGTTCATGTTTAATTCTTTCTTGTTTTCCCTTTGTTATGTGGAGTTGTGTCGTTAGTCAAAATCGAATTTTTCTTTCCTGTTTTTGTTCGATTTTTAGTTTTCGGGTTTGTGATCCATTTTCTTGGATTCCAGAACTGGGTTTCTGTTTCCGATGATATCTATGTGTTTTAATTCACAATGGCACCCCTTCTCACATCCTTAGGGCGAATTTTGAGTGGGTTATCGTTTTTCTTGTAGTTCTCGCATTTTCTCCTGGTTTTCTGCTTCTGAATTCTTAGTTCATCACAGTTCATCTCTGATCCATGTTTCTTTTTTGTTGTTCTCAGGTTATGACCTTGAAATTTGAAGAATTTAATAGCGGAAGAAGATATGCCTCTTTTTAAAAGAAAGCCATTTGCCCTAGTTGAGAAGCCTGAGGATTTAAACCCTCTAGAGCTTGTCTTTCAAATTCCATATACAAAAGAAATCTTCAGAAATTATAAGTAATTTCTTTTTCTATTTCAAGCTCATAAAATTATGTATGTATTTTTCAACAGTTTTATGATGCCTGGATCTTGAATGTGATAGTGATTATTTGTTGAGAATCCATGTATATCGCAAAAGAGTCTGGACGTGCAAAGCCACAGGGAAGGGCAATTTAACCTATGAAGAAGCCTTGGTTTCAGAAGAGAGAGCTTCCAAGAGAATACAAAGTATTCCCGCTCAATACATAGTGCCTATTCTTCGTGAAATCCAATTCAGTAAGTACAGTGCCATTTTTGTTTGGCCATCTATTTACATAAGTTCTCGAGCACTTGTCATTATAATAAGCCAATTTCTCTATGTTGTTATTTTGGTAGCTATTGTTAATATCTAATTAATGCGATACCTACTACGGAAAACGGAATGAAGACGTGGCTGATATTTGATAGGCTTTATGGCATTGCCTATTGGTAGTAAAATGTGAAACTATAAAGTTATCACAGATTTCCTTTAGGTATATAATTGACTGTTGTTTTGATGGTTAGTTACGGGTTTATGCATTTGACAAAACCTCATTAGTGAACATAAGTATTTTTATATATAGCTACATTCTATAATTAATGTGTCAGATTAGTCGCCGAAATTAAAATAAGATTAAGTTGAATATGTATGACCAGCTGTACTATCCCAGCATACGAACATCAGAAAAGTAAGCTTTAAATATTGCAGTTCAAAATAGGCATCTTATTATTTGCTTGCGTCGCTTACCACTTTCATCCTTGTTTTAAAGGTTTCCTCTTAAACTTGCGATTCTGATAAATCTTACATACTTCTTTAATAAAATGCTACTTATTAGGATAAATCTTACATACTTCTGCCTCCTATCACTACCACGAAAGTCTTTGACCTGAGTTTATTTTTGAATAATCGCACAACGTGACATGAAAGCAAACTACGGATGCTCGAAAGTCGAACCTCAGCAAATCATTTTCAAATTATTTAATACCATTGGAAGACTTGCAAATATCGTTATATCAAATGTTTCCTTTTGTCTGCTGTCTTGTGCTTTGATCTTTATGGTGACTATGAAGACATGAGAACTCATATGTCATACTCATCGATTGTTATTTTCTATGAAGTGTCGGAGCTTCTTTAACCTGAATAACATTTTCCTTTTACTGTTTATGGAATTTTGTTGCTCAAACAAATCCCTCAAGTTTTGTAATGAACCCATATTCCAGTTTAGAATCCCTCAAGTTTTGTTCCTTAGATTAATGCTTTCCTTTGCCTCCTTGCACTAAGACTATACACACAAACTGGATCTTGGAATGTGGTTTGAACTTTGATGTATAGGATATTTTTCTTAAAATCATAATAAATGTGGCTGAATTTAGTTAAAAGCTGTTTACATTGTATTAAGTCATGATGGACTGGACAGTTCCAGTTTTCTTGGTGTGAGCTCTATATATTTGTCCCCTCCTCTTTATTGAAATTCAGGCATTGTTCATACAGCCACAAATATTGTTTGCATGGCTCCTTGTGTGTGTAGTTTTAGTTTATGATGTTTGTGAATGACCTTGATGTTTTTACAATAAATCATGAAGTTGGTTATTGTGAATTCCTTCTGTAATTTTCCTGGGAGCAGCTCCTTATGCTTCTGTAATACGGCTACTGTTTCATCAGTCAATTCTTTATACATTTACAGAATCTCATGTAAGGGTTGTATTGATGTTGAGGCATCGACGAGAAGTTCTGAAGTTGGGTTTCTGAGTTTGCTATATGTCTGTATTTGTAATATTACATATTTACTCGTTTTGGTGGGTAGCTATATTGCTTGCATGCTCATGCACAGAAGGTGCTAATTTTTAGAAGTTCTTTGTTGTCTGTGTGTCTATTGTATGTGAATGTGATTTCTTATATGATTTACCTTTATCTGAATATAGATAGTCCAAGTCCATTACCATTCTGTTCAAGAGGATTGGTCTACTTACACTATTATTATATTTCATGGCAGGCATGCTGAATTTAAAAGATCTGGTCGACTCAATTTCAGCAAAGTTGTTAGGTCCCTTTGCCGAGGGTGCTGAATTATATGGAAGAAAAGATGGCCATTTGCATCTTTGCAAAATTACAAAAGTTGTTGAGGCTGATGGCAAAAAACAATATGAGATTGAATGGCTTAGTGGTGACCACGAAATGAGTGGAAAGACATTAGTAAACAGCAATGAGTTAACATTAAAGAATCCACCATTTAGTAAACGGGTTCTGAAGTCTTTCATCAAAGATTCAACTTATCGAAGTCTCCCTTGGGTTTTACATGATAATCTATCAATGAAGCACGGAATCTCAAGTACCCCACCTGAAGAACTGAAGGTTAACGTTTCGATACAAAATGGACTTGTAGTTTGCAGTAGGAAGAGGAAAAGAAGTGAAGAGAAGCAAAGCACAGTGGTGAGTTAGCAGTTTTATTGGCTTCATATCTTTTGAATTCTTTTGGAACGTGGAAGTTTATATAAGTGTTACTTTTGCTGTTTCTCTTAGGTGGATGGTGAAAAGAAGATCATTGTATATTCAAGGAGGAATAAAACTAAATCTGACCCATCATTGACTGGAATGACTGCTGATGCAGGTAGGGGTGGAGTTGATATAAGTTTCTTGCATTTCTTTTGCCAGTCTAACTTCTTTTTCATATGCATATGTATGTTTTCTTTGTAATTATTGAGCTATGTTTACCTTCTACTGTCTTAATTAATTTTTTCCCTTAAAAATTTAAAGTTAACCTGGAATGTATACATCCCTAATTGCGGGTGGAATTTTTTTACCCTCCCCTTTATTATCATTACCTGCTTTGATATTTCTAGGGAATGAGCACCATGAAGATCACTCCACTAGGTATCCAATAGAGGACCTGCTGGTGCAACCTACAGCAGAAGATCAACTTCTGGATGAAAGGCCTTCCCTGTGCAGAGATTTCAATGTACCTATGAATTGTGTTGCGGATCTCTTAATGGTGTGGGATTTTTGTGCTTCTTTCGGAAGGCTGTTGAGTTTATCTCCTTTCTCCCTTGAAGATTTTGAGAATTCTCTTTGCTATAAAGACAGCACTCCCTTGCTCATTGTGGAGTTTTGTTCTGCACTTCTCCGCTTGCTTGTAAAGGACAATGTAAAGTTTTCAATGACAATTAGAAGTAGAAAAAGAAAGCCAAAGGTGATCTATTGAAAGCATACGTTTTTGTTTAATTTGTTTTGTCATAATGCATGTTGATTTCTTTTTTGTTTGGAGAATTAATTTTGTGTGCTTCTTTCAGATTACTCAGATTACTTGGACTGAATATCTCTGCGATTTTTTGGAAACTTCTACTGATGAATTATATACGCACACAAGTACCATTAAGCGAGGTCATTATAGCATACTAGAGATTCATGTGAAACTGGCAATTTTCGTTGAACTGGTTGCTCAGGTTCTAGAGACAGATACTGTCAAGGAGAAGTTGGATGAGTATATTGAAGAAATACAGGCACTCGCTGCTACACGGAGGGATGAGGCACTTGATGAAGGCAGAAAGAAGAGGGAAGAGAAGGAGCGTAGGAGGTCAGAAGCTCATGGTAAGGAAGTTAAAGAAAAGCTTAAAGTGAAATCTGGTGAAGGCATGCACAATGGAGTCATTTCGGAGCAAAGCAATGCCACTGTCCTTTCTCGTCCGAATGGAAACAGGTTTGCAGCTGTTGTATTTGTCATATATGTTAGAACAATTGAATGGTGATTTGGTTTTGTCGTAACCTCTTCCCATCCCTTTGTCTTGTAACCATCTTTTGTCCTTACAGTGAGAATGACCAAGAAGATGGCACATCTAAGAAGACTGCTAAGAAACAGAAAGTTGAAACCAATACTTCTTCAGAAGATGCTAATCATCCATCTAAGAGAGAGATCCATAAGTTGATGAAAAATGAAATTAAGGAATCAATAGAGATGAAGAGTGCTGAGGAAAGGGTAAGCTTCTCTCGCTCTCTCTTCCAGTCCCTGCCCCCGAGTGTTAAGTGTATCCTTGGAATGAAGGAAGAAAAATTAATGTTTATGAAGTAGACAGGTGTATGTGATTCTTTTGCACTGATACACTTCTATTTCCCATACAGAAAGAATTTCTTGAAAAGGAGATTGAGAAGAGAATTTTACGCACAAATTCATTAGGGAAAGACAGAAATTATTGCAGGTATTGGTTTTTCCGACGCGAGGGAAGAATATTTGTTGAGAGTTCTGATTTCACACAGTGGGGCTACTTCCAGACCAAGGAAGCGTATGCTGTATTTTGGAACATTTGGATTTTTCTTTTTCTAATGTTTCTTTAATTGAAGCGAATCGCTTATTCTTATGACAGCTTGATGCTTTGATTGGCTCATTGAATACCAAGGGTGAGAGGGAGAGGGCTCTTAAGAAGCAGTTGCAGAAATTTTATGACAAAATTTGGTAAGTCTTTCAGTTTTATTATCTCGAGATTTGTTGGTCCAAGACTCTTGTACCTTTTTTTTTTAATTGAAAATATTGATTTTTCAGTAGTTGCTTAGGGAAAGATTACTTGTGTATAGCATATTTATCAAGTATTCTTTGTGCCCATTCCTGGAGATGCGATCACATACCTCTAATGGATTAATCAAATAAATGTAGCCCCAACAGCACTCTCCTTAACAAAATGCTTACTTCGTTTTTCGGATTTGAGGAATTTTCAGGCGTTATATCTTAAATAATCATAATGTATTGATTAAAAAAATTCCAGCGTGGTCATATCTTAAATAATCATAATGTATTGATTAAAAAAATTCCAGCGTGGTCATAAACCGTTGTAAATTATTTTGAAAAATTATTGCATTGATAAAGTTTCTCTCCTAATTCAACTATGCAGCTTGCAAATACAGAAAAAATCAAAGGAGGCGATGCAGAGGGTTGAAATGGAAGAGGCTCTCGTTCGAAGATCTACTCGTGTGAGAGCCCCGCCTAGGGACAACCCTACGCTTGCATTCCTCAAGTATGTAAACAAGTGGAAGGATATTTGAGTATTGTTGATCAGAGATGCATAATCAGGTAGCCACATGGTTGAGTGGGAAATAGGATGCATCGAATCATCCCCATTGCCGTGGTGTTGATTTATATTGACATTGATAGGTATTATACATTAGGTAGTTGTTCTTCTCTCCCAGTCGAAACCCTTGCACATTTTTTTCGTGGGGATGGAATTTTGGCAACTTTGGCTTCAACGGTCCGTTTTCGATGGAAATTTTGGTAATAAACCCCCATCTGATGGCCAAGTTTGCCATTTCCATAATTTTTTTATGATCTTTGTGCTAGTGAATGTATTGTGTTCTCAAGTTCAATTTCTTTGCTAACATGCAAGAAGATGTGTTGCCTTACCTTTTTGAGTTATATTCCTGTGTATTTGTTGCACGGATTGATCGATCCAGCCATCCAGGTCCATCGGATCCAGAGAACTAAATAAAATTCTCGCTCCATATTAGAAAAAATATAACATGATAAAAACTATACTCCAATATTCGTTACATTTACTATATACATAGAGATTAATTAAAAATTATTTTTTGACTTGCTTTTAAAGATAATTTGATATTTTTATTATTAATAAGCTAATGATAAATTATGTTACGTATCTTAAAAATAAGATGATAGTTTTGAGATTATTAGTTAAGATTGTGTTTGGATAAGATGATAATTTTGAGATTATTAGTTAAGATTGTATTTGGATTGAGTCATTTCAAATCTAATAAATTTGAAAATGAGTGGATTTTAAATTAATTCATTTGAATTTTACTGTTTGGATAAATTATGAGTTTTTGAAAGGATTTTAAATCCATAATTTAATAATTATTTTTAAAATAGTATTTTGACAAAGGCTCTTATAAGACGTGTTATTTGTGAGACAGGTCGACCCATCATTTTAAAGTATGATTTTAACTTGGTATAATATGATTAACATATTTTAACTACAAATAAACATACTTTAGTAATTGATTGACCTATCTCACACACATCTCATAAATAACCCGTCTCACAAGAGAGTGTCTCTAGTATTTTATATATGCTAAATAAAATTTTATTATATTAAATATTAAAATCTAAAATTTTATTAACAATAACTTTTTTTAACTCTACCACCCAATCTACCCCCTACCCACTCCCACCCACCCAAAAAAATTTTTTTATAAAATTTTAAATTTTAATATTTAAATAATAAAAATATTACCACCTACCCCACCCCTACATCTACCCCTAGCCACCCAACAATTTTTTTTAAAAAAAAAATTTAGATTTTAAAATTTAAATAAGAGTGTATATTGGGTGCACCCATATGTTTATGTTTTTTATTCTATTTGTATACATATTATTCTATTTTGTATACGTGTTTTGTAATAATTGTAAACTTTTTTCACATAAGTTTTCTTTAAAAAAACTAACATCCATATGTGTATAACTTTTTATTGAATATTATATACAATTTTTCATTAAAAAAATTAATAATTAAATTGTATACATTTTTACTCTTAATTGTATATGTTTTTGTTTATATTTGTATATGGGTGCACCGTATCTTTAGGTGCACCCACTATAAATTGCCTTCAAATAATAAAAACATTACACCCATCTCTACCCTCTATCCACCAACCCCTCCAATTTTTTTTTAAAAAGAAATTTTAAATTTTAAAATTTAAATAATAAAAATATTACAACTCAACCCAACCCCTATGCATCCACCCACCCCACCACACCCCCAACCCCCCACCACCCGGCCAACCGCTAAAAACAATTTTTTAAATTTATTTTTAATATTTATATAATAAAAATATTACCACCCGACCCTATCCCTACACACCCACCCTCTTATCCCCCCAAAAAAATATTCTTTTAAAAAATAAAATTTTAAATTTTATTATTATTTAAATAATAAAAATATTACCACTACCCTACCCTTCCTATCCACCCACCCCGCATGATGCACATAGATTTAATTCAAATATATTTATTAGTAAATTAAAACTAATAAAATTTGCAACTAAATTAAAATTAATTCAATTAGTTATGAATATGCATAGTTAAAATTAACACAGTTTTTATATAGAAGATTAATATTACAACTAAATACAAAAATAATACATCTATTAATAAAAATACATGTATTATTTAATTAAATTAAAATAATTTATTATAAAAAAGTAAAAATTGGGTGTATTGATTCTAAATACATATCCACGTGTATTTAGGATATCAATTGATACTCATATCCCATGGAAACGTGTATTTGATTTTTTTTACTTAAATGAAGAGATATAATAATATTTTAATGTGTCGTGAAGTATAAGAAATAATATTTTAATGTAAAGACGATAATTGTATTATTATTGTGTATGTCTCATGAAGATATATTAATTATTTGTATGAATTCCTCTACTAAAAAGAAAAATGTACACTTTGTATTGTGTGACGAACCAAAATGGCAAAGTACGCACAAGACTGATGGAGTAATATAAATTAGAAGAATATAATAAATAAAATAAAACATACAATATGATCCCTCTGTCCCGGTCAAACTGCACCGTTTGACTGCATAAAGTTCTCACAAAAGTTACAGTAAACGGTGCAATATAGGCGGGACGGAGGGGGTATATAATTTTATTTTTTATTTTTATTAAAGATGTAAAGTTGAATAATAATGTATGAATATATTTATATTTATTAAATAAAATATTTCAAACGTAAATAAAATTTTTATAATCCTGTGTAACATGCGGGTATTATACTAATATATTAAATATGTATAATTACTAAAATACTCCTAAAATTTTTAGGAAATTCTAGGGTGCTCGATGCCCCCGCTGCCTCCATTTATATTTTTATGTAAACAACCCTGGGTTGAAATGAAGAGATCAACATTTATCCTCTCTATTCCATCCTAATAGTTATGTTTGTTTTTTGTACAGAAATTAAGAAATAAAGTATTTTAATGTGTATTGAGATGAAAGAAATAATATTTTAATTTATGGTGGGTAGTTGTATTAGTATTGTAGATGAAACCTATTGAGATATTTTAATTGTTTTGTGTAGGTCCGTATACCAAAAAAGGAAATATAACTATTAGGATGAGACTCTCAAAAAGAAAATATGTAACCATTAAGATGGGACGGAGAGAGTATATTTTATCATTTTAAACTATCTCGATATAAAATATCCGTTTTATTTTTTATAAAGATGGAATTCACATCATACAACAAACTTTAAAAAATTACTCAAATTACATAATGCCATCATTTTAATTCAAAAATTAGGGGCAAAATTATACAATAACATCCAAAACTCACCCACTGCATATTAATTATTATACTTGATATATACGCAATAAGCAAATAAATATCTTTTGAGAGGACAAGGGAGTATGACATTTGGCCAAATGAAATATCAAAAAAAGGGCATGAAGCAAATTCCCCCAACGTTATGTTCAGTTTTGGTTTTAAAACTCATGTTTTGATTTTCAAAACTTACAATTAATTTTTAAAAATTACTCCTAACTAATTTTTAAAAATTACTCATATGCACATCTATCATATTAATCCTTAACCCCTTATAAATCATATTAATCCTAAGCCCGTCTACTTTTTATACATATATTGTCTCCTTCCTTTTCGTATCTCTTCTATCATATTAATTTATATTTTCAAACACATCATCACTCATTTTTCGTATTGATTTAACATAATATTAAAACATATATAACTGAAACTCAAAACAAACATAAACTATCACAAATATCCCAAAACAAACTCCAATTTTGAAATCAACTCTTGACTTTAAAAAATAAACTTTGAAATATTTTTCCGCATATTCAATTATATTAAGCATGATATCATGCTTCATCTGTGTAAATAAGAAAAGAAAAAAAAAAAGAGCATCTCACATTTGCATATGAGAATTGAAGACATCAATATCTTATTGATATCATTGCAGTCATTCACATAGTACAAACAAAGAGAAGGTTACAACAAAGTTAAAGAGTCCGGTAGCTCGAAGGGAATGTTGGAATTACATGATCTCAACTACGGCTCGCCCTAGAATACTCCCTCGATCAAGGTGTTTATAAGCCTCTTCAGCCTCTTCAAATTTATACTTCTTTGACACGGCGGCCTCCAGATTAAAAATGCCCGTCTCAGCCAACTCGACCAATTTCGGGAGGTCTTGCCTTGCCCTTCCTCCATACGACCCGATCACTTTAATCTGTGCATTAATTATCGTTTGCAAAAGGTTTTATTCTTGGGAGGTAATTTTTACACTAAGTGTGCATTTGGATTTAGGATTTATAAATCCTTGAGGGATTAAATCCCTCCCTTAAATCCCTAGTACATGTTTGGATGCAACATCAAATCAATGAATTTATGAATTTAATAAATAATTTATAGAAAATTTAATTTAGAAATAAAATCATATATGCTTACAAATAAACAAATAATCCTTTTATAAATCCACAACACATCCAAACAATATTATATACATAAGTTGAAAAATTCAAGAAATTCTAAATCCCTTCATATTTAGATCTTTTGAATTATAAATGACTCAATCCAACCACACCCTTAACCCTTAAGAATCTTATCTCCCTTGCATTTCCAAATTCATTATACCTACAGCTTATGTAATAGTTTCAAAGGACATTTTAATTAATTTCTAAAATCTGTAACAGAAGGTGTCATATAAAAGGCCTGGTAATCTTAATAGTAGTTCAGTGTGAAAGATTCAAGTTTCATGAGGAAAAACTCAATAAGAACTTTAGCATATAGAAGAGACTGACCAAGTGCGCTGGAGAAGAAAGGAACAAACCCGTCTACGAACCAAATGGTTTATATCAACCTCGCCTTTTGCACCAGACAGCGTGAGGCCAATCATTACAGCTTTACCTCCATCCCGGACACTTTGTACACATTGTGAAAATGTTTGCGTCCTTCCCAAGGCTTCCACAGCAATGTCTACACCTCTTCCTCCCGTAATCTCCTGTTTTAAAAATTTGCACTTAAGAGATTTAAAGCAAATTTCGCTGATAATGTATTAGCTTAATATTTGTGGCAATCCCAGGTTAAAGAAACCAACCAAATATAACATTACTGACACTTTTCATTAAAATTGGAAAAATAGTGTATGTACCTTAATTTTAGCAACAGAATCCTCCTTTCGAGAATTTATGGCATGAGTGGCTCCATATGTCTTGGCTTTCTGAAGTTTCTCATCTTGAACATCCACAGAAATAATTTTAGAAGCCCCAGATGCCCTTGCTATCTGAAGACAACTGAGACAATTTGGAATTTAAAATCACACAAAAAACCGTGATCAAGTTAGTGGTAATATAGCATCCATTTACATAAATAATATAATCTAAATTTAAAGTACTAAACTCTTAAGAGAAACAGCGAATGAAGTAATAGGTTATGATGTCCTTTGATAAAAATAATAATAATAATAATGCTTTGGATGAGCACAACGTGAGAACGCAAAGAAGTGCAATTCTTTGATAACTATGACAACCAAAATTGATAAACAATGCATGCATAAAGTTAAAGGTGCTTTATGGGTATGATATTGTGCATGTCAGGTTACGAGAGGAACTAGATTTCAACTTAAAATGAATTAAAAAACTCTCCCTTTGTGATAACGAGAGGTATTGGAATTCATCTTGAATTGAGATAAGAACCAAATTCGGGTCATAAAGATTATATATTTTTCACATAAAGCAGCAGAAAAACACAAGAAAGTAGACAGTGAATTAACAAAACATAAAGTGTAATGCAGGTTCATTCGAGCAGTTACCAACTACGAGCAACACTTGTGCGAGACCGTCTCATGGGGAGAGACCGTTTTATTTTTTCTTAATTAGTTATCACTTTTCAGTAAAGATATTATTACTTTACATTAAAAATGTTACCACTTTTCTTTTTTACTACGAATTATTCATCAAATAGTTAATTCGGATGGTTATCACTTCTCATCAACCAGGTATCTCTTTTTATTAAAATTTTATCACTTCTTATCACTCCCACAGAACTCATTCCATGAGTCGGTCTAACACAACTTTTTGCCTATCAACAAAGGTAGCAAACGCACTCTATTACTTGTGAAATGTCCCATGTCAATATTCATATCCGATTATTTTTTTCTTTAGCAAGATAAGTTAAATTTGAGACTATCATGCTATTGATAAATGCACTCCATGGCAACCAAAAATCTATAAGCATTTCATAAACAACCTAATTGGAAAAGTGTGCATATGCAGACCCTTTGCAAGACAAGTCATAAAAGTTGTTAAATTTTCTTTTACAAAACTGATGATTTTTCAAGGAGCAACAAATAGCCTAAGAGAAGGAAAAAAGCAGATGACAATGCTTGCTTATTAGAAAGGACAATTTAGCAACCAGGAGCTGGTTAATGGTGATACTTCAAAAAAATGTAGCTTTCTCAACTCCTAATATCAGAACAATGGGACTTAATTTGGAACAGAAATGACTTGTTATCTAGTACAATCAATTTCATATGTTTAAAAAATGAGGTAATGTAAAATCAATGAAAATTCAAAGAATCCTAAATTTCTTTTTTTTCAACCAATAGCAAAAATAAGATCCCAAGAAAGCCAACTTCATAACATTGTTTTCCTGTAACCTACCCAGCTGGGTAAATTCTTTGACGTCATACAACTGCTTTCTATTCCAAGATTCAATTCCAGGCCTTCAATCATTCAAAGACTACTACGTTTGAAACTATATTAAATATCATTAGCAAACAAAGTCAGTCCCACAGAAGTGAACACATTTTTCTTTGTCCCACAAAAGTTCACATATTTCCAAAAGTGCACATACACAATACAACTAACCTCATAACAAAATTTATATTCAAAATGCTTCCCTCACTTAACAGAACATACTTTACGCTTTATTTATTACCCAAAAGATACCAAATTACCCCCAAAAAATGTCATAACTTCTTTGGGATGAAGTATTTGCTTATTACCTTGAGCCAACACCCCCAATTCCAATCACGGCAATAGCATCACCAACATGCACCTGAGCAGCATGAGTCATTGCCCCATAGGCAGTAAAAACTGCGCATCCTAACATAGCGGATTCTGTATACGGTAATGTCTTGGGAAGAAGAGTCAATCCATGTGCTGGCATCACACAGAACTCTGCAAGGCCTCCCATGCTGTACACATAAACTGGTTTGCCTGCAGAACCAACATACAATACACCCAATATCTAATCAATGCGTGCATAGACATGAATTTACATCAAGAACACTAAAAATCAGTCATTCATTAAGGATGAGTCATGAGACATGCATTAAACTGAAATATAATTACATTATAGCATAAATGAATTTTTATGCAAGCTCTTGCATTTTTCACGTAACCCCAAGAAAACATTATAACATGCACAAAAATAAAAATAAATAGAATAATAAATAAGATTTTCTCAAAGACAGGTATATATGGTGATGATATTTGAAAAAGTCCAGCTTCTAATAGGGCAAGGGAAAATGGGTGAACTAATGTAAGCAACAACATAGAAAGTGTCATTCACTTAAAAAGGAAAAGTGATGACTGTTTCTAATAATGCTTGCATTATTCTGCTTAACTAGACATTGCATAATGGATAGTACATGTATGCACATGAATCACTTATTCATGTTACCATTTAACTGCAATGCATTTGATTTTCAAGCAAACTAAGGTTTTAATTTCAAACTTGACATAAAGATGTAGGATAGAAATAAGATTATCAAAAATCAATCCACATCAATCCCATAGTTCTTATAATTTTATTTTTCATCACTCCGTATTGGCTAAGTAAGGTTGACCAACATTTAAAACACTCAGTAAATGCACATGCGAAACCTTACCAATTATCTAAACTCCTTTATAACTGTAACAGTCTAACGGCATATGCTATTACTACAAGATTTTCACGTTTTACTGCATTCCAGCTGCAGCCATATCATGATACAAAGAGATGGATCATCTAGGAGCTTCTACAGAATAAACCTTATTTAACTTATCATCCTTAGTTAGCAAGAGAACAGAAACAAATTCAGATTTAATTTGAGACAATGCAGTGCATTACATGATTGCTTATAGATGACCACATAATGATATCACCACCTAAGGTGAACTATCAAATCAGTTTATTCTAAACTCTCCTTATTAGATGTTGAATTTGCATTAAAAAAAAATTCAAGAATTTACAATGCACTTATGCAAACCATATTGACATATTGTAGCTTATGCTTTGTATATCTCAGAACATTATGTGTATATTCAGCGCAAGAGTTTATTCTAGTTTTGCTAAAATTACCAACACCACCAGAGATCTCTAGTCTAGCATAAATTCACAGCATATATCAAAGATTAATCAACCCAAGAATAGAGAACAATCCTTATGATTTACAGATAATCTTTTAGGAATCACTTAGGACCTTATCAGGTAAAATTTAAAAAAAAAAAAAAAAAAACTCTATATCTTCTCAAGATAATGTGATATTGTGATCGAGTGAACATAAATAATTTCTTTACTAAAACCATACATCCTAAAATTTTATCTACAGGGTGCAAGTCCTTGAGACCAAAACTTTGTGCTATGTCTCAGTAACACCAGAACATCATCAACTAGAATAATCAGTCAAAAGTCTAAAATTACCAGAACAGATGTTGACTTAAGTAAAATTGAAACCATCCTTTTGAATTCTCCAAGGATTTTATTTCTTTGTGTAAATTAAATATGATCCACTTTTCTATAACAAAGTAGATAAATATAGAAAATTATAGAAAGTTTAACGGAGATACTATTCTGGAATACCATTCACCTATTTGATCACAAATACCATTCACCTATTTGATCACAAACACACACATGAAATCTGGGGAAAAGCCAATAATTCATACTGAGGAACTTTTTTAGTCTCCAAAGTCCAGAGCAAAAGGAGAAACTGCCATGCATGGAATAACAAGAAGCAAAATTATAGTAATTTACAATATGAGGAATTAAACAGATAAATAGCTGCACTTCATTAATGTTCCATGAAGAAGAAAAAAATGTTTGGATTTACCACTGCTCCGGAAAAATAGCCTTGTTTCACCATCATAAAGTGTCCCTTTCGCTCTATTATAAGCAAAGAAAGGCTCACATAAGTCATCTTGACCCTGTCACCATGTAAGTCATAATGTAGTTAAGATGTTATGTTAAACTAAGTTAAAATTAGAACTTTGAATGCAAATGAACATTCAATGGCAACTCTTAATATACTTGCCCTAGAGCAGAAGAAACAACTTCCACAAGGCATTATAAAAGCCCCAACCACTTGAGATCCAATAGGAAATCTGAAATGTTGAGGGGAAAAAACACTCTATAATTTTGGTATCAAACATAAGACAAAGAAGAAAGGATTACTTTTTCACAGCTTATCAAACCTTTCAATGATACTACTTTCAGTGAGTGACCCATGTTCAACAACCTCGCCAGTAATCTCATGCCCTATAACACGGGCTGGCAAAGGGAAGCTCACCTTTGATCACGTGTAGATCAGAATGGCAAACTCCACAGGCTGCATTACCCAAATACAATGGAAAACAAAATCAACTTCAGAAATTTCTAAGGACAAGCCAAAAGGAATACTTGAGATACTTCAAATTTTGACTAGACATGTGATTCAAGTAAATTCCAATGTAAGAAAACAAGCATAGAAAGAATAAAGTGATGCCTCTCTGTTTCCAACAACGATTAAAAATAAGGTCAAATGAGCTTCATGAAAGGACACGAAGATTAGGCAAGCAACTTCAACATGAATTTAAGATCATTGGAATCTTCGCTTTACACGATCATTTTGCACACCATCTGGTTCTAGTAAAATTTCATCAGGACATAGACGTACAACCTTTACAGCATAGCGAACAAGAACAAAAATTGAAAACCACATTACCTTTAGTTTTGACGAGAATTTCATTAGCCTTAGGGCGGGGCATGTGGAAATCCTCGACAGTGAGGGGTTTATTCTTTTCCCAGAACACTACACCCCTCATGTAAGAAGAACCATTGTTGATGTGATAACCCGCCGCCGATGTGGTTGAACCTTTACTGCCGGATTCTAAACTTGAATAGAATCTCCGAGAATCGGAGTAATTGGGAGAATCGTAGAGGAGAGAAGTGTAGGAATAGTAGACGGCGGCTGTTCAGCAGTTGCTGATCGTCTTGCGGAGTAGAACGGAGCTCCGGTAAAATGCCATTAGCTTTAGCAAGTCGGAATTCTGGTATTATAATATAGTTTTGTTGGAAGATGATATATATACTAGTAAGTGGGTCACCTTATTTGAAATAATTTTTGTATTGCTATTTTTTAAAATATGTATAGTATTGTTAATGGAGAATTTGAGGGGTGATAAAGAATAACTTTTCATGTATTGTTAAATTAGAATAGAAGATTTGATAATCAATATTTTTATTTGTAAATAATAATTCATCTCCATACAAAATCTAATCTATAGATCAAGATGAATGATCACACAAATATTTGTATCTAAGTGTAAAATAAAGCCATAAAAACTATATTTAGACATCATGTAACAACATCGCACCTATCTCCTCCTGTGAAACAAGGTTTACATACATTGGAGAAAATTATAATTTAGAAACACAAAAAACGATTATGAAGAGTATATTAAAGGAAAAAAAAAGGAATCATCCAAACTAATTTCCTTTGATCATGAGGCAAATATTTCTCCAAAACTTGCAGGTTTCATCCAGCTGGTTGTTCTTCTGGTCGTAGCTATTGAACACGTAGGATATGTTTCCCAGCACTTCCAACCCACCGCCCACCGCACGGCGTCTGGTAGCCTAGGCAGTGATGCAGTCGCCTCGATCGCATGCGTAGCTAATGCTAGGAGCCACCTGAGGGTCTCAAATTTTGCATTTGGTTTCGTTATACACCATTTTCGCTCCAAGTAGCTCACATTTTTTACAGGGATAAGTGATCCTGAGGTTGTCCCAAGGTTAAGGGCGTACTTGGGCTGTCCGTCGTATCTAAGTATCCCCCAGTGTCGCTCGAAGTTCCCTGGTTGAATGATGTTGTCGCCCTCGTCGATCAAGCTGAATAAGTAGGCGTTGAGAGGTACAGGGCACATAGGTATCTCTCTGCCAGCTGATATGCGAGTCATGAAGCCTTGGTTGAATCACTGGGTGTATTGTAGGTTGGCATTTCTGTTAGCAATGCAGATACAAGAATTTGATATCTCCTATGGAATTCTAAATGCGAAAAAACACAGATGACAATATCCTATAAGTTATTGAAATTGCAATTACCCTAGTTTATTAAGCTTAGTATAAAGAAACAACAAACAATCAAAGTCTAATAAATGTTAAGATCGAAGGAAACCACATTTACACATTTACACCTAGTTAATAAGTAAGCTCAGTATGGAGAAGAAACAAAAACAACCAACCTGCAATAAAAGCTTAAGATTAAAGAGACCATATTTAAACAATTACATTTAACTAAAAGATATTCAAAAACACATACATCAATAATTAGAGCATGGGCACCATTTCAAAAACTCAAAGAAAGAGAGATTATACTATCAAATAACTGAATTGCGCATGTAAACCTGACTTAATTACAATTATCTAAAAGTAGATGGCGTTGCCCTGCCGTCTTTCCACACTACCTAAATAGTAGATGGCGTTGCCCTGCCGTTTTTCCACACGACCTAAACAAATAGCAACTGTTTTCTGCTATCACAATAAAAACACAGCATGATATTTCAATTATTGTACAACAATGAAGCAAAGTAAAGTAAATTGTACCAAGTGTGGAGAACTTTGGAAACTCTAATCAAGCAACTGAATTAATATTGATGCATAACTTTAAGAAAAATTCAGATGTATAATAATAGGTTGAAAATGAGTATTGCAGTAGTAGAAGTTTTATAATATAAATAAATGAAACATGATAACATTTATAAAATATATAATATCGTTAATAAAAAATGATAACTAATTACAAAAACATAAAATCGTCGCACTGTGAAACGATGTTACACAAATCATGTGAACAATTAATATAATTTTCTTTGCATTTTTTTAAATGGTTAAGATAATTATAGGGATCCAAAATTATTTTACTAAATAACGTTCAAGAAACGCATGCTATAAGGCCTGACATTGAATAGTACTACATTAGCCCACAAAACATTTAAAAATGATATCAGAAACTACAATAAACAAACATCTAAATATTTATTAAATGAATAATATGACTAATTAAAACGTGAAATAGATGATGAAAATAAACCAAGAAATGGAAGTGATGGGATAAGCCTTATAGTTTTCAGCAGATGCATAAACTAATAATCATATATTTTGTATAATGAAACTAATCAAGTTACATTCTATTATTTAGCTCTCCAAAGCCTCTTTTTACATTAACATAACTTCATGCAATGTGTTTTACTAAACTGGAGGTAAAAGGGGCAACACTATAGACAGACCTAGACCATTGAGATGGAATAATGCGGTCCAGAATTACTCGTCCTTTGAGCCGAGCACCTCCTGCTTCATCTATTTAACTCTGGAAACCAACTCATTACTATTTTCCTACAAAACAAAAATGAGTACCCCAGATCATCTTCAATAAAGAGAGACAACATTCCAAGTGAAATTTTTGGATACCAACCTTAAAAATTAGATAACTAGAGCTGAACCAGATTGTGTAGCCAAGACAATGAGTTCCAACACTTTTAGGAACTACAGATATCAACAAAATTGGTAGTACCATTGTTGCACTTAGCAAGGAATTTATGCAAGTTCAAAGGCACATCCATTCATCGAAGAAAATTTACTCACCACTGGAATGGAATCAATGGAACAAACAATTGGCTAAACAAGTGCCTCTGCGCCACCACCACCAAACACGAGAGCAGAATATGAATCAACATAAACGAACTGAAATAAGAGGTGAACAACATTAGTGAGATTCAACTCAGGTGAATAGTAACTTTTGCAGACTGAAATACTGAATATCTGAATCTTAATTCAAGTAAATTTATTGTGGAATCACGAAGTTTAGATAGACATCTTGATGACCAAGTAGAAGTTTCTATCTGCAAGATCAAAATAGATTATGATTCAGGTAGAGGTCTTTTATCTGCATAGGTTCTTCATAAAGTTCCAAGAACATTTATAATAGTTTGAGGAAGCTCATTTAAAAGGAAAATTAACTTTCAAATCCAATACAAAACCTTCAAGGCATTTTTCAAATGAGGCAGGGTCAAAAACAAATTTGAAAACATAATTTAGCTTAATTAATAATAACAAGATAACATGAAGCCAGAATGCAAACTAAGTTATAATGATAAGGAATAAAGCAATCAATGGAATAATTTAGAGCTAAATATATTAATATAATTTACTTGTACAACAGTCCTGTGTTTTCATTGTCGTGACACTTCATCTAAAAACCGAACAACCAATATCAAAGCCCATGGCGAGAATCGATGGGTGGAAATGGAAATTGGAAAATGGGTGTGGCGTATCCGAAAGAGTTCTAAAAACCGAAAACACCCGACAAAAATTGGGAGAGGGAGAGCAAAAGAATACTACCTTCGAAGTTGGAATTCAGGTGATGGAAACATGGAGTGAATCAGCCGTCGTCGGTCCCCTGTCGGAAATTATTTTCTTTGATCTGTCTCCTATTCGCCGAGGTCATCATCGACATATCACCGTGAGCCGCCGCCACTATCACACAACCAGCCGCCACTGGCGCGGATCTGGCTCCAGCTGTTGAGAAATTCGCCATCGTTCGACTAGGACGTGTATTGTGGGTGAGCAAGCAGCCTCACTGTGAGAAGTTGGCGCGGCCATGTGGCGTATCCCTAGGAGTGAGAAGGGGGAGAGGACAAATAGCCGTAAAAACACAATAAACGTAAATGTCAGGTGGAGGTGAAAAAGGAATAACGGGACGCGTGGCCGCTAGCCAGAAGAAGGCAGCGACAGGCAACCAGCTGTCACCGGGTCATTTTACCTGGCATCGCGCTTTATATATATATATATATATATATATATATATATATATATATATATATATATATATATATATACGAGTACATATTCCCACGTAATGTACGGATGTATTATATATTTTATAAAAAATTACCGACAAGCTGTCTAGCTACAACGTTCGGAATTTACCCACAGCTTGCTCGCTCGATCGTCATCCGCGGGCTTAACGAATTCCACTCCAACGAGAATATACTCAAAATTTTTGAAGATATATTTTTATTAGTTGATTTATTTAGAGTGTATATTGGGTAAACTCGGGTGCAAGGGTGCACCCATATGTGTATACTTTTTTATTCTATTTTGTATACATATTATTTTATTTTATATACGTGTTTTGTAATAATTGTATACTTTTTTCACATTAATTTTTCATTAAAAAATTAACATCTATATGTGTATAACATTTTATTGAATATTATATACAATTTTTCATTAAAAAAATTTACAATTAAATTGTATACATTTTTACTCTTAATTGTATATGTTTTTATTTATATTTGTATGTGGGTGCACACTATCTTTAGGTGCACCCGGGTGCACACTATAAATTGTCATTTATTTATCATTCTAAGCATAAAGATATACATTAGTAATATAATAATAAAATAGAAGGGTTATATGTGATATTAAAATTAAAAATAAAAATATTTAATCTTAGCCAATAAAAAATATGATTAAAGCTGATGTTTAATTTGAAGATATACATGAATAAAAATAATAATAATAATAATAATAATAATAATAACAATAAGTTTGATATATTTTTATTGATTTGATTAATTATCTATTTCTAACCAATAAAAAAATAACTAAAGGTGGTATTTAATTATAGAGATACATGAATAATAATATAATAATAATAAATAAATAAATAAAAGTAGGAAAATTATATATATGAAATTAAAATAAAAAATACGACAATTAACCATGTCGCGACACCTCATACTTTTAAAAAGTTATTTATAGCAGTGTATTCGTAATTAGTGTATATATATATATATATATCTTCAAAATAGTGTACCCTTATTAATTAAAGTGTATACCCTTTAAAACAAAATTCTAAAGACACACGGAGTGTGCTTCCGTGCGCCCGGGCGCACACAAGTTTTTGCCTTCTAAAATAAAGGGTACACATCTTTATACTAAAGGGTATACAATTTAGCACAAAATTCTAAAGGCACACGGAATGTGCTCCCGTGTGCCCGGGCACACACAAGCTTTTGCCAATCAGTAAACATATTCTAAAAAAATTAAAATTTTAACATTTTCAAATAATATATAACTTAAATGGCACTTACTACTGTGTCTTTTTAGGTTAATTATACTGTGCACATGGGTGCAACCCAAGATATGATGCATCTATTTTAAAAAATGCATACAATTTATTTATTAGTTTTTTCAATGAAAAATTGAGTGTAAAAAAATATATAATTATTAAAAAACATGTAGTATACACTATTGAATAAAAAGTTATACATATATGAATGCCAGTTTTTTTAATGAAAAATTGAGTGTGAAAAAAGTATACAATTATTAAGAAACATGTATACAAAATAGAATAAAAAGTTATATACATATGGGTGCACCTTGCACCGGGGTGCACCTCATTTCAACTCTAGTTTTTAAGGTGTAATTGGTTCAAATTTGACTTGTTGACCCGGATACTAATAGGAACTTTTATTTCACGAGTCATTCATCATATCATCTCTCTTCTCTCTTTCACCCTCTCTCTCTAAGAATTCCACACCTTTCTTTCTCCCCTCTCTCTCACTCAGATCTGCTCGCTATTTCACCGTTCTCTCTCCCTAGACGACCGCCTCTCTCTCTAAGTATTTCTCTATTCTTCACCCCTCTCTATCACTCAGATCTGCCTCTCAATCACCGTTCTCTCTTCGCCATCCGCCGCCGGCGTTACCTCTCGCCTCCTTTAACATGGATCTACTTCGTTTGTCTCACACAATCAGATTTGAACAAGGTTCTTACCGATTATCTGCACCACATATCGGTCTGATCTGGTAAATCTTTTCTTAATTAATAAAAGTTATTTTATTTTTGGATTTTTATTTATTTATTTATTGACAAAAACTCCTGCGCCCCCGGTCACGCCGTGTCCCAGGTGAACATAACACTCCCCCTCCATATTCTATTTAAAATTATGTATTGCTAGGGGTTTAAATTGCATGTGAACATAACCCTCCCCCTCCATATTTGAGTACAGTGTGCCCAGGCGCACAAGTTACTCACTCTTATTTATATTTTTTATGTGGAAGAATGTTTGTTCCTAACTGTTATTCGACATCGTGCTGATTTATTTTTTGTTCCCTTTCGGGATTTACGTTTCAAATTAAGTTTCATTAGGAAATTAGTTTATTCGAGCATTTTATTGGTTTGCATCATTAGGTCATTTATTTTATTAGGATTTTGGGACTATTTGCGGAAAAATAGATATATAGTTGGTTGCTAATTGTTGTCAAAATAAGAGTCTTGGATATAATTCAGCTTCCTCTAGAAATTTGTTCCTTCAATTTGGAAGGATGTTTGGATTAATTTGGTTTTTCTACACTAGCGCTCTATGATCGCTTGAGTGTTTTTATTTGTATTTAAATGCTACATGATTATATAAATAAACTTGTCATATTTTGATGACTTGATATATGATGCTATAAATAAATTTGTTAGGTTTGGCGGACGGGAGAGTCGACAAACTACATTGGCAATGGGATTGAGTCTCTGTTTTCAATTCGATTAATGTATACGTTTTATAATAAAATAAGTGTATTACATTTTACTCTTTGATGTATAATAATAATTAAATTTATACATAAAATTTGTATTAAAATTAATTGATTTTTATATGCATTTTTATAATCAAATGTTGTAATTTAATAATGTATATGTTTTTCTCAATATATGCATTTTTTTAAAAAAATATAATATTGATATTATGTTTATCAATAAATTTATTAATTTTAGTTATACACTTTAGTATAAAATTCTATACACTTTAGTATAAAATTTAGAGTGAGGCTTGCGTTAAGAATTTAGTATTATGGATAAGGGTACATTATTTTGTTTTAAAGGGTATACACTTTAATTAATAAGGGTACAACTTTGTTCTAAAGGGTATACACTTTTCATTATATTTTTTATTTTTCTTCAGAAAATAAAGGGTACACATCTTTATATTATAGGGTATACAATTTAACACAAAATTCTAAAGGCACATGGAGTGTGCTTCCGTGCGCACACAAGTTTTTGCCTTGTAAAATAAAGGGTACACATCTTTATATTAAAGAGTATACAATTTAACACAAAATTCTAAAGGCATACGGAATGTGCTCCGCCCGGGCACACACAAGCTTTTGCCTAAAATTTAATACATATATAAAAAATATACATACATTAGTATGGATTAAATATAATTTATTTAAATGAGTATTTAAAAATTAATATAATATATAAATTTTATTTATAAAATTAATTACTACATTTATAGTTAAGTAGTAAATTGAAAAAAAAATAACATATACGATTACACATAATTTAATATCAAAGTGTATAAGTTATACTGCAATAACGTATAAGATTTTCTTAATAAGTGTATACTCTTTTTACTTTTTTTTAATTCATTAATATTATACTTTATAAAAAATATAATACATTTATAAATGCAAGCATATACATTAATAAAGTAAAACTAATACAATATTAATACAGTAATTTAAGATGATCATACATTTGTAATTTAAGAAGATCGTTCATCTATGCATTTTAGGTAAGTCTTCTATCTCAAATATCAATCCATTCTACTAAGTCTTCTATCTCAAACATCAATATCAATCTATTCAACCTAAATTTTCTATCTCAAAAGTAATCCATGCAGTCATACAAATACATTTATGAAGACCGTAGGCAATTAAATTTTATTTCCTAATAAATATAAATACAAAGGAAAATATATTAAATATTGATTAAATATTTATTCATAAAGGAATTTAAATAAATTAATTCCTGAAATAAATAAATAATTGATAATTAATATAATTATTTAAGCCCAAATTCAAGTCAAATGAGCTCAATTCAAGTTAAATAGGCTCAATCCAAGTCAAGTGGGTCTGATTCAAGTCAACAAGTCCAGGAAATCAAATCCAGCAAACCTAATTAAATTAAATAGTCCCAAATCAAATTCAACAGGCCTAATTAAATTAAATAGGCCCGTATCCAGTCCAGCAGACTTAGTTAAAGTGAAAAGTCTAACATATTTTTTCAAAAAGAAAATATCTCTCAAGTGGTTATTTTCTCCACCTACAAAATAAGGACCTTCAGTCCTCATTCCAAACATTCTGAAAATCCTAAAAACTCGGAGAGCTCTGAAGAAACTTGGAATCTCTGCGAATATCAAGTTATTCTTCAAGGATCAATCCAGAAAAGACATTCAATCTGAGATCAAGGTGCGGAGCCCCTCAGATTCAACGTTTCTTCAAATCAAGTTCATCCAACAATATTCGTGAGGTGAATGGTGTTCTACCAAATTGAATGGCATTTTTCACGATAAATCTTCAAATCAACGTTTGATCCGAATAAAGGCTCGACGCCTCCGGATAAACATTTTAAAGTTTCAAGTCAACTTCGAGCTTGGACAAGCTTCATGCGAAGATCCGGCTCCAAAAAGTTGATAAAGTCAAAGAAGTCAACTCAAGAGAGGAATGAGAGGATAGCTAGAGACTGTTTACTTATATTTCTCAAGTTCAATCCAACTTGGATTATCTTTGTAATATCTTTTGTGTTTATTATTTAATTTAATAAATATAAAATTTATTGTTACAAATTTTGGCACGCCCGGTGGGACAGTTTCTACCTCTCATGTCCTCTTCACATAAGCAAAGTAAGATGGTTCCGCTAAGAGTCAAAGTCAACATATCAGCTTCTGTCTCTAAGTCTTCAGAACTACAAGTTGAAGACGTTAGTGTTACAACCAGAAGCATGTCAAAGAATGCGTGGTCTGAAGTCTCTTCGGAGATAAATTCTTCAGTTGGAGTTTTCCGCAAAGGAATACCTTATAATGATCAGGATGATAAAAATGAAGAGGGTAACCTTGCTAGCTCAACTCCTCTATCTGAAGAAAGTCCATCGTCTGATTCATCCATAGCCTCAACTATGGCAACAAATACTTCGTCTGTTGATGAACAATTTGCAAGTTTAATTGAATCTGTTGCTGCACTTGCCAAACAGAACCAAGAACAAAGTGCTTTGATCTTCAAGCTAATGGAGAAAATGGCTGGTGATGAAACAAGCCAGGCAAATGAAAAGCAAGATGATAATGCTGAAAATGAAGTAAATGACTCCGCGAAATATCAGTCGATGGGGAAAATGGTGATTGAAGAAGAACTGAACATCTCCCATGATGGAATGGTTTCTATCAGCCAGCTAAAAAGCATTATACTTGGGACAATGAAGGACCAATTTGAAGAGAGCTCCAAGCCTTCATCACTTATGCTAATCCTTTTACTAGGAGGGTTGACAACTTGAGGATGACACCGAACTATCAACCCCCCAAGTTCCAACAGTATGGAAATGGTAATCCAAGGCAACGTATAGCACATTTTATTGAAACGTGTAATGATGTCTGAACTTACGGAGATCATATGGTGAGACAATTCGTTCGTTCTCTAAAGGTAAATGCTTTTGAATGGTACACCGACTTGGAAGCCGATTCTATAGACAGTTTGGATCAGATGGAACATCAATTCCTTAATCATTTCTACAGTACTATGAGAACGGTTAGCATGATGGAGTTGACTAACGCCTGTCAATTAAAAGAAGAGCCAGTAATTGAGTACATCAACCGATGGAGAAATTTGAGCTTAAATTGTAAAGATCGATTGTCTGATGTTTCTGGCATTGAGATGTATACTCAAGGAATGCAGTGGAGCCTTCATTACATACTTCAAGGGATTAAGCCTAAAACCTTTGAAGACTTGACCACAAAAGCTCACGACATAGAGCTAAGTATGGGGATAAGTGGAGTTGTAAAGCCACCAATTCCTGGATCCTACAAATACAAAGAAAAACAAGAGGCCAGGGAAGGGGTTAAACCCTATAATAAATCTTATGAAAAAGAGTCCATGGCGACAAATGCATCAACTGTCAAATTTCGAAGGAATGAGAATGAAAAAGATGATAAAATAAAGAATGATTCCCAAGAAAGGGAGCAAAGAAGATTGACCTTAAAAGAGATGCAAGAAATGAAGTACCCATTCTTTGATTCGGATATCCCAGGCATATTTGATGATCTGCTCAAGGATAAACTAATCAAGCTTCCTGAAATGAAGCGACCAGAAGAAGCGGGACAAATTGACAATCTAAAATACTGCAAGTATCATAGACTGGTGGGTCATTCTATCAAAGATTGCATTATCTTTAAAGACAAAGTTATGCGATTGGTTGAGCAAAGGAAAATCTTTCTAGATGAGGATGCAACTGCAAACTCTACTTCTGCAAACAGTGAAAATGATTCTTCATGTCACATTGCAAGCGAAGCTCAACTACTTAAGGTTGAGCCTGGAGTTGAAAGCGAGACCCATGCTACGAAGATTACCTTCACAGAGGAAGACTTACTGTTCGGTTCACAATCTCACAACCGACCTTTGTTCATAACTAGTTGCACTCAAGAGAAAATGATGAATCGAATATTGATTGATGGAGGTTCAGCGGTCACTATCTTGCCTTTAATGACATTGAAGAAGTTAGGGATTCCAACTGACGAACTCGACAGTAGTCAGTTGACGATTCATGGGTTCAATCAAGAAGGTCAGAGAACACTTAGTACAAAAGTCTTGGATTTAATGATAAGTGAGATGGCCTCAACAGTTCCGTTTCATGTCATTGATACAAAAACATCATATAACATGCTCTTAGGGCGCCCATGGTTGCATGAAAATAGAGTGATTCCTTCTACACTACATCAATACTTCAAATATTGCGATTGAGGTAACATAAAAAAGGTTCTTGGTGATGAAAGGCCATTCACAGAAGCCGAGTCATATTTTACAGGCGCCAGATATTTTCTAAAAAGTAGCAAGACTGTCAAGCAAGAAGAAAGTTCATTGCGAGAGAAAAATAATGAAAAGCTAGAAAAAAAGTACGGATAATGTTTCTTCTACACGGTCTAGTGAAAGCAAGCAGTTTCATGAGACAGTAGAAGATTAACACTACCCCTGACTAAGGTTGATACTGAAAAGCGGGGTTCACTTGCCCAATTTAAGGGGCTAAAACTAAGCATGGAGATGTATTTGAGGCGGCAGTTTCTAAATCATATAGCCCACAAGCTTACAAACTTCTTATGAAAGCTGGATATGACCCTCAAGTAAAAGATGTGATAAATAAACCGTCTCATAAGAATCCTAGTGGATTTAATACCACTCAAAAGATATTTAAAAGTAATAGTCGCACTTCCAAGTATACTAGAACAGATTAGGGATATGTTCCGCAAAAACCTGTTCGCACTGTGATCAAAAGGGCAAACACGAACTACATCACTGAAGATGAAGTTCTTTCTGAAGAAGAAGAATCTTATGAAGAGGATAGAAAGTTAGAGAGAATCTCAGTCTTAAGACTCAGACCAATGGGAGTTAAAAAGACTACCAAGTTCCAAAGATACATAGTCGGATCCCATCTCGCATGAAAAGACGACATTTCTTGACCATATCATGTGACATGGTGTTGAAAGCTAAGAAACGAATAATAATCTTCACCAGAAGTGAAGAAGATGATCACGGAAGTGTAGGCTCATCAGATGTTGTTCATTCCATTATCATGCAAACAGATCTACACAGTGCAGAAAGAGATCTACGAACAAGATCGTCGAAATAAGAAGAGATGGTTATGTAGTGGAAAGCATTGTTAAAGTGGAAGAAAATGAACAAGTTGGGTCTAATCCGTATTTTCAAAGGCAAGAATTTCTAGAGGAAGTTGCCACGGTAAATCATGTCACTATACGTGAAGAGACCTCAATTAAAGAGGAAGATGCTGATGATGCTCCTCCAGAATTTGAAGAGGGTGGAAAATCTACTGTTGATCAATTAATGGAGATTAATTTGGGCAATGCTAATGACCCACGTCCAACCTATATAAGTGATGTGTTAACAGCTGATGAAGAAAAGACTTACATTGAGCTTCTACAAGAGTTTAGAGATGTATTTGCATGGTCATTCAAGGAAATGCCTGGATTGGATCCGAAAGTAGCAGTTCACCATTTAGAAATAAAGGAGGGAACCAAACCAGTTAAGCAAATGCAGCGCCAATTCCAGCCAGAGTTGGTTCCATTGATTGAAGCTGAGGTTAATAAGCTCCTTGAGACAGGCAAGATACGAGAAGTTAAGTATCTCACTTGGCTCTCCAACATTGTACCGGTGAGGAAGACAAATGGGCAACTTAGAGTGTGTGTTGACTTTCGCGACTTGAACTTGGCATGCTCAAAAGATAATTTTCCACTACCAATTACCGAACTCATGAATGATGCAACAACAGGTCATGAAGTTTTTTTGTTCATGGATGGATCGTCTGGTTACAATCAAATTAGCCTAGCTCCGGAAGACCAAGAGAAAACAGCCTTCCGCACTCCTAAAGGAATATACTGCTATAATATTATGTCATTTGGCTTGAAGAATGCCGGTGCCACTTATCAACGAGCTATGCAAAGGATATTCAATGACATGCTCCATAAGAATGTCGAATATTATATTGATGACATCGTGGTGAAGTCAAAGAAGAAAAGGGACCATCTTAAGGATTTAAGACAAACATTTGAGCGTCTAAGAAAATTCCAACTCAAGATGAACCCACTTAAGTGCGCATTCGGAGTCTCTTCTGGAAAGTTCCTTGGATTCATCGTCCGACATCGTGGCATTGAGATTGACAAAGCAAAGAATGATGCAATTATGAAGATGTAGGTGCCTCGAAACATACATGAGCTCAAGAGTTTGCAAGGTAAACTGACATACTTGAGAAGATTCATATCGAATTTGGGCGGTCGATGCCAACCATTCAGCCATCATATGAAGAAAGGCGGCCCGTTTGAGTGGGATGAAGCTTACACTAATGCCTTGATGAAGCCTCCAGTGTTGGTTGCTCTAATAGCCGGACGTCCACTAATTCTCTACACAGCGGCTCAAGAAAGATCAGTTGGAGCCCTGCTTGCACAAAATAATGACAAAGGAAAGGAATGTGCGTTATACTATCTGAGTAGGACAATGACTCCAAATGAGTTGAAATACTCACCAATTGAAAAGATCTGTCTTGCTCTCATCTTTGCGATTCAGAAATTAAGACACTACTTGATCGTAGTCATTTTTACCTAGATTTTAATATCTTTATGTGTGGATTTTTGGATGTTTTTATCCGTATTTGTGTGACTTTGATGGAGTTATTTTATAATGTGAAATGTGGTATGAATTGATAAAATTGTGTAAATGAGCTTAAACATGAGTAAAACAGGTCAAGAAATGAAGAAAAACGGAGTTGGGAGCAAAACGGAGACGAAAGTATAGGACACACTCGGACACTGGCCATGTACAGAACACGGGCCTGTCCGAGATGGCCGTGTACCATCATCAGAACACAAAGCTCACCCATGAGGAAGGCCATTTTCTGGCGTACGAGCCGTGCGCTGCTGCACGCCCCGTGTGAGAACACGAGCCTGTAAGAAGAACCCGTGTAATGTCATCAGAAAATGCTACACTGCCATGACCAAAGTCGTGTAGCGCAGCTCGAGCCGTGTCTGGAAGCAAGCACAACACGCCGAAGTATGTGTGCCTACACGGGCCGTGTAGGTGCAAAAACCTGTGCAATTTTCAGAATATTCTGGAAGCTTCTAGAAGGTCCATTAGTGATATAAAAGGGTGACTTGTGCAAAATTTAAAAGAGAGATTAGAATTGAAAGCAGTTACACACACTCCACACCACATTTTCACACACTAGATCCATAAATCCACCTCTATCCATTAGATCCATCCAATTCCAATTGTTCTTCCACAATCAATCCATAAATCCATCACCCAATCCATTCATCCACCATTTTGAGAAGAGGAAAGCATCAAGGATTGAGGAGTTAGCATATTGAAGAGAAGGAAGGTTTCTCCTTGAAAGGAAAGTCAATCTACTTTTCATTTGTTGATTTTCTTCTTATTTTGGCTCAAATGGAGCAAAGCTTGATTTGTATTGATCTAAACACAATGTGTAATGGCTAGTCCTATAGTAGGGCTAATCATATGAATGGTTGAGATGAAAGCTAGATGTGTAGAACTTGAGAAGTAAATGTAGTTAAATTGTGGATTTCCTTTTATGATATATGAATCATGTTTCATTTCAATACTTGTGTGATTAGATTTTCTATTCATAGTATTAGGATGGGTATTCTACTGTTATGAGTGGATGTTTAATTGAATCATATATTAAAATGTGCATGCATGTTAGTGTGAGGGGAGGTAAGTTATACTCTTCTTATGCTTAGAACATTCATAGGGGGACACTTAAGAAATTGAGTGAAAAGAACCAACTTATGATCATAGTACCTTAAGGGAATTGAGATTAATATCTATCTTACGAGATTTAGGCTTGTAAAAGAGTCGAGAACCTAATTGCCTTGGCCATAGGGATTAGGGGTAAAATCGTGATTGCTTTTAGTCCACAAATTAATGAAGTTCACCACCAAAAGTTATATATATCTAGCTAGAGTCTTAGCCATGATTATGATTAGTCTTGCTCTCTTCTCAAGTGAATTCTACCTCCATTCCAATCATCATTTATGTGTTGTTTGAATCATTACTTTGTTAATTCAAATTCTTAATTAATTGAGTAGAACAATAATTAGTAGCTTAAACAATCAAACCTTCAATCTATCATTCTTACAAAGCATAAATTAATGGAAAATCCGGATACAATCATGAGTTTACTTTCCCTTGGGACGACATTATTATAAATTTTATACTTGGTCATACGTTTACTCGATGATAGAGTCTCTTACTCTTACACATTTTTACAAGAAATTCGACTAAGAACACTACTTTCAAGCTCATACTGTTTACTTGGTCTCAAAGGCTAACACATTAAAGTTCGTCATGCCAAAGCCAGTGCTCTCGGATAGGCTCGCAAGGTGGTATCTTCAATTGCAGCAATTTAAAATTATCAATGTCCCTCAAAAAGCGGTGAAAGGGCAAGTGTTGGCAGATTTCTTGGCTGATCATCCCATGCCTGACGAATGGAAGTTGTCTGATGATCTCCCTGTTGAAGATATATTGTCTATTGAAATTAGTCCTCCTTGGAAGATGTATTTCGATGGAGCTGCTCACAGAGAAGGAGCTGGTGCCGGAGTAGTATTTGTAAAGTCAGATGGATGCATTCTGCCATATTCATTCAGTGTAACTGAAAATTGCTCTAACAATGTAGCTGAATATCAAGCTCTTATACTTGGTTTGGAGATGGCAGTGGATGTAAAGTAGTGACACCTTAAGGTATATGGAGATTCATTGTTGATAATCAACCAGCTGCTTAGCTTATATGAGGTTAAGAAACCCGAGCTACTTCCATATTATAACTATGCTCAAAGGCTTATGAATTGGTTTGGAGATGTAGAAATTGAACATCTACCAAGGAGCAAGAACAAGCAAGCCGATCTTTGGCAAAGCTAGCATCTACTATAACAATACCCGAAGCACATTTTCAAGCGTCGATCTGCAAAAGTTGGGTGGTACCTCCCTTCTTGAAAAAGAACATTGTGAAGAAGTTGAGTATTGCGCCATAGAGGTGTTTGATATTGAGAAAAAAGACTGGCATCAACCGTTCGTTGATTACTTGAAGTATGATAAGCTCCCTAATGATCCACACCTAAGGGTTGATGTCTGACGTAGATCACCGCAATTTTTCTACTATAAAGATACACTCTATAGAAGATCCTTTAATGGTATTCTCTTGTTATGCTTAAGTGATGAAGAAGCTCTTCGAGCTATGGATGAAGTTCATTATGGGGTATGTGGCGCCCATCAGTCCGGACCCAAGTTACATTTCAGGATAAAAAGGATGGGATATTACTGGCCTTCTATGGTAAAGGATTGCATAGAATATGCACAAAGATGTCAGCCATGTCAGTTTCATGCAAATCTCATTCATCAACCTCCCGAACCATTACATCTGGTAGTGTCTTCTTGATCATTTGATGTATGGGGTTTAGATGTGGTCGGGCCGTTAACAAAGTCTTCTGGAGGTCATCTTTTTATTTTGGCTGCCACTGATTACTTTTCCAAGTGGGCGGAAGTTGTACCCATGAGAGAAGTGAAGAAAGAAAATGTTGCTGATTTCATCTGCATCAACATCATATACATATATGGAGTGCCTCGGTACATCATCACCGATAATGGGAGACCATTCAGTAACTCTTTGATTGATAAGCTTTGTGAGAAGTTTGACTTCAAGCAAAAGGAATCTTCTATGCACAATGCAACAGTTAATGGACTCGCTGAAGCCTTCAACAAGACGCTATGTAATCTATTGAAGTAGGTAGTCTCGAAGTCAAAGCGAGACTGGCATGAAAGGATTCATGAAGCTTTATGGGCGTATCGAACCACTTATAGAACACATACTCAAGTTACTCCATATTCTTTAGTATATGGGGTTGAAGCTGTGGTGCCCCTTGAAAAGCAAATCCCATCTTTGAGAATAGCTATACAAGAAGGTTTGACTGAAAAAGAGAACGCACGACTACGCCTTGAAGAGTTCGAAGCACTTGATGAGAAGAGGTTGGAAGCACAACAAAGACTTGAGTGTTATCAAGCTCGTCTCTCTAGAACGTTCTACAAGAAAGTAAAGATACGTTCTTTTCAAATCGGAGACTTACTCCTTGCAGTGAGAAGGCCTATTGTCATCACTCACCGAGTTGGAAATAAATTTTTGTCAAAGTGGGATGGCCCACATGTTGTGAAAGAAGTATATACAAATGGTGCATACAAGATATCTGAAGATGGTGTGGGAATTGGCCCCATAAATGGCAAATTCCTGAAATGCTACTACGTGTAATCCAGTCAAACCCAAGGAACACTCTATGATGCAAGAGCCTAAACTGCATGTTACTCCTGGTCCGCACGAGTATAAACTGTGTACGACACCCACCAAAGGTAATTATACGTGGTTAAACTATTAATTCACCCCACTCAGGTATTTTAAGTGGTTAAAGCATTAAATACCCTACTTTGTCTAAAGTAGTTAAAGAATAGTCACTCCTAGCCCGCACGAGTATAAACTGTGTACGGCACCCTCCCATTCAAACTAAAACATGTCCCTTTGAACTACGTAATGACTTGATCCTCTGTGAAGATGTACGTAGGCAGCTTAACACTCTACTAAGTTCAGTCATGTCTTTAGCTTATTCACATCAAGTTTGTGAGACAAGCAATAAATTGAAGCATGAAGGCAGTATAAGTAAGCATGAAAGATAGAAAAGCAAAGTAAAGATGCAATGTAATGATAAAGGAGAAGAAGTAAGGAAGGGAATGGACTTTATTGATAATGTCATTAAATGTTCAAAACAAAAGGGGGGACATTGCAATGAAATGGTTTCAAAAGGAAAATAATGAAAAATGTTCATAATGGATATCTCCTCTCGAGCGGCTTCCAAAGCTTACATAACACTCCTCAATTCGTCAGCAATGGAATCTTCTAGGATGGGTGTTTTCTTCAGTTAACCGATATCCCTTGCAGCAGTTTGAGCTCCAAGTTTTGCAATATGGACAGACTGGCAAAGACGTTCAACTGTTTGAGACATTGCTTCCTTCTCCTTTAATAGGGCCTCGATTTCCTTTGCAATCTGCTCGAACCTAGTTTTAGATTCCTGCAGTTGTTTGGTGTCTGTAGCCTCTTTGCCTTTGTAGTCATGAGCACGTTTCTTTGCATCGGTCAGACACTTTTCAACATCTCTCTTGGTCATCCCATCAGCAAGTTTTATTTTCACGATATCATACGCATCAACCTTAGAAAATAAGAAATTGAATGATTGCTCTAAATCAGTTCTATCAATCCCTTTAGCGCTTTTGAAGTTACTCACCATCTTAAGTCCCTCATTCCTTAAAGAAGATAATGAGCTAACAAGAGTCCTCCTCAGTTTCTCTTGAAAGTGTTTCCACACTGTCAAATTAGCTAGTTTTGTAGCATCCATGATCTTTAAATTAAAGATAAATTCAGTAACTTCTGGAGCTTGGACCGCAGCAACTGGAGGGTGAGATTTAAGTGTGATGGGAGAGAGGTGATCAGTGAGGCCATCATCGGCTAAATCTTTTGGGGCTGCAACAGAAGCTGATCCTTCTTCCTCAAAGTCATCATAATTAGAGCCGAAAATAGTAGATGCTACAAAAGAGAAAGAAATATTAAAATATATGCAAGTATGGATATGTATAAGTCATGATCAAAAGGGATAAAAACTTGGGCTTTAGATGTCTTGATAGGCGCCAGAGATTGAGCTCTCTTAGTCCTCTTCCAATTGCGGTCCACAGTACTTTTCCCTGAGTGGGAAGCCACGCTCTTTCTCTTGCCCATTTCAGTAGACTTCGCTATGGCTTTGTCTTGAGGTTGAGCATGGGTACTTGACAGAACTTTCTGGTTATTCTCGTGAGTACCTAAATCGCCATCAATATCAATGACACTGTCTAATCCAAGGTCTGCAATGGGGCCTGTCAATTGCTTGGTACGTTCCACTAAATAAGTACCATAAATCTAGGACCACCATGATTTATACCTTGATATTCTAAACTGCTTAGCCCCCCCGAGGAGCGCATGGAAAGTCAGCCTTCGAGAACTCGTTCTCGTTTTGATTCCGCCTTCATGAAATTCCAAGACCAAAGATTTGCACAAGGTACACTGCATCCAATACTGAAATCCTGTCGCCAAAGTGACTTCACGATGGTTCATCTTCATCTTTCCAGGAAGATCTTGTTGATACCCAAACTGTCGGTTAAATCGATGAGGACTATAGGGCTCGACTATAAATCGTTCACCCTCTCAAATAGTAAGGTAGTTGGTGCGAAGAAAAACAAAATAAGCTTAATTTTGCCACTGTGATCCATCATCATCGATATAGTTCATTGTTCCACTCAATGTACGTATGTTGCAAGACAGAGATACACGTTCACCACGAATCCTTTTGCGAGCATCAATTGGGTTATAATACTTTCCTCCGTTCTCTCCAGAGTAAATCACCATAGGAGGTCTTAATAATTCATGGCCAGCTGGGAAGTGAGTCTCAAAATATTGGGGCAACCAAGCATAGACGAAGTGCACAGGGAATGTTCATCTAACCTCTGAGGGTTTAGGATGGTTCAAAATTTTATTTAAACCTTTGTAGATGCTAGTCAAGACAGGAACTGCAAGACAGACTGATTTTTCTGTTTCCATCAAACTTGCTACTTTAAAGGTGCCTGGAGTATTAAACCTACCTCGTCGTTAGGAAGAACAAAAGAGCATAGCCAACAGGCTAGGTGAGCAGCCAAATATGTCTCTGCTTGATGTTCTTCTGCAATACCGATCTTTCTAAATGGAAATGTGTCAATTATAGTCCATGGCTTATGTTTTTTTAGTACTCCCGTTGGATTGTGAGTGTTTTTAGGCGGGTTTTCTATGTTTGGGTTTTCTGTATTCTCTCAATACGCTCAGGAGGTTGATGATACTCTATCGTCTTAGGAGACTAGAATTTTACCCATTGAGTGAATGTCACAGACTCACTGGAAGCCTCGTTGTGAAGCATATGATAAGCATGGAACAGATGTTGATAGTTGGAGGGAATGTGTAAGTCATTAGCAGTAATCTCATCAAAAAGTTCTCGCTTGCTCGGTACCACTTCTTCATATAAGTAGCCGGCTAGCGGTAACCCTGTCCAGTTATACAAATCCCACAGTGAAATTGACATCTCCCCAAAACTCGTGAATAAAGTTAGTAACAGAACACCATGCCTCGCAGAAAGCCTTGATAATTTCGCAGTTGCAGTCGTATGTGAATAGGGAAGCAAAGATGGAGTCATAGAACATTGCACTCTGAAGGAGGGGTTGATATCTGCTTAAAACGTCTTTAGTCCACTCCCAATACCCTAGAATATAAGGGAACTCTCCATGAAACTTCCCAAATTCCCCCCATGCTGTTTCACCGGAGATTATCCGACGCTCAAGTATTGGCAAAAGACGCCCCTTAAAATCCTCCTTAAAGTGATAGCCGATCTCAAGGTATAAGTATTCTTAAACAAATCAACTTCATTAGTCCAAAAAGGCAGGTCGAAGTAAATTTTTATTTTAGGAAGCCTCTCTACGATTTTACCCATGAGGGTGTTTCAACCGAGTCTCGTTCTCCGACAGTTGGCTTTTATCATCAAGAATTACCAAGTATCGCGAACCGGATGAAGTTCCTTTGGTACTTTTGAAATGGACCATTTTGATAGTTGGATTAGCTGCAAAACAAGTGAATTAAAATTAGTAAGCAGATGGGTTCGCATTAATTTAAATTTATGAATTTTATTAGTTAAAAGACTCATAATAAATTTATGAGATCAATTAATTATTAAATTCAAAATTGCAAATTAAACTCATGATTGGTGAAGTCCAATTGGGCAATTAAATTAATTTATGTTTCTAAGCTTAATTTACTTAAGCCCAAAACATGAATTGAAATGTTAACTAGGCCATGAACATAAATATATCCTTTTTTGTTGAGGCCCAATGTAAAGTCAGATTGATGGGCCAGGTGAGTTTTTAGGCAAGTTTTACCGAAGCCCAAATAATACACGAAGTTGATCATTGGAGGATATTCTGAAGCCCAAAGATGAAGCTCAAGTTGATTGTCAAATTAACAAAAAGGAAGTCAAATCTCCATAAGGAAGTGATCCATCTCCCAAGGAAAACACGTGAATTGCAATCCCAATTCCTTAAATCAGATCTTCTCTCTCCAATAAAAGATCTGATAATGTTTTTTCTCCAGAAAGTGACGTGTTATCTTCTTCACCAAATAGGGATTGAAGTTGCTCCTCACTCATCTCCCAACAAATCGAAGCACCAGGGAAGATCGACTTCCAGTTGAAGTGATTGCGCATCGGCTGCCGGTCATGTGTCCTTCACCATCGCTGGCAACGACCACTGCGTGTCGCCGTCTGTTGCTTGGCCCAAAATATTGAGCCCTTGCTGTTGTACACTGCTGAAATTGCAAGTTCCACCACGACAATACCATTCATTTTTCATCGCCACCCGTTGCATCTGCCACACCGCCTATCCATCACTAGACCGTGAGTCTCGTCTCCAGATCACTACCACTCACGCAGCCTACGTGTCATTTATCAAGCCATTAAGGATAGCGAAGAAAAATTGAGCCACTGAAGATGGAGACTATTGATCGTAATGGAGGCTGTTGACTGTTGACGGGGGCAGTTGATGGAAGATGGAGACTGTTGATCGTAATGGAGGCTGTTGACTATTGACGAGGGCAGTTGATGGAAGATGGAGGCTGTTGATCGTAATGGATTCTATTGACGGAGGCAGTTGATGGAAGACGGAGACTGTTGATCGTAATGGAGTCTGTTGACTGTTAACGGAGGCTGTTGACGGAAGACGGAAACGGTTGATCGTAGATGGAGTCTGTTGATGGATTCTGTTGACGGAGGCAGTTGATGGAAGACGGAGACTGTTGATCATAAACGGAGGCTGATTGATGAAGTATGTTGACAGAGGTTGTTGCTTGTTGACGGAAATTGGTAGAGAAGGGTAGAAAGATATTGGCAGACGAAGGACAGAAGAGAATTCGGAAGCCACACTCATCGATCAGTCCGAGGATTCATGAGTTATTATAAGCAAACAATTTTGATCATCCCAAGAACGGAAGGATGCTGCTATGTGATTAAAAGAGTCTCAGATTTGAAGTCGAAAAACGAACTAATCTGATGAATCTGATGAATCGCTTTGTAAACTTCTCACACTGAATCAAAGATTGATTCAAAAACTCTCACAAATTAAACAAACTCAAGTGTGTGCTATTGTGTGATTGAAGAACATGAAGAACAAGATATATAGTGGTTCGGCTTATTAACCAAGCCTACGTCCACTGTGAGGATGATCGTTTTTGTATATTGTTTTGAGTGTTTAGAGGTTACAGCAGCATATATGCCAAGATTACAGCTATATATATACATCACATGTGATAACCCAAACTTATGGGACCAATCGAGTGCAGCATCTTCCAGCTGTCATATGGGTGGATAAATGGAATCTATTTCTGTTGCAACTGATTTCAGCTCATAGCTAGCATTATGAACTTTCAATCCATGCATAGAACTGCTTCTAACGAATTACCATAACTTCTGTACATCCGCTGCACACTACACCAGTCACCACTTATTCCACATGGCAAGATTTGATGGACTTGTCATTAGCTAGTACTTCCATGCACTTCACACGATCGATAACTTTGCTAATTCACACTCCAACCAATTACTAATGTTGATCAGTCATTAATATGAGGTTTCCATCTCAAATCTCCACCTAAACCTCATACTTAAGCATTCATTACTTCACCTTCACCACACTGTTTTAAGTCAGCAAACTTCACTTCCACTGCCTTGTTGGAGAGCAGCAAAACTCCCATCACTACTTTGAGAGAGTAGCAGAACTCTTCACTGTCATATTTAACACATGTTGATAAGGCTCTTGCACAATTCGAACTTCGAAGTAGGCAAGGCCTTAGTAAGAAAATCTGATGGATTCTTTTCTGTTCCAATTTTCTTCACAACCACTCTCCCATCATCTATCAAATCTCTAATGAAACACAGCCTGATATCAATATGCTTTGTTCGTTCATGATATCCTTGGTGCCTTGAGAGATGTGTGGCACTAGAATTATCACAATACAGCACCACAGACTCTTGCACAATACAAAATTCAGACAAAATTCCCTTCAACCACATACCTTCCTTAATCCCTTCTGTAAGTGAAATGAACTCAGCCTCTGTTGTAGATAGTGCCACCACAGATTGATGTGTTGACCTCCAACTGATGGCTGTTCCAAATAAACTGAATACATAGCCTGATAGTGACTTCATTGTGTCCAAATTTGCAGCATAGTCAGCATCTACATAACCTGCAAGAAAAACAATGTTAGATGAAATCTTATTGAAATGCAAACCTGTTGTTAAGCTTCCTTTCAGATATCTTTGAATCCATTTGACAGCTTCCCAATGCTCCCTTCCTGGATTTCCCATGAACCTGCTCACTAAGCACATTGCATGAACTAAATCTGGTCTACAACAAACCATTGCACACATAAGACTCCCTACAGCATTAGCATATGGAATCCTATCCATTTCTAAAATTTCTGCTTCTGTCTTTGCTGATTGTTGACCTGATAAACTGATCCCTTGCTTAATTGGTGTGGAAACTGATTTACACATATCCATATTATATCTTTTGAGTACTTTTTCTAAATAAATACTCTGATGCAACACAACTGATCCAGCTGATCTATCCCTTTCAATCTGCATCCCTAGAATTACAGTAGCTTCCCCTAAGTCTTTCATGTCAAACTCTGCTTTCAACATCTCTTTGACAGCTAGAATTTCATCCATAGATTTGCAAGCTATCAGTATGTCATCAACATACAATAGTAAGAATACCTGCCAATCAACATCACTTTTAATGTACACACAACTGTCATACAGACTTCTTTTAAAACCACAGCTAACAACATATTCATCAAACCTCAAGTACCATCTCCTTGGACTTTGCTTCAATCCATATAAGGATTTCAGAAGTAAACAAGCCTTATTGGTAGTATCTTGAACTGCTACACCTTCTGGAATGCTCATATATATTTTTTCTTCCAAATTTCCATGAAGAAAAGCTGTTGTTACATCCATTTGATGTAACTCAAGGTCAAACTGAGCAACTAGAGCTAACATTACTCTAATTGAACAATGTTTGACAACTGGAGAGAAATTTTCAGTGTAATCAATCCCCTCTTTCTGTGAAAAACCTCTTGCAACTAATCTAGCCTTGTACCTTATTCTACTTGAATTCTCTGGAGCTACATTTTTCTTGTAAATCCATTTACAACTAATCAACCTCTGACACTTTGGCCTCTGAACTATCTTCCATGTTTGATTCTTTTCCAAATACATCAACTCTTCTTGGATAGCAACACTCCACCTGTCACTTTCCTTGCAATTCATAGCCTCTAGATAATTCTTAGGTTCATATGAATCAATCTCCTCTGCGTATACAGTGCATAAGAGACTATGTCAGCATTTGTATACCTAGCTGGTGGTTTAATAGACCTTCTCTGTCTATCCCTAGCTAACTGGTAGCTATTTAACAACTCATCAGTTTCTGATCTTCCTTGATCATTATCAGTGGTTTCAACAGTATCATCTTGTAATATTTCTTCATCACCTGCTCTCTAGCCATGTACAACTCTCTTGGCATGCTCCACCTCAAGCTCAGTTTTATTACTTCCTTGAATAATCTGAACTTGTTGTGGACATAGTGGCATTACAACCTCATTAAAAATGACATCCCTGCTTACTAAGAACTTTTTGCTTTCAATACTCCATAGTTTGTATGCTTTCACACCCTTAGGATATCCTATCATAACACACTTCACTGCTCTTGGTGCTAACTTATCTTGCTTAATATGAGCATAAGCTAAACAACCAATGACAAGTATTGAGTAATCTGCTAATTTCCCTGACCATACCTCTTAAGGTGTTTTAAACTTCAGAGCTGCTGATGGGCTTCTATTTATGAGGAATGCCACTGTAGTAACCAACTCACCCCAAATGTCCTTTGTCAAACCAGAATTACTCAATATACACCTTACTCTCTCTAGTAAGGTTTGATTTAATCTTTCTGCAACACCATTTTGTTGTGGTGTACCTGGAACAGTCTTGTGTCTTATGATACCTTTATCTCTACAAAACTTGTTGAACTCTTCAGAACAATATTCAAGACCATTATCCGTTCTTAACACTTTAATCTTAGCATAACAGATGTTCTCCACCTCAACTAGCCAATTCTTGAAAGTGTTAAAGGCAGCATCCTTAGTTTTAAGAATATATATCCACACTTTCCTACTATAGTCATCAATAAAAGACATGAAGTACCTGCCACCACCTTTGGTTTGAGTCCTTGCAGGTCCCCATAAGTCTGAATGAATGTAATCCAGCCTGGATGTACTTGTGTGATCACTAGTTCCAAACTTAAGTCTCTTAGCCTTTCCAAAAATACAATGTTCACATTGTTTCGACTGCTCTGATGGAGTGATGCAGATAGTTTTCTGCCTTGATAGTTCTTGTAGTCCTTTCTCACTTATGTGAGCTAATCTCCCATGCCATAAGTGTATATTATCACTTCCAATTGTAGCATTATTCTGTCCAGTTACAGTATGACCATCAAGAATGTACAGCTCTCTTTTCCTGATTCCTTTCATTACTTCATACTCATCCTTTTCAACAATGAGTATTCCTCCTTTTGTTCTAAATTCATATCCTGAAGCATCTAGAATACTCAATGAAATTAGATTTCTCTTGAGTTCTGGAATATACCTCACACCTGTCAAGGTTCTAATCACTCCATCATGCATTCTTAACTTGATAGAACATATTCCCTTTATCAGACATGTATGATCATTCCCTAATAATACTGATCCAGCATTTTGATACTTAAGATCAGTAAACCAATGCTTCATTTGGAGACATATGAAATGAACATCCTGAATCAAGGATTCAATCCATGAATCCTTTTGATGAACAGATTAACAGTGCCTCAGGATAATCAATTTCCACCTGGTTTTGATTAATTGCCACCTGATTTGCTTGCACCCTTTGTTGTCCATCCTTCCCAGCCTCTGTCTTCTTTCTTTTGGCTGCTTTCCACTTGTAACAATTCTTCTTAATGTGACCTGGTTCATGATAGTGGAAACATTTCCTTCCTTCCTTGTCACTAGCAGACTGATCACCTTTGGTATCTTGTTTCTTACCATCAGAACTTCCCTTATTGTTAAGTTTCTTATTCTGATTTCCCTTCCGGATCATCAATCCTTCACCTGATGATCCTTGTTCCTCTCAACACTTTTGTAACTCCTTAGTTTTCAAAGCTAATTCAACTTCATCAAGACTTATTGACTCTTTGCTACAAAATAATAATGTGTCTTTAAAATTTTCAAACGATTTTGGAAGTGCAGATAACAAAATCAGAGCCTTATCCTCATTCTCTAATTTAACCTCAGCATTTTCCAGATCATCAAGTACCTTATTAAACTCATCAAGTTGAACTAAGACTGGTTTATCTTCTGTCATTTTGAAAGAGTATAGTTTCTGTTTCAGATATAATCGATTTGCAAGAGTTTTTACCATATAGAGATCATCAAGCTTCTTCCATACTGCTCTTGCAGTCGTTTCCCTCTGAACTTCTCTTAGTGTCTTATCATCAAGACACAAGAAAATGGCACTTAGAGCTCTTTCTTGAAGATTTGCTTCAGCTGCTGCAGCTTGTATATCCACTGCTGCTGCTTCATTAACTGGAGCTTCTTTGATTGTTCCTCCGAGGCCTTGCTGTACCAAGATGGATCTCATCTTGATCTTCCACAGCCCGTAGTCTGACTTCTCAATGAACCGCTCAATATCAAATTTGGTAACCATGTTGAATCCCTCTTTCTTCTTCCGATAACTGCTTCTTTGATCTGTTTGCCTATGGTGTTTCCCACAGACGACGCCAATTCTCAGATTTGAAGTCGAAAAATGAACTAATCTGATGAATCTGATGAATCGCTTTGTAAAATTCTCACACTGAATCAAAGATTGATTCAAAAACTCTCACAAATTAAACAAACTCAAGTGTGTGCTATTGTGTGATTGAAGAACATGAAGAACAAGATATATAGTAGTTCGGCTTATTAACCAAGCCTATGTCCACTGTGAGGATGATCGTTTTTGTATATTGCTTTGATTGTTTAGAGGTTACAGTAGCATATATGCCAAGATTACAGCTATATATATACATCACATGTGATAACCCAAAGTTATGGGACCAATCGGGTGCAACATCTTCCAGCTGTCATATGGGTGGTTAAACGGAATCTATTTCTGTTGCAACTGCTTCCAGCTCATAGCTAGCATTATGAACTTTCAATCCATGCATAGAACTGCTTCTAACGAACTACCATAACTTCTTTACATCCGCTGCACACTACACCAGTCACCACTTATTCCACATGGCAAGATTTGATGGACTTGTCATTAGGTAGTTACTTCCATGCACTTCACACGATCGATAATTTTGCTAATTCACACTCCAACCAATTACTAATATTGATCAGTCATTAATATGAGGTTTCCATCTCAAATAGTATTGGCTTCTTGGTTTGAAGCAAAGAACCAGCGAAGGATTCAAGAGAAGAAACAGTATATGCAGAAATAAAGAGAACCAATACATGCAGAAATAAATAAAGAAACAATAGCAGAGGAAGTAAACAAGAGTTAATGGAAGAGAGAAGTTATAGTACCACAAACTCTACTCAAATCAGCTGCTTCCAAAGGAGAAGAGTCTGTAAAAAAGCAAATTAGGTGCTGTGAAATTAAAAGGAAAAGAATTGAAGGGAAGATGCGAAGATGATGGAACTTGCTCTGGCAAACTATGATGTAGTCGGCTGTGATATGAGAATTAAAGGGCAGGACCTCTTCTTATATAGGGGTTGGAAAATTTGTGGATAAGTGTGTAAAGATTACGCGAATATTTCTTTGGATTCGCTTCGGTGTGTATATCTGTGAGTTTGAGATTATCATGTATTTGCTAAAGATTCAGTATATTATGAGATTTCTTGTTCTCCAAGTATGAGGAAGAGCGTACCTGGCTATCATTAAGTCATATATGAGCCAGAACAAAGAAAAGAAAAATAAAATTGGTAGAAGCTCAAAGCAGGATTTGGGGCAAGGAGTTGATGGAGGCCCAAGTTAAAGGGGAAAGAAGGCCCAGATGTAAGAAGTCCTATAAAATGTTGCAATTTGTCCACCTCAACATAAGTTTCAGTGAACAAAATGCAAGGGGGCATTTGTAGGCAATTAAATTTTTATTGCCTAATAAATATAAATGCAAAGGAAAATATATTAAATATTGATTAAATATTTATTTATAAAGGAATTTAAATAAATTAATTCCTGAAATAATAAATAAATAAATAATAATTAATATAATTATTTGAGCCCAAATTCAAGTCAAATGGGCTCAATTCAAGTCAAATAGACTCAATCCAAATCAAGTGGGCCTGGTTCAAGTCAACAAGTCCAGGAAATCAAATCCAGCAGGCCTAATTAAATTAAATAGACCCAAATCAAATCCAGCAGACCTAATTAAATTAAATAGGCCCGTATCCAGTCCAGCAGACTTAGTTAAAGTAGAAAAGCCCAACATATCTTTTCAAGGAGAAAATATCTCTCAAGTGGTTATTTCCTCCACCTATAAATAACTACATTCAATCCTCATTCCAAACATTCTGAAAATCCTGAAAACTCGGAGAGCACTGAAGAAACTTGGAATCTCTGCGAAGATTAAGTTATTCTTCAAGGATCAATCCAGAAATGACATTCAATCTGAGATCAAGGTGCGGAGCCCCTCAGATTAAAAGTTTTTCAAATCAAGTTCATCCATCAATATTCGTGAGGTAAATGTTGTTCTATCAAATTGAACGATATTTTTCACGATAAATCTTCAAATCAACGTTTGATCCGAATAAAGGCTCGATGCCTCCGGTTAAACATTTTAAAGTTTCAAGTCAACTCCGAGCTTGGACAAGCTTCATCCGAAGATCCAGCTCCGAAAAGTTGATAAAGTCAAAGAAGTCAACTCAAAAGAGGAATCAGATGATAGCTAGAGACTGTTTACTTATATTTCTCAAGTTCAATCCGTCTTGAATTATCTTTGTATTATCTTTTGTGTTTATTATTTAATAAATATAAAATTTGTTGTTACAAATACAATAATATATATTGATTAATTAAAATTTATACAATATATATTATTCTAATTTTGCTTCCCAATTCCATCCCCACGGCCAACCAATTAACATGAACTATCAATTCCTCCACTTAAGAAGCTATAGGTTTATTCTTTCACAACACTAATCAACCACCAAACCCAATCAGTTAAATCCCCAATTCCACACCCAATCAACTTTAATCCCTAATTCCAATCCCCAATTCCACACACAACCAGCACCAATCCCTAATTCCAATACAATAATTGAGAGAAACAATTTATGGACAGCAGACAGAAGGGAACTCAAAGGGTGGGGCGGAGTTTGAGATCTGAGGTGACGGAGGCATCGTGGAGGTTGAAATGTGAGATGAACGGAGGGATGAAGATAAAGTAAATATGAGGAGATGAAGGAGACGGTGCGAGATCAGCATGCGAGATCGGAGGGGTGGGCGCAAAATTACAGGCTAGAGAAAAGAGGGGGAAGGAGAAGAAAGAGAAGAGATGGGAGACCAGAGGGGCGGGCGCAAAGTCGCAGAGAGAAGAGAGGGAAAGGAGAAGAGAGAGAAGATAGGGGAGGCATGTAACGCGTAGTGAAAAGAATGATCCATTTGGAGTATTTTGGGCTATATACCTGACTTCTTTCTAAACATGGGTTATGTTTTTAAGGTGCACTTGTTCCACATTAGATCAACTCAACTTAAATACCCTATTTAAAAAAAATTATTGAATATACCCAAAACTTCAAAATACACCCAGTGTATTTTCACATACTATGCAATCACACTGTTTGTAGGTTGAAAATGGAAACCAAAAGAGAATGACGTATCAGAACCACCAATCTAATCAATTTGAAGAACTTTCCTAATTCAACAAAACTATCATGAGAAAGTGCAGTAAGGGTTTGGGAAAGGGAGGGGTTAAGTGTCACCGGAAGATAGATACACCACAATCTATTGTCTCGCTCGCCGCAGTGGTGTTATGAGTATATGTGGATTGATCTACGGTTTAGACAACGAGCCTATGTTCATGGATTCCAAATAAGATACATCTGCAGAGAAAAAGAAGGGTCAATGCCCTTAGCGGCTTAGTGTATGTACATATCCAAGGGGGTAGTTGGTTTGAAACATAGGTTTTTCACCCCCAAATTACTTAACATACTCAAATAAGTCAAGGACTAAAATAACCCAAAACGAAAAGGTATAAATATCCTTTTCAGATTTAAATAATTATAATTACAACAAAAAAATTAAAACAATGGACATTCTCGCCGTCAACTGTGGAGAAGTATTATCGACGAAGGCTGTGACACTGTCTCGAGCAGTGGAGATCATCTCCTGATTTGCGGCCATGGACAACGGCTCCTCACCGGCCATTTCCATGCACTTGCAATTCAGTGACGATGCTTTTAACCACCTGGTGCAGTTCCAAAGCAAGCGCAAGAGCCCTAATATGGTGGTGGAGAGCAGAGATTCGGAAAAAGAAAAGAAAATGAAGAGGAGTAGAGAATTGGAAGAAGATGGAGCCGTGGAAATTCTGAAAAAGAGGGAGGGTGATACGGAGAGAAAGAAGAAGAAGAAGAAATTGGTTGACTGATTTGTTATTGGTAATGGTTTAGATTATGTTTTGAGTTTTTGGTTGCTAATTTTCATTGCGGTTTTTTCAATCTCAATTTCGTATTAGGCAAAACAAAACAAACATGTAGTTCAATCCCAATTTCGTATTAGGCAAAAGAAACTTGTAGTTTGCTGTGTAGAAGTTTGATCATTTGTGTGGAGGAGATATGTTTTTTCTGCTGCTACTTCAACTGTTACAGCCCGACACTCTTCCCACCACCACCATCTGGAGGGACAATGACACTAACAACCTAACCGTCCAAATGGATGGGCTCTTTAGGATTTATGCAAAGGTTGTGCCCATCACGCAGAAGGAATCCAGATTCCACAATTATGGAATCACAGAAGAAGATTGTTTTGCCCATCTTGAATTGGGATTCAAATTCTTCTCGCTGAGTAGAAATATTGACAAAGTTTTAGGGCAAACTTAAGGGGAGGAGATACTGTCTACGCATTGCGCATTGCGCATTGATAGTAGATAAAAGTGGGGACGGGTCTCGTGATGAAGCAGCAACAAATATGAATAATTTTTTTCTTTTTATTTTTAAAAAATAAAAGTAAAAGATGGAGAAGGAGGGTACAACTGTTTTAATTGGGGTGTATTTAGTAATATTTATACTCCCTCCGTCCCGGGCTAAGAGGGTCAAATGCTTTTGTGCATGTAGATTAATGAGTATTATTGTTTAATGTGTAGTTAGTATGTGGAATTTGTGAATTACCGTTTACCCTTCCACCTAATTAAAATTTGACTACTGACGTGGAAGAGTGGAAAGAGAAATTTAAAAGTGCTACATTCTTTTTATAGTAAATCATTACATTTGGGAACGTCAACAGATTCGAAAATTACAGACTCAAATGCAAACCCATCTGGGTATGGAGAAAATAATATATAATCGGGCGTTGAATCATTCACCAAATTAAAAATGGGGAGAAAAGGTGGAGTTAAGTCGGCCGACCTCACTTCCATCAGCAAATCGACATCTGCCGACACCGAGGAAACAGAAGCCTCCACTCCGTTGGGGTTCATACGGTGCACGGATCGAAAGGATTGACGGCACGAGTCGATTAGGGATGGAGGGATGAGAGAGGGTTTCACATGGTTACAGTCGACTACGGCCGGAGGGATGAGACACAGAAGCACATCGACGCTTCAAGAATTAGGGTTTCCTCTTATAAACGCTGCGAGAGGGTGAGTAGATCTTTTTAGAGGCTCATCAGATCGATGGAGGGTGGGTAGATATGTGTTGTGTTTAGTTAATAGGATATGGATTAATTAATCCATTAATTGTAGTGGGGTATTTTTGTCTTTTGGATATATAAAATATTATTATGAAGTGTTAGTAGCGGGGCCCTCACACTCCTAAAATAGAAACGGCCCCCTTTAAATGGGACGACGAAAATGGTAAAATGACCCCTTAGCTGGGGACGGAGGGAGTATATATTAGTAAAATATATTGGGGTATATTAAGTAGTTATGGTACATTAATGAATTCCGAGAATGCCAATAGTCACCCCTATTTGATATTATTATTATTTTTTCTTAATATCACAAAATTATTTAATTCTTATATAACCTCGATCATAGATAACTCAAGCACGTAATAACCGTTGAATCTAAACATCGATATTAGATGAAGAAAACATGTTATAAAATTAGCCGTCCACTTGAACAACCCATTCCTTTAAAATAATCTAAAATGATTTATCTATTAATATATATATCTATATATTTTAATAGGAAACGACTTAAGCATGTGTGCAGTGTATGATATGGATTTAAGTCCATGCAGTTTAATATAAGAATTTATATCTTTACTTTTTTTAATAAAAAAATATAAAAGATAAAATATTATATACATTTATACACTTTGTGTAGTGGATAGATAGATCGTTTCATGTGAGACCATTTTACAATTTTTAAAATAGTTATTACTTTTGCTATAAAATGTCATTTTCGCTATAAATTGTTATCACTTTTCATTTATACTATAAATTGTTCATGAAATATCATTATCACTTTTTATTGATTTAGTATCACTTTTCATTTTAAAAGTTACCACTTTCTGTCTATTTCACTTAAGCCCATACGTGAGACGATCTCGTACAAGTCTTTGTCTTGTGCACTTAGAACACAGGATACTAACTCTATCAAAATTTAGATTTCAGACGAGATTTAAAATTTTCGAACTTAAAATTATTGAAATTGAACTAAAATAATTAAAATTAAAAAAACATAAATAAATATATGCAGATAACCATATATGATTTCGGGTATATTTATTAAATGGAATGTGGTATTTTTCTATATTAAATATATGAATATGAAAATTTATTTTAAAATATTGAACAATTATTAAAAAATTAATTTTATAAAATTATTATTTTAAATTTGATTGCTTTTTGTTTTATAAATTACTCTCTTCATCCACTGTCAATCTATCTATTTTATCATTTTGGGTTGTCCATATTTAATCTTTTCATTTTCCTTTTTTGACTATGGGACACATACCCTCTACTAATACAAATAAAATATGGGACTCACACCCTCCACTAATACAACTACCTAATACACATAAAATAATAATACTTTTTAATTTATGTGCAAATAATAAATAGATACATTGAGTATGGACAGAGGGAGTATGATGTAAGGAGAATAATTAGAAAAGGATAGATAAATGAGCAAAGCTCCGAGGAAATAAAATAATACTAAAAGAAATGAGGCAATCTATTAGAAAATAATGAAATAAAAATAATATTTGACTGGTTGTTTATCCGTAAAAATTTGGGTGATGGGTGACAAAGGTCACTCAAGTAATTCCCGCGTATTATGCGGGATTTAGTTATTATTTTTATTATAATTTTTAATATACATTATAAAATTGTAAATATTATAAAAGATAAAGTCTCTTGTAAGACGCTATTTAAATTAGACGGTTTGTGAGACGTATTAAAGTACGTCTATTATTTAGATAAAGTATGTTTAATGGTGTTAAGTAAAGTGGAAAGTATAATCAGACACTTTACATGAGGGATCTAAGCATAACCTAGTTGCTTGGTCAGACATCACACAACCCAAACAGAGTGGAGGCCTGGGACTTAGAGATCTGAAGAGATGGAATTATGCCCTGTTAGCTGCAGCTGCATGAGATATCTATAGCAAAGCAGATTCGCTATGGATTAAATGAATTCACACAGTCTACATCAAATCAAATCCGATGGCCAGCTATAGTCCTGGACAGCGTGCATCGTATTGATGGAAGATGATACTTAGAGTCAGAGACAATATACTAGAAGAGATTGGAGATGAGAATGTAATAGCAGAATGGGACATCAGAATGAGAGCCTGCCTAGAATCGGGTAAGTTCCGGAGTGGAGCAATGATCAGTTTCTGAGCAAGGAGGTTGAGAAGCCAAGGTCATTTGTGTTCAAATACATATGACACAAAACCATTATAAAGAAGCACAGCTTCAGATTATGGTTATTACATAGCCAGAGACTTTTGACCAAGGATAGAATTGGGGAGATATAGAAGATAGAGATTGTGGATTCTGTATTAGCAGATTGGAAACTCAAAATCACCTCTTCTTTAAGTGTGACTTTTACCAAACTAATCTGGGAACACCTAAAAACCCAGATGGGAGTGAAGGTAAACCCACGATCTATTGCTTATGCACTCCGAAAAATATTCAGAATAACCAAGAGAAACAAGGAGGGAGGAAATTGTTCCTAATCACCCTGGCAGTTTACGTCAACCAAATCTGGACGGAGAGAAATAGGCAAATGCATGGGGAAAACATGAAGAATTACAGTGATATTGCAGATAACATAGAACACAACATTGTGTATCTGTTCTTGAACTATAATTCTAGTACTATTTGATCCCTCCGGGAAGGAAATTGTTATTTTTTTCATTTTATAGGCAAGGGCATAAGCAATTGTAACCGATGGTTATGAAATATAATTTACCAATTTCAGTAAAGTATGTTTAATGGTTGTTTAAAGTATGTTTTCTAAAGTATACTAGATTATGCATTATTGTATGATTTTAGCGTTTTATAATATAATTTATTATTGACATACTTTAACTACAAATAAGCATACTTTATCTTTACAATAAGCATATTTTAGTTATGGATTGACCCGTCTCCCAAATAATCCGTCTCACAAGAGAGTGTCTCATTATAAAATATACATTCTACAAATATTATGATCATTTTTCAAAAGATAAATATTTATGACACTTAAATTCACTATTGAACCTTATTTTTATCCAATGCTCTTTAGTTAATGAAAAATTACATTACTCTTCTAATTTAAAAAAATCATCAAAATTTTACATACCCTAATTAAGAATTACTCATTAATTCATGATAAATTACTCTTTAAAGAGACAAAGTATTGCTCTTCTAAATAAAAAAATATTACTCTTTATGAAGTAATTTTTTATGTACTAAAAAGTAATTTTACAAAAATAGAGTTCATGTGTGAATCCAATTCGGACCAGACTCACTCATCTCATAATTGCTAATTGCACATTCTTTTAATTTATTTAACTAACAACAACATCAAATTTCATAGGGGAAATTTTTAATTTTAGTCCCATAAGAATAGAAGATTTCCAAAATGGTCCTTTTACTTCCAAAATTAGTCCCGTAAGAATTTTAAGTAGGGACCGACTATTTGCACCCCCAGATTTACTAGATGCACCCCTTAAATAAATAAGAATAAAATATACTTCATTAAAATTATATAAATATCCTTACACAACCGTATAGATTAGCAACGCTTATTTTACAGTATCCACATCACACGTATTATCCTCCACCACGTTCCCTGGATTAGTACACAAGCCAAAACCCTAAGAATATTGTCATTGACGGCCCTCGAAATCAAAGTCATATATTGAGTGCATTTGTCCCTGTCAGAACCGTCGCCAAATTGTTGATCATCCCGCTACTCCGATATCGTCGTTTGGCGCAACAAGAGACGGCCGCTTGTGGGGCATCCACCGAATCCAACAGGTTGGTTAGCGAATCAGCAATGATCAAACGTACCCCTTCTTCTTCATCTCATCTTCTTTCACTACCTGGAAGAAACTAAACGCCAGTTTCGTACCCATATGAACCACGAACACCCTTGTTTGCTTCGTCTTCAACTTCAACAATTATTGCAGAATCTCATCTCTCCCAGCATGAGTGGAGAAGACGGTTTGGTGGGTCACCTCCATCCGACAGGCTTGCTAAAAAGTGGTAGTATTCCGTATCCGTATTTGGAATCTTCGTTGATCAAGTTCACTTCTCTCCAACGAAAAGCCCTCAAAACTGCTGCAATTGCTTTGGCTTGAGAAGAAGAACTCCATGATGATCAGATGAAGTATGAAGTATGGAGATTGTTGAGGTGAGAGAGCTGGACTAGTTGCTGGAGATATAATTGGAACTCTAATTATGTTACCAATCCAAGTAGTCAAGCCTCGGCTGCCTCATATGGTATGGGAAGACTAAGTTAACCCCCACCCTGTGCTCCATATTATATATGGAGCAGCAAACCTTCGATGCAGTTTGGAGAGCATTTCAATCCTAACAACGTCAACGAACTAAGTTGGAAGAATAGCCACTTGTCGGAACTTGTATTGCCATTGCCGAAGACGGTGGTGTCATAGACAATGGTGTTGCCGAGCAGCCAGAACAAGAAATTAAATGTGGCTCTATCACAAATAGGGTAGAAACGTTGCCTGCCGTTGGCAGCCAACTCGATCTCTAGATCATTGAAAAGGCTAGTCATCGAGTTGAACGTGGGGACAATTTACTTGTGGAAAAGAGCAGACACGATGTCCACCGGTGAAGTGTGTTGACAACATGGCCGTTAAGTTCCATTTGTCGACCTTGGAGTAGTCGAACAATGTCTTCTCTAGAAGCTAACGGGGCAAGAACGGCGATGAACAGAGGGTCTTTGGAGTTGAATGGGCCCGGCAGCCGTTGGCCCTGAATACAGTGGAGTTGTATTTTGGACCAGTGTAGTAGAAGTCGAACACTTAGTATTATTTATTAATGGTATTAAATTAAAGGATAAAAAAGTCTTTTAAGGGTGTGTTTAGTAATATATATGTATATTATTAAATTATATTGGGGTTTGTTTAGTAATTGGAGAATGTTTAGTGAAATCGGGGGTGCAAATAGCTGCCTCCTTTTAAGTAATTTATCGTCATTGAATAACAAAATTGACTAACAGAAGTAATATTAGGTTTTAGGGATCGGGTTGTGTGTAACCCAATCAAAATCTATTCATCTCTCCCAAACTATATTCGCTCTGTTTCATCACCCAAAGAAAAGAAAAAACAACCCACAGGAAAGAGAAAAGGCAGATCTGCAGTGGTGGTGAAGAGAACGAAAGATCTATGGTGTTGGTGGCCAGCGAATGTGGTGGAGACAAACGGTAGATATGTGGTGGTGGTGAGATTTGAAGATCATATACCTTGCTGATTTTGAGAACTACAGATATGCCTTTAAAGCCTATCGTTGAGCTTTTTCAGACGACGTCGCTCCGCCATTAAATTTTTCACTGACATCCCCTTCTTCTTCCCCTTCTAATCTCCAACCCATGCTACTATTTGCATTGGAAATGTCACCGCTGTTGTCGCCATTTCCATCGCCGAATTTCTCAGTGGGCTCTTCGAAGTAATGATGGAAACTCCCTTGAAGTGCTTCAATGGTGATCTCCTTCCTTTCGTTGCAATTCTCCTCTCTTCCTTGTTTATTTTCCTCAATTGGATGAAGATTTTGATGGTGGGATGATGATAGATCCAATGGATGGTGAATGGATGAAGATGATGGTGTGAATTGGAGAAAATGGTGTGTGATCTATGTGTTTTGGTGAAACCCTTGGTGGAATCTCCAATCTCCCAAACCTCTTTTCAAATGTTGAACTTGAGGCTATTTATACCTTCTCCAAGTTGGACCACGAATTAAACATCAATTGAGTTTTTTACACACATTTACACATATTGCATGTGAAAATCTGAATTTTTGGCCCAAAAACATACAACTCGAGTTGGCCTTACCCAACTCGAGTTGCAACACGAGTCGAGTTGGATGTGTGTAACTCGAGCTAAAGTAGCTCGACTCGTGTTGGCTACTCGTGCACCAGTCTGTTCGGTTGTGTTGCGAGGCTCTGAAACTGATAATCCCACGGAAGGCAGCTCGACTCGAGCTAGCAACTCGAGTTGCAGCTTGCAAGTCTAGTTAGCTCACTGTACAATTTTTGGTCGCTGCCCTGCTCCTAGTTCGACTCGAGTTGCAAGTCGAGTTGGACCTTGCAACTCGAGTAAGCTCTATGGATGATTTTTGGACCCCAACTCGACCTTCTCTCAACTCGAGTTGGCAACTCGAGTTGCACCTTGCAACTCGAGTTGGGTCCTAACAGCCCGTTTCTTGCTCGTTTAAGCTCCCGTTTTCATTTTTGCACATTTTCACCCGTTTTACATACGTTTAAGCTCATTCTCACACATTTCCATGAAAATACGTAACACAACCAAATAATAAATAAAATACGGATAAAATACTACGAAAACAGACATAAAAAGACACTAAAAACTAGATGAAAATATCACTCATCACTCACGTAAGCCCTTACGTGAGACGGTCTCACATAAGTCTTTGCCATAATAATAATAATAATAATAATAATAATAATAATAATAATAATAATGAATAGAATTGGAAATATAAAATAAATAGGGTATGAAATTGTAAAAATAAAAGTTGTGATAGAATTAAAAATATTAAATAGATCGCGTATTAAATTGAAAAAATAAAAGATCGCGATAGAATATATATATATATATATATATATATATATATATATATATATATATATATATATATATATATATATATTAATATATGGCAAAGACTTGTGTGAGATCGTCTCAAGTAAGCCCTTACGTGAAACGACCAGAAAGTGATAATTTTTATATAGGAAAGTGATAATAAATTAATGAAAAGGGATAATGTTATTTTATGAATAATTTATAGTATAAATAAAAAGTGATAATATTTTATAGCGAAAGTGATAATGATTTATAACGAAAGTGATCTATTTTAAAAAGTGAAAAATGGTCTCACGTGAGACGATCTCATGCAAGACCTACCCTTAATATATTACTCCGTCCGCCCACTTACAAGGTATCCATTTTACCATTTTGGGCGTCTACTTCAAAGTTATTCATATTCCATATTTAGTAAAAAGGTACACCACATGACCCACCAATTACCTCTAATACAACTGTCCAATAATACACATATACGACATGATTGTACTTTTTAGACAAAAATAAATTACTCTTCAAAGAAAATATAATTACTCTTTAGACAATAATAAATTACTATTTAAGGATAAAATATATCAATAATTACTCTTCAAGGATAAAATAATTACTCTTTAAAAAAAAAATTGCTCTTTAGATTGGTCAAGCATTACTCTTTTGAGACACAAATAATTACTCTTTAGACAAAAAAAAAAAAAATCTCTTTAAAGAAAATAAATTTTCAAAATATATACTCTTACCCTTTTCAGAAAAGTATTTAACAGTTAAAATTTCTTGCATGTTTGACTGCTTGCAGAAAATGTAGATTTTGATAAATGAGAACTTCTGTACATATTTTTGGTTCTTACAAAAATAAAAGATAGTCATCATAGAGGAGAGAGGCTTTTTGGGAGATCAAAAAATATTAATGCCTTCAACATAAACCTGCATAAAACATAAATGAGGATTGAGGAGTGCAATTATAATTATGTCTTATTTATAAACCAATGTGTTGGAATGTGATTTTGTGAGTAGTAAATTCTTGTTTGCATTGTTAATTTGATATTATATCTAATCCAATATCAAATTGTATGCCACTTGATTAAACCAATTTGGACGTGATATTACATTAAACAAGCTGGATTAGGGGGCTAAAAAAATACACAATGTCAATCTGTACAGTGACATGAATACTTAACCTACAGATGTTGAATTATCTGTTGTGCATTGTCAATAATTTGGTTTCAAGTTATAATCTTATAAAAACAAGCTTTGAGTTTAGCTTAGAAATCCTTCAATATAATCCTTCAATATAAGTTCTTAAGCTTTGTTATTCTTGAATAAATTTCAGGAAAAATAGTTAACCTCAAGATTCAAGTGTTTTTTCACATGGACACCAACAGTAACTCTGCTCTAACTGCATGAAGTATAAATAGTATCCAGTGGCAGAAGGAATCACTAATGGGTGGGCTAGAAGTTAAAAGTTTCAGGCCATTTTATTTATGTATGAATTTCAAAGTTAATTGAAGTTGTGACATAGTGACCTTACATGAAGAAGAGTTGAGAGTAATTCCTATTAAACCAAAGAATTTAAATACTCATGAGATGGAATCTCAGATGTGAAGTTTTTTAGATGTAAATGTGACACAATTTACTTCTTTTCAAAAATGTATTTGATAGATTGAGTCAAAGCTGAATGAGACCACACATAGACTTGAACTACAACTGGCAGAGGAGCAAACTGCTCGACTCAGGGCAGATGCATCGGCTCAAGCTGCTCAGCGGAAATCAAATGAAGAAATAAGAAAGCTGAGAGAGCATCTAGAGAGAGCTCAGAGGGAGACTGAGGAGCTGCGAAAGCAAGCTGAAAGTGGTAGATGTGCTATTATGTGATGCCGTATACTAAAAGCAACACTGTATAATCTTCATGGGGATCTACTTTCTAACTTCCAAATTTTTTTACATTTTTCTACTCTCTATTTATATTACTCTTGTTTGAATGAGGTTAAGTTTCTTCTTCAACCATTGTTACGTTCACTATTCTTGGCTGAACTTGTTATGGGTGCTAGACCAAGTTATTGTACTGCCAAAATGATAGGACTAGGGACCAAACTAAACTACTTTGAGCATCCTATCCTCCTGGAGTCGGATAGTGTCATCGAACACACAATAAAGTTATTGTACATCCAATTTTTTTTTTTAATTTTTTTAATTGTACAGCCAATATGATCAGACTAGTAACAAAACTAAACTAGTTTGAGCATCTTATCCTCCTGAAGAGTCCAATAGTTTCATTGAACACATTAACATGAGTGTGTGTGTGTGTAAATTTATGATAAACATCACTTTCCGTCGAAGCAGTGACTTGTCAAATAGAAAAAAATATTCTAACAATAAAATGCAAAACAGAGACATAATCACAATACTGCTTTGTATATATATTCTTATATGTGGATTTGAAGGCTATTGAGTCACACATAATGGGAATTTATGAACAGCAGAAACTAATTCTCTGATAACATAGAAGAAAATAACAAACTTTACCCACATATGATGTTGGATTAGAAGGAGCACGGACTTCAATTGATCCTTCAAGTATATGCATCACTCTCTTCATATTAGCTGAAGTTATGAGAACTATGAATAACACACAGAAACATACAGAAACCTATGATTTCCAAATTCTAAATCAATGAATAACTACAGGCAAACAGATTTCCTATCACAAAAGTCTAATCCCCAAATTTAATAAGCAACTAAAATCCTCAATTTCGATTTCAGCTGGAGTTGAAGTTCTCAAAATTTCCAAACGATGTATGTCTCTTGCTATTAATATGAACTCAAGCATAGATTCAGGGCAAAATTGAAACCAAACCTCAATTCCTCCGAGTTCTGCTCTTTCTGCAATCCAACAACGTTCTTCTTCTTCTCCAATAATCCAATCGCGTTCTTCTTCTTCTTCTGCAATCAATCGAGATAGTGAATGCATTCATGAATTGAATAGTGACATAACCAAAGCTGGAGTGAAAAATCAAGGTTGAATCTCACGAGTAGAATCGCCAATTGATCACCCGACGTTAGCGCTGAATTCACACAGTCGGAGGTGTAGTGTGTGTTTTGAATTTTTTTTTAATTTATATATGACCCGTTTTCTCATGGATCGATCCGAGGCACATAATTAGATTAATGTGTCCGGATACATAAGAGCCTCACTCTTTATGTAAACAAACACGGCTCTTGTTTTCTTTTTAAATTATTTTTAGCTTAATTCAAAATATAATAATTGTGTCAGTGGATGATCCGTCTCACGTAAAGGATCCGTGAGACGGTCTCACCCAAGACCTATCCAAGTTTAAAAGGAAAATTCTTAATTAAAAGGAAAAGACTTGTATGAGACCGTCTCACGAATCTCATTTCGTGAGACGGGTCAAGTATTATCCAAATAAGATCTCGCGGATCCCCTGTGTTGATGTGTGTTCTTAGCTAGTTGTAAACCAGATTAACGATGGATATATTAATGATAAACTATACTAAGAACGATCACAATCAAACACAACAATAAGTATTTAAGAGACGAGGGATCCAACCAAAAAGCCTTAACCGATTTTATTACTCTCCCTTTGAACAACACTCATCAACCCACCTAATTACAAGTGTAATGTCTAAAGTGAGAATGGGTAACTTGCTTCTCTCTGGTGAGAGAAGCTATTTATACTACCAACAAAACCCTAACGATTGTCCAATCCCGTGGTGCCACCTGGGCGAGGATAAGAAACCATAAATGGACGTTGCCGGTACATCTGTGACTTTCAGCAGCCGGTGCAGAGTGCCACCAAATGTCTTCCAGAGTGCAGCGGGTCTCTTTCTGTCCTTTGCTTATTTCCTATTGGTGGATGAGGAGAGACGTGCATGCTGTGTGTTGTCCTCTAGTGTGAGAGTGCCGCCTAAGACATCCCTTCTTACCGTTATTCTTGTCTTTTAGCCTGCTGCCACTAGCCATTCCCATAGTCGTGTCTGTACTTTACCAAGCAGCTCTGATAATCCTTCCAACAGCCAGATGGGTCGGTTTCCGAGGTTATATGGTTCGTCCGACCCCCTGGATGTCTCTCTCGGCTTCGGAGCTGGGATGTTCTGCTGAGGGGTCTCGGCCCTCTATCCTTTTAGCGGGCGTCCTATTCATTGGTCCCTTTCCTGGACTTATCTTCTTGGGCTTTTTCAGCCCTCGAGATGGGCTCATCTCTTGGGCCTATTCCAGGTTCTTCTCCGAAGTGTGTTTTGTGGGCCTAGGCTTACCTCTTTGTAGTTGGGCCTCTTCCTCATAGTATCTCAATTATTAGGCTTCGGCCCGTTAGGCATGGGGGATATAATACCCATAACATTAGCCCCTCGAGCCTGGATAGTCCAATGGTTTGAGATTATCTAGGGTCGACCAGTATTTTGTAAGTTATATCCCTCATGCTTCAGTATGTATGATTCCTGTTTCTCCACTTCAGTTCCTTATTTGGGTCCTACTTTATTCCTGTTCCTTAATTACCGGGGTCGTCGCGATATTTTCGCAAGGTTGGGGGTATCTCTGGCATTTGTTGCTTTCATTCGAATTTTAAATTTTAAAAATTTTGTCAATTTGTTTTCTTCTCCGCTATCTCTCATTTCTCCCTTCGATTTTTCCTCTTCCATCTTTCTTTCTGACGGTTGAGATTCCCTTTGTACTGTGCACTCCCTTTCCTCCTCCAGGTATCCTTCTTTCCCCTTTCCTTCCTTTTTTCCTAATTTACTTTTCCTAGTGTCTCTGAGTTTTCCACTTCGATATCGCCTAGGGTTTCTCCTCCTTTTTTCTTCTGTACACCATTTCTTTCCTCGCTATAACTTTGTAAACATGGATCGTGAGGGTTCCATCTCCCCTTCAAAATCCCTTTCATGGATAATTGATTCTTTACTTGGGAGTGCTGGGTCCCCTTCTCCCCGTCAAGAAGAGGGTACGGGTTCTCGTTCCCTTTCCAAATCCACCTTTGACCAAACGATTGCCGACTTTGTGTCGAATTTCGATTTAAAGAATAATGTCAACATCATCGATGCTGGTCCCGAGCTGGTGGCTCATCTCGAGGAGCTTCCAGAGTGGAGAGATGGAGTTCGCTTTTTTGCCGAGGATTTTCCCTCTACTATTGACGATTCTTGGTTAGAGAAAAATATCATTATCGCCATCGGTAAATTCCTATGATGGGATCACATTGAATTTTTTCTCCCTTCTTCCAATGCTCACATGTGTTTTGCCTCATCAAATGTTGTTGCGGCCTACGAGTTGCAGTTTGAGCTTGACCTTCGGTTCCCTCTTTATCCCTGTATCCAAAATATTCTCAATTTCTGGGGCATAGCTCCTGCTCAGTTCGCTCCTAATGGTTGGGCTGCCTTGATAGGGATCTTAGTTCTTTTTCATTTGAAGAAGTATCCGTTTTTTAGTTCCTCCGAAATCAATTTCCGGTATCGGCTCAATTCAAATGCTAGGATAAAAGGGTATTATTATTTGGCGCCTTGTCACACTAACCTGGTTGCCTCTGTGCCTAGCTCGGTTAAAAAGTGGAAAGATCACTAGTTTTGGGTTCGTGGGCCATGGAGGGGGCCTTGCGTCTTCGACTCCGAGGATCCTCAGAATCCCACTGTGTTCCCTAGGAGTTTCTTCTTCAAACTTGATCTTAGTGCGTGTATGTATTTCAGTTCCTTTCCACACCATTTGAAATATTCTAACATTTCTTTCTCATTTTATGTAGTAAGTGAGTCGTGCACTCTTGAGAAGTTGTCACTAGAGTTTCAAAACGCCTTCCATCACATTCGAAATCTCTCCGAGAAGAAACACCATTTCCAGAGCATTCTTACTTGAACTAATCTCTTCACTGCCGGTTTTACTTCTTTGGCTATAACCATGTCAGGTGATTTTCTGTTGTCGTGTCCTTTATTTCATTCCTTCAGTGTTTTTGTGATGGCGTTTCTCATACCCATATCTTTGCTTTTGTTCTGTATTTACCTACCTTTCATTTTGTTCAGGGGAGGAGAAGCGTCTCATTCCTGATACTGCAAGCATTGTTACCCTTCCTTCTGCTCGTAAACAGGCCAGACTCAGAAAAGAAAAAAAGAAAGTAACTCAAGTCCCATCCAAGAAAATTTCCGAAGCCCCCTTGATACGCAGGCCCTCAAGGCTATCAAGATCTTTGATCCTTCCAATCTCTCCTCTCCGAGGTGAGATGTTGGTACTGCCAAGGGGAAAACCTCGGGTGCTGGAGAGAAGGTTTCCAAAAGAGTCCCGAAAGCTCCAAAGTCCAAGAAGGATAATTCCAAGGCCATTGTTGCTAAATCCACTGTCTCCAAGAGGAAGTACAGTCTGCTAGATGAAAGTTCCGATAAAGAGACCCATGATAGTACTGCCCTCGTCATCCATCCTATGAAGAAGATTCAAGACGACGGTGCCGACGATATTGGTGTCAGCTCCTCTGTTGTGTCAAATTCTGTCCCTCGGGAGACCGTGGACGTTTGTGATATCAGTTCGTCTCCCTCTCTCGAAGCTCCTGCCATGTCTCCGGCTGGCACTTCCAATGCTCCTGGTGTTTCCTTCCATCGAGCTCCTGAGCATCTATCTACTCTCAATCCGAATCTTCAGGGTATGCCTTTCAAAGGTCCTTCGGGAAACTCTGCTTCTTACTGTTCTCCTTTGGAGATTTGGCGGAATTATTAAGGGAATGTCCATTTCCATTTCTGGGACTGTGAGCTTCGTCAACCGAGATAGCCCCTCCTGCACTGCCCATATTGGAGGATGCTACCCCTTATCTTCATGTGAACCAAGTAGTTGATAGGGAACTTTATGTGAAGTATGGTAACTTTGATGAAGCCGGTAGGACTTTCCTTAGCAGTCAGGAGCCTCTTTTTAATTTTGAAGCTCCTGCCTGTTTGGCCCATGCTGCTGCCTTTCCCTTCAAGGGGTGTACAAAAGAGATCCTGGGTCACGTGGAGGAGCTGTTTGCTGGTGTATCTCGTCACAGTGCTGCTAGTTACCTAGGTCGGCAAGCACTCCATGTTGCCAATGCCATGCATCGAATCTTCGAGTTGGAGAGGCGTGAGTCCTGGTTGCAAAAGGAGGTTGCCCAGCTCCTCAGTAAGATTAAAGACCATGATCGGAAAGCCTTTGAAGTGAGCACCGCTGAGGCTCAAATCCAAGGGGAATTGAGGATTGAGCAGGATAAGAGAGCCAAGCTCAATGAGAGTTTCGAGACCCTGCGTGCCCAGTATGATAGTCTGCTGGCCAGTTCCGTGAAAGAAAAAAGTGCTTTGGAGCTGGAAAACAAGGTACTTTCCAATAGGGTTGCAGCCATGGTTACTTGGTGAGTACTCCGATTTCATTACCGATACTGAGCTTCCCGAGGAAGATTCTGATGAGGCTTCAGAAGTGGGTTCAGATGAGGCCTTTGCCGATGATGTTCTAGAATTTACTACTGCTGATTTTACGGTCGAGGATCCTCCTATGGACCTTCCCACCGAATCTGTGGAGGTGCTTATCCAGGGACCATTTGCCGAACTTGAGGTTCACGGATACGGCGCTACAAGCACATCTAGTCAAGTTGTTACTGATGAAGTTTTTGAGATTCAGCCTTCCGAGGTTGTTACTGTTCCCATGGTTTCTCCCTTTTTGAAAACCATTCCCCATTCAGGTAGTACTGAAATGGCCGATATCTCGTTGGATCTGATGACCTGGGGAGCCCCCTAGGCTCTTCTGAGGTTGTGCAGCTCAATGGTAGGAGTCTGAAGTCTATGGGTGTTGCCCATTCCGAAGGTATACCTCTCGACAAATAAAATTTTACCGAGCCCTTGATATCGAGCCGGATGTACCCCCTATTTGAGTTTTTATGAATTTTCCCTATATTTTTCTCTTTTTCTTCGAATTGTAGGATTTTTCAATGAATTTCCAACACCTGTGTAATCCTTTTCATTATGAAATGAAGTATTTGCTTTGATGCTGTCTAAACTTGTAGGGGTATTATGGTAACTTTGCCTTTACTTTTGAGTGCAACCGCCGTTTTCTGTCGAGGTGGTGCGCGTCTTTGATTAGCCACCATGTGGATCAATCTTGGCCCTTCTTTTTTCTTGGAAGTTGTAAAGTCCTATCTTTCCAGCCGTCTGATCCTTGCCGTTTTTGTTTCACTCTGTCTATTCATGACATCAGTTGTATTTCTTTCTGTCAGATATCTTTCGACTTCTATCTTTGAAATTCAAATCGCTTGCATATTTCTTTATATTTCCCCCCTTAACTTCTCTCCCTAATTTTCGGCATTCTTTGAAATCTCACTTATCTTCCCCCTTTGCGAACCCTAACTTACGTGTTCATCGTTGATAATGGCTGGTGAAAGTACTCCTCCGCCTGCTGATGTTTAGGAGGTCAACACCTCTGATTCTATGCCGGAAAAGCATGTGTGGCCTGGTGTTCGTAGTTCCAATCACCTCCAGAGGCTATCTCGACCAAATTTAAGGGATTTAACTACTTTCTCTTCCTCCGGTGCTAATTTACCTCTGGTTCCTTCATCCGATAGGCTGGGTGTTACCATTGCTGCTGACATTTCGATACCCGTCGATGAAGAATTCGGCGCTATCTTGCCCCTGAACCTTATGGATTATCTCCCGGTGCATCGGGATATTGGTGATGTAGGGCTGCCCTTCGTAGTATGGCTCAACGTCTTGATAGGGGCCGCCTTCCAGACTTTCTGCTGAGCACCTTGAGGAGATTCACCAGTTGCTTGGTAATCCTAGCATGGCTTTTATTTCACCCGATAACGATGTTCCTATCATCGAGCCTCCTCCCGAGCGCACTGCCTTTTATTACTCTTTATTTCTGGTTGGTTTGCGCCTCTCCATTCTGTCTGTTATTGGTTTGCTATTATAAAGGTGGGACATGGCTGTTAGACAGCTGCTACCCTCTTCCTGGTTACGTTTGATATCTACAATGTCCTTGATGCATGTGTTGGGCCACACTATTCAGGACCCTTTCGAGTTGGAGTATATTTTTCTCTTTGTCGCCTCTGGTTGTTCTGGTGGTTTTTACCATTTGCTCCCTCATGATAACCATCGCTTTGTTGGTGCTTCCGATATTATCGGTAGGAGTTGGGAACAAGCTTGGTTTTGGTTGGAGGGTAATTATCGTCTTCGAGTAAATGGTGTCCCTGTGACTTTTCCTCATCGGCTCCTCCCATTGGGCAAGTGTAAGGTTCTTTCCTCTTTTCTGAGTTTTGAATTGCTCTGGGGAATTTCTAACACTCTTTTAATATCTTGTACAGGTCCTCTCCGGCATTCACTCATACGTTTAAGTGATGGATTTCATCTTGTTTATAAAGCATGTATACTAATTTTCTGATGATGAAGCCGACTCCAACTATTCTGCTCGGTCCTCCTCCCGTGATGAAGAAGGAGAATTTGAAGGTTTGTCGGTTGAGTGTGGGGATTTCCAACTTGACGAGGATCTTCGGGTAGAGCAGCTTACCCATGTCAGAACCTTGCCTCCGATGTCTCCTCCCCGAGAACTGCCATGACATACTACTGCTACTCCTCCCGGATTCTCCATTCCTGCTAATTTTACTGGAATGGCAGCGACTTCCCATCTAGGGATACGTCGGAGGGGCATTTACGAGGTTGGCAAGTCCTCTCGCCAGCCTGGTATCAGCTTTGTGCCACGCCAAACCCCGTCCATTGGTGAGTTTGATCTTCTCGCTGGGGAGATAAAATAAATATTAGCTTCTGTTCGCGCTTCATTGTCCTCCCTAGGTTGTTTTCATTCTCAGCGAAGTCAATCTTTTGCAGATCTCCCTACTGCTGAATCTGAGAGTGAGGAAGACCCCGAGGAGGATCTAGAACAGGAAGATGCCCCCGAGATTGGAGATGATCCCGAGCTTGAAGACTACGATATGATGGTTGGGCCCGGTAGGAGAGCTGTTCCCCCTGCCATTTCTGAGAAGGAAGTTGATACCAGTATCCCCCAATCCAGTTCCCAGACGATTCCTACTATTCCACTACTTAATCTAAACCCTCAGGGTGTTGTCGAACCAGCTAATCCTGTTGTTTCTGAGGGTGAGGCAGAGAGGCTGGCCACCGAAAGGGTTCGTGTACGTGGCAAGAATTTCATTGACAAATATGACGAGCCTGATTTGCAAGAGTTGGGAAATTTGGGTTTTGTCCAGGGTGTTTCTCGTCCCTTCATCATCGTGCTTCGCTTAATATTGATCCAAGTTCTCTGCTTCGGAATTCTTCCAGTTTGGCCACTATGGCCGGAGCTATTGTTGTCTCTCTTTCCACCTTCTTGCATATCATGGATCAGTATCGTTTGTTTGCTAATTAGGTGGTTGGTGGTTCTGAAGGGTCTTCAGTTGATTTGGAAGAGAGATTGACTGTTATGGAGTTTGAAAATGCGGAGTTGGCCTTAACCGTTGAAGACCTGAAAAGGCATTTGACATGGATTTTGATTTTGTTACGGAACATGCCATATTGGCTTCTGTTAGGACTAGTTTAGAGGAGACAGAGATTACGAGGGATGCTGTCCGAGCCAAAGCTGCTGCGGCTAGAGCTAGGTTGATCGAGATGGAAGCCCATGTTAGGGCTTTAGAGCAACGTGTTCCCCATCCCGGATCAGCTGAGGTGAGGGCTGTCCATGCTGATGCGCAGTTAAAAGAAATGGAGGATAAAATGGCTACTATCTTCCACTCTCTCAGTGGTCGGAAGAAAGATTGATATCCATTCTCCAGTATCACAGGTTGACTTTTATTTCCGTTTTGATTTCCCGTGTGGGTAAAAAAATTCATTTATAATGTTGCTTTATAATTTGGATTTTGGATTTTTCCTTCCCCCTTTCTTGCTTTTGTTGGGTGGTCGTTCTGGATAATGATCTCTGCCTCTATGATTTATGACTCGCTGAATTGGCTGTTGCTAATCTGAGTTTGCTGATATATGTTGGCTTGTATTTATGAATTGTTATGTATGTTAAGCGTAATTTGTGCACTCCAATTTAATCCTCAAGTGTAAGGATGTAAATTGTAGCGACAAGTACCCAAGTTTAATTATCGATCCCATTGAGATAGTTAATTATTTATTTATTCTAAATTACTATTTAATAAGAATTATGTAACCAATTTCTAAGAGTTTATGAGTTAATTATCTAAATAATAAAATAATAAATTACTGAATAATTAAAACAAAGGAAAATAAACAAGTTTTAATCAAGAGATAAACAACAGTTCTAAGGTATTAGGTATAGACCAATTAATTTGGGTTTATAGACTTCCAATTGTTCATTCATGTAGCGTCAATGAAAATACACCACTTAATCCTGTTAACCCACCAGATATGATTGGAGTTTAAGCTAACAATATATTCTTATTTATTCTCTATGAGTGCGCGAATTTTACCAAGTTTTATTCCTAGATACTAATCAAAGCAATAACAATACCTCCAATTGGTATGTTCGATTAACAAGATATTCTCTGGAATTAGTATAAGGTTTAATTCACTTCCTACTTGATTGTATAATTGCATTATTCTACTAAACAAATCAAGTATTTGATTTACCATTTCATGGCATTAAAGTGTTTATAGCGGAACTACTTCAATTCCTAACAGATAGACAATACTAATCATGAACGCACACAAGCTAACACAATAATTAAAGCATTAGAGCAGATGTTATGAAAATATTATGAAGACGTTACAAAGCTGATAAGAAAGTCTAAATAAATTAAGTAAAATCAAAAGATCAACTGTATAAAATCTCAATCTTTGGTCTATGTTCCCAAATCAATTAAATCAAACCATCAAACCCTAGAACTGTATAAATAATTAGCCCATGAGGTTACAATCAACATTCATGGTTATGCAATTCATATAAAAAATCAAGATAAAAGGAAGGCAAAGATTAGAAACACGAAACCCTAGCTGAAGCGTAGTTGGGTGTTCCTTCTCCGTCTCTCCTATCGTCCGATCTCCCTTGATTAGCACTTGGAACCACTTGAAGATGGATGGAAGATGAAAAATCAGATGTAAATCTTATATGAAAGTGTTGGTGGAGTGAATTGATGATATGTTATGGATGGGTTCTCTCCAATTTGTGTCTTGATCTCCCTCTTTTTGTCTTAGAATGATGTAGGGCTTTTTCGTGATGAATTTTGCTTCAAAACGCGATCTGAAGGTATAAATACACTGCACAATTGAACAAGCTTTGTCTGGGCACAAATTTGGGCCGCTCGGCACCCAGCTCGGTTCGAGCTGGGTCTTGACTTGTCCAAGCGGCATCCAAGCGGGTGCATGGCCATGTGACACTTCAGCAGGGACCCTCCTGGACCCCACTCGGCTCCATTGGAATGGCGAGCGGGCCCATCTCGGTCTGAGCTGCCTGATGAGCGGGTCTCGAGCTGGCCCTTTCCCCTATTTTCTGCCTTCAAAACTCACAAAAATACCTTAGTACCCTCAAAATCGTGTAAATACTTAAACGTACATGATTCCATGCAAAACCCTCAAACTTACATGTTGCTCGTCCCGAGGCAACGACATAGAAAACCAATAGAGTAATTGAGAAGAAATTTCACAGCAGAGGACAACCAAGACAATATAACAATTCAAAAATCATACTTCAAATACAAGATAACCATCCATATAAAAACATACAATTCAAATCAACTACTTCACTTTTTCGGAATGCTCATCCACCCATTCTCATGGGTAATATTTACGCCCAACTCTCAAGTGCGAGATATACACTATAGGGTTAGGTGTTTACACTCAAAGTCAATTCAAACACATGTGTAACCATAAGCTTGCCAATCAGTTCAACTCTTGACTAAAGGGATAATTTCGATAATAGGATCACAAAGGTCTTGTATTAGGTGGTAATATTGGCTCTTTGGTAAAGTTAGGGATTATATGGATAAAGTGACTAATTCACTAGTAGAGAATCAAAGAAGACTTTTAGCTTTTTAACAAACAGCTTAACTTTCTTCTTTCTTCTTCAATGCTCTTCAATGCTTCTTGCAATTCGAGTTTCTCCTTCAATTTTAAATACAACTTCCTTACTTGAATCTTTTTTTTCTCTCATTTTTTTTTTCAAATAAGGGTACCAGTTTCAGGCACTACCCTTTTTCATGGGGTACCAGTTTCGGGCACTACCCCCTTCATACAAATTTTAACCATTCTCTTCTACAATTTTCATCACTTCCATATTACTTCTCCTTATATTCTTCTTCATAGGACACCAACTTGATTCCTTCAACTCTCTACTAGGTAGGAATTTTTAAGGCTAGCAAAAGGATCAATTGGTTAATCGCTCAGGCTTCCAACAAATAAGGATTTTAGGCTCAAAAGGGCTGACTATGTATAAATTCAATAGGTAGGATAATAATTTGGCTAGTGACTAATAAATAACAAAGATGGCCTAAGATCATTTCCTATTGTCTAATCAAATACGTAACTTCAAGCAAGATATAAAGCCAAGTTCTAGAATACATGTGTATGAACAACACTCACAAGAATAAACTGAATCATACAACTTGTCAAGATTTCAAAAGGCTCAAATCTCACATGGCTATAAGAATAAACGAGCAATCCTAATAGAGCTACACAGCTAATTATCCATGCATATAATTAAACTTCAAGCATCTCAATATACAAGCTTAATCTCAAATTTTTCTCATGTACAATCACACATATAATCAAGTGCTACGAAAAATTGGAAAATCATCATAGAGAATCATAAATCGACTACACTAACACTAAGACAAAAAAACGACAAACAAAACAAAAACACGAAACCTGGAAAATCACAAAAATCGAACCCTCAACATCATCAAATAAATTGAAAATATCACAAATTCTTAAAAAATCGACCCTCCAAGGAACAACACAATGCAAAAATTCTATTTCAATGCTGCAAGACAAGGTATGTACTTAACCTCCCCCCAAACATAGTTCAAACAAAGTGAGACACTAAGTTTGCAAAGAAGTATATATATACCGCAGTCAAGCAACACCTAATAAAATTCCTACACCACATGAACACATAAAAGCAATTAAAACGGGAGGGTAAGCCCCCAACAAGCGCTCATGTTTAATGTCGGAGAGTCATGACGGGATACCTCTTTTTGACTACTGGATCGAAGGACTATCCTCTCGCGTTCTTACCTTCAAGTACTTCTTTCCTCTCTTATTCTTAACTCCAACCACCTCACCTTTCTTTTTCACTAAAACAATATCCTTTGATTTCCTTTCCTCCCATGACTGGCTTGATTCCTTTTTGTCAATCCTCCACTCAATTGTAGGCTCAACATGCATAGCAAAATGAGGATTAAACAAGTTAGAATTTCCATTGCTAATACAAGAATGAAAATCTAGAGGTAATTTCGGAGGCTTCAGATATGGATCATCAATTTTCCCAGTAACCAAGAGGTTATTAAACATCACATTAAAGTTAGTAGTAGGAAAAGTAAGAGATCCACTTGTTTCTGCGATCTCTTCTACCACTTCAATTATTTTGCTCTCATGCTCCTCCTCCTTCGCAACAGGCTTCATCTTCCCTTCAATAGTGGTCTTCTTATACCGATTCACCATGTCAGCAGTGGTCTTCCTTCTCTGTTCATCTCTGGTATTACTCAACGCAAGTAAATTCTCAAGATAATCAATACATGCATCGTTAGATAAACCCTCAAACTCTGCATCAGACAATACGAAGTTCTCCTCAAACTCTGTGTCGACTACTTCCTCAGACTTGCATTGTTGCTGATCTGTAGGCCACTGCATTTCCTTATTTAAAGAAAAGACGATTTCCTTATCATTGACCCTTAACCTCAACTCTCCTTTGAACACATCTATGAGAGCTCTTCCAGTAGCAAGGAATGGACGCCCTAAGATCAGAGGTGCGCCATCCTTGTCATCCTCCATATTAAGAACAAGGAAGAGCACAGGGAAAGTCAAGTTCGTCACCATAACCAGCATATCCTCAATAACTCCTACAGGGTATGTCAACAACCGATCTGCTAAATGTAGGGAAACAGAAATGGGTTTCAATTCCCCCAAACCAAGCTTCTTGAATACTGAGAAGGACATCAAATTGATGCTAGTTTCTAGATCACACAGTGCTCTTCTTGATGGTCCTTTTCCAATTTCATAGGGAATGATAAAGCTACCTGGATCCTTTAATTTTTCTGGAAGCTTCTTCTGAATAATGGAGCTGCAGTTCTCCGTCAAATTCACTGTTTCCACACTATTAAGCTTCCTCTTCGGGAGATAAGTTCCTTGATGTACCTTGCGTAATATGGCATCTCTTCCAATGCATCTGAGAAAGGAATAGTGACTTGAAAATCCCTCGTAACATTAGCAAACTCCCAGAACTTCTAATCAAGGCTCTTCGACAAGAATCTCTGAGGGAAAGGAATTGGTACCTTTGTTATCGGAAGTCCCAAACTGTCTTTCTCGAATACCACTTCCGCTTCTCTCAGTTTCTTAGCTCTCTACCACTTTTTATCAGCGATTTCAAGATCTGATTTGTTGGCATTTGATCGTTTGGTTAACATGAACCGTTAGGGTTCCATACGTTTCTAATCCAGTGGAAGCAAGAAAATAAAGAAATGTATCACCTTTCACCAGGGTATGTTGAAGAAGATGAATTCTCGCCGGCAGCCTGCGCAGCCTCACCGTTTTGGGCATAACTCTCTTGTCTGATCTCTAATTTGAGTTATCTTTGTGCCAAAACGATCATCTCTTCAGTGGCATTCCAATGGTGTATCACAAGTTTGGTTCTGATTTCTGTATGATTTTAGAAAAATCGTACAAATTGATGGACAGCAATAGCAAACAACCTTCCGATCTTCTGTTGTATTCCCAAGTCCAATCTCGACGTCATGTGGGCGACGATCTTCTAGATCTTCTCAATCTGTTGTTCCTCATCCTCTTCACAGTGCTAGGCATGATTAACTTTTCAGTTAAGGTTTACGGACAGCTGAGATGACTTATATATGGGCTACACCTTGTACTATACCTTTTGTTTTCCCTCTCACTTCCTTTAGAACAACTTATACATGGGTTTGTGATTTATTACATAGTCCTTTTCTAAAAATCTATTGTTTGTTTCTAACAATCACCCTTCGATCTTTTGGACTAAATAAATCAACACATTCCATTTTTCTAGGATATCCAACAAACAGACAAACGTAATACGACATGCTATTTCTAGGGCATACCCATAAAATGAATTTAGTAATTCCAAATAATTCATCATCTATCTAATCATTTCCATAAGAGTCTTTCTCTTATTAGGATTAGAAGACGCGTTATTAAGTACTATTTGTTGCATCTGTGGGATAAAGAAGATTTATGAGTGTACAAATTGTCATCAACGTACAACAACATATTATAACTCCATCCTTCATTACTATGACCATGTCATTTAAATGAAATGAAATATCCATCCGTAAATTAATAGAAAACGAAATGAAATTCTTTCTATGAAAACGTACGTAAAGATAATTTCTCAAAATCAAAGCGTTTATTCAAATCGTAAGATAAATAAACAACTCCCACTGCAATAGCCACTACTTTCGTAGTATTACCCATGTACGTAGCAATCTTATCATCACTCAGTTGCAGGCTTTTAGTGATTCCGGTATCTACACACAACGTGTCAGTAGATGCCATAAGTAATCATGGTTCAACGACTAGTGAATGATATACTAGCCTTGTTCATACCTTGATGAAAATGGCTTTCCTTCGCCACATGTTTTGTCAGAAGTTCCCCATCATATACAACCTCTCGTATTTCAGGTAGAACTTGCTTAAAACATCTAGGCAAACTATGGAGAGTAAATTGATCTAGGTTTCCTCTTCAATTTCTACTCCATGTTTTTCCAATTCATTCATCAAGTCAACCATGACCTCTTGCCTTTTAACCTTACTCAGGTATCCGAAGAGTTACATGAGACCATCATATTTCTACGAACCTCTCACCTCTCCACTAGCGACTTTATTAGACATCATATGACATCCTTAGTGAGAGCACATATATATTTTCCTAATTAGCAAAATATAAAACCAAGATTCTTTTCTAATCATCTAATTTTGGACAAGTAAATATAATTATTTTAATAAACAATAAGTGAAATAAACCATTCAAAATTACAGAGAATCACAAATAAATACACCGATCAAATCTTCGAATTTATCCATTTATATTGATTCCCTCAAAACAATATAAAAATAAAATTCACTGACATCTTAAGTACCGTGAGTCTGCATGCCATGATAGTGTGGACGTATACAAACCCGAACATCTACAAGAGAAGGTTTTACCTATTAATTTCATTTGTCAACCTAACCACATAACAAAATAATTAATAGTCAGTTCCTCTTTAGCAATGCAAATAAAAGCATTGACTCCGATGGGGAGGATACTTATTATTTACATCTAACTGTACACCATTATTTGATCCTAAGTCCATTCCACAAGCTTCTGTGCCTTACAGATGAAGAAGTACACACGCGCTCCGATAACTTCCTACAGTCATCAATTATAACTTTGTACCAGTGAACCACATATAAACTCATCATATGAGAGGAAGGCACTATAGCCAACGCGCAAGTTCATGTGCATCACATTACAAACATAATTACTTAATGAAGTCTGTTCTAGCAATCCATGAATAAACTCATCCGATGGGAGGAAGGCTCTAATGCCGACGCGCAAGTTTATTCACATCGCTAACAACCAATAATGGAGGTCGCGGAATTATTAACCAATTCCCTCTCTCACTTAGTAATTTTAATACCGAGGGTTTTTACATGCACATAATATTCAGATATAATACGCAACCTGGCATGCTCCTATTACGGCATATAAGACAGTAAATCACAGAGAATCATGCATAACATATATAACAATAATCAATTATTACATCAATTATAAATAGTTATATATCGGCGAATTCGATTGTTCGCCACCTAGCACCAATGTGGGCAACGCAGAAGGGGATCGACCTCCTCGGTAAGGTCGTAAGGATCGAAACCAAACCAAAATTCTGGAAGAATCTTACATCAAATTTTCCTCCAATTTCTTCTCCACAAACCTGCCCTGTACCACGGACAACACACGACCTTCACAAGGCAGAAAATGAGCGCACGCCTTTATGGAACAGGCTGCCAATCTCGCCCCACCTGCCAGAATCCACCACGCCTCCTTGCGCTGCTTGCGTACTGGCGCTGGCCAAGTCGAGGCGACTTCCGTATACCCAGCACTACCATATCGTCTCGCCACCAGCGCATGATGTCCCGTGAGTCGTGCCGTGCCACCGTGAACTGCAATCTGCCCAGCCGTGCCGTTGGTCATGACACCGTGAGCAATTGACCAACTTCTGCGATAGTGTGAGCACTAGCCCACCAGCATGAGACCATATCACGTTACCTGTTCGTCCGACAGACTATCCGACACTGTCCATGCCCTACCATCCACACACCAATCGAGCATTATCAGCCTGAAATCGCGCGCCACAAAGGAACTTACCAACGCGCACATTACTATCCTCGTCAACGAGCACAGTCGCATGCCCACCGGCCCACCGTGATTTACTTTTTATGCTCGCCAACGTGTGTGCCAACGGGCACCATGCCGTGCAGCCATGCCTCCTAGCAGCATCGTCTGACGACTGCATCCAGCCTTACAGACTCGCCGCCCAGCAAGGAGACTCGCTCGGCAACTGAAGTAGACTTGCCCCAGTCAAGCTCGAAGAAGACCTTAGACTTGATCGGAACTTGGAGAGACCCGATCGGAAAATGCCCTTGACTCGCTCAAAACAAGGGTTTAACGCGCTCCAGCCTTAAATCGCCCCGCTCGTCCAACCGCCGATGCTGATTGTGGCAACCACCGAAGCAAATTATCATGTCATCAGCGACATCAGCCGCACACCAGCGATGCTGGGCCAGACTAGAGCGCCTCTCCGCCGTCTCGTGAAGTCGCGACATCTTCCAGGAACCCTCCAGCAGTTGAGTCGTATGGCTCGTCGCTCGCTGTATCTGACAACCACCATCTTCTACAGCAGTCGTCCGATGACTGAAGCCATGACCACCGCTTCCCATCTCCGTCAAACTTTCACCGTTCCAGCACCCTGTTGTGCAACGCATAGGCTTCGCCAACGTCCATCGCTGCTTGTGAAAGCATACCATCACCGATGATCCGCCTTCACACAGCCATCGCCTTTGTCGTGATGAAAGTACGGTGCTTCCGGCGCCTCCATGCCCTATCACCATCGGTCCAATGGCCATCATGATCCATCACCGCATATTCAAAATCAGCCGTGAACGGATTATAGGGTTCTCATGGATAATAGATAATTGATGAGCATTTTCTCAACGCACAATTAATCCCCAAGTATGAAGAATATCAAAGTGGCTCTAGCCCATGATTGATCTAAGAATAATCATGGTTAGTTGGACCAATCTTACTTGAATCTCCAGCGGAACCTCTGTCACAGCCCCTCCGGATGACGGACGAACGATTTCTCCCAACTTTATGTCTCCACGTCTTCTTGTATGATAGATGATGTCTCTACTGCTGTATAAGCCTTTTTTATACTTGTAATTACGTCTCCTGGGCTTGGAATGGACTTTTTAAGTGATCACACGCATTGACGGTGCAAAAATACAGATATGGTAAGTTCCCGAGCCTCAATTCGACTTCAGCAACATATCGAACCACTCCAAGTCGAATCACAGGTCGAATCGGCATACTGTAAATCCCAGGTGCTCGATTCGACCAACTGCCCTGGTCGAATTAAAGTGATGAGGTCGAATCGGCATCTCCGCCAATGATTCGACCTGATGCCCAGGTCGAATGCCCCTGTCGTGGTCGAATCCACCTTCTGCTAATGTATACTGCCATTTCGACCTGAAGGGCTGGTCGAATTGATCTCCTTCAGGTTGAATTGCACTTCTGCTTCGCCCAACGGATGGCTTCGACTTCCTTTCTTCATTTTCAACACTTCCACTCCTATTTCCTTCGAAAAACCACTCAAATAGCTCCAATAACACCTGATTCGTGACTTCATACAATATATATCGGTTTACAACTGATTTCATCCTTCAAACACTCCATAATAGCACAAATCCAGGTGCAAGATTCGTGAATTAACACACTCATCAAGCCCTAAAACTTACATGTTGCTCGTCCCGAGGCAACACAATCAAACAAGGGAGTCGTGTATAATTCACAAGAATCACCAAGTACAAACATATTACACATGCAACTTCATCAATTAAAAACAAGTATTCCTGCATCATACATATCATTCATACAAAACATCACCCAATCATATTACCATTCGGAGTGCTAAGTCATCTAGCTCACAAGTTAAGTGTTTACTCTCTCACTCAAGTGCTAATCGCACTTAAATACGCTCATACTCAATCCATACGAATGCGTAACCATAAGCTTGGCAAGGGTCTCAAAAATCAACTCACAATCAACTAATGACTAGGATCACAAAGGACTTGTCTTTGGGTTGTAATGTTGGCTCTTTGGAAAGGGTAGGAAAATTTAGATAAGTGACTCAAACACTAGTAGAGAGTTACCTTGGAGGTTCTCGCTTTCTTCATTCGGCTACATATTCTCCTCCAATTTCTTCTCTTGCACTTACAATTTTGAATTTCCTTCTCTTTCTTACATCAACATCATTCTTCTTTTGATAGTTCGGGTACCGGTTGTCGGCACTACCCTTTTTGAACTGCAATCGGGGTACCAGTTTCAGGCACTACCCCTAAACAAGATTTAACCATACACTTTTCTTACTTTACTCAACCTTATTCTATCTTCCTTCTTCCTCTTGCAACACTTATTCACCTCAACTCTCTACCAATGAATAGGGTATTTAAACAAAGCTCAAGTAAAGGTTAAATAAGGCTCTTTTATTCAGCTTGCCAAAGAAAAAGCTTTTTAAGGCTCAAACGGGGCTACCAAAGATATACATAATCAATGGGAAGGTAAAATTTGGCTAAGTAACTCAAGTAATCAAGAATGACCTAAGATCATATCCTAGCAAATCATCAATTGTAAGTCTCACACAAGACTCCAAGCCAAGTTCTAGAATACGTTCATATGAATGATTCTCTACATAGAATGATTCTCCTGGGCTTGGAATGATTCTCTCATATGAATGACTCCAAGCATGATAAAAAGGCTCAAATCCTCACATGGGTAAATAGAATCCTAAGTACTCCTCATAGCACATAATCAAGATCAATTTCACAAGAACTCTACATACTTATCAAATTATATATGCTTCTCATCAATGAAAATTAACACATGAACATATGAATGCACAAAATCCAAAAACTCATACATCATACAAGTGTATCAAACAATCCAACTCATGCATCATAGTCACTCCTCACAATCCACATCCAAGATGATCAAATATGACAATATATAGTACATGCCACTCACACAGGACACACCAATCCATCATCACCATCACTCATCTCATCAAGCCGTCTCTCCACAATCCGATATGCCTCAGGTCGAATCCACACACTGTAAGTTTCAGGTCCTCAATTCGACCTCAATTCGACCTGAGCTGCTGGTCGAATTGAAACAATCGTGGTTGAATTAGCTCACTGGAAGTTTGCACAGTTCGATTCGACCTCAATTCGACCTGGGCCTTAGGTCAAATTGCCATGCCTCAGGTCGAATTGGGCTACTAGATGATTTTTGCCCCTCGATTCGACCTGAATGCTTGGATTCGACCATACTCCCTGGTCGAATTGGCTCAATGATGCTTCAAAATTGAGTTTTCTTCATCCCCTACACACTTCAAGCTTAAAAACGTACATTATGTACTAAAATAGAGCATATCTTCATCAAGAATCCATCCTAAAACTTAACATTCATGAGTGACTCCACAAATAACTCAAAACACGGAACAAAACACTACTAAACATTAGACAAGTTACAAAAAATTGACCCATAAAAACAGGTTAAAGTTTTAATATGCCGCAAAAAATTAACTTCCCTAACAAACGTCACAAAGAAAAGATTATACTCTCGGTGCTTATTGAGGTAAGTACATCACACCCCCCAAACTTAGTAGAAACTATAGTCGAAACTTAGTTTGCAAAGAGATGAAATTGCCGATAAGTAAGCACTTAAAATATAAAAATTTCTTACTCACACGAATGAAATAAAGCAATAAAACGGGAGGGAAATCCCTCAACAGGTGCTCTTGTTTAACGTCGGAGCGTCACGACGGAATGTAAAATATATAGACTACTGACTAAGAGGGCGATCTTCTTTCATCTTTACCTTCCAATACTTTCTCCCCCTCTTATCATCCACACTTACCACCTTACCTTTCTTAGGCACCATACGATTAGTAGAATCTCCTTTCTCAAAATTTCTCGTCTCATCCCTATCAATCTTTCACTCAATTTCGGAATCACTCCTATCACCATCAAGATCAAAGTCAGGATAAAATTGATCACAAAATAAAGAAGGAGAGAAAGGACTTTCAAATTTGTGGGTATCCGGTGGTAAGTTAGGAGGCTTCAAGTAGGCATCATCTTCTCTTCCTTCGTCTACATCCTTCTTCTCAACCTTAGATTTCTCCAATTCATACCTGGCATCGCCCAAAGCAAGTAAGTTTTCAAGATATTCAATAGATTCCTCATTGGAGAGATTATCAAGCTCCGTAGTGGGATAAGTAAGAGACTCCATCAAGCATGTCTCAAGAGGGTCCTTAGACAGGATCAAAGACATATCTTCCTTCACAATCTCCTCCACCACATCAATACTATGACATTGTGACTCCATAGGCATCTTCATTGCTTTGTCAAGGTTGAATAGGACCTCTTCTTTATCCATCCGCAACCTAAGCTCTCCCTTTATAACATCAATCATGGCCCCAGCAGTAGTAAGGAAAGGTCTCCCCAAGATAAGAGGGATATTATCCTTCTCATCTTCCATCTCAAGTACAATAAAATCCACAGGAAAGACTAGTTTCTCCACTTTGATAAGAACGTCTTCAATGATACCTTTCGAAAATGTCATCGACCTGTCCGCCAATTGAAGATCAACTGTTGTAGGAGATAACTCCCCCAAACCAAGCCTTTAAAAGATAGACAATGTCATCAAATTGATGCTTGCCCCAAGATCGCACAAGGTTCGTCGTGCCGGCCCTTTTCCAATCTCACATAAGATAGTAAAGCTTCCCAGATCCTTCATCTTCTGTGGCAGCTTCCTTTGGATAATCGAACTGCAATTTTCAGACAAGTTCACCGTCTTAACTCCATTCAAGCTTCTCTTTTTCAACAGTATATCCTTAATGAATCGGGCATAGTACGACATCTCAAATATTGCCTCAGAGAAAGGAATACTCAAGTTTATCTTATTTATGATATCTGAAAACTTCTTGAACTTTTCTTCTAATCCCTTCTTCACCAGGTTATAAGGAAACAACGGAGGTATCTTTGTTTTGGGGATACCCCATTCATTACACTTGACCTTCTCCGCTTTATCCTTTTCTAATCTCAACCTCTTGGCTCTTTCCCACTTCTTCTATGCTATAATCTCAGTATTCTGCTTACTTGGAACCAATGGAGTAATGTTCACATCATGAGGAGTATTTGGTGCAGAAAACGGTGTGGTACGGGATGATTCCACCTCAATTCGACCAGGTGCTCTGGTCGAATTGGGTACATAGTGGTCGAATTGAACACTTGGAACATGGTTCTCACCCTGTATCTCCGATTCGACCTGGATTCGACCTGAAGGTCTGGTCGAATTGAAGTCCCCCTGGTCGAATCGGCTCACTATAAGATTTTTGCCCTCCGAATCGACCTCAATTTGACCTGAAGGTCTGGTTGAATTGGATGGCTGCTGGTCGAATCGGACTTCTAATGAAACAGAGTGCTCCAGAAAGGTGGATTCAACCTCAATTCGATCTGGGGCCCAGGTCGAATTGACTGGATTTTAGTCGAATCAAGGCTCTGATGCTTCCAAATCACGTCCAGGCATCCAATTCGACCTCCCCTGTTGAATTCGAGCTGGTGTTGGTCAAATTGGAGTCAAATTGAGCCATCGACGTGTCCAATTTTGATTTTGGCCTCATCGGTCCCTCATACTGTGTTCCAGACCTCAATGTGATGGCGTTGCAGGACATTGGATTCACAATAATTTTCGACGGGAGCTTTCCTTTCTCAATAATTTGAGTGAGCTTGTTAACACTTCTTGCTATCTCCCCCATCAACAATGTAAGGTCCCTCACTTGCTTGGATAAATCCTCATTGTTTGCATCAATCTTCTTCTCTAACTTGGCCTCAAGACGATCCACTCTAGCATAATTCCTAGCCATGTACCTGTTCATCGTATCCTCGAAACCCGGCTTTCCTTCTTCCACTTCAGCACCTGGATCAACACCCATCGGAGGTTGAATTGCATTGTTAGGATTGCTCCATGAAAACTCCGGCCACCTAGGCTTTTGATAATTACCCGGGGGACCATGATTGTTGTAGTTCCCTTGGTAATTCCGGTTCCCCTGATTTTGAAACCTTGTTCCTTGAATACTTTGGCCCATAGCGTAGTTTGCTTCTTCCATCTTCTCTTGGATCGTACCATCATTCATTACTTCCTGTTGCATGATTGGTACGCGCTGAGATATATCACTGATTTGCTTTTGTTGAGACTCAAGTAGCTTGTTGATATTCGACAAGCTAGAGACGATCTCACCTTCTCTACTTGTTTTCACCATAGCATGTTCAACCTTAGCCACTTTTCCAAGGACATAAGTATCTCTAACTCTATCAGTTGGCCAATCTCTCGAGTTCATCGAAATATCTTTAAAAAGTTTCTTGGCCTCTACGGATGAGTTAGTAAGCAATGCTCCATTAGAAGAAACATCCAATAACATATGTGATAGGCATTTTCTCTACACACAATTAATCCTCAAGTATGAAGGATATCAATTGTAGTTTCGAAGGTGACCAAGTTATATATCGAACCCAAGGGACAGATAAATATCAATTTAATTATATACTAGTAAACTAAGACTATGTTGGAAATATAATGGTTGTGGTATTGAAATTAACAAATATTAATTGAAATAGCAAGTAAAAATAACAAGAGAAGAGATAAGTGAGTTGTGATCAAGTAAGATATTAGGTAGTTCGTCAGGTCATCCAGCTCCACTTATTAATTCATCTTCCGTGTGACGGTGTCTGACTCTGCCTTGTGATCTATGGACGCATCACTAAACCATGCAAATTCACTCTATAGACACAAGTAAATATGCGTATGACACGTGTGAATCACAATCCAATCCATTGTAGAATATGCTGATATACTGAGCTTTTGATAGCCCATGTTGTGGACACTTACGAAGCATGTCCTTGAATCTGTCCCACGCTTCATGAAACTTCTCTCCACTGCTGATAGCAAATTGGTTAATGTCTTGCTTCATCTTGAACACCTTTGAAGGTGGCATGTATCTCTCCAAGAACTTCAACTTCAATTGCTCCGAAGTAGTGCATTTAGCTGCATTGATAGTGTTGTACCAATCTCTTGCCTTTTCAGACAGAGAGAATTTAAACAAGAGGATCTTCCGAGCATCTTCATGTTCTCCTACGTCTTTTTGAGTACTTGCATAGCCCAAAAACTTGTTTAGATGCTGCTGCGGATCCTCGAAAGCCCCTCCTGTGAAGGAGTTCCTTTCTATCATGCTAATAAGAGCGGGGTGAAGATCGAAGTCCGCATTAGCCCCCTTGCTCCTAGAAGCCCAAAATTTCCAGCCCCGTTATTCTTGAAGACTTCACGGATGGCCAGATTGTCCGGATTCGCTGCCATGTTGACTGTTACTTCTTCCAAATTAACTTAGGTTGCAACTTTAATCATTTGTGAATCTTGCACGTCAACTTCAACTCTAAAGTTTAGAGCTTCAGTTGGATCTACGTTCTTATTCTTACTCTTCTTCTTCTTCTTCTTCCTCGATGATGCTCCGATCTCTGGACTATATGGTTCTAATTCACCTTTCTTTGATCTTGTAAGCATACACCTGAAAAGAATAAGAGTTAGACAATAAAACAAGAATTAAAATAGTCCTAATAAAACTAGAAATAACAAAAAGATATTTTATGCCGTCCCCGGCAACGGCGCCAGAAACTTGATGAGCGTTTTCTCAACACAGAATTAATCTCCAAGTATGAAGGATATCAATTGTAGTTTCGAAAGGTGACCAAGTTATATATCGAACCCATGGCACGAATAAATATCAATATAATTATACTCTAGTAAACTAAGACTATGTTGGAAATTATAATGGTTGTGATTTTGAGATTAATTAACAAATAATAATTAAAATAACAAGTAAATATAACAAGAAGAAGAGATAAGTGACTTTTGATCAAGTAAGATGTAGGTAGTTCTTCAGGTCATCCAGCTCCACTTATTAATTCATCTTCCGTGTGACGGTGTCCGACTCTGCCTTGTGGTTTATGGACGCATCACTAAACCTTGTAAATTCACTCTATAGACACAAGTAAATATGCGTATGACATGTGTGAATATCCTCAGAGCAAGAGATATAATTCACCCCCCTTTCTAGGTACTATCATAATTAATTATTTCCCGTACACTTAGTACTCTAACCCGATTTGATCTCCCTTTATAGGTACTATGAAATTATGCTCTTTATCCTACTTATTAACCCGAATATGATTCAATTAACAAGTATTCCTATAAGATAGTTCTAATAAAACTTCGGAATCCCTTCACTTAGAATTATAACATAAAACCTTGCTCAGCAGTGAACGCACTCAACCAATAACCACGTTATGTATTCAGACTCTACACAACAATTATTGATAAACAAAATGACTGTGACTATGGATTAAAAATGTGCAATCTTATATAAAATAAACCACAAGTAGTGTTGTATGGAGTTTACACACGAAAGACAAATTAGCTCATGAAACCTTCATAACCCTAGAACTACCGAAGCAGCTCTAGCCCATGATTGATCTAAGAACAATCATGGTTAGTTGGACCAATCTTACTTGAATCTCCAGCGGAATCTCTGTCACAACCACTCCGGATGACGGACGATTGATTTCCTCCCAACACAACGTCTCTACGTCTTCTTGTATGATAAATGATGTCTCTACTGCTGCATAAGCCTTTTTTATACTTGTAATTACGTCTCCTGGGCTTGGAATGGGCTTTTTAAGTGATCACACACATTAACGGTGTAAAAATACTGATATGGTAAGTTCTCGAGCATCAATTCGACTTTAGCAACAGGTCGAATTGACCCCTCCAAGTCGAATCGGAGGTCGAATCTGCATACTGTAAGCCCCAGGTGCTTGATTCGACCAACTGCCCTGGTCAAATCGGCATCTCTGCCAACCGATTCGACCTCGATTCGACCTGATGCCCAGGGCGAATCGCCTCTGTCGTGGTCGAATCCACCTTCTGCTCATGTATGCTGCCAATTCGACCTGAAGGGCTGGTCAAATTGATCTCCTTCAGGTCGAATTGCACTCTTGCTTCACCAAACGGATGGCTTCGACTTTCTTTCTTCAATTTTTAACACTTCCACTCTGATTTCCTTTGAAAAACCACTCAAATAGCTCAAACAACACCTGATTCGGAGTTCATACAATATATATCGGTTTACAACCAATTTCATCCTTCAAACACTCCATAATAGCACAAATCCATGTGCAAGATTCGTGAATTAACACACTCATCAATAATACAAAACCCTAACTATCTCATGTACAACTTTGATCTCTCACCGCGGTCATGAATCACCGAATTCAATCAATAATAGACATAGCGTTTTTATAGAAAAACAATAATACCAAACCCTAACAGGCGCACATGCGATTCTAATTTTGAAAATTAAATCACATCATCCACATAAACCCTAACCTAACGTGTCACGCTTCACCATAAAATCGAAGCTCTGATACCAATTGTTGACGTTCGATCGTTTGGTTAACGTGAACCGTTAGGGATCCATACTTTTCTAATCCAGCGGAAGCAAGAAAATAAAGAAATATTTTATCTTTCACTAGGGTATGTTGAAGAAGATGAATACTCACCGGCAGCCTGCGCAGCCTCACGGTTTTGGGCATAACTCTCTTGTCTGATCTCCGATTTGAGTGATCTATGCGCCAAAACGATCTTCTCTTCAGTGGCTTTACAGTGTATCACACGTTTGGTTCTGATTTTTGTATGATTTTAGAAAAATTGTACAAATTGACGGACAGCAGTAGTAAAAAACCTTCCGATCTTTTACTGTATTCCCAAGTCCAATCTCGACGTCGTGTGGGTGAAGATCTTCAAGATCTTCTCAATCTGTTGTTCCCTCACCCTCCTCACAGTGTTAGACGTTATTAAATTTTCAGTTAGAATTTTTGAACAGTTGAGATGACTTATATATGGGCTACAGCAGGGACCAGGAGGAGAATTAGAGTTGGGCCTCCATTGGGCTTAAGTATCCAAGCTTAGCCCAAAGCTTATACTTAAGTCCAATAATAATAATATATACCACTAAAATATTATTACTGCACTACCATACTAATCCCATAATTACGTTATGAGCTCCTTCTTATTATGAGCCCGTTAGTCTCCCCATGTTTAAGATATACAATGCCCATTAATCAATTAAGTTACTGAAAACTCCATTAATTAATATCTCATCCGAGAGTAGTACCACTCAACCTCATTATCATACCGGAATAAATCCACCTACAGGGTTTACATGATAATCCTTATTAGCTCCTTAAGGGGACATCATCAACCTATAACGGACACGGATTCCTACTACAATCAATAACACACCATAGAGACAGCACTATTTCCCAACTCACCGAGTTTATTGATTTAATTACATATAAATCTCACCCATTGATGAATCAAAGAAATACATACAGCCCTATGTGTCGAGGTTATTGTATATGGATTAAGAGCACGAATGTCCATAATAACAGAGATCAAGTTCTCCTATATAGTCAGTATAAATCGAACAATCTCAAGCGGTCCTGCTCAATACACACAAAGTGAACTAATGTAATTTTATAGTCAAGACAAACTAATACCAAATCACACTACAACCATCCCGATAGAGAGTGCCCGTCTATCTCGGTTGTGAGCATCTGTTTATTCTTTATAAGGAAACCGATAATATGATCTTCCGCGTGTTGTCGCACAACATATTATCTACAGTATAAAGTGGACTATTGCATCGGACATATAAATAAATTATAAGACACAATCATTTGATCATATGATTCTCATTTCAAATAAATTGTTAAAACATTGTTCATACTAAAGCTAGACTTTTAGTATACAATCCAAAAAGATTGTCTCAGTACATAATTCGAACACGCTGGAACACCTGGAGGGCTGCTCAGAGGATTGCCCGGCTCGAACAAACTGCTGAGCGGAGGAAAAACCGAGCTGAGCTGGAGTTGATCCGAACCAGAAGACACTTCTGAACCAGCCTGGACCCCACTCGGCTGTAACTCGTCACCCTGGGAGACCAGCTTGGCCCTAGCTGGCTATCGAGCTATGGCCGATCGGTCCTGTTCTATCCCTGCTTCGTCCAGCTTAAATTCTGTTGCGTCCTGAATCAGTTCTAGACTGCTTCCCGGACCTCAAAGTGATTGAATGGCATTCTTTCGGGTTGATTTCTGTATCTGATGGAAACTTCCTTTCTGAAATTGTTGCTGCAGTTGATTCACTGTCGTGGATATCTGACCCATGGTATATGTCAGATTCTATAATTGTTTGTTCACTTCCTCATTCTGCTTTGTCATATTTGAGTCCATGAAGACAATGCAGTTATTAATCTTGTTAATGTCTACATTATTTTTCTTCATGTATTTATCTAACACCTTATCAATACCGGCATTTTCTTCTTCGGTCTTGGCACCATGATCAAAATTAGAAGGGTATGGAACTGTATTATTCGGATTTGAATAAGCGAAATTCTTGTGCCTCGCTTGATTCTGCCAATTCCCTCCTTGACTACTAGGATCTCCCCCTTGGTTATTCCTTTGGTTGGAATTTTCTTGGGAGTACCTATTTCCTTGCCAATTATGAGGTGCTCTCGAACCTTGAAGACTCTGCCCTATTGCCTAATTAACATCCTCAACCTCTTGAAGGTTCATTACCACATCATCACTTGCAGGCCCTTGGTTGCCTCTCCCACTATTATCTAATATTAGGGTAACCAGGTGTTTGTTCATTTGCTCCAATTGAGAGACAACCTTATCATTTCTATCAGCGTCAGAACACTTCTCTTCAATCTTAGCAACTTTTCCCAGTACATAAGTTCTCTGAATCCTTTCAGACGGCCAATCCCTTGAGTACATAGAAATATCGTCAAACAACTTTTATATGAAATTAGATGTTTTGCCGAAAATTGTTCCACCAGCAGAAGCATCAATCAACACTCTTGCTTCGTTGTCAAGGTCATTATAGAAGACACTGATGAGTTGAGACTTTTTAAATCCATGTTGTGGGCATCTCCTCAACGCATTAGTGAACCTTCCCAAGCCTCTCCAGATGACTCATCTCTCCGCTGCTTAAACTAATTGATTTATTGCTTCAGTGCAAAAACCTTACCCGGTGGCATAAAACGATCAACAAACAGCTGTTGCAACTCAGTCCATTAGAACAAATGTCCCCTTTCAACTTATCATACCACTCCCTTGCCTTATCAACCAACGAAAATTGAAAAACCTCATCTTCCATCTATCATTAGTAGCATCTGCAGCTTTCACCGTATCAATGTAAATGTCTCTATAAAAAATGTCCATTAAGATGGTCGTAGGGCTCATAAAAATGCCTCCGGCGAAGGGGTTTTTCTCCACCATATTAATTAGGGTTGGCCTTATGTTGTTCGCCTCATCAGCTTGAATGGCTCCAACTACGCCTGATCTTTCTGCATTAGAAGACTTGAATGTCTCTCGGATGACGATGTCATCCTCATGGGTTTTATCTCCTATTAATGTTGATTCTGATTCTAATTATGATTCAGCCTCTTGTTCAACCTTTTTTGGGATAACCTGACTTTCTATCCGCTCTTTTTCCTTCTCTTCTACGACTGATTTTGGATCTGATGTCTCTGATGAGTGTGTGAATTCACGTGTTTCAAACTTGAATTCGTGTAAGAATGGTGTGTTAGATGGGTATAATTCGATATGAATTGATATACATGGTAGAAAATCACGAATCAGGTGTCTTTAAGGCTATTTGAGTTGATTTTTGAAGGAAAACGAGTTGGAAGTGGTCAGTTCTGAAAAAAGGAGATTCCAGGGTGCAATTCGACCAAGTAGGAGCTGGATTCGACCAAGAAGGAAACCATTTGACCAGCACCTATGGTCAAACCCATTGAGAAGAACTGTCGTTAGACCAAGATCGTGCCATTCGACCAAGCCAGTTGGTCGAACCAGAAGCCTAAACAGACACACCTACAATTCAACCAGAACATTTGTGATTTGACCACGATTCTGGTCAAATCCGAGACCCGCACCGATGTACAGGTCGATTCGACCTGGATTTAGACCAGAGAAAATCGATTCGACCTGGCTGTTGGTCGAACTAACATGCAGAAAATTACCATATTCATATTTTTACACCTTCAATGTGTGTGTTAGCTCAAGAAACCCATCCAAGGTTCGTAAGGAGAGTTCACAAGTATAAAAGAAGAGCTTTCGCAGGAATAAAATAGAATTCATCATCCATCCACCACTGAAACCCTATCATCATCCGAAGGGGTCGTGAGGAAAAGTTCGTCTGGCAAGTCAAGTAAGATCATACCAACTAGCCATGATTGCTCCTAGATCAATCATGGGCTAGAACCTCTCCAGTAGTTCTAGGGTTATGAAAGTTTTATGAGTTAATTGAATTTCCATGTGTAAATTCCGTACAACACTACTTGTGGTTTATTTTATATAAGATTGTGCCTTTTTAATTAATACTCACAGTCGTTTTGTGCATCATTAACTGTTATGTAGAGTCTGAATATATATCTTAGTTATTGATTGAGTGCGTTCACCGCTGAGCAGGATTACATGTTATAATTCTAAGTGAAGGGATTCCGAAGTCTTATTAGAACTATCTAATATAGATACTTGTTAACTGAATCTTATTCGGTTTAATAAGTAGGATAAAGAGTATAACGTCATAGTATCTATAAAGGGAGATTATATCGGGTTAGAGTACTAAGTGCACGGGAAATAATTGATACTTATAGTACCTAGAAAGGGGGGTGAATTATATCTCTTACTCCGAGGATATTTACACGTGTCATACGCATGTTTACTTATGTCTATAGGGTGAACTTGCATGGTTTAGTGATGCGTCCATAAACCACAAGGTAGAGTCGGACAATATCGCATGGAAAGGAAATTAATATGTAAAACTGGATGCCCCGAAGAACTACCTAATTCCTTACTTGATCACAACTGTATTTTCTCTGCTGCTTGTCTATTTAATTTGCTATTTAAATTACATGTTATTTAGTTTCATAATTATTCCAAACTGATTTATTAACATAGTCTTAGTTAACTAGAAAATAATCAAATTGAAAATAATCCATCTTTCGGGTTCGATAATCACTTGGTTGCGCATCGAAACTACAATTGATATCCTTACACTTGGGGATTAATTTTGTGTGTTGAGAAAACACTCATCAAGTTCTTGGCGACTTTTTCGAGGACGTCATTAATTATTAGTTTATTATTTCTAGTTTAATTGAGATTATATTTTTCTTGTCTTTAATTTCTAACACTTATTTTTCTTAGATGTATTCTCACTAGATCAAAGACAGGTGAATTAGCGCCTTATAATCCAGAGATCGGAGCATCGTCGAGGAAGAAAAAGAAGATGAACAATAAGAACAAGAACATATACATAATTAAGGCTCTTAACTTAGAAGTTGAAGTTGACGTGCTGAATTCGCAAGTGATTGAAGCTGCAACCGAAGTTAATTTGGAAGTAGAAGCAATCAACATGGCAGTGGATCCAATACACTTGCCATCCAGGAAGTCTTTAAGAACAACGGAACGGCAATGCTGGGCTGTTAGGAGCAAGTGGAACTGGAGCTGATTTTGATTTACACCCTGCTCTTATCAGCATGATTGAAAGGAGTCCCTTCTCTGGGGAACATTTGAAGATCCTCAGCAACATAAAAATAAGTTCCTTGGGTATCCAAGTACACAAAAATATGCAGGAGCTCATGAGGATGTGAGGAAGATCATATTGTTTAAGTTTTCACTGAACGAAAAAGCGAGAGATTGGTACGATAATCTTAATGTTGTTTAATGTGATGGGAGAAGTTGAAAGTAAATTCTTGGAGCGATATATGCCACCTTCAAAGGTGTTCAAGATGAAATAAGAAATCAATCAATTTTCTATCCATGGCAATGAAAAGTTTCATGAAGCTTGGGACAATTTCAAGGATATGCTTCGGAAGTGTCCACAACATGGGCTATCTAAAGCTCAATATATCAATATTTTCTACAATGGGTTGGATTGCAATTCTCGTATTTTACTTAATGCTTCTTCTAATGAAGCACTTCTTACAAAGTCACCCAACGAGGCCGAGAAGCTTTTTGAGGATATTTCGATGAATTCAAGAGATTGGCTAACTGATAGAGTGAGAGGAACTTATGTCCTTGGAAAAGTAGCAAAGGTTGAGCATACTATGGTGAAGTCAGGAAGAGATGATGAGATCGTCTCTAGTTTGACTAATATTAGCAAGCTACTAGAGTCTCAGCAAAAGCATATTACAGATTTATCTCAGAGAGTACCAATGATGTAGCAGGATGGTGGCTATAAAGTAGCTAGCTAAAAGGAGATCGAGGAGGCAAATTACGCCATGGGTCAAAGTATTCAAGGAACGAGGTACCCAAATCAAGGAAACCAGAATTATCAGGGGAATTACAATAATTGTGATCCCCCAGTAAATACCAACAACCAAGGAGGCCGAACTTTTCATGGAGTAATCCGAATAATGTGGTACAACCTTATAATGGTGTTGATCCTGGGCTAAGGTGGAAGAAGGAAAACCGGGTTTCGAGGATACAGTAAACAGCTACATGGCGAGGAATGATGCAAGAGTAGACCATCTTGAGGCCAAATTAGAAAAGAAGATTGATGCTAATCATGAGGATTTGTTTAATCAAGTGAAAGACCTTACATTGATGATGGGGGAGATGGCAAGAAATGTGAATAAGTTGACTCAAACTATTGAGAAAGGGAAGTTTTCGTCGCAAAGTATTGAGAATCCAAATTCTTGTCATGCTATTACATTGAGGTCTTGAACACAGTACGATGAACCAATGAGGCCGGAATCAAAAGTTGAAGCACCAGGAGCCCGATTCGACCCCAATTCGACCAATATAAATGGTCGAACTACGCAGGAAAGGTCGAACCGGGCACCTGGGTGACATTCGAAAGCTGCAGAAGGCCAATTTGACCAAAAATAGGTCAGTTTGACCAGCCACCTAGGTCGAACTCCACTGTCCAAAGTGCTCTGTTTTGTCAGATGCCCGATTCGACCACGATCACTATGGTTTGACCAATCCTGTTGGTCGAACCGGCCTGTAAGGGGGAGATAGAACTTTCAGGTTCTCAATTCGACCATTACTCACCCAGTTCGACCAGCCACCCAGGTCGAACTCAGGTTGAACCATTCCATTCTGCACTGTTTTCTGCGTTGAATGCTCCACATGATGTTGATGCTACTCCAGTACCTTCGAAAGAATATAAAACAGAGATTATAGTAGAAAAGAAGTGGGAAAGAGCCAAGAGATTGAGAGCCGAAAAGGATAAGGTTGAGAAGGTTGAACATGATGAATGGGGGATTCCCAAAACTAAGATACCTCCACTGTTTCCTTACAAGCTAGTCAATAAGAGATTGGAAGAGAAGTTCAAGAAATTTTCAGAGATCATAAATAAAATAAGCTTGAACACTCATTTTTCTGAGGCGATATTGAAGATGCCATATTATGTCCGTTTTCTGAAGGATATACTTTTGAAGAAGAGAAGCTTGAACGGAATTGAAACAGTGAATTTGTTTGAGAATTACAGATCGATCATTCAGAGGAAGCTGTCAGCTAAGTTGAAGGATTCGGTAAGCTTCATGATCTTATGTGAGATTGGAAAGGGGAGGCAGTAGAGCCTTGTGTGATCTTGGGGCAAGCATCAATTTGATGCCTTTATCTATTTTTCAAAGGCTTGGTTTGGGGGAGTTAACTCCCACAACAGTTGCTCTACAACTAGCAGATAGGTCTATGACTTTTCTGAAGGGTGTTATTGAAGACGTTCTTGTCAAAGTAGAGAAGCTAGTCTTTCCTGTGGATTTTCTTATGCTCGAGATGGAAGATGACAAGGATAACGTCCCTCTTATCTTAGGGAGACCTTTCCTTGCTACTGCGGGAGCTATGATAGATGTGCAGAAAAGTGAGTTACGGCTAAGGATGGATAAAGAAGAGGTCTTATTTAACCTTGACAAAGCAATGAAGATTTCAATGGAGATGCAATGTCACAATATTGAAGTAGTTGAGGAGATTGTGAAGGAAGATATGTCTTTGATCTTGTCAAAGGATCCTCTTGAGACATGCTTGGCGGAGTCTCTTATTTTTCCCACTACTGAGCTAGATGAACTCTCCAATGAGGTATGTATTGATTCCTTGAAAATTTACTTGCTTTGGGTGATGTCAGGTATGAGTCGACAAGGACCAAAATTGAAGAGGTGAAGTGGACTAAGAAGTACTTGCCATTGGAAAGAGAGAGTGTACCTCAAGAAGAGAAGAAAGAGGAGTTGAAACTGTTACCAGAGCACTTGAAGTATGCCTACCTAGGTGACAACGAAAAATATCCGGTAATTGTATCTTTCTTTCCTTGATGATGATCAACTTGAGGAATTGTTAGATGTATTTAGAACGTATAAGTCTGTGATTGTTTGGTCTCTTGATGATTTAAAAGGTATTAGTCCTTCATATTGCATGCATAGAAAAATATTGTTAGATGAGGCCAAGAGTAGCATTCAGAATTGGAGGAGGGTGAATCCCACTATTCAAGAAGTGATCAGGAAGCAATTCCTAACGTGGCTTGATGCAGGGATTATTTATCCCATTAGTAATAGTCCCCATGTGAGTCCATTGCATGTTGTAGCTAAGAAGGGGGGCATGAATATTGTGAAAGCTGAAGATGGAGTGTCATTAGCCACTAGGATTCCTACGAGATGGCGTGTGTGTACGGATTACAGGAAACTGAATAAAAATACATGCAAAGACCATTTTTCCTTCCTTTCATGGATCAAATGCTTGATCGTCTTGCAGGGTATGAGTATTGTTGTTTCTTGGATGGATATTCAGATTATAATCAAATCATGATTGCACCCAAGGATCAAGAAAAGATTACTTTCAATTGCCCTTATGGTCTTGAATTGGGAGAAGTTCCACTTCATGGTAAGAGATGGGGTTTTTCTTGGCCATCATATTTCGGCCAAGGGATTGCAGGTGGATAGAACAAAGGTGGTAGCAATTGAAAAGCTTCCTCCACCGATTAATGAAAGGGGAGTGCGGTCATTCCTTGGACACGCCAGTTTTTATAGAAGATTCATAAAAGACTTCTCTAAATACTCCAAGCTCTTATCTCATTTACTTGAAAAGGATGTGCCTTTTGTTTTTTATGAAGAATGTCTAACAACTTTTTAGGTTTTGAAAGAGGCGCTTATTACTGCACCTATCTTGATCACACCGGATTGGACTCAGCCGTTTGTACTTATATGTGATGTGAGTGATTTAGCACTTGGAGTGGTGCTTGGGCAGTTGAGGGAAAAGAAGTTCTACGTCATTTACTATACGAGTAAGACTTTTGATGCTGCATAAAAGAATTACACGGTGACTGAAAAGGAGTTTCTAGTTGTGGTGTATGCATTCAATAAGTTTCGACAGTATTTGTTTGGCATGAAGATTATAATGTACACGGATCACTCTGCGATCCGTTATTTGATGGAGAAGAAGGAAATAAAGCTGAGGATCATTAGATGGATTCTTTTTCTGCAGGAATTTGATATGGAGATCCGAGATAAAAAGGGTACATAGAATGTTTTGGCGGATCACCTATCAAGGTTGGAGACAAGGGAGCACTGTGATGATTCTTTCGATTACATAGAAGAGATGTTCCCTGATGAGAAGATAATGGCAGTGTTTGTTGAAGGAGCGGAAAGAGCATGTGTGGTGGCTGCCCAAGGGATGGATCCATGGTATGCGGAATATGTGAATTACATTGTCGTAGGTGAAATTCTGAGAGATCTCAACCGATATCAACTTGCGAAATTCAAGAGGGATGTTAAGACATTTATATGGTATGATCCATTTATCTACAAGATATGTACGGATTCCATAGTCCGTAGGTGTGTGCCCGAGATGGAGATGGAGAGTGTTCTTGATTTTTGCCATGCACAACCTAACGGGAGCACTTTGGAGCTCAAAAGACGACAACAAAGGTACTTCAATATGCTCTTTATTGACCAACTTTGTTTAAAGATTGTGAAACATATGTGGCGACATGCGATAGATGTCAAAGGATGGGGAACATAAGTCGAAGAGATGACATGCCACTTCAGCCAAACATTATTGTTGAGATCTTTGATGTATAGGAGATCAATTTTATGAGGCCTTTTTCCCCGTCTAATGGATTTTTTTACAACCTTTTAGCCATGGATTATGTTTCTAAATGGGTGGAAGCCATTCTGACTCGCGTGAATGATTCAAGGATTGTGTTATCTTTCTTGAAGAAATATATATTTGCCCGTTATGGAGTTCCTAGAGCACTAGTGAGTGATGGAGGGTCTCACTTTGTCAATAAGCTTCTTTAAAGGTGATTAAGGATTATAAAGTCAAGCATAGGGTTACTACACCCTATCACCCTCAAGCGAATGGGCAAGCTGAAGTCTCCAACCGACAAGTGAAATAAATTTTGGAGAAGTTAGTCGGAACCAATAGGAAGGATTGGGCTATGAAGCTCGATGACGTTTTGTGGGGATTTCGGACTGCTTATAAGACGGTGTTAGATATGTCACCGTACCAAATTATCTATGGGAAGCCATGCCACTTACCCGTAGAGATTGAGCACAAAGCTTTTTGTGTGAGTAAGAAATTTTATGTTTGACGTGCTTACTTATCGGCAATTACATCTCTTTGCAAACTTAGTTTCCACTATAGTTTCTCCTAAGTTAGGGGGTGTGATGTACTTACCTCATTGAAGCACCAAGAGTATAATCTTTTCTTTGTACCGTTTGTTAGGGGAGTTGATTTTTTGCGGCATATTGAAACTTTAGCCCATTTTAGTGCGTCAATTTTTTACAATTTGCCTAATTTTTAGTGGTGTTTGGTATTGTTTGTGAGTGTCGTATACGGAGTTACACATATATATTGAGTTTTATGATTAATTCTCGAGCTAAGTTTGTTCTGTTCTGGTAACTATTGTTGGTTTTTGAGCTTGAAGTGTGCCGGGATGAAGAAAATTCAACTTTGGAGTTAGGTGTCCGATTCGACCAAGGGTGCAGGTCGAACGGAAGAGCTCAGGTAGAACTGGTGACAGAGAGTTCGTTACAGGTTGATTCGACCACAGAGGAGGAGGTTAGACCAAGGCTTTGACCAAGACGAAGATCGAATGGAAAATCAGAGAGTTTGTGCAGGCTGATTCGACCAAGAAGGGTTTGGTTCGAACAAAGGGGTAAGTCGAATCATTATCGAATCATGGACCTGAAAGTTTTGAACAGAGGAGTTCTACCACGAAAGAGTTGTTTGACCAACGTATTTGGTCGAATCAAGGTCGAACTCAGTCTCCAGAAATATGGTTTGGCCACGTCAGTCTAGTTCGACCACTATAGCAGGTCGAATTGTATCAGGTAAGTATATTTTTAACCCCATTTTTCACCCCATTCGATCACTTTGCACACCACCTTCACTCAAATTTGTTCCGAATTGAAAGCCCTTGCTTCTAAACTTCTATTCAGTCTGATTTTGCTCCGATTAAGTCACATTACACACTCCTTTCACTCAATTCATCGCGTTTTCAGAACAATCTAGTTGCGAAACTAGGGTTAGTTGCGATGTTATCACACGTTCATTCTTTAGCCATGGCCGGTTCAAAAGGTATATTTTCTCGCCTCTATTACTCTAGGATTGAAGTTATAATTGTCGATTGCAAGTGGATAGGTTGATTGAACGAGTTTCTATAGGAATTCATGGTGTATTTTGAGTTATTGTGTGCGAACTCATATGAACAATTGATGGGATAGTTTTTATTATTTTATTGTTATCAAACCTTGATGTTTATGTGAATTTGGGAGTAATTGAGGAGTGTGAGATGAAGCATGTTGGATTGTGAGTAAACTGCTAGAGTTTGAGTAGTTATTTATGTTGGATTGTGAGTAATTTGAGTAGTGATGCATGCTTGTGGTTAATAAAATCGTTGTTGATCTTATCACATACTTGATGTTGGAATGAAGTTGAGTAAGCATGTGAATTGAATTGTTGAATCATGATGATAGAACATGTTTGCTTGGTGTGACTATGCATTAAAAAACTTGAAGTCTTGAGTAGAGTTGAATGCTAGTTGAGTATGAATTAGCTTGATTTTCCTTTCTCATTGTTGGTTTTGAAGTATTGTTTTTAGAAAAAGGAAAGAAAACCGAGGTTCGATCCAAGAAGAGGCAAGATAGACCTTCTCGTGAAGATGCTGTGACAAAGAAGCTAAGGCTTCAAGAGAGGTTGCCTATGAATTTCAAGGTGCAGATGAATGATTGGGATGATATCAAGGAAAAGTGGGGTGATATATCAGACAAGATTGCTAGAACGAGGTATCAGGATGATGGAGCGATGGTTACAATGTGCATCAGAGATGATATCCTTTGGATGTTTGATCAAGTAGGGATTCGTCGCTTCATGGAGTTGAAGAAGCCTACGTACTTCCATGTGACTGCTGAGGTGCTTTGTTCGATTACTGTTAAGAAGGGTTTGAGCCATCTCCCATATAAGTTTACATTCCAGCTTGAAGGTGAGATGAGGATGTGGTTGGCTGAGGAGTTGAATTCGTTGTTTCAGACTCCGAGATGGATCTCTAGAAATGAGAATGGATTCTTTAATGCTAATAACTTCTGGAGAGAGATTTCTGGGGAGGAGATGGATTTCAAGACAAGCAGTGCTCGAGCTTCGTTGATCCAAAATCCGCTGCTCTGATACATGGATTGAGTGTTGAGCAACACACTGTATGGTTGGTCTGAGAGGAGCTGTGTATCGAGGGGAGAGCTGTATGCCCTCTGGTGTATGCTCAATGGTGAGATTCAATGTGGGATCATATCTTATTCATCAGCTATACATGTTCAGGAGTTCTCCGTTTTAGAGAGTTAACATAGGAGGTTTGCTACTACTGTGGCTGAGTATTATCACATGGACTTCACCGGTATTACACCCATTCTTGAGGATCCGGACTTGGTCATGAGTACGTGTGTGAAGGGTGGATTCGCTCATCTTCGCGATGGAGATTGGTTCTGCACGAGGGGGTCGAAGCCCTTTACTTTTATGTTTCTGTTTGATGTGAGCGAGTTAACTTCTATCCGGAATTAAGGTAATAAATTGATGAACACGCTGGCACACGATGCTCTCTCTATCACTTACTTGACAGAAGGTGATTGGAGGACTGTAGCTCAGATGTACGCTGAGGGGATGATGGAGGAGCTTCAGAGGATTGTAGACGAGGGGCGTTTTTAGCCATATCCTCGGCCACAACCACAGCAGCAGCAGGAGCGTTGAGAGGATCAAGTGGATCCGGAGATGGGAGATCCGTAGCCGCATGAGATGCCACCACATCCCATTCCAGCATGGCCACAGCAGTAGTGGGCTAGTCCTGATGCTTATTTTCAGGAGCAGTCTCGATTGATTCATGAGCAGTTTGCCACACTGGATGCAAACTAGCAGAAGATAAATAGGCAGCTGGAATTGGGAAATGCGATCTACGCAGCACTGGATGGGAAGTACAACACGCTACAGAATAACTATATGGAGATGGATAAGAGATTGGAGAGGATGTATGATCATGAGCGCGAGTTAGATAGAAAGCTAAACAGTCTTCATAAAGATTTGGATCGATTGCGCACGGAGATGAGTGATAGTGATGACGAAGAGGGTGCGAGCGATGATGAAACCCCAGAGGAGTAGGATGCACCAGGTTTTTGTTCTTTGTCTGTTTCATCTCATTTACATTCTCTTTTTCTCTTTACATGATGGGTATTTGTGGTGTGAGTGGAATGTTCATATATTGTTATGATTGGATGTTAGATTGAGAGGTGATGATTAATACTTGAGGGTGGAATCGGTTTGATATACTTGGATGGATTGTCATGATATGAGGGTTCTTGGCTTAAGTATGATACATTCATATTTTACATGTTATAATTTTTGTTGATGAGAAGCATGTACAACTTGATAAGTGTGTGGAGTTCATTGTGAAATTGATCTTGATTATATGCTATGAGGAGTACTTAGGATTCTATTTACCCATGTGATAATTTGAGCCATTTGAATCATGCTAGTTCATGATAGTTTGTTCTTGAGGGAATCGTTCGTATGACCGTATTCTAGAACTTGGCTTGGCGTCTTGTGTGAAGCTTATAATTAATGAATTGCTAGGAAATTATCTTAGGACGTTATTGGTTATCTGAGTCACTTAGCCAAAATTTTACCTCACCTGTTAATATATGTATCATTGTAAGCCCTTTTGAGCCTTAAAAAGCTGTTTCTTTGGCAAGCCTGGATAAAGAGCCTTATTAAACCTTTACTTGAGCCTTGTTGAATATCATATTCATTAGTTGAGAGTTGAGGTGCATCAGTGCTTGAAAGAATGAAAAGGTAGAAGCTTGGTTGAGAAGTATGAAAAAGGAAGAAGTTGGTTAAATCTTGTTTAGGGGTAGTGCCTGAAACTGGTACCCCGACTGCTAGAAGGGTAGTACCCAAAATTGGTACCCTTGATCGTTGAAGAAAGATGATGTTGATGGTAATGAAAAGAAGGAGAATTCAGACCATGAAGATTATGAGAAGAAGATGGAGAAAAAGATGAAGCTGAATGTCGAAAACAAAACTCCAAGGTAATTCTCTACTAGTGAATTAGTCACTTTACCTAATTCTCCTACCTTTACCAAAGAGACAACATTACAACCCAAAAGCAAGTCCTTTGTGATCCTAGTAAGGAATTGATTGTAAGTTGATTTTTGAGACCCTTGTCAAGCTTATGGTTACGCGGACATATGAATTGATATGAGCGTATATTAACATATTGAAGTGTATGTCTTTTGCACTAGAGAGCGAGAGTAAATACTTTTCTTGTGAGCTAGATGACTTAGTACTCCGAATTGCGTAATAATTGAGTGATATTTTGCATGAATAGCATATATATGATGCCATTAATACTTTTTTCGATTGGTGAAATTGCATGTGTGAATATGAATTATGTTGAATGTAGTGGTTGAGTAAATTTTACACTACTCTATGGTTTTGATTGCGTTGCCTCGGTACGAGCAAAATGTAAGTTTGGGGGTTTGATGAGTATGTAAATTCATGTGTTTCGAAACTGAATTCGTGTAAGAATGGTGTGTTAGATGGGTGTAATTTGATATGAATCGATATACATGGTGGAAAGTCATGAATCAGGTGTCTTTAAGGCTATTTAAATTGATTTTTGAAAGAAAACGAGTTGGAAGTGATCGATTCCGGAAAAAGGAGATTCCTGGGTGTTATTCAACCAAGCAGGAGCTGGATTCAACCAAGAAGGAAGTCGTTTGACCAGCACCTGTGGTCGAACCCGTTGAGAAGAAGTGCCGTTCAACCACGATCGTGTCATTCAACCAAGCCAATTAGTCGAACCCTGGTCGAACCAGAAGCCTAAACAGATGCACCTGCAGTTCGACCAGAACATTTTTGATTCGACCAGGATCCTGGTCAAATCTGAGACCCGCAACCGATATACAGGTCGATTTGACAAGGAGTTCGACCAGAGGGAATCGATTCGACCTGGGCTGTTGGTTGAACTGACGTGTGGAAAATTACCATATTCATATTTTTACACCTTTAATGCATGTGTCCGCTCAAGAAGCTAATCCAAGGCCCGTAAGGAGAGTTTACAAGTATAAAAGAAGAGATTTCGCAGGAAAAAATAGAATTCATCATCCATCCACCACCAAAACCCTACTATCATCTGAAGGGGTCGTGAGGAGAGGTTCGCCTGGCGAGTCAAGTAAGATCATACCAACTAGCCATGATTGTTCCTAGATCAATCATGGGCTAGGACCGCTCTGGTAGTTCTAGGGTTATGAAATTTTTATGAGTTAATTGAATTTTCATGTTTAAACTCCATACAACACTACTTGTGGTTTATTTTATATAAGATTGTGCCTTTTTAATTCATACTCACGGTCGTTTTGTGCATCATTAACTGTTATGTAGAGTCTGAATACATATCTTGGTTATTGATTGAGTGCGTTCACGCTGAGCAGGATTAGATGTTATAATTCTAAGTGAAGGGATTCCGAAGTCTTATTAGAACTATCTTATATAGATACTTGTTAATTGAATCTTATTCGGGATAATAAGTAGGATAAAGAGTATAACGTCATAGTACCTATAAAGGGAGATCATATTGGGTTAGAGTACTAAGTGCACGGAAAATAATTGATACTGATAGTACCTTGAAAGGGGGTGAATTATATCTCTTACTCCGAGGATATTCACACGTGTCATACGCATGTTTACTTGTGTCTATAGGGTGAACTTGCATGGTTTAGTGATCCGTCCATAAACCATAAGGCAGAGTCGGACAATATCACATGGAAAGGAAATTAATAAGTAAAACTGGATGCCCGAAGAACTACCTAATTCCTTACTTGATCACAACCGTATTTTCTCTACTGCTTGTCTATTTAATTTGCTATTTAAATTACATGTTATTTAGTTTCATAATTATTCCAAATCGATTTATTAACATAGTCTTAGTTAACTAGAAAATAATCGAATTGATAATAATCCGTCTTTCGGGTTCGATAATCACTTGGTTGCCCATCGAAACTACAATTGATATCCTTACACTTGGGGATTAATTTTGTGTGTTGAGAAAACACTCATCAGTCTCCATTTTCTTCTTCGGAGGTGGTACCTTAGTAGCTTTAGGAGGTACTTTGAGATTCTTTACTGCTCCTCTCCTTTTCCTCACAGACGCTTCAACCTCCGGATAAAATTCAAGATCTTTCAATTCTATCTTCGATCTAGTGTGCATGCAACTTCAAGAAAAATTTAAGGTAAATACAATTAAATCTCAACAAAAATATTCTAATTAAATTAGTAATGAATGACAAATAAACAATTAAAACTGTCCCCGACACAACGGCGACAAAAACTTGATAGGCATATTTTGCACACTCCAATTTAATCCTCAAGTATAAGGATATCAAATGTAGCGACAAGTACCTCAGTTAAATTATCGATCCCACTGAGATAGTTAATTATTTATTTATTCTAAATTACTATTTAATAAGAATTACGTAAACAATTTCCAAGAGTTTATGAATTAATTTTCTAAATAACGAAATAATAAATTACTGAATAATTAAAAGAAAGGAAAATAGACAAGTTTTAATCAAGGGATAAACAACAGTTCTAAGGTATAAGGTATATACCAATTAATTTGGGTTTCTAGACTTCCTGTTAACCCACTAGATATGATCCGATTTTAAGGTAACATTATATTCTGATTTTTTACCTAAGGTGCGTGAATTTTACCAAGTCTTATTCCTAGATACTAATCAAAGTAAACAACAATACCTTCGGATGGTAAGTTCGACTAACAAGATATTCTCTGGAATTACTACAAGGTTCAATTCACTTCCTACTTGATTGTCTAATTGCATTGTTCCACTAAACAAATCAAGTATTTGATTTACCAGTTCATGGAATTAAAGTGTTTATAGAGGAACTACTTCAATTCCTAACAAATAGACAATATCAATCATGAACGCACACAAGCTAACACAAAAATTCAAGCATTATAGCGGATGTCAAGAAAATATTATAAAGACGTTACAAAGCAGATAAGCTAGTCTGAATAAATTAAGTAAAATCAAAAGATCAACTGTATAAAATCTCAATCTTTGGTCTAGGTTCCCAAACCAATCAAATCAAACTATCAAACCCTAGAACTGTAAAAGAAATTAGAACATGAGGTTACAATCAACACTCATGGCTATGCAATTCATATAAAAAATCAAGATAAAAGGAAGAGAAAGATTAGAAACACAAAACCCTAGCGTAAGCGTAGTTGGGCTTCCTTCTCCGTCTCTCCTATCGTCTGATCTCCCTTGATTAGCACTTGGAATCACTTGAAGATGGATGAAAGATGAAAAATCAGATGTAAATCTGCATGTGTGAATATGAATTGCATAGCCATGTGTGAATATGAATTGCATAGCCATGAGTGGGGTCTTAGAGGGTCCCACTCGGCTCCATTGGGGTGGCGAGCGGGCCTAGCTTGGCCTGAGTTGCCTACCGAGTGGGTCCCGAGCTGGCCCGTTCCGCCTTTGTTCCGCTCTGCTTCCGATCCTGCTCTGTTTTTCCCTATTTTCTGCCTTCAAAACTCACAAAAACACCTCAGTAGCCTCAAAATCGTGTAAATACTTAAACATACACAATTCTATGCAAAAATGATAACTTTCTTAAGCAAAACAGTGTAATATGCACACATAAAATGCGTGAAATTCCAATCTCAACAATGTACCTTTGCCTTGTATGTCGATTACGCACGTGTTTGTTCTCCTTTCTGAGACCCTTACTTTCCATTTGAGTATCTGTTGTTCCGATGCTATTTGATTTGAGTTCCGCCGAACCCTATCTGATTTACTTAAAAAAATTCTTTTTTAATCTCATTCCGATTCTGATACCCCAACTCAAAATTATCCTCTTTATTCCAATTCCGATATCTCAACCTTCATCTCGAATTAATTTTTTATTCTGATTCCAATGAGACTCCAAAATTCACCTCTTTATTCCGATTCCAATACCTCGACCTTCAGCCCGAATTTTGTTTTTATTTCGATTCCAATGAGATTCTGAAAATTTATCTCTTTATTTTGATTTCATACCTTGACCTTCGCCTCGAATTGCATTTTTATTCCGATTCCGATGAGACTTCAAAATTCACCCCTTTATTCCGATTCCCTTCTTTCATTTTATCTCCGTCTTTCCTATACCGCTATTATATCTTTTTACTCCAACACCAACTTCCATCCCCCTGTTTTTAGCATGTCCTTTTTGAGATTTTACCCTTTTATTCTGAGCCCATTCATCTTTTCATTTTTGATTTTGTTTTAGCCAATGATTTTCCGTAACTCCTTTGTGTTATGCTATGACATTCCTTCCCCATTGTCCAGGATCAAATTTAATGATTCATATTCCATTAAGTAAAAATCCATAACCATATAATAAGAATTTTCATAAAACCCTCCCTTTTTGATATAGCCCACAAACCCATTACTCATTTGGCCAAATGCCTTGATTCTATTCAAGTATGGCCTAATGCCTTGATTATAAGCAGTAAGAGGTTGCATTACCAAGCTCATTTGTCTCCCTGTTTGGCTCATTGGTAGTACTTCTTTAAGTGCTAGACATTCCATGGGTGTGGCACCTTTTTTCCATCCACTTCCTCAAACTCGCACGCCCCTTTTTCCATACACTTTTGATTACATATGGGCCTTCCCAGTTCTGTCCACTGCCTTGCGATGCCGGACCTAACACTTTTCGGAGCACTAATTCGCCTCTTTTGAACTGCCTCAGTTTCACCCTCGAGTTGTAAAATCACCGTTCGGTCCTTTGTTTATATATTGTGTTATGCACTTCTGCATTCAGCCTTTTCTCCTCCAGTAAGTCTAATCTTTCCCAGATTAGTTCATTATTCCCTTCCTCTCTCGGACTGGGCTCTCCGATTTCTACTGGGATCACTGCTTCTGTACCGAAAGCCACTGAAAAGGATGTTTCATTAGTGGAGGTTCTTGTCGTCATCCTGTATGACCATAGGACCCCAAGCAATTCCTCTATCCATTTCCCGTCTAGCTTCTCCAGTCCTGTACGACCATATGACCCCAGGCTTTTAAGGTGTGCTTGATTATCTTGTTGATCGCTTTGACTTGACTATTGGACTGAGGGTGGTAAGGTGTTGAGGACCATTTTTTGATATTGTAGTCCTTACAGAGCTTTCTCAGCTTGATGTTATCAAATTGTTTGATGTTATCCGTGACGATCGTGTATGGTATACCGAATCGACACACAATATTTTCGCAGATAAACTTTTCTACCCAAGCCTCTCTGATGATCGCCAAGGCCCTAGCCTCTGACCACTTTGTAAAATAATCCACTGCCATTATGACGAATTTTAACTCCCCCCCTTATCGATGGGTAATGGGCCTATCAAATTAATTTCCCATTTGGCGAAAGGTCAAGGGCTGAAGACTGATGTTAATTGCTCCGAGGGCGTTCTTATGATCGGTGCTAACCATTGGCAAGTAGCGCAAGCTCGTGCCTGCTGAGTAGCATCTATTTTAATGTCATCCAAAAATATTCCTGTCTGATCACTTTGTGAGCTAAAGAAATTCCACCCATATGGTTCCCGAATATGCCTTCGTGTATCTCGTCCAGCACGAAACTCGTCTCCTCTGGGTTCAAACATTTTAGAAGTAGGGACGAATATCCCCACTCATATAGCTACCCCTTAATCAACACATATCTCGCCGATCTGATCTTATATGACGGGCTTCATTCTTATCCGAAGGGGTTAATCCCGTTTCTAGGTAGTTCCTGATTGGGGTCATCCATGAATCTTCGGAAGGTTGGTTAGTTAAAACCCAAACGCTTGTATCCGATGGCTTTTCTTGCTTTACGATGTTGATATTGTTGAGGTCTTCTGCATTTGATATCGTGGCCAGCTTGGCTAATACAGCTGACCCATGTTCTCCCTCCGATCAATGTACATTAGAAACACATGTTTGAATCTCTATAGCATGCCAGCAGCTAATCCTCGGTAGTGGCTCATCTGGTCGTCTTTAGCTTCGTATTCCCCTTACACCTGATTCACTACCAACTGAGAGTCGCTATAAACCAGCAACTCATCAGCGCTCATGGCCAATGTCATTCTTAACCCGTTCAGTGGGGCTTCGTACTCTGCCTCGTTGTTGGTAGCAAGGATACCGAACTTGACTGCCCTCGAGAAGGTCTCTCCAAATGGGGGGGTTTGTATGATGACTCCAGCTCTCGAAGCCGATATAGTCGTGGATCCATCTACGTGCATTATCCAGGATTTTTTTCTTTCTTCTCCAGTCGGTATAGGGAACATTAGCTCTACTATGGAATCAACCATCACTTTTCATTTGACTGCATTTCTCGGTAGGTATGCAATATCGAACTGTCCCAATTCGACGGACCATTTTAGCAATCTTTCCGCTGCGTCTAGCCTTTGGAGCACTTGCCTCAAAGGAAATATCGTCAGTACTTCTATGGTATGCTCCAAGAAATACGGTCTTAGCTTTCTCGAGCTCATAACGAGAGCGTAGGCCACTTTCTCCATTACCGGGTATCTAAGCTCCGCATCCCTCAAAGACTGACTTACGAAGTACACCAGGTTTTTATTCTTCTCCTTCATTTTGACCAGTACTGAACTTATCGCCGTTTCAGACACTACTAGATATAGCTGTAGTGTTTCACCTGGTGATGGTTTAGAGAGAATCCTGGGATCCGATAGTTCTTTTTATTCCCATCAAATGCTTTTCCACACTTCTCTGTCCATTCAAACTTGGCCTTTTTGATGATGTCGAAGAAAGACTTGCACTTGTCTGATGCTTTCGACATGAACCTATCACTACATTATAAGTAGCATTAAATAACACCTCATAGTAACACTTTAAATTTATTTAACACAAAATAGTAACACTTTTAAAATTTTTATGATATGTAACATTTTTTTAACACTTTCTATATAAATAACACATACATGTAACACTTTCTAATATGTAATACATGCATATAACACTTTTATATATATAACACTTTTACAAAGGTTGTTATAATATAATACTTATACATAAAAAAATATTTTATGTAACACTTCTACATACATAAATTATTTACACAACATTTAAAATTGAGTTATATTTTTAATAATCCATATTTTTAAGATGAATATTAATTACAATGTCACACACACACACACACACACACACACACACACATATATATATATATATTATCCATATTTAAAAATATATTACATACTTTTTAATATAGATATATATATTTTGTAAAAAAATAAATAAATTAGTATAATGTAATTATATAATATAAAATATATTTTATTTCAATATATATTATTTAAAATAAAATTATAAAATTAAAAGAATGCTATTATTCACTAAAAATGTTTTAAAATATATTTACTTACCTTTTATGTTAATTGTTAAAATATTAAACTGCAAAAAAATTATTTACAAAGGAAAAAAAGACTAGAAATATATAATAAAATAAATATCTAATACATGTTAAGATTGATGGACTAGTTAAGTTGGTAAAGAAAGTGCATTGTAACACATAGGTTATGGGATCAAATCCAAGCAATAACAATTTTATTTTCTTTATTTATAAAGTGTTACATAAACATTTTAGTGTAACTTTTATAAATTGTTACTAAAGTATAAATGTAACATTTTTTTTAAGTGTTACTATATTAAGAAAAAGTGTTACATAAGACAATAGGTAATAGGGGCAACAATGACACCCCTAAAAGTGTTATCTATCATCTTTAATAACACATTTAAGCTATTAAATAATATTTTTTACGTGTTACGTATAGCCATTTATGTTGTAATCAAGGCGGTCAACCTACCCATCAGGTTCTGAGCCTCTTTCATGTGCCTCGATGGATCCATCTTTAAGATCGCTTTCACTTTCTCTGGGTTCATCTCGATCCCCCTCGAGCTAACCAAGTACCCGAGGAAGCTCCCCTTGCTCACTCCGAATGTGTACTTCTTCGGGTTTAACTTCATTCCATAGTGTCGGAAGATTCTGAATACTCTCTTTAGGTGATCGAATTGGTCTTTCACGCTTTTCACCACGGTATCATCTACATATACCTCAACTATCCTCCCGATCTCTCCTTCAAACATCTTGTTTACCATTCTTTGATAGGTTGCCCCCGCATTCCTCAGACCGAATGGCATGTTGTTCCATTCGTAGACTCCACTTCCACAGAAGAAAGCCGTATTTACCTTCTCGTCCGGGTGCATTGGGATCTGATGATACCCTTAGAACACATCCATGAAGCTCATAACTTTGTTTTTTTCCGTGGCATCAACCATTAGGTTAATCGATGGGAGAGGGTAACTATCCTTGGGGTACACCTTGTTTAGATCTGTGAATTCGATGCACAGTCTCCACGATCCTTCCTTCTTTTTTTCCATCATCGGATTTTGCACCCTTATAGGGTACTTGCATTCGCTGATGTTATGGGTGTTGGATTGTATGCTAAAAGTCTAGCTTTTTGTATGAACAATGTTATAATAATTTATTTGAAATGAGAATCATATGATCAAATGATTGCATCTTATAATTTATTTATATGCACGATGCAATAGTCCACTTACTTTATACTGTAGATAATATGTTGCGCGACAACACGCGGGAGATCATATTATGGGTTTCCTTATAAAGTATACAAATGCTCACAACCGAGATAGATGGGGACTCTCTATCGGGATGGTTATAGTATGGTTTGGTATTAGCTTGTCTTGGCTATAGAATCACATTAGTGCACTTTGTGTGTATTGAGCAGGACCGCTTGAGATCATTCGACTTATACTGACTATATAGGAGAACTTGATCTCAGTTATTATGGATGTCTGTGCTCTTAATCCCTATATAATAACCTCGACACGTAAGGCAGTATGTATTTATTTTATTCATCAATGGATGAGATTTACATGTATTAAATCAACAAACTCGGTGAGTTGGGAAATAGTGCTATTTCTATAGTGTGTTGTTTATTGTAGAAGGAATCCGTATCCGACATAAGTTGATGATGTCCCCTTGAGGAGCTCATAAGGATTATCATGTAAACCCTGCAGGTGGATTTATTCCTGCGTGATAACGAGGTTGAGTAGTACTACTCTCGGATGAGATATTAATTAATGGAGTATTCAGTAACTTAATTAATTAATGGACATTGTATATCTTAAACATTGGGGGACTGTCGGACTCGTAATAAGAAGGAGCCTATAACGTAATTATGGGATTGGAACGGTAGTGTAGTAATAATATTTTAGTGGTATATATTATTATTATTGGACTTAAGTATAAGCTTTGAGCTAAGCTTGGATACTTAAGCCCAATGGAGGCCCAACTCTAATTTCTCCTCCTGGTCCCTGTTGTAGCTCATATATAAATCATCTCAGCTGTTCTAACCCTAGAGAGACATGCCTAACACGTATAGAGGGTAGACAGAACAGAAGATTGAGAAGATCTCGAGGATCGTCACCCACACGACATCGAGATTGGACTTGGGAATACAGCAGAAGACCGGAAGGTTGTTTACTGCTGATGTCTGTCAATTTGCATGATTTTTATAAAATCGTACAGAAATAAGAATTCGACATGTGATATACTGACAGAAAGCCACTGAAGAGAGGATCATTTTCGCATGTAATACTCAAATCGGAGATCAGATGAGAGAGTTATGCCTAAAACGGTAAGGCTGTGTAGGATGCCAGCGAGAATCCATCTTCTTCAACATACCCTAGTGAAAGATAATACATTTCTTTGATTTCTTGCTTTCATTGAATTAGAAATGTATAGAATCCTAACGGTTCACATTAACCAAACGATCGAACGCCAACAATGGGTATTATATCCCCCATACCTAACGGGCTGGAAGCCCAACAATTGAGATAATACGAGGAAGAGACTCAATTATAAAGAGGTAAGCCCAGGCCCACATGACACACTTCGAAGAAGAACCTGGAATAGACCCAAGAGATGAGCCCATCATCAAGGGCTGAAGAAGCCCAAGAAGATAAGGCCAGGAAAGGGACCAATGAACGGGACGCCTGCTAAAGGATAGAGGGCCGAGACCCCTCAGTAGAACATCCCGGCTCCGAAGCCAAGGAAGAAATCCAGAGGGTCAGACAAACCACATAACCTCAGAAACCGACCCATCCGACTGCTGGAAGGATTATCAGAGCTACTAGGCAAAAGACAGACATGACTGTGGGAACGATTAGTGGCAGCAGGCTAAAAGACAAGGATAACGGTAAGAAGAGATGTCTTGGGCGACACTCTCATACTAGAGGACAACACACAGTAGGCACGTCTCTCTTCATCCACCAATAGGAAATAAGAAAATGATAGAAAGAGACCCGCTGCAATCTGGGAGACATCTGGTGGCACTCTGCACTGACTGCTGAAAGTCGCCGATATACCAGCAGCCTCCATTTATGGTTTCTTGTCCTCGCCCAGGTGGCACCACGTAATTGGACAATCGTTAGAGTTTTGTTGGTAGTATAAATAGTTCTCTCACCAGAGAGAAGCAGGTTACTCATTCTCAGTTTAGACATTACACTAGTAATTGGTGGGTTGATGAGTGTTGTTCAAAGGGAGAGTAATAAAATCGGTTAAGGCTTTTTGGTTGGATCCCTCATCTCTCACATATTTACTTGTTGTTTTGTTTGATTGTGATCGTTCTTAGTATGGTTTATCGTTAATATATACATCGTTAATCTGGTTTACAACTAGCTAAGAACACACATCAACAGTTGGAGCCGTCTGTGGGAAATGCTTGTGTCCAGTTTTTGTAGTTTCCTCCATTGTCGCCGCCGTCACCCACCGGAGTTCATCTGTTTCCACAACTCTCAACCTATCTCATGGTTTTTAGAGAACCTAGGAAACCCAAATATTTCATTATTTCTCTCTTTAAAACCTAAGAGAGATCTGGTCACAGAACTCCCATGTTTTAATGATCCAACCATCTAGTTCCAAAAATCTTTCATTCATCCACTTGAAAACCAAGCTAACTCCCCCAATCATACTTTTTGGGTGGAGATCTAGAATCTATTATCCGTCTCTCCTGAAGATATTTACAAGGTATTTTACTTCAACTTACGGGATGAAGAAGAAGGAGAAAGCTTGGTGTTGCGGTTGGCTAGCGCATGCATCCCCTGTTACCTAAAGAAGAAAGCGAGATCCCGTAAAGAAGATGAAAAAAGAACCAAATTTGGAAAAAATCGCCAAGCAAAGAACTAGATCTGGAAAAAACCGCGTATATCTATGAGAAAAGAAGAAAATGAGATAGCTCGGTTTATTACAGCGTGTGCCACAACTATCCAAAACATCTAAGAAGAATGTAGAAAATCGATCCCATGGAAGAAGTGACGGACCATTATCCATGAATATACCTCAGCTTCCCGGTTCAGCCAACAAGATTGAGCTTCGACGGTGTTCGTAGAGTGGTCGGCATTGGTACTCCTGATGAAATAAGACGGACTAGTATCCATGAATATGCCTCAACTCCCCTGGTTCAGCCGATAAGGTTGAGCTTCGGCTGTGTTCGTGGGGTGGTCGCGCCGATATTCGTGATGAAAGAAGGAGAGAAAAAGAACGTGTGTTGTTGTGGAGAAAAGAAGATTGGGTATAGCTCAATTGGTTAGAGCCTGTCGCTCGATAGCAAAAGGAAAAAGAACAAGACCCAAGATTCAAAAAAGGAATGAGCTACCAAACAGCATATCTCGCGGAAGAAAGAAAGAAGATAGAATACACATGTATTGGAAGAAGGCCGAGGGACAAAAATTCTCTGTATGAAGAAAAGGAAGGACTTATCTTAAGAGATGACCCTGAGGTATATATATATATATATATATATATATATATATATATATATATATATATATATATATATATAATACATAAAAATGGAATAAGGGAAATGTCGCATGTTCTAGTATTTTCTCATGTCTTATGCTAAATTTGGAGTATAGAGCATGTTTTACGTATGTCTTATACTAAATCTGAAGTGGAAAGCATGTTTTACATAAATCTTACGCTAAATTTGGAGTATACGCTAAATGTGAAGAAGAAAGGATAAACTCGGGGTTCGGCTTCAATTAATATATGATTTGTAGCTTAGTTGGTTAGAGTGTGTGTTTTTCTCATCAACTATAAACATGTTAGGGTGAGACCCATAAGAAAAAGGAGGAAAAAATAAGAAAAGCAGGATGCCGAAGCCGACAGAGGGTGCCGATGGTATATTTCGGAAGGATACAGAGGTTCAACTTTCAGAGATGAACCCACGTGGAAAAGTAAGAAGAGAAAAAAGAGGTTGAAAAGGAAATAGTTGTATATATATAAAAAATGTTGAAAAAGCCTAGGTCTGAAGATGAAGGAAGATATGATTTATAGCTCAGTTGGTTATAGCGTGTTTTTCTCACCAACTGTAAGCATGTCGGGATGATGCCCATAAGAGAAAGGAAAAGAACATGAGAAAAGTAGAAGGGGCATTATTAAAAAAAACTGTCTGATACCTGATACTGATAAGAAAGGAAAAGCACAGCCTAGCCGAGGCCAAGGTCGAAGTTATTGAGGAGGCCAACCCATGTTACAGAGAAGATGCCAACCCATATTGTATGCCGAGGCCGAGGTAAGAGGCCGACCCATGTGATGTGTAGCTCAGTCGGTTAGAGCGTGTGAAGAGAAAGGAAAGGGAAGGAAAGCAGAAAATGCGATAAAAAAATTGCCGAGGCCGAGAAGGTCCACTGATAAGAATAAGAAAAGCAGAATACAAGTTGAGGTGAAGCGGTCCACCCGATAAGAAAGGAAGAATGTCCAGCCGAGTAGAACTAATGCGCAGGTGATGTGTAGCTCAGTAGGTTAGAGCGTGTTTTTCTTATCAACTGTCGGGAAAGAAAAGAGAAGCAGAACACAAGCCGAGGCCGAGGTGGTCCACCGATAAGAAAGGAAGAAGCCGACACATGTGGCAGAAGAAAGGAAGAGAGATAAGAAAAGCAGAGAAGGGTGGTGAGGTGTCACAAAAGTGTCGAGGGTTTATCTTGGATAGGCACCAACAGGTGGAACATAAAAGCAGAAAAGGTGTAAAAAAATTGTCGAGGCCGAGGACATTTGGAAAGAGATCGACCGATACAGAAAAGAAAGAAATAAAAAGATCAGTATCGAATACCGATAAGAAAGGAAGAAAGTCATAAAGCGAAGGAAATAAGGAAGATAAGAAATGAGAAAAGAAACGAGATAGCTCAATCGGTTAAAGTATGAAAAATGAGGCTCCATCCAGCACGTTCCATCATGTGAGGTGTAGAAGCTGAGGCTCTACCCATGTGAGATGTAGAAACGAAGACTCCAACCAGCTAAGGTGTAGAAGCTGACGTTGCATCCAGATGAGGTATCGTAGCTGATGTTCCGCCATAGGTGGAAGCTGAGGCTCCACCTGTGGTATAGAGCTGATGCCCCATCATAGTCAGTTAGAATGGATGATGGCTGACCGTGCATGATGAAAGGAAAAAAGACTATCAATTTAGTCATGATGAAGAACCAGTGTTCAATTCAATTAAGTGAAGAAGTGAAGATGAGAAATAAGAAAGAAAAAAGTTAGCTCGATGGGTTAGAACGTGGATTGAACTTCACCCATCGAAGTTCCATATCAGCAAAGGATAGCTCCGTTGATTAAAGCGTTGCTATTAGCCATGATAATATTGGTGCAAAAGGGTAGCTTTGTTGATTAGAACGTTGCTATTGGTCATACCTAATTTGATGAAGGAGACAGCATGAGAAAATATATTGGCGCAAAAGGGTAGCTTGTTGATTAGAATGTTACTATTAGCCATATTTAATATTAAACATGGGTGAAGAAGTCAGAAAGAATTTGACATAGTTCAATTGGTTAGAGCGTGGCCAACAAAGATTCGGATTCCATGAGAAAAGTAGGGAGGGCTGAAACACCCAGGGACTAAACAATCGTGGTTGAAGTTAGTAGCCGAGGCCGAGATGTTAAAACAAACGTTCGAGAATGCAAGAAGAAAGAAAGAATAGATAACTATCGGTCGTTATATAGCTCAGTGGGTTAGAACATGTGGTGGATGAGATTCCACATGATAAATAAAGATTTCAACTGGAGATGAAGAGTTCGAGGTCTCCATCAATTGAGGATATAGAGACCGAGATCTCCACCCAACAGAAGATGTAGAGGCCGAGGCTCCCTGCTGTTGGGTATGAAGAAGGCGAGTTTTCAAATGGAAGAGGAAAGAAAACAATTCTTGATATCGAAGAAAAAGGTGTTAGCTTAGTTGGTTAGATAGTAAAAGAAGTAAAAAAATCCGAGGCCGAGGTCTGATGATGGAGAAGGCGATCAAGAAAAAAAGGAAGAAGAAATAATGATAAGAAAAAGGTTGGTCGGTATATAGCTCAATTGGTTAGAGCATGTAGTGGATGAGATTTCACGTGATAAATAAAGATTTCAAAGATGTCAAAGCCAAGATACAGCTCAATTGGTTAGAAGATTCACGTGATAAATAAAGATTTCAGCTGAAGATGTGGAGTCCGAGGTATAGCTCAGTTGGTTAGAGCGTGTAGTGGATGATATTTCACGTGGGTGTTCTTAGTCTCATTTTTAGTAAAATGAATTAGAGTAAGAGACTCTATCGTTGTTGTACAAGTGTGACCAAGTAACAAAATTTATAGTAATGTCATCCCAAGGGAAAGTAAACTCAAAGTTGTTTCCGGATTTGTCATCAATTATGCTTTGTAAGAGTGACAAGATTGAAAGTTTGGTTTTATACTAATGATTACTATAATCAATTAACTAAAGAAATCAATTAACAACTAATAGTATCAAATATCAATCACGTAACAAAGTGAATGGAATGGATAAAATGTATTTAAGAAGAGAGCAAGGCTAACCATATTCATGGATGAGAAACTAGCTAGACATGCATGACTTTCAACATTGAACTTCATTAATCATGGACTAAAAGCAATCACGTTTTTACCCCTAATCCCTATGGCCTAGGCAATTAGGTTCTCGACTCTTTGACAAGTCTATATCTCATAGGATTGTTCTTACTCTCAATTCCCTTAAGGTACTATGATCATAAGTTTGGTTCTTTTCACTCAATTTCTTAAGTGTCACCCTATGAATGTTCTAAGCGCAAGAAGGGTATGACTTACCTCCACTCACACTAACATACATGCTAATCTTAATAGATGATTCAACTAAACCACAAATCATAATATTGGAATGATCATCTTAACACTATGAAAAGAGAATTTAATCACACAAATATTGAAATGAAACATGAATCATTAATCATAAAAGGAAATCCAAAATTAACTCAATTCAACATCTAAAATCCTACATATCTAGCATTCTTCTCAACCAATCATATAATTCCCTACTATGGGACTAGCCACTACACATTATGTTCAAATCAATACATCCCATGGCTTGCTCCATTTGAGCCAAAATTCAAAGAAAAATAACAATTGAAAAGTACATCGGCTTCCCTTTTGTGAAGATGGCCTTCCTTCCTTTCAACATGCTCAATTCTTCAATCTATGATGATCTTCTCTTCTCAGGTGATGAAATGATAGAGCGATGGATGAATTTTGGGAGAACCAATGGATTGAATGGATGGAAAGTGTGGAAATGGATGATCTAGAAATGGTGTGTGAAATCGCATTTATACCCCTTGGGGACCTTCTAGAAGCTTCCTGAATTTTTCTGACTTTTTCCTGTTTTTAACCCAACTCGACTCGAGCTGTAACTCGAGCTCTCGCTTGTCAAGTCGTGTTGCGAGACTCTAAAAATTGGATAATTTCCGAACCTAGCTCGACTCGAGTTGCAAGTCGAGTTACGCCTTGCAACTAGAGTTAGCTCAGTGTATGATTTTTGGATGCGACTCTGCCCTGCATGACCTATAACTTGACTTGGTCTAATCCCAGCTCGACTCAAATTGGTTAACTCGAGCTCTCTCCTGTAAAGTTGTGTCGGCTCTATCAGAAGCTGGAATTTCATCGGCACTCAACTCGACTCGAGTTGCAAGTCGAGTTGGACCTTGCAACTCGAGTTGAGCTACTGGATGCATTCTGACTTCACTCGGGTCACAACTCGACTCGAGTTGCAAGTCGAGTAAGACCTTACAACTTGAGTTGGGTATTTTTCAGCCCGTTTCAGCTCCTGACTCCATTTTGCTATGTTTTTGACTTGTTTTATGTACATTGAAGCTCATTTCCACATATTTATCAACCTGTTCACATCTCTCCTAATTAACACGAAACTCCACCAAAAGTTATACAAATACAGATAAAAATATCCAAATGAAATATCTCTCCTAATTAACACGAAAATCCACAAACACGACACTAAAATCTAGGTGAAAATAACGACGATCAGTGGGAAATAAAGATACCAGCTGAAGATGTCAAGGTCGAGGTCTCCATCCAGCTAGGTATGAAGAAAATGTTTTTCAAATGGAAGAGAAAAGGAAAGCAGTGCATGATACCGAGGAAAATGGTGTATAAGGAGGAATGTAAGAAGAAGACATATAAGATTAGCTCAGTTGGTTAGATCGCTGGTTATTCGGATGAAGAAGAGGTTTCTACCAAGCTAAGAATAGAAAATTAAAAAAAAGTCGGACATGTCCGAGGCCGAGAAGAAGAGATGCAAGGAGAGGGTGCGTGATTAGATCAGTCGGTTAGAGCGTAAGCCGAGGACATCCTCAACGGCTACATGCAAGAATGCAAGATATGAAGGATGTAAGAAAATCCAACCTCATCCATCTATCGAGGTCGGATGTTCTACTTCTTACCTCGGTTAGAGAGGTCACGTACTCTTCTTCAAGGAAGAAACCAGCTAGCTCAGACGGTTAAAGCATGGATTGATAGGGAAATCCAACCGCATCTATCTATCCATCGGAGGTCAGCTAGCTCGGTTGGTTAGAGCATTAAAAAATAAAAGGAAAATCTTTGATGGAAAATTTGATATCGTATAAAAAATCTTATGGATGGAAAATTTTATGGTGAAAGGAAAATCTTACTGGAGTTTATGGGAATTATATGTTATCGATATTTATGGGAAATTGCGATATCGGTATCGAATTTTATGGAAATTTTGGGAAATTTGTGGAAAATTATGGTATCGGTATTCGTGGAAAATTATGATATTGGATTTTATGGAAAATTATGGTATTGAAATTGGTGGAATTATGGTATCGGTATGGAGAATCATGGTATTAAAATTGGTGGAATTATGGTATCGGTGTGGAAAATTTTGGCATGGGAATTTGTGGAATTATGATATCGGATTTTATGAAAAATTATGGGATTGGAATTGGTAGAATTATGGTATTAGTATGAAAAATTATGGTATGAGAATTTGTGGAATTATGATATTAGATTTTATGGAAAAATCATGGTATTGAAATTGGTGGAATTATGGTATCGATATGGAAAATTATGGTATGGCAATAGGTGGAATTATGATATAAGATTTTATGGAAAATTATGGTATTAAAATTGGTGGAATTATGGTATCGGTATGGGAATTGGCGGAATTATGATATCGAATTTTATGGAAAATTATGGTATTGAAATTGGTGGAATTATGGTATCGGTATGGAAAATTATGGTATTGGATATTATTTTGGTATCGAATTTTATGGAAAATTATGGTATTGGAATTGGTATGGAAAATATGATATTATAATTATGGTATCGGTATGGAAAATTATGATATGAGAATTGGTGGAATTATGATATCGAATTTTATAGAAAATTATGGTATTGGATATTGGAATTGGTATGGAAAATATGATATTGTAATATCAACTCCAAGAAAAAAAAGAATATGAGGTCGTATATCGGTCTGGAAAAAATGCGCGAATGAGGATATGGTCTCTTATTCTCAGCCCATAAAAGGAAAGGCGAGTTACAACTCGAAAAAAATGTCAAGTACCAATGGAAAAATGAGTTACTAAAAAACATACTCATCCTCACATCATAAGTATCACCATATCAGCATAATTATCATATGCATCATCATACTCATCATTAATCTCATCATTGGCATAAGAATCAGTAAAAATGTAAGGCATAGCTTGCAAGTATAGCTCGGGGGCTCGCAATATGAATAATCAATGTAGTTCGGTGGCTCAGTATGTGAATAATCTCTCCATAAAGAGAAATATCTTGGTTGGTTAGAGCGTTTTGCTAAAATAATCAAAGGGAACGGTTAAAAACAATTGGAATTATATCGGCAATCTCTCCAAGAAGAGAAATAGCTCGGTCGGTTAGAACGTTTGACTCAAATGAAGTGGTTAAAAATAAATGGGATTAGATCGGCATGATCTTTCCAAATCAAGTTGAAATTATGTCAAATTTATTACAACTAATGTAGTTTGCATGATGGAAAGGAAAGAAAAAAATATTTAGAACCCGTATACACTCCGGGGATGAAGTTCCGATTTTAACAAAAATTGGAGGAAATAGCTCAATTGTTTAGAGTATGGATGAAATCTCAAATCAATGAGAAGAGAATCACAACACTTAAAGAGAAGTAGAAAGAGAAAATACATTCGGGCGAAGTAGAAACAGAAGCATCTTACAGGCAGATGCCAAATCGAGGAAGATAAAAGTAAAAACATCTCATGCAGATGACGGTTGATCTAAAAGGAATGATAGCCGATGAAGCACCTTGAAGAAGAATAGCTCGGTTGGTTAAAGCATGGAGGAAAGCTCAGTTGGTAAAAGCATAGAGGAAAATCAGACTGATGTCTGAATGTGAAAGGTCGATCACACTGCAAAGAAAGATTCAGAACCCGACACTCCATCTCGGGGACTCGGGGGGCAAAGATATGACCGATCCTAGATGTCAGAGTCTAAAGAAGAAAAGTCAAATCAAATAGCTCGGTGGATTAAAGTATGACATAACGTGTTAACCTCAGTCGAACGCGAGGTTGAAATCAACTATCAGAAAAACAAAAAATGGAAAGAAGAAAAGATTTCCTATAATTATACATGTACGACATTCATGCTCATGGATAAGCAGATTGAGGAGAGCTCATTCTGCATCAGAGTTCTAAAGTTCTTACGGTACTCTTTTTCCTACATACTAGTTTTTCCCACTGGGTTTTTTCGTATGGAGGTTTTTAACGAGGCCGACGGAATTTTAGAGCTCAGGTTCGAGATTGCTCCTTGTAGTTTCACACAAGAAGCAACCTCAGGGGCTAATGTTATGGGTGTTTATACCCCCATATAAGGCGTTACTTATACGCGCGGTCCAACCCGTGAGATAAGTTGAGGCTAAGGATAAGAGTGAGATTTAAACACACGCCCAAGAATACCGATGCTGACTAGGCATAAGAAGAAGGCAGAAAATAGAAGCCGACACCGAGGATAAGGTCAGTCCTCGGTCTCGGCCATCGGCCTGTTGTCATTGGGTCTCAGCCTATCAAGAATTATCATCGGTCCATTGAGCATGTCAGCCGACCAGAACGCAGCATGCATAAAGTGGAAGAGGACATGTCAGACACATCATTGTCCTTGGAGGGACATGTGGCAGCATATGGAAATCTCATGGGGAACCATCCACCCAAAATATCTCATAAAAGACAACGCGTATGCAGCATACTTATACACAATACTTAGTTGGCGTTCACTCCAACTTGATCTTTTCTACTTCACTTTATCTCTCTACAAACCCACTTATATTTCTCTCTCTATATAATATTCGTGGATGGAACTTCAAAGGCATATATTAATATATGAAAAGGGCTCCCAATTAACGGGGCGACGGGAAAAATTATTGTGTTTGTTGTGCTCGTTCTTAGTTCTGTTAATCAAATATGTTTTCTTCATTAATTCCAATTATAACAAGTTAAGAACACACATCAACACACTACAAACCTAATACCTTAATCATCAGCTAAGTACACGTAAGCCTACAACTTATAGTTTTATAATTTTTTTTTTCGTTTTACCTTTCGTTTTTTTATTTTTTATTTTTAAGAAATTGAGTTATACCTTTATTAGATTTATATTATTATTCATAAATAAAAGAAGAGGGAGTTGATATTAGGTACACCTGGGTGCAAGGGTGCACCCATATGTGTATAATTTTTTATTCTATTTTGTATACATGTTATTCTCTTTTGTATACATGTTTATTAATAATTGTATACTTTTTTACACTGAGTTTTTCATTAAAAAAAACTAACATCCATATATGTATAACTTTTTATTCAATAGTGTGTACATATTTTTTAATAATTATATATCTTTTTACACTCAATTTTTCAGTAAAAACACTAATAATTAAATTGTATGCATTTTTGTTCATAATTGTATATGTTTTTGTTTATATTTGTATATAATTTTGAAAGTGAGTGCACCATATCTTAGGGTGCACTCGGGTGCACATATAATTAGCCAATAAGAGAATATTTTTTCTTTGGAATACAATTAGCGTAAATCGTTTGAAAATAATATATAATTGAAAAAAAAAATGATAACCTCACTTTTTATTTACTTATTAGATACCGTTTTTTTATTTATTATATTAATAATTAATGAAATAGTAAATTTAAATAATTATCACTTTTTCTTTATTGAGTATCACTTTTTTATTAAAAATATTATCAATTTTTATACGTATAATAAAATTTACTCCAATCAATTTAATTAATTGATTGTTTGTCACTTTTTTTGATAAAATATTATTTTTTATTAAAAATGTTATCACTATTTATCGATCCTATAAATTTTTCTAAGAAATTTAATTGGATGTATATCACTATTTTTCTTAATTAAATAGTATAACTATTTTTTAAAAATATTATCACTTTTTATCTTTCTATAATTCTTTCATTAAATAATAGTATAACTGGATATGTATCACTTTTCTTTTATCAAATATCATTTTTTATTGAAAATGTTATCACTTTTTGTTTTTGTTACAAATTTTTAAAATAATTTGATTAGTCGAATATCACTTTTTCTTATTTAAATATTTTTTTGACTTATAATTTTTTTGTTAATGATCAATTACTTAAAGTATTAATGTATTATTTGTATTTTAATAATTTAAAATCAATGATTTTTTTATTCTGCTGTTTGAAAAATTAATGATTTTTATATGTATAATTATACGAGATATCAGCTTTAATTATACGCATAGTATGCCTTTTCCGACTAATTAGCGTGGGTTACCGGCTGCGAACCTGCGGCTGCCTTTTCATCTTTTAAAATAATCTCTCCGTCCCAAGTAATGAGGGCTGGATAAGGTCTCCGGCCTTCATTACCTGGGACGGAGGGAGTATACTCTCTCCGTCTCGGTCAAAGTGAATCATTTGCTTTTTGCACGTAGATTAAAGAGTATTATTATTTTATGTAAAATGAGTAAGTATATTAGAGAAATGTGATGGGTAGCGTGGGCCATTGGTGGGCCCTTTTTACTAAAAGAGGAAAATGGTGTAATTTGGACAGGACGCCCAATATAGTAAAATAGTGCTATTTGAGTGGGACGAAGGGAGTATATATTAATTAATTGATGGATAGTCCGTCTCATAAAATGAAATCTGTGAGACGATCTCACATAAGACCTACTCTAATTAAAAAAATGGGCAAAGGGTCAATTTGGAGCCTCATCTTATTCAATGAGATCAATTAGGCTCCTGAACTAAGTTTTTGTTCATTCAAGCCCTCTATCTATTTTAGTTGGATCAATTAAATCCTTTTTTTTCAGAAAAATAAATATCAAATAGTTATTCATTTATCACTCCTAATTAATTTGGGTTAAACTCTTTTTACCAACTAATGATTGAGCCGATGTAATCTGCGCTACCGTCGATGGTGGCCGCAAATTGGCAATTACCAAAGAACACAATTCAGTATTCTTCATACCAGATTAATTATTTTAGAAATCTACTCGTGGATATGATTATCGATTCTCCTCCATCAGGGTTCCTCTACAACTCCACATTTGGTAGAATTGGCGGCGAAGAAATCGTCGGAGTCAATGGAAGACCTCCAAATATTTTCTCCAGGATACTTTACATATCCCCTAATGAAAAGTTCTTGATGGCGCCGCAGTGTGACTCTGCGGCGGCGGCGATGGTGTTGAAATGCAAACGTATGGCGGTGGAGACCCGTGGCCTCCAGATCTCATCTCAGCTCTGCAAAACACGGGATCTTGCATCAGATGTGTCCGGGTACTGCGAGTGTGGTGGGAGGAGGGGGTGGAGATCGCCGGACGATGGAGGGAGTGCACTGCCGTTGATGTGGGATTTGGGTGGTATATTTTGGTGTAGGGTATTTGGCATCTAAAGCTTCTACCACCGGAGATTTAGAAGAAAGAAACTCTGAGATCAGAATTACTACTCAGAGAGGCTTTCCATTTTTTACGAATTTTATTTAGGAGAATTTCTATTACATACTTTAATTGATATATTTAATTTAATTAGGAGGTAAATAAGTGAGTTTCCTTTCTCATCCACGTTATTTAGGTATATGAAAAAGATAATTATTATTTTGATATTTATTTGAACCAAGTAAAATAGATTAGGTGTCTAAAAGAACAAAAACTTAGTTTAGGGGGCTATTCGATCCCATGGAATAAGTTGAGGGTCCAAAATGACCATTTGCCCTAAAAAAATCGTATCGTGGATAGTGGCGCTGGAGCTTAAGAAAATTGAATATTAAAAATCATATTTTAATTAGTGAAAGTCAAACAAATCCCTTCCATTTTTTTAAGGCAAAGATTTGGGTGAGACCATCTCACGGATCTTTTTATATGAGACGGATCATCCATTAACCTATTAATTATATTTTAAAGGACTTTGTTTGATTGTTGTTAAATTACAAAATTAAAAAATTAATTATAAATGTAAATTAATTAGTTCTTTTGCATATATTTCTATAACGTCTTTATAATTATTTTATTCTATTTTTTAATTTAAATATTATAAATTTACAAAATGTGATACACAATTGATAAAAAGTGATAATAGTGTTGTGAATTATTTCATGAATATAAATGGAAAGTGATAACATTTTAAAATAAAAGTGATAATATCTTCAATAAAAAGTGATAACTAATTAAAAAATTATATTTTACGAAAAAATTACTGGAATATTAAAAGGGATAATCTTAATTAGTAGAGCCAAACAATGCCCTTACTTTTATTTAATTATATTTTATTGGAATCTAAAATAAGCTTCTTTTTATTTATGAATGATCTGTCTCACATAAAAGGATCTGTGAGATAGTCTCACCCAAGATCTACCATTTTTTTTAATTATCTTTTAATTTAATATAAAATATATTTATTTGGGTTAATGGATGATCCGTCTCACATAAGAGGATTAATGAGACGGTCTCACCCACGACCTACCCTAATTTATTAGGAGATTACTTATATATATATACAATTTTCTTTCTCTTCTTTATTTAATTTTTTTTCTCTTCTTTTATTTAAAATTTCTCTTACAAATAATTTTATTATTTATTGTCTTCTTTATATATACTCCATCCGTCTCATATCTGTCTTCACAGTTACTTTAGACACGGAGTTTAAGAAAAGTTGTTTTTTGATTAACTTTATTGACTTTTGAAGGGTATTGTGGTAATTTTAAGTAATAAATAAATTATAAAGTATATTATGTGTGTTAGGTGAGAGTAGTATTTTTGAAATTAGGGTAACTTTTGAGGTTGTAGGTTAAAGTGAAGTTTCCTTTTTTGGGTGGTGAAGATAATGTGGGAGGACGAAAACGGAAAGTGGGAAGATAAATGTGGGACGGAGGGAGTATATATATATATATATATATATATATATATATATATATATATATATATATATATATTTTTTTTTTTTTTTTTTTTTTTTTTTTGAAAACAAAAAGCTATATCATATAGCTTGAATATCAAATTTAACACGGTTTCACAGCCACATCAGGAACATTAATAGAAAAGAAGGGAGAATCACAAAAAAAACAAAACCAGCTAAAGTATGAGCCACCATATTGGCTTTTCTTCTTGTCCAACTGTAGGACACGTCCCTCATGCATGAAGCTTTTCTAGGAATATTTCGTAAAATCCTACCAAGGTAAGAGAAGTTAGGAGTTTGCTTTAAGAGAGAACTGACAACAATCTGTGAATCTCACTCCAAGATCATCTCCCTATGTCCTTGATCTATAGCGATATCAAAAGCCCTCTCCAAAGCCAATGTCTCTGCAACCTCTACCTCAAAAATTCCAGAGCATCGTTCAGCAAAACACCAGAGAACTTCTCCTCTACAATTCCGTGCCACCCTTGCAATTGTCGCTCCACAACCCCTTCTGACAGATGCATCAATATTCAACTTTATCATAGTACTTACAGGCGGTTTCCAATGAATATCTTTGTTATCCATGTTTGCCATTTTTCAATGCATTTCTGAGGCCTCCAAGTATTGTTGATAGTGGCATACTCCTTTTTGTAGCAATTAATCAGGTGAGATTTCTTTTCCCTTGAATACGAGTTCATTCCTTCCCCACTAAATGATCCATAAAAAAGTAGCAAGTAAACCTCTTTCAGCTTTATCCAGCATTTTCAACATATTCTGAATCCAACTTTGTATTGGCTCATCTGTCATATAATTAGCAAAAGGAGATATCATCCAGAAATTATAAATCTTTCCACAATCTCTTAAAGCATGGTCTATAGTTTTAATCTCATTGCCACATCTCATGCATATAGGATTTATATCAACAAAACGACTAATAAGATTTATAAGAGTTGGCAAAATATCATGAATAACATATACTAAACACTATATTATAAAATAAATATTTTAATATATATATTGTAATTATTTTATTTAATTTAAAATGCATACGAAAATAACATACACCTTCGTCTCTTATGATTTCACACCACCTTAATTTATTTGTTCTGTAACAATCTTAAAAAGAAGATAATGTTGTTATTCAATAACCCCAAAAATACTTTAGTTTCAAAATTATTACTCACACTTGACACAAATAAATTATTTTTTTCTAAATCTATAAGACATAAGGTAAAATATTTGGATCCTCTACACAAAAATCCAGCATCCGCCACTGGTTCCATATCGGTTCCATATCATTTCTCTGTATGTATATCAATCAAAACATAGCTGTATTGTCAACAACCTTTTAAAGAAATTTCAAACCCTCACCATTTTTACTATAAACCTCAAAGTATACTACAACTTCAATATGATTAAATTTAGATCAAGTATAAAACCTTACTTATAATAGAACAGTAAACTTCCTATAATTGCACATATTTCAGATGAAGAATTCGGGCACAAACACTACTCAAGATCAGCAATTCATGGCACAACGAGGTGATCAACTCAAATCTCACACGAACACCACATCCAACCAATTGGCAAACATTTTCCAACTCACTCGCTAAAATCCGTGCTTCCACTGCGTGAGCTACTCGCATTTCTGCTGTGTAACGAAAGGCTTCTCATAGGGCCGTTAAGTGTCGAACCATCTGTCTTATTCTCCTGAAAGAACTTCTCTCGTTCAACATGTTTAGCAGGTGGTGGAGGTATTGAAACACCAGGTTTACCTGCACCAGCTTCCTGATTTAATGATGGAGGAGGTAATGTCTTTATGGTTTCTTGCTTAGGCTCCGTAGTTGGCCTCCGTATGGCTTCCTGCTGACGTTCCACGGTTAGTGGCCGGATGAGTGGGCAGTGTAACATTTCCCCAGGAACAGGGAGCCCAATCAATCCTATAGGTCGGTCTACATGGTCATCTTCATCTTCAGGTCTCACACAAGCTTTTCCTTTCCTTATCCTGTGAGGTAAGGACGACAAAATATGACCACTTATAAATTGTTTGAGGATCTAGGACCATGTCCGAAGGGAACATTAACCAGAATCACTTGAGTATCAACAATACAAAAACATAGTCAGATGCGTTTTCTCCAAGTTAAACTTCATAGTTTTCCATTTTAATGAGTGGTGTAACAGAGAATTGAACTATACACATATAGCATGCATACCGTCTGAAAAGTTGTTCAGCCTCTTCCTCTTCTTCTTGTTCATGGCTAATGTGATTTGAAGTGGACATTGTCCTTCCAGCTAGTAGAGAATCATGCCTCCTCAGTACTCTTTCAAGCTGCTCGTTAAGCTCAACTGCTCGCGAAACAACCTTTTCATCTCTATAAAACATGAAGTGAGCTTCTATAAAACTCACTAAAAACTCTTTAAAAACTATTAAAATCAACAGTAATGGTGTCACCTCATCTAAACTATTAAAATTAATAAATAATGAGTCAAGAGAACGAAAATAGAGTGCTAGCAGAAGTGATGTCAAAGATGTTAACAACAGACTACAAAAGTATGAATGTATGGTGGTTGCAGGAAACAGGTCATCGCACAGTGCATGCATAAGTATAAATCTATGGTGGTTGCCGGAAACAGGTCATCGCACGGTGCATGCATTTTAGGTTCACATGAAATGAGATTCTTTCAAGTAACACAGTACCTACCGCGAAGTAACTGCAAGATGCATTACTCGCTGCTTCTGAAATGAACACTGTTCCACAAGATCTAGTGTAAACTCGTCCTTTGCTCCCTGTGAGAAAAGTAGAACTGGTGTTTAGGGTTGTAAATGAATCAAATAATTCGAATTCGATTCGGTATTCGAATTCGAATATCAGTATTCGAATTCGAAAAATTCGAATTCGAATGCGAATTCGAATAAATATTTTAGTTCGACTAATATTCGAATCGAATATGATTCATAAGATATTCAATTCGAATATTCGCGAATATATTCGAATAATAATATATAATATATATTAATTATATATTATTAATATTAAATAATTATATATTTTTATATATTAAATATAATATTTTGTTTTATAAATATAAATATGTACATTATGTAATTTATTACTATCTTAAAATAAAGAGGAAAAGATATTTTTTAATTTTCTTTATATATAATGTGAATTATTTAATTATAATTTTTAATAATTTAATGGTTGATGTATTTAGTGAGTAATTCTTCTTAAATAAATTTATTAATAGTACAAGAAATTAAAAAATATTATTTAAAAAAATGAATTTACAATTTCGAATCGAATTCGAATTCGAATTCAAATATTCAATTTCGAATGTTTAAATACGAATACTCGAATATATTCGAATAGTTCGTTTATTAATTTCGAATCGAATACGAATCCGATTTCGAATTCGATTAATAATCGAATTCGAATACGAATATTCGAATATTTAATCAAATACCTTAGTATTCGATTCGTTTACAACCCTACTGGTGTTCAAGCTACTCATATAAAATAATATTTCTTGGTTCTGAATCCATTCTTAACTCAATGAGAAAAAGTGCGTAGATTCTTAAAATGTTGAAAACAGAGGCACCAATGTTCAACTTCTAAAAATTCCTCCTAACTTGAAAAAATTCATGAATGTGTTATTAATTATGATTTGATTTATACAGATATAATGTACAGAAATTGCAATACGACTTTTCAGAACCTATTATCTTGGTTTGTCAATACATTTCGGTCAACACGCACCATTGTTCAACCAACTTTGCACATCCAACCCTAATTCATCCTCATTAAATCGACTGCTTTGATTGATATTACTATCCAAATATCTCTTATAGGGCATTGCAAGTTAAAATTTGATAGAGCTAGTCTTCTTTGCATTGGGTACGCATACAGTTAAAAAGATAATAAAGCCCTAAGAAGAAAGCAATAACTTTAAGGGCAAAGCTTAGCCGTAAGAGTAAAGGTCAACTGATTTCAACTAAACCTGAGTGTATAGAAGTACAGAAAACTTTGCCAATTCAATATTATTGATGCGAGCAGAAAATGATATATTACAAGAGGGAGTACCTCAGGATGCTGATCATCAATGGTACTAAGGACATCTCTCAACACCTCCAATGCAGTTCCCGCTTTCTGTATAATACTGCAGCAAAATAGTGATTGGTTCAATCAACAGGAAACGAGTGAACATAAAGGCTAGTCCTGTTTCTTTCTTCAACATATCAATGGCTGAATGGCAACCATACCTAGATTCCGAAACAATATGGGACTGTGAATGTGGTGCGGTTTTATCACATTGTGAAACATCTGATTCCTTATTAGGTGGAGGTGGATGTGGAGTGTGCTTATCCACGTGTGAAGTAGAACCAGGTTTTGGGATAACATCAGGCCTCGGAGAAAACTGTACTCCTGCACTCTTGATAATAGCATTTAGTTTGGTCACATGCTCAAAATTTTAATTAAATAAGAATACATCTGGTGTTCATTGACATGAATCCATTTCACTCTTGCAGAGATCAAGAAGAGATTCATTGCAAAATTTATAATATTGACAATAAATACACAGAAAATTTGAGACTAATAAACAAAAATAATCACAGGAAATATAGCATATTATTACAAAGTATTTAATTCAACCTCATTAAACTTTGTATGATATCATGTACTGGTTAACAAATCTTATGACTGAAACTACAATGTGTATCATAAACTGTATCATCAACTCATTGTAGAAGACTCGGGATGAATTCAGTGGTAGAAGGAAAAGGGAGCACGTCTAAGGGGGAAAAATCAACTGGTAATAAAAGTGTCTATAGTTATTAAATACATGATTATCAAACAAATGAACAATAAGCAACAGAACCTACCACCAATTCATAGTATGATGAATAATATTGAGGGAACCTCCCAGAAACACCACCAACAGATGTTTGAGCTGCATCTAACAGCAGAAAGATCTTTTCACGTACGGGAAGGTCTGACTGTAAAACAGATGTGGATATTTTTTTTAATATCTTTGAACAGCTGAGAACTCAGAAAACAGAAGTAAAAAATGCGCACCTTTTTCTTCACTATTTTCACAAGTACAGGCAGAACACCTGCATCTATAACCTGCTTATGAACTGGATCTCCAATATTATTCATCAGCATTTCCAGCAACTGTCAATGAAATGTATTAAAGCAACAACAAGAAAAACATGTTTGACGAGCTAATGACAAAATCCCTCCACTGGCAATAAGTTGAACAAGTCAAAGTTTAGCACTCACCAGTACAGCATAGAGTTGAGTGCTTGCAATTTTGCTTCCAATGCGTTTCTTAATAGCTTTAACAACATCTTTAGCTAATCTGTATTGTTGAAAACAAAGTACAAGTTTAGGTATACCTTTTGGGAGTAACAAGACAGTTCACTGCAATCAAATTATAAAATACAGGTAATCATTATACCCTCAACGTGAGTTACTCGAACACTAAATTTGAAAACAGCATATGTGCATTCTCATATATGTATATTTAACATCAAAATTGGGGAGAAAAAGAGTAGAAAACATGTAGAATGTCCAGTGCATATCTTATTTCTCATCACTGCATAGGGAAGACACGGAGACAGAAATTACACAAAACAGACCAAGTTCAAGTACAACTAGAAAGTGTAAACCATCACTACAAAGAGAACTGTCAAAGGGAGTATTAGTTACCTGTGATCACGCGCAACTAGTTCACAAACCTCAATGTTTTTAGTCCAATCCATTTCAGTAAGTTTGTCACTTGTTGCCGCATTAACAAGTTCAGAAGCCATAATTTACGATCCCTTCTGAAAGTATTATCATAAAGCATCATCTTGATGAAAACAAAATCTTATTATGGTTTAACAAAAATATAATAGCAGTCGAGGCTACCAAGAAATGGCTTTAGAGGCATATCAAGTCTTCATAAATTATTGTAATCAACATCTGATAGTAAAATTAGCCACTTAAAAATTTACATCAACACTAATGACTCGGCTATCCTTCTTCTCATAGCATAACACCACAAAGTTTGTGGCAACCAAGCAACTACCTCGGGCAGTAAATATTAAACATTCTCTTTACCTTTCAAAAGAACACTAAACTGCAGCGGGCAGTATTTTATATTGGGTCCTACTAAATGTCCATAGACATCCATACTCTTTTAAAGATTTATATTTATTAATATACCCTTTAATAAAAAAACTATAAACCCTAAACCACATGACTAAATATAACTTAAACGGATTGATACGTAGTTTGTATAAAATTCTGGATGTCCAGAGTATGAACAAACAACCCTTTTATATTTTCCAGTTGAAGAAGTAAATACATGTAATAGAACAGTTTTTTCACGTTTACAATACTATAAGTCATCAACAGCAACATTGAGTGCACGCTTGTTCCAAAAATGCCGTTAATAAACATGCAAAGCATCCACAACAAGATAACTACTACCAAGGTCCAACAAGGCAAGCAACAATAATGAATCTCCCTAATTTCTTTCAGATGAATGGGATGCTTTGAACTAATGATAACATTCATCCTTTTACCACCATCACAAAAATAGTCCAATCTTCTCAACTTTAATAAAATGAGCAAAAAATACATATAAGGGGACTGAAAAAGATTCTAAAACTAGACATCAGAGCAAGATCACAGGAAGGAGGGAGAGAGATGGAGAGAGAGAGAGAGAGAGAGAGAGAGAGAGAGAGAGAGAGAGAGAGAGAGAGAGAGAGAGAGGGAGAGATATCTATGAAATACAATGAATTGTAAGTCCCTCATGCTTTCTCATTTCAAGTAATCGCAAACTTAACTAAACAAATAATCACCTCTGTCACACACATTAGCTAAAATGTTACCAAATAAACAGAAATTGAAATGGGTTTAATCAATCTCCTTCATCTATCATTCCTCATAGCCACTCATCACCAATAACAAAAAATCTCGAGGAAATTTTTTTATTTTTTCAAAAAACTTGCTTTCTTTGACACCCATTTTGCTTCAGATCTCAAATAACACCCAACAAGATCTCCCAGAACCTCAAACTCTCACTTAAAAAAATCAAATGCAACGCAGCATCATCAAAACTAAAAGGATCAGTCAATTTAGGACGATTAAAAAGAAACAGAGAGAATAAAGTAATAATGAAGAAAGATAATAGCCCACCTGGGGAAAACAGCAAAACCAACCAGTAGCCTCAACTCTGTAATTTGTAGCTATCTAAAGTTGTAATTATTGAGGACACGTATGTACAACTGTATACATATGTGTATCAATCATCAATAGAGAAGTATTAAATAGAGATTCTCTGCTGTATTTTTCCTTTTCTTTTTCACGCTTTAAGAGCCTTTATATTCTTTCTATGATTTTATCTTTTCCAAAGTATAAATTTAATCAATGATAATAAGAACAGCTATTCAGATTCACTGTTTGGAGTTCTTAATCTATCATGCGCTTTCCTCTCACTTGTGCGTAACTAAAGACGGCGCCGCTTAATAAATGGCAATTATGTGAGGGGTTAATTATATGGATCATGCTATTTGACCAGATTCCGGCCAAAATCTGCATATATGCTTAAAATATGCATAATGCTTGTTGGTCAAAATTGGCTATCCAAAAACTTAATAGTCATTTGATAATTACTTTAGTGCCCTTAGTGAATTTTTATTGATATTTTATGATTTAGGATTTCAAGAATTAATGCTATTAATGTTACTACCTTAATTTCACCAATCTAAACTCATTAATATTATTTTAATTAATTACTTTGGTTATTCTTTTGCTCCATAATAAATTACCGTATTCTAGTCTATATATTTTTATTACTCTTTTATTTTATTATTAGAAATAGTTATATATACATTAATATTAATTTTTTTTAATTATTCTGTACTTATTGAAAGTTTAATAGAATTCAAATTTAACTGATATAATTCTCAAATAAATTGACCTTTTCAAATTAATTTTAATATATATAATTAAAATATGAAATGTAAAAAAATCATGAAATTCATTTTAAATAAGACAAAGTCACTTGTGAGACGGGTGTGAAACGAGTCAACCCTTAACTAAAGTATGTTTATTGTATAAATAAAGTGTGTTTAATGGTTGTTAAAGTATGTTTTCTAAAGTGTGCTGAATTATGCATTAAAGTATGATTTAGTGTGTTATAAACTTATAATATGATTTATTATTAACATACTTTAACTACAAATAAGAATATTTTAACTATACAATAAGCATACTTTAGTGATGGTCGACCCATCTCACAAGAGAGTATCTCTTTAAATAAAATTAATTTTATTTTTTTCATAAAAAAATAAAGTAAGTGCAAAAATAAAGTAAGTTCTATAAATTGATTATATATTGTTAAAGTAAGTTTATTTACATTAAATTTTAATTAATAATATATGTAATACTTTTTAAAAAATAAATAAATTAAGACAAATACTTGTGTAAACAGAATTAAAAAAAATATTTATGGAATGAATGATTGAATGACTCTATTTATAGTCATAGATAGAGATTTCTTTTAAATAAATATGAAGTATATTAAACATTTACTTATTCGAATAAGATAATATAATATAATGAAATATTTATTTTTAGATAAATATCATATTAGTATATTAAAATTTTATAATTTGGCTAAAATTTACGTGTTATTGGGATCATCGTGCCCTCAAATTTCATGGTTTTTTTAAGTTGTACCATTTAATAGTAAATGATGCACCTTTTAGTATGAGAACGCCCTCAAATCTCATGGTTTTTAAAAGTTGTACAATTTAATAGTAAATGATATTATACCTTTTAACATAAGAACATATACTTTTGATTTTCTGAAAAAAAGAAACAATAACAATATTTTTTTAAATCAAACATTTATATCATTCATATTTTATTGGATCTTTTCAAAGATAAAATTATACCCTTAATTGATAAGGTGCATGCCATATCCATAAATCTGCAGAGGCAACCGCTTCGAGCATAATTGTTGGAACACCATGGTCACCGCGAGTGAATTGGCCTTTCCAAGTTGTTGGACAATTCCTCCATTCCCAATGCATGCAATCAAGGCTCCCCAACATTTCGGGAAATCCGTGTCTTTCTTCGTGCATTTGTAACAACTTTTGAAAATCAAGGGCATTAGACATTCTCAAGTAGTATCCGCCAAAAATTAGATCTCACACTGACAAAACTTAAAGAGACATTCTACAGCGGTTGTTTCGGAAACACATAAACACTCATCCTAATGGTCTGCAGGTCCATCATATGTCAATTGGCGAATGGCTACCGTGCACTTTTGTAGTGGAGAAAACCTATTTTTCCCAGTTGCATCTACCCTCCACCGAAAATACTCATCGTGGGACTCCAATGCATCAACTATGCGCAAGAACAACTCTCTCGACATACAGAAGCGACGATGAAATGTCTCGCTTCTGTATATCGGATATTCAGAGAAGTAGTCGCAGTAGAGTCTTACGTGCCCCGCTTCACGATTTCGGTCCACGTACGTTCTTCGCTTTCTGGCACCACTAGAAGAAGACCCAGCATCGCCATGTAACTCTTGTTTTTTTTAAGTACCGACATTATTTCTTCCTCTATCGTGTTATCAAACATGTACTTAAGACAACTATCATTTTCAGAAGATAAAAATTTGATTCGCGTTTTCTTTGCACGCAAATCCCCAAGTATTAATGATATCAGTTGCAGCTTAACTAAGCCACCAAGTTAAATTATCAACTCAAAGGACGGCGTATTATCAATTTAATTATCAACTAAATTAATTAAGACAAGATGACAATTAAGTTTAAGGTTTAATCTACTAACAAAATTATAAAATAACAGTTAAAATAAAATAAACACTAGAAGAATTACGAAAGTGACTCAAGAATTGAGAATAGGTAGCTCTAGGGTAATCCGATTTCACTCATTAATTTTTTTTTTCTTGTATCAATGTCAACTCTGCCTTGTGGATTATGGACGCATCACTAAATTATGCAAATCTACTCTATAGACACAGGTAAATATGCATGTAACACGTGTGAATAACCTCGGAGCAAGAGATATAATTTTACTCCCTTTCTAGATATTATCAGTATCAATTATTTTCCCCTAGGATTGGTACTCTAACCCGATATGATCTCCCTTTATAGGTACTATAAAATTAACCTCATTATCCTATTTACTAACCCAAATTCAATTCAATTAATAAGTATTTATATAAAATAGTTCTAATGAAGCTTCAGAGTCCCCTCACTTAGAATCATAACATGGAATCCTGCTCAGCAGTGAACGCACTCAATCAATAACCAAGATATGTATTCAGACTCTACATAACAGTTAATGATGCACAAAACAACTCTGAGTATGAATTAAAAACGCATAGTCTTATATAAAATAAATCCACAAGTAGCGTTGTACGGAGTATACACATGAAAGTTTAATTAATTCATAAGAACCTTCAAAACCCTAGATCTACCAAAATAGTTTTTGATCATGATGTTGCGAAGAACAACCATGGGGGCTGGATAGATCTTGCCCATATGTCCGGAAAATACAAGATAAATTAGAAAACGAAGGAAACCCTAGATGTGGGCGTCGTCACATCCTTCTTCGTCTTGAATCCTCCTCTTGGTTCTCCTATTGATTCCATAGATGAATCTTCAAAGTGATCTACATCCCCTTTAATGCTTATAAGCTCTCCTTATGAACCTTGGATGGACTTTTTCTTGGAAAATATGAAAATTCACGAACAGGGGGTAAAAATCCTGTTGGAATCAGATCTGCGTGTCCCCGTTCGACCAGAATGGTTCAGGTCAAACGGGAGGCCTTGATCGAATGGCTGGTCGAGCTACATGCGCAGTCTCACCGTTTCGCATATAACTTCCACATCCAAGCTTCGATTTGAGTAATTCTTATGCTCATGCGATCCTCTTTTCCTTGGCTTTCTATACATATAAAGAAAATACAGAAACTCCAACATTTGAATGTATATCAGGTCCAGAAAAGTGACACAGCCGTTCTGTTCGGCACAGCTTGCGCGAAGTCACCACATTGATCATAACATTCTCGTTTAGAATCCGATTGGAGAGTTCTTTATGCCAAAACAACCCTCTCTTCTGTAGCTTTCCAACCATATATCAACTTCTAATTCAAAGCTCCACATGAACACATAAAATTATACAAGTTGGATGTGCGTTTTTCAGCATTATTGCACAAATTGCACCTTTACTCCAACTTGGCACTTTTGATCCTTTTTCCACCTAAAATACAATAAAACACCTCAAGTGCATCTTTTTCTCAAATATATTAAATATAAGATACTTGTACTAATATATGACAGTAATTCTCATAAAACAGGTGTTAAATTGGACACTAAAACATGCTTATTTTCACTCTCATCAATCCCCCAAACTTACCTGTTGCTCGTCCCGAGGCAACAAAATAAAATAAAGAGATAGAGTAAGATAATTAAAGGGGAAACAAGGACTATGATACATACCCATTCACAATGAAAATTTCCTCAACTTAGGTCATGCAACTTTTATTACATGTAATAATCAATTCATAGCATACAAGGTAAGACAATCACCACCAATTCAAATGCTCCATTGACATGTTCTCACGGGAAGTATATATCACTCACACTCAAGTGTAAAAGATGTACAGTTATGGGATAAGGTGTTTACGCTCAAATTCGATTCAAGTGCATGTATAACCATAAGCTTGCCTATTGTCTCAACTCTCTTTTTACTTGTAGCTAACAAATCATGGATCAAAAAGCTCTTTTATTTGGTTGTAATGTAGGCTCTTTGGAAAAGGTAAGAAATTTATAGATAAGTGACTCAAAATTCGGATCAATCAAACTGCAGTCTCTCTTGATCTTTTATTCTTCCTCATTACTTCAATCAAGCACCACATACTTTTCAAACTCTCCCATCTTTCTCCTTCAAGCACAACATATTCTTCCTTTTCAATTTTTTCTAACTCTTCAACTCCATCATTCTCCTTTTCTTCACTTTTTTTTCTTTTTTTTCTTCGAGGTACCAGTTTCGGGCACTACCTCTCACATCCTTCATAGGGTACTAGATTTAAGCACTACCCTTGGGTGTTTATTTTCATGGAGTACTAGATTTAAGCACTACTCCAGGAATTTTTCTTTTCATCCTTAAGATTTTTTTTCATCATCCTTTTCATCCCTTAAATCATCACTCTCTTCAATTAAACTTTATTGGCTATCAAAAGAATGAATTTAAAAAGGGTCAAATGGGCTGACAAGGGATTTAATGAAGTCAGATAAAGTATATGGAAAATAAGATGGGCTATTTAAAGATGGCCTAATATCCTTTCCGTAATCTGCTAGACTAATCTTGAATATTCAAGGAGACTCAAGGCAAGTTCTAGAATACACGCACAAGAATGATACTCACCAGAAAAGAATTATCATGGAAAATAAGATGGGCTATTTAACAGAACACTTTTCATAGTAAGCAATATCTCATAGATACACATAGATCTGCATATCAAAATGTAACTCAAGTACACTTCCTTCATAAATTTCAAGAGCATATGAATTTCATGCACAATTTAAAAATATAAGCTCATATGGATCACCAAAAACAAAAACTCAATCCTTCCACTTCTACTAATTAAAAGCACACATAAAAATTTAGAATATGAAAACGAAGGGCACCTGATTTCTCTGTCAAAGTATGCACGAGCTCTTTGAGTTGTTCAACTCGGTCAGGTCAAAGCCTCAGTGTAAGACTCGTCTTTCCACTCTTTTACCTTTTTTCTATCATTAAAACTTAAGCACACCTCATCATCATAAGATTCATCAATAATAATATAGGAGAACTATAAGAAATACTCAATTGACTATCTAATCAACTCCACACACTAGAAACACCAACACAACACACTAAATATTAGGTAAGTTGCAAAAAAATCGACATATCAACACCGGTTAAAATATTAATATTCCACAAAAAATCAACCCCCTAATAAACAAACAACCAACGAAAGGAATCAGTGATCATAAGACGAAGTAAGTACATCACACCCCCAAACTTAGTAAAAATGTAAGTCAAAACTAAGTTTGAAAAGAGATGTAATTGACGAAATATGAGCACTTTAAATATAATAACTCCTCACTCACATGAAAGAAATAATAAAGTAATAAAACAAAAGGGATAAGCCCCCAACAAGTGCTCATATTTAGCGTTGGAGAGTCACGACGGTTTACCATTTTTAGGACTACTGGATCAGATGGAGGTCTTCTCGCATCCTCACCTTCAAGTACTTTCTTTCCCTCTTCTTGTCTACACTCAATACCTCGCCTTTCTTGGTAACAAGTTTATGATCCTGGGAATTTCCTTCCTCCCATGGCTGTCTAGACACCCCCTTGTCAATCTTCCACTCAAATTTAGAATCATCTATCCTTTTAAAATCAAGATTAAACAAGTTAGAAATTACATCTATGCTCTTGCATGATTAAGTCTCCATGGACATCTTTATTGCTTGATTAAGAGAGAAAACCACATGTTCATTATCCATCTGCAGTCTAAGCTTCTCGGCTCTCAACCTCTTTACTCTTTCTCACTTCTTCTCAACTATACGCTCAATATTTTGCTCTTGTGATGGTACTGGAGTGTTTGAACAACATGTGCAGCATTCGGTATCAAAACGGGCATTGAATGAAATTGTTCGACCCCTGTTCGACCATAATGGTATGTCGAATAGATTGTGTTTGGTCGAACAATGACTCTGTACGCGGGTTCAAATTCTCCAATTGTTGTTCGACCAACGTTCGACCAGCATATTCTGGTCGAATAGGAAGAGTCTGGTCGAACAGAGTCCCTGTAAACTGAGAGCGATCTGTCTTCTTTGTAGATGTCTGTTCGACCGTTGTTCGACCAAAATGATCTGGTTGAACGGTGGTGCTTTGGTCGAACGGCGGGTCATAAAATAGAGCATTAGGATTCTGTTTTTTCAAAAGCTGTTCGACCTCAGTTCGACCATCAGGTCTGGTCGAACGAGGTGGTGTTGGTCAAACAGTGCTTCTGCTTTCTTCATTTTCGCTCACCGGCTTCATCAGACCTTTGTACTGCATCCCGGACCTCAATGTGATGGCATTATTCTCTAACGTTTGTGTCAATTGATTTACGTTCCCGACAATTTACCCAATTATAAAGATAATGTCCTTGAACTGCTTAGATAAATCTGCATGATCAGCATTCATTCTCGCTTCGATGCGGTCAACCCTTGCATCATTCCTTGCCATGTATCGATTGAAGGTATTGATAAGAATAATTTTCATATATAGTTGTTGTATATATATTTGTATATATTCTTGACTTCTTCTTGATTTGATTTATTCTTTATCCTGATTTCTCATGATTTTTGTTGTACACAAAACATTATTTATATGGAGAATTCACAATCACCATTCAACGGGTGATCATTATACCAAATCTTCTATTAACTCATGGTATCAGCCTAGGCACCGGAAACCTTAGTGCTTTCAGCCGCCAACACCTACTGTCGTGCATCTGCCCATCAAATGGCTACCTCTTCTTCTTCTGAATCTATTCACATTGCTACAATGATTCATATGATCACTATTAAATTATACTCATCTAATTATCTCTTATGGAAATGGCAGATCATGCTTATGCTCACGTGTTTTGATCTTCTCGGTTATATTGATGGTACTTCTAAGTACCCAGATGCTTTTTTCCAAACTGATGGTGGCTCCTCTCCAAACCTGGCTTATACTACCTGGCGCACAACTGATCAAAAATTGCTAAGAGTCCTCTTTTACACCTTGACAGAAGAAGCAATGGTTGATGTCGTTGATTGTATGACTTCTCGAGATGCATGGCTCACTTTAGAAGTCGTCTTCTCTCACTCTTCTACATCTCGAGCAAATCAACTCCGTGAGGAGTTGCTCTCCCTTCGGCGTGGCACGCTTACTGTCCCAGATTATGGTAAGAAATTCAAATATTTTTATGATCAACTATCGGAAATTGGAAAACCTGTAGACGAGTCCGACAAAAGCCATTGGTTCTTGCGCGGTTTGGGCATCCAGTATGCAAATTTCGCTGACACCCGAATGACAATGACTCCAGTACCTCTCTTCTCTACTCTCCTACATCAAGCCATTCAATTTGATCTCATGAACCGCTCAATGGAAATGTCTCCAACTCAAAGTTCTGCTATTTTCACTGCCACCTCTAACTCTCCACGTCGTGGAAGTTTCAACTCTTGAACGGCAAATCGCTAGCTTTCCATCAATAGGTATGGATCTTCTACTGGTCGTGGTGGTTACACTAATGGCCGTGGTAACTCAGGTTTTTCCTCTGGACCCCGGTGGCCTCGCTGCCAGATCTGTAGAGGAGATTATTATGCGGATAAATGCCCGCTATATTTGAATCGCACTCCCAGTCCCACTGTTGATCTCGCACAGGCATTCTAGACTTCATGCAATGTTGTTGATTCTGTGTCTTCCTCTATCTCCGATTGGTATGTGGATTCGGGGGCATCTGGACATGTGGCAGTAGAACCAACCTCGCTGGACTCCGTCGAACTTTATACCAGTACTCACTCAGTTATCTTTAGTAATGGCAAGTCTCTTTCTATTTCGCATGTCGGTTCTCGAAAGTTATCTTCTCATATTGTCTTAAATGATGTCTGGTTGTTCCTCATATGACAAAGAACCTCTTGTCAATCAGTAAGCTGACTAAAGATTATCCTATTGATGTCTTATTTTCTGACAACTCTTTCATTACTTAGCACCGTCAAACTAGGGACATTCTGGGCACTGGAAGGCATGATCGCAGCCTCTATTTACTTGACAATGATCCTGCGATATTGTATGCTGCTGTCCATTCTTCTCCAAGAAAAGCTAGTTTTAATTTATGGCATTTACGGTTGGGCATGTCCCATTTCCTATTATTTTTTCGTTGAATAAGTTGGGTTATTTATCTGTTACATCATTGTTACCGAATCCTGAAGTATGCTCATCTTGCCAGTTGGCTAAGAGCAAAAGATTATCTTTTCAGTTGAATAATAAAAGTGCTTCTACAGTCCTTGAACTTGTGCATTGTGATTTATGGGGGCCGGCCCCAGTTACATCTTCCGATGGATATCGGTATTATATTGCATTTGTTGATGATTTTCCAGGTTCACATTGATTTATCCGATGCATGCCAAATCAAATTTCTATGATATTTTTGTTCATTTTCACTCATTTGTGTGCAATCAGTTTTCGTCCACTTTAAAACCTTTTAAAGTGATTGAGGTACTGAGTTCATTAATCATAGACTGCGTGAATTCATGGATAAAAATGGTATTCTCCATCGACTCTCTTGTCCTTACACACCTCAACAAAACGGTAGGGCTAAAAGAAAACATCGCCATATCGTAGAAACCGGATTATCCATGATGTTTCATGCCCATGTTCCATCAAAATTTTGGTTTGATGCCTTTTCAACCGTCGTTTATGTTATCAACCAGCTACCTTCTACGGTGTTGGACAGGAAATCACCATTTGAGATGTTGTTTGGTGTTACTCCGGATTACTCAAATTTTAAATCATTTGGCTGTAGGGTATATCCTTTCTTACCGGACTATGCTGCAAATAAGCTTGCCCCTCGAAGTCATCCTTGTATTTTCTTGGGCTATAGCACTATATATAAAGGGTTCATGTGTTACGATCCTACTTCTGCTCGCATCTTTATTACACATCATGCTAAGTTTGATGAGTCTTTATTTCCATTCCCTAGTACGGCTCACTCTTCGGCATCAATTGATCATCTTGATTTATATACATTTGCCGAACCTTTTTCAGCTACAGCACCTTCATAAATGCACCATAACTTGGTGCCTACAAGCTTCAGATTGATGCCTTCGAACTCTCCCACATGTCGGCCTTGTACTATTCCCGATTGCACTCCATTGCTTAATGCTCCAACATCGGGATTAACACCATCTCGACTAGTCGAGCCTATACTTGCTCCTCATGAAGAGCCAGATCTTTATCCTGAGCTTGATCAACCCGATGATGTTCCACCTCAGTAAGAAAACCAGTCACGACATCACATGATCACATGGTCAAGAGCAGGGGTTTTCAAACCAAAGTACCCTGTGGATCTTACATCCACAACTCTTTTATCTGCCATCGCTACAGCTTCGGAGCCGCGTGGGTTCAAATCAGCTGCCAAATCTCCTTATTGGCTTGCTGCAATGAAGGACGAAATGGATGCTTTGCATGCTAACAATATTTGGAATTTAGTTCCTCCACCTCTGAATGCAAATATTGTGGGCTCCAAATGAATTTTCCACACTAAATTTCAATCTGATGGTACCATCAAATGTTATAAAGCACGTCTTGTGGCCCAGGGTTTCACTCAGATACCAGGTATTTATTTTAGTCATATATTTAGTCCAGTTGTTAAAGCTGCCACAGTCCGAATAATTCTTGCTCTTTCTGTGCACAATCACTGGTCATTACATCAACTTGACGTGAAAAATGCCTTCTTAAATGGTGTGCTATCTAAACCAGTTTTTATGGCGCAACCACCGGGATTTGTTGATCCACATTTTTCTAATAATGTGTGCCATCTTAAAAAGGCACTTTATGGTCTTCGGTAGGCTCCATTGGCATGGTTTCAACGATTTAGCTTGTTCTTGTTCTCTATTGGATTTCGGCAGAGTCGTTCTGATTCTTCATTATTCTATCTTCATCACAAGTCTCGTGTGATCTATCTCTTATTGTATGTTGATGATATTATCATTACCGGGAGCAATCAAGTCATGCTTCAGAATTTCTTACATCGTACAGGCGATGAGTTTGCTATTAAAGATCTTGAAAGACTCAATTATTTTCTCGGATTAGAAGTTTCTTACACTGATCGTGGCCTTTTTGTTAGACAAGCCAAATACTCGCATGATATCCTTAAGCGTGCTGAGATGATCGATGCCAAACCTGTGGTGACACCCCTCACTGCTGGGGCTACTCTATCTAGTCTGGGCGAAGCATTCTCAGACCCTACTAGCTATCGGTCAATTGTTGGAGCCTTACAGTATCTCACGATTACTCGACCGGACTTATCATATGCAGTTAATCAAGTCAATCAATTTTTGCAGTCTCCAACCATGGATCATATTATTGCAGTCAAATGTGTCTTACGATACGTTAAGGGAACTCTATACTATGGCTTGTCATTTACGTCTCGCCCTGATCTTTCTCTTATTGGTTATTTAGATGCCGACTAGGCACGATGTGTTGATACTAGACGTTCAACGTATGGCTACTCAATTTTTCTTAGAGGTAATCTAGTTTCGTGGAGTGCAAAGAAGCAAACTATAGTTGTACGTTCGAGTTGTGAGTCGGAGTATAGGGCATTGGCTAATACCGCCTCGAAAATTCTGTGGATATCTAATCTTCTTCATGAACTTGGTTTACCTTCTTCTCAGAGGCCGATTCTATTTTGTGATAATAGGAGTGTTGTTTTCTTATGTTAGAACCCAGTTGTGCACAAACGCGCAAAGCATATTGAGATTGATTGTCACTTTATTCGGGAGCTGGTTTCAAATGGCAAATTAGACACTCAATTTATTCCGTCCTCTCTACAACTTGCTGATGTGTTTACAAAAGTCTTCCACATCTGGCCTTTGATATGCTTCGCTCCAAGCTCTGTGTTTGCCTCAACCCATGCATCGCTTGACGGGGGGTGATAAGAATAATTTCCATATATTGTTGTTGTATATATATTTGTATATATTCTTGATTTCTTCTTGATTTGATTTATTCTCTATCCTGATTTCTCGGGGTTGTTGTTGTACACAAAACGTTATTTATATGGAGAATTCACAATCACCATTCATCGGGTGATCATTATACCAAATCTTCTATTATCTCAGGTATCTTCGACACTCTTCACTTTGTGATGCTGCATACTGGGTCACCTTAGTGTCAACTTTGTAACTGCTTCTGCTGGGACTCTAGTAGCTTGTTAATAATTGCTAGACTAGAGACGATCTCATCATCCATATTCAGCTTCACCACTTGATGCTCAACCTGTTCTACCTTGTTAAGTGAATTTATAGAGATATCTTCAAACAACTTTTCTGCTTCAAGTGCTGTTTTAGATAAGAACGCTCCATCTGATGATGTATCAATAAAAATACGTGACTCACAATCCAATCCATAGTAGAAGATGCTTATATACTGAGCCTTAGACATTCCATGTTGTGGACACCTCATGAGCTTTAAACCTATCCCACGCCTCATGATATTTCTCACCCTGATTCGTAACAAATTGGGTGATGTCTTGCCTCATCCTTAAGATCCTTGAGGGTGGCATGTATCTCTCCAAGAACTTTTACTGCAGTTGGTCCCATGTAGTGCAATCGACTGCATCAAGAGTCTCATATCTAGCTTCCACCCTATCAATCAATAAAAACTTGAATATGGCGATCCACCTAGCATGATCATTAGCTCCAGCACCCTTTTGAGTATTTTGATAAGTTTGTAAATTCACGAATCTTGCGCATGAGTTTGTTCCATTATGAGATGTTTAGAGGTTGTAATTGGTTGAAAACCGATGTATATTGTGTTAAATCACGAATCAAACGTTATTAAAGTCGTTTTAAGTGGTTTTTCATAGGAAATTAGAGTGGAAGTGTCGAAAATGGAAGAAAGAAAGTCGAAGACATTCGTTTGGGCAAAGAAAAAGTTCAATTCGACCAGAAGGAGGTCAATTCGACCAGGCCTTCTGGTCGAATTGGAGCCAGAAAAAAAGCATAACTTGGATTCGACCTCTTCAGCTCAATTTGACCTGAGTATCAAGTCGAATCAAAGGCGGGAAATGCCAATTCGACCTCGAATCATCAATTCGACCTAGGCATCAGGTCGAATCAAGATCGAAGTGATTTGTAGACAAGCAAATTCGACCACGACTACTTCGATTCAACCAGCAGCTCAGGTCGAATCGAGGTCGAATCAGGTAACATGAATCTTACAGTGTGTTGATTCGACCTAAAGCATGTTGATTCAACAAGAGGAGTAGGTCGAATCGAGGTCTAATCGAAGACGAAAGTTGTCCAGTAGGTTGATTCTACCATGATGGATTCAATTTGACCTCTTCAACAAGTCGAATCATGGTCAAATCAAACGTCTGAAGTTTGCAGAAGGACAATTCAACCTTCAATTTGACCTGGGGGAATTCAATTCGACCTAATACACAATCTACGTGGAAAACATGAGCAAGTGGACACATGTGCACATGGGATAGTAGTGCACACATGAGCAAATAGAAAGTAGGGTACAATCCACATGGAACACATGAAGCACATAACATGCAATAGATTCCTAAAAGAAAAGAATACAAAGAAGAGAGATTGAAAAGAGTTGGAAAGATAGCATAATGAGCTGCAAGAACAACAAACAAAGAGAAGTGGATGCATGTGGAGTTATAATAATAGGAAAACAAAGAGAAGTGGATGCATGTAGAGCTACAGTAATAGCAAAACAAAGAGAAGTGGATGCATGTGAATCAACATGGGCAATAAACAAAGAGGAGTGGCTACATGTGAAGCTGCATTTGGCAGCAAGTATAAAAGGGAGAGAGCTTCAAGAGTTGAGTAACACACAACACAAGAGAAGAGAGAAAAACGTGAGTAGAGGCTGCAAGTGCAGCCATCAGCAACACATGAGGCTGCAATCAAGTAAGAAAGAAGAGGAGGACATGGAGCTTCAAGTAAGATCATTCCAACTCACCATGATTGTTCTTAGATCAATCATGTAGTGGTTCCTCTTTGGTAGTTCTAGGATTATGAAGGTTTCATGATTTAATTTATCTTTCATGTGTAAACTCCGTACTACACTACTTGTGATTTATTTTATATAAGATTATACGTTTTTAATCCATACTCATGGTCGTTTTGTGCATCGTTAATTGTTGTGTAGAGTCTAAATACATAATGTGGTTATCGATTGAGTGCGTTCACTGCTGACCAGGGTTTTATGTTATAATTCTAAGTGAAGGGATTCCGAAGTCTTATTAGAACTATCTTATATGAATACTTGTTAATTGAATCATATCCGGGTTAATAAATAGGATAAAGAGTATAACTTCATAGCACCTATAAAAGGGATCGTATCGGGTTAGAGTACTAAGTGCACAAGAAATAATTGATAATGATAGTACCTAGAAAGGGGGTGAATTATATCTCTTGCTCCGAGGATATTCACATGAGGCATACGCATGTTTACTTATGTCTATAGAGTAGATATGCATGGTTTAGCGATGCGTTCATAAATCACAAGGCAGAGTCGGACACCATCACATGAAAGATGAATTAATAAGTAAAACCAGATGATCTTTAGAACTACCTACTTTCTTATTTGATTAAAACTCATTTATTGTTGTTGTTATTTACTTTACTTGTTATTTCATGATTACTTGTTACTCAATCATAAAATCTCAGCTATTATAATCTCCAACATAGTCTTGGTTACTAGAATATAAATTGATATTTATTTCGTCCTTTGGGTTCGATATTTACTTGGTCACCTTTCGAGACTACCATTGATATTCTTAATCTTGGGGATTAATTGTGGTTTGAGAAAATGCGACAATCATGTTTGCATAACCAAGGAATCTTCTAAGATGCTGATATGAATCCTCAAAACAACCTCCAGAAAAGGGATTCTTCTCCACCATGTTAATAAGAGCGAGATGTATCTCAAAATCATCATCTTCCCCCCTTGCTCCTATCAACCCTATGTTTCCAATCCCATAGTTCGTGAAAATTTCATGTATGGAGATATTATTCGGATTCTGCCATGCTCCAGCCATGTTTAGCTCTGTGTGTTATTCCTTCCTTTCTTTCCTCTCCTTTTCCAAGGGCACAAGTACCTCAGAAAAATTTAAGGTTAGATAGAAATAAATAATCACAAATAGAAGTCTCAATCAAATTAGAAATAATAAAATCAATAATAATAGCCGTCCCTGGCAACCTACGCCAAAAACTTGATGCGCATTTTCTTTGCACGTAAAATTAATCCCCAAGTATTAAAGATATCAGCTGCAGCTTAAGCTAGCGACCAAGTTAAATTATCTAACCCAAAGGACGGCGTATTATCAATTTAATTATAACTAAATTAATTAAGACAAGATGGCAATTAAGTTTGAGATTTGAATTATTAATCTACTAACAAAAATATAAAATAACAATTAAAATAAAATAAACACTAGAAGAATTACGAAAGTGACTCAAGAATGGAGAATATGAGCTCTAGGGTAATCCAGTTTCACTCATAAATTTCTTTTTCGTGTATCAATGTCTGACTCTGCCTTGTGGATTATGGACGTATCACTAAATTATGCAAATCTACTCTATAGACACAAGTAAATATGTATGTAACACGTGTGAATAACCTCAGAGTAAGAGATAAATTTCACACCCATTTCTAAGTACTATCAGTATCAATTATTTCCCCTAGGATTTGTACTCTAACCCGATATGATCTCCCTTTATAGGTATTATAAAATTAACATCTTTATCCTACTTACTAACCCGAATTCAATTCAATTAATAAGTATTTATGTAAGATAGTTCTAATGAAGCTTCGGAGTCCCCTCACTAAGAATCATAACATGGAATCCTGCTCAGCAGTGAATGCACTCAATCAATAACCAAAATATGTATTCAGACTCTGCATAACAATTAATGATGCATAAAACAACTCTTAGTATGAATTAAAAATGCATAGTCTTATATAAAAAAATTCACAAGTAGTGTTGTACGGAGTATACACACGAAAGTTCAATTAATTCATAAGAAACTTCAAACCCCTAGATCTACCAAAATAGTTCTAGCCCATGATGTTGCAAAGAACAATCATGGGTGTTGGATAGATCTTACTCATATGTCCAAAAAATACAAGATAAATTAGGAAACGAAGGAAACCCTAGATGTGGGCATCATCCATCCTTCTCCGTCTTGAATCCTCCTCTTAGTTCTCCTCTTGATTCCACAGACGAATCTTCAAAGTGATGGATGAATGGAGGAAAAGATGTGGATGATGGTTTGGGGGTGTCCCCCATTGTAGGGTGTATGATGATTGTGTTGTGGCCTCTCTCTAATCCAATCCAATGAATCCATGAATAATGATGTGATCTACATCCCCTTTAATACTTGTAAGCTCTCCTTATGGACCTTGAATGGACTTTTTCTTGGAAAACATGAAAATTCACAAACAGAGGGTAAAAATCCCATTGAAATTAGATCTGCGTGTCCCCGTTCGACCAGAATGGTTCTGGTCAAACGGAGGCCTTGGTAGAATGGCTAGTCGAGCTGCATGTGTAGTCTCACCGTTTTGCACATAACTTCACATCTAAGCTCCAATTTGAGTGATTCTTATGCTCACGCGATCCACTTTTCCTTGACTTTCTATACATATAAAGAAATACAGAAACTCTGACATTTGAATGTATAACAAGTCATGCAAAGTGGCACAGCCGTTCTGTTCGGTACAGCTTGCGCGACGTCACCACATTGATCATAGCTTTCTCGTTTGGAATCCGATTGGGGATTTCTTTATGAAAAAATGACCCTCTCGTCTGTAGCTTTCCAACCATATATAAAACATCCAATTTAGAGCTCCACACGAATAGAAAAAATTACACAAGTTGGACATGCGTTTTCAGCTTCATTGCATAAATTGTACCTTTACTCCAACTTGAGACTTTTGATCCTTTTTCCACCTAAAACACAATAAAACACCTCAAGTGCACCTTTTTCTCAAATATAGTGAATATAAGATACTTGTGCTAATATATGACAATAATTCCCATCAAACAAGTGTTAAATTAGACACTAAAACACACTTATTTTCACTCTCATCAAAGAAGAAGACATGTTTGAGAGAAGAAAAGAAATGGAAGGATAAATAGTTTCTACGAGTGTATTGTTCTCAGGTAGGAGTTCCAACAATCTAATTACATCATTTAAATAGAGTAGAGTTCCACAACGGCTAGTTTCACAATGGCTAGTTTCACATCGGATAGTTTTGCAATAGCTAGTTTTCAAGAGTTTTCATACTAAACGTAATACATTAACTAACATTACAATGCTGAAAAATACAACGACTAATTCTTCAAATTTACAACCCCCACCCTTTCTTGATTTGATCCACAGGGTTGAGATGGATACGTAGTTGATCATCATGTTCGAGCTATCTTTCATGAGTATCTTATAATCTTTAGCTCAGACAATCTTAGTAATTCCTTTGTTCTTTGTCTTGAGCTGATTCGCCTTGCTGCATTTCTTCCCATTGGGCGAAGGGGCTCCTCACTGCCTTCATCTCCAACATCCAACTCAGTGTTTGAAGATATCATATACTCTTCACTCGTCGAGACTTTTGCCTTTTCTGAACCGTGAACAACACCATCCGGATCGAAGAACTTCGAACTTTCTTTCAATACTTTCCAAGCTTTTGTAAAAAATTGGAACCATGCTTCACTTTATTTTGAACCTTCTCTTTGTCTTCAATATCAGCATCACTGCACCCACTCCCCCAGGTCTTTTTCTCTTGATTGTAGCAACAATTGAACCATTTCACCTGTTTCTATAGAGCGTAGTATTATGACTTCAATTTATTGGGAGTCCTAAATATCATGTCACCTGAACGGTTAGTGTTGTAAGCCTCAGCGATCTAAATTCACATTTGCTTCAACTTTTGATTGTTTCCAACAATGGGGTCAGTGCTGATATCGTGCCAACATCTAGCGAGAAGAGCATTTTCATCAAAAGAATAAAAATTCTTTTTAAGAACCATTGGTGAATCTTCGGCATCCTTAAAGTCAGCAGTGAGATTTAACCGCTCCAATCCTGGTGAAGAGAATTGAGACTAGAAAGCCGAACGCTGAGATTTTGGAGATTGTTGAGCATTTTCTCAACACACAATTTTAATCCCCAAATATGAAGGATGCAATTGTAGCATAGATAAGCGACCAAGTTATATTTATCGAACCCAAAAGACAGTTGGTTATCAATTTATTATTATCAAAACTAAGAGAAACTATTGTTGTTAATTTGAGTAAAATATTGATTAAATTAATGAACATATAATAAAATAGCAAATAAAATAGAGACAGTAGAGATAAACGAGAGTTGACAAGTGAGAAGATAAGTAGCTCTTCGGGCCATCCAGTTTCACTAATTAATCTCCCTTCCGTATGTCAATGTCCGACTCTGCCCTATGGATTATGGATGCATCAGTAAGCCATGCAAATCTACTATATAGACACAAGCAGATAAGCGTGTAACACGTGTGAATTGCCTCGGAGCAAGAGATATAATTACACTCCCTTTCTAGGTACTATCAGTATCAATTATTTCTCGTGCACTAAGTACTCTAACCCGATATGATCTCCCTTTATAGGTACAATATAATTATCCTCTTTATCCTACTTACTAACCCTAATTTAATTCAATTAATAACTATTCGTATAAGATAGTTCTAATAAAACTTCGGAGTCCCCTCACTTAGAATCATAACATGTAATACTACTCAGCAGTGAACGCACTCAATCAATAACCAAGATATGTATTTAGACTCTACATAACAGTTAATGATGCACAAAACAACTCTGAGCATGGATTAAAAACGCACAGTCTCATATAAAATAAACCACAAGTAGTGTTGTACGAAGTATACACACGGAAGTTCAATTAACTAGATAAAAACCTTCATAACCCTAGAACTACCAAAGCGGTTCTAGCCCATGACGCTTAGAAGAACGTTCTTGGTAATTGGATAGATCTTACCCATAGTCTTTAAAATTACAAGAAAGATTATATTGCTAAGTAAACCCTAGACGTGGGCACTGTTGCTTCTCGCTCCATCTTGAATCTTCACTTGGTTCTCACTTGATTCGCTGCACGAATCTCTCTCTATAGCTCCTGTGGATGGAGTTAGGGTTAGATGTGGTGTAGGACGGATGTGAAATCTAACTCCCTTTTTGGTGTGATCGGCACCCCTTTTTATACTTGTTACTTCTCCTTATGGACCCTTACTGGGCTTTTTCGTAGAAAACATGCACATGCACGTACTAGAGGTGAAATCCCAATGTTTCAGAGCTGATATGTTGCCATTCGACCAGACTTGGAGTGGTCAAATAGGAACTCTTAGTCGAACTGAGGTCAAACGGCGTGTCTACAAACAGAACTTCGTCTCTGCTTGCCATTCGACTTGACCTCCCTCGTTCGACTTGACTTTATTGTTAGCTTTCGATCATTTGGTTAACGTGACCCGTTAGGGTTCAATACATTTCTAACATACAGCGGAAGCATGAAGACAAGAAACGTATTACCTTTCACCAGGGTATATTAGAGAAGACGAATTCTCATCATCAGCCTGCATAGTCTCACGAGAATAGCCATAAATTCCTCATCCAATCTTTGATTTGAGTGATCTACGCGGAAAATCAATCCTCTCTTCGGCGGCTTTCCATCTGTACATCACATGTCCAGTTCTGAAGTCTATACGATTTTATAAAAATCATAGAAAGTGGCAGACAGCAGCAGCAAACAACCTTTCAGTCTTCTTCTATATTCCCAAGTCCAATCTCGACGTCGTGTGGGCGACGATCTTCGAGATCTTCTCATTCTACTATTCCCTCACCCTCCTCACAGTGTTAGGCATGATTAATCTCATAGATTAGGGTTTCCGAACAGCTGAAATGACTTATATATGGGCTACAGCATGGACCAGGAGGAGAAATTAGAGTTGGGCCTCCATTGGGCTTAAGTATCCAAGCTTAGCTCAAAGCTTATACTTATGTCCAATAATAATATATACCACTAAAATATTATTACTACACTATCTTTCTAATCCCATAATTACGTTATGTGCTCCTTCTTATTATTAGCCCGTTAGTCTCCCCATGTTTAAGATATACAATGTCAATTAATTAATTAAGTTACTAACAACTCCATTAATTAATATCTCATCCAAGAGTAGTACCACTCAACCTCATTATCATGCAAGAATAAATCCACATGCAGGGTTTACATGATAATCCTTATGAGCTTCTCAAGGGGACATCATCAACCTATGACGGACACTGATTACTTCTACAATCAACAGCACACCATAGAGACAGCACTACTTCCCAACTCACCGAGTTTGTTGATTTAATTACATGTAAATCTCACCCATTGATGAATCAAAGAAATACATACTGCCCTACGTGTCGAGGTTATTGTGTAGGGATTAAGAGCACGAACATCCATAATAACAGAGATCAAGTTCTTCTATAAGTCAGTATAAGTCGAACGATCTCAAGCGGTCCTGCTCAATACACACAAGTGCACTAATGTGATTCTATAGCCAAGACAAGCTAATACCAAACCACACTACAACCATCCCGATAGAGTGTCCCCGTGTATCTCGGTTGTGAGCATTTGTTTATACTTTATATGGAAACCGATAATATAATCTTCCACGTGTTGTCGCACAACATATTATCTACAGTATAAAGTAAGTGGACTATTGCATCGTGCATATAAATAAATTATAAGACGCAATCATTGGATGATATGATTCTCATTTCAAATTAATTGTTATAACATTGTTCATACAAAAAGCTAGACTTTTAGTATACAATCCAACAATCTCCTACTTATACTAAAAGACTATATTGTCATGTCTTCTGCCATACATCTGATTCCTACTCCCACTACAAGACCATCAAAAGCTCTTGCTTTAAGGTCCTTGTATAATGGCTTTACTAGGTAATCAACCAATGCAAACTAGGCGACAACAACCTTCCCCTCATCATACGATTTCTCGTAACAGGTGGTACTAGCGCTCCATGTGTTTAGTTGTTTATGGACTCGTGATTCATTCAAGTTTGCAGCTGCACTAATATCATCAAAATAAATTGCGATAACCTTGGGCAAACTTAAAATCACTTCGAAGTCTATCATGAAGTTCCTAGAGTCATACAGATACTTTGGCTGCCTCATTGGCTCCAATTGATCATCTTTCCATGATGGAGTCCGGAGTCTGAAATATATTTCTATATAACACTCTTCCATATTATGACTCTACTTCCTAAAATTAAACACATAACCTTGAGGTGGATTTACTGCCGTTCCTATCTGATTTGAAAAATCCGAATCTACGTAACTCATAAGAAGCAGCGAATCTGTCCGGTAAGCCCACATATAATTTCTAGTCCTTTTCAGGTACATAAATATATGTCATACCACAGTTCAACATTCTTATTTCGAGTTGCCTTGATACCCACTGTTCATGCCATTGGCAATACAGTTATCCATTCTTGTGCATATCATTCCTTAGATTAAGCTTCCTTATTCATCAAAGTATAAAGAACCTCTTTCATCACCTTTATCTTCTTTTGTGTCTAAAGACACATTTCCTTAGATAAAGTCACACGCTAAAACAAGTAAGGATCGTATCATTTCATGAAGCTTGAGACAAGCATAACATCCCTTCTTGTGATCCGTATTACCGTCATTAAAAGGATATATTTTGCTTTTCTTATGTCCTCCATTTTATACTGCTTTATCAACCATACCCATACGCCTGATAATACTTTTTCATTGTCTCCAATGAGCAATATATCATCTACATACAGTACAAGAATACCACCACGTTTTCGTCACTCTTTTCAATACACAAGACACATTCGTGTATTGATTAAATCCATATGACTGGATTACCTCATCAAAACAAATGTTTCATGTTCTTGAAGCTTGATTTAGTCCATCGATGGACACTTTCAAGCTTAATATCAAAATGCTCTTAGCCATTTGCAATGAATCACTCTAGTTGTTTCTCATAGATGTTTTCCTCAAGACTTCCAATCAGGAAAGTTGTCTTTGACATCTATTTTCCATCCCTCATATTTCATATGAGTGGCAATAGATAAAAGAGTCCGGATCAACATAGGCATAGCTATCGGCGAACAGGTTTCATCATAATCGAACCTTTTCGCCACAAGCCTTGCTTCCAAGGGTTTCACCTTATCCTATGATCCTCTTTTATTTTATAGAGCCACTTCCAATGGCATACACACCATCCATGGTTCTAGAAGCAGCCAGATCTAATTTAGAATTCATCGATTCTATTTCAACATTCATTGTATTTTGCTAAGATTCTGCATTTCTATCTTGTAGTCATTCGTCGTATCAGTGGGTCAATTTCATGTTTACTAGGGACCAAGTTTCACGACAAGACACTACATGCAAGATACTACACGCAATTATGTATCAGACGTGACACGTGTTGCAGTTTACCTTGTGGTATAGCCTCTTGTACACTTGGTACTATACTATGTGTTTCCTTTCTCACACCTTTTAGAACAATTTATACATGGGTATATGATTTAATACTTAGTCCTTTTCCAAAATTCTAGTGTTTGTGTTAACAATCACCCTTCGATCTTTTGGACTAAATAAATCACCCTTCATTTTTTTAGGATATCCCACAAACAGACAAACATTCATACGAATTACTGTTTCTTAGGGCATATCCATAAAATGAATTTAATAATTCCAAATAACTCATCATCTATCTAACCATTTCCTTAAGAGTCTTTCTTTTATTAGGATTAGAAAATGTGTTATTAATTACTATTTGTTGCATCTGTGGTATAAATATGATTTTAGAGAACAAATTATCACTAACGTACCATGGCAGATTATAGCTCCATACCTCATCACTATGACCATGTCATTTAAATGAAATGGAGTATCCATCCGTAAACGCATAGAAACTGAAATCAAATTTTTCTATGAAAAACGTACGTAAAGATAATTTCTTAAAACCAAACATTTATTCCTATCGTAAGATAAATAAACAACTCCCACTGCAACAGCCACTACTTTCGTAATATTACCCATGTCCATAATAATAATCTCATCATCACTTAGTTGCATGCTTTTAGTGATTCCGGTATCTACACACAATGTGTCAGCAGATGCCATCACTAATCATGATTCAATAACTAGTGAATGAGATACTAACCTTGTTCACATCTTGATGAAATTAGATTTACTTCGCCATGTGTTTTGTCAGAAGTTCCCTACCATATACAACCTCTTGTATTTCAGGTAAAACTTGCTCAAAACACCTAGGCAAACTACGGAGAGTTAAATTGATCTAGGTTTCCCTTCAATATCTACTCCGAGCATTTCCAATTCATTCATCAATTTAACCATGACCTCCTGCCTATCTTACTTACTCAAGTATCTGAAGAGTCGCATGAGACCATCATATTTCTATGAACCTCTCACCTCTCCACTAGAGACTTTAATAGGCATCAAGGAGCATCCTTAGTGAGAACACATATTTATATTTTCCTAAGCAGTAAAATTCAAAACCAAGATTCTTTTCTACTCATCTAATTTTGGACCAGTGAATATATTTCTTTTAGTAAACAATAAGCAAGATAAAACCATTTGAAATTACAGAGAATCACGAATAAATATACCGATCAAATCTTCGAATTTTATCCATTTATATTGATTCCCTCAAAACAATATAAAAACAAAATTCACCGACATCTCAAGCACCGTGAGTCGGCAAGCCACGATAGTGTGGACGTTTACAAACCCGAACATTTACAAGAGGAGGATTTACCCATTAATTTTATTTGTCAACCTAACCTCATGACAAAATAATTAATAGTCGGTTCCTCTTTAGCTATGCAAATAAAAGCAGTGACTCCGATGGAGAGGATACTTTTTATTTACATCTAAGTATACACCATTATTTGACCCCAAGTCCGCGGCCCAAGCTTATGTGCCTTATAGATAGAGAAGTACACATGCGCTCGGATAACTTCCTACAGTCATCAATTATAAGTTTGTACAGTGATCCGCAAATAAACTCATCCGATGGGGAGGAATGTATATGCCAACGCGCAAGTTCATGTGCATCACATTACAAATAATAATCATTTAATGAAGTCTGTACCAGTGATCCGTGAATAAACTCATCCGATGGGGAGGAAGGTCTATGCCAACACGCAAGTCTACTCACAATCACTTACAAACCAATAATGGAGGCCGTGGGAATCAATTCCAATTCCCTCTCCCATTTAGTTATTTAACACTAAGGGTTTTTACATGCATACAATATTAAGAATAATATACGCAACCTAGCAAGCTCCTATTACGGCAAATTAGGCAGTAAATCACAGAGTACATGCATTCCAAATATATAATAATAATTGACAAATAAAAACAATTATTAGCAATTATATATAAGGATAAAAAAATTGCAAAAAAATGTTGACTTGGTTAACACTCTTAAGCAATTAAAGAATGGCTTGCGCAAGAAGTTAGTTAAACTTGGGCCCCAAGACAACCCAAAATACGGTTCCACATGAAGAAGCTGATAACCGCATGTGAACTTGCACCAAACCAACCTCGCCATGTCATCCCATCACATGATTTCACTGGGAAAAAACCTAATGCACCTGCGCCACATCTGCCCAACATTATGTCCGTCGGAAACATGCCAGAGATAATAACCTTCGCCAGACTGTCCATCGCCGGAAGCCACGTCGATTCAGCCACCGCTGGAAACAACCACCTGAATCTGCTCCTTATTTCCGAGAAACAGCCCGATGGGAAACACGTCGGAGATAATTGTCACCCATCGTGCTAACCGCTCAGCAGTAACTCACTGGTTTCTGAATAACCGTTGCCAAGCCACAAGCCGGCACCATGGAGCGCCACCGTGAGCTCACGTGGCTATTCACCAGTCCCGCCGTGCAGCTTTATCTAGCACCTTCGACGCTCATCCAGCGTGTGTGACCACCTGATCAGCATCAGTCTCGCCTTGCCTTGGCACTTCCACTAGCCACTGGCCTCGCCACAGCGCCACCTATCAAAACCTATGGCCGATCATCGTGAATCACAACCTCGCCAGTAGTCAGAATCCGCCATCACACACGACTGCTGTGATTCAGACTTGGTCCACATCTGGTCCTGACCAAAACCTTATGAGGGCTCAACCGCAACTGCGCAGATCCGACCAGAATTGCATCAGACCCGATCGAAAAAGCAGCAGACTCGATCGGCACAGTCGCAATGACATCACTTCATACTTTCTGTCATCGGGCCAGCACTATCGAGGCTTGTAGATCAGAGATAAAACTAACCGCCCTCGTCGCTTGGCCAACTGGTTGCTTCCGAAGCCATTTGTCAGGAGAAACCACCGCCTGCAAGCCAGCGACTTTACACCGGGCTACACACTGCTGTCGTGACTCACCCAGCATCATTCATCGACGCTGTACCCTATCATCACCGGTCACAACCCACAATATAACGAGCCACGATGTCCATTGTCGGCATCCATACCATCAGAAGCTACCGGTCACAATGCAAATTATCATCACCGCAACCCTCAAGCTCCATATACCAACCGCCGCTGTTGATCATTCTATCTGGCGCTCGCCACCGGGCCTCCATTGGCCCACCAGCGTGACCATTACTTGCAAAGCAGCCGCCGTGCTTTCTCACGGATGCAGATCGTTCAATTTCAGCATAGGACAGTCGCGCTCGTCACAGTTGCACCGCCGTTGTTCATGCCCATCAACCGTCGAGTGTGTGCATCGTGTACAGTTAGGGTGTTCACCAAGAAACAAGATTCTAAAACCCTAATATCATGTACACACATAAACTCAAGCCTAACATTTCACACTTCACCACGAAATCGAAGCTCAGATACCAATTGTTGGCATTCGATCGTTTGGTTAACGTGACCCGTTAGGGTTCCATACGTTTCTAACATACAGCGGAAGCATGAAAGCAAGAAACATATTACCTTTCATCAGGGTATGCTGGAGAAGACGAATTTTCGCCATCAGCCAGCGCAGTCTCACGAGAATGGCCATAACTTCCTCATCCCATCTCCGATATGAGTGATCTAGGCGGCAAATCGATCCTCTCTTCGGCGGTTTTCCGTTAGTATATCACAAGTCCAATTCTGAAGTTTCTACGATTTTATAAAAATCATAGAAAGTGGCAGACAGCAGCAGAAAACAACCTTCCAGTCTTCTGCTGTATTCCCAAGTCCAATCTCGACGTCGTGTGGGAGACGATCTTCGAGATCTTCTCATTCTGCTATTCTCTCACCCTCCTCACAGTGTTAGGCGAGATTAATCTCATAGATTAGGGTTTTCGAATAGCTGAGATGACATATATGGGCTACAACAGGGACCAGGAGGAGAAATTAGAGTTGGGCCTCCATTGAACTTAAGTATCCAAGCTTAGCCCAAAGCTTATACTTAAGTCCAATAATAATAATATATACTATTAAAATATTATTACTGCACTACCATTCTAATCCCATAATTATGTTATGGGCTCCTTCTTATTATGAGCCCGTTAGTCTCTCCATGTTTAAGATATATAATGCCCATTAATTAATTAAGTTACTGACAACTCCATTAATTAATATTTCTTCCAAGAGTAGTACCACTCAACCTCATTATCATGCCGGAATAAATCCACCTACAGAGTTTACATGATAATCCTTATGAGCTCCTCAAGGGGATATCATCAACCTATAACCGACATGGATTCCTTCTACAGTCAACAGCACACCATAGAGACAGCACTACTTCCCAACTCACCGAGTTTGTTGATTTAATTACATGTAAATATCACTCATTGATGAATCAAAGAAATACATACTGCCCTACATGTCGAGGTTATTGTATAGGATTAAGAGCACGAACATCCATAATAACAGAGATCAAGTTCTTCTATAAGTCAGTATATGTCGAACGATCTCAAGCGGTCCTGCTCAATACACACAAGTGCACTAATGTGATTCTATAGCCAAGACAAGCTAATACCAAACCACACTACAACCATACCGATAGAGAGTCCCCGTCTATCTCTATTGTGAGCATCTGTTTATACTTTATAAGGAAACCGATAATATGATCTTTTGCGTGTTGTCGCACAACATATTATCTACAGTATAAAGCAAGTGGACTATTGCATCGTGCATATAAATAAATTATAAGATGCAATCATTTGGTCATATGATTCTCATTTCTAATTAATTGTTATAACATTGTTCATACAAAAAGCTAGACTTTTAGTATACAATCCAACATTTATTTGGTCGAACAACCTTCCTTGGTCGAATGACCTCTCTGTAAGTTGATGCACTTCCTGTTCGACTCTCATCTCCTCTGTTCGACCAAACTTATGTTGGTCGAACAGTCTTTCCAGGTCGAACAACATCTCAAAAATGTGTTTTCTAATTTCGAGTACTTCAGACCTATTTTCCTGTACAAATATGCTCAAATATTTTCAGTAGCATCTGATTCGTGTATTTTCCATAAGTATCCTGATTCATCTCTATAATAGACTAAATCATACTCAATCTCCACACAAATCCGAGCTCAAAACACGTGAATTATCACTCTCATCAAACTCCCAAACTTACATGTTGCTCGTCCCAAGGCAACGAAAATCAAGACAAAACAATAGAGTATAATCACGAGATCCTTATAACAAACACAACCTATTCTAACAAATGCAATTGTATTAATTCAAAACATGCATCCATCATACCTTTCATCCATGCAAAAATATCCATCAACCACAATACTTCTACGAGTGAAAAATCATCTGGCTAACTAGGAAAGTGTTTACTCTCGCGCTCAAGTGTAAAACATATACACTTTCAAAGGGTTAGTATATACGCTCAAAATCAATTCATATATTCGCGTAACCATAAGCTTGACAAAGGTCTCAAAAATCAATTCATAATTATTTCAACACTAGGATCACAAAAGACTTGTTCTTTGGGTTGTAATGTTGGTTCTTTGGTAAAGCTAGGAGAATATGGATAAAAGTGACTAACTTCATGTTGAGAGTAAAAATAAGCGTGTTTAAATGTCCAATATAACACCTTCTTGATTGGAATTATTGTCATATATTATCACAAGTGTCTTATATTCATTATATGTGAGATTAAGTGCACTTGAGGTGTTTTATTGTGTTTTAGGTGGAAAAAGAATGAAAAGTGCAAAGTTGGAGAAAATGTGCAACTTGTGCAAGAATGCTGAAAACGCACGTCCAACTTGTACAATATTTCTGTGTTTGTGTGGATATCAAAACTGGTGTTGTCATACATGGTTGGAAATCCACTGAAAAGAGGATCGTTATGGCGTAAAGAACACCTCAATCGGATTCCAAACGAGAAAGTTATAATCAAAATAGTGACGTCGCGTGAGCTGTGCCGAACAGAACAGCTGTGCTACATTGCATGGCTTCTTACACCATCAATTCTTAGAGTTTTTGTGGGTTCTTTATATGTATAGAAAGCCAAGGAAGAGAGGATCGCGTGAGCATAAGAATCACCCAAATCGGAGTCCAGATGTGGAAGTTATACGCGAAAAGGTGAGATTGCGCACTGTAGTTCGACCAGAGTTAAATTACGAAAGTTGGACGTGCGTTTTCAGCATTCTTGCACAAGTTGCACCTTTACTCCAACTTTACACTTTTCATCCTTTTTCCACCTAAAATACAATAAAACACCTCAAGTGCACTTGATTCTCACATATAATGAATATAAGTCACTTGTGATAATATATGATAACAATTCTAATCAAGAAGGTGTTATATTAGACATTTAAACATGTTTATTTTCACTCTCAACAATCCCCCAAACTTACCTGTTGCTCGTCAAGAGGTAACAAAATAAAAATAAAGAGAGAAAGAGAGAGTAAGAAAATTAGCGGGAAAACAAGGACTATGACACATACTCCATTCAAAATACAATTGTCCTCACTTAGGTTATGCAACTTTCATTACATGTAAAAATCAATTCACAGCATACAAGATAAGACAATCACCACCAATTCAAATGCTCCATTAACATGTTCTCACGGGAAGTATATATCACTCTCACTCAAGTGTAAAAGATGTACACTTATGGGCTAAGGTGTTTACGCTCAAATTCAATTCAAGTGCATGCGTAACCATAAGCTTGTCAAAAGTCTCAAACTCTCCACCACTAAAAGTATGATTCGACAATGGGATCAAAAAGGACTTTCATTAGGACATAATGTTGGCTCTTTGGTTAAGGTATGACATATATGGACAATGTGACTCAAATTGTAGAGAACTAAAGCTGATTGCTCAATTAGGGTTTCTAGACAGTTGAGATGACTTATATATGGGCTACAGTAGGGACCAGGAGGAGAAATTAGAGTTGGGTCTCCATTGGGCTTAAGTATCCAAGTTTATCCCAAAGCTTATACTTAAGTCCAATAATAATAATATATACCACTAAAATATTATTACTGAACTACCGTTCAAATCTCAAAATTACGTTATAGGCTCCTTCTTATTATGAGCCCGTTAGTCTCCCCATATTTAAGATATACAATGCCCATTAATTAATTAAGTTATTGACAACTCCATTAATTAATATGTCATCCGAGAGTAGAACCACTCAACCTCGTTATCATGTCGGAATAAATTCACCTGCAGGGTTTACATGAGAATCCTTATGAGCTGCTCAAGGGGACATCATCAACCTATAATAGACACGGATTCCTTCTACAATCAACAGCACACCATAGAGACAACACTATTTCCCAACTCACAGAGTTTGTTGATTTAATTATATGTAAATCTCACCCATTGATGAATCAAAGAAATAAATACTACCTTATGTGTCGAGGTTATTGTATGGGGATTAAAAGCACGAACATCCATAATAACTGAGATCAAGTTCTCATATATAGTCAGTATAAATCGAACGATCTCAAGCGGTCATGCTCAATACACACAAAGTGCAGTAATGTGATTTTATAGTCAAGACAAACTAATATCAAATCACACTACAACCATCCCTATAGAGAGTCCCCGTCTATCTCGGTTGTGAGCATCTGTTTATACTTTATAAGAAAACTGATAATATGTTCTTCTGTGTGTTGTCGCACAACATATTATCTACAGTATAAAGTAAATGGACTATAGCATCGAACATATAAATAAATTATAAGACGCAATCATTTGATCATTGATTCTCATGTCAAATAAATTGATAAAATATTGTTCATACTAAAGCTAGACTTTTAGTATACAATCTAACACGTTTGACTGCAGTACCTTGGTCGAATAACGTGGTTTGGTCGAACAAGCTTCCGAACTTCTAAAATATCGTACTTTTCTCGTCTTTCTCTACAAAACTCAAACTCTGGGACAACATCAAGCATCATAATAGCCAAAATAAAAGCTAGAGAACCACTCTTAAACTATATAAGAATCATGTATAATACTCTGCTCACAATAAAATAAATAAATTACCACCGAACACTAGGCGAAATGCAAAAAATAAAAAACATCAAAGCCGGTTAAAGTTTCAATATATCGCAAAAAATCAACTTCCCTAGCAAACATTACAAAGAAAAGATTATACTCTTGGTGCTTAATGAGGTAAGTACATCACACCTCCCAAACTTAGTAGAAACTATAGTCGAAACTAAGTTTGCAAAGAGATGTAATTGCCGATTAGTAAGCACCTTAAATATAAAAATTTCTTACTCACACGAAATAAATAAAACAATAAAACGGGAGAGAAAGTTCCCAACAGGCGCTCTTGTTTAACGTAGGAGAGTCACGACGATAACACTTAATGCTAGGTATCTTCAAAGACGACACATGCATCATCCGATGACTTATAATACTTCAATCGATGCCCATTCGCCGCTATGATGTCTCCATCTTTGTCCACGATTTCAAAACCCCCCCTCTGCAGACTCTATAGATAATGAACGGCCCCGTCCACTTTGATTTCAATTTTTTGCAAAAAGCTTCAAACGAGAGTTAAAAAGTAATACCTCATCTCCTTGCTTGAACTCCTTATATGTGATTTTCGAGTCATGACACTTCTTCGTTCGCTCTTTATTGATCACTAATGAGCGATTTCTCAACACACAAAATTAATCCTCAAGTATAAGGATATCAATTGTAGTTTCGAAAGGTGACCAAGTAATTATTGTATCCAAATGACAGATTAGTATCACTTCAATTATATTCTATTTAACTAAGATTATGTTGGCAAAATTGATTTGGTTTGAACAAGCAATAGAGAAACTTTGGTGGTGATCAAGTAATTAATAGAGTAGTTCGTCAGGTAATCCAGTTTTACTTGTTAATTTCTTTTCCATGTATTGTTGTCCGACTCTGCCTTGTAGTTTATGGACGCATCACTAAACCATACAAGCGTACTCTATAGACACAAGTAAGCAAGCGTATGACATGTGTGAATATCCTCAGAGCAAGATGTATACTTTACCCCCCTTTCTAGGTACTATCATAATCAATTATTTCCCGTGCACTTAGTACTCTAACCCGATTTGATCTCCCTTCTTAGGTACTATAAGTTATACTCTTTATCCTACTTATTAGCCCGAATATGATTCAATTAACAAGTATCTATATAAAATAGTCCTAATAAGACTTTGGAATCCCTTCACTTAGAATTAAAACATGCAATTCTGCTCAGCGGTGAACGCACTCAATCGACGACCAAGAGATGTATTCAGACTCTACATAACAGTTAAAGATGCATAAAACGACTGTGAGTATGAATTAAAAAAGCACAATCTTATATAGAATAAACCACAAGTAGTGTTGTACGGAGTTTACACATGGAAATTCAATTAACTCATAAAACTTTCATAACCCTAGAACTACCGGAGCGGTTCTAGCCCATGATTGATCTAGGAACAATCATGGTTAGTTGGTATGATCTTACTTGACTCACCAGACGAACCTCTCCTCACGACTCCTTCGGATGATGGTAGGTCTTGGTGAAGGATGGATGATGAATGCTTGATATCTATTCTCATGCGAAAGCTCTTCTTTTATACTTGTAAACTCTCCTTACGGGCCTTGGATGGGCTTCTTGAGCAAACACACTCATTGAAGGTGTAAAAATATGAATTCGGTAAGTTTTCGAACGTTGATTCGACCAAACAAGTTGGTCAAATTCATCTATGCTGGTCGAATCCCTGGTCGAACTCCTCTGTAACTTGGTTCTGATCCAAGATTCGACCAGAGTGTTGGTTGAACTGGATATTTTCTAGTCGAACAAGTACTGCTTCTATTTAGGCTTCGAGTTCGACCTAGGATTCGACCAAGTGATTTGGTCAAACTCGACTGTCGTGGCCGAACTCGACTTTTCTGAGATCAGTTCGACTAGAGGTGCTTGTCGAACTCATTTCTTCTTGGTCGAACTCACCCTCTGAGTGGTCGAATTCATCCTTGTTTCTTTCTCTTTCCGAATCCGATCACTTCCAACTCGTTTTCCATCGAAAATCAACTCAAATAGCCTTATACACTCCCGATTTGTGACTTTCCACCAAGTATAGCAATTCATATCGAAATTCCATCATTAATTTCACCATAAGTACACGAATCTGAGCTCGAAACTAGAGAATTTACACACTCATCAAACCCCCAAACTTACATGTTGCTGTCCCAAGGCAACAAAATCAAAACCAAAGAGTAGTGTAAAATTCACCAACCACCAATACAATTCATACTCACACATGAAATTCATCAATCGAACACAAGTATTACAAGCATCATATGCATCATTCATGCAAAACATCACTCAATTATAATACCTTTCGGAGTACAAAATCTTCAAGCTCACAAGACAAATATTCACTCTCAAGTGTAAAAGATGTACACTATAGCAGGTTAGTATTTACGCTCATATTCAATCCATACTTCCGCGTAACCATAAGCTTGGCAAGGGTCTCAAAACTCAACTTATAATCAATTCCTTACTAGGATCACAAAGGACTTGCTTTTGGATTGTAATGTTGGCTCTTTGGTAAAGGTAGGAGAATTTGGGTAAAATGACTAATTCACTAGTAGAGAATTACCTTGGAGTTGTGCTTTTCGTCACAGCTTTATTTATTCTTCATCTTCTTCTCATAAACTTTATAATTTGAATTCTCTTTCTTTTTCCAAGCATCAACATCATCTTACTTCAACGCGCAAGGGTACCAGTCTCAGGCACTACCCTTCTAAGCAGTTGAGGTACCAGTTTCAGGCACTACTCCCCTAAACAAGATTTAACCATACTTCTTTCTTTTTCATAATTCTCAACCAAGCTTTCACCTTATCATTCTTTTCAAGCTCTTATGCACCTCAACTCTCTACTAATGAATAGGGTATTCAACAAGGCTCAAGTAAAGGTTTAATAAAGCTGTTATCAAGGCTTGCCAAAGAAAATATTTTTAAAGGCTCAAACGGGCTTACAATGATATACATGTTCAGAGGTTAGATAAAATTTTGGCTAAGTGACGTAATTACACAATAATGGCCTAAGATCATGTCCTAGCAATTCCTCAATCATAAGTCTCACACAAGACACCAAGCCAAGTTCTAGAATACGGTCATACGATCGATTCTCTCAAGAATAAACAATCATGAACTAGCATGATTTAAATGGCTCAAATCCTCACATGGGTAAATAGATTCCTAAGTTCTCCTTCAAGTAAATAACCAAGATCAATTTCACACTAAATTCACATATTTATCAAGTATACATGCTTCCAATCAATAAAATTAACACATGAAACATACGAATACATCATACTAACCAAGAACCCTCATAGCAAACAATCCATACAAGTATCAATCTCTCAATCCTCATCAAATCATCAATATAAGTACATGCCACTCACACCACAAACCCATCTTGTAAAGAGAAAAAAAAGAAGGGAGATGAGATGAAACAGACAAAGACAACCTAGTGCATCCTACTCCTCCGGAGCATCATCATCATTGCTCGCACCCTTTACATCACCGTTCAACTCCAAGCGCAGTCGATCCATATCTTTATGAAGAGTATTCAAATTCCTATCAATCATGCGCCGATGGTCAAACAAACTCTCCAATCTCCTATCTATCTCCACATAGTTAGTCTGCATTGTGTTGTATTTCCCATCCAATGCGGCGTAGTTTACATTTACCATCTCCAGCTTCCTATTCATCTCTTGCTAGTTTGCATTCAATGTAGCGAACTGCTCCTGCAAATAGGCATCTGGACTAGCCCACTGCTGCTGCTGTGGCACTGCTGGGATGGGTCGTGGTGGCCTCTCATGTGGCTGTGGATCTCCCATCTCCTGATCCACAAAATCCTCTCCAAGCTGCTGCTGCTGTGGCTGAAAACGTCCCTCATCCACGATTCTCTGCAGCTCATCCATCATTCCCTCAGCATACATCTGAGCTACCGTCCTCCAGTCTCCCTTCATCAAACAGGTAATGGAGAAAGCAGTGTACCCGAGGGTGTTCATCAACATGTTCCTCTCATTCTGAATAGTAGTCAACACACCCAAGTCATAAGGGAACATGAAAGTAAAGGGCTTCGACCCCCTCTTGAAGAACCAAACTCCATCCCTCAGATGGGCGAATCCTCCCTTCACGCACGTGCTCATCACCAAATCGGGATCCTCTATGATAGGTGAGATGCCGGTGAAGTCCATATGATAGTATTCAGCTATCGATGTCAGCAATCCTCCTATGTTCACTCTTTGAAACGGAGAACACCTGAACTTGTTAAGCTGATAAATCAAATACGATCCCATATTGAACCTCACTCCATTGAGCATACACCACAGGACGTACAACTCTCCTCTCGACACACATCTTCCCTCCGATCGAGCAAATAACGTGTTACTCAACACTCGATCCATGTATCGGAGCACGGGGTTCTGAATCATTGAAGCACGGGCTCTGCTAGTCTTGTAATCCACATCCTTACTAGAGATTTCTCTCCAGAATCTGTTGGCATTAAAGTACCCATTCTCCGCTCTCGAAATCCCCCTAGGAGTCTGAAACAGAATATTCAAAATCCTCAGTTGACCATGTCCTCTACTCACCTTCAAGCTGAAATGAACATTCATACGACAGATTACTAGACCCTTTCTTCACCGTAATCGAACACAATACCTCCATAGTCACATGGAAGTAAGTAGGCTTTTTTAGCTCCATAAAATGGCGAATACAAACTTGATCAAGCATCCAGAAGATATAGTCTTGGATGTTCATAGTAATCATCGCTCCATCATCTTGATACCTCGTTCAAACAATCTTGTTCGACACGTCCATCTACTTGTCCTTGATCTCATCCCAATCATTCATCTTGATTTTGAAGTTAGAAGGCAACCGCTCTTGAAGCCTTAACTTCTTTGTCACCGCATCCTCACGAGACGGTCTATCTTGCCTCTTCATAGATTGTAGCTCGACTTCCTTTCCTTTTCCTGAAAACAATACTTTAATCCAACAACCAAGACAGGGAAACCAAACTAATGCATTCAACTCTACTCAAGACTTCAAATTTTTCAATGCATAATCAAACCAAACAAGCATGTTTCATCCTAATGATCAAACAATTCAATTCACATGCTCATTCATCCTCATTCCAAACAACAAGTCACAGTAGGATCAACGATTCAACAAACCACAAGAATGAATCTACTCAATTTCAAGCAATTCTACAACAATTCAACATGCTTCATCCAATACTACTCACATTCCTCATAACTTCACGTAATCAACATAGTTCAATTCAATTCAATTAATCAAAATCAAACCCAACAACTATTCATACGAAATTATGCAATAACACTTCAAACAATACCATGAATCCAAAGAAAACTTAGTTTAAACAACATACCCACTCATAATTGACGTTTAGAACTTCAACCCTAGGGCAATAGGGTTGAGAAAATATACCTTTTGAACCGGCCATACCTTAGAATGAACAAGTGTGAAATTCCTCCAAAAATCACAACAGACCCAAGTTTCTCAGCTAGATTGCTCCAAAAACGCGATGAATTAAGTGGAATCTGTGTGGATTATGGTTTAATATGGGCGAAATTCACTAGTTTTGGAGTTTGGAATGCAAGGGCTTCGATTCAAGATGAATTCGGGTGGAGGTGGTGTGCCAAATGCTCGAATGAAATTGAAAAATGGGGTTTAAATCACTTACCTGGGCTCCATTCGACCAGCCCAAGTGGTCGAATCATGTTAGCATGGTTGAATCTCTGGTCGAACTCCTCTACCGTACAATCAGTAATCTTGATTCGACCGCCGTTCGACCAAGTGATTTGGTCGAACTCTTCCATCATGGTCGAACTCGACTGTTCAGAACTTTCAGGTCTGCAATTCGACCTGGATTCGACCAAGCCGCTTAGCCGAACTGATCATGTCCTGGTCAAACTCCTCTGTACAATGCTCTGATTTCCTGTTCGACTTGACCCTTTGGTCGAACTCCTGGTCGAACTCACTACTGTTTGTTCGAATCGACCTGTAACAAACTCTCTGATCCTCAGTTCGACCAGGGCTCTTCGCGTTCGACTTGCATGTCTAGTCGAACTCGACCCCTGATGCTCCAAACCTAAGATTTCTCCATCCCCTATACACTTTAAGCTCAAAAACGAACATTAGGTACCAAAATAGATCAAAACTAGCTCGAGAATCAATCTTAAACTTGACATCCATGAGTAACTCCACAAATAATACTAAAAAACAACACCAAACACCATAGAACATTAGACAAATTGCAAAAAAAATTGACACACCGCAACCGGTAAAAGTTTTGATATGCCACATAAAAACAACTCCCCTAACAAACGTTAAAAAGAAAAGATTATACTCTCAATACTTCAATGAGGTAAGTACATCACACACCCCCAAAACTTAGTAGAAACTATAGTGAAACTAAGTTTGTAAAGAGATGTAATTGGCGATTAATAAGCATATCAAATATAAAAATCTCTTACTCACACGAAAGAAATAAAGCAATAAAATGGGAGAGAAAGCCCCCAACAGGCGCTCATGTTTAACATCGAAGATTCACGATGGTACCAATCTGGTACAAGGTATCCTCAAAGATGACACAAGCATCATCCGACGACTTGTAATGCTTCAATTGATGCCCATTCGCCGCAATAATGTCTCCATCTTTGTCAATAAGCTCAAAACTCCCCCTCCACAGGCTCGATGGATAATGAACGACCCCGTTCACTTTGATTTCAATTTTCCTGCGAAAAGCTTCAAACGAGAGTTAAAAAGAAATACCTCATCACCTTTCTCGAACTCCTTGTAAGAGATCTTTGAATCATGCCATTTCTTCGTTCTCTCCTTGTAGATCTCCGAGTTCTTGTAAGCTCGATTTCTGAACTCATCCAATTGATTAATTTGCATCAACCTCAATTCTTTGTGATCCTTCTTAGACAAGTTCAAACTCCTCAAAGCCCAAAAAGCTTTATGTTGAACCTCTACGGGTAAGTGGCATGGCTTCCCATAGACTATTTGATACAATGACATATCCACCATTGTCTTGTAAGCAGTCCGGAACAAATGGATCATACCATATAAAAGTCTCAACATCCCTCTTAAATTTTGCAAGTTGATATCAGTTGAGATCTCTCGGAATTTCTTCTACGGCAATGTAATTCACATAATCCGCATACCAAGGATCCATTCCTTGTGCAGCCACCACACATGCCCTTTCAACTCCTTTAACAAATACTGCCATAATCTTCTCATCAGAAAACATCTCTTCTATGTAATCGAAAGAATCATCACAATGCTCCCTTGTCTCCAACCTTGATAGGTGATCCGCCAAAACATTCTCGGTACCCTTCTTATCTCGGATCTCCATATCAAATTCCTGCAGAAGAAGAATCCATCTAATAATTCTTGGCTTTGTTTCCTTCTTCTCCATCAAGTACCGGATCGCAGAATGATCTGTATACACTATTATCTTCATGCCAACCAAATACGGTCGAAACTTGTTGAATGCATACACCACAACTAAAAACTCCTTTTCACTCACAGTGTAGTTCTTTTATGCAACATCAAAAGTTTTACTCGCATAGTAATGGCGCAGAACTTCTTCTCCAACAACTGCCCAAGCAACACACCAAGTGCTAAATCACTTACATCACACATGAGTACAAACAGTTGAGTCCAATCCGGTGTGATCAAGATAGGTGCAGTAATAAGCGCCTCCTTCAAAACTTGAAAAGCTGTTAGACACTCTTTACTAAAAACAAAACGAACATCCTTTTCAAGCAAATGAGATAAGGGCTTGGAGTATTATGAGAAGTCTTTGATGAATCTTCTATAAACACAGACGTGTTCAAGGAAGGACCGCACTCCCCTTTCATTGGTAGGTAGTGGAAGCTTCTCAATTGCCACCACCTTTGCTCTATCCACTTGCAATCCCTTGACTGAAATATGATGGCCAAGAACAACCCCATCTCTTACCATGAAGTGGCACTTCTCCCAATTCAAGACAAGATTAGTTTCTTGGCATCTCTTCAAAACAGTAGCAAGGTTAGATAAACAAATATCAAAAGAGGAACCAAATATAGAAAAATCATCCATAAACACCTCCATGATCTTTCTATCAATCCATCAAATATGGTCATCATGCAACACTGAAATGTAGCAGACACATTACACAATCCAAAAGGCATCTTCCTAAAAGCAAAAGTTCCATAAGGGCAAGTAAAAGTAGTCTTTTCCTGGTCCTCGGGTACAATCATGATCTGATTATACCCCGAGTACCCATCAAAGAAACAATAATACTCGTGCCCTGCAAGACGATCAAGCATTTGATCCATGAAAGGAAGGGGAAAATGGTCTTTGCATGTATTTTCATTCACTTTCCTGTAATCCGTACACACACGCCATCCCGTAGGAATCCTAGTGGCTAAAGTCTCACCATCTTCGACTTTTACTATAGTCATGCCCCCCTTCTTAGCAACAACATGCAGTGGACTCACATGGGACTATCACTAATATGATAAATTATTCCTGCATCTAGCCACATTAGGATTTGCTTCCTAATCACTTCTCGAATAGCGGGATTCACCCTCCACTGATTCTGAATGCTACTATTGGGCTCATCTAACAATCTTATTCTATGCATGCAATAGGAAGGGCTAATACCCTTTAAATCATCAAGAGACCAACCAATCGCAGTTTTATACTTCCCAAGTACATTTAATAATTCTTCAAGTTAACCATCATCAAGGGAAGAAGATACAATTACCGGATATTTTTCATTGTCACCTAGGTAGGCATACTTCAAGTGTTCCGGTAGCAGTTTCAACTCCTCTTTCTTCTCTTCTTGAGGTGCACTCTCACGATCTAATGGCAAGTACTTCCTAGTCACTTGACCTCTTCAATTTTGGTCCTTGTCGACTCATACCTATCATCACCCAAAGCAAGTAAGTTTTCAAGAAATTCAATATATACCTCATTGGAGAGTTCATCAAGCTCTGTAGTGGGAAAAGTAAGAGACTCCGCTAAACATGTCTTTCTAGGATCCTTCGACAGAATCAAAGACATGTCTTCATTCACAATCTCCTCCACTATATCAACACTGTGACATTGCATCTCCATTGGTATCTTCATTGCTTTATCAAGGTTGAATATGACCTCTTCTTTATCCATCCTTAGCCTCAAAACTCACCCTTCTGTACATCGATCATGGCTCCCGCAGTGGCAATGAAAGGTCTCCCTAAGATAAGAGGGACATTATCCTTATCATCCTCCATCTCTAGCACCAGAAAATCCACAGGAAAGACCAACTTCTCTACTTTGACAAGCACGTCTTCGATCACTCCCTTCGAAAAAGTCATTGACCTATCCGCTAGTTGTAGAGCAACTATCGTGGGAGTCAAATCCCCTAAACCAAGCCTTTTAAAGGTAGACAACGTCATCAAATTGATGCTTGACCCTAGATCACACAAGGCTCGTCGTGCCGGCCCCTTCCCAATTTCATATAAGATTGTGAAGCTTCCCGGATCCTTAAGCTTAGCTGGCAGCTTCCTCTGAATGATTGAGCTGCAATTTTCAGGCAAATTCACCATCTTAATTCCGTTCAAGCTTCTCTTCTTCAAAAGAATATCCTTCAGAAAGCGGGCATAATACGGCATCTCCAATATGGCTTCGGAAAAATGAATGTTCAAGCTTATCTTGTTTATGATTTCTGAAAACTTCTTGAACTTTTCTTCCAATTCCTTCTTCACAAGCTTGAGAGAGAAGGGCAGAGGTATCTTTGTTTTGGGAACCCCTCATTCATCACGTTCAGCTTTCTCCGCTTTATCCTTTTCAGCTCTCAATCTTTTAGCTCTTTCCCACTTCTTCTCTGCTATAACCTCAATATTCTGCTCTTTGGAAGACACTGGATTAGTTTCAACATTATGCGGAGCATTCAACGTAGAAAATGGCACAGAACATGTAAGTTCGACCTGAGTTCAACTTGGGTAGGTGGTCGAACTCAGTGAGTAATGGTCGAACTGAACATCTGAAAGTTTGTTCTCCCTCGTACAGTCAGATTCGACCACGGTTCGACCAACAAGTTTGGTCAAACTATGTGATCGTGGTCGAATAGGGCATCAGATAGGACAGAGTGCTCTGTACAATCGAGTTCGACCTCAGTTCGACTAGGGTTTCTGATCGAACTCCTTAGATTTTGGTCGAACTGACCTTCTGACTCCTCCAGTCGTTGCCCAGGTGTGCCAAATTCGACCTCCCCAATTGAGTTTGACCTGGCTGTCTGGTTGAATTGGGGTCAAATCGAGCTCCTGACGCTTCTGACTTCAATTCCAGCTTCATTGGTCCCTCATGTTGTGTTCCAGACCTCTGTGCAATGGCGTGACAAGACTTTGGATTTTCAATACTTTGAGATAGAAGCTTCCCTTTCTCTATAGTTTGAGTCAATTTGTTCACATTTCCTGCCATCTCTCTCATTAACAATGTAAGGTCCTTCACTTGGGTAGACAAATCCTTATAATGTTCATCAATCTTTTTCTCTAACTTGGCTTCAAGACGATCTACTCTTGCATCATTCCTTGCCATTTACCTATTCATAGTATTATCAAAATCTAGCTTCCCTTCTTCCACTTTAGCTCCCGAATCAACACCGATAGGAGGCTGTAACGCATTGTTCGGATTACTCCATTAAAACTCCGGCCTCCTTGGTTGTTGATAACCACCCAGAGGACCACGATTGTTGTAGTTCCCTTGGTAGTTACAGTTTCCTTGATTCGGGTACCTAGTTTCTTGAATACTCTGTCCCATGGCGTAATTTGCCTCTTCGATCTCCTCTTGGCTAGCTCCTTCATAGCCAACATCTTGTTGCATTATTGGTACTCTCTGAGATAAATCTATGATCTGCTTTTGTTGAGACTCTAGTATCTTGCTAATATTAGTCAAGCTAGAGACGATCTCATCATCTCTTCCCGACTTCACCATAGTATGCTTCACATGTGCTACCTTACCAAGGACATAAGTGCCTCTAACTCGATCAGTCGGCCAATCTCTAGAATTCATCGATATATCTTCAAAAAGCTTCTCGGCCTCATTGGGTGACTTCGTAAGCAATGCTCCATTAGAAGAAGCATCAAGTAAAACACGAGAATCGCAGTCCAACCCATTGTAGAAAATACTGATATATTGGGCTTTAGATAGCCCATGTTGAGGACACTTTCGTAACATGTCCTTGAACCTGTCCCAAGCTTCATGAAATTTCTCATTCCCATGGATAGAAAATTGATTGATTTCCTGCTTCATTTTGAACACCTTTGAAGGTGGCATGTCCAAGAATTTTGCTTTCAACTTCTCACATGTATCACATTCAACAGCATCCAGATTATCGTACCAATCTCTCTATCTTTTTCATTCAGCGAGAACTTAAACAGTATGATCTTCCTCGCATCCTCATGAGCTCCTGCATCTTTTTGTGTGCTTACATAACCAAGGAATTTATTTAGATGTTGTTGAGGATCTTCAAATGTTCCCCAGAGAAGGGACTCCTTTCTATCATGGTGATAAGAGCAGGATGTAAATCAAAATCAGCTCCAGTTCCCCTTGCTCCTAACAACCCAGCATTGCCTGTTCCGTTGTTCTTAAAAACTTCCCAGATGGCAATTATATTCGGGTCCGCTGCCATGTTGATTTCTTTTACATCCAAATTAACTTCGATTGCAGATTCAATCATTTGCGGATTCAGCACGACAACTTCAACTCCTAAATCAAGAGCTTTAGTTGGTTCTACTTTCTTGTTCTTATTTCCTCGACGATGCTCTGATCTCCGGATTATATGGCTCTAATTCACCCTTCTTAGATCTTGTGAGCATACACTTAAGAAAAATAAGTATTAAAAATCAAACAAGAAGAATAATCTCAATTAAATTAAATATAATCAATAGATATTTAATGTCGTCCCCAGCAACGGCGCCAGAAACTTGAAGAACATTTTCTCAACACACAAAATTAATCCTCAAGTATAAGGATATCAATTGTAGTTTCGAAAGGTGGCCAAGTAATTATCGAATCCAAGGGAAGGATTAGTATCACTTCAATTATATTTTATTTAACTAAGATTATGTTGGCAAATTGATTGGGTTTGTTTATTAAACTAAATAACATAAATTAAAATAGAAAAGTAATTGAACAAGCAATAAAGAAACTTCAGTGGTGATCAAGTAATTAATAGAGTAGTTCGTCAGGTAATCCTGTTTTACTTGTTAATTTTCTTTCCATGCGTTGTTGTCCGACTCTGCCTTGTAGTTTATGGACGCATCACTAAACCATGTAGCATACTTTATAGACACAAGTAAGCAAGCGTATGACACGTGTGACTATCCTCGGAGCAAGATATATATTTTACCCCCTTTCAAGGTACTATCATAATCAATTATTTTCCGTGCACTTAGTACTCTAACCCGATTTGATCTCCCTTCTTAGGTACTATAAGTTATACTCTTTATCCTACTTATTAACCTGAATATGATTCAATTAACAAGTATCTATATAAAACAGTTCTAATAAGACTTCAGAATCCATTCACTTAGAATTATAATATGCAATCCTACTCAGCGGAGAACGCACTCAATCGATAACCAATAGATGTATTCGGACTCTACATAATAGTTAAAGATGCACAAAAGCACCGTGAGTATGAATTAAAAAAGCACAATCTTATATAGAATAAACCATAGTTAAAGATGCACAAAAGCACCGTGAGTATGAATTAAAAAAGCACAATCTTATATAGAATAAACCACAAGTAGTGTTGTACGTAGTTTACACATGGAAATTCAAATAACTCATAAAAAAATTTTCATAACCCTAGAACTACCAGAGCGGTTCTAGCCCATGATTGATCTAGGAACAAACATGGTTAGTTGGTATGATCTTACTTGACTCGCCAGACGAACCTCTCCTCACGACTCCTTCGGATGATGGTAGATCTTCGTGAGGATGGATGATGAATGCTTGATATCTATTCTTTTGCGAAAGCTCTTCTTTTATACTTGTAAACTCTCCTTACGGATGTGCTTCTTGAGCAAACACACGTATTTAAGATGTAAAAATACGAATTTGGTAAGTTTTTGGACGTCAATTCGATTAAACAAGTTGGTCGAACTCATCCATGCTGGTCGAATCCCTGGTCGACCTCCTCTATAACTTGGTTCTGATCCAGGATTCGACCAGAATGTTGGTCGAACTGGATATTTTCTAGTTGAACAGGTACTGTTTCTATTTAAGCTTCGAGTTCGACCTCGGATTTGACCAAGTGATTTGGTCGAACTCGACTGTCATGGCCGAACTCGACTTGTTTTAGCTCAGTTCGACCAGAGGTGCTGGTCGAACTCATTTCTTCTTGGTCGAACTCACCCTCTGAGTGGTCGAATCCATCTTTGTTTCTTCCTCTTTCCGAATTCGATCACTTCCAACTCGTTTTCCATCGAAAATCAGCTCAAATAGCCTTATACACTCCCGATTCATGACTTTCCACCAAGTATAGCAATTCATATTGAAATTCCATCATTAATTTCACCTTAAGTACACGAATCTGGGCTTGAAACTAGTGAATTTACACACTCATCAATCACCGAGTTCTTAAAAGCTTGACTTCTAAACTCATCCAATTGATTGATATGAGTCAACCTCAAATCCTTAGCCTCCTTTATAGATAAATTCAAGCTCCTTACTGCCCAAAAAGACTTACGCTGAATCTCTATGGGTAAGTGGCACGGTTTCCCATAGACGATTTGATAAGGTGACATTCCTAGCACAGTCTTGTATGTAGTACGGAACCCCCATAGCACATCATCGAGCTTCATAGCCCAATCCTTCCTATTGGTTCCAACCACCTTCTCCTGCATTTTCTTCACTTGAAGGTTAGAGACTTCCGCTTGCACATTCGCTTGAGGGTGATAGGGTGTAGTAACTCTATTCTTAACACTGATTAGCCATTTTGTAGTGGGGATGACCAATTAAAATAATTTATCGAACCACAGGGAGGTAGGTACTAGTGCTTAAGCGATCTCATGTTTCTTGTAATTTTATAGAGACGAATCATCAAAGGGGTTGGTGATCAAACAAGTAAATAAAATCAATAAAGCAATCAAGCATGCAATGATCAACAATCAAGATAGATAGATGAAGAGTGGTTTTCTAAATTAAGCAAAAGTGAGATTAACAACAATTAAGAAGTGGAAATCCTAGGATAAATGCATCGAATTCATATGACTCATGGATTGAAGACTAAGGGCCAACACTAAGATCACCTAAACTCTCTCTCAAGATGGATAGGATATGGTTCTAAACATAGCTCAATGAGTTGGTTCTCACTCAAACAATTCCAACTAGGTACTAAGTTTGAAATGAGAGTCCCTTCACATGATTAATCAACCTCTCGATCAAACCAATCATATGTTCTATCAAAGGGTTCTAAACTCTAAATGATCCTCAATCTCTTTACAATTTATAATGCACATGAAGTGTTTGATGAAATTATTCACTCAATTATCCTAAGCACATAATTGATTTCTTAATCTAATCACATTTTAGAACAACTAAACACACGAATCATCAATACAAATCAAGCAATTAATAATCAATGATAGAAAACCAGAGATCCAATCAACATATGAATTCAAATACACAAATTCCAAAATTATCCAACAACTCTCATGTTGCTAATCTCACAAGGGAGATTAGCCTACCATATTCAAAAAGAAATTAACATAGACAATTAAATCCTTATAAATCATGATAAAACTATGAGGTTTAATACAAAGATTGAATGGAAACTCCCTTGATCTACATTCAATGGTGATCTCCTTCCCTTCTTTGCACTTTCCTCTCTTCCTGGATCCTTTTCCTTCACTTGGATGTAGAAATTGATGGTGGAATGATGGTAGATCCAAAAGGATGAAGAATGGATGAAGATGATGGTGTGGAATGAAAGAAATGGTGTGTGAGGTGTGTGAAACAGGGAAACCCTCAGCCAATTCTGCTCAAATGTTGAATTATTGAGTATTTATACCCCTTGGGAAGCTTCTAGAAGGTTCTGGAATTTTTAGCAGCTTTTTACACAACACGAGTCGTGCTCTGCAACACGGCCACAAGGTGGCCGTGTTGGGTGAATTGATGTCGCTGCATGACCAAGACTTATAGGGTCGTGTTACGCAACACGGCTCGTGTGCTGCAACACTGCTCGTGTGCTGTAACACGGGTACAGGGTGGTCGTGTTGGATGAATTGATGACGGCACACAGCCACTTATAAGACCGTGTTCTGTACACGCCCGCGTTGGTGCATGTCCCTGTTTCCTTCACTGTTTTAGCTCGTTCTCCCTCATTTCAACTCCGAATTGAAAATCATAGGTTTAAGCTCATTCACACACATTTCAATAAAAATACAAAACATAACCAAATAACACCTAAATACGGATAAAATAATACTAAAACGGATATAAAAAAGCACTAAAATCTAGGTGAAAATATCACTCATCACACCCCAAACTTAAAGTGTTGTGTGTCCCTGAACAACGAAAATGATAAACCAAGGGGTGAGATTTTCACCTAGGAAAAGACTAAATGAACATAAGTAATAACACATCGATAGCAAAAAGAATTACAATTTATGCTAAGTCATCCTACAACATTAAACTTATAACATGCAAAAAATATTAACAAGTTCAATCACAAGATAATAAAGTGTAATATAGTCCCTTTTTGGTCCAAGCCTCACATCAGATAGCAATTTCACTCAACACTCTATAATTTAGGGTAAATCATCACTCATTAACCGATTGGCTTGACCCGCTTTTTCCTACGTCTTCCTTATCATGTCTAGCATCCATAAAAACTGAAAATCATAGGTTTAAGTTCATTCACATACATTTCAATAAAAATACAAAACACAACCAAATAACACCTAAATACGGATAAAATAATACGAAAATTGATATAAAAAGGCACTAAAATCTAGGTAAAAATATCACTCATCAAACACCATAATCCTTGAGAACTCTTTCAATGAGCTTGTTGATGAAGTGTGAACCTCCATCACTTATTAGTGCTCTAGGCACTCCATAGCGGGCAAAAATATATTTTTTCAAGAACGATAAAACAGTCTTTACATCATTCATGCACTTTGGAATCGCCTCCACCCACTTAAAAACATAATCAACAACAAGAAGGATGCACATGAATCCATTAGATGGAGGGAACGGCCCCATAAAATCAATTCTCCATACATCGAAGATCTCCACAACAATGTTTGGTTGAAGTGGCATCTGATCTCTTTTACTTATATTTCCCATCATTTGACATCTATTACATGTTGCCACATAGGATTCACAATCTCTAAACGAGGAAGACCAATATAAAGTGGATTGTAATACCTTGGCCGCAGTCTTTTAGGCTCCGAAATGCCCCCCGTTAGGTTGTGCATGGCAAAAATCAAGAACGCTCTCCATCTCCATCTCCATCTCGGGCACAAACCTACGGATGATAGAATCCGTACATATTTTGTAGACAAACGGATCATACCATATGAAAGTCTAAACATCTCTCTTGAATTTAGCAATTTGGTACCTATTGAGATCTTTCAAAATTTCTCATACGGCAATGTAATTGACATAATCCGCATACCATGGATCTATTCCTTGCACGGACACTACAAAATCTCTCTCCACTCCTTCAACAAACACTGCCATAATCTTTTCATCTGGGCATCTCTTCAATGTATTCAAAAGAGTCGTCACAATGTTCCCTTGTCTCTAACCTTGATAGGTGATCCGCCAAAATATTTTTCGTTCCTTTCTTGTCTCGGATCTCTATATCAAACTCTTATAGAAGAAGGATCCATCGAATAATCTTGGGCTTCGCTTCCTTCTTCTCCATCAAGTAGAATGATCCGTGTACTCTATAGTCTTCATGCCAACCAAATACTGTCGAAACTTGTTGAATGCATACACAACAACTAAAAATTCCTTTTCAGTGACACTGTAGTTCTTTTTGTGCTACATCAAAAGTTTTGCTCATATAGTAGATGGCGTAGAACTTCTTTTCCTTCAGCTACCCGAGCACCACTCCAAGTGCTAGATCACTAGCATCACACATAAGTACAAATGGCTGAGTCCAATCCGGTGTGATCAAGATAGGTACGATAATAAGTGCCTCTTTCAAAACCTAAAAAGTTGTTTGACATTCTTCATTGAAAACAAAAGGAACATCCTTTTCAAGTAAATGAGATAAGGGCTTGGAGTATTTTGAGAAGTTTTTGACAAATCTCCTATAAAATCCGGCGTGTCCAAATAAGGACCGCACTCCTCTCTCATTCGTAGGTGGTGGAAGTTTCTCAAAGGCCACCACCTTTTCTCGATCAACCTACAATCCCTTAGCAGAAATATGATGCCCAAGAACAATCTCATCTCTCACCATGAAGTGAGACTTCTCCCAATTCAAGACAAGATTAGTTTCTTGACATCTCTTCAAAACAGTAGATAGGTTAGACAAACAAATATCCAAGGAGGAACCTAAAATAGAAAAATCATCCATAAACACCTCCATGATCTTTTCTATCAAACCATCAAATATGGCCATCATGCAATGCTGAAATGTAGCAGGTGCATTACATAACCCAAAAGGCATTTTCCTAAAAGCAAAGGTTCCATATGGGCATGTAAAAGTCATCTTTTCTTGATCCTCGGGCGCAATCATGATTAGATCATAACCCGAGTACCTGTCCAAGAAGTAATAAAACTTATACCCTGCTAGACGGTCAAACATTTGATCCATGAATGGAAGAGGGAAGTGGTCTTTGTTGGCGTTCGATAATTTGGTTAATGTGAACCTTTAGAGTTCCATACATTTCTAATTTAGCGGAAGCAAGAAATCAAAGAAACGTATTACCTTTCACTAGGGTATGTTGAAGAAGATGGATTCTCGCTGGCAGTCTGCGCAGCCTCACCATTTTGGGCATAACTCTCTGATCTGATCTCTAATTTGAGTGATCTACACTCCAAAACGATCCACTCTTCAGTGGCATTCCGTCAGTATATCGCACAAACAGTTCTGATTTCTATATGATTTTAGAAAAATTGTGCAAGTTAACAGACAGCAGCAGCAAACAACCTTTCGGTCTTCTGTTGTATTCCCAAGTCCAATCTCGACGTCGTGTGGGCTACAATCTTCGAGATCTTCTCAATTTGATGTTCCCTCACCCTCCTCACAGTGTTAGGCATGATGAATTAGTTATATTAGGGTTTTTGGACAGCTGAGATGTCTTATATATGGGCTACAGCAGGGACTAGGAGAAGAAATTAAAGTTTGGCCTCCATTGGGCTTAAGTATCCAAGCTTCGCCCAAAGCTTATAATTAAGTCCAATAAAAATAATATATACCACTAAAATATTATTACTGCACTACCGTTCTAATCCCATAATTATGTTATAGGCTCCTTCTTATTATGAGCCCGTTAGTCTTTCCAAGTTTAAGATATACAATGTCCATTAATTAATTAAGTTACTGACAACTCCATTAATTAATATCTCATCTGAGAGTAGTACCACTCAACCTCATTATCATGCCAAAATAAATCCACCTGCAGGGTTTACATGATAATCTTTATGAGCTCCTCAAGGGGACATGATCAACCTATGTCGGACACAGATTCCTTCTACAATCAACAACACACCATAGAGACAGGATTATTTCCCAACTCACCGAGTTTGTGATTTAATACATGTAAATCTCACCTATTGATGAATCAAAGAAATACATACTACCTTATGTGTTGAGGTTATTGTACAGGGATTAAGAGCACGAACATCTATAATAACTGAGTTCAAGTTCTCCTATATAGTCAGTATAAGTCGAACGATCTCAAGCGGTCCCGCTCAATACACACAAGTGCACTAATGTGATTCTATAGTCAAGACAAACTAATACCAAATCACACTACAACCATCTCGATAGAGAGTCCCCGTCTATCTCGACTGTGAGCATCTGTTTATACTTTATAAGGAAACCGATAATATGATCTTTCACGTGTTGTCGCACAACATATTATCTATAGTATAAAGTAAGTGGACTATTGCATTGTACATATAAATAAATTATAAGACGCAATCATTTGATCATATGATTTTAATTTCAAATAAATTGTTATAACATTGTTCATACAAAAAACTAGACTTTTAGTATACAATCCAACAATCTCCCACTTATACTAAAAGACTATGTTGTCATGTCTTCTGCCACACATCTGATTCCCACTCCCACTACACGACCATCAAAGCTCTCGCCTTAAGGTCTTTGTAAATGGATTTACTAGGTTATCATCCGATGCAATCTAGGTGACAACAACCTTCCCCTCATCATACGATTTCTCGTAACAGGTGGTACTCGCGCTCTATATGTTTAATTACCTTATGGGCTCGTGATTCCTTCAAGTTTACAACTGCACCATTATTTTCACAATAAATTGTGATAACCTTGGGCAAACTTAGAAACACTTCGAAGTCCATCATGAAGTTTCTAGAGTCATATAAATACTTAAGCTGCCTCAAAGGCTCCATTTTGTCATCTTTCCATGGTGGAGTCCGAAATATATTTCTATATAACACTCCTCCATCTTATGACTCTACTTCCTATAATTAAACACATAACCTTTGAGGTGGATTTACTGTCGTCTCTATCTAATTTGAAAAGACTGAATCTATATAACCCATAAGAAGTAATGAATCTATTTGGTGAGTCCACATATAATTTCTGGTTCTTTTCCAGTACATAAGTATATGTCTTACCACAGTTCATCATTCTTGTTTCGGGTTACCTTGAAACTCACTAACCATGCCTACGGCAAAACAGATATCCTATCTCGTGCATAGCATTTCTTAGATTAAGCTCGCATTCCTTAGATTAAGCTCCCTTATTCGCCGAATAATAAAGAACTGCTTCCATCTCCTTTATCCTCTTTTGTGTCCTAAGACACAATTTCTTAGATAAAGTCACATGCTAAAACAAGTAGGAATTGTATCATTTTATGAAACTTGAGACAAGCATAACTTCCTTTCTTGTTATCCGTATTACCGTGATTAAAAGGATATATTTTGCTTCTCTTAAGTCCTTAATTTCATACTACTTTATCAACCATACCAATATGTCCGATAATACTCTTTCATTGAATACAAGAAATACCACCACGTTTCCGTCACTCTTTTTAATTCACAAGACACATCTCCACATTGAATAAATCCATATGCCTGGATTTCCTCATCAACTCGGATGTTTCATAATCTTGAAGCTTGCTTTAGTCCATCGATGGACACTTTTAAGCTTACAATCAAAATGCTCTTAGCCCTTTGCAATGAATCACTCTGGTTGCTTCACATAGACGTTTTCTTCAGGACTTCCAATCAGGAAAGGTGTCTTGACATCTATTTGTTGTGCCTCATATTCAATATGAACAACAACAAATAAAAGAGTCCGGATGACTTAGGCATATCTACCAGCGAACAAGTTCCCTCATAATCGAATCCTTTCTTTCTGAGTATACCATTTCGCAACAAGCTTTGCTTCCAAGGTTTTCACCTTACTGTATGATCCTCTATTATTTTTTTTAATGACCACTTCCAATGGCTTTTACACCATTTAGTGATCCTACAAGCTCTCAAATTTGATTTAAAATCCATAGATTCTATTTCTTTATTCATTGCAACTTTGCTAAAATTCTGCATTTCTATCTTGTAGTTTTTCGTCGTATCCGTGGGTAAATTTCATGTTTACTAGGGACCAAGTCTCACGACTCTGCCAAAACATATATCTATCAGGTTGCAAAACAACCCGTCCACTACGACAAGGCACTACATGCAATTGTGTATCAGATGTGACACCCGATGTAGTTTACCTTTTGGTATATTCTCTTGTACACTTGGCACTATACTGTGTTTTCCCTCTCACTTCCTTTAGAACAACTTATACATAGGTTTGTGATTTTTTACATAGTCCTTTTCTAAAAATCTAGTGTTTGTGTTAACAATCACCCTTCGATCTTTTGGACTAACAAATAAACCACCCTTCATTTTTCTAGGGTTACCCAAAATGAATTTAATATCTCATCATCTATCTAACCATTACCATAAGAGCCTTATTCCTTCTTCCGTCATACCATTCTGCTGGGGTTTGCCCGGTGTAGACAACTTGAGATTTTAATCTCATCATCTGATAAATTGCTCTTAAACTATCCTAAGAGGTACTCGCCACCGTGATTAAATCGTAATGACCACCTCTCGTCAGGATAGTCTTAGGACTGCTTAAATCAGAATGAACTACTTCCAACATATTATTGTCTCTACACCCCTTTGCCTTAAAAGGCCTTAATCATTTTACTTCCAAGAAAGATTCGCAAGTTAGATAGTTTCCACTTCAGATAAACCCAACGGTCCATCGGCTATCAACCTTTGAATCCTACTCAAGTAAAATTGATCTAGTCTTAGATACCAAAAGTATGTTTAATTCATCTCCGAAGGTTCCTTTCTCTTATTTAGATTGGAAGATGTGTTATTAATTATTATTTGTTGCATCTGTGGGTTAAATATGATTTAAGAGTGTACAAATTGTCACCAACTTACCATTACAAATTATAACTCTATCTTTCATTATAATGACCATGTCATTTAAATGAAATGGAGTATCCATCTGTAAATGCATAGAAAACGAAATGAAAATCTTTCTATGAAAACGTACGTAAAGACAATTTCTCAAAATCAAACTTTAATTCATATAGTAAGATAAGTAAACAACTCTCACTTCAACAAACACTACTTTCATAGCTTACCCATGTACTCAATAATCTCATCATCACTTAGTTGCAGGCTTTTAGTGATTCTGGTATCTACACACAATGTGTCAGTAGATGCTATCACTAATCATGCTTCAACAACTAGTGAATGAGATACTAACCTTGTTCACATCTTGACGAAAATTAATTTTCTTTCCCACATGTTTTGTCAGAAGTTCCCCACCATATACAACCTCTAGTATTTAAGGTAGAAATTTTTCAAAACGTCTAGGCAAATTATGAAGAATAAATTGACCTAGGTTTCCCTTTCAATTTCTATCCATGTCTTTCAATTCATTCATCAAGTCAACCATGACCTCCTATCTTGTAACCTCACTCAAGTATCCAAAGAATCGCATGAGACTATCATATTTCTATGAACCTCTCACCTCTCCACTAGAGACTTTAATTAATAGGTATCACAGAACATCCTTATTGAGAACACATTTTTCTTTTCCTAAACAGTAAAATTTAAAACTAAGATTCTTTTCTAATCATCTAATTTTGGACAAGTAAATATGTTTCTTTTAGTAAACAATAAGCGAGATAAAACCATTTTAAAAATTCAGAGAATCATAAATTAATACACCGATTAAATCTTCGAATTTATCCATTTATATTGATTCCTTCAAAATAATATAAAAAATAAAATTTACTGACATCTCAAGCACCGTGAGTCTGCATGCCACGATAGTGTGGACGTATACAAACTCGAACATTTACAAGAGAAGGTTTTACCCATTAATTTCATTTGTCAACCTAACCTCATGACAAAATAATTAATAGTCGGTTCCTCTTTAGTCATGAAAATAAAAGCAGTGACTCCGAGGGGGAGGATGCTTATTATTTGCATCTAAGTGTACACCATTATTTGACCCCAAGTCCATTGCACAAGCTTATGTGCCTTACAGATGAAGAAGTACACATGCGCTCGAATAATTTCCTACAGTCATCAATTATAACTTTGTACTAGTGAACCGCATATAAATTCATCCGATGGGGAGGAAGGCACTATAGCCAATGCGTAAGTTCATGTGCATCACATTACAAACATAATTAATTAATGAAGTCTGTACCAGTGATCAGTAAATAAACTCATCCGATGGGGAGGAAGGCTCTAATGCCAACGCGCAAGTTCATTCACATCACTTACAAACCAATAATGGAGGCCGCGGGAATTATTTACCAATCTCTTCTCCCACTTAGTTATTTAACACCGAGAGTTTTTACATGCACACAATATTCATAATAATATATACAATCTAGCATTCTCCTATTGCAACACATAATGCAGTAAATCACAAAAAATCATGCATAGCATATATAACAATAATCAATTATTTAAATCAATTATGAACATTTATATGTCAGCGAATTTGATTGTTTGCCACCAAGCACGAATACGGGCAACGACCTCCAGATTATCAAAATTTTGAAAATCTCCAGATTATCAAAATTTTGAAAATATCGATATCAACCATCGATATCGTTGAGATTATCGAAATCATCGATATCGACCAGATTATCAAATTTTCGAAAAATTTTCAAATTATCAAATTTTCGAAACTATCGATATCGACCGTCGATATCGTCCAGATTATCCAAATAATCAATATCGACCAGATTATCAAATTTTCAAAAATTTATAGATTATCAAATTTTTTAAATTTCCAGATTATCAAATTTTTGAAATTTCTAAATTATCAAAATTTTGAAAATATCCAGATTATCAAATGTTAGAAATTTCTAGATTATCAAATTTTCAAAAATTTCAGATTAACAAATTTTCGAAAATATCAAGATTATCAAATTTTCAAAAATTTCCAGATTATCAAAATTTTTATTTTTCCGGATTATCAAACTTCCAAAATTTCCAGATTATCAAATTTTCGAAATTTCCAGATTATCAAATTTTAAAAAATTCTAGATAATCAAATTTTTGAAAACTCCAAATTATCAAATTTTCAAAAATATCCAGATAATCAAATTTTCAAAAATTTCCAAATTATCAAAATTTTGAAAATATCCAAATTATCAAATTTTCAAAAATTTCCAGATTATCAATTTTCGAAACTTCCAGATTATCAAAATTTCGAAAATATCCAGATTATCAACTTTTCGAAAATATCCAGATTATCAAATTTTTGAATTTTCCAAATTATCAAATTTTCGAAAATATTTAGATTATCAAATTTTCAAAAATTTTCAGATTATCAAAATTTTAAAATTTCCAGATTACCAAATTTTCAAAAATTTCCAGATTATCAAAATTTTAAAATTTTCAGATTATCAAATTTTCAAAAAGTGCCGTCAAACGTATAGAGTATTCAACAAGAAACAATAATTTCTAAACCCAGTCTAGGTTTAACAGAGGTATATGGTATCTGAATAGGGTATACTAGTATAACATGTATACTTAATCCCTTTCACCTTTTGACATAAACTCTAGCCTAACGTTTCACGCTTCACCACAAAACCGAAGCTCTGATACCAATTATTGGCGTTCGATCATTTGGTTAACGTGAACCGTTAGGGTTCCATACATTTCTAATTCAGCGAAAGGAAGAAATCAAAGAAACGTATTACCTTTCACCAGGGTATATTGAAGAAGATGGATTCTCGCTGGTAGTCTGCGCAGCCTCACTGTTTTAGGCATAACACTCCGATTTGAGTGATCTACACGTCAAAATGATCCTCTCTTCAGTGGTGTTACGTCAGTATATCACACGAACAGTTTGAGTTCTGTACGATTTTAGAAAAATCATGCAAGTTGACGGACAGCAGCAGCAACCAACCTTCCGATCTTCGGCTGTATTCCCAAGTCCAATCTCGACATTTTGTGGGCGAAGATCTTCGAGATCTGCTGTTCCCTTACCCTCCTCACAGTGTTAGGTGTGATTAATCTGTTAGATTATGGTTTCTGGACAGCTGAGATGACTTATATATGGGCTACAGCAGGAACCAGGAGGAGAAATTAGAGTTGGGCTTCCATTGGGCTTAAGTATCCAAGCTTAGCCCAAAGCTTATACTTAAGTCCAATAATAATAATATATACCACTAAAATATTATTATTGTACTACCGTTCCAATTCCATAATTACGTTATGGGCTTCTTCTTATTATGAGCCCGTTAGTCTCCCCATGTTTAAGATATACAATGCCCATTAATTAATTAAGTTACTGACAACTCCATTAATTAATATCTCATCCGAGAGTAGTACCACTCAAGGGGATATCATAAACCTATGTCGGACACGGATTCCTTCTACATTCAACAGCACACCATAGAGAACATTATTTTCCAACTCACCAAGTTTGTTGATTTAATACATGTAAATCTCACCCATTGATGAATCAAAGAAATACATATTGTCTTACGTGTCGAGGTTATTGTACAGAGATTAAGAGCACGAACATCCATTATAACTGAGATCAAGTTCTCCTATGTAGTCAATATAAGTCGAACGATCTTAAGCGGTCCCGCTCAATACACAAAAGTGCACTAATGTGATTCTATAGTCAAGACAAACTAATACCAAATCACACTACAACCATCCCGATAGAGAGTCCCCGACTATCTCGGCTGTGAGCATCTGTTTATACTTTATAAGGAAACGGATAATATGATCTTCCGTGTGTTGTCACACAACATATTATCTACAGTATAAAGTAAGTGAACTATTGCATCGTACATATAAATAAATTATAAGACAAAATCATTTGATCATATGATTCACATTTCAAATAAATTGTTATAACATTGTTCATACAAAAAGCTAGACTTTTAGTATACAATCCAACAGTCTTTGCTTGTATTTTCATTCATTTTCCTGTAATCCGTACAGACACACTATCCCGTAGGGATCCTAGTTGCTAAGGTCTCGCCATCATCGACTTTCACAATAGTCATTTCCCTTTTTAGCTACAACATGCAGTGAACTCACATGGGGACTATCATTAATTGGATAAATAATTCCTGCATCTAACCACATTAGGATTTGCTTCCTAATCACTTCTTAAATCACGGGATTAACCCTCCATTGATTCTGAATACACCCCTTAGCTTCATCTAGTAACCTAATCTTATGCATGCAATATGATGGACTAATACCCTTCAAATCATCTAGAGTCTAATCTATAGCAGACTTCCTTAGCACATCTAACAACTCTTCAAGCTGATCATCAGTAAGAGAAGAAGATGCAATTACCAGATACATTTCATTTTCGCCTAGATAGGCATACTTCAAGTGCTCCGGTAGTGGCTTCAACTCCTCTTTCTTCTCTTCCTTAGGTGTACTTCATCAATCCAATGGGAGGTATTGTCTAGTCCACTTGACTTCTTCAAGCTTGGTTCTTTTAGATTCATACCTGTCATCATCCAAGGCATGTAAATTTTCAAAAAATTCAATACATACCTCATTAGAGAGCTCATCTAGCTCCGTGGTAGGAAAAGTAAGAGACTCTGCCAAGCATGTCTCCAAGGGATCCTTTAATGGGATTAGAGATATATCTTCCTTCACGATCTCCTCCACCACATCAATGTTATAACATTGCGTCTCCATCAACATCTTCATTTCCCTATCAAGGTTGAATAGAACCTCTTCTTTATCCATTCTCAATCTAAGCTCCCCCTTTTGGACACCAATCATTGCTCCAGTTGTGGCAAGGAATGGTCTTCTAAAAATAAGAGAGACATTATCCTTGTCATCTTCCATCTCTAGCACAAGAAAATCCACAGGAAAGACAAGCATGTCTACTTTTACAAGTACATCCTCAATCACACCCTTCGGAAAAGTCATAGACCTATCCGCCAATTGTAGAGCCACTGTTGTGGAAGCGAGCTTCCCCAAACTAAGCTTCTTAAATATAGATAAGGGCATCAAGTTGATTCTTGCACCAAGATGACACAAAGCTTTTCGTGTCGGCCCCTTTCCAATCTCACATAGAATAGTGAAGCTTCCCGGTTCCTTCAACTTCTGTGGCAACTTACTATAAATGATCGAGTTACAGCTTTCTGATAGATTTACTGTCTCTACTCTGTTCAAACTTCTCTTCTTCAATATGATATCTTTCAAAAATCGGGCATAGTATGGCATCTCAATGATTGCTATGGAGAAAGGAATGTTCAAGCTTATCTTGTTCATTATATCTTGAAATCTCTTGTACTTTTCTTCCAATCCCTTCTTCACTATCCTAAAAGGATACGGAGGAGGTATCTTTGTTTTTAGAATTCCCTATTCATCACGTTCACCCTCATTCGCTTTATCCTTCTTGGCATTCATTCTCTTGACTCTTTCCCATTTCTTCTCTACTATAAGCTCAGTATTCAGCTCTTGTGATGGCTCTGGAGTGGTCTGAACAATAGGTGTAGCATTTGGTATCGAAACGGGAGGTGCATGAAGCAATTTGACCACTATTCGACCAGAATGGTCTGGTCGAACAGCATAAGTGTGGTCGAACGGGGGCTCTATAAACGGGTTCAATTCATCCAGTGCTGGTTCAACCATAGTTTGACTAGCATAACCTGGTCGAATGGGATAAGTCTGGTCAAACGGGGACTCTATAAGCTGAGCTTGAATTTTCTTCTCCGCAAGTGCCTGTTCGACCATAGTTTAACCATTTGGTCGAGCAACATGGTCTTGGCCGAATGGCTGAACATAAAATATAATGTTGTAACTCTATTTTTCTGGAAACTATTCGACCTCATTTCGACCATCTGGTCTGGTCGAATTGGGTAGTGTTGGTCAAACAAGGCTCCTGCCTTCATTGTTTTCGCCCACCAGCTTCATTAGACCTTCGTACTGTATCTCGAACCTCAATGTGATGGCATTACAAGATTTAGGATTCGTAATACATTGAGATTGGAGCTTACCCTTCTCAATAGTTTGCGTTAACTTGTTCATATTCCCTGCCATTTCCCCTATAAACAAGGTAAGGTCTTTCATCTGCTTGGATAACTCTTCATGATTCGAATCTATCTTGATCTCGATCCACCCTTGCATCATTCCTAGCCACATAACGGTTCACCATATAATCCAAAACATGTTTCCCTTCTTCTGTCTTAACACCAGGATTAACACCAACAAGAGGTTGCATACCCGCATTCAGATTGCTTCATGAAAACTCCGGCCTCCTTGGTTGTTGGTAGTTACCAGGGGGACCACGATTGTTGTAGTTCCCATGGTAATTCTTGTTTCCTTGCTTGTTTAGATACCTCGTTCCTTGAATACTTTATCTCATGGCACACTTTTCTTCTTCAAACTCCTCTTGGATCGGTCTTTCTTCACCATCATCCTGCTGCATCATCATTAGTACTCTCTGTGACAAATCAATTATCTGCTTTTGTTGGGTTTCAAGTAGCCTATTGATATTAGCCAACCTTAAGACGATCTCATCTTCTCTACTCGACTTTACCATCGTATGTTCAACCTGTGCTACTTTTCCAAGGACATAAGTGTCTCTCACTCTATCAGTTGGCCAATCTCTTGAATACATCAAAATATCCTCAAAGACCTTTTCGATCTCAATGGATGACTTTGTAAGCAATACTCCATTCGAAAAAGCATCAAGTAACACTTGAGAATCACAATCCAATTCATTGTAAAATATACTGATATACTGAGATTTTGATAAGCCATGATGTGGACACTTTCTAAGCATGTCCTTGAATTTGTCCCATGCTTCATGAATTTTCTCATTACCACCTATAGCAAATTGATTGATTTCTTGTTTCATCTTGAACACCTTTGAAGGTGACATGTATCGCTCCAAAAACTTCAATTTCAATTGCTCCTAAGCAGTGCATTCATCAACACTAAGAGTATCATACCGATCTCTCGCCCTTTCAGTAAACGAGAACTTAAACAATAGGATCCTCCTTGCATCCTCATGAGTTCTTGCATCTTTTTGTCTGCTTGCATAACCAAGGAACTTATTCAAATGTTGTTGAGGATCCTCGAAAGTTCCTCAAGAGAAGGAGTTCCTTTCTATCATGCTGATAAGAGCGGGATGAAGATCAAAATTAGCATAAGCCCCACGCGCTCCTAATAGCCCCACATTGCCTCCTTCGTTATTCTTAAAGACTTCACGGATGCAAGATTATCTGGATTTACTACCATGTTGACTGCTTTCTGCTTCTGAGTTATCTCCGGTTGCAGCTTCAAATGCTTTCGGGTTTAGCACTCCAACTTCAACTCCTGGATAGGCGACAACAACCTTCTCCTCATCATACGATTTCTCGTAACAGATGGTACTCGCGCTCCATGTGTTTAATTGTCTTATGGGCTCGTGATTCCTTCAAGTTTGCAACTGCACCATTATCATCAAAATAAATTGTGATATCCTTGGGCAAACTTAAAATCACTTCGAAGTCCATCATGAAGTTTCTAGAGTCATATAGATACTTTGGCTGCCTCATAGGCTCTAATTTATCATCTTTCCATGATGAATTCCGAAGTCTAAAATATAATTCTATATAACACTCGTCCACATTATGGTTCTACTTCCTAAAATTAAACACACAACCTTCGAGGTGGATTTACTGCTGTCCCTTTCTAATTTGAAAAATCCGAATCTATATAACCCATAAGAAGCAGTGAATCTATTCGGTAAGTCCACATATAATTTCTAGTCCTTTTCAGGTACATAAATATATGTCTTACCACAGTTCAATATTCTTATTTTGGGTTACCTTGATACCCACTGTCCATGCATTTAGCAAAACAGATATCCAATCTCGAGCCATAGCATTCCTTAGATTAAGCTTCCTTATTCGTCGAAACATAAGGAACCGCTTTCATCACCTTTATCTTCTTTCGTGTCTCAAAACACATCTCCTTAGATAAAGTCACATGCTAAAACAAGTAAGGATTGTATCATTCCACGAAGCTTGAGACAAGCATAACATCATTTCTTAAGGATTGTATCATTCCACGAAGCTTGAGACAAGCATAACATCCTTTCTTGTGATCCGTATTACCGTGATCAAAAGGATATATTTTGCTTTTCTTAAGTCCTTCATTTCATACTGCTTTATCAATCATACCCATAAGCCCGACAATACTTTTTCATTGTCTCCAATGAGCAATATATCATCTACGTACAGTACAAGAAATACCACCACGTTTCTGTCACTTTTTTTCAGTATACAAGACATATCCGTGCATTGATTAAATCCATATGACCAGATTACCTCATCAAAACATATGTTTCATGTTCTTGAAGCTTGTTTTAGTCCATCGATGGACACTTTTAAGCTTACTATCACAACGCTCTTAGCTCTTTGCAATGAATCACTCTGGTTGCTTCACATAGATGTTTTTCTCAAGACTTCCAATCAGGAAAGCTGTCTTGACATCTATTTGCTATCCCTCATGTTTCATATGAGTATCAACAAATAAAAGGGTCCGGATCAACATAGGCATAGCTATCGGCAAGCAGGTTTCCTCATAATAGAACATTTTCTTTCTGATTATGCCTTTTCGCAACAAGCTTTGCTTCCAAGGTTTTCACCTTACCGTATGATCCTCTTTTATTTTGTATGACAACTTCTAATGGCTTTTACACCAATTAGTGGTCCTACAAGCTCCCAGACTTGATTTAGAATCCATCGATTCTATTTCAGAAATCATTGCACTTTGCTAAGATTCGGCATTTCTATCTTGTAGTGCTTCGTCATATTCGTGGGTCAATACTATGTTTACTAGAGACCAAGTCTCACGACTCTCTCAAAATATATATCTTACAGGTTGTCGAACTACCCTCCAACTATGACAAGGTACTACACGCAATTGTGTATCAGACATGACACGTGTTGCAGTATACCTTGTGGTATATCCTCTTATACACTTGGTACTAATACTTTTTGTTTTCCTTCTCACTTCCTTTAGAACAATTTATACATGGGTTTATGATTTAATACATAGTCCTTTTCCAAAAATCTAGTGTTTGTGTTAACAATCACCCTTCGATCTTTTGGACTAAATAAATTATCACCCTTCATTTTTTTAGGATATCCCACAAACAGACAAACGTTATATGAATGCTGTTTCTAGGGCATACACATAAAATAAATTAATAATTCCAAATAATTCATCATATATCTAATTATTTCCAAAAGTGTCTCACTCCTATTAGGATTAGAAGACGCGTTATTAATTACTATTTGTTGCATCCGTGGGATAAACATGATCTAAGACTGTACAAAATGTCCACCAACGTACAACAACAGATTATAGCTCCATCCTTCATTATAATGACCATGTCATCTAAATGAAATAGAGTATCCATCCGTATATGAATAGAAACTGAAATTAAATTCATTCTATGAAAAACGTACGTAAAGACAATTTTTCAAAACCAAACGTTTGTTCATATCAAAAGATAAATAAACTACTCCCACTGCAACAGCCACTACTCTCATAGTATACCCATGTATTCAATTATCTCATCACCACTTAGTTACACGCTTTTAGTAATTCCGATATCTACACACAACGTGTCAGTAGATTCCATCACTAATCATGCTTCAACAACTAGTGAATGAGATACTAACCTTGTTCACATCTTGATGAAAGTTGATTTCCTTTGCCACTTATTTTGTCAGAAGTTTCCCATCGAATACAACCTCTTGTAATTCAGATGGAACTTACTCAAAACATTTAAGCAAATTATGGAGAATAAAATTGACCTAGATTTCCCTTTCAATTTTTATCCATGTTTTTCAATTCATTCATCAAGTCAACCATGATCTCTTGCCTTTATAACTTACTCAAGTATCTGAAGAGTCGCATGAGATCATCATATTTCTATGAACCTCTCACCTCTTCACTAGAGACTTTAAAAGGCATCATGGGACATCCTTAGTGAGAACACACTTATATTTTCCTAAGCAATAAAATTCGAAACCAAGATTCTTTTCTAATCATCTAATTTTGGACCAGTAAATATAATTTCTTTCAGTAAACAATAATCGAGATAAAACTATTTTGAAAATTCAGAGAATCATAAATAAATACACCGATCAAATCTTCGAATTTATCCATTTATATTGATTCCCTCAAAACAATATAAAATTAAAATTCACTGACATCTCAAGCACCGTGAGTCTGCAAGCCACGTTAGTGTGGTCGTTTACAAACCCAAACATTTACAAGAGAAGGTTTTACCCATTAATTTCATTTTTCAAGCTAACATCATGACAAAATAATTAATAGTCGGTTCCTCTTTCGCCATGCAAATAATAGCAGTGACTCCATTGGGGAGGATACTAATTATTTACACCTAAATTTACACCATTATTTGATCCCAAGTCCGCGGTCCAAGCTTATGTGCCTTACAGTTGGAGAAGTACACACGCGCTCGGATAACTTCCTACAATCATCGATTATATGTTTGTACCAGTGAACCGCACATAAACTCATCTGTTAGGGAGGAAGGTCTATGCCAACACGCAAGTTAATGTGTCATATTACAAACAATAATTATATAATGAAGTCTGTACCAGTGATCCGTGAATAAACTCATCTGTTAGGGAGGAAGGCTTATTGTCAACACGCAAGTTTACTCACATCACTTACAAACCAATAATGGAGACCGTGGGAATTAATTACCAATTCCCTCTCCCACTTAGTAATTTAACACCGAGAGATTTTTACATGCATATAATATTCACAATAAAATACGCAACCTAACATGCTCTTTTTACGGCAAATAAGACAGTAAATCATGTAGTATCATGCATCCAATCCAAATATATAACAATAATTGACAAATAAAATAATTATAAAAATTATATATAGGATTAAAAAATTGCCAAAAAAATGAATTGAGTAAGTCAACTCTTCCAAGCAATATAACCATGACTTGCGCAAGAAGGAAAGATTTGGCCCCTAAGTCATGTAACACACGCAGAGCCACAGCAACCCTGTCGCTCCTTACCATGCTTTCGCCCACCGAAAATCCAAGATAAGCGCTGGTCAGAAAGTACGCCAGGTTTCCGACGCCGTTCCATCCAAGCATCAGCCCGCTGGAAAATCGCCCATTCGCGGAACCTCGTTGCTTGAAGCAACCCACTCCAGCCACCTCATGGCCCGCCGAAAAATCGCCTTCCGCTGGAAAATGCACTGCCAAGCTGCCAACGACGCCAAGCTGTGACCTGTGCACTGCGTCAAGGTCATCCAGCCTATAGTTTCCGTTAGCCACCAGGTCCGCCTTCGCCGATGCAGCCCAGCCACCAGCAACAACACCGACAGCTACCGCACACATCTCGCCGTCGGCCAGCTTCCATTAAGATGATCTGCTCGCGGGCTAGGCGAACCAACTGGTCGGACTAATACCCAGTCCGCTCCCCAGCCTTGCCGGGAATGTCTTGCCGCTTGACGATGAGATCAAACCATCAGCGTGCATCATTGCCTTTCTCATGCGGCGCCACGCCTCGGCCGTTTAACCAGTCGCCTGTCATGCTCGCTACCCCCGTGTATGGTATTTCCAGCATTGATCGCCGGCTCCATCCACCATACGCCAATGCAAATGGATTGCATCTACGTGCAGACCCGACGGAAATACCTTTGACCCGCTCGAAAGACATCAAGCCCGATCGAAAACCATGCCTGGTTCGATCGCGACCTTGCCCAGCCTGCCATGACACTCCACCGTCGTTCGCCTCCGACCAGGCTGTCTGCTGCTCGGAATAATGCGTCAAACCTGTGGCTGCCATGTCTGACCTGATCAGAACTTTGTGATAACCCGTTTGGAAACATCCATCATCGTCCCATCAGCGTCTCGCCAGGAAACCTCGGCACACATCCAAGCGTTCCTTCATTCCCTGATCATCGCCGCCACCAGGATTCTCCAACCACAGCCATCGTCTTTCACCGACCATCCGACGATCATACATCATCGCAGTTCGTGGCCCTACGACGATCAATCAGCTGATGTCCCTTCTATCTGGCGCTCCGTGTCACCACCGCTCAACGCTTTCAGGTTAAGCTACGTTTGGCTTGTGTCACACGACAGCAATCTCGCTTCATTGGCCCATCATAGTGGCCATCACTCACAAAGCAGCCGCCGTGCTTTCTCGCGGACGTCGATAGTTCAATTTCAGCATAGGACAGCCGCACTCGTCATGGTTGCGCCGCTGTTATTCATGCCCATCAACCGTCGAGTGTGTGCATCGTGTACAGTAAGGGTGTTCACCAAGAAAACAAGTTCTATAACCCTAATCACACATAAAGCACATAAACCCTAACCTAACGTTTCACGCTTCACCACGAAATCGAAGCTCTGATACCAATTGTTGGCGTTCGATCGTTTGGTTAACGTGAACCGTTAGGGTTCCATATGTTTCTAACATACAGCAGAAATATGAAAACAAGAAACGTATTACCTTTCACCTGGGTATGTTGGAGAAGATGAATTCTCACCGGCAGCTTGCGCAGCCTCACCGTTTCTATCAGTATATTACACGTCTTGTTCTGAAGTCTGTATGATTTTATAAATATCGTAGAAGGTGGCGGACAGCAGCAGCAAATGACCTCTTGATATTCTGCTGTATTCCCAAGTCCAATCTCGACGTCGTGTGGGCGATCATCCTCGAGATCTTCTCAATCTGCTGTTCCCTCAACCTCCTCATAGTGTTAGGCGTGAATAATCTCATAGAATAAGGTTTCCAGACAGCTGAGATGACTTATATATGGGATACAGCAGAGACCATGAGGAGAAATTAGAGTTGGGTCTCAATTGGGCTTAAGTATCCAAGTTTTGCCCAAAGCTTATACTTAAGTCCAATAATAATAATATATTCCACTAAAATATTATTACTGCACTTCCGTTCTAATCCCATAATTACGTTATGAGCTCCTTCTTATTATGAGCTCGTTAGTCTCCCCATGTTTAAGATATACAATGTCCATTAATTAATTAAGTTACTGACAACTCCATTAATTAATATCTCATCCGAGAGTAGTACCACTCAACCTCATTATCATGCCGGAATAAATCCACCTGCAGGGTTTACATGATAATCCTTATGAGCTCCTCAAGGGGACATCATCATCCTATAACGGACACAGATTTCTTCTACAATCAACAACACACCATAGAGACAGCATTACTTCCTAACTCACCGAGTTTGTTGATTTCATTACATGTAAATCTCACCCATTGATGAATCAAAGAAATACATACTGCCTTACGTGTCGAGGTTATTGTATAGGGATTAAGAGCACGAACATCCATAATAACTGAGATCAAGTTCTCCTATAAGTCAGTATAAGTCAAATGATCTCAAGTGGTCCTGCTCAATACACACAAAATGCATTAATGTGATTCTATAGCCAAGACAAGCTAATACCAAACCACACTACAACCATCCTGATAGAAAGTCCCCGTCTATCTCGGTTGTGAGCATCTGTTTATACTTTATAAAGAAACCGATAATATGATCTTCCGCATGTTGTCGCACAATATATTATCTACAGTATAAAGTAAGTGGACTATTGCATCTAAATAAATTATAAGACGCAATCATTTGATCATATGATTCTCATTTCAAATAAATTGTCATAACATTGTTCATACTAAAGCTAGACTTTTAGTATACGATCCAACATCCGGCTTATTGATGAAATGAAGATCGAGGAAAACCCCGGTTTGCCAGAGATGATAATGAGATCGAACTCAATAGATCCTCCTCTTGCACTCACAATTCCTACAATCTTATCTCCCCGTGCCTCGATGTCAATCTATTGCATTTTCCAAAGGCCCAATAACATTGTATGAACACATTTTTCTTTATTATGCTTTCTATCTTTATTGTCTACCTCAAAATCTTTAATTGAATTTACTATGTCGACCACAGTGTGGAGAAGACTACGATTGTAGGAACCTTTGCGGAGGGAACAACAGAGAGTAGCGATTTTGATAAATGGTGGTGGAACTGATGTTGCCATGGATTAAAGCTTTCATAGTTGTAACCAATATGAGTAATATCTTGCTTCAATAGTTGATTACTTATGTTGAGCACTGCAAGTTTGTATGGTGAAGAGCGTATGTGAGAATGTGAAAATTGTTTTTCTTAATAATCTGTTCCTCTCTTTTACTTCTCCCATTGACTCTTGATGGTGCTCTTTGTCTCTCCAATATGATTAGATTGATACATTTTTGTTTTAGCATTTCCCCACATCGGAACCTAAACTTCTCTTTTACTCCGTTTTTACTTTTTTTCACCATCAAGTTTTCAAAACACATGATTTCATCTTTGTTGGCGCACAAAAACATCAAGAATGCTATTCTATGGGCTAATGTGGTGATCTTTAATTTTTTGGTGTTATAATTTTAACAATATATTTTACAATTAAGATATTAAATCTTATGGATGTCATTATCACTATAAAAGTGTATTTAACGGAGTTAATTGTAATTATGATTTCTTTAATTGCGTAGTATACCATTTAATTTATGAATGACATTATTCCCATTAATTAATTCAAATTATATATGTGTAATAATGTTAGTTTAATTATTCCAAAATTAAGAAACAGTATTTTATAATTAATGAAATTTTTACATATATTTAAATATTTAATTAATATGTGATTTATAGTTATCTATTGTTTAAATAAATAAATAATATTTGCTTCAAGTTAATCATATACTTTTCTATTATTAATGTATCTTATATATAATAATGTGTGATCGTTATTTGCTTATTTCCTATAAAGTACATACGATATGTGTCTTATTCATTTATTTTCTGTTAAGTGAAATTACGATTTTTTTCATTCTATTTCTATGTAATGCATCTAGATAGTTTTCAATTTTCCCTGATACAATAATGTTTGATTAAAAGAATATTAATAGTAAAGGCAAATCTTTTAAATTCTTTAATTACATCTTTTAAAGTGAAGTCATTTATACATAGTTTCAAGAGTAATTTGAATATTCCAAGTCAAGAAAATTATATTGGACATACATAATATATTTATAGAGATGATATAAATTAAAGAATAATTGTTTTTTCACATGCATATTAAAATAGTATGGAAAATAAATAATATTTTTATTTTTTTAAAATCTTATTATATTATTTCCTTTATTCTACGTATAAATAAATATTTTCTTCGTCCCGTCATAAGTTGATAAGTTTTGAATATTCTTTTATCATTTTGTTTCCACATTTTAATTTTAAATGATAACATATTATGTAATCCCTCCGTCCATTCTCAATGTATCCATTTGCTTTTTGCACGTAAATTAAGAAATATTATTATTTTATGTGTAGTAGGTAGTTGCATTAGTGGAGGGTATGAGTCTCATATTTTATTTATATTAGTGGAGGGTGTGAGTCCCATAGTCCAAAAGGGGAAATTTATAGATTAAGAATGGACGACCCAAAATGGTAAAATAGATAGATTGACAGTGGACTGAGGGAGTATTTTGTATAGCATTTTGAAGTTTTATTAAAAGAGGTGGGCCCATAATATATAATTACTAAATCAAAATACAAATTTTAAAGCAAGTTTGATTTTAGGGTTAATTGTTGAAAAAGTCACCACCTTTCCATTAAATGCAAAAAAGTCTAAACTTTTTACATTTAGCAAAAAAGTACACCACTTTGATAAATGATAGCAAATTGAACTATCGGTCAAAATTTGACTGACCGAATGCGGGTGGAAAAAAAACTCTCCAGACTCTTAGTATTTTTTTATCCACGTAATCATCTCCTACCTCGTTCAACAATCCATCTCTCCAAATTTTCTAACTCCCCTTTCTTCTATTCTTATTCCATGTAATCAAATGAGACTCTAAATTTCTCATAACTGGATATAATTTCTTTTTAAAATTATAGAGGGAGATATACAATTGAAAAAGAAATCTTTGAGTTCAACAATGGGGGATCGGTATGGTAAAGCACAACAGCCTGGCGTAGGAGACCGATCAATCAACCTACACCATTTTCTTTTTCAACAACTTTCACCACCGTTACCCACAGCGCCGCCACCGTCAACAATTGGATTTCTGAAATCGAATGTCTCCGCCCCCAAAATTCATCGTCGGCCTCGACATCGAGTCCGCAGGCGAACAACATTCGGTCACCGTATGCCAGCTTTGGGTGAGCGGACGCTGCCCCATCTACTAGATCTTGCACTCCATCGACAGCCCGCAGCTCCCTCGACCCTTTTTCTCCGACGTAAATAAAGTTTTCGTTGATGTGGGTATCAAATCCGATCTGAAAGCAACGCCACCACTGTGGATCTGAGATACGCTGCGGTGAATGTGTGTAATGATAGGTACAGAGAATATTGTATGTCCACCAAAGGCGGCAGTCGCCTTCGCATCGGCACACCATCAAAGAACCCTAAACATGAATTTTGAATCATCGCCATCGAGTTGGATCCATGGATCCTCCAGAAGTTACTGCTACTCTTGAAAACAAGATCAATGGTGGGAATAATCGACCCCACGCGCGTGGTCGAAACTTTTTTCTGCTTCGAAGCACACTCCAACTGGCTCCACGGGTTTGGATACGATGAGGTTGAGCTTAGCAGATTCTTAATATTGATGTGGAGATGGAGAATTCATCAGGAGTCATGGAATGCATTATGCCCATGTCAAGTGTTCAACAACTGTTTGGAGGAGAAAGGAGATAATTACTTGGAAGAAGAAAATAAAGGATCGATTAAGAAAATCGAGAGAGAGAGAGATAGGTTTTGCCCAAGAAGGAGATGATTACGTGGATTAAGGAAGTGGGTGTTGAGTGAAAATCAGGGGATAGAAGAAAAGAAGTCAATTTTTTTTGTCCAAATCATCATACGGGCAAATTCTGACCGGTGGTTTAATTTGCTATTATTTATGAAAGTGAAGTACTTTTTTACTAAATGTATAAGGTTTAGACTTATTTATAATTGATGAAAAGGTGGTGACTTTTTACGCAGTTAACCCTTGATTTTATTGTGTTTGCAATATTTAGCATTTAACTTTTAATAATCCTTAATATTACAGATTAATCTTTTACTTAATTAATTTATTAAATATACCTCCAAAAAATTAATGTATCCTTCTATAAATTGATACAATATTTTAACTTTATATTGAAAAAAGAGTATATTTTATTTAATTTAAATTATAAGATAAAACGGTATATTGGTATATTATCATACATAATTTTTTTTCATGTACAACTAATATAATTTGATTTAACAAAATTATTTATAATAAAAAATTTTATTTTATAATTAAATTTATATATATTTTTAAATAAATACTGAACAATCCCGCGTAGCAGCGGGTTACATGCTAGTATTAATAATAAATCATATTATATACTTCAATGCATATTCTATCTACTTTAGAAAATATATTTTAACAATCATTAAACATACTTTATTTAAACTATAAACATACTTTAACAAGTTTCACAAATCGTCTCACATAAATAACATTTCACAGTAGACCTTGTCTTTTCGAAATTTCCCCAACATATTTCATTCGATTATAAAATATTGGTTAATTTAAAAACCTCCATCTATTTTTAAAAAGTCTAAACTAACCCTAATTTATTAAATAGACACTTAGACTAAATATCCTTAAATCCTAATATTCACTCGTCTTCATCGTCATATGTATCTAGCAATGATTCAGAGAAAACTGAAGCTGAAATGTATGGAAAGAGAATGATGTATAAAAACTAAAGCTTTAGTTTCCATCAATTCCAATGGATTCTTGTAATTCTCCTCCATTGCTAAGCTCTACAATTCTATCGTCTCTACGACCTCTTTTCTTCCTAAGTAGACGATTACCATCACGCACTACTTCGCTGCTACTCTTATTTCAACATTTTCCAACGATAAATGGCCGACAATCTTCGAGATGCCACCGTAGTACTCCATTACATCCACCATAAGGGGCTCTTGATGGCCTTGATTACAGAAGTAAGAAATTTGCAGAGAACACAAGGAGTCCATGGAATTGAAGGAAACTAAAGCTTTCAACACTACCTCCAATTAGAATTGACTCTAGAAAAACATCTTTGTTGAAAAGAATGAACTCTTTCATCTAGATCGCTACCTTCTCCTGAGAAGAGGATTGTACAGAACCCATTCTAGCTCTGCAAAAATCCCCGACCAAATTTCGCAAATTGAATCATTGATTCTTTGATTATATTATCTGGGAATGAATTGCAACGAAGGAATATAAAGAGAACTAAGATGCTTTTCTTGATATTTCTCTACATCAACTTTCCCATACATGAAATTCGCTATTTGAATTATACTCATAAGAATAATTTATGGTACTTCTTTGTAGTGCTATGAACACTATATTATTGTTGTGAGGATAGAAAGATAGAGAGAGGGGATGAAAGAGAAGATGAAATATTGATTCTTGAAAGCGTCCATGGATGAAGCTTGAAAGCCATGGATGACTTCATGGAAAACTTAATCAAAGTTAATTTAATTTAGTAATATTGAATTAGTGATTTTAATAGGGTGTGTAATTTTAATTTTGAAAGGGTATTATTGAAATTTTAAGAGGTATTTATACAATAAAATTAAGAAATAAAATTTTAGAGGGATGTGTATTTAATAAACGGTGTGTATTCAATAAAAAAAGGTGTTTATTTAACAATACTCATAAAATAAACTTTTTAACATTAGACCAGCACGTTTCCCACCATTCACTCACAAGTAGGTTTCACCTTCTCCCGGCACCTCCACTCAGAGGAACCGCAGCTGCCGATCTCCGATCCACAGGCGACGTGGAGAAGGCAAACCCTAATTGCATTAGACTTGAAAGAGTAAACCCATCACTTTCTCTGAAGCTATACATACTTCTCACACGCTGTGTCGCCTTCTTGCGGTAAGTTCTCTCAACATCTTACAAAGAGGTTTGCTGTACTCCATTTATCTTGTTTCTGTTAAATAGAGGGTTTTTTTTTTTTTTTAATCTGTTGTAGCTTCAAGTGGAATCTCATAAATGATTGTAGTTTGCTAATCTATCTATTACTATGTATAAAGACCTTCTTTCTCCTTGTACGCGTCCAGAAAGTTAGAATCCCCATTGTAATCTCTCTCCATACTTATCTGGGTTTCTTCTCCCCTGCAAACTTTTCCGTTCAATCACAACTCTGTCAAGGCCCTTCTGTAAGCGATGTTATACAGATCTCCATCTACATTTAGATTCGTCCCCCAACGTCAACAACATACCTTTTATTATGCTTTAATTTTATAGCATCCCCAAATGCAACGGAAAGCCATAATTTCTTGCCTCTCCCACCTACACGTATTTCATATTCATATGCTCTTTGCTTTTCAAAATATTTGGATGATTTTTCTGGTTTACATATAGTTGTCAGAGCTCTCATACTCCATATATTGATTAGTATTTTGCGTTTCCTTTTTCGTGCATGATTTGCTTTTGCTTGATTGCTTCAACTAAACAAATTTCACAATAGAAGAAGGTTCCAATGGCAGCTGAGCTCGGCAGTCCTAACACATTTCACATTAAACAAGTATTTCACGTATGGTAGCTCTAAAGATATTACTTCTACATTTTTGTTTGTCCTATCATCACACACAACTCTGTTCTGTGTAAGGATAATTACAATCAGGAAATGCTTTTCCCAAATGAATTTCTGAGTTGCGACTTTAGGTGGGTCTTATTCAAAATATTTATTCGTAGTGAAATAATTGAGGAATATTTGATCCTTTAAAATAGGAGATTGATATCCGGTCGAGTTTTAACTTTTCTGCACCAGATTATCAAACAATTAATGGAAAATTGAGAATCCTATTCATTGAACAAACGTTTATAATTGCAAAATTTTGACTTTAGATATGTTTCATCAAAGTGAATAGATGATTGATATTTGTCTTTTCTCAATGATTTGCAACATTGATTTTCAGAGTCTAATTATTGATCTTTGTTCTGATAGTAACATTTTCACTTTCAATCTTATTGCACCAAGACTAAATTACTTTCAGCTGAACTTTCCTTTTAACCAAATATCCATTGTACGTGTTTTTTCCAACATAAAGATCTTGAAAGTCCCATGTTATGGATGTGTTCTATTTAGTATGCTTCATCAATAAACAGTTAAAAGCACATTCAAGAACCTCCATATACCCAGAGATTGCTTCCTACGAAGTCCTCTTCATATTTGGTTTGCTCATCTTCTGAAGTACATTAGAGATGCTTTCCTGGAAATGTGATTCCAACTCTACTCTGTCTCACTATTCGCCTACTTAATACCCATTGTATACTGTTTAGTGATCACCTTCAGCCCACTTTATGTTGTACACTTAAAATCTAGATTAACTATGTAGTAATGATTTGAAGCCACAATTTTCAATTCTTCAGTCATTTGTAAGTCAGGTTTAAACTTCAAAGTGAGCCATTTCATGTCATCCCCCTCACCCTCTGCCGAAAAATGTTTGTTATCGAACTGCAGTAATTATTTGCGTTTAGTAGAAGTAAAAATTACTTAACTTTTTTCTTCAAATGTTGCATTTAACATTGTTTGTCACGCAAAAAACATGATCATTAGCCCGCAGGCATAAAAGGTATGTTTCCCTTATAATTTGGTTTTTATTCATGAACCTTTTGTTTTATAGGGTTCCCCAGTGTGCAAAATATAACAGTAACAAAAGCAGCAATATTTGCACAACCTGTTTTATTTGGCCTAATTAATTGGTACAGCAAGAATGCCAAGAAAAGGAACCTCATTACCTATAATACATACACGAGAAAACACTCACAAAAGAGAATATACTTGCTTGGAAGGCCGAATGTTGGCAAAAAATGCAATGCCCCTAGAAAAATCCTGCATTAAAACCAACCTGAAATCATCTCTACCAGGTCACCTGCAAATATTGATTACTTACAATGTTTTCCAAACACACCAGATTTGCTACCTAATATACCGAACTATAAATTTTGCATCGCAAAACGCATTTACATTGAGACGCCTACATTTTTTTGTTCATCAGGTGATATAGAATTATTACAAAATGAAATGCCTTTGGGAATTGATTCAACTTTACCTTGGCAACACGGAGCTTGCTAAAGAATTTTATACATATATCCATAGTTATAATATGTTTGCCTCCACTTCATTAGGTGTGCATTTTGATAAATCTTGGGCTAAAAGAGATGTTGGGATTTATACATTTCTAGTGCAAGGGAAGATTTGTGATTTTCTTCAGTTATTAACACCATCAAGCTGTATTTCTTTGATAGAATAGTAGTCATAGTTCTGTGTTCATTACATTAATTTTAAGATTTTAATGCTGTTAACTTTTCCTTCCACAATCACTATCTATTGGGAGCTTCCTCCATCGTTCCGAGTGTCAATGCCCGCAGCGGCTTGCGACTTTTGAACGTACACCTAACCCACATTGTTTTCGCTTAGATTTACTGCTGCTTCTGCGGTCATTTAATTCTTTGAAGTCTCCATTTGATTATCCTCCACATAGTGCCTTTGCCCTTCCGTTTTTTTAACAGATTGAGATACTCCAAAATTTGGAGCCAAATGTGAAAACAAACTACTCTTTCAAGAACCAATTAAACAAAGTGTGGAAGTCAACCAATCATTTCGCTATGCCCATCATTCCCATACACTTCCCATACATGAAGCTTATGGAAATGAACAACTTTTAGAAAGATATCACGATTACAGATGCATTAACTTTTACAGAGTTATGGGGATAGCACCTCACGCAGTGAGGTGTTACCTACCTAGTGTTACTACTAAGTAGGTTGACACATCTCCATTTTAATCAATTTATTTCTCATGAAAGGGGGGAAAGGCAACTTTATTTATGGAACTTTGTTGAAATAATATGTAATTCTGATAAGAACCCATTAAAAAGCTTTCTTAATCTGCTGAATGCTTTTTGTCTACATCAAAGAATATTGTTCTTGCAGTGTGATGATACTTTTTGTGATATTTAATGGCTGCAATAAGACCTAGACAGTGTACCTAGCTAGTATATGATATTTTATTGTTGCAAAGAGACTTTTTGTCCCATGAAATGTTTGCCTATTCCTGATCTCAGTTGATGTATTTGTTTTTACTAGAGGTCTTGAAGCCATTTATGCATTTCTAACAAGATGTTTTAATTGCTTATTTCACCGCAGCATCAAGTAAGGGATAACAAACTGCAGACATGCGTGCAGTTCGATCGCTTTATGTTATCAAAACCCTCCAGGTTCTCTCCGATCAAAACCCTAATCTAGTCATCTCCTGTTGCAAATCTGGTAATTACCATCAGTTTTCTATAACATTGCGCTACCCGCCGCACACTCGATTCACCTCCTCAACTGCTGCCAATGATTCCTCTGTGCCAGAATGGTCTGCTTTTCCCAAACCACGGCCGCCCGTTGATTCGCCATCTCGACCAACTCCTCCCGTTCAAACTCTTTACGATCCCGCCACTTCTGAAGTTGTTACCACCCGGGAACACAATGGCACTAGCGAGCTTGACTCTGGTATTGAAAAGGCTGAAAATAAATCTAGCGTGGAAATGGGCAGTAGAGTATACGGAGATATAATAGGGAGCAGTAGTGTTAGAAGCGGCATAAAGAAGAAGGGAAAGATTAGGAGTGTTCATGTCTGTTCCAATTGTGGGTTTTCTGATGGACAGTGGTGGGGCACGTGTAAGCAATGTGGGGAGGTTGGCACGATGAAGCGATTCACCACTGATAGCGCTGAGCTAAAAAATAGCGGGATGCAGGTGTCAGAAAATGCCATGAAATCATGGCTGCAAAAGGAGGCATCCCCTATTAAGTTAACTGATGTTTATAATCGGATTGATGATACAAGCTGGCGTCTATCTTTGTAAGTAGACATGAGATTCTACATTGTTATCCAAGTGGTACAACTATTATTATTGCTGAACTGCAGTTATATTTAGAATTTTCCAAATAATCAACCATTGAAATTTATGATCTTTGGATGTATGATACTTATGTGCTCTTAAGTATATCTCTCGGTTTATTTAGTATGTAACGATTTACTTATTACCTCTATTATATGTATGTAGGCCTGGAGATTTTGGTGCAGAAGTGGACAGGGTGCTTGGTGGTGGTTTAGTTCCTGGTAATAATTGTGCTTATTAACTAGCTAATTCGACCGCCTCATTGATTTTTTTTTCCCTTTAATTTTAACACTTCCACCAGCTTTTTTCTTAGCGGCAGCATTGCCTATCCAACTTCTTTGTACTGCACATGTATAATCCATTTTTTATTTCATAGTGATTTGTTATCTGCTACAACCTTTTTTTATAAATTGGATAATACTTCTCCTCTCTTCTTATCTTCATGTGCCTATTTTTTATGTGTCTTAGACATGGATGGCTGTTTTGTCTACAGGTTCTCTAGTGTTAGTGGGTGGTGATCCTGGTGTTGGTAAAAGCACACTATTGTTGCAGGTATTTATGTTCACTGGTGCTTTATCTTGTTTGCTCCTGTCAACTTTGACTTAATAAGTCTCTGGTATTATTTTTGGCGTCACCTTTTACTTTGGGGATGGAAGATTGCTGCATTAATAGCAGAAGGGATTGATGCAGATGCTCCAGGGTGAGTTATTTATGTAACTGGGGAAGAGGTATGTCTTCTTATAGGTTCGATCATGTAACTTGGAAAAATAAAAAATTTCTTTGTTTCTAGGATTGGACCACATTCAACATCTATGCCTCTGCAGTTCAAATACTGTTCTTTAGTGCTGTTTGTTAAGATTTGAGTTTGTCACTGACTATTTCATCAGACTAGTCAGGATTTGAATTTCAATTATTCATCCTTTTCTGTTCTACTTGTCACAACTCTTTCGATTGTAGAGTGTTGATCAAATCGGAAATAGAGCTCTCCGTCTTTGTATTAAACCAGAAGGACTTTATCTGCTTTCAAGTACTGATATTGAGGTATATCTCCTAATATCCATTTCTCTCTTTGAATATCATAAAAGTCGATATTAGTTGCTGCCTGGTTTATTCTGCCAGATACGAATTAATTATGAGACTAAAAATCATAAAATCATTAATTTTCTCCCAATATCTGTCTCTTTCTATAAAGGAAAGAGTGAATAATCGAATGCGAATAACTAACCCCATTTGTTATTACTTGTACTAAATAAGTGGGAACATTAGATTACTTCTCACTCCTGCTTTTTACATTTTCTAACATTAAAAAGGATGATTTTTCATGGGTCTGTTTGTGTGACTTGAGTAAATCTAAGAAAACAATAAAGCTAATTTCTTAGAAAGTTCTAAAGTTATGGTCTGTTGTGTGTCATATTAAAGAGTCTATTTAAATTTATTGGTTCATTAATCATTATGCCTCTTTCTACATAATATAACATCAAACGGTTGTATTTCTTTGCAGGATATTCTAAAACAGGCTCAGCGACTTTCACCAAAGGTTTTAATTATTGATTCTATTCAGACAGTCTATTTAAAAGGAGTGACTGGAAGTACTGGATCTGTTATACAGGTTTAAACTTTTTTCTTTTTAACTAATTCTCTGAAGAACTTTATGATAAATTTCTGTTATAATGCTGTGGGGGGGGGGGGGGGGGGGGGAAGTAACTGTCATGTTGTCATTTTAGAAACATATAATTGTTTCTTTCCATTTGTTTATGCCTCGTCTAGCAAAACAAGGGTCATTCTTATTTTGCAAAAAGCTTCAAGGTTATCATTTAATTTTAGACATTATTATTCCATAAGACTAAGTTCACAAGTGACAGGTGAAATAGTGCACTTCAGCTTTACTAAGGTTTGCTAAGAAGACCAACATTCCTGTGCTTTTGGTAAGTTCAATTATGAGAAACAGTTTGAACCTTATCGAGTTAAATAAAATGTTCGACACTTCTATTCTGATGAGTAATCCTTTTCACTTTGATAGTAGATTGGCCATGTGACTAAAATTGGAGACATAGCTGGACCTCGTGTCCTAGAGCACATTGTGTATGTTGTCCTGTACTTGGAAGTTGGTATCTAATACATCGCTCTATCAATTTTAGCAATCAATATTTTTTTTTGCATTTAAATTTTGATTTGATTGGAGTTGGACCATATGTTCCTATCATGTTCATTCTCCTTTATATTGGATGCCTATAGTTCTTGGAATAGTTCCATATCCATTCTCTGTTATGCTATGTTTCATGATTTTATTTATTTATTTATTTTATTATTATTATTCTTCAAGTTTCAGATTAAAAGGAGTGAATGAAGAAAGGGGGAAAAAAACACAGTTGATTTTTATTTGTTTCCTTTTTCATCTATCACCATACAGAATCTTATGCACATTTTCAGCCTTGTATTTGTGCAATGTTGAATTTAATATATACCATGCTAACCACTCTGGTGATGGATGTTTTCAGGGGGAGAAGTATTCGTCACATCGATTGCTTCGATCTGTGAAGAATCGTTTTGGCTCCATAGATGAGGTACTGCATGGCTTGCATCACAACCTAACTCAACCTTCCAGAGCCCCCATTTTTCTACATTTTGAGTTTATTCAATTAATTTCTAATTCAACTAATAATTGCTTATTTACCATTTTATTATCAAAATTTACATGGTAATCACCACACGTCTTGTCTTCTTATTGAAGTCCAGAGTATACTAATGCAACATTGATTATAATTTCAAAGGTACCTTAACATGTAAAACAATGACGCAAGCATGATAACTGTGTAATGCTTGCTACATGAATCTTCTGTGAATTTGATTCTGCAAGAAACGCCTTAGGCCTTATAGTTTCTGATGCCTTAGTCATGATAATTTTGTGAATACTATGCCTTGACTATGGAATATTAATTTTATTTCAGCTTGGAGTTTTCAAAATGTCTCAGTCAGGATTGCAAGGACTTTTAAATCCCAGTGAGATGTATTTGGCTGAGCAGCACTCTGATTCAGACTTTCTCGCAGGGTTGGCTGTAACTGTGATCATGGATGGATCTCGAGCTTTTCTTATTGAAGTTCAGGTATTTGTATTTGTTTGAAGTCTTATACATTGTTTAGTTAGTCTAAGACAGGATTATAACCTAATGAGAGGACTTCAAATTAAAAAAATTGTTTCTGAATCCAAACTGCTTTTGCTTCCTGTTCTAGCACTAGATCAGGTAAATCTGTTTAGCGAATAAATATAGGTGGGGCTGCGAAGTCATCACCTTTACAAGCAAGAAGGCGGTGCATCACTGAGGTGTGTCTCCCGAAGACCAATTTTTTCCTACTCCCAAAACACGTTTTTAAGATTTATTTTATATATATATATATATATATATATATATATATATATATATATATATATATATATATATATGAATTGGCTTAGCTTATAAATCAAAATTATGTGAATTATTTCTATTAATCATCATATAGTACATCACATCATAGAACTTATATAAAGTAGCCTGAATCAATTGATCAATCAAATTACTCTCATTATATGACAGACATAGTGTTCCCTCACTTTCTGTGGTGTATGATCAGTTTTCAGCATTGCAATTGGAACTCTGGTAGATATGAAATGTCAATCTATATCAGATATTATAATATTATATCTGTAGGCATTATGTTCAGCTGGCTCATCAGTTGCACGACATTTAAACGGCGTTCAAGCTAGCAGAGCTGACATGATTATTCAAGTGAGTGATTTTTCTCATTTTGTTAATTACTTGGTTCTTTTTCAGTGGATCTTTATCCTATAATTCAAATGATTTTTAGAATATTTTCTGAATCTCAGAAACTTGGACTTTGCCCTTTAGAAAGATTCATAGTGTTGATGTGCTCTAATATCTGCTCATGTTTCTTTAGTAGTTAACGACAGAAGTTTTTTGGATTTAATAATTCAATGATCTGACCATGTTCTCTTTTTGCAGGTTATCATCAAGCAAGCTGGTCTTAAGCTACAAGATAATGTAATGATCTTTGATCTAAATCTTAAGTCTTAGCTTTTGTGCTTCTTTGAACATCTGCCCATTTAGTTATACTTTGCACAAGCGTGGTACTCTAGTTCTCTTCTACTCTTGCTTCTAACATTCTATTATTATAATCTTATGGTTTCCCATTTTCTTTGTAGGGTATCTTTATTAATGTTATAAGTGGTGTTAGCCTAGCAGAGACAGCTGGTGATTTAGCAATCGCAGCCGCAATCTGCAGCAGGCATGTCTAAAATAATGAATGAGTTCAATCAATTTTCTGTTGGTCACAGTTATTGTATATTTTTTGCGCTCAGCATCAAAATATTGCCATATGCTTGGCATGCCAAGTGCTGTCAATTTCAGCTTTATTTCTTGAAGCAGCAACAGATATTCACTCTATCTAATTAATTAGACGCTATTGTGTACTTCCAGCTTCTTGGAATTTCCGATATCCAATGGCATTGCGTTCATTGCAGAAGTTGGTCTTGCTGGTGAACTTCGAATGGTACGTAATTTCTCCATCTTATTTAGCAATTACAGTGTGGAAGATATATGATTAGTTTTTTCAATTTTATTTTTTCCCAACAATTAAAGGTACCACAAGTGGAGAAAAGAATCAACACACTGGCAAAGCTGGGATATAAGAAGTGTATTGTTCCCAAGATGGCGGTGAAGTCTCTCTCAGACCCACAACCAGGAGGCATGCAGATTGTGGGATGTAACAATTTGAAGGAAATGATCAACTCTGTTTTTAGGAGATGATAATGATGTAATAGAGCTATCTGAAGAATTATGCCTATGTATATCCTTCTGTCCACCTAATTAGTTTTTCAAAGTATGGTAATGGGAGACCACTATTTTTTGTGGAATTGGTATGTCAATTGTGCACACACTGGTCTACTGCATCCAATCAGGAAACACCAACTTAAAACATGGATTACTGCTATCTATATTGTTTTAGGTTAGCTTCGAGGAGAGTGCATATTATAAGCTTCTAACAACACTAAAATAATGGAATGCTCAACTGTTGTTGTTTACATTGAATTCAAAATCAATACTCCATATAAAAGAAAAATATAAGAGTAATTAAAAAACTGTTGGAGCAACTTAGGTTATTACAAATGATTGTTGTCAAAAACCATTATGCCAAGCCAACAAGTAAAAGATAAAACAAGTTAATAGTGAAGAGTTGATATCCTTGCATCTAGATATTCACGTGTATTCATATATGCATTACTTTAATTTTAATATTGTATGTCTTTCTTAATAATTAAAAGCATCTAGATATTCATGTGTATTCATATATGCATTACTTATAATATTGTATTGATCGTTGTCATTTTCACCTATATTTTAGTGTCCTTATTTTGGATTTTCGGATGTTTTTATTCATATTTGTGTAACTTTGGTGGAGTTTTAGGTTAATTAGGAGAAGTGTGGTATGAACTGATAAAAGTGTGTAAATGAGCTAAAAAGTATGTAAAACAGGTAAAAAACGGAGCAAACCGGAGTCGGGAGCGAAAACGAATAAGGTGGACAGGACTTGATTGAGCTCAACTCGAGCTCGGTCACTCGAGTCGAGCTGGTTCCCGAGCTTGTGTCATGCGATGCACACGGGCCTGTAACAGGAAGCCGTGTGCGGGCGTCAGAAAACGCTACACGTGCATGACTGAGGGCGTGCGCAGAACTCGAGTCGTGCCCCGACACACGCAGAAACACGCCGAGAAATGTGCAGGAACTTGAGTCGAACTCTGCAGCTTGAGTCGAGTCGTGTAAGAATCCAGAGTTAAAATTCAGAATGTTTTAGAAGGTTCTAGGAGGTATAAATACCCAATTTTTGGCGTGAATAGAAAAGAATCACATTTTAGAGCAGTTTCTAAGATCTAAACACACACTATCTCACCATACCTTCACACACACATTCAAATTCATTCATCTTCCATCCTTTTCATCAATTCAATCCATTGGTTCTCACTAAATTCATCCATCACTCCACAATTCCATTAATTTAAGAAGAGAAGATCATTATAGATTGAAGAATTGAGCATGTTGGAAGGGAGGAAGGCCATCTTCATAAAAGGGAAGCCGATCTACTTTTCAATTGCTATTTTACTTCATATTTTTGTTCAAATGGAGCAAGCCTTTGATTGTATTGATTTGAACACAATGTGTAGTGGCTAGTCCTATAGTAGGGCTAATCATATGATGAGTTGAGAAGAATGCTAGATATGTAGGATTTAAGATGTTGAATTGAGTTAATTTTGGACTTCCTTTTATAATTAATGATTCATGTCTCATTTCAATAATTGTGTGATTAAATTTTCTACCCATAGTGTTAGGATGACCATTCCAATATTATGATTAGTGGTTTAGTTGAATCATTTATTAATATGAGCTTGTATGTTAGTGTGAGGGGAGATAAGCCATACCCTTCTTGTGACTGAATGATATGTTAATTATTCAAAAACGAGAGGCCGAAGCCAGTGTCACAGATACATATAATTGAAACTCCACAGACGGAGCATCCAAAAGAAATAGTACCTATCTAGAAAGCAAATGCTCAAATCTAATTACATGCATAATAATGGAATTAGTCAAGCCATCAGTAGAAGGTCGGTCACGCTGGAATAGGGCGTCGTTCCGAGCTTTCCAAATGAAGAAGACGCTACTATAGAGAGCAAGCGTCCACCTCCTCCTGTCACGAACATGCACACGCCGATCCTTGCTGAGCCACTTGAAGCTGGCCTTCAAAGTGGTAACCTGTCTCCTCCACTCCACTTCATGTCTGACTCGGTTCCATACATGCTTCGTGAATGGACACCCGAAGAAGAGATGGTCTCTCGATTCAGGAGCCCCCACGCACAGCACGCACTCAACCGGGCCCTCATGGTGTCTCCATCTATCCATGGTGAGCAGGCGGTTCCTCACCGCAATCCACATCCTGAACGAATGCTTCTGCGGAACCCATGGACTCCATAGCTTCTTGTAGATAGGCTGTACCGGCATAGAATGTGAGATGAGCCAATACAGCTTACCCACTCGAAGTTTTCCCATCTCCGAGCACGAGGCAATAGTGGTAATGATGTCGCCACTAATTCGTGCTCTAACCCTGTCCCTCGCTCTGAGTATGTCCTTCCACACAATTGAGGCGCTATAATTCACCTCAACATCCCAGCACGAAGAAGTCTGCAGATAAATAGCATTAATCCACTTAATCCATAGGGACTTCTTATCCTGATGCACGTCCCACAGTACCCCACACAGAGCTGCATCGTTCAGGAGATCAATTCTCCTAAGTCCCAGGCCACCCTGTTCCTTAGGGAGAGTGACCTCCTCCCAACGAACTGCACCCCGGGGAGTTCCCCAAAGGAATTTGCGTATCATCCTCTCGATTCTGTCCACAATTCCCTTGGGTATCTTCACCATAGCCGCCCAGAAGTTCAACAGACCATACACCACCGAACGGATGAGTTCCAACCTGCCGGCATACGACAGCAGATGCGTGGACCAACCTCTGATCATATTAGATACCTGCGTAATGAGCGGCTCAAACGCGGACTCCCTAAGTTTGCTTCCCTGCAACGGTACTCCCAAATAGCGCACAGGGAAGGTGCCTTCCTGAAAAGGCAGGACCTCACGTATAGTTTGCTCTTCATCTTCCGGAACCCCAGCCATGAACAAATGGGATTTATCAGCACTAACCTCCAAACCTGACATGCGAGCAAACTGATCAAGTGCTCTGGCTACCACCTCTGCCGAAGATCGGTTACCATAAGCGAATATAATCAAATCGTCTGCAAACGCCAGATGAGTGACTCCCACCTTCGCACACTGTCTAGAGTGGTACTTATAATTATCCGTCACGGTCATTCTCCTGAAGAGACGGGAGAAGTAATCCATGCACAGGACAAATAATAAGGACGACAGCGGATCACCCTGACGCAGGCCCCTCTTACCATCGAAATAACCCTCAGGTGAGCCGTTGACAAGGATGGAGAATGAGGCAGTGGAGACACATTCCATGATCCATCTTATCATACGCTGAGGAAATTTCAACCCCGTAAGCACCCCACGCAAAAACCTCCAGTCCACCGAATCATAGGCCTTCTTAATGTCAACTTTGATGGCCATTCTCCTATACTGACGATGCCTGGCCCACCCATAGTTCTTCACTATCTCCTGGGCGAGCATCACACAGTCCCTCATCCTACGGTTCTTCACAAACCCAAAGTGACTCTCCGCCACCAAGTCCTCCATCAGGTCCGTCATTCGCGTCACAATGATACGGGATATAATTTTGTAGATCACATTGCAACACGAAATCGGGCGGAAGTCCCTGACAGAAGGATCGTGCTTGCCCTTAGGGATTAGTGTAATAAACGTGGCATTCATCTGTCTCAGCAGCTGCCCGGAATGGAAGAACTCCTGGACAGCGGCCACGACATCCAAACCAACCACATCCCACGCATCCTTAAAGAAGGCAGCTGTGTACCCATCAGGCCCGGGGGCCTTGTCACCATTCATGCTCCACACAACTCTTTTCACCTCCTCGTCCGCGATGGGTGCTTCAAGCTGCTGAGCCTGGGCATCACTCAACACGGCGCCCCATTCAAAAACTGTATAATCAATCTCCTCACACTCCCCCGCAGTACCCAACAAGTCCTTATAGAATGAAAGGAACTCTCCTACGACTTCCTCACGGGAGGTGGTATGCCCGGATTCCGTACGTATGGAGGGGATGGTGTTCCTCATACTATTGGCCTTGATCTTCTTATAGAAGAATTTAGTGGGTTTATCCTGACTGATCAAATAGTCGGCTCTGGCCATCTGAGAGAAGAAGAGATGCTCAGCATGGCACAAGAAGTCGACTCTCTTGGCTGCCTCCTTAACTCTGTCCCATTTCTCCACATTACCAGGATCAGCATGGCTTTCCATCTGCAGGTTATCAAGCTCCGCCCTAGCTCTCTCTGCTTTTTCTGCTATATGCCCGAAATCCCTCTTGCCAAGCTGTCGCAGTTTCGGTTTAAGCAACTTCAGTCTACGACAGACACTGAACTGAGCCGTTCCCCATACCTGCGAATCCCAAACCTCGCGAACTGTGTCCAGGAAACCCTCGCTGGCCTTCCACATGTTCACATATCTGAACGGTCTCCCCTTCGAGTGCTCTGGATGGAAGATGGACACTAGGACGGGGCAGTGATCCGAAGTGGCCCCCATGGGCAGAAACTCCGACTCCACTACACCTGAGAAAATGTCCCAGTTCGAGTTCACCAAAACTCGGTCAATACGACTCCAAACTCTGCCATTCGTCCAAGTAAAGAAGCACCCTTTGGACGTTGCATCATCCAGACCCCTCTCAACACAGAACTCTTCAAAATCAACCCTGTACCAGTTCCGCTGAGACGGAACAATATCTGATCTCTCCTCAGGTTTCCTCACACAATTAAAGTCTCCAAGGATCATCCAGGGAGAGTTAACTGCTGGGACAACCGAAGATAGATGAGACCATAGCCTGCGCCTATCAACAACGCCATTACGGGCGTAGACAACACTGATGAGGAACTCCTGTTGTGAAATCAGACAGTGTACCAAACCAGAGATACATTGCTCGTGGAGCACAACACTACTAACAGTAATCAAAGTAGGATCCCATGCAACCACAATACGCCCGCCCTCAACAATGTCAAAATTATGCAAAATATTCCAACTCGGAACAATTCTACCCACAGTGTCCAACACATTACTAACAGATAACTTAGATTCGAGAAAACCCGCTAAGCAAATTTTATTTCTGCGAACTAACCTGCGGGCTGCTCGCTGCGCGCGAGGGGCTGCAAGCCCTCGCACGTTCCATGACATGCACCTCATTGTCGAACAGTGGGGGAAGAGCCCCCGCCTCGTCCTGGATGGTCTCCACTATCCGGCGGCTCCCGGATGATGATACCGGTGCTTCTCCTAGATCCGTCCTCTCTGTGGGTGTGAGAGTGTGGAGGGGAGCGCCCTGTGCGGCCGACGGCCTCCTCTTCCTCCTCCTCAGTCTCGGAGGCCCACGTCTTCTTGGTATTAACTTGGGCTGGCTGTTTCCCTTCTCGCCTGTTAATTCTCCAATCATCGGGATCAAGCTCATCAAGAATTTAGTATCTACCTGTAACAACCTTCATCGCCTGTTCCTGGGATAAAGGAGGATCCGCGGCTCTCTTCTTTCCGTTGCGGTTCCTCTTTTTTCTCGGCCTTGTGTTCCGAGTTCCCACGTGTTGGAACCCCTCATCATCCACTGTTGCATTCGTCCGTGGGGCTTCCGGAGGTTGTTCCATACCCTTCTTCCCCTTATCTCCCCTAGCAGAATTATCACAGTCGGTTACCAGATGGCCAAACTTCCTGCACTTAGTACAGTACGCTGGAAGGCGTTCGTACAGGACAGTTTGGGTGAAGTTGGCACCACGATAATTGAATGTGACTTCCTTAGGGAGCTCCTGCGAGACGTCAATATCCACTCGCACACGAACAAATGATACTTTATCCGCCTTAGCGGAAGTATCGTCCACCATAATAGGCCTACCAATCAGTGAGGCCACCTTGCTGATATGATTTTTCGACCACAGTTCCAGAGGGAACGAAGGTAGCCGAATCCAGACCGGGACATGGGAGATTTCCCGATCATCGAACTGGAAGGCCCGAGGTAGCCTTTCTAACATGAGATAACGCTCCCAGATGGAGTGGGGAGCACCATCCAAAACCTTGCGCACATCTTCTTCCGAACAGAGTTTGAAGATTATCCATCCCGATTGATGCATAACCAGGGTATACTTGACGCCCCACGCCCGGCAGATGGCGTGGAGAGCCTGCATACCTGGAAACCTTCCAGAAAAGTACCCAACCAGTGTGTGCTTCCAATCATCTGAATCATCCTTCGGGTCAAGGTAAGCTATTCCATCACAAGGAGCTATGTACTCAAGCCTCCTTCCCGGATCAATATTGCTCTTGTTGACGAATTGGGTGTAATCAACCGGTTCCTTGGGAGCGGAACCAGCGCCCGATTCGCCCTGCCGCTCGCGCTGGGTGCGCTGGTCGTCTGGCTGCCGAGAGCTAGCGGGTGCTCGGCGCTCAACGCCCCTAGGGCCACGCCCAGAGTTGCCGCCCGATGCCTGCTCGCCCGAGTGTTGCGCTGCGCCGCCTGGGCCACGCCCAGCACTGACGCCCGCTCCCAACGCAGACTGCCGAGGAGGACTTCCATTCTGCCGGGGCGATCCACTAGCCTGCTTCGGAGTCTCGGCACTTCCTGCTATCTCGGAGGTCTGCCGAGGGGCATTCTCCAACACCTGCACTTGCCGAGGGGTGCTGCCCGTCAGCCGAGACACTCCATCCGCCTGTCGAGCGGGAGAGGCAGGAGGGGTGGCCGCTTCGAGTCGACGTCTAGTACCCGGAGTGGTGCTGCGCCGTCTCTCCACCGAGGGCTTGCGTTTAGGGTTGGGGTTGCGCACGATAGGTGCTTCCGGTGTAGCTCCATCCATAATCGAATCAACAAGTCCACGCGTGGGGCTGCCAGCGCCGTGGGTGTTCGTCGTGTCGGCCATGACGATGGCCAAGGATCCGACAATCAAATCGGTCTCCATCTCCGCACGATCCGCAGCGATGGAACGCGCCAAGGCAGCGCTGTCATCAAGCTGCGGATTCTCCGCAAGAACAGCTTCTTTCAAGATTTTCTTTCTCTCAATCTCCTTCGCCCGATCCTTAACCGATTTAAACGTTTCCTCACTCACACGTACTTCCGTCGACGCCTTTGTAGGCGTCTTGCTTCTCGACTTCTTCCCCATGAGAGAATCGGTCTAGAAGGGATACATGAACGAGAGAGGGCACTCTACACCGCCATGGGGAGTGGTGCGATCAAACCGGTTGTCAATGGCGAGGAGCGCCACCGACGATGGAAGGGAAACGGGTGCGAAAGAGCAACCAGGCCGCGACAGAAAACAACAGCCGCAACAAAAACCAACAAATCGATAAGGGAACCCTAGCGTGGATTGAGATCAAAACCTGATTGCTGTCGGCGGGAAGCGCCGGCTGCTTTGGGGATGATCAATCGTTGCTGGGGCAGGGAAACCACTGCGTCCCGCGGCCGTTGTAGGAGCGCCGGGACCGTCGATCTCTGAAGGTGATCAAGGGCCGCGAGAAAGTCAACGGCGTCCGCGAGAGAAATCTGTACAGCGCCGGATTTTCACCGCGGAGATCGTTCAGTCAGCCTATTGTCGCCGGTCAAGAGACGCCGGCACCGCTGGGATGATCGGCCGTGAGCGAGAGACACTGCCAGCCGCGCAATCCAACGATCTGGAACGATCGCGATGGCAGCCGCGTACCAAAAGATCAGGGACGAACACACCGCCGTGAAGAGCGACCAGTCAGCCTTTTGTCGCCGGCAAGAGGCGTCGACAGCGCTGGGATGATCGGCCGTCGCTGGAGGTTGGTGTCCGCCGTGAATCAAGCCACGGGCAGGAGGCGCCGCCGGCCGTAAGAAGCCTTGCACGAAAAGTTATGAGAGAGCGAATTTTTGGAGCGAGGGTTCCAAAAATTTTGCACGTGCAATGACTCTCTTCTCTCTTCTCTTCCATACCCTTCTTGTGCTTAGAACATTCATAGGGGGACACTTAAGAAATCGAGTGAAAAGAACCAAACTTATGATCATAGTACCTTAAGGGAATTGAGAGTAAGAACAATCCTAGGAGATTTAGACTTGTTAAAGAGTCGAGAACCTAATTGCCTTGACCATAGGGATTAGGAGTAAAAACGTGATTGCTTTTAGTCCATGATTAATGAAGTTCAATATTGAAAGTCATGCATGTCTTGCTAGTTTCTCATCCATGAATATGGTTAGCCTTGCTCTCTTCTTAAATACATTCTATCCACATTCCGTTCACCTTGTTACATAATTGATAATTGATATTATTAGTTGTTAATTGATTTCTTTAGTTAATTGATTAGAATAAGCATTAATATAAAATCAAACCTTCAATCTTATCATTCTTACAAAGCATAATTGATGAGAAATCCGGATACAGCTATGAGTTTACTTTCCCTTAGGACGACATACTTATAAATTTTGTTACTTGGTCACACGTGTACAACAACGATAGAGTCTATTACTCTAATTCATTTTATACCAAAAATGGGACTAAGAACATGACGCCGCTTGCCGGGGAAATGTTAAACTTTTGGTTGTAACGAGTTTGAAGTTGATTAATTTTGATAAGAGTATTTCTTTTATTTGTTTATTTGTTTACTTGACTTGGTTATTTGGGGAACTAATTTGGAGATTCTTATAGGTACATGCAAATGCGTTCATGGTCTCAATCTATTGAACATTTGAACTTGGAATTAGAAGCTACCTTAAGAAGACAAAGAAGAGGAGTATTAGACCCTACGGAAGAAGTTATGGAAAACGTAGTGGATAATGCCGATATGATTGATGAAGAAGGACACATGAGGAATTTTCAACAAGGTGGTGATAATGTTTGAGGAGGTTATGTTAATCCGGAATTTGTGCCACAAGCTTATGCTCAACAAATACACTTGCAAAATCAACAATTGCAAGCTATTATTCAAAACTTGATGGCACAACAAGAAGCTAGAGATAACCAACAAGCTCCTTCGGTGGTGCAAAATCAACCTCGAGGCCATGAATATAATGGAGCGGGGATGAATATCCGAGATCATTTCCAACCTCAATTTGGAAATTATGCTATTGGACCTTCATTGAACGTCAACAATTTTGAGATCATGACGGGGTTGATTAATATGGTGCAAGCGAATCAATTTGGAGGTGGAGCAATGGAAGATCCAAATGCTCACCTATCTCAATTCACGGAGTTAGTTAACACCATCAAGATTAACGGAGTGAGTGAAGATATTGTCAAGATGAAGCTATTTTCCTTTTCATTAAGGGATCGAACTAACGCTTGGTATCATACTATACCTCCGGGATCTTATACTACATGGAGAGAGTTGGCTCAAAAGTTCTTAAGAAAATATTTCCCACCATCAAAGATGTTGCATCTAAAAGGTCAAATAATCCAATTTAAGCAAATGCATCTTGAAACTTTTAGTAAGGCTTGGGATCGTTTCAAAGAAATGCTAAGGAAGTGTCCACAACATGGATTTCCCGAAGATCAACAAGTAGGATTTTTCTATGCCGGTTTAAATAGAAGTGAAAGAATGCTTGTTGATGCTTCGGCGGGAAGTTCTATATCGGGGCAAACTCCGAAAAGAGCTATTACTATATGTGAAGAGATTGCTTTGAATACGAGTCAATGGCCTATGGATAGAGTTGCGGGGATGTATGAAAGGGAAAGAATTGTTAAGATGGAAGAAGTGTGCTTACAACAAGTGAAAAAGGTGGAGGCACCCAAGGAGGATGTAACCGATAAGGCAATCACAAAAATACATAAGAGGATGAATGATAATTTGCAAATGTCTCCAGATTCTTTGTCTAAATCTATGGTGAACCAACAAGTGTTTGCGAGTCCTCAACAAGGTATGCCATTGTCTTTGATGAGTCAACAAGTGTTTCCTAATTCTCAACAAGGCATGTCTATGCTTAATATGGGTCAAACTTCTCAAAGTTGTCAAATGCCTACATCTATGCCTCAACAAGGTATGCCTCCGAATTTTGGATTTCAAGATACTTGGTGCCAACCGAAAATGTCACTTGAGGAAGTTGCCTTCATGTAAGGGAGAAACTTTCAAGGGAATTATGGTGGTAATTTTGGTAATCATGGAGGGGGATATCAACAAAGGCAAGGAGAATGGGGGCAAGGTAATTTTCAAGGGAATTTTAACCAACCTCGTAGGTATGAGAATTTGTCATATGAGAATCAAGAGAATGCACTTACTCTTCCACCGGGCACCAATCCGGGGGAGAAATCTTCAAATGGTGAAGGGAAGCCTATGATGGAAGATCAAATGGCTAAAATGTTGAATTCATAAAGGAAGTTAAGGAGGAGAGAAGACAAAGAGAAGAGGAGAGAAGACAAGAGATGAAGTGAATGATAAGAGAATCAAAGTACTTGAAACTCAAATGAGTCAAATGGCAACCGAGTTAGGTGAAATGCATCGTAAGGGTAAGTTTCCCTCCACTACCGTTACTAATCATAAGGAGCAATGTTTGTATTTTATCTGTGCAATATGGTAAGTAAGGTGGAGAAAGGGTTGGTGGAAACAACAAACATTATTTCGAAGGTTGAAGAAGTAGTTTGTGATGAAGTTGTGTCAAACGTGGAGGAGGAAATTATCATTGATGATGATTTATCTTTTGATGATGAGAGGATTATAGGTGAATTTTTGTCTTTATTTGTTGATGAAAGTAAGTGCGATAAAGAGTTGTGGTTGGAACAAGATCATGAAATAGTTGAAGTTGATGCTTCATTAAAGGTGGAAGACCTCGGTAAATTTGTTATTACTTGTAAAATTAGAAATGGGGAATATTTTAATGCTATATGTGATCTTGGTTTAAGCATTAATGTGATGCCATTGGAGATTTTTGAAAAATTTGGCATTGGGAGGGTAAAGAAAACGGATGTGAAAATTGGAATAATGGATGGTTCAATGATAAAGCCCCATGGAGTTGTGGAGGATAGTTGAGAAGCAAACGGATCCTTTGATCCCATTGATTTTTGGAAGGCCATTTTTGGCAACCGGAAGAGCAAAATTTGACATGGATAAGAAGGAACTCACACTTCGTTCAAATGAAAGAGAATTGGTGTTATTAAGCAAGAATTTAAAAGGAGAGATCTTCATTCGAAACCATCCATTAAGCCTTGGGATGATCGAGATCGAGTGGTAATTGAAACTTTAAAAGATGAAGATTTAACTAACTTTTTACTTGAATTTGCAGGAATTTTTTCTACAAAAAGGAACTAGTTCGGGGGTAATCCACATATTGATTGGAAGATTGATAAAGGTCCTCCGGGATTTGAAAACATGAGAAAAAGAGGCAATGAATTGAGTTCAAGTGTTAGAGGAGCAAGAAGCGTGGATAAGAAAGTTGTTAAAGAAATGTTTAAAGTGAAGATGAGGCCCGATGGGGTCTTTGATTTCTCTGATTGTTAAGAGCTTAAATGCGTCTAGCTCGATGACGTTAAATCGAGTGCTTGATGGGAGGTAATCCATTTTACTAAGTTTTCTTGTTTAGTTTTATTCTCTTGAATTTTTGGTATGTAGGTGGATTGTGCTCATGGAGAAAAATACATATGGAAAAGACAAGATGTGCTAGAGTTTGAATGAAGAGGTATGCCACACCACTCTTTAAAAACTTGCGTGGTGGTCATACGTGGATTTTGGAAGTACACATGAGCTGTTACAAGGTAATCCCATGAGGATCATTGGTGGAAACTACAAGGGTAAGTCTCACCACTTTGTGCAAACTTAATTCTCAACTTGTTTCAATTTAAGTTTGGGGGGTGAGTATGTGGTGTAACTCACCACTTGTATATGCTTGATGTATCATGTGTTGATAGATTATCTTGTGCAAAATGGGTCAATTTTGAGCTTTTCCTCATGAGTTAGGTTCGTTTTGGTATGTTTGGTGGTGTCGAAGTGCATGCTAGTCCATTAATTGGTCACAAATGTGGAATAAATGGTTTTGATTGGTTTTGGAGCATATATAAGTTGTATTGGAAGCAAACGAGCAGGGGAAAACAGGGTTCGGAGTTCGAAAAAGTGCAAAAACAGAGTGCAGAGCTCGACCCGTGTTAAGGACTCATGCCTAAACACGAGGACGAGCTCCGACATCAAAAGCAGCAAAATGCCCAGTCGGAGGTCGAGTTCACAAATCGACTTGAGTCCTGCACAGAAGCATGAGTCGTGCTGTGTAGCTCGAGTCGAGCTGTGTTTAAAAACCAGAATAAAAGTCGCGACTTCAGGTCAGTTCTACAGAACCCTTGTTGACTTTCAGAGCTCGCGTTGTGCCTAATTCGTATGTATAGCCTCTGATACATCATCCTTTGCTTCAATCCATACTCAACTTGGTTAGTTTTATGTTTGTAACACACTTTAATCCATCCATCTCTTCCACAATTCGAATTCTTCATCCAATTTTGCAAGATATGAACTTTCTTTCCTAATTTTTTTGAATTGGTGTGTAATTCTTTTAATTGAAGCATGGGCTTTGATTATTGACATGAGTAGAGCATGGGAGTGTAGTTTAAACTTGTGATTATAGCATGAATTCGTGAATTGAGTGAACATTTAAATTAGAGTTCTTGAATTTGAAATTGGGGATAATTTGTGAAAGGCTGAATTTGGTTGATATGTATGTTCTAAGTGATATGAGATGAAGTGAAAGATGTTATCTTTACTTGGAATATGATGTGAATTGGTGAAATTTTGATTTTGAATGTTTCAAGTTTAGATTAAAAAAGGCCCAAATTGGGGATTTTAGGTAATTGAGCATAATTGGTTGAATTGATAAGCTTAGTTGTGAAATTGACACATGAATATTGCTTGAAATGATTTGAAAGATTAAATTTTGGCATGATTCATGAGAATTGAGCCTTTGAAGTTGCAAGTTGGTGATGTGCGTACTTTGTGTTCAATGCAATGCTTGATTAATGTAGATTGAAGTTAAAATTGGAAAATATGATTGCATAATGATCACTTGTTGATTGGAAAGTTTGAATTCATGAGGTTGCACTCTTGATGATAAATGGATGATGGTGAACTAGATAAGTGAAGTATGAGCTTAAATGATTAAGTAGTTCATTTCTTATGATAGAAAATGCTTAAGGGGACTATTTGGTATTAATATGAGCTTATTTGATTAAATTGGAGATTATGCTTTGAAGATGAGACTTAATTGTTGAAATTTTCTTATGTAGATGGCTCGAAGAGAAAGGGGACAATATTTCATTGTACTTAATGAAGAGGAGTTGACACTTTTGTGATGCAAATTTTAGTATAAAAGGGTTTCATCCGTTTGATATGGATGTGGATTTGGTGGATGAGTGGCCAAAGTATGCTTCAAGGTGGGAGGCAATTTGTCTAAAAGTCATGCAACTAGGTTCCAGGATCGACAGACTATGGTGAATCTTGGATTTAAAGATAATTTGAGGACAATTTTCAAAATTGTGAACATGGAGGATTTCTTTGACAAGAGGCCACCCACATATCGAAGCATCACAGCGGAATTCTTAAGTACGCTAGAGGTCGTGAAGAATCACAATGAATACTCTACTTCTATCAAGTTCCAGTTAGGAGATGAGTGGCACGAATTTGAGACTCCTGTTCTAAATGAATATTCTGGATGCCCCAGAGATAAGGATTGAGTCATCTGTTCATGTGTGGAGAGATACAACAAGAAGCAGTGGTGGTTCAAATTGATTAATGATGGAGCAGAGCAACAACCAGAGTATCAAGCTAGTTCGTCTAAAGGAACAGCTATACGGAACCCCATAATGAGATATCTAGAGAATACTTTGTCGAACACTGTGTTCGGTAGATCAGAGAGTGGGTCGGTAGTGTAGAGGGAGCTTCATATGATGTACTTTTTATACCATGAGCATGAGTTCAATATGGCTACCGAATTCATCCAGCACGTAGAGAGGTTAGCTAAGCAACGAGCTCATCAGTGAGTGATGATAGGAGGTATGATTACTATGATCGCTGAGGGGCTCGGAGTTGATTTTGGAGAGAGAACTCTGATGGTGAGTGAGGGGTTGAATGCTCCTGCACTAGTGAGGATGAATTTTCTAGCAATCGTTGGAGGTAGGTATTGTTTGAAGCAAGATCGAGATAGCATATTTCCTCTCCCGACTCCTTTATTGATGACTATCTTCAGTCGTAGGGCAGCTGAATATTTGAGTATAGCTAGTGCTCAACATTCTGAGGTAGTACGAGCATTCTATCGAGCCAATCGTGAGGGTGTAGAGGAAGTTTTCCATGGAATGGAAAATGTGGCAGATGCAGATTTAGAGGAGCTGAGAGCTGAGGGCGAGCCTATGGATTTAGGAGATGAAGAAGAAGAGGAAGAAGAGCATCAGGTGGAGTTCGAGGAGCATGCTCCGGAGCCACCACACTTTGAGCAGGCGCCTATGGGAGGACACAGAGATCAATTGTGGTGGAACATCCTCGAGGGTGATGTTCGTGATATTAGACATGCTCAACAGGAGCATGGGATACAGATCCGAGACATCCAGGCTGGACAATTTAGGATGGACCACAATTTCGAAGAGGCTTGTTGTCACATCAACAACATTGAGGAGATGACGATCATGATGTTCAACATGCACTTTCCTGGAGCAAACCGTGCCTACATGCCCTGGAATCCATATCAGTCACCTCTGTCTCCGGAGCCATGAAGGGAGTCATTTTTGTGCTAGGTACTTCATCATTTCATTTGGATTATGATTAGACTTGATTTGATTTGATTAGTGTTGGATTAGATTGTACTTTATATGTTTTGTATTTAGGAGGTTTTACTTTGGGATTTTATTTCAGTTTTATGCGATTTATTTCCTTTTATTTCGGTATTTTAGTTTTATTTTTTTATAATTTGGATGTGATAGAAAATTGAGCTTATTTGTTATGGATGAGAATTAATGAGCTTAAATTTCTTGAAATGATGATTTTACTCATGTATGTTATATGTTTTTGTTATGTTTTTTGTTTGGTGAGTTCTTGTTTATATGTTGTGTTTGTGTTTGTTTTTAATTCTTGTATAGGTTGGTTTGGTGGTATGTTTTGGGAATGTGTTAAATGTTTTTGAAATTATTTGTGATAACTGATGGCAAGTATGTTAAGGATTGCTACTAGTTGAAATTGTGACATGAATTACATAATTTGTTCAATTTTGAGAAGTATGAAGATTAATAAGGTTTCTTTTGGTCCAAGCAAAAGCTTGTGAGAGTTGAGCCTCAACTGTACCTCCATAGTTAATTCTTGATGAGAGGACAGGTTGAACTTAGACAAAATAGAACTTGCTCATGGACTGTAGGAACGAAGTCTGAATGGTTGAAATTTGTGATATGATCTTAGGCCATCCTTGTTAAATGAAGTTATATCCATAAAATTCCTTACCCAAACATCATTCTCAGTTAGCCATTTTGAGCCTATAAACATATTCTTTATGATTTGAGCACAATACAAGTCTCGAAAATCCACTTAAGCCTTATATATATAACCTTTGTGTGGGTGATTGAGGAGATGATGGTTTACAAGGAGTGATGTGGAAAAATGTGCAAGAAAATGAAAGAGATGGTGAATCAAGAAAGGGATGAAAGATCTCAAGTTAAAAGCATGTGCACTATCAACAAAAGGAAAAAAAGGAGCAAAATCATAAAAATATGCTCAAGGAATGCAAAAGTCAAAGAAAGGAAGTATGCAATTTAAAAGAAGCTCAATGAATCCATGGTATGCTGATGTTTAATATTTATGAATTTGTGAAAAGGGAGGAAGACACTATTATCTAAATTCGTCCTACCATACCAAAGAGTCTAAACATTACATCCAAAGATAAAGACCTATTTGATCACATTTTGAAACTAGGGTGGCTTGTGAACATAGTCCACGAGCAAGCCTATGGTGAGTTGGTTTTAATTGGTTGATGAGTGTTGTTTAAACCTTAATTCATAGAGTGTTGAGTGAATTTGATATCCTATGAGAGGCTTGGATCGGAAGGAACTTGATTACTCTTTTGTTTTCTTGAAATTGAACTTGTTAATATTTTATGTTATGAGTTTGATGTCGTAGGAATATTTAATGTGATTTTGTAGTTCTTATTACTTGTGATGTGTTGTTTATGTTCGTTAAGTGTTTTCTAGGTGAATATTACTCCTCTTTTTATCATTTTTCTTTGTTCGAGGACGAATAACACTTTAAGTTTTGGGGGTTGATCGTTTTCATTTTCACCTAGATTTTAGTGTCTTTATTGTGGATTTTCGGATGTTTTTATCCATATTTGTATAACTTTGGTTGAGTTTTAGGTTAATTAGGAGAAGTGTTGTATGGATTGATAAAAGTGTGTAAATGAGCTAAAAAGTATGTAAAACAGGTAAAAAACAGAGCAAAACGGAGTTGGGAGCGAAAACGAATAAGATGGACAAGACTTCACTGAGCTCGACTTGAGCTTGGTCACTCGAGTCGAGTTGGTTTCCTAGCTCATGCGTGCACCGCACACGGGCCTGTAACAGGAGGCCGTGTGCGGGCTTAAAAAAATGCTACACACCCATGACTGAGGGCGTGTGCAGAACTCGAGTCGTGCCCCGACAAACACAGAAACACGCCGAGAAAAGTGCTGGAACTCGAGTCGAGCTCTGCAGATCGAGTCGAGTCGTGTAAGAATCCAGAGTTAAAATTCAGAATGTTCTAGAAGGTTCCAGGGGGTATAAATACCCAATTTTTGGCGTGAATAGAGAAGAATCACATTTTGGAGCAGTTTCTAAGATATAAACACACACTTTCTCACCATACCGTCACACATACATTCAAATTCATCCATCTTCCATCCTTTTCATCAATTCAATCAATTGGTTCTTACTAAATTCATCCATTACTCCACAATTCCATCAACTTGAGAAGAGAAGATCATTATAGATTGGAAAGGAGGAAGGCCATCTTCACAAAAGGGAAGCCGATCTACTTTTCAATTGCTATTTTTCTTCATATTTTGGCTCAAATGGAGCAAGCCTTTGATTGTATTGATTTGAACACAATGTGTAGTGGCTAGTCTACTAATCATATGATGGGTTGAAAAGAATGCTATATATGTAGGATTTAAGATGTTGAATTGAGTTAATTTTGGACTTCCTTTTATGATTAATGATTCATGTCTCATTTCAATAATTGTGTGATTAAATTTTCTACTATAGTGTTAGGATGTCCATCCCAATATTATGATTAGTGGTTTAATTGAATCATTTATTAATATGAGTATGTATGTTAGTGTGAGGGGAGGTAAGCCATACCCTTCTTGTCCTTAGAACATTCATAGGGGGATACTTATAAAATTGAGTGAAAAGAACCAAACTTATGATCATAGTATCTTAAGAGAATTGAGAGTAAGAACAATCCTAGGAGATTTAGACTTGTTAAAGAGTCGAGAACCTAATTACCTTGGCCACAGGGATTAGGGGTAAAAACGTGATTGCTTTTAGTCCATGATTAATGAAGTTCAATGTTGAAAGTCATGCATGTCTAGCTAGTTTCTCATCCATGAATATGGTTAGCCTTGCTCTCTTCTTAAATACATTCTATCCACATTCCGTTAAGCTTTTTACATAATTGATAATTGATACTATTAGTTGTTAATTGATTTCTTTAGTTAATTGATTAGAATGAGCATTAGTATAAAATTAAACCTTCAATCTTATCATTCTTACAAAGCATAATTGATGACAAATCCGGATACAACTATGAGTTTACTTTCCCTTAGGACGACATACTTATAAATTTTATTACTTGGTCACATGTGTACAACAACGATGGAGTCTGTTACTCTAATTCGTTATACCAAAAATGTGACTAAGAACAGGTATGTCTTTCTTAATAATTAAAAAACTACATGTATGTCTTTCTTAATAATTAAAATTCACGTAAACTCTTACATAAGACTGTATAAAAAGTTATAACATTATTAAAAAATGTGAGATCGAATAAAAAGTGATAAGTTTCTTAATGAAAAGTGGTATCCAATTGATAAAAAGTGATAATATTGTAGTGAACTATTTCATGATAGTATAAATAAAAAAATGATAATATTTTTTATTAGTATAATAAAATTTTATGATTGAAATCAAAAATATTAATTGGACAGTTAAGATTAAAATTGAATTATTTCTAAATATAGTAGAATTGAAAAAAAAATTGAAAACAAAAGTTGAAGTTTAGGTTTACTTTTATATATGTATATAGATGCTATCGCTTTTCTTTAAAATGTTGTTACATTTTATTTATGCTATAATTTATTCATGAAATAGTTCATTGCATCATTATCACTTTTTACCAATTGATTATCACATTTCTATTAAAATATTATCACTTTTAATCAGTCTCACGGAAGTCACTCTGTGAAACGATCTCACACAAGTCTTTGCCTTTAACCTTTATCTTACTTCTAAGTACTACCATACATTATCTCTTCTCAATTAATACTTTTTCTTTATTTCTCTATTTTCTTTCATCTGTTCTCTTATATTATTTGATATAAAATTTAAATCTATCATACCGAAACCCAGATTAAAGATGGATTAACAATATTAAATGGTTTATTGATTCCTTTATACTTGAGGGTGAAATATTCTTTTGTGAGAGAATAAAAAATGAAGAATTACCATATTTACCAATGAGTGATCGAGTGAGAGACAAGATGGAGGATATGAGTTTGCTTAGGTTGCTAAAACAGAACCACAGATTCCTAGCCATGATTGTTTGAAGTGTTGAGTTTGCCCAACATAGTGTGATAGAGAAATAAATAATAGAAGCCCGACTCTATTATTTATTATAGGTAAAGATTCAATTATTAAAATTAATTAGTGGCCCACTAGATAAACCTTTGGTGGGTTAATTAAATCCATGATGGAATTCATGCGTGAGGGGAGGTCTATGGGCCACCATCCAGGAAGGTTTGGTGGAAAGTGAATGTCTCCAATTAAAAAGAGAAAATATCCTCAGGACATGTGTGACAGCTAAGGCGGGTGAGGTGGATAAGGTGTAAATTCCTCTATAGGGGAGCAGACACTACCAGCAATAGTGGCGTGAATCCATCCAAAAGCGTAGACAAAGTGGTTTGCTTGAGAAAATAGTGGAGAGAGAATGAGAAGTGTGTGTGGGATTGTATCCGCTTTGGGAATTCATTTTTTCATCGTTTCACTTCAGATTTCAAGGGGTGTTCGTAGTGACATCCTCGACATATTGATCGGAAACATCTCTGAGAGATGCAATGTTTGCGTATTTTTCAACTCATGAGCAAGTGTACTCGGCCGTCGTAGAGTAATACCCAAAAAATAAAAATATAGAATCCTAGAGAGATTAAGTTTAGATTGAATGAAAACGTTCGCTCATGTTTTTATTATTTTTATAAGGACAAATCAAGATGATGATAATCAAGAACTCAAATAAAAAAATCAAGATAAAATAGGAGAAAATAAAAACAACAATTGAGAATGGTGTTAAAGGGCAAGTAGTAAGATATGGGACTAGAAACAATTAAAATTCCTTATGATTCATTTTATCATTCAAAAGAATAGACGGGATAGATATTGGACTAGAGGTGATCACGAATATATCCAAAGCTCCCTCTCGGGTTACTAAGGTTGTAGGCCTCCTAGAGACTCCCAAATGCACCTAAGATCGATGCCCAATACTAACCCCTTCTATCTAGGTACTAATTAGTCTCTACCTTAGAATGTACTATCTAGTGGTAATTCTCCTATTGTGCATACTAAGACCAACGATGGATTGGTTCCTCTCATCGGCTCAAATATCCTAACGGTTAAACCTAAACCCGATGTCCTCTCATGCTAATTCTAATACGTTGAAGGGTCATCTCCATCGCATGAATTAATATGATGACACTTAATTAACATAAGAAATAAATTAATCAACAATCCATTAAATTAACATGCTACCCATAATTAACAAACGATGGTGTAAGAATATTTTGAATCACATGAGATGTTTTGGCTTGTATTGATACAGTATATATGCAAGATATACATCAACTTATCTATGGTAAGGAATAATTACAATTAATCAAATAAATCAAGAAGATTTATTCTAATCACTAATTTATGTTATCATGCCTATCATCACGTCTATCATCCCCCTCAAGCAAAGCATGGGATGTGGTCCGATGCGAAGCTTGGAACGAAAAAACTCGAATAAAGGACGAGGCAAGCCTTTAGTAAAAATATCAGCAAGCTGCATGTTGGAGGGTATGTATTGAGTTATCAACTTTTTGGAGCAAACTAATTCTCTGACAAAGAGGTAATCAATGTCTATGTGTTTAGCTCGCTTGTGGGCAACATAATTCTGAGTCAAGAATAAGGCACTTCGATTATCACATAGTAGAGTAGGTGGATTGGAAGATATACGCATGTCTATAAGAAGATTAGTTATCCAAACAAGTTTAGCAGCAGCATTAGCCATAGCACGATATTCAGATTCACAACTTGATCGAGCAACAGTAGGTTGTTTCTTGGCACTCCAAGAGACAAGATTGCCTCCAAGAAAAATTGAGCCATACGTGGAGCACCTTGTTTCTATACACCTTGCCCTATCTGCATCCAAATATCCAAGCACCTGTGAGGAAGAAGAACCTCGAGAAAACATCAGTCCAAAGGATAATGTGCCTTTAACATAGCGTAAAATATGCTTGATAGCCTGAAAATGGTCATTCGTAGGTGCCTGCAAGAATTGACTAACGGAATTAACAACATAAACGAGGTAGTGGTGGCTGCAGATGTGGTGCTGAATTATTTGAGGGCAGCAAGGATGGACTAGATTTAACATTTATGGCACCTTGAGGCTCATCAAACATAGAGAAGTCCAATACAGCCTGTGATGAATTTTGAGCATCTCCTGAAAGTGGAAAATAAAACTCATCAAATTGAGCATGCCTGGTAATATATATATATATATATATATATATATATATATATATATATATATATATATATATATATATATATATATATATGAGAATCATTGATGTCAAGGCATTGAAAACCCTTATGCAATGTGCTGTACCCAAGAAAAATACATGGAACACTTCGAGGGGCTAACTTATGTTGAGCATAATCACGCAAGCAAGGATAAACTCGACAACCAAATGAGTGAAATTTGCATAATTGGGAGATTTCCCAAATAATAGCTCAAATGGAGACTTACCACCAAGTAAAACAGAAGGTAAGCGATTTATGACATAAGTAACACAACTAAAGGCATCAAGCCAATAAATAGTTGGCAAATGTGAGTGAAATAACATGGCAAGGCCAGTTTCAGTGATGTGGCGATGCTTACGCTCAGCTCTACTATTTTGTGCAGGTGTGTAAGGACAAGACATGGTGTGATGAATGCCATTTAGTTTGAAGAGATTTTGCAAACGTGTACTAGTGAACTTTGTACCCCCATCACTCTAAAAAGTCTTAAGAGTAGTGTTAAATTGATTTTCCACAAATTTCTTAAATTGCACAAAAACATCATAAAAATCAGATTTGAAGTGCAATGGATAGAGCCATGTGAATCGAGAGTAATCATTAACAAATATTGCATAGTAACGAAACTCAGAAGTAGAGTTCATCGGAGCAGGACCCCAAAGATCACAATGAACTAGGTCTAAAACACTAGAAGCACATTTTTCACTCACACAGTATGATAAACGTTTGCTCTTAGCCAATTGACAAGGAGCACAAACAGAAGGAGTTGGTAAAACATATGTCACTAATATGTGTCCAATTTTATTTAAAGAGAAATAACATCATAATTAACATGGCCAAGACGAGAATGCCACAAGTCAAATGAACCTCGTAATTTATTCGAACCTAAAACCAAAAAAAATGCAGAGTTGCCATGATCCAATATATATAAGCCATGTTCATGCCTCCCTCGTGCTAGAGTGTGTACTGGCCCCTGAGACTGAATCACAAATGAACTATTATTAAATGTAATATCAACTGGAAATCACGTGTGAGTTTACTGATAGAAATAAGATTTTTCTGCAACCCAGGCACAACCAAAACATCGATAAGACGCAAACTATTATTTAAAGGCCAAGATCCAATATGAGATATGGGTAATGCCTTACCATTACCAACAATAACAGTATGTTTACCAGAGTATGGCTCAACAGAGTCCAATGACGTCGGTTCAGGTGTCATGTGTACCGACGCACCGTATCTAAATACCAATCAGATTGTGGAGAATGGACAACATTACAAGTAGTAGCCAATGTTTCAGTAATGTTTGAAGAAGAGGAAGAAGTTCTATCGTAGCGCTGATTGCGCATCGTGGCATAATGACCTTCGATTCGGCATATCTGACAGCGAACAATATAATGTCCACGACTACCACGACCTGAATATTGCTGTCCATGGATGTATCCATGAGAGTTACCATGTGCACCACAATGGGATTGTTGTTGGCTACGTCCAGAAGAAGAATGACGACTATAAGTGGGCTGTTGCTGGCGGATTGATTGAGAAAAGAATGACACTGGTGAAGGAGCAGCATCAACAGCGGACATGTACAGTTCAAAACCTTCTGCAGCGGATACTAAATCATGAAAATTAAGGAAGGGGCGCATGGCCATATGTGTTGCTCCAATGCTGGTAAAGGAGGGACTAAGACCTTGTAAGAACCAGTGGAGTTTGTCAAGATCATCCACCGGGCGGCCCATGGCAGAAAGTTGATCGCAGAGCCCACGAAATTGCTTAGACTAGTCACAAACAAATGAAGAGCCCTTTTTAGGTGTAAGAGCTGATCACGAATCCTGATTTTGCATTGTTTTGAATCGTTTCCATAAGCAGATTCAAGAGTTAGCCAAATTTGGCGTGACGTATCACAGTTGAGAACTTCCACCATTGCCTCTTCGGTTAAAGAAGAGTGAAGGAGACTAACAAACCTTTGATCTTGTTGTTTCTAGGTGGTATAGGCTGGATTGACAGATTTGGTGCCAGTATCAGATTGAACCATCAATATAGCCAAAGAGATCTTGCCCTTGAAGAAGGGGAACTATTTGATTTTTCCAAAGTATGAAGTTGGTAGATGAAAGATGTGTGTTCAACATTTGAATCATGGTGTTGAAGGAGAGAGACACGTCAGAAGTAGCGTCGGCCATGGAAAAGAGCAGAAGTAAGAATTTGGGAGTTTTGGATAAGAAAACTAGGATAGAAATAAGGCTGATACCATGTAAGAATATTTTGAATCACACGATATGTTTTGTCTTGTATTGATACAGTATATATACAAGATATACATCAACTTATTGATGAGCGTTTTCTCAACACACAAATTAATTCCCAAGTATGAAGGATATCAATTGTAGTTTCGATAGGCGTCCAAGTGATTATCAAACCCAAGGGATGGATTATTATTACTTCAGTTAAATTCCAATTTATTAAGACAATGTTGGCAATTTATTTTTGGTGATTAAATAACTAAATAACAAATGATTAAAATAGCAAATAAAGTAAGCAAACAATAGAGAAAATACGACTGTGATCAAGTGAGAAATTAGGTAGTTCTTCGTGCCATCCAGTTTCACTTATTAATTTCTCTTCCATGCGTTGATGTCCGACTTTACCTTGTGATTTATGGACGCATCACTAAACCATGCAAGTTCACTCTATAGACACATGTAAACATGCGTATGACACGTGTGAATATCCTCGGAGCAAGAGATATAATTCACCCCCCTTTCTAGGTACTATTAGTATCAATTATTTTCCATGCACTTAGTACTCTAGCCCGATATGATCTCCCTTTTTAGGTACTATGAAGTTATACTCTTTTTCCTACTTATTAACCCGAATATTATTCAATTAACAAGTATTTATATAAGATAGTTCCAATAAGACTTCGAAATCCATTCACTTAGAATTATAACATGTAATCCTACTCAGCAGTGAACGCACTCAATCAATAATCAAGATGTGTATTCAGACTCTACAAAACAGTTAATGATGCACAAAATGACTGTGAGTATGAATTTAAAAAGCGCAATCTTGTATAAAATAAACCACAAGTAGTGTTGTACGGAGTTTACACATGAAAGACAAATTAACTCATAAAACCTTCATAACCCTAGAACTACCGAAACGGTTCTAGCCCATGACTAATCGATGAACAATCATGGTGGTTGGTAGGATTTTACCCATAGTCTTGAAAATTACAAGATAAAAATTAAGAAGCAAAGCAAACCATAGATGCAAGTGCCGTCGCGACTCTCTCCATCTTGAATCTTCACTTGTTTCTCGCTTGGTTCGACAGATGAATCTCTCTCCACATCTCCTTCGGATGGCGGTAGGGCTTCGGTGGTGATGAACGATGAAGTGGTGTGTGTCCTTTTTCTCCTACGAAATCTCTTCTTTTATACTTGTGGAACCTCCTTACGGGCCTAAGATTGGCTTTTGCTTGAGGCATACGTCAAATTTGGTAAAAGAAATCCGAAATTACCAAAAATAGAAGCAGCGAGAATCCGTTCGACCAAGCCTTGACTGGTCGAGCAAGGCCTCCTGGTCCAGCAACGGTCGAGCAAGCCTTTTGTAAGTTTTGGACATTTTATTCGACCAATGCTCATCTGTTCGACTAAGATGATGCTGGTCGAACAATATCTCCTAGTCGAGCAAGCACTCTATATGTTTCTGCATATTTTGCTCTATTTGACCACCTTGTTCGACTAAGGTGATGATGGTCGAACTAGGTCCTAAGGTCGAACAACCTTCGAAAATTGGCTCAAAAATTGTGTCTTCCAATTCCTAGCCCTTACGATTTGTTTTCTTGTACAAATATCCTCAAAAAGCCCTTTTATCCTCTGATTCATGGCTTTTCCATAAACCTTCCAATTTGTCTTAATAAAAGACTCAATCGTACTCAATTTCCACACAAATCAGAGCCCAAATACGTGAATTTACACTCTCATCACTTATCTATGGTAAGGAATAATTATAATTAATCAAATAAATCAAGAAGATTTATTCTAATCACTAATTTATGTTATCATGCCTATCATCACGTCTATCAGATGTCAACATATAATACATGCATCACAAGTCCCATGCATGATACGAAATTAAATATTCAATCATGTCCAAACCACATTTAATTTGCATAATAAAATAAACATTAAGCATTAATCGTGTTTCTAACCCCACAAGAGGGATTAACTAAGCATAATTAAAATAATAACACAAAAATATGAGTCATTACAATAATCCATGGGAGTTAAAATTCAAAGGAGATTTCAAAAATAATTAATAACTTCCCTAGCAATTTCTTGTAGAGAATTCTTCAATTTCTTCTTAAATCCCACCTCTTGTCTTAGTCCCAAGTAGCCTTAAACACCAAGAAAAGATGGGTGATAAAAGAAGATGGGTTTGTGGAGTGATCAAAAGAAAATAAAAATGAAGAAGAGAGAAAGTAGAGAGAAAAATCAGATTAGTAAGAATCGAATAAATAAGATATCCATACGGTTTGGTTGCATAAAACGGCCATAGCCCTGTGGTTGGTGGGGGTGCTTTTATACGCTCACCAAAGGCTTGAGGTTACTAGTTTCAAGCCTACCAAGCGCATATTATTTTTTAAATTAAATGAAGGAAACACAGGATAATTTTCCACACGGCCACTGAATAAGCGTGTTTTTACTCTTTCCAAATCTGATCCATGGACATGGCCACGGCTGGCCGTGTTTCTCCTTCAACTCTTGTAATTTTTTTTATCCTTTTCGTGCCTTTCAACTTGAAATTGAGCCTCGTTTCTTTCCATGCCTTCCCTTTTGAATTGTGCTTCCATTTTTGAGCTTGTTTCATCCCAATTTAATTCTTGTTTCCTCCATTTCTGATATTAGCTTAGTAATACACCTTATTCCTACATTAAAAATAACATGATTCACACACTTTTCTCCAAAAATACAAACTACATAAAATACGAAATAAAATACTAAAAATATGATAAAAATACGCAAAAATCACACAAACATGACTCTAAAATCTTGCAAATTTTCACATTAAACATACAATGAGATCGGGTGACATGTATTCTCTTTGTATTATTTTGTTATTCTCTTCTCCAATTGTTATTGGTATTCTTCTACTTGTGATAGAGAGATAGATTGGTATTCTTCATTTGTGATGGAGAATTGGTATTCCTCTATTTGTGATAGAGATATTAGTATTCCTCTTCTTGTCATAGAGAGATTAAATTGTGTACTTTTGGTGCATTAGTGAATTATTTCTTGGACTAGGTCACGTCGTTTTTACCCTTATGTTGAAGGGGTTTTCCAAGTTAAAATTTTTGACTATGTACTTTTGTTGACCTGTTTTTGTTTTTTCCATCAAATTCTAGCAATTCTGGACTTTGGTAATGACTTCAAGGTGATCACATTACATTATTCCGTAGGATTTATTTCCCCACGAGATGGAAATTTACCCTTTTGAATTAGTTGTTGCTGCTGCCCAACTGTTGCTACGAGTTATCCTACCTTATGTTGATGACTCTGCATCTATTTGCTTAGAGCCAAATTCTGCTCTTTCATGGCCATGTTTTTCTCCTTCATGTTAGCATCCAAATCGATGATACCACTCTTTAACTTGCAAATCATTGCATCATTAGTTTTCATGTAACGATTCATAATATTCTCAAGGCTAGCCTTTCCTTTCCTTCTTGATTTTGGAAACTCACTCTTTGAAAATTTCAAATGTTGAAATTCCCTCGAAAGTTCCATCCACACTGGGAGGTTTGAAATCTAGTTCTTGAATGCTTTGACCCATAACATAATTTGCTTCAATATCTGCTTGATTCATCAACTCACTTCCACAATCTTGCTCTTGCATACAAGGCCCCCCTTGAGCTATTTGAGGTAGCTTACTTACACTCTAAAGGGTTGCTGCCATCTGATCCATCTTTTTTGGCGTAGCAACTTTATGCTCCACCTATGCTACTTTGCCCAAAACAACACCAAAAATTTGATTGCCGATTTGCGTGCACTAAAAGTGTATCCCCAACTGTAGGGAATTAATTGCAGTTTCAGCGTGTGACAAGTCAATTATCGAACCCAAGGGATTAGAGCTAAATAGATTACCACGTAAATATAATTTGCACCATAAATAATTAAGACAAATAACCTTTTTTTCTTTTGGAAACTATTAAATTAATTATGCAAAAATATAAATACTAAATAAAATAAAAACTATAAACAATTACAAGTGTTTCAAGAGAGAAGACAAGATAGATCGAGGACATCCAGTTTAAATTGGTCTAATTAAATCACTCGACAATCAGTTAGAATTCCTGCAGATTTCATGAAAGCAATCACTTAAATATGTTAAATCTCTTTTTTAAAATAAACTTAACACATAAATTTGGTTTAAATATTCAGACGCAGAAGAATAATTCATACTTCCTTTCTAGGTATTTCATGCTAAATACCATTAAAGGGTAGAACACTAAATTTCCCTTTATAGGTACTTAAGAAGTAAACTTCAATTCCCACCTAACAATATAAGAAACGAAATCCTCTAGAATGGTAATTAATAGATATATTAAGTGTCCAATATTAATTATTCTAATGAATAAAGGTTATATGGTTAGATCCCCTTTAACCATAACAGATAGACAAATATAATCCCTCTATGACACAAGCAATAATCATACACATGCATCAGTGTTGAGAGAAAATAAGCGTGTTTTAGTGTCCAATTTAACACGTTTTTGATGAGAATTGTTGTCACATATTAGCACAAGTGTCTTATATTCAATATATGTGAGAAAAATATGCGTTTGAGGTGTTTTGTTGTATTTTAGATGGAAAAAGGATTAAAAGTACCAAGTTGGAGAAAAGGTACAATTTGTGTAATGATGCTGAAAAACGCATGTGCAACTTGTGTAATTTTTTGTATTCTTCTGGAGCTCTGAATTGGAAGTGTGATATATGGTTGGCAAGCTACAGAAGAGAGGGTGATTTTGTCATAAAGAACTCCCCAATCGGATTCCAAACGAGAAAGTTATGATCAATGTGGTGATGTCATGCAAGTTGTGGCTTACAGAACGGCTGTGCCACTTTTCATGACTTGTTATACATCCAAATGTTGGATTTTGTGTAAGTTCTTTATATTGATAGAAAGACAAGGAAGAAAGGATCGCGTGAGAGCAAGAATTACTTAAATAAGAGCTTGGATGTGGAAGTTATGTACGAAACGGTGAGACTGCACATGCTGCTCTACCAACCATTCGACCAAGGTCTCCCGTTCGACCAGAACCACTCTGGTCGAACGGGGACATGCAGATATGATTTTGACTGGATTTTTACCCCATGTTCGTAAATTTTTATGTTTTCCAAGAAAAAGCCCATCCAAGGTCCATAAGGAAAGCTTACAAGTAATAAAGGAGATGTAGATCACATCATTATTCATTAGATTGGATTAGAGAGAAGCAACACAATCATCCTACACCCCACAAGGAGGGATCACCCCCCAACCATCATCCACATCCTTTCCTCATCCATCCATCACTTTGAAGATTTGTTCGTGGAATCAAGAGGAGAACCAAGAGAAGGATTCGAGATGGAGAAGGACGCGACGATGCCCACTTCTAGGGTTTATTCATTTCTAATTTATCTTGTATTTTCCAGACATATTGGTAAGATCTATCCAACCCCATGATTGTTCTTCGCAACATCATGGGCTAGAACCGCTTTGGTAGATCTAGGGTTTTGAAGGTTTTTATGAATTAATTGAACCTTCGTGTGTATACTCTGTACAACACTACTTGTGATTTAGTTTATATATGATTATGAATTTTTAATTTATACTCTGAGTTGTTTTATGCATCATTAACTGCTATGTAGAGTCTAAATACATATCTTGATTGTTGATTGAGTGCGTTCACTGCTGAGCAGGATCCATGTTATGATTCTAAGTGAGGGGACTCCGAAGCTTAATTTGAACTATCTTATATGAATACTTATTAATTGAATTGGATTCGGGTTGATAAGTAGGATAAAGAGGTTAATTTTACAGTACCTATAAAGGAAGATCACATAGGGTTAGAGTACCAATCCTAGGAGGAAATAATTGATACTGATAGTATCTAGAAAGGGGGTGAAATTATATCTCTTGCTCTAAGGTTATTCACACGTGTTACATGCTTATTTATTTGTGTCTATAGAGTAGGTTTGCATGGTTTAGTGATGCGTCCATATTCCACAAGGCAGAGTCGAACATTGATACATGAAAGGGAGATTAATGAGTTTAACTGGATTACCATAGGGCTACTTATTCTCCATTCTTTATTCGCTTTCTTATTCTTCTAGTGTTTAATTTATTTTAATTGTTATTTAATTTAATTATTTATTAGCAATCCCCAATATTATTGCCAACTTGTCTTAATTAATTAGCTTTTAATTAAATTGATAATACGCCGTCCTTTGGGTTCGATATTTAACTTTGTCGCTTGTTTAAGCTGCAACTGATATCCTTCATACTTGGGATTAATTTTGCGTGCAAAGAAAACGCGCATCAAGTTTTTGGAGCCGTTGCCGAGGACGGCTATTATTTATGATTTTATTATTTCTAGTTGATTAAAACTTTTATTAGTGATTATTTATTTCTATCTAACCTTAAATTTTTCTGAGTACTTGTGCACTAGGAAAAGGTGAGGAAAGAAAGGAAAGAATGACGCACAGAGCTAGATATGGCCAGAGCAATGCAGAATCCAGATAATGTTGTCATACGTGAAATTTTCACGAACTATGGGATTTGCAACATGGGTTTGAAAGGACAAGAGGAGAAGATGATGATTTTGAGATACATCCCGCTTTTATCAACTTGGTAGAGAAGAATCCCTTTTCTGGAGATTGCTTTGAAGATCCGTATCATCACCTCAAAAGATTTCTTGGTTATGCAAACACTTAGAAAGGTGATGGAGTTTATGATAATGCTAGGCATATCGCCCTACTCAAGTTCTCTTTGATTGATAGGGCAGAAGCTTGGTATGAAACTCTTGATGCGACGGACTGCACTACATGGGACCAACTGCAGCAGAAGTTTTTGGAGAGATACATGCCACCCTCAAGGATCTTAAGAATGAAGCAAGAGATCACCCAATTTATTATGAATCAGGGTGAGAAATTTCATGAGGCGCGGGATAGGTTTAATGATATGCTCAGGAGGTGTCCACAACATGGGATGTCTAAGGCTCAATACATAAGTATCTTCTACAGTGGATTGGATTGTGAGTCGCGTATTCTTATTGATGCATCATCAGGAGAAGCGATGTTATCTAAGACAATACTTGAAGCAGAAAAGTTGTTTGAAGACATTTTTATGAATTCAAGTGACTGGCCTGGAGAGAGAGATAGAGGATGTTATGTACTTCGCAAAGTGGCACAGGTTGAACATCAAACGGTGAATCTGAATAGGGATGATGAGATCGTCACTAGTTTAGCTAACATCAACAAGCTACTAGAGTCCCAACAGAGACATATTACAGAGTTGACACTAAAGTGACCCAGTATGCAGCAGCACAAAGTGAAGAGTGTCGAAGATACCTTCAATTGATATATGGCAAGGAATGATGCAAGGGTTGACCACATCGAAGCTAGAATGAATGTTGATCATGCAGATTTATCTGAGCAGTTGAAAGACCTTACCTTTATAATGGGGCAGATGGCTGGGAACGTGAATCAATTGAGACAAATGTTGGAGAATAATGCCATCACATTGAGGTCCGAGACGCAGTACGAAGTTCCAATGAAGCCGGTATGCCATCACATAGATGTGATTTCTAACTTGTTTAATCTTAATTTTAATAGGACCTATAATTCTGAATTTGAGTGGAAGATTGACAAGGAGGTGTCTAGACTGCCATGGGAGGAAGAAAATTCCAAGGATCATATACTTGTTACCAAGAAAGGTGAGGTGCTGAGTGTAGACAAGAAGAGGGAAAAAAAGTATTTGAAGATGAGGACGCCACAAGACCGTCCTCTGATCTAGTAGTCTACAAAGCAGTATTTCGTCGTGACTCTCTGACGTTAAATATGAGCGCCTGTTGGGGGCTTTTCCCTTCTGTTTTATTGCTTTATTATTTCTTTTGTGTGAGTGAGGAGTTATTATATTTAAGGTGCTCACGTTTCGGCAATTACATCTCTTTTCAAACCTAGTTTCGACTTACTTTTTTACTAAGTGTGGGGGGTGTGTATTACTTACCTCATCTAATGAACACCAAGGGTATAATTTTTCTTTTCGTTTGTTTTTTTTTTGTTAGGGGGTTGATTTTTTGCGGCGTATTAATACTTTAATAGGTGTTGATATGTCGATTTTTTGCAACTTACCTAATGTTTAGTGTGTTGTGTTAGTGTGTCTATTGTGTGGAGTCGATTAAATAGTCAATTGAGTTCTCCTATTTTATTATGATAAATCATCTGTGATGATGATGTGTGTTTAAGCTTTGATGATAGAAAAAGGTAAAAGAGTGAAAAGACGAGTTCTACACTGAGACTTTGACCTGACCGAGTTGAACAACTCGAGGAGCTCATGCATACTTTGAAGGAGAAATCAAGTGCCCTCATGTGTGCTTTTAATTAGTAGGAGTGGAAGGATTGAGATCTTTGTTTTGTGAACATGTGAGCTTATATTTTTAAATTGTGCTTAAAATTAATATGCTTTTGAAATTGATGAAGGAAGTGTACTTGAGTTATATTGTGATATGACGTTCTATGTGTACTTATGAGATATTGCTTACCTTGAAAAGTGCTCTGTTACTTGTTAAAATCATGTGAGATTTTGAGACTCGTTAATCATTATACATAATCACATGATATTTCTTTTCTGATGAGTATCGTTCTTGTGCATGTATTCTAGAACTTGCCTTGAGTTTCCTTAAATATTCAAGATTAGTCTAGCGGATTATAGAAATGGTATTAGGCCATCTTTGAATAGCACATCTTTTCCCATATACTTTACCTAATTTCATTAAATCCCTTGTCAGCCCATTCGAGACTTTTTAAATCCATTCTTTTGATAGCCAATAAAGTTTAATTGAAGAGAGTGGTGATTTGAGGGATGATAAGGATAATGAAAAAAGAGTCTTGAGGATGAAAAGAAAATTTCCTGGAGTAGTGCTCAAATCTAGTACTCCATGGAAACAAACACTCAAGGGTAGTGTTTAAATATAGTACCCTATAGAGGATGTGAGAGGTAGTGCCCGAAACTGGTACCTCGAAGAAAAAAAAGAAAAAAGTGAAGAAAAGGAGAATGATGGAGTTGAAGAGTTGGAAAAAGTTAAAAATAATATGTTGTGCTTGAAGGAGAAAGATGAGAGAGTTGGAAGAGAATGTTGTTCTTGATTAAAGTGGTGAGGAAGAATAAAAGATCGAGAGAGACTGCAGCTTGATTGATCCGAGTTTTGAGTTACTTATCTATAAATTTCCTACATTTTCCAAAGAGCCTACATTACAACCTAATAAATGACCTTTTTGATCCATGATTTGTTAGCTACAAGTAAAAGGAGAGTTGAGACAATGGGCAAACTTATGGTTACACATGCACTTGAATTGAATCTGAGCATAAAACACCTTAACCCATAAGTGTACATCTTTTACACTTAAGTGTGAGTGATATATACTTCCTGTGAGAACATGTCAATGGAGCATTTGAATTGGTGGTGATTATCTTATCTTGTATGCTATGAATTGAGTATTACATGTAATGAGAGTGCATGACCTAAGTTGAGGACAATTGTATTTTGAATATGGTATGAGTCGTAGTCCTTGTTTCCCTGCTAATTTTCATACTCTCTCTCTTTATTTTATTTTGTTGCCTCGGGACGAGCAACGGGTAAGTTTTGGGGTTTGTTGAGAGTGAAAATAAGCGTGTTTTAGTGTCAAATTTAATACTTTTTTGATGAGAATTGTTGTCATATATTAGCACATGTGTCTTATATTCAATATATGTGAGAAAAAGGTGCGTTTGAGGCGTTTTGTTGTGTTTTAGGTGGAAAAAGGATCAAAAGTGCCAAGTTGGAGAACAGGTGCAATTTGTGCAGTGATGCGGAAAAACGCACGTCCAACTTGTATTAATTTTTCTGTATTTATTTGGAGTTCTGAATTGTAAGTTTCATATATGGTGGGAAAGAAACAGAAGAGAGGGTCGTTTTGGCATAAAGAACTCCCCAATTGGATTCCAAACGAGAAAGTTATGATCAATGTGGTAACGTCGCGTAAGCTGTGCCGAACAGAACGGTTGTGCCACTTTGCATGAGTTGTTATACATTAAAATGTTAGAGTATCTGTAAGTTCTTTATATTAATAGAAAGCCAAGGAAGATAGGATTGCGTAAGCGCAAGAATTACTCAAATTGTAGCTTGGATGTGGAATTTATGTGCGAAACGGTGAGACTGTGCATGCAGCTCGACCAACCGTTCGACCAAGGCTTCCTATTCGACCAGAACCACTCTGATCGAACGGGAAGACGCAGAACTGATTTCGATGGGATTTTTAACCCCTATTTGTGAATTTTCGTGTTTTCCAAGAAAAAAGCCCATCCAAGGTCCATAAGGAGAGCTTACAAGTAATAAAGGGGATGTAGATCACATCATTATTCATTAGATTGGATTAGAGAGAAGCAAAACAATCATCCTACACCCCACAAGGGGGGGGGGATCACCCCCCAACCATCATCCACATCATTTCCTCATCCATCCATCAGTTTGAAGATTCGTTCGTGGAATCAAGAGGAGAACCAAGAGAAGGATTCAAGACGGAGAAGGACGCGACGACGCTCACATCTAGGGTTTATTCATTTCTAATTTATCTTATATTTTTTGGAGATATTGGTAAGATCTATCCAATCCCCATGATTGTTCTTCGCAACATCATATGCTAGAATTGTTTTGGTAGATCTTGGGTTTTGAATGTTTTTATGAATTAATTGAACCTTCGTGTGTATACTCCGTACAACACTACTTGTGTTTTAGTTTATATATGATTATGCATTTTTAATTCATACTCAGAGTTGTTTTGTGCATCATTAACTGTTATGTAGAGTCTGAATACATATCTTGGTTATTGATTGAGTGCGTTCACTGCTGAGCAAGATTCCATGTTATGATTCTAAGTGAGGGGACTCCGAAGATTTAATAAAACTATCTTATATGAATACTTATTAATTGAATTGGATTCGGGTTAGTAATTAAGATAAAGAGGTTAATTTTATAGTACATATAAAGGGAGATAATATCGGATTAGGGTACCAATCCTAAGGAAAAATAATTGATACTGATAGTACCTAGAAAGGGGGGGTGAAATTATCTCTTGCTCCAAGGTTATTCACACGTGTTACACGCTTATTTACTTATGCCTATAGAGTAGATTTGCATGGCTTAGTGATGCGTCCATATTCCACAAGGCAGAGTCGGACATTGATACACGAAAGGGAGATTAATGAGTGAAACTGGATTACCCTAGGGCTACCTATTCTCCATTCTTGATTCACTTTCGTATTCTTCTAGTGTTTAATTTTTGTTAATTTTTATTTAATTTAATTGTTTATTAGTTAATACTTCAATCCTCAATATTATTGCCAACTTGTCTTAATTAATTAGCTTTTAATTAAATTGATACGCCGTCCTTTGTTCGATATTTTACTTGGTCGCTTGCTTAAGCTGCAACTGATATCCTTCATACTTGGGGATTAATTTTGCATGCAAAGAAAACACACATCAATTAGACAATGACATATACATGAATGAGGATAGATCATAAAAGACAAAAATATAGGTCTCAATCATATCATTTATAATGGAATAAGAATACTGCATAAATCCATAAGCTAGTTTAGATCGTCAATTCAATCCAATTCAATCTTCAAAACCTAGAACTATCCAAATAAGTAAAAGTCTATAGTGTTACAAGCAACAAACATGTCTATGAAATGAAACTTACTCATGAGTCTACAAATCAACAATAAGAAATTAAAGATGGAACAAAAACTCTTGTCTGGAAGAATTCTTTGTTTTCCATTTCCATCTTAACGATCATCCTCCATTCTCTTTCTCAAGTAGCAAACATCGTGATTGAGTGTGAGGGTGATAGGTGTAAGATTGTATAGCCCAAAGAGCGTGGTGGAGAGTTAGAGTTTACGAATCCCAAGTATCTCTTTTATAGGTGTAGAATTTCCTTCGATCATGAACTGGGTTAAAAATACGCCTGAGCCAAAAACACGCAACTTTGACGAAGGCACAGCCACTCCTCTTCTCCTCGTGAATTATTCGTGTTTAAGCACACAATAAAAACCTTTCTCCTCGTGCATTCCAATCGAACGCACGACGACCTGTAATACACACCATATATATAAATATATTTATATATTATATATGCATATTATGTATTACCATATATATTATAATAAAAATTTGGTAATATATATATATATATATATATATATATATATATATATATATATATATATATATATATATATGTATATATATATGTATATTATAGCTCATGCCAATTGTTATTGGATAAGATAAAGCTAGCTGGTTGATAACGTAAGCATCAACTTAGGGTAAAAATTTTCAAGGTTGTCAGAGATATTATCTAAACAAACAATTCATTAACTAATCACTTTCTATATATATGTTATTCATTTCAATATATATGGTAGTTTTGTTGGTGGCCCCAAGTTTCTGCAGATAACAGGAGAGGTATGGTATGATATATATATATATATATATATATATATATATATATTTATTTATATAAACTTACGCACACATATACATACATATATAGATATCACACTGACTTCTTTACATTTTCTTTTTTTGTGATTTATTTCAATCATATCATATAAAAAAATGATCGTCTCGTTGCGTAGATTTCATATATATAATTCTTTTATGAAATAGATGTACTATGAGTTAGAAAAGCTCCGTCAAAGTTTTTAACCCTTTAATGTCATATTTTGTTTCGTTGGGACATAACTTTGATATTATAGGCCATTAATTAGTTTTGAGTTTGGACGTGAAATGAAGAAGATGTGAAGAAACCCATTTCGAGTTAAAATTTTGTCCCATTTAAACTTCGTTATTTTCATGAAAAATTAGTATGCATGTGATCCTCGCCTTGCGAGGACTCCATAAGTACTTTTAAATTTTTAAACGAAGTTGTATAACTCAAGTTGAGTTATTTTGTAATAAGTTCAAAGTGCAGGGTAAGTTTATATGAGAATTTAATATAATGCAGAGACTTCATTGCAATTTATAAAATATACTCCCTCCGTCCCATGTTAAGGTTTACGTGTTCCATTTTAGGTTGTCCAAACTTAAGGTTTACATTTTCTTTTTTGTCATGTTGGGCCCACACAAAATAATTAATTATTCCATATAGGACCCACACACAATAGTCAACACTAATACAACTACCATCTTTACATTAAATATTATTTCTCTCACCTCACTACACATTAAAATATTAGTATACTCCTTACTCTCCATGCAAAAAGCAAACATCAACATTAATGTGGGACGGAGGGAGTATATAATAATAATAAATAAGAAATGGTGAATTGAAAACCTGCTACTGATTGTTCAGTTACTTCAGTAGCATCTGCTGTAATTAATTATTTTTATAATTTTATATATATTTAACTTTTATATTATAATTATATATATGTATTTATGTATATATATGTATTATAATAATTTAGCTTTTTATAATAAATATTAATTATGGTATTCTTTACTATTAATATTCATGGTAAAATCTTTATTTAACGTACGTTTTAATAAAATTAATGTCATTTATATCAATATTTTTAATGTTACGATTTATTAATATAGTTGTATGCCAAGATTGTTAAATTACTATTTTAAATTTGAAAAAAATAATATATTTCTATTTATTATAAGCATTTTATTTTAACTCATTTTATTTAATGATTATTTATTTATATTTTCTTAAGTTAATAATTAGTTTACTTTTAATTATACTATATTAAAATTAATTAGTTTACTTTTAATTATACTATATTAAAATTTTAGCTTAAGTAATAGGAATTATTATTAAGTAGAACTCAATTTAGTATACCCTTGCAGGCATACCTAAGACCCAAGAACAAGTCAAGTCCAGCCTACTATTTCCCTAAAAGTTCAAGGTGGGGTAACTTCACTTTTCAACGAGTGCAAATTTTATGTCCTGGACAAGATAAGTTTGAACATTCCTTTCTCTGAAGAAATCATGGAGATGCCATACTATGCCCGATTCTTAAAAGATATCATATTGAAAAATAGAAGCTTGAACGGGGTTGAAACTGTAAATCTTTCAAAAAACTACAACTCGATCATACAGAGGAAGCTGCCAACTAAATTGAAAGATCCGGGAAGCTTCACCATTCTATGTGAAACTGGAAAGGGGCTGACACGAAAAGCTTTGTGTGATCTTGGTGCAAGCTTCAACTTGATGCCCTTATCTATATTCAAGAAGCTAAGTTCTGGAGAGTGATGCGTATTATCTTTGCACGCAAAATTAATCCCCAAATATTAAGAATATCAGTTGCAGCTTAAGCAAGCGACCAAGTTAAATATCGAACCCAAAGGACGGCGTATTATCAATTTAATTATTATCTAAATTAATTAAGACGAAACGCAATAAGATTTGTGGAATTAATTAGCAACTAAAATACTAAAATTAAATAACAAATGAATAAAATAGCACTAGAAGAATACGAAAGTGGATCAAGTACGAGAATAGGTAGCTTTAGGGTAATCCACTATTACTACTTAACTTCCCTCTCAGGCCGACTATGCCTTGTGGACTATTGACGCATCACTAAACCATGCAAATCTACTCTATAGACACAAGTAAATATGCGTGTAACACATGTGAATAACCTTGAAGTAAGAGATAATTTCACCCCCTTTCTAGGTACTATCAGCATCAATTATTTCCCACGTCTGGAATCTAACCCGATATGATCTCCCTTTATAGGTACTATAAAATTACCCTCTTTATACTGCTTACTAACCCGAATTCAATTCAATTAATAAACATTCAAATATGATAGTTCTAATGAAGCTTCAGAGTTCCCTCACTTAGAATCATAACATGGAATCCTGTTCAGCGGTGAACGCACTCAATCTACAACCAAAATATATATTCAGACTCTATATACCAATTGAAGATGCACAAAACGACCGTGAATATGGATTAAAAATGCATTGTCATATATAAAATAAATTCACAAGTAGTATTGTACGGAGGACACACAAGAGAGTTTAATTAATTCATAAAACCTTCAAAACCCTAGATCTAACAAAACGATTCTAGCCCATGATGTTGCGAAGAAAAATCATGGGAGTTGGATAAATCTTACCCATATGTCTGTAAAATACAAGATAAATTAGGAAACGAATAAAATCCTAGATGCGGGATTCATTGCGTCCTTCTTCGTCTTGAATCCTCCTCTTGGTTATCCTCTTGATTCCACCGACGAATTTTCACAGTAATGGATGAATGGAGGAAAGAATATAGATGATGGTTGAAGGGTAATCTTCCCCTTGTGAGGTGGTGTAGGATGGATGTGTTGTGGTATTCTCCAATGAATTATGATGTGATCTACAGCCCTTTTTTACTTGTAAGCTCTCCTTATGGACCTTGGATGAGTTTTTTCTTGGAAAACACGAAAATACTCGCACAGTGGGTAAAAATCCCGTCGAACTACGGTTGAACTGCATGCGCAGTCTCACGGTTTTGCGCATAACTTCTACATCCGAGCTCCAATTTGAACGATCCTCTTTTCCTTGGCTTTCTATCCATATATAGAACTCATAGAAAGTCTAAAATTTGAATGTGTAACAAGTCATGAAAAGTGGCACAACCGTTCTGTTCGGCACAGCTTGCGCGATGTTACCATTTTGATCATAACTTTCTTGTTTGGACTTTGATTCGGTGTTTTTTTATGCCAAACAACTCTCTATTCTGTAGCTTTCCAACCATGTATCACACTTCCAATTCAGAGCTCCACACGAACATAAGAAAATTACACAAATTGGACGTGCGTTTTTCAGCATTCCTACACAAGTTGCACCTTTTTTCCAACTTTGCACTTTTAATCATTTTCCACCTAAAACACAATAAAACACCTCAAGTGCACCTTTTCTCAAATATATTGGATATAAGACACTTGTGCTAATATATGGACAAATATTCCTATACATTCGTCTGTCTGAAAAAAAGATGGGCAATTTATTATGTATAAAACCGTAGGTATTTCGTCGGTTCATCAGAATAAGCATAAAAAATACCAAGAGCAAATACATATTTCTTTAAATTGGACACTAAAACACGCTTATTTTCACTCTCATCAATCCCCTAAACTTACCCGTTGCTCATCCCGAGGCAACAAAATAAAAATAAAGAGAAAGAGAGTAAGAAAATTAGCGGGGAAACAAGGACTATGACAAATACTCTATTCAAAATACAATTGTCCTCAACTTAGGTCATGCAACTCTCATTACATGTAATAATCAATTCATAGCATATAAGATAAGACACACCACCAATTCAAATGCTCCATTGACATGTCCTCATGGGAAGTATATATCACTCGCACTCAGGTGTAAAAGATGTCCTTATGGGTTATGGTGTTTACGCTCAGATTCAATTCAAGTGCATGCGTAACCATAAGCTTGCCAAAAGTCTCAAACTCTCCACCACTAAAAGTATGATTCGACAATAGAATCAAAAGGACTTTTCTTTTGGATGTAATGTTGGCTCTTTGGTTAAGGTAGGAAATATATGCATAATATGACTCAAATAGTGGAGAACTAAAGATGATTGATCACTTCAACTTTCATCCTTTCTTTCTTTTCAATGCAGACGATTTTCATTCCTTCTACACCTTCAAGCACCATATTTTTTCCTTCTTTTTCTTTATTCCTCTCTTTTTTTCTCTCTAGGTACCAGTTTCGGGCACTACCTCGCACATCCTCCATAGGCTACTAGATTTAAGTACTACCCTAGGGTGTTTGATTCAATGGAGTACTAGATTTAAGCACTACTCCATGCTTTTCCTTAGATGCATTTTCAAGATCAATCACTATTTCAATACCAATTTCATTCCTTTCTAAGCTGTTATCAAACTCTATCAACACACTTTGAAAAGCCGTTAATTCTCATGATAGAATCAAGGCTAAAAAAATCTAGAAGCTCAAAGTGGTTATTTCTCGTAGGCTGCCAAATAATGAGTTTTTAGGCTTAATGAGGCTAACTATGCATAAACATCATTCAGTAGGGAACTATTTTGATAAGTGACTTATAAATTTAAGGCTGACCTTAGATCATCTCCCATCATCTAACATAACATGTAGTCTCAAGTAAGATAAAATGCAAGTTATAGAATGTGATAAGCCATTTTTTTGTAGTAGGGATGATCAATTAAAAAAATTTATCGAACCACAGGGAGGTAGGTACTAGTGCTTAAGCGATCTCACGTTTCTTGTAATTTTATAGAGACGAATCATCAAAGGAGTTGGTGATCAAACAAGTAAATAAAATCAATCAAAGCAATCAAGCAAGCAATGATTAGCAAACTAGATAGATGGATAAAAAGTGGTTTTCCAAATTAAGTAAAAGTGAAATTAACAACAATTAAGAAGTTGAAATCCTAGGATAAATGCATCGAATTCACATCAATCATTGATTGAAGACTAAGGGCCAACACTAAGATCATCTAAACTCCCTCTCAAGATGGATAGGATATGGTTCTAAACAAGCTCACTGAGTTGGTTCTCACTCAAACAATTCCAACTAGGTACTAGGTTTGAAATGAGAGTCCCTTCACATGATTAATCAACCTCTAGATCAAACCAGTCATATGTTCTATCAAAGGGTTCTAAACTCTAAAGGATCTCTCAATCTCTTTACAATTTATAATGCACATGAAGTGTTTGATGAAATGATTCACTCAATTATCCTAAGCACATAATTGATTTCTCAATCTAATCACATATTTAGAACAACTAAACACACAAATCATCAATACAAATCAAACAATTAATAATCAATGATAGAAAACCATAGATCTAATCAACATATGAATTCAAATACACAAATCCTAAAATTATCCAACAGCTCTCATGTTGCTAATTTCACAAGGGAGATTAGCCTACCATATTCATAAAGAAATTAACATAGACAATTAAATCTTTACAAATCATGATAAAACTATGAGGTTTAATACGAAGATTGAATGGAAACTCCCTTGATGTATCTTCAATGGTGATCTCCTTCCCTTCCTTGCACTTTCCTCTCTTCCTTGATCATTTTCCTTCACTTGGATGTAGAAATTGATGGTGGGATGATGGTAGATCCAAAGATGAAGAATGAATGAAGATGATGGTGTGGAATGGAAGAAATGGTGTGTGAGGTGTGTGTAGGGCTGTGAATTTCAAATCCCTTTCCAAAAATATTGGAGTATTGGGTTTTTATACCTCTTGGGAAGCTTCTAGAAGGATTCTAATTTTTTACAAAATTTCACACAATACGAGTCGTGCTCTGCAACACGGCCATAAGGTGGCTGTGTTGGGTGAATTGATACTGCCGAACGGCCTCTCCTTACATGCCCGTGTTGGCTACATGGGCCGTGTACTGCGACACGACTCATGCACCCGACACGGCCAGTCGTGTTGCTGTTGCCTTGTTTCCTTTACTGTTTTAACTCGTTCTCCCTCGGTTCAACTCCGAATTGAGATCCGCTTATTCAATAAAAACACAAAACACAACCAAATAATATACAAATACGGATAAAATAATACGAAAATACACAATAAAAGACACAAAAATCTAGGTGAAAATATCACTCATCACACCCCCAAACTTAAAGTGTTGTGCGTCCCCGAACAACGAAAATGATAAACCAAGGGAGAGAGATTTTCACCTAGGAAAAGACTAAACGAACAAAGTAATAACACATCAATAACAATAAGAACCACAACTTATGCTAAGTCATCCTACAACATTAAAATCATGACGTGCAAAAAAAATTAACAAGTTCAATCACAAGAGAATAATAGTCTAATATAGTCCCTTTTAGTCCAAGCCTCACATAGGTTAAAAATGTCACTCAACACTCTTTAAAGTGGTAAAACAACACTCATCAATCGATTGATTCGACTCGCTATAAGCTTGCTCGTGGACTACATTCACAAACAACCAAAGTTTTCATTAGTGATCAAAAAGGTCTTTAATTAAGGATGTAATGATAGACTCTTTGGTATGGTAGGGAGAATTTAAGTAAGAGTGACTCATCATGTGTAAGTAATTGAAGAGGTAGCTGCTTTCTTCCATTCTTTTCTTTAATGATCATAAGCAATAATCATCAACTTTCCTTGAATTGAGCTTCTTTTAATACATGCTTCCTTCTTTGGATTTTTATTTTCTTGAGCATCTTGTTGTTGCTTTGCTCATTTTTCTTGTTTTGAGGTTGCATGTTCACACTTGGTTATGCTCTTTTCATCCTTTTTTCTTACTTGTTTACCATTTCCTTTTATCATTTTGCTTTCTTATCAAACCTTTCTAACTACCATCTCCTCAATCACTCACACAAAAGGGTAAAATAATACGAAAACACAACCAAATAATACACAAATACGGATAAAATAATACGAAAACGCTCAATAAAAGACACTAAAATTTAGGTGAAAATATCACTCTTCAGAATGCACACACAAGAATGATACTCACCAGAAAAGAATTATCATGTGATTATGTACATGATCAACGAGGCTCAAAATCTCACATGATTTTTTAACAAGTAACAGAGCACCTTTCATGGTAAGTAATATCCCACAAGTACACATAGAAATTCATACCATAACATAACTCAAAGTACACTTCCTTCATCAATTACAAAAGCATATGAATTTTAAGCACAATTTAAAAATATAGGCTCATATGGATCAACAAAACTAAGACCTCAATCCTTCTACTCTCATGAATTAAAGCACACATAAAAATTATAATAGAAAAAATGAGGGCACCTGATTTTTCCTTCAAAGTATGTACAAGCTCCTCGAGTTGTTTAACTCGATCATGTCAAAATCTCAGTTTACCTGTTTCTATTCATCAAAACTCAAGCACACCTAATCATCAAATATTCATTAATAATAAAATAAGAGAACTATAAGAAAGATTCGATTGACTATCTAATTGACTCCACACACTAGACACACCAACAAAACACACTAAACAATAGATAAGTTACAAAAATCGACATATCAACACTGGTTAAAATATTAATATGCCGCAAAAAAATCAATCCCCTAACAAACAAACAACCAATGAAAGAAAAAATTATACCCTTAGTGCTCATATAGTGCTCATAAGACGAGGTAAGTATATTACACCCCCCAAACTTAGTAAAAACGTAAGTCGAAACTAAGTTTGAACATAAGACGAGGTAAGTACAGTACATCTACAGTCTAAGCTTCTCGGCTCTCAACCTCTTTGCTCTTTTCCACTTCTTCTCAACTATAAGCTTAGTATTTTGCTCTTGTGATGGCTCCGAAGTGTTCTGAAAAACAGGTGTAGTATTTGATATAGAAACGGGAGGTGCGTTAAGCTGTTCGACCACTGTTCGACCAGAATGGTCTGGCCGAACAACATGAGTGAGGTCGAACGGGGACTCTGTAAATGGGTTTAGTTTATCCAGTACCGGTTCGATTTAGTTCGACCAGAGTAATCTGGTCGAACGGGATGAGTCAAGTCGAACAGAGGCTCTGTAAACTAAAATCGATCTTTCTTATCCACAGGTACTGGTTCGACCAGAGTGATCTGTTCGAACAGCGGAACAAAAAATAGAGCATCGTAACTCTATTTTTCCAGAAACTATTCGACCATCATGTCTAGTCGAACTGGGTAGTGTTGGTCAAACTGGGCTCATGCCTCCTTCATTTTTGCTCATCGGCTTCATTGGACCTTTGTACTACATCTCGGACCTCAATGTGATGGCATTATTCTCCAACGTTTGTGTCAATTGATTTATGTTCCCGGCATCCCTATAATCAAAGTCAGGTCCTTCAACTGCTTAGATAAATCTGCATGATCAACATTCATTCTTGCTTTGATGCGGTCAACTCTTGCATAATTCATTGCCATGTATCAATTGAAGGTATATTCGACACTCTTCACTTCTTGCTGTTGCATACTAAGTCCCCTTCGTGTCAACTCTGTAATCTGCTTCTGCTGAGACTCTAGTGTTGGATTGTATACTGAAAGTCTAGCTTTTTGTATGAACAATGTTTTAATAATTTAATTTATTTGAAATGAGAATCATGTGATCAAACGTTTGCAATAATGTTGTTGCAAAAGTCCATTTACTTTATACTGTAGATAATGTGGTGTGCGGCGCCACACGGAAGATCATATTATCGGCTCCTTATAAAATATAAACTGATGTTCACAACCGAGATAGATGGGGACTATCTATCGGTATGGTTGTAGTGTGATTTGATATTAGTCTGTCTTGACTATAAAATTACACTAGTGCACTTGTGTATTGAATAGGACCACGTTGAGATCGTTCGGTTTATACTGACTATACAATAGAACTTGATCTCTATTATTATGGAAGTTCGTACTCTTAATTCCTATACAATAACCTCGACACGTAAGCCAGTATTTATTTCTATAATTCATGGATGGGTGAGATCTAATAGTTAAATCAATATTCTCGGTGAGTTGGGAAATAATGTTGTCTCTATGGTGTGCTTTTGATTGTAGAAGATATCCGTGTCCTAACGGAATTGGTTTATGATGTCTCCTTGAGGAGCTCATAATGATTATCATGTAAACCCTGCAGTGGATTTATTTCGGCATGATAATAAGGTTGAGTAGTACTACTCTCGGTAATTATATTAATTAATGGAGTTGTCAGTAACTTAATTAATTAATGGACATTGAATCTTAAACTCGCGGAGATTAACGGGCTCATAATAAGAAGGAGCCCATAAACGAAATTTGGGATTTGGGTGGCAGTGCAATAATATTTCTTTAGTGGAATGATTTATTATTATTTGACTTAAGTATATGTTTTGGGCTAAATTTGGATTCTTAATCCCAATAGGAGGCCCAAACCCTAATTTCTTCTCCTGGTCCCTGTTGTAGCCTATATAATAGCTAATCTCAGCAGTCTGGATATCTTAATTCACACGACAAAAATCGTGAGAGAGAGATTGACTGTAGTTTGAGATCGTCTCGTAGATCGTTGCCCATACAACGTCGAGACGTGACTTAGGAATACAACAGTAGATCGTTGCCCATACAACGTCGAGACGTGACTTAGGAATACAACAGAAGACTGTAAGGCCGTTTGCTGTTACTGGTGGAAAGCCACGGAAGAGAGTATCGTTTTGGCGCGTAGATGACTCCAATCGGAGATCAGATGAGGTAGTTATGGCCAAAATCGTGCGACTACGCAGGCTGCCAGCGAGAATCCCTCTTCTTCAACATACCCTGGTGAAATGTAATCAATTCTATGTTTATGCTTCTACTGTGATAGAATTGCATGGAACCCTAATGGTTCACGTTAACCTAAAGATCCAAACGCCAATAATTGATATTAGAGCGTAGGTTCTATGGCTAAACGTGACACGTTAGGCTAGAGTTTTTTGTGATTATGTGATTTATTTATTTTTTGTGAATGAATCACATATATGAAAGGGTTTTGGTATTATTTAATTTTGCCTGGATAATCCTGATGGCTGTGTGAGAGGATTCAACGAAATATGTTCGTGAATTTCACGTGGTCAAAGAAAACCCTATAGTTCTGTACGCGACGACGTGTTAAAGCTGGCGATGAAAGCCTGATGGCATGGGCTGCTGGAAAGAAAACACCACACGTGATGGGCGGCGGTCTGCGCGGCTCTCCACGGCGGCATATTGGCGGACTGACGACACTCGGCGTTGCACCGATGACTCCCAACGGCAGCGGGGATCTTGAGGGTCGTGGGCTGGAGGCGCAGATCGCGCTGGCTGATCTGCAGCATGCACGTTGATTAGGACCAAAGGTGGGGAGACCTGCTGGCGGCCCGACGGCATGTCGATGCTGGTTGGTTATCCGGCAGCGGTACAACGCTAACAGTATACACGGCTGAAGGCATCAGACAGCGTGGGTTAATGCACAAACGATGACGTGACGCTGAGCGCTGGTAGTCCTCGCCGCACGACACCAAACCGACGCGTTTCCAGGAGGGCCTTAACGGGGTTCCGAGCGGTTAACAGGCGGGTATCGAGCGAGTCAACCGCCTGTTTCGATTGAGTTCGGCGAGGCTTCCGACCAGGTCTGCGGAGTATTCCGAGCAAGTTGGCTTGTTTTCCGAAAGCGGGACAGGGTCGCTTCTGGTCGGGTCTCCCTCTGTTCCGAGCGGGGCAGCGACCATGGTGAGGTTTCGATCGAGTCTGCATGACTTACCATCGGGTCTCCTCTGCTGGTCGCTGGGTATGGTTGCTGGTCGTTAACGGCGGCGTGGCCTGGACGGTGTGTGGTCGAAGTACAGGCGGGGGAGCCACCTACATCAGCGGATGGCAGTAGAAAGCTTGATGGCAATCGCTGGCCTTGCGAGATTGTCGGCGATTATGGCATGGGAATCACTGGACGCGCTCGGAGATGCTGCTACCGCTTTTGTCGTTAACGGCAGCATGATGGCAACAGCCCGGCATGGTTACGGATACGACTAGTAGCTGCTGCCGGTAAGGATGTTGGCAGCGGACGGCGTGCGTCATTCCGGTACGACACAATAGGCAGCGGTCGTTTTCTACCCGGGGGCTGAGCGATGGGCTGATCGGCAATAGCTGTAATCCGGCGAACAGCTTTCCGGCCGGCGCCTGCGAGGCTGGAGTGGCGTTGCTTTAGGCGATAGGCTTCCAGCGTTTTTTCTCGGCAGCAAAGATCCATTCCGGCTGTGCGGTTTGGTTCCGGCGAGTGAAGTTTGTCCTCCGGCAGGCGAGGGACGGTTAGATGAATTCTCCGGGGACAGATAGATTGGGTTGGAGCCAATTCACATGGGTTATCCTCTTGCTCGGGAACCGAATATTGAGTTGGATTGGGGCCCAAGTTTCTTAACCAACTTGTTGAGCAAGTTTGCTAATTGCCTAATTTTGACCAAGTCAAGCCCTTTATTATTTGGCAATTTTATTTTATTTCCTTATATATAATATGTTATAATTATTTTAATGTGTAAATTATTATTATATATTTGGACTGTATGTGCTATTTGATTTACTGCCTTATTTTCCGTAATAATAGCATGTTTATTTGCGTATTTTATATCTGTTATATTGTATGCATTCAAAAACTCTCTTGTTAAATAACTAAGTGGGAGAGGGATTGATCATGATCCCCCGACCTCCATTGTTGATTTATTAAGTGATGCAAGTAAGCTTATGAGTCGGTTTTAGTGTCTTCCTCCCCAATAGATGAGTTTTATTTGCGGATCACTGGAATAAATTTCATTAAATAATTATTATTTGTAATGTGATGCAAGTAAGCTTATGAGTCGGCTATAGTGTCTTCCTCCCCAACGGATGAGTTTTATTTGCAGATCACTGGTACAAATTAATAATTGATGATTGTAGGAAATTATTTGAGGGCGTGTGGACTTCTCCAACTGTAAGACACACAAACTTGGGTAACGTACTTAATATCAAATAATGATATACAATTAGGTGCAATTAACATGTATCCTCCCCAACGGAGTCACTTCTATTAAATTGCATGGCTAAAGGACAACCGACTATTAATCATTGAGTCATAAGGTTAATTATGACGTATGGAATTAATGGGTAAAACCTTCTCTTGCGAATGTTCGGGTTTGTATACGTCCACACTAACGTGGCATGCAAATTCATGGTGCTTGAGATGTCGGTGAATTTATTTTATATTGTTTATTGAGGGAATAAATATAAAATTTAAGTTCGAAGAGTTTGATCGTCGTATTAATTTATTTGATTCTCTGAATTTTCGAATAGTTTATTTTGCTTATTGTTAACTAAAGGAAAACATATTTACTTGTCCAAAATAAATGATTAGAAAAGAATCTTGGTTTTAATTCTTACTGCTTAGGAAAATTAAAATGTGTTCTCACAAGGATGCCTTCTGATGCCTATTTAAGCCTTTAGTGAGGAGGTGAGAGGTTCATAGAAATATGATGGTCTCGTGAGACTCTTCGAATACTTGAGAAGTAAGAAAGGCAAGATGTCATGGTTAACTTGATGAATGAATTAGAAATACTTGGAATAGAAATTGAAGGGGATACCTAGCTCAATTTATTTTCTTAGTTTGCCTTAACGTTTTGAGCAAGTTTCACCTGAATTACAAAAGGTTGTATACGGTGGGGAAACTTCTGACAAAATGTACGGCGAAGGAAACCAATTTGATCAATAGGTGAACAAGGATAGTATCTTATTCACTAGTTGTTGAAGTGTGATTAGTGATTGCGTTTACTGAAACGTTGTGTGTAAATACTGAAATCACTATCCTGCAACTAATTGATGATGAGATTACTAAGTACGTTGGTAAAACTACAAGAGTAGTGGCTGTTTCAGTGAGAGTTGTTTATTTATTTGTTGATAGCAATAAATGTTTGATTTTGAGAAATTGTCTTCACGTACGTTTTCATAGAAATAATTTAATTTTGGTTTCTTTGCATTAATGGATAATAATCTGTTATGGTACGATAGTGACAATTTGTACACTCTTAAATCATGTTTATCCTACGGATGCAATAAATAATAATTAATAATGCATATTCTAATCTTAGTAAGAGAAAGGAACCTTCAGAGATGAACTAAACATACTTTTAGCATCTAAGACTAGATCATTTTACAACCGTTAGGTTTATTGAAGGTGGAAACTATCGAACTAGTGAGTCCTACTTGGAAGTAAAAATGATTAATTGCCTTTTTCATGGCAAGGGGGTATAGAGCCACGAAAAGATATGTTGGAAATGGTTCATTCTGATTTAAGCGATTCTATGATTATCCCAGCGAGAGGTGTTTATGAATATTCGAAGATTATTTTAGGAACAAGATATATTTATTTGATGCACTGCAAGTCTGAGTAGTATGATTAATTCAAGAAGTACATGACTGATGCAGTGAAGCGTCATGGAAAATATATCAAGTTATTACGATTTAAATCTTGGTGGCGAATACCTCTTAGGATAGTTTAGGAGATGATAATCAGACGTTAGGATTGAATCCCGAGTTAATTACACCGAACAAACCCCAGCTGTATGGTGTGTTGGAAAGAAGGAATAAGACTCTTATGGAAATGGTTATATAGATGATGAATTATTTGGAATTAATAAATTCATTTTATGGGTAAGCCCTAGAAACAACATGTCGAATGTTTATCTATTTGTGGGATATCCTAGAAAAATAAAGGATGGTTTATTTAAATAGTCCAAAAGATCATAAAGTGATTGTTAAGACGAACTCCAGATTTTGGAAAGGGACTACGTAATAAATCACAAAGCCATGTATAAAATGTTCTAAGAAGTGTGAGAAGGAAAACACAAATTTTAGTACCAAGACTACAAGAGGATATACCACAAGTAAATTGCATCGCGTGTCACGTCTGATACACAATTGCATGTAGTGCCTTGTCGTAGTGAGAGCATTGTGTGACAACAAAAAAGATTTATATTTTGGGAGAGTCGTGAGACTTGGTCCCTAGTAAACATGAAATCAGCCCATGAATACGACGAAGCACTACAAGAATGAAATGCAGAATCTTAGTAAGCTGAAATGAATTTTGAAATAGAATCTATGGATTCAAAATCATCTCTGAGAGCTTGTAGAACCATCAAATGGTGTAAAAGCCATTGGATAAGCGGGTCTACAAAATTAAAAGAGGATTGATCACATTATGTTGATTCGGATTCTTTTATTTGTTGCTGCTCATATTAAATATGAGGTATGACAAATAGATGTCAAGACAGCTTTCCTGATTGGAAATCTTGAGGAAAACATCTATGTGAAGCTACCAGAGTGATTCATTGCATAGAGCTAAGAGCATTTTGAGTGTAAGCTTAAAAGTGTCCATCGATGGACTAAAGCAAGCTTCAAGATCATTGAACATCCGTTTTGATAAGGAAATCCAGTCATATGGATTTAATCAATACTCAGATGGATCTTGTGTATTGAATAGAGTGACAGAAATGTTGTGGTATTTTTTGTATGTACGTAGATGGTATCTTGCTCATTGGAGACAATGAAAGAATTTTTTGGCCGTATGGGTATGGTTAATAAAGGAGTATGTAATGAAGGATTTAAGAGAAGCAAAATATATTCTTACGATTTTGGTAATAAGGATCACAAGAAAGGATATTGTGCTTATCTTGAGGTTCATGAATTGATACAATCTTCACTTGTTTTAGCATGTGATTTTATCTAAGGATTTGTGTCTTAAGACACAAAAGTAGATAAAATAGATAAAGGCGGTTCCCTATGCTTCGGCAATACGAAAACTTAATCTATGGAATGCTATGCACGAGATTGGATATCTATATTGCCAATGGCATAGTCAGTGAGTATCAAGGTAACCCGAAACAAGAATATTAAATTATGGTAAGACATATTTGAAGTGCCTGAAGAGGATTGTAAATTATATGTAAGCTTACCAAAATAATTCATTACTTCTTGATGGTTACTTAGATTCGGATTTTCGAATCATAGGAACGACAATAAATTCACCTCAAGGTTATGTGTTTAAAGGAAGTAGATCCATAGTATGGAGGAATGTTATATAGAAATATATTTCGGACTCCACCATAGAAAGAGGATAATATTGGAACCTTGTGGCAGCCAAAGTATCTGTATGGTCCTAGAAACTTCTTAATGGACTTAGATGAGATTTTGAGTTTGCCCAAGGTTATCACAATTTATTGTGATAATAATGGTGCAGTTGAAAACTTGAAGAAATCACAAGTCCATAGGAAAATTAAACACATTGATAGCTAGTATTACCAGATACGAGAAATCATATAATAAGGGGAAGGTTGTTGTCGCCTAGATTACATAAGATGATAACCTAGTAATCCTTTTACAAGGACCTTAAGGCCAAAGCTTTTAATCAGATGTATGGCACCAGATATGACAGCATAGTCTTTTAGTATAAGTGGGAGATTGTTGGATTGTATACTGTAGTCTAGCTTTTTTATGAACAATGTTTTAATAATTTAATTTATTTGAAATGAGAATCATGTGATCAAACATTTGCTATAATGTTATTGCAAAAGTCTATTTACTTTATACTGTAGATAATGTCGTGTGCGGTGTCACACGGAAGATCATATTATCGGCTCCTTATAACGGGGACTATCTATCAGTATGGTTGTAGTGTGATTTGGTATTAGTCTGTCTTGACTATAAAATTACGCTAGTGCACTTATGTATTGAACATGACCGCGTTGAGATCGTTCGGTTTATACTGACTATGTAATAGAACTTGATTTCTGTTATTATGGAAGTTCGTACTCTTAATCCCTATACAATAACCTCTACACGAAAGCCAGTATTTATTTCTTTAATTCATCGATGATGAGATTTAATAGTTAAATCAATATGCTCGGTGAGTTGGGAAATGGTGCTGTTTCTATGGTGTATTGTTGATTGTAGAAGGAATCCGTGTCCTAACGGAATTGGTTGATGGTGTCCCCTTGAGGAGCTCATAATGATTATCATGTATACCCTGCAGGTGAATTTATTCCGGCATGATAATAAGGTTGAGTGGTACTACTCTCGGTAAATATATTAATTAATGGAGTTGTCAGTAACTTAATTAATTAATGGGCATTGAATCTTAAACACGGGAAGATTAACGGACTCATAATAATAAGGAGCCCATAAACGTAATTTGGGATTAGGGTGGCAGTGCAATAATATTTCTTTTAGTGGAATGATTTATTATTATTGGACTTAAGTATTTGTTTTGGGCTAAACTTGGATGCTTAAGCCTAATGGGAGGCCCAAACCCTAATTTCTCCTCCTGGTCCCTGTTGTAGCCTATATAATAACCAATCTCAGCAGTCCGGATATCTTAATTCACATGACAAAAATTGTGAGAGCGAGATTGACTGCAGTTTGAGATCGTCTCATAGATCGTTGCCCATACAATGCCGAGACGTGGCTTAGGAATACAATAGAAGAGCGGAAGGTTGTTTGCTTTTTCTGGCTGTCAACTTCACCGATTTTTATAAAATATTGTGGAAGTCCAAACTGGACGTGTGATATATTTTTGGAAAGCCACGGAAGAGAAGATCATTTTAGCACGTCCAATCGGAGATTAGATAAGGGAGTTATGATCAAAACCATATGACTGCGCAGGCTGCCGGCGAGAATCCCTCATCTTCAACATACCCTGGTGAAAGATAATCAATTCTATGTTTATGCTTCCGCTGTGATAGAATTGCATGGAACCCTAACAGTTCATCTTAACCTAAAGATCCAAACGCTAACATCTATTAGCTTGTTAATGTTAGCTAGACTTGAGATGATCTCATCATCTCTATTCGCTTCACCACTTGATGTTCAACCTGAGCCACTTTACCCACTACATAAGTTCCTCTAAGTCTTTCCGTAGGCCAGTCACGTGAATTCATAGAGATGTCTTCAAATAACTTTTTTGCTTAAGTGTTGTCTTACATAACAATGCTCCTCCTGATGATGCATCAATAAGAATACGCGACTCACAATCCAATCCATAGTAGAAGATGCTTATGTACTCGGCCTTAGACATTCCATGCTACTGGCACCTCATAACAATATCATTAAACCTATCCCACGCCTCATGAAATTTCTAACCCTGATTCATAATAAATTGGGTGATCTCTTGCCTCATTCTTAAGATCCTTGAGGGTGGCATATATCTTTCAAAGAACTTCTGCTGCAGTTGGTCCCATGTAGTGCAGTCTGCTGCATCAAGAGTCTCATACTATTCTTCTGCCCTATCAATCAAAAAGAACTTGAATAGGGTGATCTGCCTAGCATTGTCATTAGCTCCAACACCCTTTTGAGTGTTTGCATAACTAAGAAATCTTCGGAGATGCTGATATGGATCTTCAAACAACCTTCAGAAAAGGGATTCATCTCTACCATGTTAATAAGAGTGGGATGTATAAAAAAATCATCCTCTTCCCCCTTGCTCCTATCAACCCTATGTTGCAAATTCCATTGTACTTGAAAATTTCATGTATGGTAACATTATCTGGATTCTGCCTTGCTCGGACCATATTTAGCACTGCGAGTTATCTCTTCCTTTTCTTCCTTTCCTTTTCTTAGTGCACAAGTACATCTGAAAAATTAAAGGTTAGATAGAAATAAATAATCACAAATAAAAGTCTTAATCAAACTAGAAATAATAAACTAATAATAACAGCCGTCCCCGGCAACAACGCCGAAAACTTGATGCGCATTTTATTTGCACGCAAAATTAATCCCCAAGTATTAAGGATATCAGTTGTAGCTTAAGCAAGCGACCAAGTTAAATATCGAACCTAAGGACGTCGTATTATCAATTTAATTAGTATCTAAATTAATTAAATAAAAGACAATAAGAGTTGTGGAATTAATTATCAACTAAAATACTAAAATTAAATAATAAATTAAATAAAATAGCACTAGAAGAATACGAAAGTGGATCACGTAGGAGAATAGGTAGCTCTAGGGTAATCCAGTTTTACTACTTAACTTCCCTCTCAATTGCAGCCGACTCTACCTTGTGGACTTTGGACGCATCACTAACCATGCAAATCTACTCTATGGACAAAAGTAAATATGTATATAACACGTGTGAATAACCTTAAAGAAAGAGACGTAATTTCACTCCCCTTTCTAGGTACTATCATCATCAATTATTTCCCACGTCTGGAATCTAACCTGATATGATCTCCCTTTATAGGTACTATAAAATTACCATCTTTATCCTGCTTACTAACCCGAATTCAATTTGATTAATAAACATTCATATATGATAGTTCTAATGAACCTTCGGAGTCCTCTCACTTAGAATCATAACATGGAATCCTGTTCAATGGTGAACATACTCAATCTACAACCAAGATATATATTCAGACTCTATATACCAATTGAAGATGCATAAATAATCGTGAATATGGATTAAAAACACAGTCATATATAAAATAAATTCACAAGTAGTGTTGTACGGAGGACACACAAGAGAGTTTAATTAATTCATAAAACCTTCAAAACCCTTGATCTACCAAAACGGTTCTAGCCTATGATGTTGTGAAGAACAATCATGGGAGAAAAGTTGTTTGAAGACATCTCTATGAATTCACGTGACCGCCCTGTAGAGAGATATAAGATCATATGTAATTGGCAATGTAGCACAGGTTGAACATCAAGTGGTGAAGCCGAATAGGGATAATGAGATAGTCTCTAGTTTAGCTAAAGTCAACAAGCTATTAGAGTCCCAGCAGAGGCATATTACAGAGTTGACACCATGCAGCAGTACGGAGTGAAGAGTGTTGAAGATATCTTCAATCGATACATGGCTGAGAATGATGCAAGGATTGATCGTCTTGAGGATACCATGAATGTTGATCATGCAAATTTATCTAAGCAGTTGAAGGACCTAACTTTGATTATGGGGCAGATGACCGCGAATGTGAATCAATTGATACAAATGTTGGAGAATAATGCCATCACATTGAGGTCCGGGATGTCGTATGAAGGTACGATGAAGTCGGCGGACGGAAATGAAGAAGACAGGGCTCCATTTCGACCAAGCTTATGTCGTTCGACCAGACCTGATGGTCGAACGATGCTCGAATGACTTTTGGAAAAATAGAATCCCGATGCTCTGTTTTATGCCAATCCGTTTGACTTACACGATCAGGGGGATGAGAGCTCACGATCAGGCAGGTTGCTTGACAAAAACCCATCTGCTCGACTAGTCCCTTTTGATCGAGTTGAGGTCGAGCAACACAGTTCAGTTCCCGTTTCGATACCGAATGCTACACTTGTTGTTCAAAACACTCCAATACCATCACAAGAGTAAGAAGAAAAGCTTAGACTGCAGATGGACAATGAAGATGTGGTTTTCTCTCTTGATCATGCAATGAAAATGCCCATGGAGACTCAATCATGCAAGAGCATAGATGTGGTTTCTAATTTGTTTAATCTTGATTTTAAAAGGACAGATGATTCTGAATTTGAGTGAAAGATTGACAAGGAGGTGTCTAGACAACCATGGGAGGAAGAAAATTCAAAGGATCATTTACTTGTTACCAAGAAAGGTGAGGTGTTGAGTGTAGACAAGAAGAGGGAAAGAAAGTACTTGAAGGTGAGGATACAAGATGACGCCATCCTATCCAGTAGTACAAAGTGGTAAACCGTCGTGACTCTTCGATGTTAAACATGAGCTCCTGTTGGGGGCTTACCCTTCCGTTTTATTGCTTTATTTATTTCGTGTGAGTATGAAATTTTTATATTTAAGGTGCTTACTAATCGACAATTACATCTCTTTTCAAACTTAGTTTCAACTTACGTTTTTACTAAGTTTGGGAGTGTGATGTTATTACCTCATTGCAGCACCAAGAGTATAATATTTTCTTTGTAATGTTTGCTAGGGGAGTTGATTTTTTGCAGTATGTTGAAACTTTAATCGATTTTGATGTGTCGATTTTTTGCAATTTGCCTAGTGTTTTGTGGTGTTTCTAGTGTGTGGAGTCGATTAGATAGTCAATTGATTCGTTCTTCTATTTCTCCTATATTAGTAATGATGAATTCTGTGATGATGAGGTTTGTTGAGTTTTGATGATAGAAAAAGGTAAAAGAGTAGCAAGATGAGTTCTACGCTGAGGAGCTCGTGTATACATTGAAGAAAAATCAGGTGCCCTCGTTTCCTAACTCTAATTTTTATATGTGCTTTTAATTCATGGAGTGGAAGGATTGAGTTTATGTTTTGGTGATCCATGTGAGCTTATATGTTTGAATTGTGCCTGGAATTCATATGCTCTTGAAATTGATGAAGGAAGTGTACTTGAGTTATATTGTGATATGAAATTCTATGTGTACTTGTGGGATATTGCTTACCATGAAAGGTGCTCTGTTATTTGTTAAAAAACCCATGTGAGATTTTGAGCCTCGTTGAACATGTTACATAATCATATGATATTTCTTTTTGGTGAGTATCATTCTTGTGCGTGTATTCTAGAACTTGCCTCTTGTCTTACTTGAAACTACATGTGTGTTAGATGATGGGAAATGATCTAAGGCCATCCTTGAATTTGAGTCACTTAACCAAATAATTCCTTACCAAATGATGTTTATCCGTAGTTAGCCCCGTTGAGCCTAAAAGTCTTATTTCTTTGACAACCTACGAAGATAGCCACTTTGATATCCTATTTGAGCCTTAAATTCCTATATTTAGTGGAGAATTAAATACTGTCAAAGCGTGTGAAGTTGATTTTGATGGAGTTTGGAAGGAATAAAATATTTGGAGTTGTACAAGTGATTATGAGCCTAAAAATAAGTTGCTTAGGGGTAGTGCCCGAAACTGGTACCTCGAGATAAAAAGAAGGAAAGAAAAGTATGTTGAGCTTGAAGAAAATGAGAGAAAAGAAAATTAGAAGAGTATAAAGCTGGATAGCCTTGAAGTGTAAAAATCTACAATACAAAAGATCTCCGAAACTGGTACCTCCGGTTTTTATTTTGTTGCCTCGGGACGAGCAACAAGTAAGTTTGGGGGATAAATTAATCCCCAAATATTAAGGATATCAGTTGCAGCTTAAGCAAGCGACCAAGTGAATATTGAACCCAAAGGACGACGTATTATCAATTTAATTATTTACCAAATTAATTAAGACGAATTGTGGCAATAAGGTTGAGGTATGTAATTATTAACTATTAAGCAAATTAATTAAATAACAATTAAATAAATTTAGCTCTAGAAGAATATGAAAGTGGATCAAGTAGGAGAATAGGTAGCTCTAGGATAATCCAGTTTCACTCATTAATTTCCCTTCCGTGTGTTGATGTCCGACTTTGCCTTGTGGAATATGGACGCATCAATAAACCATGCATATCTACTCTATAGACACAAGTAAACATGCGCGTAACACATGTGAATAACCTCGGAGCAAGAGATATAATTTTACCCCCCTTTCTAGGTACTATTAATATCAATTATTTTCCTGGCCAATTGGTACTCTAACCCGATATGATCTCTTTTTATAGGTACTATAAAATTATCTTTTTTATCCTACTTAATAACCCGAATTCAATCCAATTAATAAGTATTCATATATGATAATTCTAATGAAGCTTCGGAGTCCCCTCACTTAGAATCATAACATGGAATCCTGTTCAGCGGTGAACGCACTCAATCTACAATCAAGATATATATATTCAGACTCTATATACCAATTGACTATGTACAAAATGATCGTGAATATGGATTAAGGAAGCACAATCATATATAAAATAAATCCACAAGTAGTGTTGTACGAAGTTTACACAGGAAAGTTCAATTAATTCGTAAAAACCTTCACAACCCTAGTTCTATCAAAAAGGCTCTAGCCCATAATATTATGAAGAACAATCATGGGTGTTGGATAGATCTTACCCGGATGTCTGGAAAATTATAAGATAAATTAGGAAACAAAATAAACCCTAGATGCGGGAGTCGTCGCGTCCTTCTCCGTCTTGAATCCTTCTCTTGTTTCTCCTCTTGATTCCGCAAACGAATCTTCAAAGTGATGGATGGATGGAGGAAATGATGTGGATGATGGTTGGGGGGTGTAGGATGGATTTGTGGCTCTCCTCTATTCAATATATTCTAATCTCCCCCAATTTATGAATAATGATGTGAAATATATATAGGTATGAGAAGAGAATTAAATAAGGAAAGAAATATATATGGGTGAATCATGGAGGATTATGTGATAAGGAGATAAATTAGGTAATTTTCGAAAATTTTCGGAAATTCTCGCTGACAGCTGCGCGACTTCACTATTTTAAGAATAACTTCCTCGTCCCATCTTTGATTTTTGTGATTCTTGTGCTCACGCGATCCTATTTTCCTTGGCTTTCTCAGAATATAAAGATCTCACCAAAAGTACAACATTTGAAGATGTAACAAGTCATGAAAAGTGAAACAGTCGTGCTGAGTAGAAACAGCTTGCGCGACGTCACCATTTCGATCATAACTTCCTCCTTTGGAATCCGATTTGGGTGTTCTTTACGCCAAAACGATCATCTCTTCTGTGGCTTTCCAACAATGTATCACACATCCAATTCAGATCTTCACACAAACACAGAAAAATTACACAAGTTGGACGTGCATTTTTCAGCATTCTTGGACAAATTGCACCTTTTCTCCAACTTGGCACTTTTAATTGATCCTTTTTTCCACCTAAAATACAATAAAACACCTCAAGTGCACTTTTTTCTCACATATATCGAATATAAGATACTTGTGCTAATATAAGACAACAATTCTCATCAAACAGGTGTTAAATTAAACACTAAAACATGCTTATTTTCACTCTCATCAGTTGGATATATCTTACCCATTTGTCTGGAAAATACAAGATAAATTAGGAAACAAATAAAACCCTAGATGCGGGAGTCGTCGCATTCTTCTCCGTCTTGAATCCTCCTCTTGGTTCTTCTCTTGATTCCACAGACGAATATTCACAGTGATGGATGGATGGAGGAAAGGATGTGGATGATGGTTGGGGGATGATCCCCCCTTGTGGGGTGGTGTAGGATGGATGCGTTGTGGTCCTCTCCATTGAATAATGATGTGATCTACATCTCTTTTTATACTTGTAAGCTCTCCTTATGGACCTTGGATGAGATTTTTCTTGGAAAACACAAAAATACTGGCATAGGGGGTAAAAAGCCCATCAAAAACAGATCTTCACATCCCCGTTCCACCAACATGGTGTTTGTCGAACTGGACCCCCTGGTCGAACTACGGTTGAACTGCATGCGCAGTCTCACGGTTTCTCGCATAACTTCCACATCTGAGCTCTGATTTGAGTGATTCTTGCGCTCACACAATCCTTGTTTCCTTGGATTTTTATTGATATATAGAACTTATAGAAATTCTAAAATTTGAATGTGTAACGAGTCATGCAAAGTGGCACCACTGTTCTGTTCGGCACAGCTTGCGCGATGTTAACATTTTGATCATAACTTTCTCGTTTGGACTTCGATTGGGGTGTTCTTTATGCCAAAACAACTCTCTTATGTGGATTTCCAACCATGTATAACACTTCCAATTCAGAGCTCTACACGAACACATAAAAATTACACAAGTTGGACGTGCATTTTTCAGCATTCCTATACAAGTTGCACCTTTTCTCCAACTTTGCACTTTTAATCCTTTTTCCACCTAAAACACAATAAAATACCTCAAGTTCATATTGAATATAAGACACTTTTGCTAATATATAACAATAATTCCTATCAAAAAGGTGTTAAATTGGATACTGAAACACACTTATTTTCACTCCCATCAGGGAGCTCGCTCCTACAATAGTAGCTCTACAGTTGGCGGATAGGTCCATGAATTTACCTAAGAGGGTGATTGAAGATGAACCTTTTAAAGTGGAAAAGCTTGTCTTTCCTGTGGATTTTCTTTTGCTAGAGATGGAAGATGACAAGGATAATGTCCCTCTTATTTTAGGGAGATCATTCCTTGCCACAGCTGGAGCTATGATTGATGCCCAAAAGTGGGAGCTTAGGTAGAGAATGGATAACGAAGAGGTCCTGTTCAACCTGGATAAAACAATGAAGATGCCTATGGAAATACAATGTTATAGCCTTGATGTGGTGGAGGAGATTGTGAAGGAAGACATGTCCTTGATCCTTTCAAAGGATCCCTTGGAAACATGCTTAGCGGAGTCTCTTACGTTTCCTACCATAAAGCTAGATGAGCTCTCTAACAAGGTATTATTGAATTTCTTGAAAATTTACTTGCTCTGGGTGATGACAGGTATGAACCAAAAAGAAACAAGCTTGAAGAAGTTAAGTGGATCAGACAATACCTCCCATTGGATATAGAAAGCACACTGAAGGAAGAGAAAAAGGAGGAGTTGAAACCACTACCGGAACACTTGAAGTATGCCTATCTAGGCGGCAATGACACTTATCCTGTAATTATATCTTCTTCTCTTACTGAGGATCAACTTGAAGAATTGTTAGATGTGCTTCGAAAGTATAACTCTGCTATTGGTTGGTCTCTTGATGATATAAAAGGTATTAGTCCATCATATTGCATGCAATAAGATAAGGTTGCTAGATGAAGCTAAGGGGTGTATTCAGAATCAGTAGAGGGTTAATCCCACGATTCAAGAAGTGATTAGGAAACAAATCCTAACGTGGTTAGATGCAATAATTATTTATCCAATTAGTGATAGTCCCCATGTGAGTCCATTGAATGTAGTAGCTAAAAAGGGGGGTATGACTATTGTGAAAGCCAAAGATGGTGAGACTTTAGCCACTAAGATTCCTATGGGATGACGTGTGTGTACTGATTACACGAAATTGAATGAAAATACATGCATAGATCATTTCCCTCTTCTTTTCATAGATCAAATGCTTGACTGTCTAGCAGGGTATGAGTTTTATTGTTTCTTGGATGGATATTTGGGTTATAATCAAATAATGACTGCACCTGAGGATCAAGAAAATAGCACTTTTACTTGTCGATATGGAACCTTTGCTTTTAGGAAGATGCCTTTTGGATTGTGCAATGCGCCTGCTATATTTCAGCGCTGTATGATGACCATATTTGATGGGTTGATAGAGAAAATCATGGAGGTGTTTATTGGTGATTTTTTTGTATTTGGATCCTCTTTTGATATTTGTTTGTCTAACCTATCTACTATTTGGAAGAGATGTCAAGAAACTAATCTTGTCTTAAATTGGGAGAAGTGCCACTTCATGGTGAGAGATGGGATTGTTCTTGGACACCATATATCGGCTAAATGATTGCAGGTGGACAGATCAAAGGTGGTGGCGATTGAGAATCTTCCACCAACTACCAATGAAAAGGGACTGCGGTCCTTCTTTGGACACGTAAGATTTTATAGGAGATTTATCAAAGACTTCTCAAAATACTCCAAGCCCTTATCTCACTTACTTGAAAAGGATGTTCCTTTTATTTTTGATGATGAACGTCTAACAGCTTTTTAGGTTTTGAAAGAGGCACATATTACTGCACCTATCTTGATCATGCCGGATTGGACTCAGTCGTTTGTACTCATATGTGATGTAAGTGATTTAGCACTTGGAGTGGTGCTCGGAAAGTTGAGAGAAAAGAAGTTCTGTACCATCTACTAATCAAATAAGACTTTCGATGCAGCACAAAACAATTACACTCTAACTGAAAAGGAGTTTCTAGCTGTTGTGTATGCATTCAACAAGTTTCGACTATATTTGGTTGGCATGAAGACTGTAGTATACACGGATCATTCTGCAATCCGGTATTTGATGGAGAAGAAGGAAGCTAAGCTAAGGATTATCCGATGGATTCTTCTTCTGCAAGAGTTTGATATGGAGATCCTGGATAAGTAGGAAACAGAGAATGTTTTGGCGGATCACCTATCAAGGTTAGAAACAAGGGAGCATTGTGATAAGTCGTTCGAATATATAGAGGAGATGTTCCCTAATGAGAAGATTATGGCAGTGTTTGCTAAAGGAGTGGAGAAAGCTTGTGTCGTAGCTGCTCAAGGAATGATCCATGGTATGCGGATTATGACAATTACATAGCCGTAGGTGAAATTCCAAAATATCTCAATATGTATCAACTTGTAAAATTCAAGAGAGTTGTTAAGACTTTCATATGGTATGATCCATTCGTCTACAAAATTTATACGGATTCTATTGTCCGTAGGTGTGTGCCTGAGATGGAGATGGAGAGTGTTCTTGACTTTTGCCTTGCACAACCTAATGGGGGGCATTTCAGAGCCCAAAAGAGTGCAACTAAGGTACTTCTATCTGTTTTATATTGGCCTACCTTGTTTAAAGATTGTGAATCCTATGTAGCGATGTGCGATAGATGTCAACGCATGGGAAACATAAGCAAGAGGGATGAGATGCCACTTCAGCCAAGCATTGTGGTAGAGATTTTTGATGTATGGGGAATTGATTTTATGGGGCTGTTTCCCCCATCTAATGGATTCCTATACATTTTGCTTGCCATTGATTATGTTTCTAAGTGGGTGGTGGCTATTACCACTCGCATGAATGATGCAAAGACTGTCTTGTCATTCATGAAGAAACACATTTTTCCCTGCTATAGATTTCCTAGAGCACTCGTAAGTGATGGAGGTTCCCACTTCGTCAATAAGCTTATTGAAATAGTTCTTAAGGAGTATGGTGTAAAGCATATGGTTACTACACTATATCATCCTCAAGCGAATGGGCAAGCGGAAGTTTCTAACCAGCATGTGAAACAAATCTTAGAGAAGGTGATCGGAACCAATAGGAAAGATTGGGCTATGAAGCTCGATGATGTCTTATGGGGGTTCCGAACTTCATACAAGACTGTGCTAGGAATGTCACCTTATCAAATCGTCTATGGGAAACCATGCCACTTACCGTAGAGATTCAGCATGTCTTTATGGGCAGTGAGAAGTTTGAACTCATCCATTAAGGAGGTTAAGGACTTACGATTGACTTACATTAATCAATTGGATGAGTTTAAAAGTCAAGCTTTTAAGAACTTAGTGATCTATAAGGAGAGAATGAAGAAATGACATGATTCAAAGATCACTTTCAAGGAGTTCAAGGAAGGAGATGACGTATTACTCTTTAACTCTCGATTGAAACTTTTTGCAGTAAAATTGAAATCGAAATGGATGGGACCATTCATCATATATAGAGCCTGCGAAGGGTGGAGTTTTGAGATCATGGATAAAGACGGAGACATCATAGCGGCGAATGGGCATCGATTGAAGTACTTTAAGTCGCTGGATGATGCTTGTGTTGTCTTTGAAGATACCTTGCATTGAAGTGGTACTGTTGTGACTCTCTGACGTTAAACATGAGCGCCTGATGGGGGCTTACACTTCTGTTTATTATTTTACTTATTTCATGTGCGTAAGAAATTTTTATGTTTGTGGTACTGACTAATCGGCAATTACATCTCTTTACAATCTTAGTTTCGACTTTGTTCCTACGAAGTTTGGGGGGTGTGATATTCTTACCTCATTATAGCACCAAGATTATAATCTTTTCTTAGTAACGTCTGCTAGGGGAGTTGATTTTTTGCGGTATAATAAAACTTTTACCGATTTTGATGTATCGGTTTTTTGCAATTTGCCTAGTGTTCAATGGTGTATTTATTTTTTGTAAGTGTGAGCGGAGATATATATATTTAATTTTTAGAGTCTAGTAAGTGGTTCTCTAGCTATTGTTTTGGTTTCATATAAGGATTAATGTTGTTTCTGAGTCTGAGTTTTGCAAGGGATGAAGAAATCGCGGGAATGCATAGAGTCGAAGGGCCGCTCGACCACAAATTAAACTGCTTGACCAAGTCAACAAGGTCGAGCGGTGGTCGAGCGAAGCACTGTAAGGCGGATTTTGAAATTATCAGATTACAGAGGTCCCGCTCGACCCAAAGGGTTCCGCTCGACCAGAACATTTGGTCGTGCAAGAGGTCGAGCAAAGTACAGAGACAGGATCAACTTACAGAGTCGCCGCTCGACCACTCCAAGGGTCGCTTAACTTAACAGCTCGACCAGTGCGGAGGGGCATAATCTCAAATTTAAGGTCAGTTTTCGTGCTGCTCGACCATTTTCTCACCACCCTTTCTCGAGCAAGCATCCCGAACGATAATATTTTCACTCCCAGTCACTTAAAACACTTTTTCTTCACCTAAAATACATAAATTTCACATCAATTTTGGGAGATTCAAGCCAAATTTGGGTTTTTCTTCTCGACTTTGAATTTTCTTTCTTCGTCATTTCTACGCACCTATGGCTATAGACAAAGATATGTTTTCTCAAATCCTTACCCTTGAATTGGATTGCACCTTGATTAATTGGAATGGGTAAGTTGATTAAGCATGCTTTTGGTTTGAAAAATGATATGAAATTGGGTGTGTTTTTGTTAAAATTTTATATGAGTTGCATGAGTTCAATTAACGTTGGATTGATGGAATTTTGTGATGAATTTGAAGTGTGAAATAGTGTAGATGCTTAGGATTGAGTTGGAAATTGTGAAATACTTTTTGGAAATCCTAGTTAAATCATGTGGGTATGTTGATTCTTTGTTAATACTTAGAGACTTATAATGTTGATTTTCCATGGTTTCATGTGTCAAGTTGATCGTATTAATGGTTAAGTATGTGAGATTGTGGAGGAATTGAGTTTAAATTGTTGAGCATATGATTTGAAGTCTTGAGTAAGATCTATGTGATAATAAGTCCTAAGATTGGTATCCTTGTTTCTTGTCTATGTTTTGCATTGAAGTCTAATTCTTGTAGGAAAAGGCATTGCTTCTTGTTCGAAGAAGAAGGATTTTGGAAGACCAAAGAGAGGAGAATCGGGAAAGAAAAGTAAGAAAGATGGGAAGATGCCATCAGATTTTGGGCTGAAAATACTGAATTGGGATGAGAAGAAAGAACTTTGGGGAGCGATTTCAAGGAAGATTGCTCGGACTCGATACTAAGATGATGAAACCATGATGGAGATGCATATTATCAATGATATCAGATGGATGTTTAACTAAGTGGGAATCATTGGATTCATGGATTTGAAGAGGGAGACATACTTCCACATTACAACAGAGATGCTATGTACTCTCGAGGTGATTCGGGAGAATTATGTTATTTCTACATCGGCATGGTTCCGACTTGGAGGTGAGTTGAGATATTTATATGCTAGTGAGTTTAACAGGATATTTGAATGCCTAGAGGATGTACCTACATATGAGGATGAAGGCTTTGTTGCTGATGAGTTCTAGAGATCGATCATGTGTTTGCAAGGGGCTTATGATCCACAGCGGTTGAGGGATACTTTTATTCAGAATCTGGTGATTGCGTACAGGGATAGGATCCTAGGAAACACCATCTTTGCCCGAGCTAAGGGTGGGTGTATTCCGAGAGGAGAGCTATACATCCTTTGATGTATGATGAATGGGGTCCATTTCAACCTGGGGGCTTATGTTTTGCAGTTGTACTGGTTCACTACTCACACATTTCAAAAGGTGAATATTGGAGGCTTGATCACACCATTAGTTGAGCATTACAATGTGGATTTATCTAGACATCGGCTAGTGGTTGGTGAGCCGAATTTGATTCTTTCAGCGTGAGTGAGGATGAACTTGGCTCGACATGAAGACGGTGTATGGATGTTCATCAGAGGGATGAATCCGATTTCGTTCAAGATGCCCTTTTCTCTCATTGACCTTACTAAGGTTCAGGTCAATTCAAATTTGTTGATGAACACTCCTCCCCACATCGTGATCTCCACTAATTGTTCTAATGGAGATTGGCGTACTTTGGTAGATATGCACCTTGAAGGTGTGTATCTCGATTTGGATATGATTCTAGTGGAAGAGCCGGAGGAGTATAAGGAGGATGAGCCATTTCAGCAGTAGCAGTAGCCACCGTTTGAGCATCCGATACCTGAGGTACATATGGAGATGCCTTACGATATTCCGGAGATGGGTATTCCTCCGATGCAGCCACCACCATCGCAGCAGCCATAGCAGTATGATTTCTGGTGGGCTCAGGATCGCTTTATAGAGAGCAATTCATGATGATGAATGAGCACTTTGCCGCTTTGAACACGATTCAACAGGAGACGAATTGCCAACTTGCTTTGGCGAATACAAATTATACTGCGCTCAACTTAAGGTAAGAAGCTATGGATAGGTGGATGAAAGAGATGCAAGCAAACTATCAAGAGTTTGATAGGAAGCTTTGAGTCTTCTGACGGATTTTTACTTATGGCGTATGGATGATAGCGATGATGATGATACTCCGAAGGAGTAGAGTGCGCCAGTATTTTATTTTTCTGATTCTTCGCATCTCCCTTCTATTTTTCACTTTACAGGTTGGGGTTTTGTTGGTAGTTGATTTGGGTTTATTAGATTTATGTGTGAGTGGTATGTACCATATTGATGATATTGTTGAGATTGATGGTGTTAATGGATATTTGTGAACTTGATGATGATTGATGGATTGATATTGACTCTTTGGTATGCATGTGCGATATACTTGTAATATATGTTGATTATGTTGAAAAGAGGCATATATTGTTTGTTATTACTTGTAGTTTATGTGGGAATTGAAATTGATTGCATGCTTTGAATAGTGCTTAGGGAATCTATTAGCCATGTGAGAATTTGAGCCTTTTTAAATTATGCTACACTAAAGCATGATAGTTTATTCTTGAGATAATCGTTCATACAATTGTATTCTAGAACTTGGCTTGGAGTCTTGTTTGAAATTCATGATTGATAGATACTAGGAAATGATCTTAGGTTATTATTGATAATTGAGCCACTTAGCCAAAAGTTATCCTACCTTAATGTGTATATCTTTGGAAGCCTTGTTGAGCCCTTAAAAGCTTTTTCTTTGGCAAGCCAGTGATGAAAGCCTTGATTTCCTTTACTTTAGCTTTGAAATACCCTATTTACTAGTAGAGAGTTGAGGTGAATATAGTTGCTAAGTGATGACATTGAAGAAAAAATGTAGGAAAATTGTGCTAGTGATGATAGATATGAGATAGATGTCTTAAAAGACAGATGTTTGAAGAAAGATTGCAGTTAAATCATGACTAAGGGTAGTGCCTAAAACCAGTACCCCAATTTCTTTGAAGTCTAAAATTGGTACCCTTATGCTTTTCAAATATAAGAATATGTTGATTCCAAGGAAAAGGAGAAGTTAATGAATCGCAAGAATCATGAGAATGATGGTGGACCGAAGAAATAAAGCTGTTTTATGAAAAACAAAACTCCAAGGTGATTAAGTCACTTTGTCTAAATTTCCCTACCTTTACCAAAGAGCCAACATTACAACCCATAAGACAAGTCCTTTGTGATCTTAATATTGAATTAATTATGAATTGATTTTTGAGACCTTTGTCAAGCTTATGGTTACGAAAGTGTATGAATTGACTATGAGCGTATATACTAACCTTGAAGTGTACATCTTTTACACTTGAGTACGAGAGTAAATAGTTATCTAGTGAGCTAGATGACTTAGTACTCGTAGAAGTATTGTGATTGATTGATGTTCTTACATAGATAAAAAGTATGATGACTGCATGTTTTGATTTGATGAATTACGTGTATTATTGAAGTTGTGCATGTATGAAGATCTTGAGAATCACACTCTCTTGCCTTTGTTTTGATTTCCATTACCTCGGGACAAACAACATGTAAGGTTGGGGGTTTGATGAGAGTGATAATTCATGTGTTTTGAACTCTGATTTGTGTGGAAATTATGTACGATTTGGGCGATTACCAAGGTAAATTGGTACGTTTATTGGAAATCTACGAATTAGAGGCTACTCAGGCTATTTTCGCATATTTATGTAGAAAAACAGGTCAGAAGTGCTCAGAATTGGAAAACACGAAGTTCGAGATGCCGCTCGACCTAGATCTTTTGGTCGAAGTTTCAGCGAACAGAGAGGCCGCTCGACCACCGCTCGACCTGGTCAAGATCCGCTCAACCTCGCCAGTTTGGTCGACCGGGGACATGCGGTGCTATTTTTGGTAATTCTGACACTCCTGTGCATGAATTGCCGTATTCTCAAAGAAAAAGCCCAGTAAAGGTCCATGAGGAGAGTTTTACAAGTATAAAGAGAGGTACCGATCACATCAAGAAGAATGTTAGATTCCACATCCATCTTACACCACATCCAAACCCTATCTCCATCCTACAGAGCTGTAGAGAGAGATTCGTGCAATGAATCAAGTGAGAACAAAGTGAAGATTCAAGACGGAGCGAGAAGCGATGGCGCCCACATCAAGGGTTTACTTCGCAACTTAATCTTTCTTGTAATTTTCAAGACTATGGGTAAGATCTATCCAAACACCATGAACGTTCTTCGAAGCATTATGGGCTAGAACCACTTTGGTAGTTCTAGGGTTATGAAGGTTTTTATCTAGTTAATTGAACTTCCATATGTATACTCCGTACGATACTACTTGTTGATTTATTTTATATAAGACTATGCGTTTTTAATTCATACTTAGAGTTATTTTATGCATCATTAACTGTTATGTATAGTCTGAATACAAATTTTGGTTATTGATTTAGTGCGTTCACTGCTGAGCAGGATTCCATGTTATGATTCTAAGTGAGGAGACTCCGAAGCTTCATTAGAACTATCTTATATGAATACTTGTTAATTGAATTAAATTTAGGTTAGTAAGTAAGATAAAGATGATAATTATATCGTACCTATAAAGGGAGATCATATCGGGTTAGAGTACTTAGTGCACGGGAAATAATTGATACTGATAGTACCTAGAAAAGGGGTTAATTATATTTCTTGCTCTAAGGGAATTCACACGTGTTACACGCTTTTCCGCTTGTGTCTATAGAGTAGATTTACATAGCTTAGTGATGCGTCCATAGTCCACAAGGCAGAGTCAGACATTGACATACTGAAGGGAAGTTAATTAGTGAAACTGGATGGCCCGAAGAGCTACTTCTCTTCTCACTTGAGCAACTCTTGTTTATCTCTACTGTCTTTATTTTATTTGCTATTTGATTATATGTTCATTAGTTTAATCAATATTTTCACTACAATTTCCAACAACTGTTTCTTTATATTAGATAATAATAAATTAATAACAATCCATCCTTTGGATTTGATAATATAACTTGATCGCTTATCTAAGCTACAATAGATATCCTTCATACTTGAAGATTAAAATTGTGAGTTAAGAAAATGCCCATCAATTATCAATTTAATATTTAGTAATTAATTAAGACGAATGACAATAAAAGTTGGGATTTAATTATCAACTACTAAACAATTATTAAAATAACAAATATAATAAATTGAGAACTAGGAAATATGAAAGTGAATCAAGTAAGAGAATAGGTAGCTCTAGGATAATCCAGTTTCACTCATTAATTTTCCTTTGGTGTATCAATGTCCTACTCTGTCTTGTGGAATATGGACGCATCACTAAGCTATGCATATTTACTCTATAGACACAGGCAAACATGCGTAAAACACATGTGAATAACCTTGGAGCAAGAGATATAACTTCACCTCCTTTTTAGGTACTATCAGTATCAATTATTTCCCCGTGCGTTTGGTACTCTAACCCGATATGATCTCCCTTTATAGGTACTATAAAATTATACTCTTTATTCTATTTATTAACCCGAATTAGATTCAATTAAGAAGTGTTCATAAATGACAGTTCTAATGAAGGTTCAGAGTCCCCTCACTTAGAATCATAACATGGAATCCTGCTAAGAGGTGAACACACTCAATCAATAGCTAAGATATGTATTCAGACTCTGAATAACAGTTAATGATGCACATAACAACTTTGAGTATGAATTAAAAATGCATAGTCATATATAAACAAAACCACAAAGAGTGTTGTACGAAGTATACACACGAAAGTTCAATTAATTCATAAAAACCTTCAAAACCCTAGATCTACCAAAATGGTTCTAGCCCATGATGTTGCGAAGAATAATCATAGGGGTTGGATAGATCTTACCCATATGTTTGAAAAAAAATAAATTAGGAAACGAATAATACCCTAGATGTGGGCGTCGTCGCTTCCTTCTCCATATTGAATCCTCCTCTTGGTTCTCCTCTTGATTCAGTAGATGAATCTTCAAAGTGATGGATGGATGGAGGAAAGGATGTGGATGATGGTTGGGGGGTGATCCCCCCTCGTGGGTGTATGGTGATTGTGTTGTTATCTCTTTTGGCGTGATCTACATCCTCTTTTATACTTGTAAGCTTTCCTTATGGACCTTGGATGGACTTTTTCATGGAAAACACAAAAAATACACACACTTGGGGTGTAAAAATACAGACCTGGAGCTGTTTTAACACAGTCTTAGGCATTTGATTTGACCATGATTTGACCTTCATGGATGGTCGAACCATGTCATCGAGGTCGAATCTGCTTGTGCAGTCTCACCGTTTCGCGTATAACTTCCACATCCAAACTCTGATTTGAGTGATTCTTGCGCTCACTCTATCCTTTCTTCCTTGGATTTCTATCCTTATAAAGAACTTATAAAAACTCCAACAATTGAATGTTTAAAAAGTCATGCAAAGTGGCACAACTGTACTTGGTAGGAACATCTTGCACGACGTCACCATTTTGATCATAACTTTCTCGTTTGGATTCCAATTGAAGTGTTTTTACGCCAAAACGACCCTCTATTCTGTGGCTTTCCAACCCTCTATCACAATTTTATTTTTGAGCTCCATACAAACACAAAACAAATACACAAGTTGGACGTGCGTTTTCTAGCATTCTTGCACTAGTTACACCTTTTCTCCAACTTTGCACTTTTGATCATTTTTCCACCTAAAACATAATAAAACACCTCAAACGCACCTTTTTCTCACATATATAAAATATAAGACACTTTTGCTGATAATTAAACAACAATTCCCATCAAATGATGTTAAATTGGACACTCAAACATGCTTATTTTCACTCTCATCAATCCCCAAACTTACCCGTTGTTCGCCCTGAGGCAACAAAATAAAAATAAAGAGAAAGAGAGTAAGAAAATTTACGGGGAAATAAGGACTATGACAAAAACCCCCTTTAAAATACAATTGTCCTCAACTTAGGTCACGCAAATCTCATTACATGTAATAATCAAATCATAGCATACATAGCATACAAGATAAGACAATCACCACCAATTCAAATGTTCCATTCACATGTTCTCACGGGAAGTATCTATCACTCGCACTCATGTGTAAAATATGCACACTCATGAGTTAAGGTGTTTACGCTCAAATTCAATTCATGTACATGCGTAACCATAAGCTTGCCAAATGTCTCAAACTCTCCACTACTAAAAGTATGATTCGATAATGGGATAAAAAAAGACTTTTCATTTGGATGTAATGTTGGCTCTTTGGTTAAGGTAGGAAATATATGGATAAGTGACTCAAACTTCGAATCAATCAAGCCTGCAGTCTTTCTCGACCTTCTATTCTTCCTCATTACTTCAATTAAGCACATCATCCTCCTCAACTATTTCACTTCTCTCTTTCAAACACAACATTTTTTCCTTTTTTTTCTTTCTCTCATTTTTCTCTCGAGGTACCAGTCTCGGGCACTACCTCGCGCATCCTCCATAGGGTACTAGATTTAAGCACTACCCTATGATATTTGATTTCATGGAGTACTAGATTTAAGCACTACTCCAAAATTTTCCTTAGATGCATTTTCAAACTTAATCACTATTTCAACACCGATTTCATTCCTTCCCAAACTATTATAAAACTCCATCAACACACTTTGAAAAGCCATTAATTCTCGTCATGATATAATCAAGGCTCAAAAAATTCAAAAGCTCAAAATGGCTATTTCTCGTAGGCTGCCAAAGAATGAGATTTTTAAGCTCAACGGGGCTAACTACGGATAAACATCATTTGGTAGGGAATTATTTAGCTAAGTGACTCATAAATTCAAGGATGACCTTAAATCATCTCCCATCATCTAACACACATGTAATTTCAAATAAGACAAGAGGCAAGTTTTAGAATACATACACAAGAACGATACTCACCTGAAAAGAAATATCATGTGATTATGTAAAATGATCAACGAGGCTCAAAATCTCAAATGGTTTTTTAACAAGTAACAGAACACTTTTCATGGCAAGCAATATCCCCACAAGTAGAACTTCATATCACATTATAACTCAAGTGTACTTCCTTCATTAATTTCTAAAGCATATGAATTCTAGGCACAATTCAAGCACTACAAGCTCACATGGATCACAACCTTAAACTTAATCGTTCCACTCAGACTAATTTAAAGCACACATAAAAATTAGAATAAGGAAACGAGGGCACTTGATTTTTTTTCAACGTATGTACGAGCTCCTTGAGTTGTTCAACTCGGTCCGGTCAAAGCCTCAGTGTAAAACTCGTCATACCACTCTTTTACCTCTTCTATAATCAAAGCTCAAGCACACCTCATCATCAAAGATTCATCAACAATAAAATAAAAGAACTATAAGAAAGACTCAATTGATTATCTAATCGACTCCACACACTAAACACACGAACACAACACACTAAACATTAAGTAAGTTGCAAAAAATCGATAAATCAACACCGGATAAAATATTACACCCTTGGTGCTCATAAGATGAGGTAAGTACATCACCCCCCAAACTTAGCAAAAATGTAAGTCGAAACTAAGTTTGAAAAGAGATGTAATTGCCGAAGGGTGAGCACCTCAAATATAATAAATCCTCACTCACACGAGAGAAACAATAAAGCAAGAAAACGGAAGGGACAAATCCCAACAGACGCTCATGATTAACGTCGGAGAGTCACGACGGAATACCGCTTTTTAGACTACTTGATCAGAGGGAGGTCTTCTCTTATCCTCACCTGCAAGTTCTTTCTTTTCCTTTTCTTGTCTACACTCAACACCTCACCTTTCTTGGTCACAAGTATATGATCCTTGGAATTTCCTTCCTCCCATGGCTGTCTAGACTCCTCCTTGTCAATCTTTCACTCAAATTCAGAATCATCTGTCCGATTAAAATCAAGATTAAACAAGTTAGAAACCACATCTATGCTCTTCCAATATTGAGTCTCCATGGGCATCTTCATTGCTTGATCAAGAGAGAAAACCACATCTTCATTGTCCATCTGCAGTCTAAGCTTCTCGGCTCTCAATCTCTTTGCTCTTTCCCACTTCTTTTCCACTATAAGCTCAATATTCAGCACTGGGATGGCACTAGAGTATCATTAACATCAGGTAAGGCATTCTGCGTGAAAAACAGTGTTGGATAGGAGGGTTCGACCTCGATTTGACCTTGAGTGTTTGTCAAACAATGTATGTAATGGTCGAACAGGTCATTTAAAAGTTCAGCATCTCTCGTACAGATCGGTTCGACCTTGGTTTAACCTTCGGAGTTGGTCGAACCAGGGCTGTGTTGGTAGAACCTGACATCAGAAAGTTTAGAGTATCGTGGACAGGATGATTTGACCATGGTTTGACCTTTAGGGTTGGTCAAACTAGGTTTGTAATGGTCGAACTGATCATTAGAAAACTCCAAAGTATGCCCTGGTGCTTGGTTTGACTTAGTTTATATGGTTCGACCTGATTTTTTGGTCAAACCATGGTCGAATCGAGCTCTTGAAGCTCAAGAATCCATTTCCAGCATCATCGGTCCTTCATACTGTGTTCCAGACTTTAATGTGCTGGCATGACAATCTTTTGAGTTCATTATGTCTTGAGATGGAAACATTTCTTTCTCCAACGTTTGCGTCAATTGATTCACTTTCCCGGCCATCTACCCCATAATCAAAGTAAGGTCCTTCAACTGCTTAGATAAATCTGCATGATTAGCATTCATAGTATCCTCAAGACAATCAACCCTTGCATCGTTCTTAGCCATGTATCGATTGAAGGTATCTTCAACACTCTTCACTTCGTGCTTCTTCATACTAAGCCTCCTTTGTTTCAACTCTATAATCAGCTTCTGCTGGGACTCTAGTGGCTTGTTGATATTAGCTAGACAAGAGACGATCTCATCATACCTATTCGACTTCACCACTTGATGCTCAACATGTGCTACCTTGTCAAGTACATATGATCCTCTTACTCTTTCCATAGGCCAGTCACGTGAATTCTTAGAGATGTCTTCAAACAACTTTTCTACTTCAAGTGTTGTCTTAGATAACAGTGCTTCCTGATGATGCATCAATAAGAATACCCGACTCACAATCCAATCCATAGTAGAAGATACTTATGTATTGAGCCATAGACATCCCATGTTATGGGCACCTCTTAAACATGTCTTTAAACTTGTCCCACGCCTTATAATATTTTTCACCCTAATTCATAACAAATTTGGTGATGTCTTGCCTCATTCTTAAGATCCTTAAAGGTGGCATGTATCTCTCCAAAAACTTCTGCTACAGCTGGTCCCATGTAGTGCAATCTGTGGCATCAAGAGTCTCATACCAATCTTCTGCTCTATCAATTAAAGAGAACTTAAATAAGGTGCTCCGCCAAGCATTGTCATGAGCTCCAGCACCCTTCTCAGTGTTTGCATAACTAAGTAATCTTTTGAGATGCTGATATGGATCTTCAAAGCCATCTCCAGAATAGGGATTCTTTTCTACCATGTTAATAAGAGCGGGATGCATCTCAAAATCATCATCTTCCCCCGTGCTCCTATCAGCCCCATGTTGCCAATCACATAGTTTGCGAAAATTTCACGTATGACAACATTATCCGGGTTCTGCCTTGCTCCGGCCGTGTTTAGCATTGTGTGTTATTCTTCCTTACCTTCATTTCCTTTTCCTAGTGCACAAGTACATCAGAAAATTTTAAGGTTAGATAGAAATAAATAATCACAACTAAAAATCTTAATAAACTAGAAATAATAAAATCAATAATAGCAACTGTCCCCGGAAACGGCGCTAAAAACTTGATGAGCGTTTTCTCACATCATAATTAATCCCCAAGTATGAAGGATGTTATTGTTGCTTAGATAAGCGACCAAGTTAAATATCGAACCCAAAGGACGGCGTATTATCAATTTAATTATTTACTAATTAATTAAGACATATGGTAATAAAAGTTGGGATTTAATTATTAACTACTAAACAATTAATTGAAATAACAAATAAAATAAATTGAGAACTCGGAAAATATGAAAGTGAATCAAGTAGGAGAATAGGTAACTCTAGGATAATCCAATTTCACTCATTAATTTCCCTTTTGTGTATAAATGTCCTACTATACATTGTGGAATACGGACGCATCACTAAACCATGCATTTTTCTTCTATAGACACAAGCAAACATGCTTATAACACGTGTGAATAACCTTGGAGAAAGAGATATAACTTCACCCCCTTTTCTAGGTACTCTCAGTATCAATTATTTCCCCGAGCGTTTGGTACTCTAACCCGATATGATCTCCTTTAATAGACACTATAAAATTATCCGTTTTATCCTACTTATTAACCCGAATTAGATTCAATTAAGAAGTGTTCATATATGACAGTTCTAATGAAGCTTCAGAGTCCCCTCACTTAGAATCATAACATGGAATCCTGCTTAACGGTGAACGCACTCAATCAATAGCAAAGATATGTATTCAGACTCTACATAACAGTTAATGATGCACATAAAAACTCTGAGTATGAATTAAAAATGCATAGTCATATATAAACAAAACCACAAGTAGTGTTGTACGGAGTATGCACACGAAAGTTCAATTAATTCATAAAAACCTTCAAAACCCTAAGAACAATCATGGGGGTCGGATATATCTTACCAATATGTTTGGAAAATAAAAGATAAATTAAGAAATGAATAAAACCCTAGATGTGGGTGTCGTCGCGTCCTTCTCCTTCTTGAATCCTCCTCTTGGTTCTCCTCTTGATTCAGCAGATGAATCTTCAAAGGATGGATCGATGGAGGAAAGGATGTGGATGATTGTTGGGGGTGATCCTCCTTGTGGGTGTATGATGATTGTGTTGTTGTCTCTTTTGGTGTGATCTACATCCACTTTTATACTTGTAAGCTCTCCTTATGGACCTTGGATAGGCTTTTTTTGAAAAACATAAAAATACACACACTGGGTGTAAAAATACAGATTTGGAGCTGTTTTAACATGGCCACAGGCATTTGGTTCGACCATGATTCGACCTTCATGGATGGTCGAACCTTGTCATCGAGGTCGAACCAGCTTGCGCAGTCTCACCATTTCGCGTATAACTTCCACTTCTAAACTCCTATTTGAGTGATTTTTGCACTCACACGATCCTCTATTCCTTGGATTTCAATTTGTATAAATAATTCACCAAAACTCCAACAATTGAATGTATAAAAATTCATGCAATGTGGCATAACCATGCTTGGCAGGAATAGCTTGCGCGGCGTCACCATTTTGATCATAACTTTCTCGTTTGGATTCCAATTGAGGTGTTTCTTATGACAAAACGACCCTCTTTCTTCTATGGATTTCCAACTTTTTATCACTATTTTATTTTTGAGCTCCATAAAAACAAAAAAAATTACTCAAGTTGGACGTGCGTTTTCTAGCATTCTTTCCCAAGTTACACTTTTTCTCCAACTTTGAACTTTTAATTATTTTTCCACCTAAAACATAATAAAACACCTCAAACGCTCCTTTTTCTCACATATATAAAATATAAAATGCTTTTGCTAATATATAACAACAATTCCCATCAAAAGATGTTAAATTGGACACTCAAACACGCTAATTTTCACTCTCATCAATCCTCCAAAGTTACCCATTGTTCGTCCCGATGCAAGAAAATAAAAATAAAGAGAAAGAAAGTAGGAAAATTTGCGGGGAAACAAGGACTATGACCAATACCCCCTTCAAAATACAATTGTCCTCAACTTAGGTCACGCAACTCTCATTACATGTAATAATAAAAATATAGCATACAAGATAAGACAATCACCACCAATTCAAATGCTCCATTCCCATGTTCTCACGGGAAATATCTATCACTCGCACTTATGTGTAAAAGATGCACACTCATGAGTTAAGGTGTTTACGTTCAAATTCAATTCAAGTACATGTGTAACCATAAGCTTGCCAAATGTCTCAAACTCTCCACCACTAAAAGTATGATTCGATAATGGGATAAAAAAGGACTTTTTGTTTGGATGTAATGTTGGCTCTTTAGTTAAGGTAGGAAATATATGGATAAGTGACTCAAACATCGGATCAATCAAGCTGCAGTCTTTCTCAACCTTTCATTCTTCCTCGTCACTTCAATTAAGCACATCATCCTCCTCAACTATTTCGCTTCTCTCTTTCAAGCACAACATTCTTTCCTTCTTTTTTTTCTCTCTCATTTTTTCTCTCGAGGTACCAGTTTCGGGATCTACCTCGCACATCCTCCTTAGGGTACTAGATTTAAGCACTACCCTAGGGTGTTTGATTTCATGGAGTACTAGATTTAAGCACTACTCCATGATTTTTCTTAGATTCATTCTCAAACTTAATCACTATTTCAACACCAATTTCATTCCTTCCCAAACTGTTATAAAAATGCATCAACACACTTTGAAAAGCCATTAATTCTTGTCATGATAGAATCAAGGCTAAAAAAATCCAAAAGCTCAAAATGGCTATTTCTCGTAGGCTGCTAAAGAAGGTTTTTAAGCTCAACGGGGCTAACTATGGATAAACATCATTTGGTAGGGAATATTTGGCAAAGTGACTCATAAATTCAAGGATGACCTTAAATCAACACTCATCATCTAACGCACATGTAATTTCAAATAAGACAAGAGGCATGTTCTAGAATACGCACACAAGAACGATATTCACCTGAAAAGAAATATCATGTGATTATGTAACATGATCAACGAGGCTCAAAATCTCACATGGGGTTTTAACAAGTAACAGAGCACTTTTCATGGTAAGCAATATCCCACAAGTACACATATAACTTCATACCATATTATAACTCAAGTACACTTCCTTCATCAATTTCAAAAGCATATGAATTCTTGGCACAATTCAAGCACTACAAGCTCGCAAGGATCACAACCATAAACTCAATCTTTCCCTAGTAATTTAAAGCACACATAAAAATTAAATAAGAAAACGAGAGCACTTGATTTTTCTTCAACGTATGTACGAGCTCATTTAGTTTTTCAACTCGGTCAAGTCAAAGCCTCAGCGTAGAACTCGTCATACCATTCTTTTACCTTTTCCATTGTCAAAGCTCAAGCACGCCTCATCATCAGAGATTCATCAATAATAAAATAAAAAAACTATAAAAAATGCCCAATTGACAATCTAATCGACTCCATGCACTAGACACACCAACACAACACACTAAACATTAGGTAAGTTGTAAAGAATCGACATATCAATACCGGTTAAAATATTAATATGCCGCAAAAAATCAACCCCCTAAAAACAAACAACCAATGAAAGGACAAATTATACCCTCGGTGCTCATAAGATGATGTAAGTACATCATCCCCAAACTTAGTAAAAACGTAAGTCGAAAATAAGTTTGAAAAGAGATGTAATTGCCAAAGTGTGAGCAACTCAAATATAATAAATCCTCACTCACACGAAAGAAATAATAAAGCAAGAAAATGGAAGGGACAAGCCCCCAATACACGCTCATGTTTAACGTCGGAGAGTCACGATGGAATACCGTTTTTTAGACTACTTGATCAGAGAGCGGTCTTCTCGCATCCTCACCTTCAAGTTCTTTCTTTTCCTCTTCTTGTCTACACTCAGCACCTCACCTTTCTTGGTCACAAGTACATGATCCTTGGAATTTCCTTCCTCCCATGGCTGTCTAGACTCCTACTTGTCAATCTTCAACTCAAATTCAGAATCATCTGTTATATTAAAATCAAGATTAAACAAGTTAGAAACAACATCTATGCTCTTGCAAGATTAAGTCTCCATGGGCATCTTCATTGCTTGATCAAGAGAGAAAACCACATCTTCATTGTCCATCTGCAGTCTAAGCTTCACGACTCTCAACTTCTTTACTCTTTCCCACTTCTTTTCCACTATAAGCTCAGTATTCTGCCATTGGAATGGCGCTGGAGTATCATTAACATCAGGTAAGGCATTCTGCGTGAAAAATGGTATGGGATATGAGGGTTCGAATTCGGTTCGACCTTGAGTGTTGGTCGAACAAGGTATGTAATGGTCGAACTAGTCATCTGAAAGTTTGGCATCTCTCGTACAGGTTGGTTCGACATTGGTTCGACCTTCAGAGTTTGTCGAACCAGGGCTGTGTTGGTCGAACTCGACATCAGAAAGTTCAGGGTCTCGTAGAAAGGTTGATTTAACCATAGTTCGACCTTCAGGGTTGGCCGAACTAGGTCTGTAATGGTCGAATTGACCATTAGAAAACTCCAGAGAATGCCCAGATGCTTGGTTCGACTTAGTTGATAGGGTTCAACCTGATATTTTGGTCGAACCATGGTAGAATCGAGCTCTTGAAGCTCCAGAATCCATTTCCGGCATCATCGGTCCTTCATACTGTATTCCACACCTTAACGTACTGGCATGACACTCTTTCGAGTTTGTTATGTCATAAGACAAGAACATTTCTTTCTCCAACGTTTGCGTCAATTGATTCACGTTCCCAGCCATCTACCCCATAATCAAAGTAAGGTCCTTACCCCATAATCAAAGTAAGGTCCTTCAACTGCTTAGATAAATCTGCATGATTAGCATTCATAGTATCCTCAAGACAATCAACCCCTGCATCATTCTTAGCCATGTATCGATTGAAGTTATCTTCAACACTCTTTACTTTGTGCTTCTTCATACTAGGCCCCCTTTGTGTCAACTCTGTAATCTGCTTCTACTGGGACTCTAGTAGCTTGTTGATATTAGTTAGACTAGAGACGATCTCATCATCCCTATTCGACTTCACCACTTGATGCTCACCTGCTCTACTGTTAAGAGTGAAAATAAACGTGTTTGATTGTCCAATTTAACACCTTATTTATGAGAATTGTTGTTATATATTAACACAAGGGTCTTATATTCATTATATTTGAGAAAAAGGTGAACTTGGGGTGTTTTTTTGTGTTTTAGGTGGAAAAGGGATCAAAAGTTCCAAGTTGGAGAAAGGTGCAACTTGTGTAGGAATGCTGAAAAACGCACGTCCAACTTGTGTAATTTTTCTGTATTCTTGAAAAGCTCTAAACAAAAGTTGTAAAACATACAGAAGAGAGGATCGTTTTGGCATAAAGAACACCTCAATCGGATTTCAAACGAGAAAGTTATGATCAAAGTGGTGACGTCGCGCAAGCTATACCTAACAGAACGGCTGTGTCACATTGCATGACTTGTTTTACATTTAAATGTTGAATTTTTTTTGAGTTTTTTATATGTATAGAATTCCATGGAAGAGAGGATCAGTTGAGTTCAAGAATTGCTCAAATCGGAGGTTGGATATTGAATTATGTGCGAAACAGTGAGACTGCACAAGCTTGCTCCACCAAAGAAGATCCGTTCGACCAGCATCGTCTTGGTCGAACGGAAGAGGTCAAGTCGAGCAAAATGATTAAATTCTTACAGAAGGTTTGCTCGACCATTGCTCGACCAAGGAGGACTTGTTCGACCATGAAGGTTTGGTCTAACAAAATGTCGTTGGGTTCTATTTTTGGTAGTTTCGGGTTTCTTTTACCAAATTTAGCGTATGTCTCAAGTAAAAGCCCATCCAAGGTCCGTGAGGAGAACTTTACAAGTATAAAAAGGGATGTAGAGCACATCATATTGAAGAGAGGAGATTAATCATATTGGATTGGAGAGAGGCCACAACAATACTACACCCCACAAGGGGGGATCATCCCCCAACCATCATCCACATCCTTTCCTCCATCCATCCATCACTTTGAAGATTCATTTGTGGAATCAAGAGGAGAACCAAGAGGAGGATTCAAGATGGAGAAGGACGTGAGACTCCCGCATCCAGGGTTTATTTTGTTTCCTAATTTATCTTGTAATTTTACAGACATCCGGGGTAAGATCTATCCAACCCCCATGATTGTTCTTCGTAACACCATGGGCTAGAGCCTTTTTGGTAGTACTAGGGTTGTGAAGGTTTTTACAAATTAATTACTCTTTCGTGTGTAAACTCCTACAACACTACTTGTGGATTTATTTTATGTATGATTGTGCTTTCTTAATCCATATTCATGGTCGTTTTGTGCATCTTCAATTGGTATATAGAGTCTGAATATATATCTTGGTTGTAGATTGAGTGCGTTCACCGCTGAACAAGATTCTCTGTTATGATTCTAAGTGAGGGGACTCCGAAACTTCATTTGAACTATCATATATGAGTACTTATTAATTGAATCGAATTCAGGTTATTAAGTATGATAAAGAGGATAATTTTATAGTACCTATAAAGGGAGATCATATCAGGTTTGAGTACCAATTGGCCAGAGAAATAATTGATACTGATAGTACCTAGAAAGAGGGGTGAAATTATATCTCTTGCTCTGAGGTTATTCATACGTGTTACACGGATGTTTACTTGTGTCTTTAGAGTAGATATGCATGGTTTAGTGATGCGTCCATATTCCACAAGGCCGAGTCAGACATCAACACACGAAAAGAAAATTAATGCGTGAAACTGGATTATCCTAGAGCTACCTATTCTCCTACTTGATCCACTTTCGTATTCTTCGAGTGATATTTTATTTTATTTGTTTTTTAATATTTTTGCTTGTAGATAATTAAATCATCAAACTTAATTGTCTAGTCTTAATTAACTTAGTAAATAATTAAATTGATAATACGCCGTCCTTTGGGTTCGATAATTCACTTGGTGATCTCATCATACCTATTCGACTTCCCCACTTGATGCTCAACATGTGCTACCTTGTCAAGTACATATGATCCTCTTACTCTTTCCATAGGCCAGTCACGTAAATTCTTAGAGATGTCTTCAAACAACTTTTCTACTTCAAGTGTTGTCTTAGATAACAGTGCTTCCTAATGATGCATCAATAAGAATACACGACTCACAATCCAATCCATAGTAGAAGATACTTATTTACTGAGCCTTAGACATCCCATGTTGTGGGTACTTCCTGAGCATGTCTTTAAACCTATCCCACGCCTTATAAAATTTCTCACCCTAATTCATAACAAATTGGGAGATAATGTCTTACCTCATTCTTAAGATCCTTGAGGGTGGTATGTATCTCTCCAAGAACTTCAGCTGCAGTTGGTCCCATGTAGTGCAATCTGTGGCATCAAGAGTCTCATACCAATCTTCTGCTCTATCAATTAAAGAGAACTTAAATAAGGTGATACGCCTAGCATTGTCATGAGCTCCAGCACCCTTCTGAGTGTTTGTATAACCAAGGAATCTTTTGAGATGCTGAAATGGATCTTCAAAGCCATCTCTAGAAAAGGAATTCTTCTCTGTCATGTTAATAAGAGCGGAATATATCTCAAAATCATCATCTTTCCCCCTCGCTCCAATCAACCCCATGTTACCAATCCCATAGTTCGTGAAAATTTCACGTATGACAACATTATCCGGATTCTTCCTTGCTCCGGCCATGTTTAGCACTGTGTTTTATTCTTCCTTTCCTTCCTTTCCTTTTCCTAGTGCATAAGTACCTCAGAAAAATGTAAGGTTAGATTGAAATAAATAATCACAATAAAAATCTTAATAAACTAGAAATAATAAAATCAATAATAAAAACCATCCCCGGAAACAGAGCCAAAAAACTTGATGAGCATTTTCTCAACACACAATTAATCCCCAAGTATTAAGGATGTTTTTGTAGCTTCGATAAGCGACCAAGTTAAATATCGAACCCAATGAATGACGTGTTATCAATTTAATTATTTAATAATTAATGAAGAAGAATGGAAATAAAAGTTGGGATTTAATTATTAACTACTAAATAATTAATTAAAATAACAAATAAAATAAATTAAGAACTAGGAAAATACGAAAGTGAATCAAGTAGGAGAATAGGTAGCACTAGGATAATCCAGTTTCACTCATTAATTTCCCTTTCATGTATCAATGTCCTACTCTGCCTTGTGGAATATGGACGCATCACTAAGCCATGCATATTTACTCTGTAGACACAAGCAAATATGTGTATAACACGTCTGGACTTGGAGCAAGAGATATAACTTCACCCCTTTCTAGGTACTATCAGTATCAATTATTTCCCCGCGCGTTTGGTACTCTAACCCATATGATCTCCCTTTATATGTACTATAAAATTATCCTCTTTATCCTACTTATTAACCCGAATTAGATTCAATTAAGAAGTGTTCATTTATGACAGTTCTAATGAAGCTTCAGAGTTCCCTCACTTAGAATCATAACATGGAATCCTGCTCAGCGGTGAACGCACTCAATCAATAGCCAAGATATGTATTCAGACTCTATATAACAGTTAATGATACACAAAAAAACTCTAAGTATGATTTAAAAATGCATAGTCATATATAAACTAAACCACAAGTAGTGTTGTGTGGAGTACACACACGAAAGTTCAATTAATTCATAAAAACTTTCAAAACCTGAGATCTACCAAAATGATTCTAGCCCATGATGTTGCAAAGAACAATCATGGGGGTTGGATAGATCTTACCCATATGTTTGGAAAATACAAGATAAATTAGGAAATGAATAAAACCTAGATGTGGGCGTCGTCGCGTCCTTCTCCGTCTTTAATCCACCTCTTGGTTCTCCTCTTGATTCAACAGATGAATCTTCAAAGTGATGGATGGATGGAGGAAAGGATGTGGATGATGGTTGGGGGGTGATCCCCCATTGTGGGTGTATGACGATTGTGTTGTTGTCTGTCAGGAACAAAAATAGTAAGAAAATAAACAATCAAACGGAAACACCATTTGCCCAAAAGCCTCCAGGCTCCTCAATTCAATAATAGTTTGATAAAAAGTACATAAACCCTAATCGAATCTTTAAATACTAAACCCTAAGCCCATAATTCTCTTAAGCCCACTAATTAGAATAATAATAGAAAAACGATAAAATAAATAAAACCCAGCCCTAAGTCGCACGCTGCTCCATATCAATTCCTTCCCCCTTAAAAACAACCTTGCCCCCAAGGTTGGAGTAAGGAAACACTGCAGCCATCTCCTAAGTTTGGATCAATTCCGGAAAACCAATAGGACTTTAGCTTAAGGTTGGGTCACCCTTCAACACCACTTGGGTCCCCTTGGAATCAATTATCATCGTCATATTCTCCCAATTCATTTTCATCTCTCCTAGAGTTGCTAGCCATGCCGCTCCTAATATCCACTTCACCAAGCGGAATCACGTAGCAATCAGCCACTATGGTGCAATCCATCATAGTTAATACCAAACCATGGCAAATGCCTTCGAATTATTGACGTTGGCTGATGAACATTTTCTCAACGCACAAAATTAATCCTCAAGTATAAGGATATCATTTGTAGTCAAGATAGGCGACCAAGTGATTATCGAACCCAAGGGACAGATTATTTTCAATTCAATTATATTCTAATTAAATAAGACTATGTTGGCTAATCAGTTTAGAATTGTTAAGAAATTAAAGAACATATAATTTGAATAACAAATTAAATGATCAAGCAATAAATAAAATATGGTTGTGATAAAGTAAGAAATTAGGTAGTTCTTCGGGTCATCCAGTTTCAGTCATTAATTTTCTTTCCATGTGTTATTGTCCGACTCTGCCTTATGGTGTATGGACGCATTATTAAACCATGCAAGTTCACCCTATAGACACAGGTAAACATGCGTTTGACACGTGTGAATACCCTCGAAACAAGAGATATAATTCTCCCCCCTTTCTAGGTACTATCAGTATCAATTATTACCCGTGCACTTAGTACTCTAACCCGATATGATCTTCCTTTATAGGTACTATAAGTTATACTCTTCATCCTACTTATTAACCCAAATAAGATTCAATTGACAAGTATCTATATAAGATGGTTCTAATAAGACTTCGGAATCCCTTCACTTAGAATTATAACAAGTAATCCTGCTCAATGGTGAACGCACTCAATCAATAACCAAGAGATGTATTCAGACTCTACATAATAGTTAATGATGCACAAAACGACCGTGAGTATGAATTGAAAAGGCACAATCTTATATAAAATTAACCACAAGTAGTATTGTACGGAGTTTACACATGGAAATTCAATTAACTTATAAAACTTTCATAATCCTAGAACTACCGGAGCGGTTCTAGCCCATGATTGATCTAAGGACAATCATGGCAAGTTGTTATGATCTTACTTGACTTGCCAGACGAACCTCTACTCACGACTTCTTCGGATGATGGTAGGGTTTGGTGATGGATGGATGATGAATGATATATGTTCTCCTGCGAAAGCTCTTCTTTTATACTTATATACTCTCTTTAAGGATCTTGGATGAGCTTTTTGAGCGAACACACGCACTGAAGGTGTAAAAATACAAATTTGGCACCTTTCCATACATCAGTTCGACCAAAGAGGTTGGTCGAACTCTCCCAGGTAGGTCGAACTCCAGGTCAAATCTGCCTGTAAATCGGTCTTGCATCCCGAATTCGACCAGAGTCCTGGTCGAACCGGATACTTCCTGGTCAAAACCGGTACTGCTTCTCTTCAGGCTTCGAGTTCGACCACAGTTCGACCAAGTGGTTTGTCAAATTCGAATGTCGTGGTCGAACGGCACTCCAGGCATCTTTCCGCGCTCAGTTCGACCAGTAGCGCTAGTCGAACTCCCTTATTCTTGGTCGAATCCGACACCTACTTGGTCGGATCGCATGCCTTTTTCTTCCTGTTTCCAGATCTAATCACTTCCAACTCGTTTTCCTTCAAAAATCAACTCAAATAGACCGAATCCAACCTCAAAACACGTGAATTTACACACTCATCAAACCCCCAAACTTACATGTTGCTCGTCCTGAGGCAACGAAATCAAAACCAAAGAGTAGTGTAAAATTCACCAACTACCAAAACAATTCATACTCACACATACAATTCATCAATCGAACACAAGTATTACTAGCGTCATATGCATCATTCATGCAAAACATCACTCAATTACAATACCTTTCGGAGTACAAAATTATCTAGCTCACAAGATAAATATTTATTCTCACTCTCAAGTGTAAAAGATGTACACTTTAACGCGTAACCATACTTCCGCGTAACCATAAGCTTGGCAAGGGTCTCAAAAACCCACTTACAATCAATTCCTCACTAGGATCACAAAGGACTTGCTTTTGGGTTGTAATGTTGGCTCTTTGTTAAAGGTAAGAGAATTTAGGTAAAGTGACTAATTCACTAGTAAAGAATTACCTTGAAGTTTTGCTTTTCGTCATATAGCTTCATCTGTTCCTCCAATTCTTCTCATACTCTTCGTAATTTGAATTCTCCTTCTTTTTCTTAGCATCAACATCATATTTCTTCAATGAGTAAGGGTACCAATTTCGGGCACTACCCTTCTAAGCAGTCGGGGTACCAGTTTCAAACATTACCCCTAAACAAGATTTAACCATACTTCTTTCTTTTTCATACTTCTCAACCAAGCTTCCACCTTTTCATTCTTTCAAGCACTTACACACCTCAACTCTCTACTAATGAATATGATATTCAACAATGCTCAAGTAAAGGTTTAATAATGCTTTTTATCAAGGCTTGACAAAGAAAATCTTTTTAAGGCTCAAAAGAACTTACAATGATACATATATTAACAGGTAAGGTAAAATTTTGGCTAAGTGACTTGATTACACAATAATGGCCTAAGATCATGTCCTTGCAATTCATCAATCTTAAGTTTCACACAAGACGCCAAACCAAGTTCTAGAATACGGTCATACGAATGATTCCCTCAAGAATAAATTATCATGATTAAACATGATTTAAATGACTCAAATTCTCACATGGGTAAATAGATTCCTAAGTACTCCTCAAAGTAAATAACCAAGATCAATTTCACAATAAATCCACATACTTATCAAGCATACATGCTTATAACCAATAAAAATTAACACATGTAAAATACGAATGCATCATACTAAACCAAAAACCCTCATAGCAAGACAATCCATACAAGTATAACCACCCTCAAGTATCAATCACCACCTCTCAATCTAACATCCAATCATTTCAATATACGATCATGCCACTCACACCACAAATACTCATCATGTAAAGAGAAAAAAAGAAGGGAGATGAGATGAAACAGACAAAGAACAAAAACCTGGTGCATCCTACTCCTCCGGAGCATTATCATCACTCGCACCCTCTTCGTCATCACCATCACTCATCTCCGAGCGCAATCGATCCAAATCTCTATGAAGACTGTTTAACTTTTTATCCAACTCGGGCTCATGAGCATACATCCTCTCCAATCTCTTATCCATCTCCACATAGTTATTCTGCAGCGTGTTGTACTTCCCATCCAGAGCTGCGTAGTTTGCATTTGCCAATTCTAGCTGCCTATTCTTCTCCTGCTGGTTCGCATCCAGTGTGGCGAACCGCTCATGAATCAATCGAAACTGCTCCTGAAAATAAACATCGGGACCAACCCACTGCTGCTGTGGCCATGATGGAATGGATCATGGTGGCATCTCGTGCGGCTGTGGATCTCCTATCTTCGGATCCACCTAATCCTCTCCAAGCTCCTGCTGCTGCTGTGGCTGTGCCCGAGGATGTGGCTGAAAACGCCCCTCATCTATAATCTTCTGAAGCTTCTCCATCATCCCCTCAGCGTACATCTGAGCTACGGTCCTCCAATCACCTTTTGTCAAGCAAGTGATGGAGAGAGAATCGTGAGCCAGCGTGTTCATCAACATGTTCCCCTCAATCCTGATAGTTGTCAACACACTCACATCAAAAGGAAACATGAAAGTAAAGGTCTTCGATCCCTTCGTGAAGAACCAATCTCCATCCCTCAGATGGGTGAATCCACACTTCACACACGTACTCATCACCAAATGGGGATCCTCCAGGATGGGTGAAATGCCGGTGAAGTCGATATGATAGTACTCAGCTACCGAAGTAATCAACCTCCAATATTAACTCTCTGAAATGGAGAGCACCTGAACCTGTTTAGCTGATAAATGAGGTATGATCCTATATTGAACCTCACTGCATTGAGCATACACCAGAGGACATACAACTCTCCCCTCGCCACACAACTTCTTTCAGAACGGGCGAACAAAGTATTGCTCAATATTCTATCCATATACCGGATCACTGGATTCTAAATCAATGAAGCACGAGCACTGCTAGTCTTGTAATCCACATCATCACCAGAAATCTCTCTCCAGAATCTCTTTGCATTGAAATACCCATTCTCATTCCTTGAATTCCCTCTAGGACTCTGAAACAAGATATTCAAATCCTTCGCTGACCATGTCCTCTTCTCACCTCTGAGCTGGAACGAACACTCATACGGAAGATGGCTCGCACCCTTCTTAACAGTAATCGAACATATTACTTTCGCACTTACATGGAAATAAGTAAGCATTTTCAACTCCATGAAGTGACGAATACCAACTTGATCAAACATCCACTGAATATCATCGTGAATGCGCATAGTAACCATCGCTCCATCATCTTGATACCTTGTTTGAGCAATCTTATCTGACACTTCTCCCTATTTTTCTTTGATCTCATCCCATTCATTCATCCGAATCTTGAAATTCAAGGGCAACTGCTCTTGAAGCCTTAGCTTCTTTGTCACTGCATCTTCACGAGACGGCCTATCTTGCCACTTCTTTGATCAAGCCTCGGCTTCCTTCCCTTTTCCTGAAATCAATATCTCAATAACAACCAAACAGGAAAAATAACCAAGCTATTCCTGATCAACAAGCATTCAACTCTACTAACGACTTTAAGTTTTCTATGCATAGTCATTCCAATCAAGCATATTACATTCATAGATCAACAGTTCAATTCTCATACTTACTCAATCCAATTCCAACTTCAATCATGCAACAAGAATAACCCACAATGTAGTAAACGACAAACATGCTTCAAAAATTCAAGAAAGTAACTAAAAATCCATCATGCTTCACTAACACTACTCAATTCCATCCTAATTCCACATATACATCAAGATTTGACAATAATTAATCAATCAGTTTCGAACCCATAAACTATTCATACGAAATCATGCATAAAAGTTCAACTCCCACGCCATAATCCCTCAAGAAATCAGTTAATTCAATTTACCCATCTCAAAATCACGTAATGAAACTTCAATCCTAGGGTAAATGAACCAAGAAAACATACATTTCGAGCTTGACATGGCTAGGTCGAACGATTGTGGAGAATTCCCAAAATTCGCAAAAAACCCTAGATTCTGCTGACAAATCGACCCAAACTTGCAGCAAATCGAGTGTGTAGTGTGTGAAATTTGATTTATTTGGTTTGAAATCGCGTGTAATCGAAGATTGGAAGAGAGGATTTCCGATTCAGGAGGAATTCGGGTGAAGGTGGTGTGCAAAAGTGATCGAATGGGGTGAGGGGTGAAAAATGGAGTTAAAATAAACTTACCTGGCCCGGATTCGACCTAACAGCGTGGTCAAATCGGATTATTTTGGTCTAATCCATGATCGAACTCTCTTTCTGGATGTTTTATCATCGTGATTCGACCATCGTTCAACCAAGTGCTTTAGTCAAACTCTATAGTCGTGGTCGAACTCGCTTGTTTAGATCTATCAAGTTTGCAATTCAACCTCGATTCGACCAAACTGTTTGGTCGAACCGATCCCATCTTGGTCGAATCTGCCTGTACAAACTTCTCTGATCACCAGTTCGACTTCTTTCTTGGTCGAACCTTTAGTCGAACTCTCCTCTGCTTGGTCGAATTGACCTGTAACGAAGTTTTAGATCTCCTGTTCGACCAGGGCTTCCATGTTCGACCTACATGTCTAGTCGAACTGACCACTTGATGCTCCAAACTCGAATTTTCTTCATCCCCTGCACACTTTAAGCTCAAAAACAAACCTTAGGTACCAAAATAGATTAAAATTAGCTCGAGAATCAATCTTAAACTTGATATTCATGAGTAACTCCACATATGACACTAAAAAACAACACCAAACACCACAAAACATTAGGCAAATTGCAAAAAATTGACACACCACAACTGGGTAAAAGTTTTGATATGTCACAAAAAATCAACTCCCCTAACAAACGTCACAAAGAAAAGATTATACTCTCAGTGCTTTAATGAGGTAAGTATATCACACCCCCAAACTTAGTAGAAACTATAGTGGAAACTAAGTTTGCAAAGAGATGTAATTGTAGATAAGTAAGCACGTCAAATATAAAAAAATTTTACTCACACAAAAAAAATAATAAAGCAACAAAACAGAAGGGAAAACCCCCAACAGGCGCTCTTGTTTAACGTCGGAGAGTCACGACAGTACCAATCTAGTGCAAGGTATCCTTAAAGACGACGCGAGCATCATCCGGCAACTTGTAATGCTTCACTCGATGCCCATTCGCTGCGATAATGTCCTCATCTTTGTCCATAAGCTCAAAACTCTCCCCTACGCGTGCTCTATGGATAATGAACAGTCCCGTCCACTTTAATTTCAATTTTCCTGCGAAGAGCTTCAAACGAGAGTTAAAAAGTAATACCTCATCACCTTGCTTGAAATCCTTGTATTAGATCTTTGAATCATGCCATTTTGTTTCACTTGTCGGTTGGAGACCTCAGCTTGTCTATGCGCTTGAGGGTGATAGGGTATAGTAACCTAATGCTTAAATCCATAATCCTTAAGCAACTTTACAAGAAGTTTATTGACGAAGTGAGACCCTCCATCACTCACCAATGCTCTAGGAACTCCTTAATGGGCAATGATATGTTTCTTCAAGAAAGATAAAACAGTCCTTGAATCATTCACGCGAGTGGGAATGACTTCCACCCACTTCGAAACATAATCCACTGCTAAAAGGATGTAAAGAAACCCATTAGAAAGAGGAAAATGCCCCATAAAATCGATCCCCCACACATCGAAGATCTCAACAACAATGCTTGGCTGAAGTGGCATCTCGTCTCGTCAACTTATGTTCCCCATCCTTTGACATCTATCGCATGTCGCCACATAGGTTTCACAATCTTTAAACAAAGTAGGCTAATAAATAGCATATTTAAGTACCTTTGCTGCTGTCTTCTGAGCTCCAAAATGCCCCCCGTTAGGTTGTGCATGGCAAAAATCAAGAACACTCTCCATCTCCATCTCGGGCACACACCTATAGACAATGGAATTCGTACATATCTTGTAGATAAATGGATCATACCATATAAATGTCTCAACATCCCTCTTGAATTTTGTAAGTTGATATCGGTTGAGATCTCTCGGAATTTCACCTACGGTAATGTAATTTACATAATCCGCATACCATGGATCTATCCCTTGGGCATCAACAACACATGCTTTTTTTGCTCCTTCAATAAGCACTGCCATTATCTTCACATCAGGGAACATCTCCTCAATGTAATCAAAAGAATCATCACAGTGCTCCCATGTCTCCAACCTTGATAGGTGATCCGCCAAAACATTCTTGATACCTTTCTTATCTCGGATCTCCATATCAAATTCCTGCAGAAGAATAATCCATCTAATGATCCTTGGCTTCGTTTATTTCTTCTCCATCAAGTATTGGATCGCCGAATGATCCGTATACACTATCGTTCTCATGCCAACTAAATATTGTCAAAACTTATTGAATGCATACACTACAACTAGAAACTCCTTTTCCATCACAATATAGTTCTTTTGTGCAGTGTCAAAGGTCTTACTAGCATAGTAAATGGAGCAGAACTTCTTTTCCCTCAACTGCTCAAGCACCACTCCAAGTGCTAAATCACTCGCGTCACACATAAGTATAAACAGTTGAGTCCAATCCAGTGTGATCAAGATAGGTGCAGTAATAAGCACCTTTTTCAAAACCTAAAAAGTTGTTAGACATTTTTCATCAAAAACAAAAGGAACATCCTTTTCAAGTAAATGAGATAAGGGCTTGGAGTATTTTGAGAAATCTTTTATGAATCTTCTATAAAAACCAGCGTGTCCAAGGAAGGACCGCACTCCCCTTTCATTAGTAGGTGGAGAAAACTTCTCAATTGCCACTACCTTTGCTCTATCCACCTGCAATCCCTTGGCAGAAATATGATGGCCAAGAACAACCCCATCTCTTACCATGAAGTACACTTCTCCCAATTCAAGACAAGATTAGTTTCTTGGCATCTCTTCAAAACAGTAGCAAGGTTAGATAAACAATCATAAAATGAGAACCAAACATAGAAAAATCATCCATAAACACCTCCATGATCTTTTCTATAAACCCATCAAATATGGTCATCATACAACGCTGAAATGTAGCATGCGTATCACATAGCCCAAAAGGCATCTTTCTAAAGGCAAAAGTTCCATAAGGGCAAGTAAAAGTCGTCTTTTCCTGATCCTTGGGTGCAATCATGATTTGATTATAACCCGAGTACCCATTCAAGAAACAATAAAACTCATACCCTGCAAGACGATCAAGCATTTGATCCATGAAAGGAATGGGAAAATGGTATTTGCATGCATTTTCATTCAGTTTCCTATAATCCGTACACACACGCCATCCCGTAGGAATCCTAGTGGCTAATGACTCTTCATCTCCTGATTTCACAACAGTCATGCCCACTTTCTTAGCTACAACATGCAATGGACTCACATGGGGACTGTCACTAACGGGATAAATAATTCCTACATCAAGCCACGTTAAGATTTGCTTCCTAATCACTTCTTGAATAGAGGGACACCCTCCGCTGATTCTGAATGCTACTCTTGGCCTCATCTAACAATCTTATTCTATGCATGCAATAGGAAGGACTAACCCCCTTTAAATCAATAAGAGACCAAACAATTGCAGACTTATACTTTCTAAGAACATCTAACAATTCCTCAAGTTGATCATCATCAAGGGAAGAAGATATAATTACCAGATATTTTTCATTGTCACCTAGGTAGGCATACTTCAAGTGCTTCGGTAGCAGTATCAACTCCTCTTTCTTCTCTTCATGAGGTGCACTCTCTCTATCTAATGGCAAGTACTTCCTAGTCCACTTGCCCTCTTCAATTTTGGTCCTTGTCGACTCATACCTGTCATCACCCAAAGCAAGCAAGTTTTCAAGAAATTCAATAAGTACCTCATTGGAGAGTTCATCTAGCTCAGTAGTGGGAAAAGTAAGAGACTCGCCAAATAAGTCTCAAGAGGATCCTTTGACATAATCAAAGACATGTCTTCCTTCACTATCTCCTCCACTACATCAATATTGTGATATTGCATCTCCATTGGTATCTTCATTGCTTTGTCAAGGTTAAATAGGACCTCTTCTTTATCCATCCTTAGCCTCAACTCACCCTTCTGCACATCTATCATGGCTCCTGCAGTAGCAAGGAAAGGTCTCCCTAAAATAAGAGGGACATTATCCTTGTCATCTTCCATCTCAAGTACAAGAAAATCCACAGGAAAGACTAGCTTCTCTACTTTGACAAGAACGTCTTCAATCACACCCTTCAAAAAATCATAGACCTATCCGCTAGTTTTAGAGCCACTGTCGTGGGAGTTCACTCCCCTAAAACAAGCCTTTGAAAAATAGACAATGGCATCAAGTTGATGCTTGCCCCAAGATCACACAAGGCTCGACGTGCCGCCCCTTTCCAATTTCACATAAATCGTGAAGTTTCCCGGATCCTTTAACTTAACTGGCAGCTTTCTTTGAATGATCGAGCTACAATTCTCCGATAGATTCACTGTTTCAATTCCGTTTAAACTTCTATTCTTCAAAAGTATACCCTTCTGGAAACGGGCATAATATGGCATCTCCAATATTGCCTCAGAAAAAAGGAATGTTCAAGCTTATCTTATTTATGATCTCTAAAACTTCTTGAACTTCTCTTTCAATCCCTTATTGACTAGCCTGTAAGGAAATGATGGAGGTATCTTAGTTTTGGGAATCCCTCATTCATCACGTTCAACCTTCTCCGCTTTATCCTTTTCAGCTCTCAACTTCTTGGCTCTTTCCCACTTCTTCTCTGCTTTAATCTTTGTATTCTGCTCTTTGGAAGGTACTGAAGTAGCGTAAACCTCACATGGAGCATTCAATGCAAAAAATGGTGCAATACAGGAGGGTTAGACCTGAGTTCGACCTGGGTAGGTGGTCGAACTCGGTGAATAATGGTCGAACTGAACACCTGAAAGTTCGTTCTCCCCCTTACAGGCCGGTTCGACCATGGTTCGACAAATAGGGTTGGTCGAATCAAAATTATTACGGTTGAATCGGGCTTCAGACAAAACAGAGTGCTCTGGAAAGTGGTGATCCACCTCAGTTCGACCAGAGACTTTGGTCGAACCAACTTGTTTTTGGTCGAACTGACCTTTTAACTCCTCAGGACGTCGCCCAGGTGCCCTGTTCGACCTCCCATGTTCAGTTTGGCCTGAGTAGCTGGTGGAATCGGGGTTGAATCTGGCTCATGCCGCTTCAGAATTTGATTCCGGCTTCATCTGTCCCTCATATTGCGTTCCAGACCTCAGTGTAATGGCGTGACAAGACTTAAGATTCTCAATACTTTGAGACAAAAATTTCCCCTTCTCAATAGTTTGAGTCAATGTGTTCACATTACCTGCCATTTCTCCCATCAACAACGTAAGATCTTTCACCTGTTTAGACAAATCCTCATGATTCGCATTTATTTTCTTTTCTAACTTGCCCTCTAGACGATCCACTCTTACATCATTCCTCACGATGTACCTATTCACCGTATCCTCGAAACCCGGCTTCCCTTCTTCTACCTTAGCTCCCGGATCAACACCAATCGGAGGTTGCACTGCATTATTTGGATTGCTCCATGAAAACTCTGGCCTTCTTGGTTGTTGATAGTTACCCGGGGTACCACGATTGTTGTAGTTCCCTTGATAGTTCCAGTTTCCTTGATTTGGGTACCTAGTTCCTTGAATACTTTGACCCATGGCGTAATTTACCTCCTCAATCTCCTCTTGGCTAGCTCCTTCATAGCCACCATCCTGCTGCATCATTGGTACTCTCTGAGATAAATCCATGATCTGTTTTTGCTGAGACTCTAGTAGCTTGCTAATGTTAGTCAGACTAGAGACAATCTTATCATCTCTTCCTGACTTCACCATAGTGTGCTCAACCTGTGCTACTTTACCAAGGACATAAGTGCCTTTCACTTTATCAGTCGGCCAATCCCTTGAATTCATCGAATATCCTCAAAAAGCTTCACGGCCTCATTGGGTGACTTCGTAAGCAGTGCTCCATTAGAAGAAGCATCAAGTAAAATATGAGAATCGCAATCCAACCCATTGTAGAAAATATTAATATATTGAGCTTTAGATAGCCCATGCTGTGGACAGTTCCGAAGCATGTCCTTGAATCTGTCCCAAGCTTCATGAAACTTCTCATTGCCATGGATAGAAAATTGATTGATTTCTTGCTTTATCTTGAACTCATTTGAAGGTGGCATGTATCGCTCCATGAATTTCACTTTCAACTTTTCCCATGTATCACATTCAGCAGCATCAAGATTATCGTACAAATCTCTCGCTTTTTCATTCAGTGAGAACTTAAACAATATAATCTTCCTTGCATCCTCATGAGCTCCTGCGTCTTTTTGCATACTTGCATACCCAAGGAACTTGTTTAGATATTGCTGAGGATCTTCAAATGTTCCCCAGAGAAGGGACTCCTTTCAATCACGCTGATAAGAGCAGGGTGTAAATAAAACTCAGCTCCAGTACCTCTTACTCCTAACAGCCCAGCATTGCCAGATCCATTGTTCTTAAAGACTTCTCGGATGGCAATTGTATTAGGATCTACTGCCATGTAGATTGCTTCTACTTCCAAATTAACTTTGGTTGCAGCTTTAAGCTTTTGTGCATTCAGGACGTCTACTTCAACTCCTAAACCAAGAGCTTCGGTTGGATCTACTTTCTTGTTCTTTTTGTTCTTCTTCTTTTTCTTCCTCGATGATGCTCCGATCTCTGGATTATAAGGCGCTAATTCACCTGTCTTTGATCTAGTAAGCATACACCTAAGGAAAATAAGAGTCAGAAATTAAAGATAAGAATAATATAATATCAATTAAACTAGAAATAATCAAATAATAATTAATGTCGTCCCCGGCAACGGTGCCAAGAACTTGATGAGCATTTTCTCAACATACAAAATTAATCCTCATGTATAAGGATATCAATTGTAGTCTCGATAGGCGACCAAGTGATTATCGAACCCAAGGGACGGATTATTATCAATTCAATTATATTCTAATTAACTAAGACTATGTTGGCTAATCGGTTTGGAATTGTTACAAAATTAAAGAACCTATAATTTGAATGGCAAATTAAATAAACAAGCAATAAATAAAATATGGTTGTGATCAAATATGAAATTAGGTAGTTCTTCGGGTAATCCAGTTTCACTCATTAATTTCCTTTCCTTGTGTTATTGTCCGACTCTGCCTTGTGGTGTATGGACGCATCAGTAAACCATGCAAGTTCACCTTATAGACACAAGTAAACATGCGTTTGACACGTGTGAATACCCTCAAAATAAAAGATATAATTCACCCCCTTTCTAGGTATTATCAATATCAATTATTTCCCCTGCACTTAGTACTCTAACCCGATATGATCTCCCTTTATAGGTACTATGAAGTTATACTCTTTATCCTACTTATTAACCTGAATAAGATTCAATTAACAAGTATCTTAAGATGGTTCTAATAATACTTCGGAATTCCTTCACTTAGAATTATTACATGTAATCCTGTTTAGCGGTGAACACACTCAATCAATAATTAAGAGATGTATTCAGACTCTACACATTAGTTAATAATGCACAAAAGGACCGTGAGTATGAATTGAAAAAGTACAATCTTATATAAATAAACCACAAGTAGTGTTGTACGGAGTTTACACATGGAAATTCAATTAACTTATAGAAGTTTCATAACCCTAGAACTACCGGAGCGGTTCTAGCCCATGATTGATCTAAGGGAAATCTTGGCTAGTTGGTATGATCTTACTTGACTCGCCAGACGAACCTCTCATCACGACTCCTTCGGATGGTGGTAGGTTTGATGATGGATGGATGGTGAATGATATATGTTCTCCTGCGAAAGGTCTTCTTTTATACTTGTACACTCTCCTTATGAGCCTTGGATAGGCTTTTTGAGCGAACACACGCACTAAAGGCGTAAAAATACAAATTTGGCATGTTTCCATACATTAGTTCGACCAAAGAGGTTGGCTGAACTCTCCCAGGCAGGTCGAACTCCAGGTCGAATCCGCATGTAAATCGGTCTTGGATCCCGGATTCGACCAGAGTCCTGGTCGAACCGAATACTTCCTAGTCGAACCGGTTTTGTTTCTCTTCAGGCTTTGTGTTCAACCACGGTTTAACCAAGTGGTTTGGTCGAACTCGAATGTCGTGGTCGAACGGTTTGACCAAGTGGTTTGGCATCTTTCCGCGCTGAGTTCGACCAGCAGTGCTGGTCGAACTCCCTCCTTCTTGGTCGAATTTGACACCTGCTTGGTTGAATCGCATGCCTGCTTCTTCCTCTTCCGGATCCAATCACTTCCAACTCGTTTTCCTTCGAAAATCAACTCAAATAGCCCTCACAATAACCAATTCGTGGCTTTTCACTATCTATAACAATTCATATATAATTTCAACCATCTAACACTCCATTACTCCACGAATCCAGCCTCAAAACACTTGAATTTACACACTCATCATTGGCCATCCCCTAGCTGCACTTCATGCTGGCTTGTTCCATCGGGTCTCAAACCCAAAAGTGTCACCTAGAAATAAAATTATGACTCTCTGCTATCAATTAGAATAGTTACCATACACCCTTGGAGTATGCCTCTCAAACGCATGGTGCGCGGATCAGGGATACTCTCCATAGAGTACATTAGAAGGGCCAACTTTTCCCTCACATTTGTCACTGACACTCTCCTTTCTGTATCCTTCTCGTGAGGGATCTCTATAGACTCAATTTGGTTAAAGTCAATGATCTCATCCTCCTCCGCTAACAGTACACTTAACTGCTTCATGGTGCACTCATGCCTAGGATTGTACGACTTTTTGCAGCAGAAATAAAGCCCTTTAGCTCGCAGGTCAGCGAGTTCTTGTGGTGACAAACAAGCAAACCGAGACGAGGCTGTGGACTGCCCAGACATAAAAGGCTGTTCGCCTTAGCTTTTGTTGTGTGGCTGCGGGGCTGAAAAGCTAGCAATTGAAGCTTGACTATTGAAATTTGAAACCTGGCATGTTCCTATCTCCGTTGGAGTTCTATTAGGAGGGTTTGTGTTGAATGATGGATTTTTTTGCTGCTCAGGCTTGATGTTCTTCCTCTTGCTTGGACAGCCAAATCCTCCTCAATGTCTCTTGCTAAATCCATTGCCATTTCCAGGTCCACCGGTCGTAGGAGACGAAGGGAACTACGAACTGTATCAACTTGCCCCTTCATAAATACCCCAAAAATGTTCATCGCTGAATCCTGGATCTTGAATTGCCAATTGCACAAACACCATGATATAATCATCCACCGCTCCCGCTTGTTTTACATTCGCCAAACGTTCATAAGAACTTCCCTTCAAATGAAAATCAAAACAAATTGTTAGGGCTTTCGAGAATTCCTCCCATGATAGATTTGACCTCCTAGAGTGGATCCATGAAAACTAATATAAAGTTGCGTCTTCCATGGCCACCATAGCAGCAGAAACCTTCACCTCTGGGGCTGTTTGATGAAGTTCAATTTGTTAATTTGCCCTCGTCAGCCAGCCAATGGGATCCAATCCATCAAAGGAGGGCAGCGTTGGTGGAGTTGGTGCCCTAATTTCGTCAGGCTGCAAAAACCCTGATCCTCTACTAGCGGAAATGCTGTCTTCTGCCATCTACAGAATCGTCTCTACACCTTGCCCTGGTAGAGTCGCCTTGATTGACGTGGATAGGAGAGATAGAGTCTTAGCAATTTCTATTAATTGTTGACTCATGATCGCCTGATCGTCCGTTAACTTCTTCAAATGCTCTTTAATCTCTTTCTGATGCACTTCCAGATCTTCAATCCTTTGTTCACTTCGTGTGTTCGTCATCTTGGGATGAGAGATCCAGCAGGTCGGACCAAATTGTTAGGAATAAAATAGTAAGAAAATAAACAATCAACCGAAAACAGCGTTTGCCCAATCAAACGGAAAACACCATTTGCCCAAAAGCCTCCAAGCTCCTTAATTCAATAATAGTTTGATAAAAAGTACGTAAACCCTAATCAACTCTTTAAATACTAAATCCTAAGCACATAATTCTCTTTGGCCCACTAATTATAATTATAATAGAAAAGCGATAAAATAAATAAAACCCAGTCCTAAGTCACACGCTGCTCCATATCATTGTCTCTTTTGGTGTTATCTACATCCTCTTTTATACTTGTAAGCTCTCCTTATAGACCTTGGATGGGCTTTTTCTTGGAAAATACGAAAATACACACACAGGGGGTGTAAAAATATAGATCTGGAGCTGTTTTAACCCAGTCTCAGGCATTTGGTTCGACCATGGTTTGACCATCATGGATGGTCGAACCTTGTCACCGAGGTCGAACCAGCTTGCGCAATCTCACCATTTTACGTATAACTCCCACTTCTAAACTCCGATTTGAGTGATTTTTGGCTCATGTGATCCTCTCTTCCTTGGCTTTCTATCCATATAAGGAACTTAAAGAAATCCAAAAATTGAATGTATAACAAGTCATGCAAAGTTGCACAATCGTGCTGAGCAGGAATAGCTTGCGCGGCATCACCATTTTGATCATAACTTTCTTTGTTTGCATATTAATTGAAGTGTTTCTTACGTCAAAACGACCCTCTCTCCTGTGGTTTTCCAACCATGTATCACAATTCTAGTTTTGAGCTCTACACAAACATAAAAAATTACACAAATTGGACGTGCGTTTTACAGCATTCTTGCACAAGTTACACCTTTTCTCCAACTTCGCACTTTTGATCATTTTTCCACCTAAAACACATTAAAACACCACAAACGCACCTTTTTCTCACATATATAAAATATAAGACACTTGTGCTAATATATAACAACAATTCCCATCAAAAGATGTTAAATTGGACACTCAAACACGCTAATTTTCACTCTCGTCAGTAATTATCCGTCCTTTGGGTTCGATAATATAACTTGATCGCTTATCTAAGCTACAATCACATCCTTCATACTTAGGGATTATTGTGCATTGAGAAAACTCCCATCAGACGCATCACTAAGACATGCAAATCTACTCCATAGACACAAGTAAATATGCGTGTAACATGTGTGATTAACCTTAGAGCAAGAGATATAATTTCACCCCCTTTCTAGATTCTATCAGTATCAATTATTTCCCCCTAGGATTGGTACTCTAACCTGATATGATCTATCTTTATATGTACTTTAAAATTAACCTCTTTATCTTGCTTATTAACACGAATTCAATTCAATTAATAAACATTCATATATGACAGTTCTATTGAAGCTTCGGAGTCCCCTCACTTAGAATCATAACATGGAATCTTATTCAGCAGTGAACACGCTCAATCAACAACCAAGATATATATTCAGACTCTTTATAACAGTTAAAGATGCACAAAATGACTGTGAATATGAATTAAAAATGTATAATCATATATAAAATAAATCCACAAGTAGTGTTGTACGGAGTATACACACGAAAGTTCAATTAATTTATAAAAACCTTCAAAACCCTAGAAACGGTTCTAGTCCATGATGTTACGAAGAACAATCATGGGGGTTGGATAGATCTTACACATATGTCACAATCGTACTGAGTATGAACAACTTGCATGACGTCACCATTTTAATCATAACTTTCTTGTTTGGACTCTGATTGAGGTGTTTCTTACGCCAAAACGACTGTCTCATTCGTAGCTTTCCAACGGTGTATCATATGGCCAATTTTGAGCTCCACAAGAATATAGAAAAATTACACAAGTTGTATGTGTGTTTTTCAGCATTCCTCTAACTTTGTACTTTTGATCATTTCCACCTAAAACATAATAAAACACCTCAAACGCACCTTTTTATCAATATATATCGAATATAAGACACTTGTGCTAATATATAACAACAATTCCCATAAAAAAGGTGTTAAATTGGACATTAAAACACACTTATTTTCATTCTCAAGAAATGTGTTCTCAAATTAGAAAACCCTTAATCGATCCTGAACCCCAAGTTATTTCTTCCCTAATTTTCCCAAAATTTATTTTCTTCTCCATCCTATTGAAGCCGCCATGAATCGATCGAGAGGAGAAGAAATGATGACATGAAGATCATGATCGACAACTAAGGTAAAGTTGAACTTTGTTTATCTTTCTTTTGCACTCTTCTTGTGTACATAATATAGGGGTTTAAATAATTACTGATTAGCCATAATAGTCCGGATGACCAATTCAAGAATTTATCGAACCACATGGAGGAAGGTATTAGAGCTTAAGCGATCTCACGTTTCTCGTAATTTTATAGAGCCGAATTATCATTAGAGTGGTTGTACAAAGAAGTAAAAAAAACAATCAAAGCAAGCAAGCAAGCAATGATCACCAAACTAGATAGATAGAAGAAGGGTGGTTTTTCAAGTTAAGTAAAAGTGAGATTAACAACAATTAAGAAATGGAAATCCTAGGATAAATGCATCAAATTCATAAGAATCATGGGTATAAGACTAAGGGCCAACACTAAGTTCACCTAAACTCCCTCTCGAGACTGATAGTATATGGATCCGTTTAATAATCCCAAAATAGCTCAATGGATTGGTTCTCACTCAAACAAATTCCAACTAGGTACTAAGCTTGAAATGAGAGTCCCTTCACATGATTAATCAACCTCTCGATCAAACCAATCACATGTCCTATCAAAGGGTTCTAAATCCTAAAGGACATCTCTATCTCTTTAAGATCTATAAGGCACGTGAAGTGTTTGATGAAATGATTCACTTAATTATTCTAAGAACATAATTGATTTCTTAATCTAATCGCATATTTAGAACAACAAAACACACAAACATCATAAAGATCTCAAGCATCAATGATAGAAAATCAATTAACTCAATCAACGTATGAATTTTAATACATAAATCCCAAAATTATCCAACAACTCTCATGTTGCTAATCTCACCAAGGGAGATTAGCCTAACATATTCAAAAGGAAATTAACATAAACATTAAAATCCTTACAAATCATGATAAAAAATAAAGTTTCAATACAAAAGATTGATTAAAACTGCCTTGGATGGCTCCAATTATAATCTTCTTCTTCCCCTTGCAATTCTCCTCTCTTCCTTGCTTCTTTTCCTCAAATGGATGGTGATTTTGATGGTGGAATGTAGATGGATGGAATGGATGATAAAAGAATGAAGATGATTGTGTAAAATAGGAGGAAATGTGTGTGGTGTGTGTGTGCAGCTCTGAATCTTGAAATTCTCTTTATCAAATGTTGAAATATTGGGTATTTATATGCCTTGGAAGCTTCTAGAAATATTGGGTATTTTTGTACCTACACAGCTGGTGTGCATGCATGATAGAGTGATAATTCACGTGTTTTGAGCGCCGATTTGTGTGGAAATTGAGTATGATTTAGTCTATTATCAAGATGAATCGGGACATTTTGGAAAATACATGAATCAGATGCTACTGAGGTTATTTGAGCATATTTGTACATGAAAATAGGTCTGAAGTGCTCGGAATTGGAAAACACTATTTTTCGCAGTGTTGTTAGACCAGGAGAGGCTGTTCGACCAGAATCAGCTAAGTCGAACAAAGAAGATAAGTCGAACAGGAGGCATTTCAACTTACAGAGAGGTCATTTGACCAAATGTAGTCAAGTCGAACGAGGAAGGTCAAGTCGAACGGCAAGTAGAAGACGAAGTTTAATTTACAGACATGCTATTTGACCACACTTCGACCAAGTGGTCCGTCCTATTTGACCATGCCAAGTCTGGTCGAACGGTGATGTATCAGCTCCGAAAAGTCAGGATTTTCATCTCCAATGCATTCATGTGAGTGTTTTCGATGAAAAAGCCCAGTAAAGGTCCATGTCGATCACACCAAAATTAAAGTTAGATTCTACATCCATCCTACACCACATCCTAACCCTAACTCCATCTGTAGGAGCGGTAGAGAGAGATTCATGCAGCGAATCTAGTGAAAACCAAGTGAAGATTCAAGACAGAGCGAGAAACGACGACGCCCATCTCTAGGGTTTACTTCACAACTTAATCTTTCTTGTAATTTTCTAGACTATGGGTAAGATCTATCCAATCACCATGAACGTTCTTCGAAGCATTATGGGCTAGAACCGCTTTGATAATTCTAGGGTTATGAAGGTTCCTATCTAGTTAATTGAACTTCCATGTGTATACTCCGTACAACACTACTTGTGGGTTTGTTTTATATAAGATCATGCTTTATTAATTTATACTCAGAATTATTTTGTGCATCATTAACTATTATGTAGAGTCTGAATACATATCTTAGTTATTGATTGAGTGCATTCATTGCTGAGCAGGGTTATATGTTATGATTCAATGTGAGGGACTCCGAAGTTTCATTAGAACTATCTTATATGAATACTTATTAATTAAATTGAATTCAGGTTAGTAAGTAGGATAAAGAGAATAATTATATAGTACCTATAAAGGGAGATCATATCGGGTTAGAGTACTTAGTGCACGGGAAATAATTGATACTGATAATACCTAGAAAGGGAGGTGTAATTATATCTCTTGCTCCGAGGCAATTCACACGTGTTACACGCTTTTCTGCTTGTGTCTATATAATAGATTTCCATGGTTTAGTAATGCAACCATAATCCACAAGGCAGAGTCGGACATTGACATACATAAAGAAAATTAACTAGTGAAACTGGATTACCTGAAGAACTACCTATCTTCTCACTTGTTAAACTCTCGTTTTTCTCTACTGTCTTTATCTTATTTGCTATTTTATTATTTCTTCATTAGTTTAATAATTATTCTCAACTTAAATTGTCAACAATAGTTTCTCTGAGATTAGATAATCATAAATTTATAATCAACTGTCCTTTGGGTTCGATAAATATAACTTGGTCACTAATCTAAGCTACAATCGCATCCTTCATACTTGGGAATTCAAATTGTGTGTTGAGAAATGCCAAACAAGTTTCTAGCGCCATTGCCGGGGACGATTGTCTTTATCTAATTTATTATTGCTATTTAATTTGAAACTATTCTACTCTTGTCTTAATTTTTAATGCTTATTTTTCTTAGGTGTATGCACACTAGATCAAGGGCAGGAGAATTAGTGTCTTACAATCCAGAAATCGGAGCATCGTCGAGGAAGAAAAAGAAGAGCAAGAACAAGAATGTGGAACCAAATGAAGTTCTTAATTTAGGAGATGAAGTTGGAGTGGTAAACCCAGAAGTGATTGAAGCAAGAGAGGCTGGAGCTAATTTTGATATTCACCCTGCTCTTATCAACATGATCGAAAGGAGTCCCTTCTCAGGGGAACTTTCGAGGATCCTCAACAACATCTTAATAAGTTCTTTGGTTATGCAAGTACAAAAAAAGATGCATTAACACATGAAGATGCAAGGAGGATCATCTTATTTAAGTTCTCGCTTACTGAAAGGGCAAGAGATTGGTACGATACTTTTAATGCTGCTGAATACACTATCTGGGAGCAATTAATGTTTAAATTCTTGGAGCGACACATGCCACCTTCAAAGGAGTTTAAGATGAAACAAGAAATCAATCAATTTGCTATCGGGGGTATGAGAAGTTTCATGAAGCATGGGATAGATTCAAGGACATGCTAAGAAAGTGTCCACAGCATGGGCTTTCTAAAGCTCAATACATCAGTATTTTCTATAACGGATTGGACTGTGATTCTCTAGTTTTACTAGATGTCATGGGATAAAATATTCAAGGAACGAGGTATTCGAACAATAAAGGAATCATGAATTACCAAGGGAATTATAACATTCGTGGTCCCCCGGGTAACTACCAACAACCAGAGAGGCTGGAATTGTCATGGAGCAATCCGAATGCAGATATGCAACCTCCGTTTGGTGTTAATCCTGGTGCTAAGACGGAAGAAGGAAAACCTAGTTTGGAGGATACGTGATGAGAGTGAAAATAAGTGTGTTTGACTGTCCAATTTAACGCCTCCTTGATAGAAATTGTTGTTGTATATTAGCACAAGTGTCTTATACTTGATATATGTGATAAAAATGTGTGTATGAGTTGTTTTATTGTGTTTTAGGTGGAAAAATGATCAAAAGTGTAAAGTTGGAGAAAATGTGCAATTTGTCCAAGAATGCTGAAAAACGCATGTCCAAATTGTGTAATTTTTCTGTATTTGTGTGGAGATTTGAATTGGAAGTATGATACATGGTTGGAGAGCCACAAAAGAGAGGGTCATTTTGACGTAAAGAACACCCTACTAGGATTCCAAAGGAGAAAATTATGATCGAAATGGTTACATCGCACAAGCTGTTTCTACTCAGCACGACTGTTCCAATTTCCATGACTTATTACATCTTCAAATGTTGTATTTTTGGTGAGATATTTATATTCAGAGAAAGCCAAGGAAAAGAGGACTGCGTATGCACACGAATCACTAAAATCAGAGATGGGACGAGGAAGTTATGCTTAAAATCGTGAAGTCGCGCAATTGCCAGCGAGAATTTTCGAAAATTTCCAAAAATTTCCAAAAATTACCTAATTTATCTCCTTATAACATAATCCTCAATGATTCACCCATATATATTTCTTTCCTTATTTAATACCCTTCTCACACCTATATATATTTCACATCATTATTCATAAATTGGGAGAGATTTGAATATATTGAATAGAGGAGAGTCACAAATCCATTCTACACCCCACAAGGGGGGATCACCCCCCAACCATCATTCATATCATTTCCTCTATCCATCCATCACTGTGAAGATTCGTCTGTGGATCCAAGAAGGAGAATTAAGATGATTTGAAGAGACAGAAGAGAGAAGGAAGGAGACGTCTACACCAAGAGTTTTCCTAATTCTTTTCTTCTATTTTCTAATTTTCCAGACTATGGGTATGATCTATCCAACACCATGATTTTTTTTTCATAAAATCATGGGCTAGAACCGTTTTGGTAGATCTAGGGTTTTGAAGGTTTTATGAATTAATTAAACTCTCTTGTGTGTCCTCCGTACAACACTACTTGTGGATTTATTTTATATATGATTATACTTTATTAATCCATATTCACAGTCGTTTTGTACATATTCAATTGGTATATAGAGTCTGAATATATATCTTGGTTGTAGATTGAGTGCGTTCACCGCTAAACAGGATTCCATGTTATGATTCTAAGTGAGGGGACTCCGAAGCTTCATTAGAACTATCATATATGAATACTTATTAATTGAATATTATTTGGGTTACTAAGTAGGATAAAGAGGATAATTTTATAGTACGTATAAATGGAGATCATATCGGGTTAGAGTACCAATTGGCCAGGAAAATAATTGATATTGATAGTACCTAGAAAGGGGGGTGAAATTATGTCTCTTGCTCCGAGGTTATTCACACGTATTACAAGCATGATTACTTGTGTCTATAGAGTAGATATGCATGTTTTAGTGATGCGTCCATATTCAACAAGGCAGAGTCGGACATCAACACATGGAAGGAAAATTAATGAGTGAAACTGGATTATCCTAGGATTACCTATTCTCTCTCTTGAGTCACTTTTGTAATTCTTCTAGTGTTTATTTTATATTTTTGTTAGTAGATTAATAATTCAAACCTCAATCTTAATTTCCATCTTGCCGTAATTAATTTAGATAATAATTAAATTGATAATACGCCATCCTTTGGGTTTGATATTCACTTGGTCGCTTGCTTAAGCTGCAACTGATATCCTTAATACTTGGGGATTAATTTTGCGTGCAAAGAAAATGCGCATCAATACGGTGAACCGTTATGTGGCTAGGAATGGTGCAAGGGTGGATCGTATTGAGATCAAGATAGATTAGAATCATGAAGAGTTGTCCAAGAAGATAAAAGACCTTACATTGTTGATGGGGGATATGGTAGGGAATTTGAACAAGTTGACTCAAACTATTGAGAAGGGTAAGCTCCCATCTCAAAGTATTACAAACACTAAGTCATGTAATGCCATCACATTGAGGTCCGGGATGCAGTACGAAGGTCCAATGAAGCCTGTGAGCAAGAACAAAGAAGGCAGGAGCCCTGTTCGACCAACCCCACCCAGTTTGACCAGCCAGTTGGTCAAACTGAGGTCGAACAGTTTCCCAAAAAATAGAGTTACGATGATCTTTTTTTTATTCTGTCATTCAATCAAAGCCATACCGTTCTACCAACTGGGTGTAATCTAGCTATTGTTTTGAAGAGATGTCAAGAAACTAATCTTGTCTTGAATTGGGAGAAGTGTCACTCCATGATGAGAGATGGGATTGTTCTTGGGCATCATATATCGGCTAAGGGATTGCAGGTTGATAGAGCAAAGGTGGTGGCCATTGAAAAGCTTCCACCACCTAAGAATGAGAAAGGAGTGCGGTCCTTCCTTGGACACGCCGGATTCTATTGAAGATTTATCAAAGACTTCTCAAAATACTCCAAGCCCTTATCTCACTTACTTGAAAAGGATGTTCCTTTCGTTTTTTATGAATAATGTTTAACAACTTTTCAAGTTTTGATAGAGGCACTTATTACTGCACCTATCTTGATCACACCTGATTAGACTCAACCGTTTATACTGATGTGTGATGCAAGTGATCTAGCACTTGGAGTGGTGCTCAGGCAGCTAACGGAAAAGAAGTTCTGCGCCGTCTACTATGCGAGTAAAACTTTTGATGCAGCACAAAAGAACTACACTACACTGAAAATGAATTTTTAGCGGTTGTGTATGCATTCAATAAGTTTTGATAGTATTTATTAGGCATGAAGACTATAGTGTACACGCGCCAATTTGCGATTCGGTACTTGATGGAGAAGAAGGAAGCAAAGTCCAGGATTATTCGATGGATCCTTCTTCTACAAGACCTTGATATGGAGATCCGAGACAAGAAAGGAACGGAAAATGTTTTGGCTGGTCTCCTATCAAGGTTAGAGACAAGGGAACATTGTGATAACTCTTTTGATTACATTGAAGAGATGTTCCCGGATGAGAAGATTATGGCGATGCTTCTCGAAGTAGCGGAGAGAGCTTGCGTAGTGGCTGCCCAAAGAATGGAACCATGGTATGCAGATTATGTCAATTACATTGTCATAGGTAAAATTCTGAAAGATCTCAATAGGTATCAACTTGCCAAATTCAAGAGAGATGTTGAGAATTTAATATGGTATGATCCATTCGTCTACAAAATTTTTATGGATTCTATCGTATAATATCGTCCGTAGGTGTGTGCCTGAGATGGAGATGGAGAGTGTTCTTGAATTTTTCCATGGACAACATAACAGAGGGCATTTTGGAGCTCAAAAGACTGCAGCCAAGGTACTACAATCCACTTTATATTGGCCTACCTTGTTTAAAGATTGTGAATCCTATGTAGCGACATTCGATAGATGTCAAAGGATGGGAAATATAAGTAAAAGGGATGAGATTCCACTTCAGCCAAGCATTGTTGTAGAGATCTTCGATGTATGGGGAATTGATTTTATGGGGCCGTTTTCCCCATCTAATGGATTCCTATACATACTTCTTGCTGTTGATTATGTTTCTAAATGGGTAGAAGTAATTCCAACGCGCATGAACGATTCGAAGACTATTTTATCATTCTTGAAGAAATATATTTTTACCCGCTATGGAGTTCCTGGAGCACTAGTGAGTGATGGAGGTTCACACTTCGTCAACAAGCTCATTGAAAAAGTTCTCAAGGAATATGGTGTTAAGCATATGGTTACAACACCCTATCATCCTCAAGCGAATGGGCAAGCAGAAGCCTCTAACTGGCAAGTGAACCAAATCCTGGAGAAGTTAGTTGGAACCAATAGGAAGGATTGGGCTATGAAGCTAGATGATGTCTTATGAGGGTTCCGTACGTCGTACAGGACTATGCTTGACATGTCACCTTATCAAATTGTCGATGAAAAGTCGTGCCATTACCTGTAGATATTCAGCATTAGTCTTTTTGGGCAGTTAGGAGCTTGAACTTATCCATAAAGGAGGCTAAGGATTTGAGGTTGACTCATATCAATCAATTTGATGACTTTAGAAGTCAAGCTTTTAAGAACTCGGTGATCTATAAGGAGCGAATGAAGAAGTGGCAAGACTCGAAGATCACATATAAAGTGTTCAAGCAAGGAGATGAGGTATTACTTTTTAAATATGGTTTGAAGCTTTTCGCAGAAAAACTGAAATCGAAGTGGACGGAACCGTTCATTATCCATAGAGCCTACAGAAGGGGGGAGTTTTGAAATCATGGACAAAGATGGAGACATCATAGCGGTGAATGGGCATCGATTGAAGCACTATAAATATCATTATCCATAGAGCCTGCAGAGAGGGGAGTTTTGAAATCATGGACAAAGATGGAGACATCATAGCAGCGAATGGGCATCGATTGAAGCACTATAAATCGCCGGACAATGCTAGTGTCATCTTTGAAGATACCTTACATTAAGTGGTACCATTGTGATACTCCGACATTAAACAAGAGCGCCTGTTGGGGGCTTTTCCTCCCGTTTTATTCCTTTATTTATTTCGTATGAGTAAGAATTTTTTATATTTTAGGTGCTTACTAATGGGAAATTAAATCTCTTAGCAAACTTATTTTCGACTATAGTTTCTACTAAGTTTGGGGGGTGTGATGTTTTTACCTCATTGAAGTACTAAGAGTATAATCTTTTCTTTATAATATTTGCTAGGAGAGTTGATTTTTTGTGGTATATTGAAAGGTTTTGATGTGTCGATTTTTTTACAACTTGTCTAATGTTCGGTAGTGTTTTATTTATTTTAGAATGAGCGGAGTATTATACATAATTTTTATGTAGTCTAAGAGTTGTTCTCTAGCTTTTGTTTTGGGTATTATTATTCTTGATGTTGTCCTAGAGTTTGAGTTTTGCAGAAAAAGATGAGAGAAGTTCGAAAGCTTGTTCAACCAAACGCTACTGTTCGAATAAAGTTCTGAAGTCAAACGGTGGTCGAACGATGTGCCTGAATGAGATACCAACTTACAGAAGCTCAGTTCGACCAAAAAGCCTTGTCCGACGAGAACTTTTTGGTCGAACGGTGGTCGAACAAAACAGGGGAGAACAGGGGGTGACTTTTCAGTTTACAGAGGTGCCGTTTGACCTTCTGCTGCTGTTCCACCAACACATTTTGGTCGAATGGAGGTCGAACGAAGTCACATTTTATGGGCAGACTCACGCAGTTCGACCAAAAAGGGAATCCCATTGAGTTCCTACTCATTCATGTTTACAACTCCATTTATCCAATTACTATAGGGATGAGCCTAATCCTGAATATGAACCATAAAAGAAAATACTTATTAAACCGATCACAAGAATACCAGTTACAGTACCTATTATCCAAAGAGAAATCCTTCCAGTAGTATCGGCCCCTAGTTCGGCCATGCGGTTCGATTCGAACGAGGTTTAGAATCGCGATTTAAGGTCAGTTCCGCGTGTTGTTTGACCTATTTCCCGTCACCCTTTCTCTAGAACTCATCCCGACTTGTAAGAACTTCACTCAAAACTCTTCCCACACTTAATTCTTCCTCCCTACAAACTTCCACATCCAAGTTTTGAAGGATTCAAGTCCAATTTAAGCTATTTCATTCAAAAATTTGGGGATTTTTTGCCGTACATCACACACACCATGGCCGGAGATAAAGGTATGTTTTCGAACTTCTCAACTCTTGAATTGAAGTGATTATGTTTATTGAAGGTTGGGTAAGTTGATTTAAATATATGCTTAGTTGATTTGAAGTGATTGAACTTGGTGTTCTTGTTGAAATTTTACATGAATTTTGCATTATTCAATTTACGTTGGGTTATTGAAATTTTGTGAAATTGATGATGCATATCTTGCAGGCTTGAGTTTAATTTTGAATTATATATATGGGCTCGTTGATTTGGCGTGTTGATGTGGTGCAATTTAATGTGAAAGATTAGCATGCTTATTGTTTTTGTTGAGTTCATTTTGAAATTGAGAAGCATGTTTAATGTGTGTAGTAATCTTAAGACTAGTGATTGAAATTGTCTCTTGAATGAAAGTGTTGAGCATATATTTGTTATGATGATTAGATGAACACTTGAAATTTTGAGAAATTGAGTTTTGAGTTGATTATGGCATGTGAATTTGAAGGCTTGAGTAGAATTCATGCGTAAATTAGCCTTAAGATTTGTATACTTGCTTTATCTCTTTTGTTGTGTATTGAAATATAATCTTTGTAGGAAAAGAGATTACTTCATCTTCTAAGAGGAAGGATACTAAGTCTACTAGGAAAGGAGATTTTGCGAAGAAATTAAAGCTTGATTAGAAGCTTGATAGGAAGGATAAAGATCGAGGATTGGAAGGAGAAGGAGTTATGGGAAGCTATTCCGCGCAAGATAACGATGACTCGTTATCAAGATGATCAAGCGATGGCACAGATGAACATTATTAATGATATTCATTGGATGTTCAATCGAGTAGGGATCACTAGGTTCATGGAGATGAAGAGGGAGACGTATTTCCACATTACTGTTGAAGTTTTATGCTCAATGAGAGTCGATCGTGGAGATCATTATCTTCCTTATGATCTGTGGATCCAGATTGGTGGACGATTATAGCTGATGTATGCCAGTGAGTTTAATGAGATGATTGGTTGTGAGAATGTGTCTGAAGTGGAGCATGCTGATTTCAATTCCAATGAGTTTTGGAGATCTATCACGGGGAGGCAAAGTCGTTATAATTCAAACACTGCTAAAGTTTCTTTCATCCGCAACCCCGTGATAGCTTATATGGACTAGATCCTGAGCAACACACTCTTTGCTTGATCCGAGGGTAGTTGTACTCTGAGGGGGGAGTTGTACGTGCTCTGGTGCAGCTGAACGGAGTCCGATTCAACGTCGCGGCTTACTTTTTCCAGCAACTGTACAAGTTCTCTACTTATGATTTCCAACGAGTCAATATTGGAGGGCTCATTACTCCGTTAGCGGAGTACTATCGAGTTAACTTGAGTGGGAATAGGCCGATCCAAAGACAGCCTGATTTGATTCTTTCATCATGTGTGAGGATAGGGTTGGTTCAGCGGATAGATGATGTATTGATGTTTATCTGTGGTAAGAATCCGCTTTCTTTTCAATTTCTATTGATGGATACCTCGGAGCATAGGGCCATTTCCAAGACTTGTTTAGAAGAGGAGAATTGGAGACTTCTAGTTGAGATGCACCTACATGGAGTCCACATTGATGAGGATATGATTTTGGTAGGTGACCCAGGGGATTTTGTTGAGGAGAATCAGCAACAGCAGCCAGCGTTTGTGTACCCGGAGATGGATGTTCCTCCGATGCAACCACAGCCATAGCATGAGTATTTCGAGCCACTCCCAATGCAGCAGCAGGATTTCTGGTAGGCCAAGGATCACTTCTATCAGGAGCAGTTCAGATTGATGAACGAGCACTTCGCCACCTTGAATGCGAACTACCAAGAGATGAATCGACAGCTGACATTGGCGAATACAAATTATACTGCGCTCAATCTCCAATATGATGCTATGGATAAGAGATTGAGAGATCTTAATGAGAATTATGAAGCTTTGGATAGGAAGATCAATACCTTGCAAAGGGATTTCGATGACTCGCGCAATGACAATGATGATGATGATGCTCCGGAGGAGTAGTGGCGCCAAGTATTTATCCTTGTCTGTTTCTTCTCATCTCCATTCTTTTTTTCACTTTACAGGTTGGGTTTTGAGTGAGTGGTGATAGTGTTGATTGAGATTCATGCATCAGTGGTTTGTATTTGATATTAATTAATGATGATGGATACATTGGATATGTTTGAGTGGGATGTGATCGGATTGATTTGGAGAGTATTATGTTGCTTCTTGATTATGCATGTGCACTTGTTTTTTATGCATGTTGATTTTATTAATGATAGGCAAGTACCTGTTGGCATTTGATCATTTGGTTTATGTGAACCGTTAGGGTTCTATACTTTCTAACAGTCAGCAGAAGCATGAAAACAGGAAACGTATTACCTTTCACCAGGGTATGTTGGAGAAGATGGATTCTCATCGGTAGCCTGCGCAGCCATACCGTTTTGGGCATAACTCTCTCATCTGATATCAGATCTGAGTGATCTATGTTCCAAAACGATCTTCTCTTCCGTGGCTTTCCGTCAGTATATTACACGTCCAATTCTGATATCTATACAATTTTATAAAAAGCATACAATTTGGAGAACAGTAGCAGTAAACGACCTCTTGATCTTCTATTGTATTCCCAAGTCCAATCTCAACATCGTGTGGGTGACGATCCTCAAGATCTTCTCAATCTACTGTTCTCTCACCCTCCTCACAGTGTTAGGCGTGATTAATCAATTGATTAGGGTTTCCAGATAGCTGAGACGACTTATATATGAGCTACAGCAGGGACCAGGAGGAGAAATTAGAGTTGGGCCTCCATTGGGCTTAAGTATCCAAGATTAGATCAATGATTATACTTAAGTCTAATAATAATATATACCACTAAAATATTATTACTGCAGTACCGTTCTAATCCCAAAATTATGTTTTGGGTTCCTTCTTATTATGAGCCCGTTAGTCTCCCCACTCAACCTCATTATCATGTCGGAATAAATCCACCTGCAGGGTTTACATGATAATCCTTATGAGCTCCTCAAGGGGATATCATCAACCTATTTAATAGGACATGGATTCCTTATACAATCAACAGCACACCATAGAGGCAACATTATTTCCCAACTCACCGAGTTTGTTGATTTAATATATAAATCTCACCCATTGATGAATAAAAAAATACATACTGCCTTACGTGTCGAGGTTATTGTATAGGGATTAAGAGCACGAACATCCATAATAACTGAGATTAAGTTCTCCTATATAGTCAGTATAAGTCGAACGATCTCATGTGAACCTGCTCAATACACATAAGGTGCGCTAATGTGATTCTATAGTCAAGACAAACTAATACCGAATCACACTACAACCATCCCGATAGAAAGTCTCCATCTACCTCGGTTGTGAACCTCTGTTTATACTTTATAAGGAAACTGATAATATGATCTTCCGCGTGTTGTTGCACAACATATTATCTACAGTATAAAGTAAGTGGACTATTGCATCGAACATATAAATAAATTATAAGATGCAATCATTTGATCATATGATTCTCATTTCAAATTAATTGTTTAAACATTGTTCATACAAAAGCAAAACTTTTAGTATACAATCCAACAATACCGTTATTGCTTGTAGTTATGTAGATATTAATGTTGATTGCATGCTTTGAAGAGTGCTTAGGAATCTATTACCCATGTGAGAATTTGAGCCTTTAAAATCATGCTACGGCAATGCATGATAGTTTATTCTTGTGAATATCATTCCTATGTTTGTATTCTAGAACTTGGCTTAGAGTCTTGTTTGAAGTTGATGATTGATAGATATTTGGACATGATCTTAGGCAATGATTGATAATTGAGCCACTTAGCCAAATTTTATCCTACGTTGAAGTTTATATCATTGGAAGCCCCGTTGAGCCTTAAAAAGCTTTTTCTTTGGCAAGCCTATGATGAAAAGTCTTATTTACATATACTTGAGCCTCAAACTACCCTATTTATTAGTAGAGAGTTAAAGTGAATAAATTTCTAGATCATATATGAAGAAAAAGGAAGGAAGTTTGTGTGGTGATGAAAATAAATATGCGGTTAAATCTTGTGAAGGGGTAGTCCCTAAAACTGGTACCCCAACTGCTTGAAAGGGTAGTGCCTGAAATTGGTACCCTTGTCCTTTGAAGAAAGATGTTGATTCCAAGTGAAGCAAGAAAAGAATTATTGAAAGATCATGAGAATGATGAAGAAGATGAAGTATTATTGCTATTTTATGAAAAGCAAATCTCCAAGGTAATTCTCTATTAGTGAATTTTGTCACTTTTATCTATATTCTTCTACCTTTACCAAAGAGCCGACATTACAACCCAAGGAACAAGTCCTTTATGATCCTAGTGTCGAAACAATTATGAATTGATTTTAAGACCATTTTCAAGCTTATGGTTACGCGAGTAAATGAATTGATTTTGAGCGTATATACTAACCCTTTGAAAGTGTATATCTTTTACACTTGAGCAAGAGAGTAAACGCTTACCTAGTGAGTTAGATGATTTTGCACTCGTAGAAGTATTGTGGTTGATTGATATTTTTGCATGGATTATAGGTATGATGGATGCATGTTTTGAATTGATATAATTTCATGTGTTAAGATAGGTTGTGCTCGTTATAAGGATCTCGTGATTACACTCTCTTGTTTGCTTTGATTTTCGTTATCTCGAGACGAGCAACATGTAAGTTTGAGAGTGATAATTCATGTCTTTTGAGCGTTGATTATGTGAAAATTGAGTATGATTTAGTCTATTATCAAGACGAATCGGGACGTTTATGGAAAATACACAAATCAGATGCTACTAAGGTTATTTGAGCATATTTATACAGGAAAATAGGTCTGAAGTGCTCGAAATCAGAAAACACTATTTTTCGCAGTGTTGTTCGACCTAGAGAGGCTGTTCGACCAGAATCAGCTAAGTTGAATAAAGAAGATAAGTCGAACGGGAGGTATTTCAACTTACAGAGAGGTCAATCTACCAAGGAAGCTCATTCGACCAAATGCAGTCAAGTAGAATGAGAAAGGTCAAGTCAAACGACAAGCAGAAGATTAAGTTCAGTTTATAGACATGCCGTTGACCGCAGTTCGACTAAGAGGTCCTATTCGACCATGCTAAGTCTGGTCGAACGATGATATATCAGCTCCAAAAAGTTAGGATCACACTAAAAAGAGAGTTAGATTCCACATCCATCCTACACCACATCCAAACCCTAACTCCATCCGTAGAAGCGGTAGAGAGAGATTCGTGTAGCGAATCAAGTGAGAACCAAGTGAAGATTTAAGACGGAGCGAGAAGCGACGACGCCCATCTCTAGGGTTTACTTCGCAACTTAATCTTTCTTGTAATTTCAAGACTATGGGTAAAATCTATCCAATCACCATGAACGTTCTTCAAAGCATCATAGACTAGAACCGCTTTGGTAGTTCTAGGGTTATGAAGGTTCCTATCTAGTTAATTGAACTTTCGTGTGTATACTCCGTACAACACTACTTGTGGGTTTATTTTATATAAGAATATGCTTTATTAATTCATACTCAGAGTTGTTTTGTGCATCATTAACTGTTATGTGGAGTCTGAATACATATCTTGGTTATTGATTGAGTGCGTTCACTGCTGAGTAGGGTTATATGTTATGATTCTAAGTGAGGGAACACCGAAGTTTCATTAGAACTATCTTATATGAATTTTTATTAATTGAATTGAATCCGGGTTAGTAAGTAGGATAAAGAGGATAATTATATAGTATCTATAAAGGGAGATCATATCGGGTTAGAGTACTTAGTGCACGGGAAATAATTTTACACACTTGTCTGCTTGTGTCTATAGAGTAGATTTGAATGGTTTAGTTATGCATCCATAATCCATAAGGCGGAGTTGGACATTGACATACGGAAAGAAAATTAACTAGTGAAACTGGATTACCTAAAGAGGAACCTATCTTCTCACTTGCCAAACTCTCGTTTATCTCTAAAGTCTTTATCTTATTTGCTATTTTATTATTTATTCATTAGTTTAATAATTATTCTCAACTTAAATTGCCAACAATAGTTTCTCTGAGATTAGATAATAATAAATTGATAATCAATTGTCCTTTGAGTTCGGTAAATATAATTTGGTCGCTTATCTAAGCTACAAGCATTCTTCATACTTGGGGATTAAAATTGTGTATTGAGAAACGCCAAACAACACACATGGTCCAAGTCATGCCAGGGTTTCTGGTCAACGTTCATCTTCAGACAGCACATGGCCTGTGTGCTGAACACGGCCACAGGGGTGGGCGTGTAAGATATTCTAGTGTCGGCGCATGGCCATTTCATATAGGCCCGTGCACAGTACATGGAGCGTGTGCATAAACACGCCTCGTGTACATATTACGGGAAGACGTGTTTATGCTGCAGATCTTTCTTCTTTCTCTCGCCTCCATTTTCGCTCCATTTTCACCTGCTGTTAACATGTTTAAGGTCATTCTCACACATTTCCATAAAAACACATAACACAACCAAATAGTACGTAAAAATGGATAAAATACTATGAAAACGGATATAAAAAGACACTAAAATTTAGGTGAAAATATCACTAATCAATTACGCACAAAATTTTGAAATTAAATTTTAGAATCATAGAAGGGTTCATCTTTGGTACTCTCAGGTGTAGTGAATGTTCTTTGTTAATGGGTTTATGAATGGGTTCCTCTGCTTCCCCAAATTTTGAATGAGTTTCTAATTCATTATGGGGTGTTTTTTTAATGAATATTGCTGTTATTTGAATTTTTATTTTTCAACAAGAAGAAATGTGAATCTTTCATGTGTTTACATATTTACTGCATGCTAAAAATGCCGTGATTTCCTCACGTCTTTGAAAAAGGATTTCAAACTGTCCAGTGATTCATCAAAGTTTCTGTAAACACTTTGATATGTAAGCTACATGCAAAAAAATAATAATAACTTTTCCACTTAGTTATAGAACCATAGTATAATTCCATAATATTGTTATTCAGGACTGTGAACATTTTCTAAAATCTTGATCTATGTTTAGCATATAATTACATAAACATTAACTACAATTATTTGTATCATAAAGACTAATTATAAGTGAGCAATATATGTGAAAACAAAAGTACTGATACACTTGATGTCGTAGTAAATCTCTAACAATCGTTAATTTCAATTAACAAGTTGCAAACAATTTGAATGCAAGGTAAAATGTATTTATTTGCTGAATTTAGAATATTTAGTACTTGTTGACTGCCTCTTGATGTTGTAATTGTATCTTTAGAGTTATGTTGCAAATATGGTTTTATAAGTTCCCCATAAAGCTGAATTGTTTGGATGTTATCAGCGTGAAATATGTGTAATGTCATTGTGGTTATTACATTTTCAGTTTTATGAAATGCAGTATGGATTCTTTTATTTCAACAAATTTCTACCGTGGTGGAAAAATGATGTCTATCAATGGTGAGATGCATTATGTGGGAGTGAAATTACTTCTAGGTTTGAGTTACTTAAGTTTGAATATTTTGACCTAGAAGAAGAAGTTGAAAAGTTTGGATACTTAAGTTGGGATGTATTATTTTATAGAATTCCATGGTCTTCAGAAGTTGAAGATTTTATGGATGCAAGCAATGACCCTGGAGTTATGGATATAATCAAGTATTCATTGAACGGACAACTTCCAATTTATGTGTACATAGTTAGGGGTAAACATGATGAAATACCAGGTTTGCAGTCTGAAATTTTAGAGGATTATGAGGAGATTGCTGATGATAATGAAGAAGTGGAGGTTAGTAATAGGGTTGGGTCTGATAAAAATAAATCCAAAATTTAAGACTTTGATGAAGAAAATGGGATTGATGATAGTTCTGAGGATGAAGAATATGTGCTGCCATTAGATATTGAAAATTATTTTGAAGATGGGCTATGTGAAGATGATTTGGATATAGATGATGATGAATACATTAAGGACAGAAAAAATAGATTTTCTGATATATTATTACTTCAAGATACAGCTGGAGGTAGCTATCGTTGGAGCGGAGGAGGGTTGTAATCAAATGATGTAAGCTCCAATGATGAAGTTAATTCTGATTCATCAAGTAGTAATGAAATGATGCTAGTAGAAGGCTGCAGTCATACTTAATTCTGAGTAGGAACAACTTGCACAATGTCACCATTTTAATCATAACTTGCTCGTCTAGACATCAATTGAGGTGTTTCTGGCGCTAAAACGACCATCTCTTCCGTAGCTTTCCAAAGGTATATCACATGCGGAATTTTGAGCTCCACATGAACACAGAAAAATTACACAAGTTGGAAGTGCATTTTTCAGCATTCCTCTAACTTTGTACTTTTGATCATTTTTCCACCTAAAATACAATAAAACACCTCAAATGCACCCTTTTTCTCAAATATATCGATTATAAGACATTTGTGCTAATATATAATAATAATTCCCGTAAAAAAGTATTAATTAATTAGAGACTGGAACATTCTTATTTTCACTCTCATCAAACCCTCAAACTTACCTGTTGTTTATCCCGAGGCAACAAAATAAACATAAAGAGAGAGAGTAAGAAAATTATTGGGAAAACAAGGACTATGACAAATACTTCTTTCAAAATACAATTGTCCTCAACTTAGGTAATGCAACTCTTATTGCATGTAACAATCAATTCATAGCATACAAGATAAAACAATTACCACCAATTCAAATGCTTCATCGTCATGTTCTCACAAGAAGTATATATCACTCGCACTCAAATGTAAAAGATGTACACTTTTGGATTATGGTGTTTACCCTCAAATTCAATTCAAGTGCATGCATAATCATAAGCTTGCCAAAAGTCTAAAACTCTCCACTACTAAAAGTGTGATTCGACAATAGGATCAAAAAGGACTTTTCTTTTAGATGTAATGTTGGCTCTTTGGTTAAGGTACGAAATATATGGATAAGTGACTCAAAATTTCGGGTCAATCAAGCATGCACTCCCTCATGATCTTTCATTCTTCTTACTCACTTCAATTAAGCATACCATCCCTCTCAACTCTTTCACTTTTTTTTTCTTCGAGAGCAATAATATTTTTTCCTCTTTTTCTTTTTTTTTTCTTGAGGTACCAGTTTTGGGCACTACCTCTCACATTCTCCATAGGATACAAGACTACCCTAAGGTATTTGATTCCATGGAGTACTAGATTTATGCACTACTCGATGATTTTTCATAGATGCATTTTCAAGCTCAAACAATAGTTCAACACCAATTTCATATAAAAAAATATAAAATAACTTTTCCACTTAGTTATAGAACCCAAGTATAATTCCATAATATTGTTATTCAGGGACTGTGAATATTTTCTAAAATCTTTCTCTATGTTTAGCATATAATTACAGAAACATTAACTACAATTATTTGTATCATAAAGACTAATCAGTGAGCAATATATGTGGAAACAAAAGTACTGATACACTTGATGTCGTAGGAAATCTCTAACAATTGTTAATGTCACTTAACAAGTTGCAAAAAATTTGAATGCAAGGTAAAATATATTTATTTGCTGAATTTAAGAATATGTAGTGCTTGTTGACTGCCTCTTGATATTGTAATTGCATCTTTGGAGTTATGTTGCAAATATGGTTTTATTAGTTCCCCATAAAGCTGAATTGTTTAGATGTTGTCAGCGTGAAATATGTATAATGCCATTGTGGTTAATACATTTTCACTTTTATGAAATGCAGTATGGACTCTTTTTTTTCAATATATTTCTACCATGGTGGAAAAATGGTGTCTATCAATGGTGAGATGCATTATTTGGGAGTGAAATTACTTCTAGGTTTGGGTTACTTAATTTTGGATTTCTTGACCTAGAAGAAGAAGTTGAAAAGTTGGGATGTACTCCCTTCGTCCCACACTTATGTTCACACTTTCCGTTTTCGTCAGTCCCACACTTATCTTCACCACCCAAAAAGGAAACTTCACATTAACTAACAACCTCAAAAGTTATCTTAATTTCCAAAATACCACTCCCACCTAACATACTTTATAATTTATTTATTATCTATAAATACCACAATACCCCAAAAAACTCAATAAATTTAGTTAAAAATCAACTTTTCTTAAACTATGTACCTACAGTAACGGTGAACATAACTATGGGACGAAGGGAGTATTATTTAATAGAATTCCAAGGTCTCCAGAAGTTGATGATTGTATGGATGCAAGCAATGATGCTGGAGTTATGGATATGATCAAGTATTCATTGAACGGACAACTTTTAGTTTATGTGTACGTAGTTGGGGATAAACAGGATGAAATACCAAGTTTGCAGTCTGAAATTTTAGAGCATTATGGGAAGATTGTTGATGATAATGAAGAAGCGGTGGTTAGTACTGGGGTTGGGTTTGATAAAAATAAATATGAAATGAAAGACTTTGATAAAGAAAATAGGACTGATGATAGTTCTGAGGACGAAGAATATGTGCTGCATTTAAGATGGGCCATGTGAAGATGATTTGGATATAGATGATGATGAATACATTAAGGACAAAAAAAATAAATTTTTTGATAAACTATTACTTCAAGATACAACTGAAGGTAGCAATCGTGGGAGGGGAAGAGGGTTGCAATCAGGGGATGTAAGCTCCAATGATGAAGTTAATTCTGATTCATCAAGTAGTGATGAAATGATGCTAGTAAAAGGCTGCAGTCATACTAAAAAGCCTCCCAAGATCATGTATGATCCCAAGTACGATCATTAGGATTTCAAGTTTATAATCGGGATGAGATTTGAAAGTCAAAAGAAATGTAAGGCTACAATTCAAAGAGTTGCTATTGTTAACGGGTACAGCATCCAATTTATGAAGACTAATAGTCGACAAGTATATGCCAGATGTGTTGATGGATGCCCATGGAATTTTTTTGCCAATTTTGTTTCCACTGAGAAAATCTTTGCCATTAACTCTTTGGTGAATGACCATAGGTGTGGCAGAGATATGTCCACCAGACAAGTCACAGCTAAGTGGATTGCTTCTGAATATACTAATTAGAAGAAACTCAAATTTGAGTGTAGAAGAGTTGGAGGCAGATTTGTCCGATAAGTATGTTGTGAAACCTTCAAGATGGAAGCTACTTAGAGGTAAGTGGTGGGCATTAGAGCTTCTTAGGGGTTCAGTGGTTGAACATTATGCCTTCTTGAGAAGATATATGACTGCACTTATGGAGGTTGACAAAGAAGGAAGGTTCGAGTTCTTATTAGGTGATGGGAGTGTCTTTAAAGGGTTTTATGTTAGATTTAGGGCACTTAAGAAGGGGTTTGTCAGTGGATGTAGAAAAATTATTGGATTTGATGGTTTTTTCCTAAAGACATTTCTTGGTGGAGCATTGTTGGCTGCGATTGCAAAAGATGGAAATATTTAAATGTATCCAATTGCATGGGCGGTAGTGCATGCTGAAATGAAATTTTTTGGATGCGGTTTCTAAGCATTTTATTTCTAGAACTTGGCATCACAAATGGCTTTACTAGAGATGAAAGAAGAAAATGAAGAGGCATATGTGGACTTCTAAGAAACAGAACATGAAAAATTCTGCAAAGCTTTTATCTCGATCGTGCTAAGGTCAGATATGATTGATAAAAACATTAGTGAGACGTTTAATGGTTGTATTTTGAAGGGAAGAGGAAAAATATAATTGATATGTTAGAGCACATCAGATATCAATTAATGGAGAGACATCATGAGAATTGGAATAAGATGAGTACTGTGACTGATAATATTAGTCCAAGGGTGAGAAAGAAGGAAGAAGATGTGAAGTAAAAGCGTAGATTGTGCGTGACAAAGCCATCATTTGGAGATAAGTCCCAGGTTTCAATTGGAGAGGACCAATTTATGAAAATGGACATGGCAGATTATGTTGACAAGTTCTACATAGTTACAATGTATATAGAGGCATACAAACATCCATTAGAACCTCTCAATGGAAAGAAGATGTGGCCTGAAGCTATTGGACAGCCTATAAAGCCTCACCGTATAAGAAGATGCCAGGCAGACCTAAGAAGATCAGGAAAAGGAATCCTGAAGAAGAACAGAGAAGTAAAATTAAGCTTAGACGCTCTGGTTTACAATTGACATGTCAAAGATGCCTAAAAACTGGCCACAATCAGAGGTCTTGTAGGCTATTAAGAGACCACAAAGGTAATCTGATTTTTTAAAAAAAAATAATTGGTATACCTTTATAACTTTTTTATATTAATTTTATGTTGTTAACTGGTAGCGCAAGGTAGGAAGACCACACAAGCAAGACCAAGGTGGAATTCCTAGATCAAGAGAGGTAAGAACAAGTGCACATGCTGCCCGAACAAGAACCGGAACAGGTTCACCCAAGTCTCGATACAAGGATCCAAACAAGTAGAAGCACCCATGCAAGAGAGTGAGATCAGGTAAATTATTTTACAATCAATTTACTTGTATTCGTAAAACATGCATTATGTAATCATTTTCATATAAAGTTCATATGATTCTTGTGGGATTAGTATCACTCAACAATGTTAAACTTTTTGAATTAAATATGTATCTTGGTTAAGGCTTGAAAAGGATTTGGTGTCTACTGGGGAGTGGAGATGAGAAACGTATACATTAGGGTATGAATATTAGTGACTTTTCAAGGTTCAATGCAGTTTATAATATTGCAACATGCATTATCTTGAAATTGACTTATTAACATTATTTATTATATTTCTTATGCTAAGATGCCTGAAGAAAGGAGGGCTCATTTTAAGCCTCGACAAACGTTGGTTCAAGTTCGACCTCATCTAAAAGAGAAAGAGGAATAGAAAGAAATAGAAGCACATATGCTGGTGTTAGCATTGGAGGGACCCAATAGAGTGCAGCAATCCCGTAGGACATTGCCTCTCTCCTCTTTTTGATTTTGTCATTTGAAACACAGGATAATATTTTTTGTATCTATGCAACAACATGTTCTTACATACTGTTAAGTTGCAACTTTACCTGTGTTCCTGGAAAACTTTATTTTGGTAAATATCACTTGTAAAGTGAATTCATTTTACATAATATATAAGTAGTTTTATTCTAGTTCATGGCTTTCTTGGATATGTAGGTTGTAATCATGTTTTGGTAACTATAGCTTGGCATCAGATTCTTCTACTCTACATATGGGTGTATTAATTAATTATTATTATCATCTTTTTAAGAATTGGCATATGGGTGTAGCTTGGCATACTATTAATTGAATAATAATTGGCATAGATGTTCTTTATAAGAATAGGCTAATGGTGTGTTAAATGAAGAAGTTAGTGATAATATTTAACCATACCATTATACTTCGATTTTTTTTATGAGAGACAAAAATCGTTAATCAATTCAAACCTATAAAACATCACAACCAAATTACATTAAAGGACTAAATTAGAAGAAATGATATGGAACTTCACAACATTTACGAACTAAAATCATCACCTCCCTCAACTTATTAAAAAAACAACATGATTCTTAATGTTATGAAAAAGAAGGCAGGATTTTCTCCTCATTTTTTAGAAAGTTCGAATGATGTTAAAATTTGCGAAATAAGAGTGCAAATATAACCTAGATACAAAAATTATAATAACAATGTTATTGCATTCATAATTACATGTCTTAGTTCAACATGAGATATTGATTCCCAAAACCTTTATACTTACTAAATAGGAAAAAAATCAATGAAATAATTAAAAAAGACAACCACATGAGCTTGTTCTCCGTGTTTCTTTTTTGAAGCTTGTCCATCAGTTCTCCATTTATCTTTTCGATTTCACTGATATAATTCTTCAATTTGTTAATCTCAGCTTTCTTTAACTCCAAGCCTTCAGACAACAAGTTCTCCACAACTACCTTGTACTTCAATTGCTCCTTCCAACTGTCCTTTTCCATTTTCAACTTTACAAAACTACTTTTTTGAAATGTCAGCAATTCCAGATCAACCCATTCAAAATATTTACAATCATCTTCCTGCAGAAACAAATGCATAACATGACTAAACAGAAGATAAATTTAACACCAGTTAAATTAGTCTATTAGTCTCACTTCAACTCATCCGACACCAGTTAAAATTTTTAAACATTTATTTGCAAATAAAATCTCGAAGCAACAGTAGAAATAAGAAACATTTTTTCATAATTTCAAGATCAAAATATGAAACTGATATTTAAAATTCCACCCACCTTGTATAATCGACATCTCCAAAACCTCCTTGCTCAGTTCTCATCCGTCATTGACGTAAATTGCTAAGCCTCAAATCCATGACCGCATTGTTTCATAGACTTACTTGTGTATGAGTTGCACGAAGAGTTTGATGATAGAGACATCTTAAATTAGGGGAAAGTTGAAATCGTGGGATGGAGAAGAAGAATTTGGAATCGTTGTGGATTGCGATAAATGAGTCACAACTGATTCAACGGGATGAGAAGAAATGAATTGGGAGAGAAGAAAGTTAGGGTTCAGGATGAGGTTTTATGATTTGGGAATTCATTACTCTTAATGAAACGACATCGTTTTGATGGGTTGGAAGGCTGAAATGGCGTTAAAATGCCACGTCTAACATCGGGTAGCCATTTCCTGCTCGTTGGGTGCGTTTTGCACGAAATCTAAAGGTCGTGGTTTCTTTTTTGCAATTTCTCAAAGGTTGAGATTTATTTGATATAAAAGTAAAGGTTGAGGTTTATTTTACAATTAACCCAATTAATTATGACAAGTTTTAAATAAGATTTTGAGTATCCAATTAATATCTACAAAACCAAAAATTAAATTTACAATAAAAAATAAATTCACTAGAAGAAATTTGCAGTGTTCTTAAGGATGAAGAATGTGTAGTTTTAGGGAATTCTAGTTTAAACTCCATTAATATAACTCTGTAACGGCATGATTCGTACATGGTAATCGACTAGGAATGGAATTACCATTCCTAATTTTATTTCTAATCTCATGATTGATATGTAAAAAGAATTGGAATCATCATTCTCTAAAACACAGAATGGTGATTCATCCCACCGCCATGGTATTCACCATTCCACACATGAAGGAATCAACATTTTTTTTAATTTTTTGTTTATGTAGAAAAATATATACTATAAAAATTATAAAAATATTATTTTAATTTATTCCGGGTCAAATTCTGCCAGAAAGATGATGATGCATCACAAATATATGCTAATTCACTCTATAGACACAAGTAAACAAGCGCTTTAATCTAGTTTGTCACCTCGAAGCAAGAGATCTAATTATAACCTCCCCTCTAGGTACTAACAATATTAATTCTTTCTCACATCTGGTAATTGAATCCGAATATGTTCTCTCTTTTTAGGTACTATAGGACTACCTCCTTAGTCCTGCTTAAAACCCACAAAGTGATTTGCAATATAATGAACATTCATATTTAATAATTTTAATTAAGCCTCGAAATTATTGGTCCCTTCCTTAGAATAATAACAGAAAACCTAATCAGTCATAAACACACCAAATCAATAATCAGATATATGTTTAGACCTGTATATAACAATTGAAGACGCACAAAACAATGTTGATTAAAAAGTTTAAAAATGTGCAATTAAGTATGAAATAATCAAATTGTAGTCATAAGATAACTTCTAATGGAGAATTGTTTAGGCATTCAAAACTCTAGAACTACCAAAATAATTCTAGCTCATGATGTGACAGACAACACTTATGGGATTTGGATAGATCTTACCCATAGTCTGGAAAATTAGAATTAAGAATAAAAGAATTACGAATACCCTAGGTGTAGCGATCTCCTTCGTTCTTTCTTTTGTCTCTTCAAATCCTCTTAGTTATTCTTCTTGATTCGAAACACGAATCACTACAATGATGGTGGTATGGAATGATGGGATGGATGTGGATGATGGTAAATAATGGATGGTGTGTGGTGAGGGATGATATAGTGTGTTGGTGTGTTGGTGTGTTGTAATCTCTCTTCAATTCTTCAAATGATGCCTTTTCATACTTTAAGCCCTTCAAATTGATTTTTATGGGCTTTTTCATGTCAGAACACATACTTACATGCACTTGGGTGTAAAATATGAATTTGGGTGAAAACTGGGATCTTCTTCGACTCGAACGACCTCGTTCGACTTGTTGGGTGTGGCTATGGAACCTCATGATTTCGAGCATAACTTCCACATCCGAACACCGATTCGAGTGATTCTTGCACCAAAACAATACTCTTTTCTGTGGATTTTTAACCATTTATCACACTACCAGTTTTGAGTTCCAAAAGAACACAAAAAAATGCAAAGTGAGCGTGCGTTTTTCAGCATTCTTGCTCAAGTTGTTCATTTTCTCTAACTTTGCACTTAAGACCATTTTTCACCTAAAACAAAATAAAATACCTCAAATGCACATTTTTCTCAAATATATGGAATACAAGATATGTGTGCTAATATATGATAACAATTCTCACAAAAATATGCTGAAATGGACATTAAAACACGAGAATTTTACATACTCTCAACACATCTCTTTCTCTAGACAATAACTCTCTTTTCCATGTTCTAAAGGTAGCTTCCAATTCATAATACAATTGTTCTAATGATAAAGCCTTAGACTTAGTGTCCTGCGAAGACAACTCAATTCGATCACAAATACAAAATAAGAAAGCAAGAAAAAACACTATTACTAAAGCCAAATAACACAAACTCGTTACACTTAAAAGTATTAATCTCCCCCGGCAACAATGGCAAAACTTGATCGCTATTTTCCTTACGCGTGATTAGAGCAAGTGTATTCTATCGTAGTAGTTTTAGGGGACTAAATTAAATTCGATCCATGAGATATGGTAACCTTAGGTGTATTTGTATTTGTATTCCACAATGCTTTATAACAGCAATAGAAAATTAATTTTATGTTAAGCAATCAGTTGTAACAATAATCTATTGAAAAGAACAAGAGTAAACAAGTAAACAAATAACAATAGCAAGAAATGAAATGGATGAGAATGAAATGTCAATCTATGGAACAAAGCAATGCTAACCACAATATGATTAAGGATGATTCTAAACTTAAGGACATGCAATGGTTTATCTCATTAATCAAGACATAGAGGCAATCACTATGCACACCTAATCCCTATGGGCAAGGGGAAAAGGATGTGAACTTGTTACAAGTTCTAAAACAGCTCCTAAGATTGATCCAATGCTCTCAATTCACAATAGATACTTGATCCCTTAGAAGGTTTCCCTTCTAGGTACTATGATCCTATGGGTTGGGTTCCCCTTACTAAGTGAATTATACCTAATGTTCTACCTCAAGTGTTCCATGCATGAGAAGGTTTTGGGCAAACTTCCCTCACATTGACATGCATAAATCCTAAAATGAGATGATTCAATCAACCATCCTAACATCTAATTGGCATGGGCATCCTAATAATATGAGAGGAAAAATCAACCGTATAACTCACAATGGAATTTAAGAAATATAGAAATTAAGATAGAAGTATCAAAGATCAATTCAACAAACCATCACGAATATATAAATCAAGAAAATCATATTCCATCATGTGGTTAACCTCAATAATGAGACTTAGCCTATTACAATTTCCATGAATACACTAACAAAAGCATTACATGAATCCATAATAGTTTTTCAACAAATTGAATTATAAAATTTAAAAAATTGTTCCCTCAATTACATTTGGGATTTGTCTTCTCATCTCTTGCAATCCTCTTCAACTCTTGATCCCTTCTTTAAATGGTAGATGAGTGGATGATTGGTGAAATTTGGAGTGAAAATTGCAAAGAAATTGATGAAAATTGATAACAGATGATAATGAATGAAAAGAGAGAATGTGTGTGAAAAGAGGTGTTTGGGTGTGTGTTTTTTATTCAGGAAGCGAAAACTGTAATATGATTGATGAAGAGTTAAAATATCCAATTGGTGAAATGTTCTGGATTCTCTGGATAGCTGGTAATTTTTATTGCCACTCTCCTCAATCTTAAACACTCATCACGAGTTCATGGCACGAACTCGCCTTGATTTCTGAACATGCCCTTTCACAGGTGAAACTTTAAGATTCTGATCCGAAGCTATACAAGCTCGTCCTTTTGCAGGTCCAGTGTCGAACTTGTACCGAGTTGTGACATCAAACTCCTGGCGACTTGTAACACCCGACATGAATTTGGGATCTATTCTTAGCCTTTTCTCGTTTACACTCCCCGACTCCGCTTTCTCACTTTTTACCTGTTTTAACCACATTTTAATCAAATCCTAGACAATTATATTATATCACCAAACACTACATAAATGCTACAAGACACCACCAATAATACGAAAATGGGAAAAAAACGCACTAAAATAACCAAAATAACACTATAAAACTTAGGTGAAAATAACACTGATCATAATGCAATGTTAAAAACATGTAGCTTACATTCAACAATATGTTTCAAGTGTTCATGTTGTGATGAAGTTTATTCCAATTTATTTGGTTCACCACATTCCAAGAACTCAGTGTACAAAAAATGAAACATAATTTTTTGAAACAATCTTTAGAACATAATATTAAGCCTCTTCTAGTGTATTTTGAAGAGGAAACTCTCCCCAATCGAAAGGTCATTCCAGGGCAAAAATTAAAGGAAACAACCTGATAGAGATACATAAATGATGAATAACATAAATAAAACACACATCGAAATAATCCCTCAAGAGGACCACGAAGAATGGAATTCTCAGCCACAAGCTGTAAGGCTGCAATCCTTTAAAGAAGGCCACAGAGATGAACTCTACCACAAACCAATTAAGACTGCAATATATAATTTCTTGTTGATGATTTTCCCCTACAATAACAAACGGAATTTAAATAGGCTGAAGGCTTACAATCTCAACCCTAACCCTTATTACAAATACGATAGGAATAGAAAATAAGGTAATAGGAATCCAAATAATCTAAATAAGTAAATAGTTAGCTTGAAATCAAAGTACTAAAATAACTAATGTTTCCTTCCTCTATCAATTGCCTTCCGCTCCGAAAAGCCTTGATCTCAAGGCTACAATTAGCCATATCCATCTAGTTCAATGGTGTTTGGAAGTGAAAGTTGGGTCTCCTTCATTAAGGGGTCAATGGACCTTAAGAGTTCTTCATTATCATCGTCCAACTAATCGGGCATAATGCTACTTTTCATGCGGTCACTCAAGGGATTGTCTTGAAAAATGAAAAATTATTCCACTTGTGTTAGCCCAATGGTGGGTTTTAACCATCAAAATGAGGAAGTTCCATCATCTATAGCTTGACCGATGGGGGTGGTGGAATCGGAACCGATGTGGTGGCAATGCTCACTGCTGCAGTAAGGGATAACCCATGTTGCATGGTAGATTGTTTGCCCTAAAAAATAGGCACCGTATAAGTGGGGATAGGTATTGGCACCAAGGGTTGGAAGCTCATCGTCCCTAGCCCCTCCAATTTCTTAAAGATGAAATTGAGCTTTTTCTCCATGCTAGATACTGTTTTAGCCAGAGAAATTAGGGCATCCTTAACATCACCCAAAACCCTCTCTATTTTATCGCATCTCTCCATGACTACTGATTTGAATCTCTCTTTCTCATTGGTCATATTGATAAGGAGAGATGGCAGGTAGGACCAATTGATAGAGATGCACAAATGATGAATAACATAAATAAAACACACACCGAAATAATCATGAATTTGGTTTCAATTTTGGTTTAAATTGATTTAGAGCAAGTGTACTCTCTCGTGTGTAGCACGTAAGCGACCAAGTCAAAAATTTATAATATATCGAACCCAAGGGAGAAAATGAGTAGTCATGTTTGAGAAGTGCTTTACTCTAGTAGGATGAATTAAATAAGGAGGGGGTTGCTTATACTACAAACTAACAACTAAGAAAGAAATAAAAGATAGAACATGTACAAATGTGATGGAAAATGGATGAAAGTGAACAATCTAAGAAGTATGTAAGGCGAGCAACATTCATGGACAAGGTATATATAGAATCACACACACATGCATTGATGGTTTTCATGTTATGATATTAAGGGCAATCACGTTTGTACCCCTAATCCCTACGACCAAGGCAATTAGGTTCTCAACTTTTTTACAAGTTTAAATCTCCTAGGATTGTTCTTACTCTCAGTTCCCTTAAGGTACTATGATCATAAGTTTGGTTCCCCTCACTAGTTAATCACTAATGTCCTATCATAAGGTTCTAAGAACATGAAGGGTATGGCTTACCTCTCCTCATACTAACTAAGTCATCTCATGCAATCAATGATTCAATTAAACCACTAAGCATAATATTGGAATAACCATCCTAACAGTATGCATAGAGAATTTAATCACACAAATCATACATAAAATGAGAATAAGCATTCATGATAGAAAATATTCATAACAATCATTTCATCAAACATGTGGTGTGCAAAATCTACATAATATCTATCCAATCATATTGCTAGCCTCACATGAGGACTAGCCACTACATATCATTACAAATTCAACATAATCCATGTCATGCTCCAATTGAGCCAAATAATGAAGAAAATAACAAAATAAAGGTAAGTAGGCTCCCCTTTGATGGTGAACTTCCTCCTCCTTGATCATGCTAAAATCTTCAACCAATAATGAATTCCTATTCTTAGATTGGTGTATGGATGGATTTATGGATGGATTTGTGGAGATCAAGTGGTTTGGATGGATGAAGTGAAGGATGGAAGAGATGGAGATGAATGTGTGTGATGTAGGTGTCTAGTGTGTGTGGAAACTGATCCAAAATTATTCCTCCCGTAATTTGTGGTCAAAACAGGTCCTTATACGCCATGGAAGCTTCTAGAACATGTGCATATCATAAAACTGACTTTTGCAACTACACGGGTCGTGTAGGTGCACACGGGGCGTGTAGGTACAGCTCGTGCAGCACAATCTCACCGTTTCGCGCATAACTTTCACATCCCAACCCTGATTCGAGTGATTCTTACACTCACGCGATCCTCTCTTCAGTAGCTTTCCAATCATATATCATATGTCTAGTTTTGAACTCCACACGAATTCAGAAAAATTACACAAGTTGCGCATTTTTCAGCATTTTGCTTTTGCTCGTTCTCCTTCATTTCAACTCCGAATTGAGCTCCGTTTTTCCCATATCTTCTTTATCGTGTCTAGAATCTATTTTTCCCTGAAAATCACACAAATTAAACCAATTTATCAATTCTCTAAATATTCACAAATATAGCACAATTTAAGGTATTTAATCATGAAAATCACACATATATCATTTCAAAGCACACATCTTCATATCTTCATATAACATCACCAAATGATATACAAAATGAATAAAACACACAAAAATATATAATAAAGACACTAAAATCTATGTGAAAATAACATCGATCAACCCCCCAAACTTAAAGTGTTGCTCGTCCTCAAGCAACGAAAATTAGAAAACGAGAGGGGAAATTTTCACTTGGAGAAAGACCTAAAGAACATAAGCAACAACACATCATAAGTAACAAGGATTATAAATCATATCAAGTCACACTATAACATTAAAATCATAACATAAAAAATTAATAAGTTCAAGTCTAAAAAAATTAAGAGTAATAAAGTCCCTACGGTCCAAACCTTAAGTCGGATATCAAAATGCACTCAACACTAGTAGTGTAATTTTCACTCATCAATCGATTAAACCCGACCCGTAGGCTTGCTCACGGACTACATTCACAAGCCACCATAGCTTCAATTAGTGATAAAAAAGGACTTTATTTTAGGATGTAATGTTAAGCTTTTTGGTAAGGGTAGGGAGATTATAGATAAGAGTGACTCATCGAGTGTAAGTAATCAAAGAGATGATCAGCTTCTTAAACTTCTTCATGTTTCTATCTTCCTTTCTTTTCTTTTCTAATCTCAAGCACTAATCATTATCATTCCTTAGATTTCTTGAGCTTCTTTTAATTTGCATGGTTCCTTTCCTTCGACTTTTGAATTCCTTGTTTATATTTTTGTTGATTTGCTCCTTTTTTCTTATGTTGAGGTTGCATGTACATTTTGCTTGAGCTCTGTTCATCTTTTTCTTACTTATTTACCATTTCCTTCTTTCTTTTGCACAACTTCACCATCAAACCTTGTAAATCATCATTTCCTCAATCACCCACACAAAGGTTATATATATAAGGCTTAAGTGGGTAAACATGGCTTGTAATATGCTTATATCACAAAATAGGCTTTAAGACTCAAAGTGGTTAACTAGGGATGATGTATAAGGTAAGGAAATATATGGCAATGACTTTAAAGCAACAAGGATAGCCTAAGATCATAACACTAACCTACACTAATCGGGCTCATTCCCCGTAGTTCATGAGCAAGTTCTATTTTACCAATGCTCAATCGATCCACTCATGAAGAAATAAACCATGGATGCACGGTTGAGGCTCAAACGCTTACAAGCTTTTGCTCGGACCCTTAGGAACTCATTGCACCTCAATTCATCTCAAAATTGAACAAGTTAAATAGACCATGTCACAATTTTAAAGAGTAGAGATTCTCAACATAGTTCGCCATCACTTATCACAAACAACATATCATCATTCATATTCAAGAAAATGACTTACGACATCCCAAAAACGAACCACCAAACAACCCTATACAAGAATAAAAATACAACACAACATATGAGAAAAGACTCACCGAACAATGAACAAGACAACAACACATAACATGCAAAAATAAAAATTTCACCCATCAAAAGACAATAAAGCACATATCCTCATCATCCAACACATGTAAGCTCAAGATTTTGCAACCTTATTCAAAAATAAGAAAAACTAATGAAATCAAGTAAACCTTCAAGATACATAACAAATGAAGTAACATGTCAATCCGAGCAAATTCAAATCAAATTCAAATCTATGCTAAGTTTAATGGAGATAATGAATAGTAAAGTAAACTCCCTGAAAAGGCATCCGGAGGTGGAAATGACTAGCATAGACGATCGGGCTGCAGACACGATGAGTTGAAAATTTTTGAAAATGCTGGACAGAACTTGACACGAGTAAGCTACATGGCCCGTGTTCCTGCTCTCGACACGCCTCGTGTTCCGCACACGCCCATGGCGTGGGCGAGTAGGTGTTTCTGATACTCGAACACGACCTTATGTTACAGGCCCATGTTCTGCACATTAGGTGTTCCGCCACACATGACACGACCCGTGGCTAAACACAGCCACATCCTGGGCGTGTTCATGTATTTGATGCCTGCATATGACCTAGTGTTACAGGGCCGAGTCCTGCACACGGGGCGTGTTGCTGCGCCCTGTTTTTTTCTCCCTTTTTTTCGAACTTCGAACCATGTTTTGCCCTATTTTTATGCTTCCGACACACCTCGTATATGCTCAAAATCTCATCAAAACCATTAGCACAATAATTATAACCAAAATATGAACTACCATGCACTTCGACACCATCAAACGATCCAAAATTAAACCAATACTCATGAGAAATTTTTTAAAATTGACCCAATTTTACAAGAAGATCTCTTAATCAACATAATAAGCACACTCAAGTGGTGAGTCACACCACGCACTCTCCCCCCAAACTTAAATCGAAATAAGTTGAGAACTAAGTTTGCAAAAAGTGGTGGGACTTACCCTTGTAGTTTCCAACAATGAGCTTCTTGTAGAGAAGTATATGCATCACAACGATTCAAGATACGGCACACCACGCACTATCCCCCTAAACTTAAAGTGAAACAAGAGTTGAACTTTAAGCTTGCAAGAAGTGGTGAGATGTCCCTTCACACTTCAAATCAAACACTTCTCGTATTTTCAATATGCATTCTCCTCAATGAGCACAATCAACCTACATGAAAAAAATACAAAAACTAAATCAAAGCATTTAAATGAAAGCAATAAAGAAACAATGGGTTGCCTCCTATCCAGTGCTAAGTTTAAGGTCTTCAATCCGGACGGATCATGGAGAACTCATCGGAATGGCCAAGAATATCGTTCGTTCTTGCCATCAAATTTTAATATTTATGTTTCTTCCTCTATTAGGCATTTGTGCCAAGTAACGACCATAGTAGCATCATTCGAGATTGGCTTCAAAAATTCCACTCATTTGAGCTTGCATTACATTAACCTTTCTTTTCTGGATCACTACTTATTCCTTTTTATAAAGTATGTTCCCAACATTTCTTCAAGTTCTCTTTTGTACCTAAGGCATTGAGAAGAATCAATAGGTAAGACAAAGTCAATAAACAATATTTTGAAATTCAATGCAACTTGGAGAGTTAAAAGGTGTAGAAATGCTCATTTCACTCCCGAACTCATCATCAAGTGCTTCTAGACCTTGTTCCACTTCATCGAATTCATCCACCTCTTGTGATTCTTTATCTTCACTTAAACTTTCCTTATCATCAAGAGACAAGAAATCATAGAAAATCTCTTCATCCTCAAAGCTCTCTTCTACCTTAGGCTATTTACTCATCTCACTTGAATTTTCATCTTCCAAGTTTTCTTCTTCCTTGTCTTCCTTATTCTCAATAAGCTCATCATCTCTTGAGTCTTCATTATCCCCCGAATATTCTTCTACATCTAATTCTTCTTCAATCTTTTCATCAAAATTCTCCATTTCATGAAGAGTGTTCCATTCATGTATCATTTGACTCATTCGACGCTCTAGGGCTTCAAGTCTCTTCTCATTCTCCTCATCTTCTCGCTTTCTTTCTTCAATCATTTCATTCATCATCTCCATGAGTTGACAAATCTTTCTTCTACGGATGTCTTTGCTTCTTCACTCGATGGTTGCCATCTTTGTTCTTGGACATAATTCCCTTGATCAACACTTGGGAAATTACTCCCTTGCATGTAAGACATATCATCTACTTGAGAACTAGTCATCATCTACTCTTGTTGCGCCGTAGGATGATAAGTTGGCATACTTTGGAAGTTTTGAGCCACATAACTAGGAAGACTTGGTTGAAAAATTTTCCTTGTATCACTTCCATAAGCATATCTTCTAAGCAACTCCATTAAGGCATTATTTTCGGATAGAGGAGTAACCATAGGAACTTGATTGTTGTAAGAACTTGGTATGGAATATGTGTTTTCTTGATACGGTTGGAATGTATTCAAATTGTAAGCTCCTTGCCATCCCCCATAAAATCCATTACTGTAGCATTGATCCATATCTTTGCTCTTCTTCTCAAGATCTACTACAATTCTTCTCCACTTACTATTTTTGGTTTGTTCCTTCTCCCATTCTTCCAAGGTTGTCGTACCTATCAAGAAGAAAAAGTGAGAACAAATTTTCCAAAGCAAATATAAAATGCAAAATTATGAAAATGTCCTAAGTAGAGCTAACAAATTCAAACACGTTACACCGAAGGCTTTCGCCCCAACAACGGCGCCATGAACTAGGTTTCAATTTAGTTTAAATTGATTTAGAGCATGTGTACTCTATCGTGTGTAGCACGTAAGCGACCAAGTGCAAAATTTATAATATATCGAACCCAAGGTCAAAAGTGGTAGCCGTGTTTGAGAAGTGCTTTATTCTAGTAGGACGAATCAAATAAGGAGGGGGTTGCTTATACTACAAACTAACAACTAAGAAAGCAATTAAAGATAAAACATGTACAAATGTGATGGAAAATGGATGAAGGTGAACAATCTAAGAAGTATGTAAGACAAGCAACATTCATGGACAAGGTATATATAGACTCATACACACACGCATTGATGGTTTTCATGTTATGATATTAAGGGCAATCACGTTTGTACCCCTAATCCTTATGGCCAAGGCAATTAGGTTCTCAATTCTTTTAGAAGTTTAAATCTCCTAGGATTGTTCTTACTCTCAATTCCATTAAGGTACTATGATCATAAGTTTGGTTCCCCTCACTAGTTCATCACTAATGTCCTACCATGAGGTTCTAAGCACTTGATGGGTATGACTTATCTCCCATCATACTAACTAAGTCATCTCATGAAATCAATGATTCAATTAAACCACTAAGCATAATATTGGAATGACTATCCTAACACTATGAATAGAGAATTTAATCACACAATCATACATAAAATGAGAATAAGCATTTGTGATAGAAAATATTCATAACAATCATTTCATGAAACATGCAGTGTGCAAAATCTACATAATACCTATCCAATCATATTGATAACTTCACATGAGAACTAGCCACTACATATCATTACAAATTCAACATAATCCATGGCATGCTCCAATTGAGCCAAATAATGAAGAAAATAACAAAATAAAGGTAAGTAGACTCCCCTTTGATGGTGAACTTCCTCCTCCTTGATCATGCTATAATATTCAACCAATGATGAATTCCTCTTCTTAGATTGGTAAATGGATTGATTTATGGTTGGATTTGAGGAGATCAAGTGGTTTGTATGGATGAAGTGAAGGGTGGAAGAGATGGAGATGAATGTGTGTGATTTAGGTGTCTAGTGTGTGTGGAAACTGATCCAAAATGATTCCTCCCGTAATTTGTGGTCAAAACAGGTCCTTATATCCCATGGAAGCTTCTAGAACACGTGCATATTATAAAACTGAATTTTGCACCTACACGGGTCGTGTAGGTTCACACGGGGCGTGTAGGTGCTGCACGTGCAGCACAGTCTCACCGTTTCACGCATAACTTTCACATCCGAACCTTGATTCGTGATTCTTGTGCTCACGCGATCCTGTCTTCGCTGGCTTTCCAACCATATATCATATGTCTAGTTTTGAGCTCCAAAAAAATACAGAAAAATTATGCAATTTGAACATGCGTTTTTCAGTATTATGCTTTGGCTCGTTCTCCCTCGTTTCAACTCCGAATTGAGCTCCATTTTTCCCACATCTTCTTTATCGTGTCTAGAATCTATTTTTACCTGAAAATCACACAAATTACACCAATTCAACAATTCTCTAAATATTCACAAATATAGCACAATTTAAGGCATTTAATCATGAAAATCACACATTTATCATTTCAAAGCACACATCTCCATATGTTCATATAACACCACCAAATAACATACAAAATGAATAAAAACACACAAAAATACATAATAATAACACTAAAATCTAGGTGAAAACAACACCGATCAAATCTATCAAGTGGTCCACGGAGATTAAAATTCTCTGCCATAAGCCATAAGGCTACAATTCTTCAAAGAAGGCCATAGAGTTGAACTCTGTCACAAACCAATTAAGGCTGCAATATATAATTTCTTATTGATGATTTTCCCTACAATAACATACGGTATTTTAATAGGCTGAAGGCCCACAATCACAACCTTAACCCTAATTACTAATATGGCAGGAATAAGAAATAAGGTAATAGGAAACCAAATAATCTAAATAAGTAAATAGTTGACTTGAAATCAATGTACTAATATAACAAATATTTCATTCCTCTATCACAACCACCCAATTTTCAATCTTTAACAACACCAACGACAACCAAAACACAAAACAGTATGGAGGGGCCGGGGGGAAAGAGTTAGAGTTTCTAATGAGCTATTAAAAATTTCAGGCACACAAACAGAGCCGAAAGAATTGGTGATATTACCTATGTCTGCGAAATTAAAGCGGCGAAGACAGAAAGAAAGAAACATGTGCTTATCAACCTAGTAGTAATTAAAGGCCACGAAAAGTGCAAAGCTTATTACAAAAAATATAAATAAATAGAGACGAGGAATAAAGGTTGTTTGAACTTTAGAGGTGTGACATATACGGTAGAGTAAGAAATGTAAAAAATAATTGCACAACGGAGAGCTGATGGGTGTTTTCTTAACACAAAATTTTAATCCACAAGTATGAAGGATATCTATCGTAGCTTAGATAAGTGACCAAATTATATTATCGAACCCAAAGGATGGATTGTTATCAATTTATTATTGTCTAATCTAAAGAAACTATTGTTGGTAATTTTAGTTAAAATATTTATTAAACTAATGAACATATAATAAAATAGCAAATAAAATAGAGACATTAGAGATAAACGAGAGTTGCTCAAGTGAGAAGATAGGTAGTTCTTCAGGCTATCCAGTTTCACTAATTAACTTTCCTTCCGTATGTCAATGTCTGACTCTGCATTGTGGATTATGAATGCATCACTAAGCCATGCAAATCTACTCTATAGACACAAGCAGATACGCGTGCAACACGTGTGAATAACCTTGGAGCAAGAGATATAGTTACACCCCCCTTTCTAGGAACTATCAGTATCATTTATTTTCCATGCACTAAGTACTCTAACCCGATATGCTCTCCCTTTATAGGTACTATATAATTATCCTCTTTATCCTACTAACTAACCCGAATTCAATTCAATTAACAAGTGTTCATATAAGATAGTTCTAATGAAGCTTCTGAGTCCCTTCACTTAGAATCATAACATGGAATCTTGCTCAGCAGTGAACGCACTCAATCAATAACCAAGATATGTATTTATACTCTACATAACAGTTAATGATACACAAAATAACTCTGAGTATGAATTAAAAATGCATAGTCTTATATAAAATAAATCCACAAGTATTGTACGGAGTATACATACGGAAGTTCAATTAACTAGATAAAAACCTTCATAACCCTAGAATTACCAAAGTGGTTCTAACCCATGACGTTTGGAATAACGTTCATGATGTTTGGATAGATCTTACCTGTAGTCTTGAAAATTACAAGAAAGATTAAGTTGCGAAGTATACCCTAGTGTGGGCATCGTTGCTTCTCGCTCCGTCTTGAATCTTCACTTGGTTTTCACTTGATTCGCTACACGAATCTCTCTCTACAGCTTCGTATGATGGAGATAAGGTTCGGATGTGGTGTAGGATGGATGTGGAATCTAACTCCCTTCTTTATGTGATCGATATCTCTTTTTATACTTGTAAAACTCTCCTCACAGACCTATACTGGGCTTTTTCTTAGAAAATACGTCAATTTATGCATAGGAGGGTCAGAATTATCAAAAATAGCATCGAGTGTCCCCGCTCGACCAAACTGGCGAGGTCGAGCAGATCTTGGCCAGGTCGAACCGTGGTCGAGTGGCCTCTCTGTTCGCTGAAACTCTGTGCAGACCTCACTCGACTAAATAGTCTTGGTCGTGCTGCATCTCCTGAGGTCGAGCGGCATCTCGGACTTTGTATTTTCCGATTTTGAGCACTTCTGTCCTATTTTTCTACATAAATATGCTCAAATAGCCTTAGTACCCTCTGATTTATGGATTTTCCATAAACGTACCAATTTACCTTGGTAATCGCCCAAATAGTACTCAATTTCCACACAAATGAGGGCTCAAAACACGTGAATTATCACTTTCATCAAACCCCTAAACTTACATGTTGCTCGTCCCGAGGCAATAAAAATCAAAACAAAGGAAAGAGAGTGTGATTCACAAGATCCTCATATATGCACAACTTCAATAATACATGTAATTCATCAAATCAAAACATGCAGTCATCATACTCTTCATCTATGTAAGAACATCAATCAATCACAATACTTCTATGAGTGCTAAGTCATCTAGCTCACTAGATAAGTATGTACTCTCGCACTCAAGTGTAAAAGATGTACTCCTTCCGTCAGGATTCAAAGGTGTCATTTGCTTTTGGGCACGAAAATTAAGGAGTATTGTTATTTAATATGTATTGGGTAATTGTATTAGTGGAGGTATGAGACCCATTTTTTAGTTTTATTAGTGGGTGTGTATAGATGAAAAAGGAAATGAGACCGTTGGGGGCGGACGCCCAAAATGGAAAAATGATACTCTTGAAATGGACAGAGGGAGTACACTTCAAAATTAGTATATACGCTCATAATTAATTCATACATTTTTGTAACCATAAGCTTGACAAAGATCTCAAAAATCAATTCATAATTAATTCAATATTAAGATCACAAAGGACTTGTCTTATGGATTGTAATGTTAGCTCTTTGATAAAGGTAGGGAAATTTAGATAAAGTGACTTAATTCACTAGTAGAGAATCACATTGGAGTTTTGCTTTTCATCAAACAGCTTTATTTCTTCACTCCACCATCATTCTCATCTTTCTTGCAGTTCATTAATTTCTCCTATTCCTTGGAATCAACTTCTTCTTATGTTTGCAAGCGTAAGGGTACCAATTTCAGCACTACCCTTCTAAGAAATCGGTGTACCGGTTTTGGGCACTACCCCTAGACATGATTTAACTGCAATCTTTGTTCATTCATCACTAGCACAATTTTCCTTCCTTTCTTTCTTCAATGTCATCACTTAGCAATTATATTCACCTCAACTATCTACTAGTAAATAAGGTATTTCAAAGCTAAAGTAAAGGTAATAAAGGCGTTCATCATTGGCTTGCCAAAGAAAAAACTTTTAAGGGCTCAACAGGGCTTCCAATGATATACACATTAAAGTAGAACAACTTTTGGCTAAGTGGCTCAATTATCAATAATGGCCTAAGATCATTTTCTTGTATCTATCAATCATGAATTTCAAACAAGACTCCAAGCCAAGTTCTAGAATACAATTGTATGAATGATTCTCTCAAGAATAAACTATCATGCTTTAGTGTAGCATGATTTAAAAAGGCTAAAATTCTCACATGGGTAATAGATTCCCTAAGCACTCTTCAAAGCATGCAATCAATTTCATTTCCCACATAAACTACAAGTAATAACAAATAATACATGCCTCTTTTCAATAGAATCAACACATATCACAACTATATCGCACATGCATACCAAAGAGTCAATATCAATCCATCAATCATCATCAAATACACAAATATCCCATCAACACCATCAATCTCAACAATATCATCAATATGGTACATACCACTCACGCATAAATCTCATAAACCCAAATCAACCACCTACAGAATCCCAACCTATAAAGTGAAATATAGAAGGGAGATGAGAGGGATCAGAAAAAGAAAAACCTGGCGCACTCTACTCCTCCGGAGAATCATCATCATAGCTATCATCCAAATGCCATAAGTCAAAATCCCTCTGAAGAACCCAAAGCTTCCTATCTACCTCTCGATAGTTTCCTTGCATCTCTCCAATCCGTCTATCCATAGCTTCTTACCTCAAGTTGAGCGCAGCATAATTTGTATTCGTCAAAGCAAGTTGACGATTCGTCTCCTACTAATTCATGTTCAACGTGGCAAAGTGCTCATTCATCATCCTGAATTGCTCTCTATAAAAGTGATCATGAGCCTACTAGAAATCATACTAATGTGGCTGCTGCGGTAGTGGTTGCTGCATCGGAGAAATACCCATCTCCGGAATATCGTGAGGCATCTCCATATGTTCCTCGGGTATCGGATGCTTAAATGGTAGCTGCTGCTGCTGCTGAAATGGCTCGTCCTCCTCATACTCCTCTGGCTCCCCCACTAGAATCATATCCAAATTATGACACACACCTTCATGGTGCATATCTAACAAAGTACGCTAATCTCTATTAGCACAACAAGTAGTGGAGATCGCGATGTGGGGAGGAGTATTCATCAACAAATTTGCATTGACCTGAACCGTAGTAAGGTCAATGAGAGAAAAGGGCATCTTGAATGAAATTGGATTCATCCCTTGGAAGAACATCCATACACTGTCTTCATCTCGAGCTAAGTTCATCCTCACACATTCAGAAAAAATTAAAGTCGGCTCACCAACCACTGGCCGATGTCTAGATAAATCCACATTGTAATACTCGGCTAATGGTGTGATCAAGCCTCCAATGTTCACTTTTTGAAACGTGTGAGTAGTGAACCAATACAGCTGCTGCAACACATAAGCCCCCATATTGAAATGGACTCCATTCATCATGCGACAAATATAGCTCTCCTCTCGGAATACACCCGCCCTCAACTCGGGCAAAGATGGTGTTTCCTAGGATCCTATCCATGTATGCAATCATCGGATTCCGAATAAAAGTAGCCCTCTGTTGGATTATATACTAAAAGTCTAGCTTTGTGTATGAACAATGTTATAACAATTAATTTGAAATGAGAATCATATGATCAAATGATTGCATCATATAATTTATTTATATGCACGATGCAATAGTCCACTTACTTTATACTGTAGATAATATGTTGTGCGACAACACACGGAAGATCATATTATCAGTTTCCTTATAAAGTATAAACATATGCTCACAACCGAGATAAACGGGGTCTCTCAATTGGGATGGTTGTAGTGTGCTTTGGTATTAGCTTTTCTAGGCTATAGAATCGCATTAGTGCACTTTGTGTTTATTGAGCAGGACTGCTTGAGATCGTTCTCCTTATACTGACTTATAGGAGAACTTGATCTCAATTATTATGGATGTTCGTGCTCTTAATCCCTATACAATAACCTCGGACACGTAGGGGAGCATGTATTTCTTTGGTTAATCAATGGGTGAGATTTACATGTAGTTAAATCAATAAACTCGGTGAGTTGGGAAGTAGTGCTGTTTCTATGGTGTGATGTTGATTGTAGAAGGAATCCGTGTCCGTCATAGGTTGATGATGTCCCCTTGAGGAGCTCATAAAGATTATCATGTAAACCCTGCAGGTGGATTTATTCCGTCATAATAATGAGGTTGAGTAGTACTACTCTTGGAAGAGATATTAATTAATGGAGTTATCAGTAACTTTATTAATTAATGGACATTGTATATCTTAAACATGGGGGACTAACGGGCTCATATTAAGGAGTCCAAAATGTAATTTTAGAATTAGAACGGTAGTGCAGTAATAATATTTTAGTGGTATATATTATTATTATTGGACTTATATATAAGTTTTGGGCTAAGCTTGGATACTTAAGCCCAATGGAGGCCCAACTCTAATTTCTCCTCCTGGTCCCTGCTGTAGCCCATATATAAGTCATTTCAACTGTTCTAAACCTAATTCTCTACGCCTAACATAAGTGAGATAGAGAGTGAATAGCAGATTGAGAAGATCTCGAGGGTCGTCACCCACACGACGTCGAGATTGGACTTAGAAATACAGCAGAAGACCGGAAGGTCGTTTGCTGCTGCTGTCCGCCACGTTGTACAATTTTTATAAAATCATACAGACTTTGGAATTGAATGTGTAATATACTGACGGAAATCCATGGAAAAGAGGATCGTCTGAGCGCGTAGATCATCCCAATCGGAGATCGGATGAGGAAGTTATGACCATTCTCGTGAGGCAGCACAGGCTGCAGGCGAGAATTCATTTTCTCCAACATACCCTGGTGAAAGATAATGCATTTCTTGTTTACTTGTTTCCGCTGTTTGTTAGAAACGTATGGAACCCTAACGGGTCACGTTTACCAAATGATCGAACGCCAACAATTGGTATCAGAGCTTCGGTTTCGTGGTGAAGCGTGACACGTTGAGCTATGGTTTATGTGCCTTTGTGATATATTTTATAATTGAATCGCATGTGGCTAGTTAGGGCCTTGGTTTTATGATTTTATTCATGGATATTCCAATGTATGAACCCTATGTGTGGTTATCGGGTGGTGTATGGGAATCATGGTGTAAACTTGTTTAATGTTCTACACGGTAAAAACCCTAAGATAGTTTTAACCGCTGCAAAACCCAAATTGAACGTGCACGGCTGATGGTGGATGATGGCTGATGCCCAGTAGCATGCCAATTCCCGGGTTATGAGCATCACATTGCTAGTGATGATGAAAGCGCTGCAGCTAGAGGTCATGGGCTGGAGGGGAATATCGCGCTGGCTTGTTTGCAGCATGAACGACTAGAAATAGCGACAGTGGGATGATCTGTTTCTGGTCCAACAACATGTTGATGTTGGTTGATAACCCGGCAGCGATGCGGTGCTAACAGAATCGACGGTTGGAGAAGCGTTGTTGTTGATACTGGATGGTAGACGACGGCATGATGCAGACGACTCCATCATAGGCTGCCAAGTCAGATGGAGTTCCGGGGTGAGTCTCACTTCTTTCCGAGTGAGTCAACGCTATTTCTAGGCGAGTCACAATCTCTTCCTAGCGAGTCTTCCAGTCAGGGTATTGTTGATGGACGGCGGGGTGTCTCGTCCGGTGCAGGGGCAGATGTAGTATAGGTACATGGGGGTATAACTGTACCTCCAAATCAAAGTATAATATCTATAGATATAGTACTTCTTAGCTGCAATGCATCAGTAGCTTAGTGGTTGGGCCATTAAATTTGAGTATGGGGTCATGGGTTCAAACTCCTACTACACTCCTTTTTTGTGTTTTTTTTCTTTATACTTCTTTATATTAAGTAAATTCTTGTGTTTTTTTCTTTATATTTACACTTATTTTTTAATACATCCTATAATTTTGTTTTTCTTCTTTATATTTATATTATTTAACACATGTTATAAATTCGTATTAATAATATCTTAATAATAATAATCATAATTCTTGTATTTTATTTTATTTATTATATAATTTTAAATATTAAATAATATTCTATACTTTATAATTACATGTCGTACCCCCAAAAAAATTTTTCTGTATCCGCCCCTGGTCCGGCGAGCGGTGTTGTTGAAACGCCGGCTGGAGTCACCTTCATCAGCGGATAGCGGTTGGTGTTGGATGCTGGTTAACCGATTTCATGGCTGATGTCTGTATCTCTGGCCCCTGATATTGCCGCATTGACATGGATTGGCCTGGCGGCATACTTACGAGCGGGCAGAACAATCATGTTGGTATCCTTCTCGTTGGGTCTGCGGCGGAACACGATGGTAAGGCTGAGGATGGCATGGCTGGGATCACCTTTGCTTAGTGACGTCGTCTGCGAAGCGGGCTGCTTAGCAGCTTGACCGACGAGATGTCGAGAAGGCGCAGGCACATCGGGAAGCAGCTGTCGATAAGTTATCCAGCAGGAAGCTACGACTGGAAGAGAACGTCTGGCGGGTGGCTTGGCTGCGGCTGGTGGAGACGGCCGGTAGCTGCTGCCGGTTTCATTTCTGGCAGCAGACGACGTGCTTTTGGTATGTTTATTTTCGACAGCAGTGATGAATTCCGGCGAAGGGAAAGTGATGGCCATGGAGTGGAAAGGGGATGTTGACTTCACTCCGACAATGATAAGTTTTTCTCGGCGGTTTTGCCGTTGCTATGAAACTGTGAGAACGCAGCTTCGGGCGAGAGGCAGATTCAGGCAATGAGCGATGGGTTAGCAGCGGATGACTGTTTGCAGCCATCAACTTTTTCCGACTATTATCAAATAGACAGCGACGACTAGGTTCATCGGCGGTTACTTGTACCAAGGCTGAGTGATCAGCGAAGGTTGTTCATTAATGTTGGACGAGGGGTCAAGAGAAAGGGTGTTTTCTTGGAGCCTAAGAAATCCAACTTGTTGTAAAAATCCCATTTGATTGGTTGGAAGGTTGACTAAGTCAACTTAATTTTGGCAAATTTTTTATTTTCCTTTATATAATTGATATAATTGTTTTATTTGCCAATTATTGTTATATATTTGGAATTATGTGCTATTTGATTTACTGCTTTATTTTCCATAATAATAGCATGTTTATTTGCATTATTATATCTGTTATATAGTATGCATGTAAAAACCCTCGGTGTTAAAATTACTAAGTGGGAGAGGGAATTGGTTATTAATTCCCGCGGCCTCCATTATTGGTTTGTTAGCGATGTGAATAAACTTGCGCGTCGGCATTAGAGCCTTCCTCCCCATCGGATGAGTTTATTCATGGATTGCTGGTATAGGCTTCATTAAAAATTTATGTTTGTAATGTGATGCATATAAACTTGCGCGTTGGCATAGATAGACCTTCCTCCCTATCGGATGAGTTTATATGTGCTTCACTGGTACAAACTTATAATTGATGATTGTAAGAAGTTATCCAAGTGCATGTGTACTTCTCCATCTGTAAGGCACATAAACTTGTGCAATGGACTTGGGGTCAAATATTGGTGTACACTTAGGTGCAAATAATAAGTATCATCCCTATCGGAGTCACTGCTTTTATTTGCATGGCTAAAGAAAACCGACTATTAATTATTTTATCATGAGGTTAGGTTGACAAATGAAATTAATGGGTAAAACTTTCTCTTGTAAATGTTCGGGTTTGTAAACGTCCACTCTATCGTGGCTTGCAGACTCACAGTGCTTGAGATGTCGGTGAATTTATTTTTATATTATTTTGTGGGAATCAATATAAATGGATAAATTCGAAGATTTGATCGAGGTATTTATTTATGATTCTCTGAATTTAAAATGGTTTTATCTAACTAAAAGAAATATATTTACTTGTCCAAAATTAGATAATTAGAAAAGAATCTTGGTTTCAAATCTTACTGCTTAAAAAAATATAAATGTGTTCTCACTAAGGATGTCCGATGATGCCTATTAAAGTCTCTAGTGGAGAGGTGAGAAGTTCATAGAAATATGATGGTCTCATGCGACTCTTCAGATACTTGAGTAAGAAAGAAAGGCAAGAGGTCATGGATAAGTTGATGAATGAATTGGGAATGCTTGGAGTAGAAATTGAAGGTGAAACCTAGATCAATTTATTTCTCCATAATTAGCCTAGATTTTTTGAGCAAGTTCTACCTGAAATATGAGAGGTTGTATATGGTGGGGAACTTTTGACAAAACATGTGGCAAAGAATATCCAATTTTATCAAGATGTCAACAAGGTTAGTATCTCATTCACTAGTTGTTGAAACATGATTAATGATGACATTTACTGACACGTTGTGTGTAGATATCGGAGTCACTAAAAACATGCAACTAAGTGATGATAAGATTGTAATACACATAAGTAATACTAAGAGAGTAGTGGCTGTTGCAATGGGAGTTGTTTATTTATCTTACGATATGAATAAACGTTTGATTATGAGAAATTGTCTATATGTACATTTTCATAGAAAGAATTTTATTTCAGTTTCTATGCATTTACGGATAGGTACTCTATTTCATTTAAATGACATGGTCATTATAATGAAGGATGGAGATATAATCTGTTGTGGTACGTTAGTAACAATTTGTAAACTCTTAAATAATGTTTATCCTACGGATGCAACAAATAATAATTAATAATGCGTCTTCTAATCTAAATAAGAGAAAGTCTCTTATGGAAATGATTAGATAGATGATGAATTATTTGGAATTACTAAATTCATTTTATGGGTATACCCTAGAAACAGTAATTCGTATGAATGTTTATCTGTTTGTGGGATATCCTAGAAAAATGAATGGTGATTTATTTAGTCCAAAAGATCGAAGGGTGATTGTTAACACAAATATTAGATTTTTGGAAAAGGACTATGTATTAAAGCCATGTATAAATTGTTCCAAAGAAAGAAGAGGGAAAACACTAAGTATTAGTACCAAGTGTACAAGAGGATATACCACAAAGTAAACTGCAACGCGTATCACGTCTGATACACAATTGCGTGTAGTGCCTTATCGTAGTGGGAGGGTTGTTCGACAACCCGTAAGATATATGTTTTGGGAGAGTCGTGAGACTTTGTCCCTAGTAAACATGAAATTGACCCATGGATACGACGAAGCACTACAAGATATAAATGTGGAATCTTAGCAAAGTGCAGTGAATATTGAAATATAATCGATGAATTCTTAATTAGATCTGGCTGCTTGTAGAACCACGGATGGTATGAAAGCCATTGGAAGTGGCTCTGTATAATAAAAGAGGATCATAGGATAAGGTGAAAACCTTGGAAGCAAAGCTTGTTGCGAAAAGGTACACTCAGAAAGAAAGGGTTCAATTATGAGAAAACATGTTCGCCGGTAGCTATGCCTATGTTGATCCGAACTCTTATCTGTTGCTACTCATATGAAATATGAGGAATAACAAATAGATGTCAAGACAGCTTTCCTGAATGGAAGTCTTGAGGGAAAACATCTATGTGAAGCAACCAGATTGATACATTGCAAAGAGTTAATGGCATTTTGTGTGTAAGCTTAAAAGTGTCCATCGATGGACTAAAGCAAGCTTCAAGGTCATGAAACATCCATTTTGATAAGGAAATCCAGGCATATGGATTCATTCAATGCACGGATGTGTCTTGTGTATTATAAAGAGTGACTGAAATATGGTGGTATCTCTTGTACTATACGTAGATAATATCTTACTCATTGGAGACAATGAAAGAGTATTGTCGGGCGTATGGGTATGGTTGATAAAGCGATATGTGATGAAGGACTTAAGGGAAGCAAAAATATCCTTTTGATCACGGTAATACGAATCACAAGAAAGGATGTTATGCTTATCTCAAGCTTCATGAGATGATATGATCCTTATTTGTTTTAGCATGTGACTTAAGACACAAAAGGAGGATAAAGGTGATGAAAGCGGTTCCTTATGCTTCGGCGAATAAGGAAGCTTAATCTAAAAAATGATATGCACAAGAATGTATAAATGTTTTGCCGAAGGCAAAAACAGTGGGTATCAAAGGTAACCCGAAATAAGAATGTTGGACTGTGGTAACACATAATTTTAAAGTACCTGGAAAGGACTAGAAATTATGTGTGGACTTGCCGAACAGATTCATTGCTTCTTAGCAGTTATATAGATTCAGATTTTTCAAATCAGATAGAGACTGCAGTAAATCTACCTCAAAGGTTATGTGTTTAATTTTAGGAAGTAGAGTCATAATGTGGAGGAGTGTTATATAGAAATATATTTCAGACTCCGGACTCCATCATGGAAAGATGATCAATTGAAGCCTATGAGGCAGTCAAAGTCTCTGTATGACTCTAGAAACTTCATGATGGACTTTGAAGTGTTTCTAAGTTTGCCCAAGGATATCACAATTTATTTTGATGATAATGGTGTAGTTGCAAACTTGAAAGAATCTCGAGCACATAAGGCAACTAAACACATGGAGCGCGAGTACCACCTGTTACGAGAAATCATATGATGAGGGGAAGGTTAGTGTTGCCAAGATTGCATCGGTTGATGACCTAGTAAATCCATTTACAAGGGCCTTAGGCTAGAGCTTTTGATGGTCATGTAGTGGGAGTGGGAATCAGATGAATGGCAGAAGACATGACAGCATAGTCTTTTAGTATAAGTGGGAGATTGTTGGATTGTATACTAAAAGTCTAGCTTTGTGTATGAACAATGTTATAACAATTAATTTGAAATGAGAATCATATGATCAAATGATTGTGTCTTATAATTTATTAATATGCAAGATGCAATAGTCCACGTACTTTATACTGTAGATAATATGTTGTGCGACAACACGCGGAAGATCATATTATCGGTTTCCTTATAAAGTATAAATATATGCTCACAACCGAGATATATGGGCACTCTCTAATCGGGATGGTTGTAGTGTGGTTTTGTATTAGCTTGTCTTGGTTATAGAATCACATTAGTGCACTTTGTGTGTATTGAGCAGCACCGCTTGAGATCGTTCAACTTATGCTGACTTATAGAAGAACTTGATCTCAGTTAATATGGATATTCGTGCTCTTAATCCCTATATAATAACCTCGACATGTAGGGCAGTATGTATTTCTTTGATTTATGAATGAGTGAGATTTACATGTAATTAAATCAACAAAATCGGTAAGTTGGGAAGTAGTGTTGTTTCTATGGTGTGCTGTTGATTGTAGAAGGAATCCGTGTCCGTCTTAGGTTGATGATGTCCCCTTGAGGAGCTCATAAGGATTATCATGTAAACCCTGCAGGTGGATTTATTCCAGCATGAAAATGAGGTTGAGTAGTACTACTCTTGGAAGAGATATTAATTAATGGAGTTGTCATTAACTTAATTAATTAATGGACATTGTATATCTTAAACATGGGGAGACTAACGGGCTCATAATAAGAAGGAGTCCAAAACGTAATTTTGGGATTAGAACGGTAGTGCAGTAATAATATTTTAGTTGTATATATTATTATTATTGGACTAGTATAAGCTTTGGGCTAAGCTTGGATGCTTAAGCCCAATGGAGGCCCAACGATAATTTCTCCTCCTGGTCCCTGTTGTAGCATATATATAAGTCATCTCAGCTGTTCTAAACCTAATTCTCTGCACCTAACATACGTGAGATAGAGAGTGAATGCAGATTGAGAAGATCTAGAGGATCGTCGCCTACACGACGTCGATATTGGACATGGGAATACAGTAGAAGACCGGAAGGTCATTTGCTGCTGCTGTCTACCATGTTGTACAATTTTTATAAAATTTCACAGACCTCATAATCAAACGTGTGATATAATAACGGAAAGCTAAGGAAAAGAGGATCATTTTAGCGTATAGATCATCCTAATTGGAGATCGGATGAGGAAGTTATTGCCATTCTCGTGAGGCTGCGCAGGCTGCCGGCGAGAATTCATCTTCTCCAACATACCCTGGTGAAAGGTAATGCGTTTCTTGTTTACTTGTTTCCGCTGCTTGTTAGAAATGTATGGAACCCTAACGGGTCACATTAACCAAATGATCGAATGTCAACACCCTCGACCGCTGTTGATCATAAGCACCTTGTAAACCCGTGATCGATCTTCAGATCTCATCAGCAACAAATCCTTCATCCTCATATGTAGGTACATTCTCCGGGCATCCAAATATCCTGTTAAACTGACTAGCATATAGATATCTCAGTTCACCTCCAAGTCGGAACCGTGCTGATGTAGGAAGAATATAATTCTCCCGAATCACCTCGAGAGTACATATCATCTCAGCTATAACGCGGAAGTACGTCTCCCTCTTCAAATCCATGAATCCACTGATTCCCACTTGGTTAAACATCCATCTGATATCATTGTTCATATGCATCTCCATTATGGCTTTATCATCTTGGTATCAAGTCCGAGCAATCTTCCCTGAAATCGCTCCCCAAAGCTCTTTCTTCTCATCCCAATCTGGTTTTTTCAGCCCAAAATCCTATGGTATCTTCCCATCTTTCTTACTTTACTTTTCCGATTCTCCTCTCTTTGGTCTTCAATTGTCCTTCCTCTTCGAACAAGAAGCAACGCCTTTTCCTACAAGAATTTTACTTCAATGCAAAACATAGACAAGAAACAAGGATTCCAATCTTAAGACTTATTATCACATAGATCCTACTCAAGACTTCTAATCATATTCTTGTTGAGAGTGAAAATAAGCGTGTTTTAGTATACAATCTAACACCTTTTTATGGGAATTGATGTTATATATTAGTACAAGTGTCTTATATTCAATATATATGAGAAAAAGGTACACTTGAGGTGTTTTATTGTGTTTTAGGTGAAAAAAGGAGCAAAAGTGCAAAGTTGGAGAAAATGTGCAATTTATGCAATGAATGCTGAAAAATGCACATCCAACTTATGCAATATTTCTGTATTTTTATGGAGATCAAAACTGGTGTTGTGATATATGGTTGGAAATCTACTGAAAAGAGGATCGTTTTGGCATAAAGAACACCACAATCGAAATTCAAACGAGAAAGTTAAGATCAAGATGGTGACGTCGCGCGAGATGTGACGATCAGAACGGCTGTGTCATTTTCCATGGCTTTTTATACCTACAATTCTAGAAATTTTTGTGAGTTCTTTATATGGATAGAAATTCAAGGAAGAGAGGATCGCGTGAATGCAAGAATCACTCAAATTGGAGTACGGATGTGGAAGTTATACGCGAAATAGTGAGACGGTGCAAGTGTAGTTCGACCATGATAGAGGTCAAACCATCGGTTCGACCAAGCCATCGTGATCAAACCAGAAGCCTGATGTGCGAATTATCGCCGATTTCGATTCGACCAAGGTTCGACCATGCCCTAGGTCGAACCCTAGGTCGAATCACATGCCTGGGACGCATCCGAATTTGATTTTTACACCCTAAGTGCGTATTTCTATGTGTTTTTACACCCCAAGTGTGTGTTTTCATCTAAAAAGCCCATCCAAGGCCCATAAAGAGAGTTTACAAGTATAAAAGGGGATGTAGATCACATCAAGACAACACCCCACAAGGGGATCACTCCCCAACCATCATCCACAACCTTTCCTCCATGCATCCATCACATTGAACATTCATTTGTGGAATCAAGAGGAGAACCAAGAGTAGAATTCAAGACGGAGAAGAACGCGACGACTCTCGCATCTAGGGTTCATTTCGATTCCTAATGTATCTTGTAATTTTCCAGGCATCCGTGTAAGATCTATCCAACACTCATGATTGTTCTTCATAACATCATGGGCTAGAGCCTTTTTGGTAGAACTAGGGTTGTGCAGGTTTTACGAATTAATTAAACTTTCGTGTGTAAACTCCGTACAACACTGCTTGTGGATTTATTTTATATATGATTATGCTTTCTTAATCCATATTCACGATCGTTTTGTGCATCTTCAATTGGTATATAGAGTCTAAATATATATCTTGGTTGTAGATTGAGTGTGTTCACCGCTGAACAGGATTCCATGTTATGATTCTAAGTGAGGGGACTCCGAAGCTTCATTAGAACTATCATATATGAATACTTATTAATTGAATTGAATTCGGGTTATTAAGTATGATAAAGTGGATAATTTTATAGTACATATAAAGGGAGATCATATCGGGTTAGAGTACCAATTGGCCCGGAAAATAATTGATACTGATAGTACCTATAAAGGGAGGTAGAATTATATCTCTTGCTCCAAGATTATTCACACGTGTTACACGCATGTTTTCTTGTGTCTATAGAGTAGATATGCATGGTTTAGTGATGCGTCCATATTTCACAAGGCAGAGTCGGACATCAACATATGAAAGGAAAATTAATGCGTGAAACTGGATTATCCTAGGGCTACCTATTCTCCTACTTGATCCACTTTCGTATTCTTCGAGTGATATTATTTGCTATTTTAATTACTTGTTTAGTAGTTTAATAATTAAATCTCAACTTTTATTATTAAATTGATAATACGCCGTCCCTTAGGTTCGATAATCACTTGGTCGCCTATCGACACTACAATTGATATCCTTATACTTGAGGATTAATTTTGTGTGTTGAAAAAATGCTCACCAAGTTATTGGCGCCGTTGCCAAGGACGACTGATATTATTAGTTTATTATTTCTAGTTTGATTAAGACTTTTATTTGTGATTACTTATTTCTATCTAACCTTGAATTTTTCTGAGGTACTTGTACACTAGGAAGATGAAAGGAAAGAAAGGAAGGAATAATACACAGTGCTGAGCATGGCCGGAGCAAGGCAGAATCCGGATAATGTTGCCATATGTAAAATTTTCACGAACTATGGGATTGGTAACATGGGATTGATAGGAGCAAGGGGGAAGATGATGATTTCGAGATACATCCCGCTCTTATTAACATGGTAGAAAAGAATTCATTTTCTGGAGGTTGTTTTGTAGATCCATATATGCATCTCCGAAGATTTCTTGGTTATGCAAACACTCAAAAGGGGGCTGGAGCTAATTATAATGCTAGGTGGATCGCCCTATTCAAGTTCTCTTTAATTGATAAGGCAGAAGCTTGGTATGAGACTCTTGATGCCACAGATTGCACTACATGGGACCAACTGCAGCAGAAATTCCTTGGAGAGATACATGTCACCCTCAAGGATCTTAAGAATAAAGCAAGAGATCACCCAATTTATTATGAACCAGAGTGAGAAATTTCATGAGGCGTGGGATAGGTTCAAAGACATGCTCAGGCGGTGTCCACAGCATGGGATACCTAAGGCTGAGTACATAAGCATATTCTACTATGGATTGGATTATGAGTCTGTTATTCTTATTGATGCATCATTAGGAGGAGCGTTGTTATCTAAGACAGCACTTAAAGCGAAAAAGTTTTTTGAAGACATCTCTATGAATTCACGTGACTGGCCTATGGAGAGAGATAGATGATCCTATGTACTTGGGAAAGTGGCACAGGTTGAACATCAAGTGGTGAAGCCGAATAGGGATGATGAGATCGTCTCTAGTCTAGCTAACATCAACAAGCTACTAGAGTCCCAGCAGAAGCAGATTACAGAGTTGACACTAAGGGGGACTAGTATGAAGCAGCACCAAGTGAGGAGTGTTGAAGATACCTTCAATCGATACATGGCTGAGAATGATGCAAGAGTAGATCGTCTAAAGGCCAAGCTAGAGGTGAAAATTGATGCTAAGCATACGGATTTATCTAAGTATTTGAAGGACCTTACGTTTATCATGGGCCAGATGACCGCGAACGTGAATCAATTGACACAAAAATTGGAGAATAAAGCCATCACGTTAAGGTTTAGAACGCAGTACAGTGGACCGATGAAGAAGAAAATGAAATTTGAAGCTCCATGAGCACGATTCGACCTCGATTCGACCAAGCTAACAGGTCGAAACTTATCATGGAGGTCGAACCAAGCACCTGGGCAACCTCCGGAGCTTCCAGCTGACCGGTTCGACCTCGACCATTATGGTTCAACCAACTCTGTTGGTCGAACCGAGGTCAAACCAGCCTATCCTCAAGACTTTGATGTCGGGTTCGACCAACCTAGCCATGGTTCGACCAACCCAGTTGGTCGAACTAAAGTCGAACCATCCTGTATGCATTGCTCTGTTTTGTCTGAAGCTCAATTTGACCACGATCACTCAAGTTCGACCAACCCTACTGGTCGAACTCTGGTCGAACAGCACCGTCCCACGTACTTTGTTTTGTCTGATGCTCGATTCGACCACGATCACTATTTTTCGACCAAACCAGTTGGTCGAAATGGCATGTAAGGGAGAGAATACATGTTCAGGTGTGCAGTTCGACCAATATTCAACCAATTCGACCAGCAATCCTGGTCGAACTCAGGTTGAATCGTCTATTTTACACCATTTTCCATGGCAAATGCTTTACATGATGTTAATGATACTCCCATGCCATCCCAAGAGCAGAATACTGAGATTATAGTGGAAAATAAGTAGTAAAGAGCAAAGAGGTTGAGAGCCGAGAAGCTTAGACTGCAGATGGATAATGAAGATATGGTTTTCTCTCTTGATCAAGCAATGAAGATGCCCATGGAGACTCAATCATGCAAGAGCATAGATGTGGTTTCTAACTTGTTTAATCTTGATTTTTCTAAGACAGATGATTCTGAATTTAAGTGGAAGATTGACAAGGAGGTGTCTAGACAGCCATGGGAGGAAGGAAATTCTGAGGATCGTATTTCGGTAACCAAGAAAGGTGAGGTGTTGAGTGTAGACAAGAAGAGGGAAAGGAAGTATTTGAAGGTGAGGATGCGAGAAGACCGTCTTCTGATCCAGTAGTCTATAAAGGTAACTTCCGTCGTGACTCTTTGACGTCAAACACGAGCGCCTATTGGGGGCTTTCCCTTCCGTTTTATTGCTTTATTATTTCTTTCGTGTTTGTAAGAAATTTTTATATTTAAGGTGCTTACTAATGGGCAATTACATCTCTTTTCAAACTTAGTTTCTGACTTACATTTTTACTAAGTTTGGGAGAGTGTGATGTTATTACCTCATTGAAGTACAAAGAGTATAATCTTTTCTTTGTAATGTTTGCTAGGGGAGTAGATTTTTTGCAGTTTGTTGAAACTTTAATCGGTTTTGATGTGTCGATTTTTTGTAATTTGCCTAGTGTTCTGTGGTATTTCTAGTGTGTGGAGTCAATTAGATAGTCAATTGAGTCTTTCATATAGTTCTCTTATTTTATTATTGATGAATTCTGTGATGATGAGTTTGTTTGAACTTTGATAGAAAAAGGTAGAAGAGTGGAAAAATGACCGAATTGAACAACTCGAGGAGCTTGTGCATTCTTTGAAGGAGAAATCAGGTACCCTCATTTCCTTATTCTAATTTTATATGTGCTTTTAATTCGTAGGAGTGGAAGGAATTTAGTTTATATTTTTGGTGATCAATGTGAGCTTATATTTCTTGAATTGTGCCTGGAATTCATATGCTCTTGAAATTGATGAAGGAAGTGTACTTGAGTTATATTGTGGTATGAAGTTCTATGTGTACTTGTGGGATATTGCTTACCATGAAGAGTGCTCTGTTACTTGTTAAAAACCCACGTGAGATTTTAAGCCTCGTTGATCATGTATATAATCACATGATATTTCTTTCTAGTGAGTATCGTTCTTGTGTGTGTATTCTAGAACTTGTCTCTTGTCTTACTAGAAACTACATGTGTGTTAGATGATGGGAGATGAATTTAGGCCATCCTTGAATTTATGAGTCACTTAGCCAAATAATTCCCTACCGATGATGCTTATCCGTAGTTAGCCCCATTGAGACTAAAAACCTCATTCTTTGGCAGCCTACAAGAAATAATCACTTTGAGCATCTAAATTTTTTGAGCCTTGATTGTCCTTCTATAAGAGAATTAATGACTTTTTTAAGTGTGTTGATAGAGTTTGATAACAATTTGGGAAGGAATGAAATTGGTGTTGAAAATAGTGATTGAGCTTGAAAATGCATCGAAGGAAAATCATGGAGTAGTGCTTAAATCCAGTACTTCATGTAACAAAACACCTTAGGGTAGTACTTAAATCTAGTACCTATGGAGGATGCGAGAGGTAGTACCCAAACTGGTACCTCAAGAAAAAAAGAAAAAAAAAGGAAAAAAATTGTTGTGCTTGAAAGAGAAAAGTCAAAAGAGTTGTGGAAGATGCTGTACTTAATTGAAGTAAAGAGGAAGAATGAAAGATCATGATGGATCACGACTTGATTGATTCGAATTTTGAGTCATTTATCCAAATATTTCCTACCTTAACCAAAGAGCCAACATTACATCCAAAAGAAAAGTCCTTTTTGATCTCATTGTCGAATTATACTTTTAGTGGTGGAGAGTTTGAGACTTTTGGCAAGCTTATGGTTACGCATACACTTGAATTGAATCTGAGTGTAAACACCTTAACCTATAAGTGTATATCTTTTACACTTGAGTGCGAGTGATATATACTTCCGTGAGAACATGTGAATGGAGCATTTGACTTGGTGGTGATTGTCTTATCTTGTATGTTATGAATTGATTATTACATGTAGTGAGAGTTGCATGACCTAAGTTGAGGACAATTGTATTTTGAATGGGGTATTGGTCATAGTCTTTGTTTCCCCTCTAATTTTCATACTCTCTTTCTCTTTATTTTTATTTTTTGCCTCGGGACGAGCAACGAGTAAGTTTGGGGGATTGTTGAGTCAAAATAAGCATGTTTTAGTGTACAATCTAACACCTTTTTATGGGAATTGATGTTATATATTAGCACAAGTGTCTTATAATCAATATATGTAAGAAAAGGTGCACTTGAGGTGTTTTATTGTGTTTTAGGGGGAAAAAGAATCAAAAGTGCAAAGTTGGAGAAAAGGTTATGCAATGAATGCTGAAAAATGCACGTCCAACTTGTGCAATATTTCTGTGTTTTTATGGAGATCAAAACTGGTATTGTGAAACATGGTTTGAAAGCCACTGAAAAGAGGATCGTTTTGGCATAAAGAACACCTCTATTGGAATCCAAACGAGAAAGTTATGATCAAGATGGTAACGTCGCGCGAGATGTATCGAACAGAACAGCTGTGTCACTTTCCATGGCTTGTTACACACTCAATTCTTGGATTTCAGGATTTCTTTATATGTATAGAAAACTAATGAAGAGAGGATCGTGTGAGCGCAAGAATCACTCAAATCGAAGTCCGGATGTGGAAGTTATACGCGAAATAGTGAGACGGCGCAAGTGCAGTTCGAACCAGAAACCTGAAGTGCGAATTATCGCCGATTTTGATTCGACCAGGGTGGTTTGACAATGCCCTAGGTTGAACCCTAGGTCGAATCACATACCTAGGATGCGTCCGAATCTGATTTTTACACCCCAAGTGCGTGTTTCTGCATGTTTTTACACCCCAAGTGTGTGTTTTCATCTAAAAAGCTCATCCAAGGCCCATAAGGAGAGCTTACAAGCATAAAAGGGGATGTAGATCACACCAAGACAAGACAATAGAATACGGATTGGATACAACACAACACAACCATCCTACACCCCACAAGGGGGATAACCCCCCAACCATCATCCACATCCTTCCTCCATCCATCCATCACTTTGAAGATTCGTTTGTGGTATGAAGAGGAGAACCAAGAGGAGGATTCAAGAAGGAGAAGGACGCGACGACTCCCGCATCTAGGGTTTATTTCGTTTCCTAATTTATCTTGTAATTTTTTAGACATCCGGGTAAGATCTATCCAACACCCATGATTGTTCTTCATAACATCATGGGCTAGAGCCTTTTTGGTAGAACTAGGGTTGTGCAGGTTTTACGAATTAATTGAACTTTCATGTGTAAACTCCGTACAACACTACTTGTGGATTTATTTTATATATGATTATGCTTTCTTAATCCATATTCACGATCATTTTGTGCATCTTCAATTGGTATATAGAGTTTGAATATATATATCTTGGTTGTAGATTGAGTGTGTTCACCGCTGAACAGGATTCCATGTTATGATTCTAAGTGAAGGGACTCCGAAGCTTCATTAGAACTATCATATATGAATACTTATTAATTGAATTGAATTCGGGTTATTAAGTAGGATAAAGAGGATAATTTTATAGTACATATAAAGGGAGATCATATCGGGTTAGAGTACCAATTGGCTCGGAAAATAATTGATACTGATAGTACCTATAAAGGGAGGTAGAATTATATCTCTTGCTCCAAGGTTATTCACACGTGTTACACGCATGTTTACTTGTGTCTGTAGAGTAGATATGCATGGTTTAGTGATGCATACATATTCTACAAGGCATAGTCGGACATCAACACATGGAAGGGAAATTAATGCGTGAAACTGATTATCCTAGGGCTACCTATTCTCCTACTTGATCCACTTTCGTATTCTTCGAGTGATATTTTATTTTATTTGCTATTTTAGTTACTTGTTTAGTAGTTTAATAATTAAATCTCAACTTTTATTGTCATTCATCTTAATTAATTTAGTAAATAATTAAATTGATAATACATCTTCCCTTGGGTTCGATAATCACGTGGTCGCCTATCGAGACTACAATTGATATCCTTATACTTGAGAATTAATTTTGTGTGTTGAGAAAACGCTCATCAATGCTCAACAATTTAAACTCAATTCCTTCATAATCTCACATGCTTAACCAATAATACGATCAACTTGACATATGATACCATGGAAAATTAACATTATAAGTCTCTAAGTACAAACAAATAATCAACATACCCTCATCCTTAACTAGGATTTCGAAAAAGAATTTCAAAATTTCCAACTCAATCCTAAGCATCTACACTATTTCACACTTCAAATTCATCACTAATGTCACTCAAAATCAACGAGCCATACAAAAATTAGCCAATTAAACTCAAGCTCGTGACATATGAATCATCAATATCATAAAATTTCATCAATCCAACGTAAATTGAAATCATGCAACTCATATAAAATTTCAACATAAACAACACCCAATTTCATGTCATAGTTTAAACCAAAAACATGCTTAATCAACTTACCCATTCCAACTAATCAAGATGCAATCCAATTCAAGGGTAAGGATTTGAGAAAACATACCTTTGTCTCCAGCCATAGGTGTGTAGAAGTGACGAAGAACGAAAATTCAAAGTTGAGAAGAAAAACCCAAATTTGGCTTGAATCTCGCAAAATTGATATGAAGTTTGTGTAGTTTGGGTGAAGAAAAAGTATTTTAAGTGATTGGGAGTGAAAATCTTACCGTTCGAGATGGTTGCTCGAGAGAGTGATGAGAAAATGGTCGAGCAGCGGGGAAACTGACCTTAAATTCTCGATTCTGCCCCTCCACTCTGGTAGAGCGGTTAAGTCGAGCAACCCTTGGAATGGTCGAGCGAAAACTCTATAAGCTGATCTCGTCTCCGTACTCTGCTCGATCTCTCGCTCGACCAAATGTTCTGGTCGAGCGGAACTCTTTTTGGTCAAGCGGGACCTTTGTAATCTAAAAATTTTAGAATTCGCCTTACAGTGATTTGCTCGACCACTGCTCGAGCGGCACTCGAACTCTCTGCATTCTCATGATTTCTTCATTCCCTACAAAACTCAGACTCAGAAACAACATTAATCCTCATATGAAACCAAAACAATATCAAGAGAATCACTTATTAAATTCTAAAAATTAAGTGTATATATATATAACTTCGCTCACACTATAAACAAAACACCACTGAACACTAGACAAATTGCAAAAAATCGGCACATCAAAACCGGTAAAAGTTTCAATATACCGCAAAAATCAACTCTCCTATCAGACGTTACTAAGAAAAGATATAATCTTGGTGCTACAATGAGGTAAGAACATCACACATCCCCAAACTTAGTAGAAACAAAGTCAAAACTAAGTTTGCAAAGAGATGTAATTGCTAATTAGTTAGCACCGTAAATATAAAAATTTCTTACGCACACAAAATAAGTAAAACAATAAACAGAAGGGTAAGCCCCCAACAAGCGCTCATGTTTAAAGTCGAAGAGTCACGATGGTACCACTTCAATGCAAGGTATCTTCAAAAACAACGCAAGCGTCATCCGGCGACTTAAAGTGCTTCAATCGATGCCCATTCACTACTATGATGTCTCTGTCTTTATCCATGATCTCAAAACTCTCCCCTCAGCAGGCTCTATGTATGATGAATGGTCCCGTCCACTTCGATTTCAATTTTCCTACAAAAAGCTTCAATCGAGAGTTAAATAGTAGTACCTCATCTCCTTCCTTGAACTCCATAAAAGTGATCTTTGAATCATGCCATTTCTTCATTCTTTCCTTATAGACCACTGAGTTCTTAAAAGCTTGACTTCTAAACTCATCCAATTGATTGATGTGAATCAATCGTAAGTCCTTAACCTCCTTAATGGATAAGTTCAAACTTCTCACTGCCCATAAAGACTTATGTTGAATCTCTACGAGTAAGTAGCACGGTTTCCCATAGATGATTTTATAAGGTGACATTCCTAGCACAGTCTTGTATGGTTTGGAACCCCCATAAGACATCATCGAGCTTCATAGCCCAATCTTTCCTATTGGTCACGACCACCTTCTCTAAGATTCGTTTCATTTTCTGGTTAGAAGCTTCCGCTTGGCCATTCGCTTGAGGATGATAGGGTGTAGTAACCCTATGATTTACACCATACTCCTTAAGAACTCTTTCAATAAGCTTATTGACGAAGTGGGAACCTCCATCACTTACGAGTGCCCTAGGAACTCCATAGCAGGCAAAAATATTTCTTCATGAGTGACAAGACAGTCTTTGCATTATTCATGCGAGTGGGAATAGCCTCCACCCACTTAGAAACATAATTAACGGCAAGCAAAATGTATAGGAATACATTAGATGGGGAAAAAGACCCCATAAAATAAATTCCCCATACATCAAAAATCTCTACCACAAAGATTGGCTGAAGTGGCATCTCATCCCTCTTGCTTATGTTTCGCATGCGTTAACATCTATCGCACGTCACTACATAGGATTCACAATCTTTAAACAAGGTAGGCCAATATAAAGCAAATTGAAGTACCTTAACTGCAGTCTTTTGGGCTCCGAAATGAACCTCGTTAGGTTGTGCATGGCAAAAATTAAGAACACTCTCCATCTCCATCTCAGGCACACACCTACGGACGATAGAATCCGTACAAATTTTGTAGACGAATGGATCATACCTTATGAAAGTCTCAACATCTCTCTTGAATTTTGCAAGTTGATACCTATTGAGATCTTTCAAAATTTCACCTACGACTATGTAATTGACATAATCCGCATACCATGGATTAATTCCTTGATCAGCTACAACACAAGCTTTCTCCGCTCCTTCAGCAAACACTTCCATAATTTCCTCATCCGGGAACATCTCCTCAATATATTCTAACGGCTCATCACAATGCTCCCTTGTTTCTAACCTTGATAGTTGATTTGCTAAAACATTCTCCATTCCCTACTTATCCCAGATCTCCATATCAAACTTTTGCAGAAGAAGAATCCATCGGATAATCCTTGGCTTAGCATCCTTCTTCTCCATCAAATACATGATCGCAGAATGATCTGTGTATACTAAAGTCTTCATGCCAACCAAATACTGTCGAAACTTTTTGAATGCATACACAACAGCCAAAAACTCCTTTTCAGTTACTGTGTAATTCTTTTGTGCTGCATCAAAAGTCTTACTTGAATAGTAGATGGCGCAAAACTTTTTTTCTCTCAACTGCCCTAGCACCACTCCAAGTGCTTAATCACTTTCATCACACATGAGTACAAACGGCTTAGTCCAGTGTGGTGTGATCAAGATAGGTGCAGTAATAAACGTCTCTTTTAAAAACTGAAAAGTTGTTAGACATTCATCGTAAAAAACAAAAGGAACATCATTTTCAAGTAAGTGAGATAAGGGCTTGGAGTATTTAGAGAAGTCTTTGATAAATCTCCTATAAAATCCTGTGTGTCCAAGGAAGGACCGCACTCTTTTCTCATTTGTAGGTGGTGGAAGCTTCTCAATTGCTACCACCTTTGCTCTATCTACCCGCAATCCTTTAGCTGAAATATGGTGTCCAAGAACAATCCCATCTCTCACCATGAAGTGGCACTTCTTCTAATTCAAGACAAGATTAGTTTCTTGACATCTCTTCAAAACAGTAGATAGGTTAGACAAACAAATATCAAAATAGGACCCAAACATAGAAAATCATCCATAAACACCTCCATGATTTTCTCTATCAACCCATCAAACATGGTCATCTTGCAGCGCTGAAATGTAGCAGGTGCATTGCACAATCCAAAAGGCATCTTTCTAAAACCAAAGGTTCCATATGGGCAAGTAAAAATGGTCTTTTCCTGATCTTCGGGTGCAATCATTATTTGATTATAACCCGAATATCCATCCAAGAAACAATAAACTCATACCCTGCTAGACGGTCAAGTATTTGATCCATGAAAGGAAGAGGAAAATGGTTTTTGCATGTATTTACATTCAATTTCCTATAATCAGTACATACACGCCATTCCGTAGGAATCCTAGTGGCTAAAGTCTCACCATCTTTGGCTTTCACAATAGGCATGCCCCCCCTTTTTAGCTACTACATGCAATGGACTCACATGGGGACTATCACTAATTGGATAAATAATTCCTGCATCTAACCACGTTAGGATTTGCTTCCTAATCACTTCTTGAATCGTGGAGTTCACCCTCCACTGATTCTAAATACATCCCTTAGTTTCATCTAGCAACCTTATCTTATGCATGCAATACGATGGACTAATACCTTTCAAATCATCAAGAGACCATCCAATAGCAGACTTATACTTCCTAAGCACATCTAACAACTCTTCAAGTTGGTCATCAGTTAAAGAAGAAGATACAATTACCGGATATGTCTCATTGTTGCCTAAGTAGGCATACTTCAAGTGCTCCGGTAGCGGTTTCAACTCATCCTTCTTTTCTTCTTTTAGTGTATTTTCTCTATCCAAAGGTAGGTATTGCCTAGTCCACTTCACTTCTTCTATCATGGTTCTTTTAAGTTCATACCTGTCATTACCCAAAGCAAGCAAGTTTTCAAGAAATTCTAAACATACCTCGTTGGAGAACTCATCTAACTCCGTAGTGGGAAAAGTAAGAGATACTGCCAAACATGTCTCTAAAGGATCCTTTGAAAGGATCAAGGACATATCTTCTTTCACAATCTCCTCCACCACATCAATGCTGTAACATTGTGTCTCCATTGGCATCTTCATTGCTTTATCATGGCTGAACAAAACCTCTTCATTATCCATATGAAGTCTAAGCTCTCCCTTTTTAACATCGATCATAGTACCAGTTGTGGCAAGTAATGGCCACCCTAAGATAAGAGGAACATTATCCTTGTCATCTTTCATCTCTAGCACAAGAAAATCCACAGGAGAAACAAGCTTCTCAATTTTTACAAGTACATCTTCTATCACCCCCTTCGAAAAAGTCACGGACCTATCTGCCAATTGTAGAACTACAGTTGTGGGAGCGAGCTCCCCCAAACTTAGCTTCTTAAATATAGATAAGGGCATCAAGTTAATGCTTGCACTAAGATCGCAAAAAGCTTTTCGTGCCGGCCCCTTTCCGATTACATATAAAATAGTAAAGCTTCCCGAATCTTTCCACTTTGCAGGCAGCTTCCTCTAAATGATCGAGCTGCAGTTCTCAGATAGATTAACAGTTTCAATTCCATTCAAGCTGCTCTTTTTCAATATGGTGTCCTTCAAAAATCAGGCATAATATGTCATCTCCATGATTGTTTCAGAAAAAAGAATGTTCAAGCTTATTTTGTTCATGATATCCGAAAACCTTTTGAACTTTTCTTCTAATCCCTTCTTAACTATCCTAAAAGGAAATAGAGGATGTATCTTTGTCTTAGGAATTCCCCATTCATCACGTTCAACCATCTCCGCTTTATCCTTCTCGGCTCTCAATATCTTGGCTCTTTCCCATTTCTTTTAAACTATTGCTCAGTTTCTGCTCTTTTAAAGGTACTGAAGTATTCTAAACGCAGATGTAATGTCCTATACAAAAGTCGGTGATGTAAGGCTTTGCTAGACCTGAAAGGTTTGGTCGAGCGATCTGGTAGTGGTTGAGCGAGGTACTTGTAATCTGGTTTCCGCCGTTCAAGTGTACAGTAGTCCACTCGACCTCAGCTCGACCAGTTAAGTCTGGTCGAGCAGCAGTGTTTTGATAGCGGAATGTCTGTACTCTGACCTTGACAACTTCGTTCTTCAGAATGCCGCTCGACCTCAGCTCTACCAAATGGCTTTGTCGAGCGGGTACACAACCTCTCCATTTTCTGCTACTGGTAACATTGGACCTTCATACTGCGTTCCTGACCTCAAAGAGATGGCGTTACAATATTTTGGGTTTGTGATGCTTTTAAAGGAAATTTACCATTTTCAACTATTTGCAACATCTTGTTCATGTTTCCCGCCATCTCTCCCATTAGTAATGTAAGGTCTTTCATTTGCTTTGGTAATTACTAATGATTTGAGTTAATCTTTAGTACCAACCGATCCACCCTTGCATCATTCCTAGACACATATAGTTCACGGTACCCTCTAGACCAGGTTTTCCTTTTTTGACCTTAGAACATGAATCAACACCAACAGGAGGTTGTACTGCTGTATTCAGATTGCTCCATGATAGCTCCAGCCTTCTTGGCTGTTGATAATTACCCGGAGGACCACAATTGTTGTAGTTCCCTTGGTAATTCCAGTTTTCTTGATGTTGAAACCTAGTTACTTGAATACTTTAACCCACAGAATAGTTTGCTTCTTCTATTTCCTCAAGGCTAGATCCTTCATAACAAGCATCCTGCTGCAAAATTGGTACTCGTAGTGCTATATCAGTAATCTGCTTTTGCTGAGACTCAAGTAGCTTGTTGATATTTGCTAAGCTCGAGACGATCTCATCATCTCTTCTTGACTTAACCATATGTGCCTCTCACTCTATTAGTTGGTCAATTTCTTGAATTCATCAAAATATCGTCAAAGAGCTTTTCAATCTCTACGGATGACTTTGTAAGCAATGCTCCATTAAAAGAAGCATAAAGTTGTTGGCATTCTATTGTTTGGTTAGCGTGAATCGTTAGGGTTCCATGCAAACTTAATCAGCTGAAGCAATAAGTATTCAAAGTTCGCATTACCTTTCACCAGGGTATGTTGTTGAGGAACAACTGCAGAGAATAACCTCTTGATCTTCTGCTGGATTCCCCAAGTCCAATCCTGACGTTGTGTGGGCGACGATCTTCAGGATCTTTTCAATCTGCTTCTCTCCTCTCTTTCACGTAAAAAACGACGCAGAGAAAAAATAGGGTTCCAATAAGCTGAGATGACTTATATATGGGCTACAGCAAGGACCAGGAGGAGAAATTAGAGATGGGCCTCCATTGAGCTTAAGTATCCAAGATTAGCCCAAAGCTTATACTTCAGTTCAATAATAATAATATGTACCACTAAAATATTATTACTGCTCTACCATTCTAATCCTATATTTACGTTATGGGCTCCTTCTTATTATGAGCCCCGACATTCTCCCCATGTTTAAGATATACATTGTCCATTAATTAATTAAGTTACTGACAACACCATTAATTAATATCTCATCCGAGAGTAGTACCACTCCACCTCATTACCATGTCGGAATTAGTCCACTTACAAGATTTACATGATAATCCTTATGAGCTCCTCAAGGGGACATCATCAACCAATAGCGGACACAGATTCCATCTACAATCAGCAGCACACCATAGAGACAGCACTACTTCTCAACTCACCGAGTTTATTGATTTAATACATGTAAATCTCACCCATTGATGAATCAAAGAAATACATACTGCCTTACATGTCGAGGTTATTGTATAGGGATTAAGAGCATGAACATCCATAATAACTGAGATCAAGTTCTCCTATATACACAGTACAAGTCGAACGATAACAAGTGGTCCTGCTCAATACACACAAAATGCACTAATCTGATTCTATAGTCAAGACAAACTAATACCAAATCATACTACAACCATCCCGATTGATAGTCCCCGTCTATCTCGATTGTGAGCATCTGTTTATGCTTTATAAGGTAACCAATAATATGATCTTCCGTGTGTTGTCGCACAATATATTATCTATAATATAAAGTAAATGGAATTTTTCACAAACATATAAATAAAATATAATATGCAAAATGTTTGATCATATGATTCTCAATACAAATAAAATGTTAAAACATTGTTTAATACAAAAGCCAAACTTTTAGTATATAATCTAACAGTCTCCCACTTATACAAAAAGACTACGCTGCCATATCTACTGACACGCATCTGATCCCCATTCCTTCTACATGCTCATCAAACGCTTTCGCTAGAAGGCTCTTAGTAAAAGGATCAGCAAGGTCATCCTTAGATGCAATCTTAGCGACAACGATCTCCCCTCTTCTAACGATGTCTCATATCAGGTGGTACTTGCGCTCAATGTGTTTACTCACCTTGTGGGCTTGTAGTTCCTTTGAGTTTGCTACTGCACCACTGTTATCACAATAAATTGTGATAACTTTGGGAAAACAGGAATCACATCCAAGTCCATTAAGAAGTTCCTAAGCCATACTGCTTCTTTAGCTGCCTCAGAGACTGCTACATATTCAGCTTCCATGGTAGAGTTCGCAACGCATTTCTGCTTTACACTCCTCCATATTATGGCTCCTCCTCTAAGAGTAAACACATAACTAGAGGTGGATTTACTAGCATCCATATCTTACTCAAAATCCAAATCAGTATAACCCAAAGGTAACAAAGTATCTGTCTGTTGAACCAGCACATAATCCCTAGTCCTTCGCAGCTACTTCAAAATATGCTTTACTGCAGTCCAATGCCCTTGTCCTGGATTCCTTTGGTACCTACTGACCATGCCCATGGCATAACAGATGTTCGGCTTAGTACATAGCATTGCATACATGAGGCTTCCGACTACCGAAGCATAAAGAACCAACTTCATCTCCTCTATTTCCTTTTGTGTTTTAGGACACATTTCCTTAGATAGAGAAATTCCATATCTGAAAGTTAGAAAACCTTTCTTGGAATCTTGCATGCTAAAACGAGCCAGGATTGTATCAATGTATGAAGCTTGGGACAAGCACCACATTCTTTTATTGGGATCTCTTATTAATTTGATCCCTAGAATGTGTCCGGCTTCTCCTAAGTCCTTCATTTCAAACTGCTTGGAAAGCCATACCCTTACGCACGACAATACCTTTACATTGTTTCCAATGAAAAGAATATCATCCACGTAGAGTACAAGAAATACCACTACGTTTCTGTCACACTTCTTATACACACATGATTCATCCGAACATTGAATAAATTCATATGACTGGATTACTTCATCAAAACGGATGTTCCATGATATTGAAGCTTGTTTCAATCCATAAATGGACCTATTAAGCTTACACACAAGATGTTCTTCACCCTTTGCAATGAATCCCTCTGGTTGCTTCATAAAGATGTTTTCCTTAAGACTTCTATTCAGAAAAGTTGTCTTGACATCCATTTGTCATACCTCATAATCTATATGAACAACAATAGATAAAAGAATCCAGATTGACTTAAGCATGGCCACAGACAAAAAGGTTTCATCATAATCGATTACTTCTTTCTGAGTATATCCTTTAGCGACAAGCCTTGCTTTAAAGGTTTCCATCTTACCGTCAGATCCTCTTTTCCTTTTATAGACCCAATTGCATCCAATGGCTTTTACACCATCAAGTGGTTCTACATGCTCCCAGACTTGATAAGAATACATGGATTCTATCTCAGATTTCATTGTTTTTTGCCATGATTGAGCATCTTTATCTTGCAGTGCTTCGTCATAATTCCATGGGTTGATTTCATGTTCACCAGGGACCAAGTCTGACGATTCTCCCAATCCCATGAATCTATCGGGTTGTCTCACTACCCTCCCACTATGACGAGGCTCCGCAGGCAATTGTGTATCAGGTGTGACAAGCGGTGTAGTGTCTTGTGGTATGTGGTTCATTAAATAATCCACTTCCAAAAATCTAGCGTTCGTGCTAACGATCACCTTTTGGTCCTTGGGACTATAAAATAAACCACCCTTCGTTCCTCTAGGACACCCTATAAACAGACAAACATCGGTACGCGATTCTAACTTATCTGCATCAGTATTTAACACATGTGCCGGAGCACCCAAATCTGAACGTGTTTTATACTAGGCTTTCGCCCGGTCCATAGTTCTATGGGTGTGTGCTGGGTTGTATAATAAAAGTATAGCTTTTTGTATGAACAATATTATAACAATTTATTTGATTTGAGAATCATATGATCAAATGATTGTGTCTTATAATTTATTTATATATACGATGCAATAGTCCACCTACTTTATACTGTAGATAATATGTTGTGCGACAACAGGCAGAAGATCATATTATCGATTTCCTTATAAAGTATAAACATATGCTCACAACCGAGATAGACAGGGACTCTCTATCGGGATGGTTGTAGTGTGGTTTGGTATTAGCTTGTCATGGCTATAGAATCACATTAGTGCACTTTGTGTGTATTGAGCAGGACCGCTTAAGATCGTTCGACTTATACTGACTTATTGAAGAACTTGATCTCAGTTATTATGGATGTTTGTGCTCTTAATCCCTATACAATAACCTCGACACGTAAGGCAGTATGTATTTCTTTGATTCATCAATGGGTGAGATATACATGTAATTAAATCAATAAACTCGGTGAGTTGGGAAATTGTGTTGTCTCTATGGTGTGCTATTGATTGTAGAAGGAATCCATGTCCGATATAGGTTGATGATGTCCCCTTGAGGAGCTCATAAGGATTATCATGTAAACCCTGCAGGTGGATTTATTTCGGCATGATAATTAGGTTGAGTGGTACTACTCTCGGATGAGATATTAATTAATGGAGTTGTGATTAGCCATAACTTGTAGTCGGGTTGACCAATTCAAGAATTAATCAAACCACAGGGAGGTAGGCACTAGAGCTTAAGCGATCTCACGCTTCTTGTAATTTTATAGAGATGAATCATCACATTTGTTTGGCAAACAAGTAATTAAAATCAATCAATGCAAGTAAACAAGCAATGGTCAAGCAAACGGAATTAAAATGAATGTGATAGGTTTTCCAAGTTAAACAGGAGTGAGATTAACAACACTTAAGAAGTGGTAACTCTAGGAATTATGTAACAAATTCATATGCATCATGGATAAATGATTAAGGGCCAACACTAACTTCTTCTAAACTTTCTCTCGTAATGAATACAATGTGGCTCCAAATGAGAATCCCAAAATAGCTCAATGGATTGGTTCTCACTCAAACATTTCCAACTAGGTACTAAGCTTAAATGAGAATCCCCTCACACAATTAATCAACATCTCGATCAAACCAATCGGATGTCCTATCAAAGGGTTCTAAATCCTAAAGGATATCTCTATCTCTTTAAGACTTATAATGCATATGAAGTGTATGATGAATTGATTCAATGAACTATCCTAAACATATAATTGATTTCACAATCTAACCACATGCCTAAAACAACAAACCACACAAATCATCATAAACAACAAGATTTAAAGCATCAATGATAGGAAATCAATTAACCCAATCAACATATGAATTTAATGTTGGATTATACTAAAAGTCTAACTTTTTGTATGAACAATGTTATAACAATTAATTTGAAATGAGAATCATACGATCAAATGATTGCGTCTTATAATTTATTTATATGCACGATGCAATAGTCCACTTATTTTATACTGTAGATAATATGTTGTGCGACAACACGTGGAAGATCATATTATCGATTTCCTTATAAAGTATAAACAGATGCTCACAACCGAGATAGACAGAGACTCTCTATTGGGATGGTTGTAGTGTGGTTTGGTATTAGCTTATCTTGGCTATAGAATCACATTAGTGCACTTGTGTGTATTGAGCAGGACCGCGTGAGATCGTTCGACTTTACTGACTTATAGGAGAACTTGATCTCAGTTATTATGGAAGTTCGTGCTTTTAATCCCTATACAATAACCTCGACACGTAGGGCAGTATGTATTTCTTTTATTCATCAATGAGTGAGAATTACATGTAATTAAATCAACAAACTCGGTGAGTTGGGAAGTAATGCTGTTTCTATGGTGTGCTGTTGATTGTAGAAGGAATCCGTGTCCGTCATAGGTTGATGATGTCCCCTTGAGGAGCTCATAAGGATTATCATGTAAACCCTGCAGGTGGAATTTATTCCGGCATAATAATGAGGTTGAGTGGTACTACTCTTGGATGAGATATTAATTAATTGAGTTGTCAGTAACTTAAATTAATTAATGGACATTGTATATCTTAAACATGGGGAGACTAACGGGCTCATAATAAGAAGGAGCCCAAAACGTAATTTTGGGATTGGAAAGGCAGTGCAGTAATAATATTTTAGTGGAATATATTATTATTATTGGACTTAAGTATAAGCTTTGGGCTAAGCTTGGATACTTAAGCCCAATGGAGGTCCAACCCAATTTTTCCTCCTGGTCCCTGCTGTAGCCCATGTATATAAGTCACCTCAGCTTATCTGAAACCCTAATCTAATTCATTATTCACGTGAGATGAGGGTTGAGAGCAGTTTGAGGAGGTCTCGTAGATCGTCGCTCACACGACGTCGAGATCGGACTTGGGACATATGGCAGAAGATCAGAAGGTAGTTTGCTGTTGCTGTCTGCCACCTTGAGAAATTTATATAAAATCGTACAGTCCTCAGAATTCGATGATGAATATACTGACTGAAAGCTGTTGAAGAGAGGATCGTCAGAGTACAAAGATCATTCAATTCCGACATCAGACGAGGAAGTTATGGCAATTCTCGTGGGACTGCACAGTCTGTCAGCGAGAATCCTTCATCTTCTACATACCCTGGTGAACGGTAATCGTTTCTATGATTTATTGCTTTCGCTGATATTAGAAATGCATGGAACCCTAACGGGTCACATTAACCAAATGATCCAAGTGCCAACATTTAAATATATAAATCCCAAAATTATCCAACAAATCTCATGCTGCTAATCTCACAAGGGAGCCTACCATATTCAAAAGGAAATCAACATAGCCATTAAGATCCTTACAAAACATGATAAACAATAAGGTTTCACTACAAAGTATGCATGAAAACTCCCTTGAAGTGCTTCAATGGTGATCTCCTTCCTTCCCTTGCAATTCTCCTCTCTTCCTTGCTTCTTTTCCTCAATTGGATGGGCATTGTTGTCATTAACTTAATTAATTAATGGGCATTGTATATTATCTTAAACATGGGGAGACTGTCGGGCTCATAATTAGAAGGAGCCTATAACGTAATTATGGGATTGGAGCGGCAGTACAGTAATAATATTTTAGTGGACTATATTATTATTACTGGACTTAAGTATAAGCTTTGGGCCAAGCTTGGATACTTAAGCCCACTGGAGGTCCAACTTTAATTTCTCCTCATGGTCCCTGCTGTAGCCCATATATAAGTCATCTCAGTTGTTCAACCCAAGAAAGACACGTCTAGCACATGAAGAGGGTAGATAGAACAGCAGAATGAGAAGATCTTGAAGTTCTTCACCCACACGACGTCGAGATTGGACTTGGAAATACAGCAGAAGACCTGAAGGTTGTTTGCTGCTGCTGTCTATCAACTTGTATGATTTTTATAATATCGTACAGAATTCAGAACAGGACATGTGATATACTGACAGAAAGCCACGAAAGAGGGAATCGTTTTGGCACATAGATCAATCATTTCCAATATCGGATGAGAGAGTTATGCCCAAAATGGTGAGGCTGCGCAGGCTACCAGCCAGAATCCATCTTCTTCAACATACCCTGGTGAAAGGTAATATGTTTCTTGTTTTCATGCTTCCGCTGACTGTTAGAAATGTATGGAACCCTAATGGTTCATGTTAACCAAACAGTCGAATGCAAAAAGTGTGGACACTACCGATTTAGAAGGTACTACGTTTAGAATGTAAGGCGTTGTTTCTAAGGCATATCCCTATAACGAATTCAGTAATTCCGAATAACTCATCATTAATCTTACTATTTCCATAAGAGTCCTATTCCTTCTTTCCGCTACACCATTCTACTGGGATGTGCCCGTTGCAGACAATTGGGATTGAGTCACTTCCTCTGATAGATAATTTCTAAACTCTCCCAAGAGGTATTCACCACCACGATCAGATCGTAGTGTTTTGATACGTTTACCAAGTTGCTTCTCCACATCAGCCTTGTATTCTTTGAATTTATCAAAGCACTTAGAGTTGCGGCGCATCAAATAAATGCATCCATATCTATACCCCTTTGCCTTAAAAGGCCTTTTGGTCATCTTTCCTTCCAAGCAGGATTCGTAAGTTGGATAACTTTCCACTACTAATGAACTCAAAAGTCCATCAGTTATCAACCTTTAAATCCTACTCAAGTTAATATGACCTAATCTTAGATGCCAAAGATATGTTTGATTCATTTTAGAAGGTTTTTTTCTTTTATTAATAGATGTATCGTTCAATTCAATTTGTTGCGCTGTGTGAGATATTGGATTAAGAGTATACAAATTATCTATCAATGCACCATCACAGATAAATATTCCATTTTTCCTTAAAACAACCTTGTCATTAAAAGAAACAGAATAACCATTCATAAACAATTTAGAAACCGAAATTAAATTCTTTCTAAAATGAGGTACATAAAGACAATTCCTCAAAACAAGAGTTTTATTTTTATTAAATGATAAATAGACGTCTCCCACTGCAACAGCCACTACCCTTGTAGCATTCTCCATGAGTATGGTAATCTCCCCATCACTAAGCTGTCCAATTTTGTGGAACCCCTGCAAAGAATTGCATACATTGTCAGTGGCTCCCGTATCTATACACCAAGTGTCAGCAGATATAGCCGCCAAACATGATTCAACTAGTATAAAAGACTTACCATTCCTGTTCCCCTTCAGAAGAGGGCAGTCAGCCTTGTAATGTCCCGACTGCTTGCATTTGAAGCACTTCCCCTTAGGCTTCTTGACTGCACCACCCTTTGCTTTCACTTGGTTTACCGGTGCTGAATTTTATTGCTTCTTCTATTCCTACCGTCTCTCAGCTAGGACAAGCAGCATTTTCAGCAACATTAACCAGAGGAGCTCGACGAAACAACCCTTCAGCTGCCACAAGTTCTGTCAAAAGCTTCGCTAATGTGTACAAATGTTTGCTCATACCATAGTTGAGACGAAACTGCTCAAAACTCATAGGCAAGCTTTGGAGTATGATATCGACTTGGGTTTCCCCATCGATTTCAGCTCCAAGGACCTCCAACTCATTGAGCTGGACCATCATTCTAAGAACATGCTCCCTTGCGGAAGTACCCTCAGCAATTTTGGTATTCATTAGAACAGCCATGGCAGCCATGTTAGCATTCAATCATTTGGTTAACATGGACTGTTAGGGTTCCATACGATACTATAATCATCAAAAGCAAGAAAACATAGAAACGTATTACCTTTCACCAGGGTATATTGAAGAAGAAAGATTCTCACCGGCAACCTGTGCAGCCTCACAGTTTTAGGCATAACTTCCTCATCCGATATCCGATTTGAGTGATCTATGCTGCCAAAATGATCCTCTCTTCAGTGGCTTTCCATCGGTTTATCTCACATTCAATTCTGAGTTCAATAAAATTTTAGAAAAATTTTGGAATTTGACGAATAGCAGCAGCGAACAATCTCTTGATCTTCTGTTGTATCTAATCTCGACGTCGTGTGGGCGACGATCTTCAAGATCTTCTCAATCAGTTGTTCCCTCACCTCCTCACAGTGTTAGGCATGAATTAATTATTATTAGAGTTTTCAGACAGCTGAGATGACTTATATATGGGCTACAGCAGGGACCAGGAGGAGAAATTAGAGTTGGGCCTCTATTGGGCTTAAGTATTCAAGTTTAGCCCAAAACTTATACTTAAGTCCAATTATAATAATATATACCATTAAAATATTATTACTGCACTACCGTTCTAATCCCATAATTACGTTATGGACTCCTTCTTATTATGAGTCTGTTAGTCTCCCCGTGTTTAAGATATACAATGACTATTAATTAATTAAGTTACAGACAACTCCACTATTAATATATCATCCGAGAGTAGTACCACTCAACCTCATTATCATGCCGAAATAAATCCACTTGCAGTGTTTACATGATAATCCTTATGAGCTCAGGGGACATCATCAACCTATAGCGGACACGGATTCCTTATACAATCAACAGCAGACCATAGAGACAGAACTACTTCCCAATTCACCGAGTTTGTTGATTTAATTACATGTAAATCTCACCCATTGATGAATCAAAGAAATACATACTGCTTTACGTGTCGAGGTTATTATATAGGGATTAAGAGCACAAACATCCATAATAACTGAGATCAAGTTCTTCTATATAGACAGTACAAGTCGAACGATCTCAAGTGGTCCTGACACACAAAGCATACTAATGTGATTCTATAGTCAAGACAAACTATTACCAAATCACTCTACAACCATCCCGATAGAGAGTCGCCGTCTATCTCAGTTGTGAGCATCTGTTTTTACTTTATAAGAAAACCAATAATATGATCTTCCACGCGTTTTCGCAGAACATATTATTGATGAGCGTTTTCTCAACACACAAAAGTAATCCTCAAGTGTAAGGATATGAATTGCAGTCTCGATAGGTGACCAAGTGATTATCGTACCCAAGGGGCGAATTATTATCAATTTAATTATATTTTAATTAACTAAGACTATGTTGGAAATTTTTGTTTGGAATAATTACGAAACTAAATAACTCATAATTTAAATAGCAGATTAATAAACAAGCAATCGAGAAAATATGATTGTGATCAAGTAAAAAATTAGGGAGTTCTTCGAGTCATCCAGTTTTACTTATTAATTTCCTTCCAATGTATTAATGTCCGACTCTGCCTTGTGGTTTATGGACGCATCACTAAACCATGCAAGTTCACTCTATAAACATAAGCAAACATGCGTATGACACGTGTTAATATCCTCTGAGCAAGAGATATATTTCACCCCCCTTTCTAGGTACTATCAGTATTGATTATTTCCCGTGCACTTAGTACTCTAACCCAATATGATCTTCCTTTATAGGTACTATGAAGTTATACTCTTTATCCTACTTATTAACCCGAATAATATTCAATTAACAAGTATTCATATAAGATAGTTCTAATAAGACTTCGGAATCCCTTCACTTAGAATTATAACATATAATCCTGCTCAGCAGTTAACGCACTCAATCAATAACCATGATATGTATTCAGACTCTACATAACAGTTAATGATGCACAAAACGACTGTGAGTATGAATTAAAAAGGCACAATCTTATATAAAATAAACCACAAGTAGTGTTGTACGGAGTTCACATATGGAAATTCAATTAACTTATAAAACTTTCATAACCCTAGATCTACCGGAGCAGCTCTAGCCCATGATTGATCTAGGAACAATCATGGTTAATTGGTATGATCTTACTTGACTTGCTAGACAAACCTCTCTTCACGACTCCTTGGGATGATGGTAGGGTTTCGGTGATGGATGGATCCTGATTTCTCCTGCGAAAACTCTTCTTTTATACTTGTATACTCTCCTTACGGGCCTTGGATTGGCTTCTTGAGAGAACACATGCATTAAGGTGTAAAAATACGAATATGGTAAGTTTCCGCATGTCAGTTCGACCACGGGGCCAGGTTGAATCCTTCTGAGCTGGTCGGACTCCTGCTTGAATTAACATGTACATTGGTTGCGGGTCTTAGATTCGACCAGAATTCTGGTCGAATCACAAACTTACTAATCGAATTGTAGCTGCGTCTCTTTAGGCTTCTAGTTCGACCACGGTTCGACAAAATGGCTTAGTCGAACGGCACGATCATGGTCGAATGGCACTTCTTCTAAACGAGTTTGACCACAGGTGTTGGTCCCACGACTTCTTTTTTAGTCGAATCCAGCGCCTGCTTGGTCGAATCCTCCTTTGAATCTCCCTTTTTCCAGATCTGATCACTTCCAACTCGTTTTCCTTTGAAAATCAACTCAAATAGCCTTGTAGGCACCTGATTCATGACTTTCCACCATGTATATCGATTCATATCGAATTACAACCATCTAACACACCATAAGTACACAAATCTGGGCTCGAAACACGTGAATTTACACATTCATCAATTATCTACTGCATAAAGTAAGTGGACTATTGCATCATACATATAAATAAATTATAAAACGCAATCATTTGATCATATAATTCTCATTTCAAATAAATTGTTATAACATTGTTCATACAAAAAGCTAGACTTTTAGTATATAATCCAACAATCTCCCACTTATACTAAAAGACTATGATGTCATGTCCACTGCCATACATCTGATTCCCACTTCCACTACACGACCATCAAAAGCTCTCGCCTTAAGGTACTTGTAAATGGATTTACTAGGTCATCGTCCGATGCAATGTTAGCGACAACAACCATCCATTCATCATACAATTTCTCGTAACAGGTGGTACTCGCGCTTCATATGTTTAATTACCTTATGGGCTCGTGATTCCTTCAATTTTGCAACTGCACCATTATTATCACAATAAATTGTAATAATCTTGGCAAACTTAGAATCACATCTATGACCATTACGAAGTTTCTAGAGTCATACAGATACTTTGGCTGCCTCAGAGGCTCCAATTTATTATCTTTCCATGGTGGAGTCTGAAATATATTTCTATATAATACTCCATATTATGACTCAACTTCCAAAATAAACACATAACCTTTTAGGTAGATTTACTGTCGTCCCTATCTGATTTGAAAAATCTTAATCTATATAACCCATAGGAAGCAGTGAATCTGTTCGGTAAGTCCACATATAATTTTTGGTCCTTTTCAAGTACATAAGTATATGTCTTACCATAGTTCATCAATCTTGTTTCGTGTTACCTTGATACTCACTGACCATGCCTTCGGCAGAATAGATATCCGATCTCATGCATAGCATTCCTTAGATTAAGCTTCCTTATTCGCCGAAGCGTAAGGAACCACTTTAAGAACTTGATGCGCGTTTTCTTTGCACTCAAAATTAATCCCCAAGTATTAAGGATATCAATTGTAGCTTAAGCAAGTGATCAAGTGAATATCGAACCCAAAAGATGGCGTATTTTCAATTTAATTATTATCTAAATTAATTAAGACGATTATGGCAATATAGTTTGAGGTTTTGAATTATTATCTACTAAACAATTAATTGAAATAACGAATAAAATAAAAGCACTTAGAAGAATTTGAAAGTGACTCAAGAGATAGAATAGGTAGCCCTAGAGTAATCCGGTTTCACTCATTAATTTCTCTTTCGTGCATTGATGTCCGACTCTGCCTTGTGGAATATGGACGCATCACTAAACCATGCATATCTACTCTATAGACACAAGTAACATGTGTGTAACACGTGTTAATAATCTCGGAGCAAGGGATATAATTCCACCCTCCTTTCTTGGTACTATCAGTATCAATTATTTCCCTGGCCAATTGGTACTCTAACCCGATATGATCTCCCTTTATAGGTACTACGAAATTATACTCTTTATCCTACTTATTAACTTGAATTCAATTCAATTAATAAGTATTCATATATGATAGTTCTAATGAAGCTTCGGAGTCCCCTCACTTTGAATCATAACATGGAATCATGCTCAGCAGTGAACGCACTAAATCAATAACCAAGATATGTATTCAGACTCTACATAACAGTTAATGATGAACAAAACGACCATGAGTATGAACTAAAAAGGCACAATCATATATAAAATAAATCCACAAGTAGTATTGTATGGAGTATACACATGAAAGTTCAATTAATTGGTAAAAACCTTCACAACCCTAGTTATACCAAAAAGGCTCTAGCCCATGATGTTACGAAGAACAATCATGGGTGTTGGATAGATCTTACCTGGATGTTCGGAAAATACAAGATAAATTAGGAAATGAATAAAACCCTATATGTGGGCGGCGTCGCGTCCTTCTCCATCTTGAATTCTCCTCTTGGTTCTTCTCTTGATTCCACGAACAAATATTCAAAGTGATGGATGGATGGAAGAAAGGATGTGGATGATGGTTGGGGGTGATCCCCCCTTGTGGGGTGCAGTATCGTTGTGGCCTCTCTTCTATCCAATATCCTCTATTGTGTTTTGTTTTTTTCCTCATGCGAAAACTCTTATTTTATACTCGTAGGACCTCCTTATGGGCTTAGGATGGGACTTTTCTTGAAGCACATGTTAAATTTGGTAAAAGACATCCGAAATTACCATAAATAGCATCAGCGACATGCCGTTCGACCAAGGCATACTGGTGGAACAAGGAGCTACTAGTCGAGCAAGCTCTCTGGATAATTTTGACATTCTGCTCGACCAACCCTCTCTTGCTCGACCACATTGATGTTGGTCGAGCAAGACCTTCAAGTCGAGCAAACTCACTGTAAGTTTTGTTCACTTTGTTCGACCTCTGCTCATTTGCTCGACCAAGTCGATGTTGGTCGAGCAACACCACTAAGTCGAGCTACCTCTCTGGACGGGTCTATGCAATCTGCTCGACTTGGCCTCCTCTATTCGACCAAAGTGATGTTGGTCGAACAAGCTCTCTTGGTCGAACGACACTCGAATCTTGCCTCTAAAATTGTGTCTTCCAATTCCGAGCCTTTTACACCTGTTTTCCACCTAAAACACAATAAAACACCTCAAGTGCACCTTTTTCTCAAATATATTGAATATAAGATACTTGTGCTAATATATGACAACAATTCATCTTTAAAAAGATGTTAAATTGGACACTAAAACAAGCTTATTTTCACTCATAACACATCTCCTTTATCTTCTTTTGTGTCAAGACACATTTCCTTAAATAAAGTCTCATGCTAAAACGAGTAAGGATTGTATCATTTCATGAAACTTGAGATAAGCACAACATTCTATCTTGTGATCACCGTGATCACAAGGATATATTTTGCTTCTCTTAAGCCCTTCATTTCATACTACTTTATCAACCATACCCATACGCCCAACAATGCTCTTTCATTGTCTCCAATGAGCAAGATACTATCTACGTATAGTACAAGAAATACCACCATATTTTCGTCACTCTTTTCAATACACAAGACACATCCGTGCATTGATTAAATCCATATGACTGGATTACCTCATCAAAACAGATGTTCCATGATCTTTTAAGCATGTTTTAGTCCATCGATGGACACTTTTAAGCTTACTATCAAAATGCTCTTAGCTCTTTGCAATGAATCACTCTGGTTGATTCACATAGATGTTTTCCTCAATACTTCCAATCAGGAAAAGTGTCTTGACATCTATTTGTTGTACCTCATATTCAATATGAACAACAACAAATAAAAGAGTCCATATCGACTTAGGCATAGCTATTGGCGAACAGGCTCTTTCATAATCGAATCCTTTCTTTCTGAGTATACCATTTCGCAACAAGCTTTACTTCCAAGATTTTCACCTTACCGTATAATCCTCTTTTATTTTGTTTGACCACTTCCAATGGCTTTTACACCATTTAGTGATCCTACAAGCTCTCAAATTTGATTTAAAATCAATAGATTCTATTTCAAAACTCATTGCAACTTGCTAACATATCACATTTTTATCTTGTAGTGCTTCGTCATATTCGTGGGTTAATTTCATGTTTACTAGGGACCAAGTCTTACGACTCTTCCAAAACATAAATCTTTCCGGTTGTTGAACAACCCTCCCACCACAACAAGGCGCTACATGAAATTGTGTATCAGATGTGACATGCGATGCAGTTTACTTGTGGTATTTCATCTTGTACAATTGGTATTATACTTTGTGTTTTCCCTCTCATTTCCTATAGAACAACTTATACATAGGTTTGTTATTTATTACATGGTCCTTTTCCAAAAATCTAGTGTTCGTGTTAATAATCACCCTTTAACCTTTTGGACTATCAAATAAGACACCCTTCGTTTTTCCAGGATATCCCACAAACAGACAAATATTCATACGAAATATTGTTTCTAGGGCATACTCATAAAATGAATTTACTAATTCATCATCTATCTAACTATTACCATAAGAGTCTTATTCCTTCTTTCATCACACCATTCTGCTGGGGTTTGCGCGGTGTAGACTACTTGAGATTTAATCTCATCCTCTGATAAATAGCTCCTAAATTATCCTAAGAGGTACTCGCCACCACGATTAAATCATAATGATCACCTCTCGTCAGGATAGTCTTTAGATCGCATAAATCAGAATGAATCATTCTCAACATAACTTTGCATGACTCTATACCCCTTTGCCTTAAAAAGGCAATTAATCATTTTACTTCCAAGCAAGACTCACAAGTTAGATAGTTTCCAATTCAGATAAACCCAACGGTCCATTTGCTATCAACCTTTGAATCCTACTCAAGTAAAATTAATCTTGTCTTAGATGCCAAAAGTATGTTTAGTTCATCTCCAAAGGTCCCTTTCTCTTACTAAGAATTAGAAGACGCGTTATTAATTACTATTTGTTGCATCTGTGGGATAAATATGATTTAAGAGTATACAAATTGTCACCAATGTACCATAACAGATTATATCTCTATCCTTCATTATAATGACCATGTCATTTAAATGAAATAGAGTATCCATCCGTAAATGCATAGAAATAGAAATAAAATTCTTTCTATGAAAATGTACGTAAAGATAATTTCTCATAATCAAACAGTTATTCGTATCGTAAGATAAATAAACAACTCCGACTGCAACAGCCACTACTCTTGCAGCATTACCCATGTCCATAGTAATCTCATCATCACTTAGTTGCAGGCTTTTAATGATTCCGGTATCTACACACAACGTGTCAATAGATGCCATCACTAATCATGCTTCAACGACTAGTGAATGAGATACTAACCTTCTTCACATCTTGATGAAAATTGATTTCCTTCGCCACATGTTTTGTCAGAAATTCCCCACCATATACAACATCTCGTATTTCAAGTAGAACTTGCTCAAAACATTCAGGCAAACTATGGAGAATAAATTGATCTAGGTTCCCCTTCAATTTCTACTTCATGTTTTTCTAATTCATTCATCAAGTCAACCATGACCTCTTGCATTTTAACCTTACTCAGGTATCCGAAGAGTTACATGAGACCATCATATTTCTATGAATCTCTCACCTCTCCACTAGAGACTTTAATAAGCATCATATGACATCCTTAGTGAGAACACATTTTATTTTCCTAAGCAGTAAGAATTAAAACCAAGATTCCATTCTTATCATCGAATTTTGGACCAATAAATATGTTTCACAATAAGCGAGATAAAACCATTTGAAAATATAGAAAATCACAAATAAATACACCGATCAAATCTTCGAATTTATCCATTTATATTGGTTACCTCAAAACAATATAAAATAAAATTCACCGACATCTCAAGCACCATGAGTCTGCATGCCACGATAATGTGGACGTATACAAACCCGAACATTTACTAATGAAGGTTTTACTCATTAATTTCATTTGTCAACCTAACCTCATGACAAAATAATTAATAGTCGGTTCCTCTTTAGCCATGCAAATAACAGCAGTGACTCCGATGGGGATGATACTTATTATTTGTACCTAAGTATACACCATTATTTGATCCCAAGTTCGCGGCCCAAGCTTATGTACCTTATAGATGGAGAAGTACACACGCGCTCGGATAACTTTCTACAATCAACAATTACAAGTTTGTACCAGTGAACTGCATATAAACTCATCCGATAGGGAGGAAGGTCTATGCCAACACGCAAGTTCATGTGCATCACATTACAAAAAATAATTTTTAATGAAGTCTGTACAAGTGATCCATGAATAAACTCATCTAATGGGGAGGAAGGTCTATGCATACACGCAAGTTTACTCACATCACTTACAAACCAAGCGGGAATTAATTATCAATCCCCTCTCCCACTTAGTAATTTAACACCGAGGGTTTTTACATGCATATAATATTCCACAATAAAAAAACACAACCTAGCATGCTCCTATTATGGCTCATAAGGCAGTAAATCACAGAGAATCATGCATAACATATATAACAATAATCAAATAATTAAATCAATTATGACAGTTATATATCAGCGAATTCGATTGTTCGCCACCAAGCACGAATATGGGCAACGACCTTCATATTATCAAAATTTTAAAAATCTCCAGATTATCAAAATTTTGAAAATATCCATATCGACCATCGATATCATCGAGATTATCTAAATCATCGATATTGACTAGATTATCAAAATTTTGAAACTATCGATATCGACCGTCGATATCATCCATATTATCGAAATCATCAATATTGACCAGATTATCAAATATTTAAAAATTTCCAAATTATCAAATTTTTAAAATTTCCAGATTATCAAATTTTCGAAAACTTCCAGATTAACAAATTTTTGAAAAACTCCAGATTATCAAATTTTTGAAAATATCCAGATTATCAAATTTTCGAAATTTCCTGATTATCAAATTTTCAAAAATTTCCAAATTATCAAATTTTCAAAAATTTCTAGATTATCAAATTTTTAAAATTTCCAAATTATCAAATTTTCAAAGAGTGTCATCAAACGTATAGAGTATTCAACAAGAAATAATAATATCTAAACCCTAGTCCACTTTTGACACAGGTATATGATATCTGAATAGGGTATACTAGCATAACATGAATACTTAAACTCTTTCACCTTTTAACATAAACTCTAGCCTAACGTTTCACGCTTCACCACGAAACTGAAGCTCTGATACCAATTGTTAGCATTCGATCATTTGTTAACATGAACCGTTATGGTTCCATACAATTCCATAATCAGCGGAAGCAAGAAAACATAGAAACATATTACCTTTCACCAGGGTATACTGAAGAAGAAAGATTCTCGCAAGCAGCCTGCGCAGCCTCACGGTTTTAGGCATAACTTCCTCATTCGATATCCAATTAGAGTGATCTATGCGCAAAAATGATCCTCTCTTAAGTGGCTTTCCATCGATTTATCTCATTTTCAATTCTCAGTTTTACACGATTTTAGAAAAATCATGGAAGTTGATGAACAACAGCAGCAAACAACCTCTTGATCTTCTGTTGTATTCCCAAGTCCAATCTCGACGTCGTATGGGCGACGATCTTCAAGATCTTCTCAATCTATTGTTCCCTCACCCTTCTCATAGTGTTAGGCATGAATTAATTATCATTAGGCTTTCCGAACAGCTGAGATGACTTATATATGGGTACAGCAGGGACCAGGAGGAAAACTAGAGTTGGACCACCATTGGGCTTAAGTATCCAAGTTGAGCTCAAAACTTATAGTTAAATCCAATAATAATAATATATACCACTAAAATATTATTACTGCACTACCGTTCTAATCTCATAATTACGTTATGGGCTCATTCTTATTATGAGTCCGTTAGTCTCCCCGTGTTTAAGATATACAATGCCCATTAATGAATTAAGTTACTGACAACTCTATTAATTAATATCTCACCCGAGAGTAGTACCACTCAACCTCATTATCATGCCGGAATAAATCCACCTGCAGGGTTTACATGATAATCCTTATGAGCTCCTCAATAGGATTTCATCAACCTATAGCGGACACGGATTCCTTCTACAATCAACAGCACACCATAGAGACAACACTACTTCCCAATTCACCGAGTTTATTGATTTAATTACGTGTAAATCACACCCATTGATGAATCAAATAAAATATGTACTGCCTTAGGTATCGAGATTATTATATAAAAATTAAGGGCACAACATCCATAATAACTGAGATCAAGTTCTTCTATATAGACAGTATAAGCCGAACGATCTCAAGTAGTCCTGCTCAATACACACAAAGCATACTAATGCGACTCTATAATCAAGACAAACTAATACAAAATCATACTACAACCATCCCGATAGAGAGTCCTCGTCTATCTCGGTTGTGAGCATTTGTTTATACTTTATAAGGAAACCAATAATATGATCTTCCGCGTATTGTCGCACAACATATTATCTATAGCATAAAGTAAGTGGACTATTGCATCGTACATAAAAATAAATTATAAGACGCAATCATTTGATCATATGATTCTCATTTCAAATAAATTGTTATAACATTGTTCATACAAAAAGCTAGACTTTTAGAATACAATCTAACACTCCGACCTAGCAGGACGGCTCTGGTGCCCCAAGAGTTCCCTAAGATTCTGAATCATATCATAGGCAGAGTTCATTGCTTGATGTTGATGCTGAAGCACACTTGACATTGAAGCCAATATATAGTACTTAGTCATCCTATCAGCTTTGGTCCACCTATTATAAGCAGCTCTTTCCTCTTCAGTAGACTCATCAGTAGGCTCCGCAGGACATTCCTTAGTGAGTACAAAGATATATTCTTCAGCAGTTAGAACAATGTCCATTTTTCATTTCCAGTCAACATAATTTTTGCCATTAAGTTTGTGTTCTTTAAGTATAGCAGAAAGTGAGTTGAGTGTCATTTGAAAATCCTGAGAATCATAAATAATAAACAGATCAAACACTTTGAATTTATCAATTCATATTGAATCCCTCAAATCAATATAAAATAAAATTCACCAACATCTCAAGCATTGTGAATTTGCATGCCATGATAGTATGGATGTATACAAACCCGAACATTTACAAGAGAAGGTTTTACCCATTAATTTCATTCATCAACCTAACTTTATGACAAAATAATTAATAGTCGGTTTCTCTTTAGCCATGCAAATAACAGCAGTGACTCCGATGGGGAGGATACTTATTATTTACACCTAAGTGTATACCATTATTTGATCCCAAGTCCTCGGCCCAAGCTTGTGTGCCTTACAGATGGAGAAGTACACATGCGCTCGAATAACTTCCTACGATCATCATAAAGAGTTTGTACCAGTGATCCACGAATAAACTTATCCGATATTGAGAAAGGCCCTATTACCAACGCACAAGTTTACTCACACCACTTACAAACCAATAATGGAGGTCGCGGGAATTTAATAATCAATCCCCTCTCCCACTTAGTTATTTAACACCGAGGGTTTTTAACATGTATATAATATTCACATAATAAAATACACATCCTAGCATGCTTCTATCAAAAGCAATTTAAATAAATAAATCACACAGAACATGCCTTTCACATATATAATAATAATAGGCAATAAAATCAATTAATCAAGTTATATATAAAATTGGAGAATTCGATTGTTTGCAACCAAGAATAAAATTGAGCAACAACGACTATGTGAGGTTCGACCTCCCCGGTGAGGTCGCAGGGATCGACCTATTTGGTCAGGTCACGGGGCTCGGGACAATGCCCCGAAACCAAAACTGGAACCAGCCCGACATGAGCAAGCTCGCATGCCTCCGTGTGTGCATCCGTGCGCCCAACCACGCACGCCGCACGCCATCGTGCATACGTCCGTGCACTAGCCCGTCTACACACGACAGTCAACGAGCAACCAACTCATGTCTAGCACCCCACACGATCGCCTGCACGACATTGAAATACCGCGCATGATCACAAACTCGCCAAGCACCGTGCGTGCTAAACAGTGCCCCTGCCCGACCTCATGCGTGTTCTCTCCCTATCACACGATAGCCACTGTGTGGCTTTGCTGGAAATCCATGCGGCCAGCACTGGAATCATGCGCTAAAAGTTTCTCGCCCGTCTGCGTGTGTCCAGCCCTAGCCATCAACTCGTCATCATACGACTAGTACGCCTCAATCTCATGCCACCGTGTGCCACTCATCCTTTGCACGGCAGCATCCATGTATGCCAGCACGATTCCATGTGCGGCACCTTGTGCCCAAGCCTTCAACTCGCCAGATTCATTAGGCACGCCCGACACCCATCGAGCGCAATATCTGCTCACCCGTCAGCCGCTGTGCCACCATGCCACATCCGTGCATAATCATGTCAGTGACCGTGCATCACAACTCACCCAGACTTGCGCTCTACTATCCCTGCATGAACGCCACTTGCTTAGCCACCGGAATCCCACGACCTCATCTACTGTCGGATAACACACCAATAGCAGCTACCGGTCATTTCCAGCAGCCGCCGGGATGCCTTCAACAGCCACCTTGGCCATCAGTAAAATGACCAGCATAGCACCCAGCCAATTTATGGACGCGGTTCCATCCGGCTGAAAACCCACTGGAAAAACTGACTCATGCTGGAAGATGCGCTCCTCATGTCATGTGCTAGCAGCTGACCGACAGGTCGTGCCACTCGCACACATCAGCACCGCCAGAAATTTCTCAAATTCAGAAGAGTCGTTCAGGCACCGCCAACCATAACGTCGCTGCCCTGAACTACTTTGCAGTTGTGATCAGATGCTTCCGTCGCTTGCCAACCTTATCGTACCGTCCAGCATCGATTGCGTGTGATTTGTTCTAGCGTCATCGCCTGCTGGAGTTTTTCTCGCTGGAGCCGCGACAGCCTGAAGTACTGTGATGTCTTGCCAACAGTACGCAGCTGTTTCGCGCGACACCAGCGAACCTGACCCAGCATCCAGAAGACTCGCTCGAAATACAGGAATACCCGACCAGAAGTCTCGATGGAAACCTCGCCAAGCCCGCCTTGAACGGCCACCCGAAACATGTCGGGAAGCATCGAGAAATCACGCATGCCTCTATCCTGGCCAGCTGCCATACCTCGCTAACCCTAGGGCCGACGACTTTCATCTTCGCATGTCGTCTGGTTCGACCATGCCGCAACTGGGTTTCTCCCATCTGAGCCATCGTCTTCAGCCACCAACACTGATCAGCCCTGACTGCGATGACTTATGCTGCAAGGTATCATCATTGTTCCCACAATCAGAACCAGTCGTGTCATCCACTGTCGGCAGCCATGCCAACAGTGGCTACCGGTCGCGACACTGCCTTTCACCATCGCAACCCTCAAGCTCCATCTTCCGACCACTGCTGATGATCTCCGCTGACTTCTCTCACGCTGCTAACAAACTAACCGAATTTGATGTCTGTTAAGAAACCATCGACCCATCACAACCAGCAATAACCCAGCAGCTTGCGCCGCTGGATCATCATCCTTACGCCGCCTGTCGAGCTTTCCGATAGTCATCCCGCTGTCCTTTCACTATGGTTTTGCATCGGCCGTGATCCAGCTATACCATTAAGCTTCAACGTGTGATGAAGTTAATGGATTTAGGGTTTTCTCTCGAACCAACAAACGTGAAGAATAATAAACTGGCTTTCACCATGATACAAAAAATATTCTGATAACACACATAGGGCTTTCACATTGGAATATCCATGAATAAATTAATTAAAACCAAAACCTTAATAATCACATGTGATTCTATTCCAAATAAAAACACATAATCACATAAACCCTAGTCCAACGTGTCACGTTTAGACATAGAACCTTCGCTTTGATACTAATTGTTGGAGTTTGGAACTTTTGGTTAACGTGAACCGTTAGGGTTCCATATATTTCTATATCAGCGGAAGCAATAAATCATAGAAACGTATTACCTTTCACTGGGGTATGTTGAATAAGAAGGATTCTCACTGGCAGCCTGCACAGCCTCACCATTTTGGTCATAACTCCCTCATCTGATCTCCGATTGGAATGATCTATGCGGAAAAATGATCCTCTTTTCCGTGACTTTCCACCAGTATATACACGTTCACTTTGGACTTCTACACGATTTTATAAAAATCGTGGAAGTTGATGGACAGAAACAACAAACGACCTTCCGGTTACCATTAGAAAGCCACTGAAGAGAGGATAGTTTTGGCGTGTAGATCACTCAAATCCAAGATTGGATGAGAAAATTATGCCTAAAACGGTGATGCTGCACAGATTGTCGGCGAGAATTCTTCATCTTCTTCAACATATCCTGGTAAAAGGCAATACGTTTCTATGTTTCTTACTTCCGCTGATTTAGAAACGTATGGAACCCTAACGGTTCACATTAACCAAACGATCGAACACCAACAAAGATAAGAGAGAAAGAGAAAAATAAATTGAGGAAAACAAAATATATGGAGGATGAGTGTAGTAAAGATTATTGGATTTGTTTGTGTATAGGGGTGTTTTTAAAATCTAATTATCGATTTCAAAATCAAAATGGATAAAACTGTTAAATTAATTGAGCTGCTCGGTTGCTCGACTCATTAAGGTTCGATAACAGTAATAATAATTAATAATAATGAATACTATTTAATTATAATATTATATATTAATATAATAATTACTGTATTTAATATAAAATATATTACTCCCTCCATCCCATAATTGTTGTCTTAGTAACTGTAAATATGAAGTTTGAAAAAAGTTGTTTTTGACCAACTTTATTAACTTTTAAGCAGTATTGTGGTATTTTTAGGTAATAAAGTATGTTCTATGTGTTAGTATGAGATATATTTTTTAAATTAAGATAACTTTTTGAGATTGTAGATTGTTGTAAAGTTTATTTTTTGGATAAGAATTTTATCATGGGACGAACGAAAATAGAAAATAAGACACTTATTATTAGATAGAGGGATTTATTAAAAATTTGCTCATTAAGGTTCGAAAACTCAACCTAATTTGCTTAATGAGATGATCCGAGCTCGCTCAAATAATTTTCAAATCGAGTTTGATTTTAGACCCATAATTAAGCGAACAGCGCTCGGTCTATTAAATATATTAATCGTATTCGAGTATAAATTACTCTATCTATACTTCAAATAGAAAATTGAGGGATTCTTTGAAATTTCTCTCTATAAAATTCGTCTGCCGTAGCTGCCCCCAAACCCATTCCTCCTCCCCATCTCTTCCTCACTCAATCCCGCCATAACCCTCCAGCCCACTTCCACCGCCACTCGCTGACGGTGATCTCTACGTCGTCGATGAGATCCATACCCCACATTCTCATCCTTAACCCCGTTTCTTTTGTTCCTCTTGTCCTTCTTTACATTTCGTGTTTCTCTTTTCCAATGGGCATGAGTCTCTCGATTCTTTTTGGTTCATCCTTTGAATCTTTTGATCTTGCTCTTTGCTTATAGATCGGGTCAGATTCGGGCTTCCTGTTTGCATTAAGGTCATGTGGTGGAGGTTTGATGTAATGGCGATGAAGTGTGGGTGACAAGGTGATGATGTTTTGGTAATAGTGCGTGGAAGAGAGAATGCTCCTCTTTGTTACTGTTTTTAGTTTCATTGATATACTTTGTTATTGTATTTTTTTCTTTTTTTCTAGTGCTCCATCTCCATCAGACTCTCTTTAGATATGATTTTCTTAGGTTGCTTATTGCAACTGTTTGAATTTTTCAGTTTTTTAGTGATTCTAGATATTTTTTTCATTGGGTGTTAGTCTCCCTTCGAGAGCATTCTCAGTCTCCTCTTGCAGGAGTATTTAGTCCTCTTCGTGAGGTGGTTTGGTATTTATGTGTGAGGTGTCCCCTTATAGTGGGGTGTTTATGTTTTCCTCGAGGAATGATAGGGTACAGTGGAGTCCGTCTTTGATGGTACTCCTTGGCTAATTAGCCACGTTGTAATTTTTATGTCTGAGTTTATTTTTATATATAAAAACTATCGTTTTTTTTTAAAATTACTCCCTCCGTCCCGGAAAACCTTTCAGGTTTACTGTTCCACGTTGTTTAAAAAAAATTGCACTTTTTGACCAACTTTATTGACTTTGGAGGGTATTGTAGTATTTTTAGGTAATAAAAAGTTTAAAATAATGATATGTGTGTGGAAAATGAGTGACAAATTTGAAATTAAAGTAACTTTTAAGGTTGTTGGATAAAATGATTTTTTTTTTTGTGAAAGGTTTTTTGAGACAAACAAATAATGAAATTGTGAAAGATATTATGGGATGGATGGAGTAAAAATATTCGATCCCACTCTTATTTGTTTACCGCGGGTAAAATCCGAAAACAAATCTCACTTTGAAAAGTTTAAGTAGTAAGTGTAGTTGGACAAAAATCCGAAACCTATACTTGATCTCACTATTTGTTTACCGCCGATAAAATCCGAAAACAAATCTCACTTTGAAAAGTTTTAGTAAGTGCAGTTGGAGAAAAATCCGAAACCTTAATAAGAGGCAGACGTAGATGTGTTGGTGGATAGAAAACAGAATCCTCCTCAACAAACACGTCAAATTTGTGATGTCGACAGTATTCGAAGCGTCTGAGCTCCCCCTTCCCAAACACGTCTCCTCCCTTCTCTACGATCCCCTTTCAACGACCCTCGCTCTCCGCCATTCCGACTCCTCCTTTTCCCTCCACCCATCCTTCTCCCCCTTCTCGCTCTCCTCCTTTCCGGCCCCAAACTTCGTTGTCCCATCGCCCACCTCCTCTGCCGCCTTCTTTCATCTCCGAACATCCCTCAGCTCCACCATCACCACCCTCTTTCTTACCACCTCTTCTCTCTCCTCCGCCACCTTGCTGCGGTTCTATATTCTGCGCAACGACTGTTTCCTCAAAATCAAAGCTGTTTCTAATCACAGGGAATTGGCCTCTGATCCTGCCAACTCCGCCCTTGTTTTCAAGGTTAATCACGGAGTTTCAGTTAAATTGTATGGTGGAATCAATATTTTCACCTTGTACTCGGTTTCCAATTCTAAAATTTGGGTGTATGCTGTGAGTTTGATTGGAGATGAGGGGACCGGAGAAGCGTTGAAACTCATCAAGTGTGCGGTTATTGATTGTTGTTTGCCCGTGTTTACGATTAGGATTCTGTTTGGTTTTTTAATTCTCGGGGAACAGAATGGCGTAAGGATTTTCCGGCTTCTGCCGCTGGTTAAAAGAAATCATAGAAAGGAGAAGAATCACAGTGATAAAAAGCACAATTCGAAAAATGGATTTACTGATGGAGTTGGTGTTTCAAAGGCTGACAACGGAGTTAGAACTGTCGGTTTGAATGGAGAGTCTGATATGATGCCAGCTAAAGGTGAAAAGGCTGAAAATCATTCGGAATGTGGTGAGTTTGTGAAATCTTTTAAGTCCCTGGTGATAGTTAGTCTTTGAACAATTAATTAGTCTTCTGATATTTTACTTAATTCTAGTATATAATCGCGACTCTTGTTCATATTCCAGAAGGGGTCATAAGAATTTGCCCTTATTCATATTCTTCCTTGCATGCTTAGTTGCACTTTTGATTGCATTTGTGTTGCGATTTGCGAATGGAAGCCTAAGTACAACCTGTTGCCTTTTATTTACTTTCTTTACTTTTTAAGAGTTGTTATTTTGGTTACAGCGTTTGTTTAGTTACTTGTGAATTGGATTAGGAGATGAGTATAAATAGAATCAGGTAGAGAATGTAACAGTTTTGGCTGAAACCACTGTGACTGAATATACATTCTCCTTCCTTCTCTGTCTGCTGACATCTTCTCCGCCATATTCTCTCTTTGTCTATAGTATCTTCTCTCTCTTCTGCATTTGCAACAATTTACTGTGTAAATCATGTTTATCTGTCATCCAATCTCAGCATATGTCCTTCGATGCAAAGCAGCAATAGATAATATAGGCCAGTAAAGACCTACAAAATACCGAAATCTAGCATTCCATTGATCCTTTGTAACATCTATATTGTTCGTTATAGTTTCTCTTTGACATACAAAAATACATGCTTAACTCTGCTTTTACTTTGTCATTCCTATTTTACTTGTGTAGTAGTTCTGGGTGACGGTGACCTGCACCATGGATGGACTTTAGCCTGTCTCTTATTACTCGTATCGTCCCAACATCCTGACTTCTCGTGCCTTCTGGTGGTATTTGGTTAACTCCTTAGATACTAATTTATGAAGGATACACATGACCAACCAGTCGTTGCTTACGTTGCAGTGTTAGGTATTAAATTCACTAGACATCAAAGTGCCAAGGTCTGTAGGGGATAGGCTTTGAAGGGCAGGACACATGCCTTTTTGATAAAAAAAAAATTAGAAATGCATTTTTTCTCTCTTAACAATGCATTTAATATTGCTTTTGATACTAATAAGGAAAATATTATATAGTACTAGGACAAAGATTTATATTCCTTCAGTTATATCCTTAGGCATATCATAATTCTTATAACCCCCTTCTAGTTCACATTTGGCTTTCTCAATTATCAATCATAATATGTCATCATAAACTTTCCCACAACATATTTCTCTACATTACATAAAGTAAAAATTTATGCGGTAGCCTAAGCTATTTATTGAAGATGATGTAAAGCTTAAACAATGTTATAATTAATGATGTTTTGTGTTATCTTGAAGTTCTTTTATCCTTCGCTCTTCACTTTTTTCCTTGGGATTCTCTTTCTTTTTGCTCCTCTTGTGAAAGAGCAATTTCCTTGATGACTGGTCACCAAGAAAGAAGTTAAAAAATTAGATGGCATCATCTTGTCATGGAAAATGCATCATGATGTTGCAAATTTTATAGCTTTCCTTTTTTCATGTAATATACTCTTCAAATATATAATTTACTTGAATAATCACTTCTTACACTAAAAAAAAGTTTGCCTTTTTTTTTTTAGTTTTATCATCAATTACATGCAGGGAGGACGTAATTTATTTCATGTGGTCATTTTGAAACTATAAGCCTTTCCATTTCACAGAGACTAGCTTCTCTTAAACTGTATGTTCGATTTTACAAAGCAGACTTCTTTACCTGCAACTCTTTTTCTTCCACCTTGTTGGTACAATCTCAGCACAATTAAGATTTTTAACATCTTAATATTGTTGAATGTAGTTGTCATGTTCTTTTGTTGACTTATGTCAAATCTAAAACTTGTCAATTATTAAGCATGTGAAATTTTGTACCTTAACACATCTTTCAGTTATTTCTAATTTTTGTGAATTTATTAATGCATTTTTGTAAATCTGAATTCTGAAATGCTTTACATTCCGTTAACTAGAGCTGCTGACTGTGCATTGTCTCGCAGTGAAGTTGAAATCACTAAAACTAGGACAAATTTCAAAGCGTACGGGTGCATTTTTTGTGGCTTTTGAGGATAAGGATACAGAAAGTTCCAAGTCAGTGAAGAGGTCTGGGAGATCCGTCAAAACTGTTTCTATCCAGGCATTATCTTCAAACTACTTTGTTGTCTTAGATACTTTTGGTGATATACACCTTTTATGCCTTTTTTATTCTGTCAAAGGATTAGATAAACCTTGCTTCATGAAGCGGTTAACTCAAATAACAAAAGTCCAAAAGCTGGCTGTTTTCCATGATGTTTCTACCGGTATAGTGTCCTCGCACTCTCGAAATTACCATTTCAGGTCACCCTATAAAATTATGCCAAAATTGATCTTCAGTTAGTTTTGATTGCTTAAAATGGCACTTCTACTATCTAATCAGTTCATGGCATTCTCAATTCTGAGCATCCAATTTTTCAGTGACGCAAGCTATTTGGACATCAGATGGATGTCATAATGTGCACTTAATGATGGCCACAGACTTGGATACTTACTTGGAAAAAACTGAAAAGGAAGATCCCAACAGAAAGCTGACTCAAACTTCAGGTTTGAATTATTCTCCATTCTTCATTTCTTACTATGTTATTTTGTAATGTGCTTATATTTGTAGAAACTTGTGGCAAACCACATTTTCTATTAGCTTTTATGTAATTTGCTCGGTGCTTATATGCTATAAGCTTAGCTTGTGATATAGAGCCTGATCCATTTGTTATTTTTGGTGGGATGTATCTAAGCTAGGATTCTTTGAGTTTGTGAATCTAATGTGTGTCAATTTAGCGCAAGACATTTGGAGCATGTTATGATTGATTAAAATTGCTATGGATTTATAATCCTTTGCTTCATACTCATGGTTCCCAAAAAAATCAATTTACTTTACTGAGTTAGGGTTTTTTTTTTATTTAAACCATTATCAATTAATTATGTTTCTGGCAAAATAATTTGAAATTGGCAAATATAGAATCTAAGAATCTTGATCCTTTCATAGCTCAATCCTTTACCCCGATACATTTAAAGTTAACAATTAATTTTCATAAATTTTGTAATTATGACCACAATTGATTAAGGGGTGGTTTTCCTTTCTCCATTTCCACCGCCACTAACAAATCTTTCCTCCACTATCAAAACACTTCCTCGAGTCCAAATGGTGGTGTAGGTATTATTTAGGTCACGTGTTATGAATCCTTGCCAATATTGTGAGTTCTCTTGTTGCAAAAAAAAAAAAAAAAAAACCAAAACAAAAACAAAAACTCAATTTTAATTCTCCTTCATGATAATAATTGCCCAATGTTATCTGGTAAGATTCCTTCTAATCTGGGAGAACTCAGGTTCAACCCCACCCCTTGCAGCAGTGCCAAGCCAACACTCTTGTCTTGTTGTACTGTGAAAATTTGTCAAAATTTTTGAGAAATTAATTTGGACACTGTCTCTTCCCCAAATCTCAAAGTCTGATCTCTGATGTGCTTCAATCGTTTGGAGGGCCTTGAGCTTCTTGATTGTAAGCTATCTAACAGTCCACCAGTTGATAAGAAAAGCTGAGAACTTGTTTTTTGCAGTTCAGAATGATTTTTATTCCTAAAAGGATACCTTTGAGTGGCATAAATAGGTGTTTACTATCTCCACTTATATTGCATCAATTGCTACAGCATTGGTTGGTTGTACTTTACGACAACTTCACAAGCAAAGAATCTAGAAAAGGTTTGAATTGGTTGAGAAAGCTATGAAAATAGTTCTCTAATATATCTTTAGATTTTCACCTTTTTTCTGAATGATGCATTTGTGGATCCTGTTTACAATTGATGTTTCAGTTAGTAATTCATTCCTCTAGTATGCTTCATGTGTATTATGATGGTATCCTCAATAAACAAATGTATAACATGTATTGATGCAGTTGGATCTCGACGAATAATTTTGGAACATCATTGATTGTTACTTGGGTAATCACAATTTTAAGTCAATTGATCACATGTTAATATGCCAACAAAACCCTTAGGACATGTCTCAAATATCAAATCAATAAATATGGGTAGTCTCTGGTGTGACAAAGATATATGAGACTGGTCTGTAAGATTGATACTCATATCAAAAGCCATATTTTTTAATAATATTAAAATACTTTAAAGATTCTACTTATGACTTAGGGATTGAAATCAACATTCTCTTTCTCTCACATCATTGTGATTAAAAACATTGCATTGTAATCAACATTGCAATCTACGAATTAGGTCTCTTATTCTCTGTTAGGCATATAAGCTAGAGAACCCTAACTTAACCTAACACTGTGGCTGAAGGTGAGTTGACCCCCAATTATATGCCCTTCCACACTTGCATGTGGAACCGATGTGGGATATATTAATAATCCATCCCTCTTCGAACCGGACGTCCACGGACTGCACACTCCAGGTGGCAACCCACACGACAGGGGCCTATAACTTTGGGTGGCAAACCCAGGTCTAACCAAATTGTTAGGCATATTACCTTGGGAGCCCTAACTTAAACAAAACCATGGTTGAAGGTGAAGGATTGACCCCCACTTGTATGCCCTTCCACACTTGCTTGTAGAACCAATGTGGGATATCAAAACACTTTTTCACTGACAACTCTCTTTGCTCTTTAATTGTAGTTTCACATGTTTCTCACAAAAGTATTGCTTCCTCTGTACCATTTTTATATTTTCTAATTTGTTTGTTCCATTTACACTCGGAAAATTGTAAAAGCACCCAAAGTAAATAACCTCTCAACGTACTTTATTTCCAGAGATGTCACCCAATATACTTTATAAGTTATTTATCATCTTACAAAACTACATTACTCTCACCAAGCCAATAAAGTTTGTCAAGAAAACAACTTTTCTTTAATGACGTGGTACAGTAAGTGTAAAATAAACCCATAAAAAGAAAAAAAAAACTTAGACTGAGGAAGTATTTATTTTGTTAGAGAATAATTTCTTAGTTATGGATTAACTAAGTATTACTTAGTTCTTATTTGAGTATAATTTGTTTGTTTGTGTTTGGCCTTCTTGATTAAAGTTTTTCCTTCGAAATTTTTACTTGATTAAATAGGTTGAATCTTGCCCAATTCCTAGTAGTGATTACGGCTGGTCTTTACATGGATATACTGTTTTAAACATTTTTGACCTTTTTAATTTTTTTTCCGTCATTTTTCTGTTTTTTTTTTTTTTTTTTTTTTAACTTTGCATTGATCAATAGTGTTAAGCATGCTTATAATTTTCAGAAAGAATTATTAATCTCATGTATGCATCATGATACTTTTTTGTGAATCTGTTGTTAGTTAAGGAAAAAGTTTGTAACTATCAAATGATTAAACTTACATTCCTTATGATTCAACTGTCTCATTATGATAAAAAATTCCATGAGTACGTCATTTTCCCACGCTAAGTATTTTTCTATACGATCCTATACAAGATCATGATTTCATGCTATTCACCAATGGTTGTAAGTAATTTTTTTTGATTAATCACATTTTAATTCATCTGTATCATATTTTGGCTTTATAGAGTTCTGTTAGAAAGATATCAATCAATACTCGCATCATCGCATGGCTTTAAGAAGCACTCAAATTTTCTTTTCATTTTTTTTTTGTATGTTTGTTGCGTAATGCAGCCTTTCAGACAGTTTTCTTTAATGCCATTTTATGGGCTTAGCTTTGGTCTCCATTTGCTGACCTTTAGAGGAATAGCTCCCCTTAAACTTTCTTCTGTTTCTCAAGTTTCTTAATACTTGTTCATTTGTTAACTTGTAGAAAGTTGAGATTAATGGTGTGCATTTTCTTCACTCAAACTAATTTTTCTGCCTTCTTTTCCTTGCATTCAAGTAATTTTTACCGGGGAGAAGATACAAGATATTGTACCTTTGGCTGCAAATGCTATACTGATTCTTGGAGAAGGTATTTCCAGTTTCATTTCATTCACTACTTTCCTACCACTTGACAGGAGAATGATACTGCATAATCTGCATATATCTATTATGATGTAATTTTGCTCTATTGAAGTTTCTGGTTTATTTATAGTAGTTTGTTGAAGTAGTATGCCAATTTTTCGATGTGAAACGGTATGTTAAAATATCGGTATTAATCAATATTTATCGAAATCGGTATCGATATCGATAAAAATTCTGTACGATATCAAATTTAATTTATCGAAGATTTTTTGGAATATCGAAATTTTGGTATCGATATTGATGGGGTGGAGGGTGGTAAGGGTGGGGTAAGAGGTGGGGTGGGTTACTTGTGGGTTTTTGTTAATGGGTTAGAGTGGGGCGGGCTTTTTTAGGGCGGGTTACGGTGGGGTGGGTTACTTGTGGGTTTTTGTGTTGCTGGTTTTTTTTGGGTTGGGGCTGGTTGGCCCCACTTAACCCAAATTGACAGCTCTAACTTTGACTTTAACAAATATTAAGAAAAGTTGTTTTTTTTACTTACTTAAGGGTAATTTAGTATTTTTTTATAATAAATTAATTGTAAAGTACCTTATATGTGTAAGGTGTTCATGACAAATATAAAATTAAAATTTATTATAAGGTTATTGGGTTTGATGTTATTTTCTTTAATGGGGTGTGAAGATGAATTGTGGTCAGAGGGAAATAGAACGTGTTAGCGTGCGTTGTGGACTGAAGGAGTATTAAGTTACATGAGATTTCTTTGTTTTGTGGAGGTGATAATGCCGGTGATTGTTTTGGTTCCTTGTATTCCAAATTTGAGTAGTCACATATCTGCTGTTTGTTATTTGACACTCCCTCCGTGCCAATACACTCTTTACCCTCCTGAAGTAGTAAAAGTTTTGAAACAAATAATCTCTTCATACATTATATTTTAAATAATGTCTCATTACCTAACACACAAAACTTAATCATTTATTTATTATGTAAAAATAAAAATACCACGTTACCCTTGAAAGTCAAAAAAGTTGGTAAAAAAAAATAAAAAACTAGGTCTACAGTAAAGGTGAAAACTCTAATGGGGCTGATGGAGTACCTCTTTGCACTTTTGGCTTATTTCATATATAGCGTGTTAATTCATTTATTTACTGTAATTGTTTACGTTTGTGGTTTCTAAGCGTTAATTTGGGAATGGAGGCTTGCCACAAGAAATTAAATTGTGTGCTTTTATCCTTTTACTTGTGAAAAATTCTGTTTTATTTTATTTTATTTTATATATATATTTTTTGCAGGTAGTGTGTTTGCTTATGCAGTTTCTTAAATTTGCTTGCCATCCCTTTTTCTGAAATCTGTAAGTTTGTCACATACTAGAAATTTAGGTAGTTATTCTCTACTTTAGCTGTTCTGTATAGATTGCTTATTTTATTTTTCGCCTTTAGTTGGGCATGGATGTAAGTTTTAGAATTTTTTTGAATCATTTTTTCCTACTAATAAGCAGAAGTTTTGAACATAATGCAGTGTCAGTAAAGTCATGCACAAATTGTTTGTTTCAAAATTGTAGTCGTCTTTCTAAGTTATGCCAATATATATACTCCACATATATATAATACTCCCTCCATCCCAATCAAACGTAAACATTGCTTATTGCGAGAGATATAATATTTTAATATGAAGTTGTTAGTTGTATTAGTGTTGTGAGTGAGCCTCACGAAATTATATTAAGTGTTTTGTATAGGTCTCACTTAATAAATAAAAAATGAGATGCAAATTTTACTTGGGACAAATTAAAATGACATAATGTAAACCTTTGCTCTTATGTGAGTAAAAAACAAAATTATATATGAATAGTTTTTTTGGAAATGCTTGGTTTGGGGAAGGGGAGTGTGAGACCGTCCATGTGCCCACTACTATCCATTAATATAAAATTAAGCGTGCCTCTCTTTAAATTTTAATTTAATTACGTGGATTTCCTAATTAATATACTGATATTTACATGCTTAAAGTAACTCCAAATGACCCTAAACAAAAAGGGTGAGGTTTGCGTGCGCCGTGCGCTTTTAGAATTTATTATTATGGATAAGGGTATATTATTTTTTTAAAAAGTATGCGTTTTAATTAATAAAGGTACATCATTTTGTTCTAAGTAGTATATACTTTTCATTATATTTTTTATTTTTCTTCAGAAAATAAAGGGTACACATCTTTATGCTAAAGGGTATACAATTTAATACAAAATTTTAAAGGCACAAGGAGTGTGCTTCCGTGCGCTCGGGTGCACACAAGTTTTTGTCTTGTAAAATAAAGGGTACACATCTTTATACTAAAGGGTATACAATTTAGCACAAAATTTTAAAAGCACACGGAATGTGCTCCCATGTGCCCGGGCACACAAGCTTTTGCCAACAAAAAATTGTATAATTTTAAATAAACTTCTAACATTATCTTTAAAAAATATTTTTTTTTAAATAATGGTTTCCCTCTTTAAATTTGAAGAGTCAAATGAACTCTTGAAAATTAAATGTACTTAAATTTTCACCGCTTCCAACATTTTAGTTTCTTGAACTTTTTAATGGATTATTTATTACTTTACATTTATAATGCAACATTGTTCTTTCACTTTGATTTTACTGCTTCAAAGAAAATGGATTCTTTTCGTATTTCATTAGGTTTAGATCTAATAATATTAGTATTCCAAAATTTTCATCTCAAATTCTCAATCATCCTCTAACGAGTACTTTGTCGGAACCAAGTTCAAAGAAAGCACGAGGTGTTAATTTAGTGCGGAGGAAGATTTGCTAATTATATTAGCATGGCTCAATACAAGTTTGGGTGCAATGCACGGAAATAAACAGAAGTACAAGACATTTTGGAAAAGATCGTGGGAGATTTTCATAAATACAAAATGTTTACATCTTAGCATACACAAGCTTCTTTGATGAATAGATTGTCATTGATTTTGTTGGCTACGAATAAATTTTGTGGGTGCTACGAATAAATTGAACCTAGACACCAGAGTGGTGTTAATGAACAAGATAAGGTACATACACTACATAATTATAATCTACTCCCTCCGTCTCAAAAGATCGTTCACTCTTTCCTTTTTTGACGAACAAAAAAGGATGTCATGTGACCATCTATTCATCAAAGAAGCTTGTGTAAGCTCAAATAAACACGTTTTGTATTTATGAAAGTACTTTCACAATCTTTCCCAGAATGTCATGTGCTTTTATTCATTTTCGTGTATTACAAACTTGTGTTGAGACATGTTGATACAATTAGCAAATCTTCCTCAGCATCTCGTTAGGGTTGTAAATGAATCAAATAATTCTAATTTGATTCGATATTCGAATTCGAATATTAGTACTCGAATTTGAAAAATTCGAATTTGAATAATTATTTCAGTTCGACTAGTATTCGAATCGAGTATAATTCTTAAGATATTCGATTTGAATATTCGCGAATATATTCAAATAATAATATAAATTAATTATATAATAATATTAAATAGTTATATATATATATATTCAAATTCAAAATATTCGAATACATATTTATATTAAATATTATGTAATTTATTACTATTTGGAAATAAAGAGGAAAAATATACTCCCTCCAGCCAGTGCAAACGTAACGGTTTACTTTTTGCGCGTAGATTAAGGAGTATTATTATTAAATATGTAGTGAGTAGTTAGAGTTGGTGCTTTTGCATATTTACTCTCTCTTTAAATACAGGGTTCAAATTTACTAATCACACCAACTGTATTAATCCGAACTAAATCCTAATATACCAACTGCATTAATCAAAATGAAATCACAGTAGCTTGTACAAAATTATTATCAGTCAAACATCAAATAATGAAATCATATGCATTAATTATTACAACAACAAATTAATCCCTTCCCTAACATAGCTTAATTAACTGTACCAGAAATGTATAAGCCATTGTACTATACAGCTGCAATTGTGTCTGTTACATCACTAAAATAAAATTCTCCTAATCCATCACCATGATATCTAATCAGTCCAGCATAATTTAAATAACAAATTAATCCATTCCCTAACAACATACTTTCTTACTTTTACACTCGACAAATCTGCAGAAGAACGCTAAGGTGATCTATACGAACATCATTCTTCTCCAATCGGACAGGATCATTTTCAGCGGAGGAAGCTCTGATGCGATCTCGATTGTTCTGTCCGCTCGTTGTTCCAAAAAAATCTCAAATAGAGTCGGAGAAACTCGAGAACAATGGGAGACTAGTAGATCTACAAGCCTCAGAGTCAGAGAAGGTCTAGTGATGGGCGTTTTCTCAACACATAAAATTAATTCTCAAGTGTAAGGATAACAATTGTAGTTTCGATAGGTGACCAAGTGATTATCGTACCCAAAGAACGGATTATTATTAATTCAATTATATTATAGATTATTGAGACTATGTTGAAAAATTATCGTTGTGATTAAGTAACTAAATAACAAGTAATTAAAATAGCAAATAAAGTAAAAAAGCAATAGTGTAAATACGACTGCGATCAAGTGAGACATTAGGTAGTTCTTCGGGTCATCCAGTTTTACTTATTAATCTCTCTTATCCGACTCTACCTTTTGGTTATGGACGCATCACTAAACCATGCAAGTTCACTCTATAGACACAAGTAAACATGCATATGACAAGTGTAAATATTCTCGGAGCAAGAGATATGATTCACCCCCATTTCTATGTACTATCAGTATCAATTAATTTCCGTGCACTTAGTACTCTAACCCGATATGATCTCCCTTTTTAGGTACTATGAAGTTATACTCTTTATCCTACTTATTAACCCAAATATTATTCAATTAACAAGTATTCGTATAAGATAGTTCTAATAAGACTTCGGAATCCCTTCACTTAGAATTATAACAGTAATCCTGCTCAGCAGTGAACGCACTCAATCAATAACCAAGATATGTATTCAGACTCTACATAATAGTTAATTATGCACAAAACGACTGTAAGTATGAATTTAGAAAGCAGAATCTTATATAAAATAAACCACAAGTAGTGGTGTACGGATTTTACACATGAAAGACAAATTAACTCATAAAACCTTCATAACCCTAGAACTACCGAAGCGGTTCTAGCCCATGATTGATGAGAGTGAAAATTCACGTATTATAGACTTCGATTCGTGTGGAAAGAGGGTATGATTTGGTCTATTATTGAGATGAATCAGGTTGTTTACGGAGAAGCCATGAATTGGAGGTTGGTAAGGTTGTTTTGAGTATATGTGTATAGGAAAAATAGGCGTAGAAGGCTCAGAATTGAAAGACACGATTTTTGAGGCAAGTTTCGAAGGCAGCTCGAGTTCAAGGCCGTGCTCGACCTTTACTGCTTTGGTCGAACAAGGAGGCCAAGTCGAGCAGATTGTGCAAATTCGTCCAGAGAGCTAGCTCGAGTTGGAGTTGCTGCTCGATCATAATCATCTTGGTCGAGCAGATGAGCAGAGGTCGAGCAGAATGTAAAAATCATACATAGAGTTTGTTCGACTTGAAGGTGTTGCTCGACTAACATTGGTTTAGTTGAGTAGAGAAGATTGGTCGAGCAAAATGTGAAAAATCATCCAGTTAGCTTGCTCGACCAATTGCTCGAGTTCGAGGCCTTGTTCAACTTTGGAGGCATGGTCGAGCGGATGTTCGCTGTTGCTATTTATGGTAATTCCGAATGTCTTTTACCAAATTTGACGTGTGCTTCAAACAAAGGCCCATCCTAAGCCCATAAGGAGGTCTCATGAGTATAAAAGAAGAGCTTTCGCAGGAGAAAAAGAGATCACACATCATTCATCATCCATCTACCACCGAAACCCGACAATCATCCAAGGGGGTCATGAGAGAGGTTTGTTTGGCGCGTTAAGTAAGATCATACCAATCAACCATGATTTTTCCTAGATCAATCATGGGCTAGAACTACCCCGGTAGTTCTAGGGTTATGAAAGTTTTATGAGTTAATCGAATTTCCATGTGTAAACTCCGTACAACACTACTTGTGGTTTATTTTATATAGGATTGTGCCTTTTCAATTCATACTCACGGTCGTTTTGTGTATCATTAACTGTTATGTAGAGTCTGAATACATCTCTTGTTTATTGATTGAGTGCGTTCACCGCTAAGCAGGATTACATGTTATAATTCTAAGTGAAGGGATTCCGAAGTGTTATTAGAACTATCTTATATAGATACTTGTTAATTGAATCTTATTTGAGTTAATAAGTAGGATAAAGAGTATAACTTTATAGTTCCTGAAAAGGGAGATCAAATCGGGTTAGAGTACTAAGTGTACAGAAAATAATTGATTATGATAGTACCTAGAAATGGGGGTGAAGTATATCTCTTGCTCCGAGGATATTCACACGCGTCATACGCTTGTTTGCTTGTGTCTATAGAGTAAACTTGCATAGTTTAGTGATGCGTCCATAAACCACAAGGCAGAGTCAGACATCAACACATGAAAAGGAAATTAATAAGTAAAACTGGACGACCTGAAGAACTACTTAATTACTTACTTGATCACAACCGCATTTTCTCTATTGCTTGATTATTTACTTTGCTATTTCAATTATATGTTATTTAGTTTCGTAACCAAACCAAATCCAATTTGCCAACATAATATTAGTTAATTAGAATATAATTAAATTGATAATCATCCGTCCCTTGTGTTCGATAATCACTTGGTTGCCTATCGAAACTACAATTGATATCTTTTATACTTGGGGATAATTTTGTGTGTTGAGAAACACTCATCAAGTATTATAACATCAAGTGAACCCGAATATTATTCAATTAACAAGTATTCATATAAGATAGTTCTAATAAGACTTCAGAATCCCTTCACTTAGAATTATAACATGTAATTCTGCTCAATAGTGAACGCACTCAATCAATAACCAAGATATGTATAAAAACTCTACATAACAGTTAATGATGCACAAAACGACTGTGAGTATGAATTCAAAAAGCATAATCTTATATAAAATAAACCACAAGTAGTGTTGTACGGAGTTTACACATGAAAGACAAATTAACTCATAAAACATTCATAACCCTAGAACTACCGAAACAGTTCTAGCCCATGATTGATCGAAGAACAATCATGGTGGGTGGTTGGATCTTACCCATAGTCTTGAAAATTACAAGATAAATTAAGTAGCAAAGCAAACCCTAGATGTGGGCGTTGTCGCGACTCTTTCCGTCTTGAATCATCACTTGATTCTCACTTGGTTCGACAGACGAACCTCTCCCATATCTCCTTCGGATGGCGGTAGGGTTTCGGTGGTGATAGATGATGAAGTGGTGTCCTCCTTTTCTCCTGCGAAAACTCTTCTGTTATACTCGTGGAACCTCCTTACAGGCCTTGGATGAGCTTTTTCTTGAGGCATACGTCAAATTTGGTAAAAGAATCCCAGAATTTCCAAAAATAGAAGCAGCGAAAATCCGTTCGACCAAGCCTCGAATAGTCGAGCCAGGCCTCCTGGACGAGCAACGGTTGAGCAAGCTTTCTGTAAGTTTTTGCACATTTTGTTCGACCAAGTCTCATCTGTTCGACCAAGATGATGCTGGTCGAACAACATCCCTTGGTCGAGCAAGCTCTCTGTATGTTTCTACATATTCTGCTCGACTTGACCACCTTGTTCGACTAAAGTGATGATGGTCAAACAAGGTCCTGAGGTAGAACAACCTTCGAAAATTGCCTCAAAAACCGTGTCTTCCAATTTGAAGCCCTTACGATCTGTTTTCATGTACAAATATGCTCAAAAAGCCATAGTATCCTCTGATTTGTGGCTTTTCCATAAACATTCTGATTTGTCTTAATAAAAGACTCAATCGTACTCAATTTTCACACAAATCAGAGCCTAAAATACGTAATTTACACTCTCTTCAATCCCCAAACTTACATGTTGCTCGTCCGAATATCAAAACAAATCCAGAGAGTGTAATCACGAGATCAAGCACAACCTATCCTAACACATGTAATTATATCAATTCAAAACATACAATCCATCATACCTTTCATTCATGCAAAAATATCAATCAATCACAATACTTCTACGAGTGCTAGGTCATCTAGCTCACGGGTAAGTGTTTACTCTCTCTCTCAAGTGTAAAAGATGTACACTTCATGGGTTAGTATAGACATTCAATTTCAATTCATATACTCGCGTAACCATAAGCTTGACAAGGGTCTCAAAAATCCATCCATAACTAATTCAACACTAGGATCACAAAAGACTTGCATTTATATTGTAATTTTGGCTCTTTGGTAAAGGTAGGAGAATATAGATAAGTAACTAAATTTACTAGTAAAGAAGTACCTTGGAGATTTGCTTTTCAACAACTTCCTTCTTCTCTCTTTCGTCCTTCTTATGATCACTTCAATTTGCGCTTTCTCCATCTTCTCTTATATCAACATCTTTTCTTCACAGAGGTATACCAATTCCGGTGTTCTTCAGGTACAAGGGTACCAGTTTCGGGCACTACCCTTTCTAGCATTAGGGATACCGGTTTCAGGCACTATCTCTTGCAAGATTTAACCACTTGTCTCAGATTCTTATTACACCAAATCTCTCTTTCCGATTCTTCTTCAAAACTTCATATAGCATTTATTGACCTCCACTTTTTACTAGTAAATAGATTTTCAAAGCTCAAATAGGTAAATGGCTATTTATCAAAGGCTTGCCAAAGAAAACGCTTAAAGGCTCAAAGGGCTCCCAATGATAATCATATAATATGGTAGGATAAATTTGACTAACTGACTTAATCAACAATAATGGCCTAAGATCATTTCCTAGTATCTATCAATTATAGGCTTTAAACAAGACTCCAAGTCAAGTTCTAGAATACAAGTATACAAACCACTCTCAAGAATAAACTATCATGCTTATAGCACGATCAAAAGGCTCAAATCCTCACATGGCTAATAGAATCCTAAACACTCTTCAAAGCATGCAATCAACCTCAATTTTCTACGAACTACACGTAAAAATAGAACGTGCTCGTCATCAACAAATCAACATGCACCAAAATAAGTTCACACGCATAACATGAATAACCATTAACTAATGATCCAAAGTAAATCCATGTAAACATTTTCCAACAATCAATCACCCAATCATCATCAATATTAAGTACATGCCACTCACACCACAAATACCCAACTTGTAAAGATAAAAGAGAAGGGAGATGAGATGAAACAGACAAAGATAAACCTGATGCTCTCTACTGCTCTGGAGCATCATCACCATTCGCACCCTCTCCGTCATCACCATCACTCATCTCCAAGTGCAACCAATCTACATCTCTATGAAGAGCATTAAGCTTCCTATCCAAATCGCGCTCGTCGACATGCATCCTTTCTAATCTCATATCCATCTCAACATAGTTGCTCTACAGCGTATTGTACCTCGAATCAAGTGCGGCATAATTTGCATTCGCCAATGCCAGCTGCTTATTCGTCTCCTGCTGATTTGCATTAAGCGTGGTGAAGTACTCATTCATCAATCGGAATTACTTCGGATAGAACTGATCCTGAGCTCGCCAAAAATCCTGCTGCTGCTGTGGCAGTGGCTCATAAAACTCATGCTCTTGCGGCAATGGCTGTGGAGGCTGCACCGGAGGAAAATCCATCTCTAGATATACAAAAGCTGGTGGCGGCTGTGCCTCTTTCTCTATAAAGTCAGTCGAATCTCCTATCAGGACCATGTCCTCATCTAAGACGATCATCTGAGCGCGCATATCAGCAAGAAGTCTCCAATCTCCTCTCTCCAAACAAGTCTCTGAGATCACCTTATGCTCCGAGATATCCATCAATAAATTTTTGTTGACCCTAACGGTAGTGAGATCAACAATCGATAGTGAAAATCTGAATGTACTAGGATTCTTTCCTTTGATGAACATCCAAGTATCATCTAGCCGCTCAATCAGCCCCATTCTCACACATGACGTCAGAATCAAGTCTGGATCCCCTCGGATAGGCATGTGCCTGCTCAAATCGACTTTATAGTACTCTGCTATCAATATGATGAGCCCTTCTATGTTCACACGCTGGAATCCATGGGTAGTAAACTTGTGCAGCTGCTGGAAAAAATGCGCCGCAACATTAAAGCAGACTCCATGTAGCATGCACCATAACACGTACAGCTCTCCCCTCGGAATACAACTACCCTCGAACCTTGCATACAGCTGTTACTCAAAATTCTATCCATATAAGCTAACACGGGGTTGTGGATGAAAACAAACTTGGAAGTATTCGAATTATATCTCTCTCGCCTCCCCATATTAGCTCTCCAGAACTCATTCGGCTGGAAATCATCATGCTTCACATCCGTCTCATTCTCACAGCTAATTAATTCATTAAACTCTCAGGCCCACATCGTCTGCTCCTACCCGCTAATCTGCATCCGAATACCATAAGGAAGGTATTGGTCTCCACACTCTATCCTCAGTGTACATAGAACCTCAGCAGTGATATGAAAATAGGTCTCTCTCTTCATCTCCATGAACTAGGTAATGCCCACTCGATCGAACATCCAACAAATATCGTTGATAATGTTCATCTCCATCATCGCATGATCATCCTGATACCACGTCCTCGTGATCTTTTATGCTATTGCAGTCCATAGATCCTTCTTCTCCTCCCAATTTATAATTTTGATGCCATAATCGGATGGCCTTCTCTATCCATCCTCATTTTCTTGACTATCTCACCCAAAGAAGGAGACTTAGGTCCCTACCTCTTGGATGAAGAAGCAATCCCTTTTCTTACAAAACAATACTTAAATACATTCCAAAAGAAACAAACATACTCATCCTAAGACTAGCATGAATCCTACTCAAGACTTCAAATTTATATGCTTCAAACAACTTAATCTCAAGTGTTCATTCAACCATAATTGCAACTATACATCAACACTTTCAATCAAGAATAAGTGAAACTCTCTTAGTCTTAACATTACTCCACACAAACATGCTTTCTATATCACATAAACATCAACTAAAAATATGAACATGTTCATCTTCCACCCTCAATTGCACAACAACAACACTCCCATTCAATAAGCCCATATATATCAATCGAAATTAATCTCAAGCTCATACTATACACACTATCAATTTCACAAAAAATTAACAATTCAACATAAATCAAACCATGAAAATTCCAGTGAAATTTTGATTAAGAACTTCAACAATTCAACAATCAAATCTAACCAAAACTATGTTAAATTCACTTACCCAATCTTCACTAAGCATAATCACTACAATTCAAGAGTAAAAAGTGAGGAGAAACATACCTTTGTTGGACATTGTGTGCGAGTGGTGTTCGACGATGAGATCCCTAAAAATTCGAGTGACTAGCCTCAAATCGGACTTGAAAACCCTCAAATTCGGATGTGGAGTGTGTGGAAGGGTAGATTAGAGTGTATGAAAGAGTTTGGGAGAAGGACTTAAAGTTCAGAATCGGTGTTCGAGGGAAGGTGACGGGAGTATGTCGAACAGAATGAGAAAACTAACCTTTTAAAACTGATTCCTGACCCCGTTCGACTTGATCAGATTAGTCAAACAAGGGGTGTAAGTCGAGCAACCTGGATCTGCCCTTTAAAATTGGCTTCGTTCGACCTCCGTTTGACCAGAATATGTTGGTCGAACAAGTGCTGGAAGTCGAGCAACCTGTCCAGTCGTGCCCCATGTTCTTCTCTGTCCCATTCGACTTTTTCGACTTGAAGTCCTTGGTCGAACAACCTTTGCTTGTCTAACAAATTCTCTGTAAGTTTTGTACAATTTTGTTCGACCCTCGCTCGACCAATACACCTTGGTCGAACAAACTCTCTGGAAGAATTGCACATTTTGTTCGACCACTGGTCGACCAGACTAGTTTAGTCGAACAACATCTCATTGGTTGAACAACTTCCCAGATTTTCGACACTTCGTATTCCTCTCGTCTTTCCCTGCAACAATTAAACTATAGGACAACATCAAGTATCAAGATAGCAATTTCTAAGCTCGAGAACCACTTTTAGACCATATAACATCATGTGTTAACTCCATAAACTACACCAAACAAAACTACCACTAAAACACTTGGCAAATTGCAAAAAATCAATACATCAAAACCGGTTAAAGCTTCAATATACCACAAAAATCAACTCTCCTAGCAAACGTTACAAAGAAAAGATTACACTCTTCGTGCTATGATGAGGTAAGTACATCACACCCCCCCAAACTTAGTAGAAACTATAGTGGAAACTATGTTTGCAAAGAGATGTAATTTTCGATAAGTAAGCACATCAAATATAAAAAATTTCTTACTCACACTAAAGAAATAAAGCAATAAAACGGGATGGAAAGCCCCCAACATGTGCTCTTGTTAAACATCGTAAAGTCACGATGATACCAATCTAGTGCAAGGTATCTTCAAAGACCACGCAAGCATCATCCAACAACTTGTAATGCTTCAAATAATGCCCATTCGCAGCGAGGATGTATCCGTCTTTGTCTATAAGCTCAAAACTCCCCCCTCCGCAGGCTCTATGGATAATGAACGGTCCTGTCCACTTCGATTTCAATTTTCCTGCGAAAAGCTTCAAACGAGAGTTAAAAAGTAATACCTCATCACCTTGCTTGAAGTCTTTGTATGAGATCTTCGAATCATGCCACTTCTTCATTCTCTCCTTGTAGATCTCCGAATTCTTGTAAGCTCGATTCCTGAACTCATCCAACTGATTTATATGAGCCATCCTCAACTCCTTTTGATCCTTAAGAGATAAGTTCAAACTCCTCAATGTCAAAAAAGCTTTGTGCTGAATTTCTACGGGTAAGTGGCACGGCTTCTAGCAGACAATTTGATACGGTGTCATGTCTAACACCATCTTGTAAGCAGTCCGGAACCCCCACAAAACATCATCGAGCTTCATAGCCCAATCCTTCCTATTGGTTCCAACTACCTTTTCCAAAACTTGCTTCACTTGTCGGTTAGAGACTTCAGCTTGCCATTCGCTTGAGGATGATAGGGTGTAGTAACCCTATGCTTAATACCATAATCCTTGAGAACCTTTTCAAGAAGCTTGTTGACGAAGTGGGTACCTCCATCACTCACTAATGCTCTAGGAACTCCATAGCGGACAAATATATGTTTCTTCAAGAAAGATAAAACAATCCTTGAATCATTCACGCGAGTGGGAATGACTTCCACCCACTTAGAAACATAATCTACTTCTAAAAGAATGTAGAAAAATTCATTAGATGGGGTAAAAGTCCCCATAAAAGTGATCCCCCATACATCGAAAATTTCAACAACAATACTTGGCTGAAGTGGCATCTCATATCTACGACTTATATTCCCCATCCTTTGACATATATCGCATGTCGCCACATAGGTTTCACAATATTTGAAAAAATTAGGCCAATAAAGAGCCGATTGGAGTACCTTGGCTGCCATCTTTTGAGCTCTGAAGTACCCCCCATTAGGTTGTGCATGGGCAAAATCAAGAACACTCTCCATCTCCAACTCGGGCACACACCTACGGACGATGGAATCCACAAAAATCTTGTAGACAAACAGATCATACCATATAAACATCTCAACATCCTGCTTGAATTTTGCAAGTTGATATCGGTTGAGATCTCTCGGAATTTCTCCTACGGCAATGTAATTAACATAATCCACATACCAGCCACTGCACATGCTCTTTTCTCTCCTTTAACAAACACTGCCATGATATTCTCATCCAAGAACATCTCTTCTATGTAATCGAAAGAATCATCACAGTGCTCCCTTGTTTCCAACCTTGATAGGTGATCCGCCAAAACATTTTTCGTACCCTTCTAATCTCGGATCTCCATATCAAACTCCTGTATAAGAAGGATCCATCTAATGATCCTTGGCTTCTTTTCCTTCTTCTCCATCAAGTATCGGATCACAGAATGATCCGTATACACTGTAGTCTTCATGCCAACCAAATACTGTCGAAATTTATTGAATCCATACATCACAGCTAGAAACTCCTTTTCAGTCATCGTGTAGTTCTTTTGTGCAGCATCAAAAGTCTTACTTGTATAGTAGATGGCGCAAAACTTCTTCTCCCTCAACTGCCCAAGCACCACTCCAAGTGCTAAGTCACTTACATCACACATAAGTACAAACGGCTGAGTCAAATCCGGTGTGATCAAGATAGGTGCAGCAATAAGTTCCTCTTTCAAAACCTGAAAAGTTGTTAGACACTCTTCATCAAAAATAAAAGGAACATCCTTTTCAAGTAAATAAGATAAGGGCTTAGAGTATTTTGAGAAGTCTTTTATGAATCTTCTATAAAAACTGGCGTGTCCAAGGTAGGACCGCACTCCCTTTTCATTAGTAGGTGGTGGAAGCTTCTCATTTGTCACCACCTTTGCTCTATCCATCTACAATCCCTTGGCCGAAATATGATGGTCAAGAACAATCCCATCTTTCACTATGAAGTTACACTTCTCCCAATTTAAGACAAGATTAGTTTCATGGCATATCTTCAAAACAGTAGCAAGGTTAGATAAACAAATATCAAAGGAGGAACCAAACAGAAAAAAAAAATTCATAAACACCTCCATGATATTTTCTATCTACCCATCAAATATGGCCCTCATGCAACGCTGAAATGTAGCAGGTGCATTACATAATCCAAAAGGCATCTTTCTAAAGGCAAAAGTTCCATAAGGGCAAGTGAAAGTAGCTTTTCTTGATCCTCGGGTGCAATCATGATTTGATCATAACCCGAGCACCCATCCAAGAAATAATAAAACTCATACCCTGCAAGACGATCAAGCATTTGATCCATGAAAGGAAGGGAAAAATGGTCCTTGCATGTATTTTCATTCAGTTTCCTGTAATCCGTAGACACACGTCATCCCGTAAGAATCCTAGTGGTTAATGTCTCTCCATCTTCAGCTTTCACAATAGTCATGCCCCACTTCTTAGCTACTACATGCAATGGACTCACATGGGGACTATCACTAATGGGATAAATAATTCCTGCATCTAGCCACGTTAGGATTTGCTTTCTAATCACTTCTTGAATCGCGGGATTCACCCTCTGCTGATTCTGAATGCTATTTTTAGCCTCATCTAACAATCTTATTATATGCATGCAATATGATGGACTAATACCTTTTAAATCATCAAGAGACCAACCAATCGCAGACTTATACTTCCTAAGCACATCTAACAATTTCTCAAGTTTATCATCGTCAAGAGAAGAAGATACAATTACTGGATATGTTTCATTGTCACCTAGATAGGCATACTTCAAGTGCTCCGGTAGCTGTTTCAACTCATCTTTCTTCTCTTCTTGAGGTACGCTCTCTCTATCCAAAGGCAAGTACTTCCTAGTCCACTTAACCTCTTCAAACTTGGTCCTCTTCGACTCAAACCTGTCACCACCCAAAGTAAGTAAATTTTCAAGGAAATCAATACATACCTCGTTGGAGAGTTCATCTAGCTCCGTGTGGGAAAAGTAAGAGACTCCATCAAGCATGTCTCTAAGGGATCCTTTGAAAGGATTAAGGACATGTCTTCCTTCACAATCTCCTCCACCACATTGATGCTGTGACACTGCGTCTCCATTGGCATCTTCATTGCTTTGTCCAGGTTAAACAAGATCTCTTCTTTATCCATCCTCAGCCGTAGCTAACCCTTTTGCACATCAATCATAGCTCCCGCAGTCGCAAGGAATGGTCTTCCTAAGTTAAAGGGATATTATCCTTGTCATCTACAATCTCAAGCACAAGAAAATCCACAAGAAAGACAAACCTCTCTACTTTGACAAGAACATCTTCAATAGCACCTTTCGAAAAAGTCATAGACCTATCCACCAATTGTAGAGCACCCATTGTGGGAGTTAACTCCCCCAAACCAAGCCTTTTAAAAGTAGACAAAGGCATCAGATTGATGCTTGCCGCAAGATGGCACAAGGCTCGTCGTGCCAGCCCTTTCTAATTTCACACAAGATAATGAAGCTTCCCGGATCTTTCAACTTAGTTGGCAGCTTCCTCTGTATGATCGAGCTGCAAATCTCCGACAAATTCACTCTTTCAATTCCATTTAAGCGTCTCTTCTTCAAAAGTATATCCTTCAAAAAATGGGCATAATACGGCATCTTCAAGATCGCTTCAGAGAAAGAAATGTTCAAGCTTATTTTGTTCATAATATTTGAAAACCTTTTGAACTTTTCTTCCAATCATTTTTTGACATGCTTAAAAGGAAACGATGGAGGTATCTTTGTTTTGGGAATCCCCCATTCATCACGTTCAACCTTCTCTGCTTTATCCTTTTCTGCTCTCAATCTCTTGGCTCTTTCGCACTTCTTCTCATCTGTAACCTCAATGTTATGCTTTTGAGATGGTACCATGATGTTCTAATCAACGGGTGTAGCATTCGGGATCGAATCAGGCTCTGAACTAAACTGCTCGACCTCTGTTCGATCGAAATGGTCTGTCGGACAGACTGGGGGTGGTCGAACAACTTGGCTGATCACGAACTCCTATTTTCCATGAGTTGCTCGACATCCGGTCAACCAAGATGGTCTGGTCGAACAGAAATGTCTTGGTCCAACGACTTTGCAGATCGAGCAATCCCATTCTCCAGGTGTTGTTCGACCTCCGTTTGACCAAATGGTCTGGTCGAATGGAATGCGTTGGTCGAACAATGGGTCTAAAAATAGAGCATCGTAATTCTGTTTCTCCGAAGTTTGCTCGACCTCCGTTCGACCAGTAGGTCTGGTCGAACACTGAAGTTTCGTCGAGCAACTCCCTTGCTTCTTTCGTTTTTGCTCGCTGGTATCATCAGACCTTCATATTGCGTACCTAACCTCAATGTGATGGCCTGGCAAGACTTTGAATTCTCATTACTTTGAGATGGAAACTTCCCCTTCTCAATAGTTTGACTCAATTTGTTTACGTTTCTAGCCATCTCCCCCATCAACAACGTAAGGTCTTTCACTTGTTTAGACAAATTCTCATGATTAGTTTCAATCTTCTTTTCTAACTTGACCTCAAGATGATCCACTCTTGCATCGTTCCTTGCCATGTACCTGTTCACCGTATCCTCGAAACCCAGTTTTCCTTCTTCCACCTTAGCACCTGGATCAACACCAATAGGAGGTTGTAATACATTGTTGGGATTACTCCACGAAAAGTCCGGCCTCCTCGGTTGTTGATAATTACCTGGCGAACCACGATTATTGTAGTTCTCCTGATAATTCTGGTTTTCTTGATTTTGGAACCTCATTCCTTGAATACTTTGACCCATGGCGTAGTTAGCCTCTTTGATCTCCTTTTGGCTAGATCCTTCATAGCCACTATCCTGCTGCATCATTGGTACTCTCTGAGATGTATCCGTAATTTGCTTTTGCTGAGACTCGAGTAATTTGTTGATATTAGCCAAGCTAGAGACGATCTCATCATCTCTTCCCGACTTCACCATAGTATGCTCAACCTATGCTACTTTACCAAGAACATACGTGCCTCTCACTCTATAAGTCGGCCAATCTCTTGAATTTATCGAGATATCCTCGAAGAGTTTCTCGGCCTCAATGAGTGACTTCGTAAGCAATGCTCCATTGGATGAAGCATCAAGTAACACACGAGAATCACAACCCAACCCATTGTAGAAAATACTGATTTATTGAGCTTTAGATAGCCCATGCTGTGGACACTTTCGAAGTATGTCCTAGAATCGGTCCCAAGCCTCATGAAACTTTTCATTACCTTGGATAGCAAATTGATTGATTTCTTGTTTCATCTTGAACACCTTCGAAGGTGGCATGTATCGCTCCAAGAATTTCACTTTCAACTTCTCCTAGGTATCACATTCAGCAGCATTAAGATTATCGTACCAATATCTCGCTTTTTTATTCAGCGAGAACTTAAACAAGATGATCTTCCTCGCATCCTCATGAGCTCCTGCATTTTTTGTGTACTTGCATACCCAAGGAACTTATTTAGATGTTGCTGAGGATCTTCAAAGGTTCCTCCAGAGAAAGGACTCCTTTCAATCATGGTGATAAGAGCAGGGTGTAGATCAAAATCAGCTCCGGCCCCTCTTGCTCCTAATAGCCCCGCATTGCCTCCTCTGTTGTTCTTAAAGACTTCACGGATGGCAAGTGTATCCGGATTCGCTGCCATGTTGACTGCTTCTACCACCAAATTAACTTCGGGTGTAGCTTCAATCACTTGCGAATTTAGCTCTCCAACGTCAACTACTTGATCAATAGTATCGGTTGGCTCCTTGTTCTTATTCTTGTTGTTCTTCTTCTTCTTAGCGTTCCTTTTCCTCGCGGATGCCTCTGGTTCCGGATCAAAAGGTTCTAGATTAGTTCCTTCGATCTAGTGTGCATACACCTAAGAAAAATTCAAAGTTAGAAAGAAAAGAGAACAAAAATATCATAGTCCTAATTAAACTAGAAATAATGAATTAATAATGAATACCGACCCCGGCAACGGCGCCAAGAACTTGATGGGCGTTTTCTCAACACACAAAATTAATCCTCAAGTGTAAGGATATCAATTATAGTTTCGATAGGTGACCAAGTGATTATTATACCCAAAGAACGGATTATTATTAATTCAATTATATTCTAGATTATTGAGACTATGTTGGCAAATTATCTTTGTGATTAAGTAACTAAATAACAAGTAATTAAAATAGCAAATAAAGTAAACTAGCAATAGTGTAAATACGATTGTGATCAAGTGAGACATTAGGTGATTCTTCGGGTCATCTAGTTTTACTTATTAATATCTCTTTCATGCGTTGATGTCCGACTCTGTCTTGTGGTTTATAGACGCATCAGTAAACCATGCAAGTTCACTCTATGGACACAAGTAAACATCCGTATAACACGTGTGACTATTCTCGGAGCAAAAGATATGATTCACCCCCCTTTCTAGGTACTATCAGTATCAATTATATCCCTTGCACTTAGTACTCTAACCCGATATGTTCTCCCTTTATAGGTACTATGAAGTTATACTCTTTATCCTACTTATTAACCCGAATATTATTCAATTAACAAGTATTCATATAAGATAGTTCTAATAAGACTTCAGAATCCCTTCACTTAGAATTATAACATGTAATCCTACTCATCAGTGAACACACTCAATCAATAATCAAGATATGTATTCAGACTCTACATAACAGTTAATGATGCACAAAACGACTGAGTATGAATTTAAAAAGCGTAATCTTATATAAAATAAACCACAAGTAGTGTTGTACGGAGTTTACACATGAAATACAAATTAACTCATAAAACTTCATAACCCTAGAACTACTGAAGCAGTTCTAGCCCATGATTGATCGAAGAAAAATCTTGGTGGTTGGTAGGATAAATTAAGTAGCAAAGCAAACCCAAGATGTAGGTGCCGTCGCGACTCTCTCCTTCTTGAATCTTCAATTGGTTCGACTGACGACCTCTCTCAAATCTCCTTCGGATGGCGGTAGGGTTTCGGTGGTGATGGATGATGAAGTGGTGTCCTCCTTTTCTCCTGCAAAAACTCTTCTTTTATACTCATGGAACCTCCTTACGGGCCTTGGATGGGCTTTTACTTGAGATGTACTGATGAGAGTGGAAATTAGCGTGTTTTAGTGTCCAATTAAACACCTTTTTGATTGATATTGTTGTCATATATTAGCTCAAGTGTCTCATATTCATTATATGTGTGAATAAGGTGCACATGAGGTGTTTTGTTGTGTTTTAGGTAGAAAATGGATCAAAAGTACAATGTTGGAGAAAATGTGCAATTTGTGCAAGGATGCTGAAAAACGCACGTCCAAATTTCCTAATTTATCTGTATTTTTGTGGAGATCAAAACTATTGATATAATACTTGGTTGTAAAGCCAATGAAGAGAGGGTCATTTTGGTATGAAGAACACCCCAATCGGATTCCAAACGAGAGAGTTATGATCAAAGTGGTGACGTCGCGCAAGTTGTTCCTATTTATAACGACTGTCCAATTTGCATGACTTGTTACATATACAAATGTTGGAGTTTATGTAAGTTCTTTATAAGGATAGAAAACCAAGAAAATGAGGATCGCGTGAGCACAAGAATCACTAAAATCGGAGCTCGAATGTGGAAGTTATACGCGAAACGGTGAGACTGTGCAAGTCAATTCGACAAAGGGAGGTCAATTCGGCCAAATGTGCTGGTTGAATTGAGGTCGAATCGGACGACAAAAGAGTCAATTCTACCACGACACCTCAATTCGACCTTCTGTTTTGGTCGAATTGAACACCTGAAGCTTCCAGTAGGTCAATTCGACCTGGCTACTTGGTCGAATCCTGGTCGAATCCTGGTCAAATTGACTTGCACAGTCTTACCGTTTCGCATATAACTTCCACATCCAAGCTTTGATTTGAGTGATTCTTGCGCTCACGCTATTCTCTCTTCCTTAGCTTTCTATCCATATAAAGAACTTACAGAAACTCCAACATTTGAATATGTAACAAGTCATGCAAAGTGGACAGTCGTTCTGAACAGGAACAGCTTGCGCGACGTCACCACTTTGATCATAACTCTCTCGTTTGGAATCCGATTGGGGTGTTCTTCATAAAAAAATGACCCTCTCTTCATTGGATTTCCAACCATGTATTATATCAACAGTTTTGATCTCCACAACAACACAGAAAAATTACGAAAGTTGGACGTGCATTTTTCAGTATCCTTGAACAAATTGCACCTTTTCTCCAACATTGCTCTTTTGATCATTTTTCCACCTAAAACACAACAAAACACCTAAAGTGCACCTTATTCTCACATATAATGAATATAAGACACTTGTACTAATATATAAAAATAATATCAATAAAAATGTGTTCAATTGGACACTAAAACGCTCTAATTTCCACTCTCATCATATACGTCAAATTTGGTAAAAGAATCCCAGAATTTCCAAAAATGGAAGCAGCGAAAATCCATTTGAACAATCCTCGAATAGTCGAGCAAGGCCTCCTGGTCGAGCAACGGTCGAGCAAGCTTTCTGTAAGTTTTTGCACATTTTGTTCGACCAAGCCTCATCTGTTCGACCAAGATGATGCTGGTCGAACAACATCCCTTGGTTGATCAAGCTCTCTGTATGTTTCTGCATATTCTGCTCGACTTGACCACCTTGTTCGACTAAAGTGATGACAGTTGAACAAGGTCCTGAGGTCGAACGACCTTCGAAAATCGCATCAAAAATCGTGTCTTCCAATTCCGAGCCCTTACGATCTGTTTTCCTGTACAGATATGCTCAAAAAGCTCTAGTATCCTCTGATTCGTGGCTTTTCCATAAATATTCCAATTTATCTTAATAAAAGACTCAATCGTACTCAATTTTCACACAAATTAGAGCCACAATACGTGAATTTACACTCTCATCTTCGAGAACAAGGAGAAACCAATAGATTTACAAGCCTTTGAGTTCGAAAAAATCACCAAGAATCAATGGAAATCTCGCGGTTCATATTTTTTCAAGATATAGAAAAGGGGAAGAGGTGGGTGAATGGAGGATGATATCAAGAGTATTAAATTTGGTGAAGATGATAGAGAAGAAGAGAAAGCACTGTGTAATAGAGTGAATAGAAGAAGAAATGAAAGAGAAACAAAGTGAAAGAGTGAGTCGATGAGTAGAGAAGACTCAGAAACCAATTAGATTTAAGTTTCCATCTTTGATATTTATTCTGTATTTGTTATTGTTAATTAATGTGTTAAATTAGCTGTTAATGTCGATAAATAAATTAATTTTATCATTATAAAATAATGACATTGATGTAAATAACTTAATATAATGGGGGTATAACTTCCTTAAATGGAAACAAATACCTTTGAATCGGATGCCAAATATAGTAAAACGGTTACTTTGCATTCGCCGGAGGGAGTATTTAATTTTTTTAAAATCATGTGAATTATTTATTTATAATAATTTAATGGTAGATTTATTTAGTGAGTATTTTCTTCTTAAATTTATTAATAGTACAAAAATTAAAAAAATTGAGAGACTCTCTTGTGAGACGGTTATGAGACGAGTTGACCAATTATTAAAGTATATTTATCATATAGGTAAAGTATGTTTATTTGTAGTTAAAATATGTCAATAATGAATAATATTATAACATTCTAAAATCATACTTTAATTCATCATCCATCATACTTTATAAAACATACTTTAACAACCATTAAACATACTTTATTTATATAATAGGCATACTATAATATCTTAGCCCAACTAGATTTTTTTTAGAAAGCCCAAAAAATATTTATTTATTTTTATGGCCCAAAAGGCCAGCTCTATCTTAGCCCAACTAGATTTTTTTTAGAAAGCCCAAACCTATTTATTTATTTTTATGGACCAAAAGGCCAGCCATATCTTAGCCCAACTAGATTTTTTTTAGAAAGCCCAAACTTATTTATTTATTTATTTTGTGGCCCAAAGTTTCAGCCCACTTAAATGGCCTGATATATAATTATTAAGGCTAAAGTTAAAAAAAAAGAGAGAAGAACGGGAGAAGAAAAACAAAAGAGGGTAAAGAAGAGAGTGAAGAGGAGAAACCCTTGTTGATCAAATTCTCCCTTACAACCCTCATCCTAGGTGGTTTCTAAGTTGTTTTGAGGTAAGTGATGTGTGAATTAAGCTTCCTCCTTCCATGGTTTTGTAATTTGTGGTGTTTTTCTTTTTGGTATGTGGGTAATTTGCTGACTGTTCGAACTCATTTTGACATAGCTATTGCCCTCCAAAGTTTACAAACTTAATTTCTGTACGTAGCTGAACTCGTTAGCTTTCCGTAGCCACTTGAAACGCCTCAATCCGATTATTCTACAATTAGTTATGATTTTTCTCGTAAACTGCCGCTAGCTGGAAAATTTCAGAATTTTTATGTAGAATTCAAACTTATTTTCTATCGTTTCATTTAGTTAATGTATTGAAACGGGTTATGTGGGATTGGAAACTGATGTTAAGGAGTTACATGCCATTTTTATTTAATATCGACTCGTTCGAACTCGATTAGGATTTGTTTTTAGCAATGAAAGGGATGTTACCGCTAATAGTTAGTTATATTTAATTTATCTTTAATTGCTCATCTCCTTTCTAGGTAAAGAACCATCGACGAAGGGCAAGGGACCGACTTCAGATTCCGAAGAGAGTTAATCACTTCCTTGTGAGTTGATAATTCGAGAACGCCTTCTCTTGTGGGAAGTGTGGACCCTCGATAAATGTGCATTTATTTTAGTTTTAGTTAATTGATAAGAAAATTATTGGGTATTGTGTTATGTGGTAAAGAGCCTGATTGGCTCGATTGCTCTGGTTAGAGTCCTGTTAACCATTTTATGAGTATTATTGATTTTAACTTATGTTGAAGAGCTTTGCCTGCTCGATATCTGATAGCATTTATTGTGAATTATTTGAGAATTGATTTCTGGTTATTCTTGTGTGCCAATTAAGACTCTAACTTGAGTCGTTATTCATCTTATGATGCACATGCATATGTATGCCTGGTACCAAGGTTAAGTAGCTCGAATTGGTCACGGTTCGGGTGAGTTGGAGCGACATTGATTAAGTAGCCCGAATTGTCGCGGTTCGGGTGAGTTAGAGTGACAACCAAGTTGCCCGTTGATTGGCAAACCCGGGTGAGTTAGATCTAACGGGGCACCTGTCCATTTGCAAATACTGATACTCTGGAGGGTGATCGTTAGATGGATCAGTCTATTATAGGCTCAGTCAACATCACCGGTGTGGGACATGCATGTCATATATATTTATATGTTTGATCATTTCAAGTATTCACGTCGATATTGAATTGTGAACTTTAGAACTTGGCGTGTTGAGAAAGAATACTAATGTGCATTTTATCTAGAGTAAAGGTGACGGGCTTGGACTGTCTCTCGACGGAGAGCTCAGTTCGAGGAGGATATTGACTACCCACGCGTGTTTTATGTGATAACATGTTGTTTGAACTAATTGTGTTATTCGTAAATGTGCACTAATGTTTTTATATTCATTAATATGTATACTGAGTGAGAAATAGTTATTGTGGGACGAAATGTTGGATTTTATGTTATGAACCGCGAGTGGGAATACATGCTTCGTATAAGGGTCAGGGTGACCGGCTTATCACCTCACTGAGCTAGTGATTTTGCTCACCCCCATTATTTTTTCCTTTTCAGGCAGTTGATATCGTTTTGGTTGGAGGTTTGCCTATCGTTTGCTCGTCATCCAATCAGTGTTTTGGGTACTTTCTCTTTTATGTAAATTGACGAATTCATTGGCGAGATTGTATAGTTTATATTTGGTGAACCCCTTGATGTTCTTTTTGGTACTCTCGATTTGTTATATCGTTCATGTATATTTTCTTTAAACTAAGTTACATCGTTGTATTTTGTACCTTTGTAAATTCTTATTGATACATTATGAGATGATGTCCTCGGGTTGTACCCGTTGTTATCCGTTGTTCAGTTCTATAGGTACTTGATAGCAAGCCTTACGTTTTCTATAAACTTTGTGGAGTGGAGTGCACCCATTCCGCGAAATTTATGGTTAACGTGGCGGTTGTCGAGTTCTGACTGGGGTCGGGGCGTGACAACTTTCTTGGTATCAGAGCCTGGTTTTATGATTCTCATTCTTTTTTAGTCGAGCCAATGGGTCCAACTTTGTTTCTATGTCATCCTAAGGTATCGCATTACCTTGACGTTGACCTTGCATTTTCTTTCCTTTCTTCCTTTCAATCATTATTGCACCTCCAGTTAGTCGTCGAGGTCGAGGACACACTCCTCGTGATCCTCCGAGTCCTCTACTATCTTCTGTTCCTCATGGACCTCGAGGACATGTTTCTTCTGATCATGTCGTTCCTCTGACGGTTACGGATCCTATCAATTCTGATCATAGGGTGCCAGTTTCCCAAGTAGAGCAACCATGGGCCCAGTTGCGGGTTGAGCACATGATGACACCCGAACAGTACCAATTGTATTATGATCACATTCGAATATATAGTGTTCCACCACCTACAACGGCTCATGCGACTACGACTGTACTGAAGAGGTTCTTCGTGCTAATGAACCGATTCGACCTACAACTAATGTACCAGTTTTTACTCCAGAAATGGCTTTAGGAGGTTCTACTTCTCGAGGTGCACTTTTTATACCTGATTTGGTGAAAGCAGTTGAAAACATGGGGAGCAATGTCTCGGGATCGGTTGGTGAAAATCGCTAGTGCCAGAATTGCTTAAAATATCACGACGGCCCCTGTAAGGCTCCTCAAGTATGTTTTCAGTGTCGATAGCCGGGGCATATACGAAGTTCTTGTCCTCAGCTTATGGGAGCGAGCAGTCAGGGTTCTGGTCAGCTTCGTGGTAAACTAACATATTCTACACCCAGAGATACTCGATCTGTATCTACCAGAGTGCCTGATACCTCAAGCGGCCCTAGTACTCAATCAAATATGTAAGGAAGGAAGCAAACAAGAGTATTTCATATTTCCCAGGAAAAGGCTCGCTCAGATCCGAAGGTTGTGAGAGGTAATTTATAATCTGAGTATTTTCACATGCTAGATCTAACCCCGCCTTGTTATGCCACTTGATTACGAATAAAATATTGGTAAGAAATTCTATCTTTTCGAATTTTTAAATCACAATCTCACCTAATATTGCTTTTTTAGGCCATGTGTTTGTGGGAGACCAGCAGGTCTACGCTTTATTTGACACAGGTTCTGATAGGTCTTATATCCGGGATGATCTTACTGTGATCTTAGATTATCCTATCTCTCATTTGTCACCTGGAATCATCATTCATACCCCACTTGGAGAGCGTCTAATTCGTGATTCGATATTCCTTGGTTGTCCATTGAAGATCAAGGATGTCCTTCTAGAGGCTGAATTGATACCATTGCCTTTGATTGATCTTGATGTTATTCTTGGCATGGATTGGCTTTCTTCTCATCTTGCAATTCTCGACTGCCACGAGAAGCTTGTTATTTTTCGTAGACCAAGATTCTCATAACTTGTTTTTGAAGGTAAACTTCAAACGAGATCCCTCTATTTTATTTTAATGTTGACTGCGCATAAATTAATGCGTAAGGGTTGTGAGGCATTCTTGGCATTTGTCATCGATACTTCTCTTTCTGAAACTAAACTAGATGACATCCTGATCGTGAATGAGTTTCCTGATGTCTTTCCCGAAGACTTACCAGGACAACCTCTGAATCGAGAGATTGATTTTTCCATTGACGTACTTCCTGGAATCACACCTATATCGATTACTCTATATCGAATGTCGCCTATTGAGCTCAAGGAACTCCAGACACAACTTGGGGAATTATTGGAGAAGGGGTTCATACGACCTAGCACATTTCCGTGGGGTGCTCCAGTTCTTTTTGTCAAAAAGAAAGATGGATCATTTCGCCTATGTGTCGACTACCATTAATTGAACAAGGTGACAATCAAGAACAAATATCCTCTTCCAAGAATCGATGATCTGTTTGAACAATTGCAAGGAGCAACTGTGTTCTCAAAAATTGATTTGCGATCCGGTTATCACCAACTCAAGATTAGGGAATCTGATATCCCTAAGTCTGCTTTTCGAACCAGATACGGCCATTTTGAATTCTGTGTTATGCCTTTTGGACTCACAAATGCTCCTGCAGCTTTTATGGATCTTATGAATCGAGTCTTTCGGCTGTACTTAGATAAGTTTGTCATCATCTTCATTGATGACATTCTTATTTATTCTAAATCGGACGATGAGCATTCTCATCATCTAAGAATTGCTCTGAACATTCTTAGAGAAAATCAGCTTTATGCTAAATTCTCAAAGTGTGAATTTTGGCTTCGTGAGGTAACTTTTTTAGGTCATCACATTTCTAAAGAAGGAATCTACGTCGATCCAGTGAAGATTCAAGCTATACTAGATTGGGAGCGTCCAAAGAACGTGACAGAGATTCGTAGTTTTCTAGGATTAGCTGGATATTATCGACGGTTTGTCAAAGACTTTTCGTTATTGGCTTTATCTTTGACTAAATTGACTCGGAAAGGGGTAAAATTTGAATGGTGTGAAGAATGCGAGGAAGCATTTCAAGAATTGAAAAGACGACTCGTTTCAGCTCCTATTCATGCTTTTCCAGACCCAGCGATTGGAGAATTTATCATTTATAGCGACACCTCGAGATAAGGATTATGATGAATTCTCATGCAAGAAGGAAAGGTTATTGCCTACGCTTCAAGGCAATTGAACAAGAACGAAGAAAATTATCCTACACATGATTTAGAGTTGGCTGCAATCATCTTTGCATTGAAAATCTAGAGGCACTATTTGTATCGTGCAACTTGTCGGGTTTTCACTGATCACAAGAGCTTAAAGTATATCACCACGCAAAAGGAGCTCAACCTCAGGCAAAGGCGATGGATGGAGTTGATTAGTAACTATGACTTAGTCATCGATTATCATCCTGGCAAGGCGAACGTTGTTGCAGATGCTCTGAGTAGAAAGTCTTCTACCTCACTTGCTTCGATTCAATCTTTTTATCTTCCTATGTTGGGGCAATTTAAATCTTTACACATTTCGCTCGATTGTGAAAAGTCTAATGATTCTGCCTTAATCGCCAAATTCGAGGTTAGACCTACCTTGTTCGAGCAAATTCGAGAAAGACAATCACACGATGTTCATTTACAACAGAAGATGACGAAGCTAAATCAAGGAAAAGAAATAGAATTTCAAATTCGGGATGATGGACTTCTTACTTTTAAAAATCGTGTTTGTGTTCCATCAGAACTTGATGTTCGTAGAGCTATTTTTGAGGAAGCCCATTCTTCAGCCTATGCTATGCATCCTGGTAGTACCAAAATGTACAGAACACTTCGGGAGCATTATTGGTGGCCAGGTATGAAACGGGAAATTGCTGAATTTGTATCAAAGTGCTTATCATGCCAACAGATTAAAGCGGAACACTAAAAACCAGCCGGCATGCTTCAACCACTACCTATTCCTGAGTGGAAATGGGAAAACATCACAATGGATTTTGTTTCTAGTTTACCTCGAACCCAAAAGGGTCATGACTCAATTTGGGTCATTGTCGATCGTCTGACGAAATCGGCACATTTTCTTCTAGTGCATACCAACGAATCTTTAGAGAAACTTACCAAGTTATATGTCGATGAGATCGTGAGATTGCACGGAGTACTAGTGTCAATCATATCTGACCGTGATCCAAGATTCATTTCCCATTTTTGGCCTAGTCTACAGAAAGTGCTAGGTACAAAATTACTATTCAGTACCTCGTTTCATCCACAGACTGATGGACAGTCAGAGAGAACTATACAGACACTAGAAGACATGCTAAGTGCAGTGGTGTTGAATTTGGGAGGTAGCTGGGATAAGTACGTGACTTTGGTGGAGTTCGCTTATAACAACAGTTATCATTCAAGCATTGGAATGCCCCCGTACGAAGCTCTGTATGGCCGAAAGTGTTGAACACCGCTCTTTTGGGATGAGGTTGGCGAGAGACAAATTGAACAAGTAGAGCTTATCGAAGATGCGAAGGCAAAAATACAACTTATTCGAGACAGACTTAAGGCAGTGCAAGATCGACAGAAAAGCTACGCTGATAATAGGAGGCGCGATTTGGAGTTTAATGAAGGAGACAAAGTTTTTCTGAATGTTTCTCCATGGAAGGGCGTGTTACGATTCCGCCGTTGAGGAAAGTTGAGTCCAAGGTATATTGGCCCATTTACGATCGTGCAAAGGATTGGTCGTGTCGCGTATCGACTTGAGCTACCATCGGAATTGTCGAAGATTCACGATGTTTTCCATGTCTCTATGCTTAGAAAATATGAACCAGATCCTTCGCACGTGCTTAAATATCCCCCAGTTGTATTAAAGGAAAATCTATCGTACGAAGTACAACCTGTTCAAATTGTAGATCGCCGAGAGAAAATGCTCTGTAACAAATCCATTCCTATGGTGAGAGTTCTATGGAGAAGTGATCAAATTGAAGAAGAAACATGGGAACCAGAGTCAGTCATGCGTCAACAACATCAAAATCTCGTTTCATCTCTAGGTACGTTTATGTTTCGAGGACGAAACTTTTTAGAGGATGGGATACTTTATAATATCTTAGCCCAACTAGATTTTTTTTAGAAAGCCCAAAACCCATTTATTTATTTTTATGGCCCAAAAGGCCAGCCCTATCTTAGCCCAATTAGATTTTTTTTAGAAAGCCCAAACATATTTATTTATTTTTATGGACCAAAAGGTCAGCCTTATCTTAGCCCAACTAGATTTTTTTTAGAAAGCCTAAACTTATTTATTTATTTATTTTGTGGCCCAAAGTTTCTGCCCACTTAAATGGCCTGATATATAATTATTAAGGCTAAAGTTAAAAAAAAAAGAGAGAAGAACGGGAGAAGAAAAACAAAAGAAGGGAAAGAAGAGAGTGAAGAGGAGAAACCCTTGTTGATCAAATTCTCCCTTACAACCCTCATCCTAGGTGGTTTCTAAGTTTTTTTGAGGTAAGTGATGCGTGAATTAAGCTTCCTCCTTCCATGGTTTTGTAATTTGTGGTGTTTTTCTTTTTGGTATGTGGGTAATTCGCAGACAGTTCAACTGATTTTGACATAGCTATTGCCCTTGAAAGTTTACAAACGTAATTTCTGTACGTAGCTGAACTCGTTAGCTTTCCGTAGCCACTTGAAACGCCTCAATCCGATTATTCTATAATTAGTTATGATTTTTCTCGTAAACTGCCGCTAGCTAGAAAATTTCAGAATTTTTATGTCGAATTTAAACTTATTTTCTATCGTTTCATTTAGTTAATGTATTGAAACGGGTTATGTGGGATTGGGAACTGATGTTAAGGAGTTACATGCCATTTTTATTTAATATCGACTCGTTCGAACTCGATTAGGATTTGTTTTTAGCAATGAAAGGGATGTTACCGCTAATAGTTAGTTATATTTAATTTGTCTTTAATTGCTCATCTCCTTTCTAGGTAAAGAACCATCGACGAAGGGCAAAGGACCGACTTCAGATTCCGGAGAGAGTTAATCACTTCCTTGTGAGTTGATAATTCGGGAACGCCTTCTCTTGTGGGAAGTGTGGACCCTCGATAAATGTGCATTTATTTTAATTTTAGTAAATTGATAAGAAAATTATTGGGTATTTTGTTATGTGGTAAAGAGCCTGATTGGCTCGATTGCTCTGGTTAGAGTCCTGTTAGCCATTTTATTAGTATTATTGATTTTAACTTATGTTGAAGAGTCTTACCAGCTCGATATCTGATAGCATTTATTGTGAATTATTTGAGAATTGATTTCTGGTTATTCTTGTGTGTCAATTAAGACTCTAACTTGAGTTGTTATTCATCTTTGATGCATATGCATATGTATGCCTGGTACCAAGATTAAGTAGCCCGAATTGATCACGGTTTGGGTGAGTTGGAGCGACATTGATTAAGTAGCCCGAATTGTCGCGGTTCGGGTGAGTTAGAGTGACAACCAAGTTGCCCGTTGATTGGCAAACCCGGGTGAGTTAGATCTAACGGGGCACCTGTCCATTTGCCAAATACTGATACTCTGGAGGGTGATCGTTAGATGGATCAGTCTATTATAGGCTCAGTCAACATCACCGGTGTGGGACATGCATGTCATATATGTTTATATGTTTGATCATTTCAAGTATTCACGTCGATATTGAATTGTGAACTTTAGCACTTGGCGTGTTGAGAAAGAATACTAATGTGCATTTTATCTAGAGTAAAGGTGACGGGCTTGGACTGTCTCTCGACGGAGAGCTCAGTTCGAGGAGGATATTGACTACCCACGCGTCTTTTATGTGATAACATGTTGTTTGAACTAATTGTGTTATTCGTAAATGTGCACTAATGTTTTTATATTCATTAATATGTATACTGAGTGAGAAATAGTTATTGTGGAACGAAATATTGGATTTTATGTTATGAACCGCGAGTGGGAATACATGCTTCGTATAAGGGTCGGAGTGACCAGCTTATCACCTCACTGTGCTAGTGGTTTTGCTCACCCCCATCATTCTTTCCTTTTCAGGCAGTTGATATCGTTTTGGTTGGAGGTTTGCCTATCGTTTGCTCGTCATCCAATCAGTGTTTTGGGTACTTTCTCTTTTATGTAAATTGACGGATTCATTGGCGAGATTGTATAGTTTATATTTGGTGAACCCCTTGATGTTCTTTTTGGTACTCTCGCGATGTTATATCGTTCATGTATATTTTCTTTAAACTAAGTTACATCGTTGTATTTTGTACCTTTGTAAATCCTTATTGATACATTATGAGATGATGTCCTCGGGTTGTACCCGTTGTTATCAGTTGTTCAGTTCTACAGGTACTTGATAGCAAGCCTTATGTTTTCTATAAACTTTGTGGAGTGGAGTGAACCTATTCCGCGAAATTTATGGTTAACGTGGCGGTTGTCGCATTATGTCTGGGGTCGGGGCGTGACACATACTTTAACACATCTCACAAATAGTCTCACATAAGTAGCGTCTCATAAGAGACTTTTTCAAAAAAATATGTTACTAAAAAATGAATTTCCAATTTCGAATTAAATCGATTTTGAATGTTCGAATACTCGAATATATTCGAATAATTCATTTATTACTTTCGAATCGAATACGTATTTGATTTCTATTTCGATTAATAATCGGCTACGAATATGAATATTCTAATATTTAATCAAATATCATTAAGATGCCTTAATGTTCGATTCGATTCGATTAATTTATAATCTGACACCTCATGCTTTCTTTTAACTTGGTTCCGGAAAGTACTCGTTAGAGGAGAATTGGGAATTTGAGATGAAAATTCTAAAATGCTACTCCCTCTGTCTCAGGAATACATTCTCGTATTTGGTGGCACAAGGTTTAAGAAAATTAACTTTTTGTTAGTGTGATGTATGAAAGAGGTGGGTATTCTGGGTAATTGAGTAGAATAAAGTGTGATATAGTTGACTTTGATTAGATTGTATGTAAAAAGAAGGTGACATTTGGAATATTGTAGTATTGTGAGGTTATTGATATTGTGTATTGTTTCCATTTTTAGGGAGTGCAAATATTCTTGGGACGGAGGGACTAATAATATTTAGATCTAATCCTAATGAAAAATGAGAAGAATCCATTCTCTTGGAGCTATAAGATCGTGAAACAATAATGTTGCATTATAAATTAATGTAAAGCAATAAATAATCCATTGAAAAGTTTAAGAAACCAAAGTCGTGAAAATTTAAATACATTTACTTTTAAAGAGATGGTTTGTCTAGCCAAATTTAAAGAGGTAAAATTATTATGTAAAAATAAATGTTATTTTAAAGATGCTATTGAAGGTGTATTTATACGTATGACTCTTTATATTATACATAATTTATTATTTAAAAGGTCTTTTGGAGTTCTTACAGCAACGCTAGTAACAAATATTTTTTTTAAAGCTGGTTTAGTGATTTTTTTATTTCACTAGTAGTTTTAGACGTGCGTTGCACATCACATTCACATGATACTTTGTAATGTGATATGAATATTTTCTTTTTCTTATTTTTCGTTATTGCTTTAGTTTAAAAGAATGGTTTTTTTAAAGTAACATTGAATTATTGGAAAACATTCTCTGTTTGGAGCATCGAAATCGAAGGGAAGCAACTTAGTGAGTTTCACAAGCTAAACTTAGTGAGTTTCACAGGCTCTTTTTTTTCTCTCTCTCTCAATCTCCATATTTCTCATCATGACCATCATTATTTGTTTTGAGAGTCTCTAGAATTAAGGAATATACAACCTATTAAGGATAGAAAGGAGAATAATGAGTATAAAATCAAATTTCGATAACAGCATAACAAATGCTCCTCAACGGACGAATGAACCTATATTTTATTATTTTAGCTTCAAATCAATAATTTTATATTTTATAAACATCTAATTATATAATTAAAAGAAATATTTTATACATGATCAAATGAATAATATATTCACTCATTTATTTTTAATATATTATTGTTTTTGTGATTATTATGATTAATATTAAAATGATTAGTTAAAATTAATTATGTGAAGATGTAAAATAATTTATTATTTATAAAACATTTATATTATTACTATACAATAATTTTCATAATTAATTATAAGATAAAAATCCATATATTTCATGTCTAATTATTATACATAGAAGTAGAAGAGCCAATAATAATGAAATGATAAATTAAAAATAACTACATAGATTAAAAATGTAAATAATGAATGAATAATATAAAGAACCAAATAAAAAAAGAAGTGTTTATGAAAAAACCCCGTTTTTATTAAATGATTAGTTAAAAATAATTATGAGAAGATGTAAAATAATTTATTATTAATAAAAAATTTATATTATTACTTTACAATAATTTCATAATTAATTATAGGATACAAATGCATGTATTTAATGTCTAATTATTATACATAGCATTAGAAGAGAAAATAATAATTTAAAAAAATAACTATGATAAATAAAAATATAACTACGTGATTAAAAATGTAAGGCAAAAATTAATGTACACAATTGTACTTTAGCAACTGGGTTTAATCCTACCCACAAAATATTTTGACCCGCCATATATAAGACACTTAAAACCTTAATTTTATTATGGGTTATGTTAAACGTACATATTATTGACATTCATAGCCTATAGAAAGTGTATTTTTAAGAATTTACCTTTTAACAAAAAAACTCTAAATCCTACAAATATAAACTCTAACCCCCCTAAATCATTATACCCTAAACCATAGGACTAAATATAATTTAAATGGATTACAACGTAATTTTATTAAAATTCCGGATGTTCAGAATATGGACACACATTATACTTTTATTATTATATGCTCACACTGCCTCCATCATTCTCTCTCCACCGTTGTCTTAAACTCTCCGCACTGGCTCTCATAGCCTCTCCATTCTCTCCCCATCGTCCTCTCCACCTGCAATTATTTTCTTTCTCTCTTACTTCGATATGCAATCAGACTGTTTTTGTTTTGAGAAACCTGCAATTATTTTATCTTCTCTCTCTTTCTAAGAAACTTTCTCCCCCAAATTGCTGCCCTAGACGCCGGCAATGGATTATACGCCTCACCATGTCCTGGGCACTCATTCAGTTCCTTCTTACACAGATGCGGTTCGTAGTGAGCGATCACCTGCCCACTCTGCGTCGTCAAGCTACGCGACCTCAGCTCCTCGTCTTCTTCTAGATGTTATCTGCCGCTGCTTCGCTTTGACAAGACGACGACTCCACCACCTCCAATTGCTGGAAATTCCAAACATTGATCCCCTTCGAATGAATTTGCTGATTTTTTGGAATCTCTTAGAGAGCTCAGTGCCCCTGATGTTTTTCCATTAATTATTTGGCAAGGAATCCGACTGGAGGTGGGAGTTTTTGAGGAGAATTCGGAAACGGCCACCATTGATCTCTCCATCAACGATTTCTCCGGCGAACTCCCTGCTTCAGTGGCACTGTCCAATCAGAAAATAGAGTCTTATGCCGGAAATGCAAAACTCTATGGGAAGCCACCCAAGAAATTATGAGTTGTCCCTTCATCGTACTCATCTCCACCCAATGTCTCGACGAACTCAACTTCTCCAGCGATTGCAGCCATTCTGAACGCAATCGGGTCGGCCCATTGAAAGATTCTTTTCCATCAACTTCCACCTCCGGTTGGATCCAGTGCAGCATGGTTCTTTAAATGGTGGAATTGTTCGTCTTTTTTCATTCTTAATTTTCTTCTTTTCCGGCCAATCAACTTTTACGTGATTCTGTTTATTTTCTTCCACAGAGTATGGAATTTTGAATAAAAATAAACAATACTCCATGAATTAATTTTTTTATTATAAAAGCGTATAATTAACTTAATTTGGGGTATATTTAGCAATATGATATAAATTTAAAATATAGTGGGGTGTATTTAATAAATGTGGTACGTTTAGTATTTTCAGGGGTGTGAATAGCCGCCCCCACTAGGAAATTGTTGTATGTATATTTTTCTTTCCGTCTTTTGTTTCATTATTGTATACTACTTTGAACCTTGCACTTTCACTCTTTTAGTGATAATATTGAGTACATTGATTTTTTTATCTTGATTATTCATATTCTTCGTAAATCTTATTACACGAATAAAACATTTTTTATTAAAAAATCTTTCTCCTCACTATTCTAATAAAGAGTAGAATAATTTAAGAATAATTATTATTACATCATTCACACTTTAATTTAATATAGAAAAATAATGTAAATAATAATAAAATTATCTAATTATTTCTCACCACACCATTCACAATTTAATTTAATATAGTATAATCTATAACTATAATTACTAAAATGTGAAGACTTGTGCGAGACCATCTCACGGATCTCATCTCGTGAGATGGATCCTCCATTAACCCTTTTAACATTTAAATTGAAAAAAAACATGCATGTTAATTAACTATCGCATTCTTTGTTAATAATATGTGCTATTTTAACTCATTTTAAGAAATAGCTGCTCGAATATGTCGCTTTTTCTTTTCAAATTATCTTAGTTTTTATTTTTCTAATTAATTTTTTTAAATTTTAATCTTGGTTAAGGATAGAGATAAACCCCGAAATTATACCCTGTATTCCCGGGGATAATAAAACTGAGAGCAGATATAAAGAAGGGTATCCAAGTCTCAAAGTGGTCCTCAAGATCAGTTCTACCCGATTCCTCCTCAACCAATAAGAAAAGAGAAGTCATAAGAGCATCAAATCTGTTATATGATGATTCTAGAATAGGACACATGAAAATCAATTAGTGACAAGAATAATCTAGAAGGAACAAAGAGCATCATGCTCATAGAGTAGGAAAGGAGAAAATATAAATAGGAGAAAATACACACAAAATGTACGTTTTACTTGATAGATGAATGAGAAAAATAGAAAGGCACTAGAGCCAATTCAACAAAATATCTCTTTCTTCTTCACCTTCCATATATTATCTCATGTTTGATCTTGTTTAAGTCCTCACGATGAAAACAAGCATCAACATATTAGCGTCGTCTGTGGAAATCATTGAGCAAAATCTTGGTAATCATGGAAGGAGATGAATATTTCCTCACATCGGGAGGTACTCATCACCGTCGGCGAGTCGTCAGGAGTGAAGGAAGTATGCACGTTCAAATCCCAAATCAACCAACGGAGCCAGCGGTAGATCTGAATCTGTTCATGCCACAAACATTGTTGAAAATTCTTACTCTGGTAGATCCAGAGAAAACGAAAGAGATGCAGGAGAAACTCTACTTACTATTCAAAGAGTATGCGACTCATCAGATTCAGCCCACGAAGTTGAACTTTGAAGGAGTGCAGTAGGCCCCGGGTGAAGATCTTCGTGATGATAAAAATCGGAGAAAAGAGATCTCGGAACAAGGCCGAGCACATCCCCCACCCAATGATGCAAGACATATCATCAATAAAGCCCGGGCGCGGCAAAGTCCACCAGAGCAAAGCGTAAATAATATATCCAGAGGAAGAGTTCAAGATCGCTTGGGCCCTAGGGGATCGAAACATTATTCCTGGGTTGAAGGGTCTGGAGAAACCCATCATGGAAGAGAACCACGGAAAATCTGTAGAAAGCGGAAGGCTATACAATCTCAAAGGGCGCACAATACACCTCCATCACCAGTTCCAGATGGTGGACATGTGGTTTAGGTTCAAACTCAGGGAGAACGGAGAAAGGAATATGGTGATATATCTCTGGTAAGCCAACTACTCAAACGGGTTGAGGAATTGGAAAAAAAGCAACGAGTCAGGGAAGACAGATGATCCCAAGCTGATTTGGGAAAAACTCCATTCAAAGATGAGATTCACTCAGCACCCAGGTAATTAAAAATCAAGGTACCAAACGTAGCTATATTCAGTTGCGAATCAGATCCATATCAGCATATCAATACATACTAGTTACGGATGGGAGCTAAAGGAAGCTCAGAAGTGACTCAATGTCGCATGTTTCTGTTAACCTTGGGGAACAAGGCTAATGAATAGTTCTCTACTTTACCTCTAAATTCCATAGGAGGATGGCCAGAACTGGTTAATGTGTTTATCACTCAGTACTAGTATTTGGGGGTGGTGAAAGAGCCAAAGCATAAACTGGCAAGTATAAAACAAGGATCAGCGGAGCCCATCCGGGTTTTTTTTAAAAACATTTAATGATCAAAGGGCCAAAAGGAGAAACCATGGGTAATGAGGCATATATTTGGTTACTGCCATGGGAGCATTAAATCAAGAATCAGCACTTTGGAAGGCAGTGCAGTTTAAACCACCGGCCACCTATGGGGAATTTTTAACATTGGCTAATGAGTATAGTCAGGCGGAGGAAACTCTGCGTTGGCTAAAAAATAGAGGAGCAGAATAGGAAAAAGTCAGTCAATACAATGGCTAAAGACTATAAAGCTCCAGTCAATTTCCAGCCATTCCCGAATGAGCCTAGTGATAAGATGATAATTCATGCGTTTTGAGCTCGGATTTGTGTGGAAATTGAGTATGATTTGATCTATTATCAAGACAAATCAGGATGTTTATGGAAAATCCACGAATCAGATGCTACTGAGGCTATTTGAGCATATTTGTACAGGAAAATAAGTTTAAATGCTCGGAATCGGAAGACATAATTTTTCACGGAGTTGATCAACTAGGAGAGGTTGTTCGACCAGCATAAGCAAAGTCGAACAGCAGAGCTAAGTTGAACAGGAGGCATACCAGCTTACAGAGTGGTCATTCGACAAAAGAAGCTCGTTCGACCAAGCAAAGTCAAGTCGAACGGCAAGCAGAGACTAAGTTCAGCTTACAGACACTCCATTTGACCTCAGTTCGAGCATGCAAAGTCTATTCAAACAGCGACACATCAGCTCCAAAATATCAGGATTTTACCTCTAGTGCGTGCATGTGCATGTTTTCGATGAAAAAGCCCAGTAAGAGTCCGTAAGGATAAGTAACAAGTATAAAAAGGGGTGCCGATCACACCAAAAAGGGAGTTAGATTCCACATCCATCCTACACCACATCCAAACCCTAACTCCATCCGCAGGAGCGGTAGAGAGATATTCATGCTGCGAATCAAGTGAGAACCAAGTGAAGATTCAAGATGGAGCGAGAAGCGATGGCGCCCATCTCTAGGGTTTACTTTGCAACTTAATCTTTCTTGTAATTTTCAAGACTATAGATAAGATCTATCCAATCACCATGAACGTTCTTCGAAGCGTCATGGGCTAGAACCGCTTTGGTAGCTCTTGGATTACGAAGGTTTTTATCTAGTTAATTGAACTTCCGTGTGTATACTCCGCACAACAGTACTTGTGAATTTATTTTATATAATACTATACTTTATTAACTCATACTTAGAGTTATTTTGTGCATCATTAACTGTTATGTAGAGTCTGAATACATATATTGGTTATTGATTGAGTGCGTTCACTGCTGAGTAGGATTATATGTTATGATTATAAGTGAGGGGACTCCAACACTTCATTAGAACTATCTTATATGAATACTTATTAATTAAATTGAATTCGGGTTAGTAAGTAGGATAAAGAAGATAATTATATAGTAGCTATAAAGGGAAATAATTGATGCTGATAATACCTAGAAAGAGGGCTGTAATTCTATCTCTTGCTCCGAGGCAATTCACACGTGTTACACGCTTATCTTCTTGTGTCTATAGAGTAGGTTTGCATGGCTTAGTGATGCATCCATAATCCACAAGGCAGAGTCGGATATTGACATACAGTAGGAAGATTAATTAGTGAAACTGGATTACCTAAAGAGCTACCTATCTTCTCACTTATCAAACTCTCGTTTATCTCTACTGTCTTTATTTTATTTGCTATATTATTATTTGTTCATTAGTTTAGTAATTACTCCCAACTTAAATTGCCAACAATAGTTTCTCTAGTTTAGATAATAATAAATTGATAATCAACTATCCTTTGGGTTCAATAAATAAAACTTGGTCGCTTATCTAAGCTACAATCACATCCTTCATACTTGGGGATTAAAATTGTGTGCTGAGAAAACGCCCATCAAGTTTATGGCGCTATTGTCGGGGACATTTGTCTTTGTCAAATTTATTGTTGCTATTTTATTTGAAACTATTTTATTCTTGTCTTAATTTTCTAACGCTTATTTTTCTTAGGTGTAAGCTCACTACATCAAGTATAGGAGAATTAACACCTTCTGATCTGGAGATCGGTGCATCGATGAGGTAGAAAAGAAGATGAAGAACAAGAACGTGGAACCAACTGAAGCTCTTAATTTAAGAGGTGAAGTTGACGAGCTGAACTCACAAACGATTAAAGCTACAATCAGAGACAAATCGGAAGCAGAAGCAGTCAACATGGCAGCGAATCCTGATAATATTGCCATCCGTGAAGTTTTTAAGAACAAGGGAGGAGGCAATGCAGGGCTGTTAGGAGCAAGAGGGGCCGGAGTTGATTTTAATCTTCACCCTACTCTTATTAGCATGATTAAAAGGAGCCCCTTCTCTTGGGAACCTTTGAAGATCCTCAGCAACATTTAAATAAGTTCCTTGGTTATGCAAGTACACAAAAAGATGCAGGAACTCATGAAGATGCGAGGAGGATCATATTATTTAAGTTCTTTCTTACTGAAAGGGCTAGAGATGGGTAAGATACTCTTAATGCTGCTGAATGCACTACTTGGGAGCAATTGGAATTGAAATTCTTGGAAACAAGGACATGTTATCGATGGTAATTCTTGGAAATTCTTGGAAACAATTAAAATTTAAGATGAAACAAGAAATCAATCAATTTGCTATTGGTGGTAATGAGAAGTTTCATGAAGCATGGGATAGATTCAAGGACATGCTTAGGAAGTGTCCACAACATGGGCTTTCTAAAGCTCAATACATCAGTATTTTCTACAACGGATTGAACTGTGATTCTCGAGTTTTAGTCGATGCTTCGCTGAATAGAGCATTGCTTACAAAGTCATCTGTGAAGGCCGAAATGCTCTTTGAGGATATTTCAGTGAATTCAAGAGATTGGTCAACTGATAGAGTGAAAGGCACTTATGTCCTTGGAAAAGTAGCACAAGTCGAGCATACGATGGTAAAGTCGAGTAGAGAAGATGAGATCATCTCGAGCTTGGCTAATATCAACAAGCTACTTGAAACCTAACAAAAGCAGATTACTGATTTGTCACAGAAAGTACCAATGATGATGCAGTAGGATGACGGTGAAAAAAGACCGATCCAAGAGGATTTTGAAGAAGCAAACTATGCCATGGGACAAAGTATTCAAGGAACGAAGTATCCGAACAATCAAGAAAACAGGAATTACCAAGGGAACTACAACAATCGTGATCCCCGGGTAACTATCAACAACCAAGGAGGCAGGAATTTTCATGGATCAATCCGAATGCGGCCATGCAACCTCCCATTGGTGTAATCCTGGTTCTAAGATGGAAGAAGGGAAACCTTGTTTGGAGGATATGGTGAACTATTATGTGGCTAGGAATGATGCAAGGGTGGATCGTATTGAGATCAAGATAGATTCAAATCATGAGGAGTTGTCTAAGCAGATAAAAGACCTTACATTGTAGATGGGGGACATGGTAGGGAATGTGAACAAGTTGGCGCAAACTATTGAGAAGGGTAAGCTCCCATCTCAAAGTATTACAAACCCTAAGTCTTGTAATGCCATCACATTGAGGTCCGGAATGCAGTACGATGGTCCAATGAAGCCGGTGGGTAAAAACAAAGAAGGTAGGAGCCCCGTTCTACCAACCCTACCATGTTCGACCAGACTTGTTGGTCGAACTGAGGTCAAACAGTTTATGGAAAAATAGAGTTACAACGCTTTGTTTTCTGTTCTGCCCTTCTACCAAAGCCATACCGTTCGGCCAAATCATTTTGGTTGAACCAAGGTCAAACAGGTACTTGCAGAGAAGAAAATTCAAGCTCAGTTTACAGAGTCCCCGTTCAACTAGACTTATCCCGTTCCACCAGACTGTTCTGGTCGAACTCTGGTCGAATTGGCACTTGATGAAATGAACCCATTTACAGAGTCCTCGTTCGATCATACACATGTTGTTCGAACAGACCATTCTGGTTAAACAACTTCATGCAACTCCCATTTCGATCCCGAATGCTACACCTGTTGTTCAGAACACTCCAGAGTCATCTAAAGAGCAGAATACTAAGTTTATAGTAGAGAAGAAATGGGAAAGAGCCAAGAGATTGAAAGCCGAAAAGGATAAAGCGAAGGAGGCTGAACGTGATAAATGGGGAATTCAAAAAATAAAGATACCTCCTCCGTTTCCTTTTAGGATAGTGAAGAAGGGATTAGAAGATAAGTTCAAGAGATTCCAAGATATAATAAACAAGATAAGCTTGAATATTCCTTTCTCCAAAGAAATCATGGAGATGCCATACTATGCCCGATTTTTTAAAGATATCATATTGAAGAAGAGAAGTTTGAATGGAGTAGAGATAGTGAATCTATCAGAAAACTACAGCTCGATCATTCAGAAATTGCCACAGAAGAAAGTTGCCACAGAAGTTGAAGGATCCAGGAAGCTTCACTATTCTATGTGAGATTGGAAAGGGGCCGTCACGTAAAGCTTTATGTGATCTTGGTGCAAGCATCAACTTGATGCCCTTATCTATATTAAAGAAGCTATGTTTGGGGAAGCTCGCTCCCACAATAGTGGCTCTATAGTTGATAGATAGGTCTATGAATTTTTCGAAGGGTGTGATTAAAGATGTACTTGTAAAAGTAGATAAGCTTGTCTTTCCTGTGGATTTTCATGTGCTAGAGATGGAAGATTACAAGGATAATGTCCCTCTTATTTTAGGAAGGCCATTCCTTGCCATAGCTAGAGCTATGATTGATGTCTAAAAAGGGGAGCTTAGATTGAGAATGGATAAAGAAGAGGTTCTATTCAACGTTGATAGGGCAATGAAGATGCCAATGGAGACGTAATGTTACAACATTTATGTGGTGGAGGAGATCGTGAAAGAAGACATGTCCTTGATCCTATCAAAGGATCCCTTGGAGACATGCTTGACCGAGTCACTTACTTTTCCCACCACGGAGCTAGATGAGCTCTCTAATGAGGTATGTATTGAATTTATTGAAAATTTACTTGCCTTGGGTGATAATAGGTATGAATCTACAAGAACCAAGCTTGAAGATGTCAAGTGAACTAGGCAGTACCTCCCATTGGATAAAGAAAGCATACCAAAGGAAAAAAAAAGGAGGAGTTGAAACCACTACCGGAACATTTGAAGTATGCCTATCTTGGCGACAATGAAACTTATCTGGTAATTGTATCTTCTTCCCTTATTGATGATCAACTTATAGAGTTGCTAGATGTGCTTAGGAAGCATAAGTCTACTATTGGTTACACTCTCGATGATTTGAAAGGTATTATAGTCCATCGTATTGCATGCATAAAATAAGGTTGCTTGATGAAGCTAAGGGAAGCATTCAGAATTAACGGAGGGTTAATCTCGCTATTCAAGAAGTAATTAGGAAGCAAATCCTAACGTTGTTAGATGAAGGAAATATATATCCCATAAGTGATAGTCCCCATGTGAGTCCATTGCATGTGTAGCTAAAAAGGGGGACATGTCTATTGTGAAAGCCGATGATGGAGAGATCTTAGCCACTAGGATTCCTACGGGATGGCGTGTGTGTATGGATTACAGGAAACTGAATAAAAATACATGCAAAGACCATTTCCCTGTTCCTTTTATGGATCAAATGCTTGACCATCTAGCAGGGTATGAATTTTATTGTTTCTTGGACGGGTACTCGGGTTATAATCAAATCATGATTGCGCCCGAGGATCAAGAAAAGACCACTTTTACTTTCCCTTATGGAACCTTTCCTTTTAGGAAGATGCCTTTCGGATTGTATAATTCACCTGCTGTTGGATTATATACTAAAAGTCTAGCTTTAGTATGAACAATGTTATAACAAATTATTTGAAATGAGAATCATATGACCAAAGATTGCGTCTTATAATTTATTTATATGCATGATGCGATAGTCCAATTACTTTATACGGTAGATAATATGTTGTGCGACAACACGCGGAAGATCATATTATCAGTTTTCTTATAAAGTATAAACGGATGCTCACAATCGAGATAGACGGGGACTCTATATCGGGATGGTTGTAGTGTAGTTTGGTATTAGCTTGTCGTGGCTATAAAATCACATTAGTGCACTTGTGTGTATTTAGCAGGACCGCTTGAGATCGTTCGACTTATACTGACTTATAGAAGAACTTGATCTCTGTTATTATGGATGTTCGTGCTCTTAATCCATATACAATAACCTCGACACGTAGGGCAGCATGTATTTCTTTGATTCATCAATGGGTGAGATTTACATGTAATTAAATCAACAAACTCGGTGAGTTGGGAAGTAGTGCTGTCTCTATGGTGTGCTGTTGATTGTAGAAGAAATCCGTGTCCGTCATAGGTTGATGATGTCCCCTTGAGGAGCTCATAAGGATTATCATGTAAACCCTGCAGGTGGATTTATTCCGGCATAATAATGAGGTTGAGTGGTACTACTCTCGGATGAGATATTAATTAATGAAGTTGTCAGTAACTTAATTAATTAATGGACATTGTATATCTTAATCATGGGGAGACTAACGGGCTCATAATAAGAAGGAGCCCATAACGTAATTATGGGATTAGAATGGTAGAGCAGTAATAATATTTTAGTGGTATATATTATTATTATTGGACTTAAGTATAAGCTTTGGGCTAAGCTTGGATACTTAAGCCCAATGGAGGCCCAACTCTAATTTCTCCTCCTGGTCCCTGCTGTAACCCATATATAAGTCATCTCAGCTGTCTGGAAATCCTAATTTATGAGATTAATCATGTCTAACACTGTGAGGAGGGTGAGGGAACAGCAGAGTGAGAAGATCTCGAAGATTGTCGCCCACACGACGTCGAGATTGGACTTGGGAATACAGTAGAAGACTGGAAGGTTGTTTGCTGCTGCTGTCCGCCACCTTCTTTGATTTTTATAAAATCTTACAGTTTCAGAATTGGAAGTGTGATTTACTGACGGAAAGTCACCGAAGAGAGGATCGATTTTCCGCGTAGATCAATCAATTCGGAGATTGGATGAGGAAGTTATGGCCATTCTCGTGAGACTCGCAGGATGATGGCGAGAATTCGTCTTCTTCAACATACCTTGGTGAAAGGTAATACATTTCTTGTCTTCATGCTTCCGCTGTATGTTAGAAACGTATGTAACCCTAATGGGTTACGTTAACCAAACAATTAAACCCCAACACCTGCTACATTTCAGTGGAGCATGATGGCTATATTTGATGGTTTGATAGATAAGATCATGGAGGTGTTTATGGATGAGTTTTCTGTGTTTGGTTCCTCTTTTGATGTTTGTTTGTCTAACATAGCTATTGTTTTGAAGAGATGTAAAAAAATAATCTTGTCTTGAATTGGAAGAAGTGTCACTTCATGGTAAGAGATGAGATTGTTCTTGGTCATCATATTCTGGCCAAGGGATTGCAGGTTGATAGAGCAAATGTGGTGGCCATTGAGAAGCTTCCACCACCTAAGAATGAGAAAGGAGTGCGGTCCTTCCTTGGACACACATGATTCTATAGGAGATTTATCAAAGACTTCTCAAAATACTCCAAGCCCTTATCTCACTTACTTGAAAAGGATGTTCCTTTTGCTTTTTATGAAGAATGTCTAACAACTTTTCATGTTTTGAAAGAGGCTCTCATTACTGACCCTATCTTGATCACACCGGATTGGACTCAACCATTTGTACTTATATGTGATGTAAGTGATTTAGCACTTGGAGTGGTACTCGGGCAGCTGAAGTAAAAGAAATTCTGCGCCATCTACTATGCGACCAAAACTTTTGATACAGCACAAAAAAACTACACTGTCACTAAAAAGAATTTTTAGCTATTGTGTATGCATTCAACAAGTTTCGACAGTATTAGGTTGGCATGAAGACTATAGTGTACGCAGATCATTCTTTGATTCGGTACTTGATGGAGAAGAAGGAAGCGAAGCCCAGGATTATTCGATGGATCCTACTTCTACAAGAGTTTAATATGGAGATCCGAGACAAGAAAGGAACAGAAAATGTTTTGATGGATCACCTATCAAGGTTAGAGACAAGGGAACATTGTGACGACTCTTTTGAATACATTGAAGAGTTGTTCCCAGATGAGAAAATTATGGCGGTAATTATTGAAGGGGCGGAGAGAGCTTGTGTAGTGGCTGACCAAGGAATGGAACCCTGGTATGCGGATTATGTCAATTATATTGCCGTGGGTGAAATTCCGAAAGATCTCAATAGGTATCAACTTGCAAAATACAAGAGAGATGTTGAGACTTTTATATGGTATGATCCGTTCGTCTACAAAATTTGTGCAGATTTTATTGTCCGTAGGTGTGTGCCTGAGATAGAGATGGAGAGTGTTCTTGAATTTTGTCATGCACAATTTAACGGAGGACATTTTGGAGCTCAAAAGACTGCAGCCAAGGTACTACAATCTGCTTTATATTGACCTACCTCGTTTAAAGATTGTGAATCCTATGTAGCGACATACGATAGATGTTAAAGGATGGGAAATATAAGTAAAAGGGATGAGATGCCACTTTAACCAAGCATTGTTGTAGAGATCTTCGATGTATGGGGAATTGATTTTATGGGGCTGTTTTCCCCATCTAATTGATTCATATACATCGTTCTTACTGTTGATTATATTTCTAAGTAGGTGGAAGCGATTCCAACATGCATGACTGATTCAAAGACTGTTTTATCATTCTTGAAGAAACATATTTTTGCCCGCTATGGAGTTCCTAGAGCACTAGTAAGTCATGGAGGTTCACACTTTGTGAACAAGATCATTGAAAAAGTCCTCAAGGATTATGGTGTTAAGCATAGGGTTACTACACCCTATCATCCTCAGGCGAATGGGCAAGCGGAAGTCTCTAACCGGCAAGTGAAGTAAATTCTAGAGAAGGTAGTTGGAACCAATAGGAAGGATTGGGCTATGAAGCTCGATGATGTCTTATGGGGGTTCCGTACATCATACAAGACTGTGCTTGATATGTCACCTTATCAAATTGTCTATGGGAAGCCATGCCACTTACCCATAGAAATTCAGCATAAGTCTTTTTGGGCAGTAAGGAACTTGAACTTATCCTTAAAGGAGGCTAAGGATTTGAGGTTGACGCATATCAATTAATTGGATGAGTTTAGAAGTCATGCTTTAAGAACTCAGTGATCTACAAGGAGTGAATGAAGAAGTGGCATGACTCGAAGATCACTTATAAAGAGTTCAAGCATGGAGATGAGTTATTACTTTGTAACTCTCGTTTGAAGCTTTTCGCAGAAAAACTGAAATCGAAGAGGACGGGACCGTTCATTATCCATAGAGCCTGCGGAGGGGGGATTTTTGAAATCATGGACAAAGATGGAGACATCATAGCGGCGAATGGGCATCAATTGAAGCACTATAAGTCGCTGGATGATGCTTGTGTCGTCTTTGAAGATACCTTACATTAAGTTAGTACCGTCATGACTCTCCGACGTTAAACAAGAGCGCTTGTTGGGGGCTTTCCCTCCTGCTTTATTGCTTTATTTATTTCATGTGAGTAAGAAATTTTTATATTAAAGGTTCTTACTAATCGACAATTACATCTCTTTGCAAACTTAGTTTCGACTATAGTTTCTACTAAGTTTGGGGGTGTGATGTACTTATCTTATTGAAGCACCAAGAGTATAACTTTTCTTTGTAACGTTTGGTAGGGGAGTTGATTTTTGCGGTATATTGAAGCTTTAACTGGTTTTGATGTGTCAATTTTTTTGCAATTTACATAGTGTTAGGTGGTGTTTTACTTATTTTAGTGTGAGTGGAGTATTATATATAATTTTTATATAGTCTAAGAGTGGTTCTCTAGCTTTTATTTTGGGTATTATTATGCTTGATGTTGTCCTGGAGTTTGAGTTTTGCATTGAAAGACGAGAAAAATATGAAATTATAGAGTTCAAAAGCTTGTTCGACCAGATGCTACTGTTCGACCAGAGTTCTGAGGTCGAACGGTGGTCGAACGACGTGCCTGAACTCAGAACCAGCTTACATAAGCTCAGTTCGACCAGCAAGCCTAGTTCGACAAAATCTTTGAGGTCGAACGTTGGTCGAACAAAATAGGGGAGAACAAGGGGCGAATTTTCAGTTTATACAGGTGTCGTTCGACCTCACACTGTTGTTCGACCAAGACATTTTAGTGCAACGGAGGTCGAACGAGGTCACATTTTATGGGTAGCCTAGTGTAGTTCAACCAAAAGCCCTAGTTCGACCATGCTGTTCGAGTCGAATGGGGTCTAGAATTGCGATTTAAGGTCTGTTTTCACGAGTCGTTCGACTTATTCTAGTCACCCTTTCTCGAGCACTCGTCCCGACTTGTAAGAACTTCACTCTAAAATCTTTCCACACTTAATTCTTCATCTCCACACACTTCCACATAAAAGTTTTGAGGGTTTCAAGTCCAATTTTGGGCTATTCCATTTGAAAAATTTTGGGGATTATTGTCGTACATCACACAAACCATGGCCAGAGATAAAGGTATATTTTTGAACTTCTCAAATCTTCAATTAAAGTGATTATGCTTAATGAAGGTTGGGTAAGTTGATTAAAACATATGTTTAGTTGGGTTTGAAGTGATTGAACTTGGTGTTCCTGTTGAAATTTTAAATGAATTTGCATGGTTCAATTTACGTTGGATTGTTAAAATTTTGTAGAATTGATGATGCATATCTTACAGGCTTGGGTTTAATTTCGAATTATATGTATGGGCTCGTTGATTTGATGTGTTGATGTGGTGCAATTGAATGTGGAAGATGAGCATGCTTATGGTTTTTGTTGAGTTTTTGTTGAAATTGAGACGCATGTTTAATGTGTGTAGCAATCTTAAGACTAGTGATTGGAATTGTATGAATGAAAGTGTTGAGCATATATTTGCTATAACGATCAGATGAACACTTGAAATTTGGAGAAATGTAGTTTTGAGTTGATTATGGCATGTGAATTTGAAGTCTTGAGTAAAATTCATGCTTAAATTAGTCTTAAGGTTGGTTTACTTGCTTCATCTTCTAAGAGAAAGGAGACTAAGTCTCCTAGGAAAGGTGATGCTGCGAAGATATTAAAGCTTGATAAAAAGAGACCTTCCGATTTTGGTTTAAAAATCGAGGATTGGGAGGAGAAGAAGGTGTTATGGGCAGCTATTGCGAGCAAGATAACGAGGACTCGTTATCAAGATTATCATGCGATGGTGCAAATGAACATCATCAATGATATTCGTTGGATGTTCAATCGAGTAGGGATCACTAGGTTCATGGAGACAAAGAGGGAGACATATTTCCACATTACTGCAAAATTTTTATGCTCGATGAGAGCCGATCGTGGGGATCATTATCTTCTTATGGTCTATGGATGCAAATTGGTGGACAGTTGCAGCTGATGTACACGAATGAGTTTAATGCGATGATTGGCTGTGAGGATGTGTCTAAAGTGGAGCATGCTAATTTTCGTGTCGATGAGTTTTGGAGATCTATCTCTGGGAGGCAAGGTCGTTATAATTCGAACACTGCTAAGGTTGCTTTCATCCTCAATCCTGTGATAGCTTATATGGACCGGATCCTGAGCAACACACTGTTTGCTCGATTCGAAGGAAGTTGTACTCTGAGGGGGGAGTTGTACATGCTTTGGTGTATGTTGAATGGAGTCAACTTCAATATTTTGGCTTACTTTTTCCAGCATCTGTACAAGTTCAATACTCATGATTTCCAAATAGTCAACATTGGAGGGCTGATTACTCCATTAGTAGAGTACTATTGAGTTGACTTGAGTAGGCATAGGCTGATCTGAGGATGGGGTTGGTTCAGCTGATGGATAATGTATGGATGTTCATCTGTGGCAAGAATCCTCTTTCTTTTCGATTTCCATTGTCGATTGTTGATCTCACGACTATTCAGATCGATACCAACTTATTGATGGATACCACAAAGCATAGGGCAATTTCCAAGACTTGTTTAGAGGAGTGGAATTGGAGACTTCTAGCTGAGATGCACCTACAGGGAGTCCACATTGGTAAGGATATGATTTTAGTATGTGATCCAGCTAATTTTTTTGATAAGAATCAGCCACAGCAGCTAGTGTTTGTGTACCAGAGATGGATTTTTCTCCGATGCAGCCACCAATGGAGCCACAACCACAACATGAGTACTTTGAGCCACCGCCACAGCAGCAGCAGGATTTCTGGCAGGCCCAGGATCACTTCTATCGGGAGTAGTTCAAATTGATGAATGAGCATTTTGCCACCTTGAATGCGAACCAGCAAGAGACAAACCTATAGCTGGAATTGGCGAATACTAATCACGCTGCACTCAACCGCCGATATGATGTTATGGATAGGAGATTGAGAGATCTTAATGAGAATTATGAAGCTTTGGACAGGAAGATCGATACCTTGCAAAGGGATTTCGATGATTGGCGCAATGATAATGATGATGATGATGCTCCTGAAGAGTAGTAGCGCCAAGTTTTTATCCTTGTATGTTTCTTCTTACCTCTATTCTCTTTTTCACTTTACAGGTTGGGTTTTGAGTGAGTAGTGTCGTGTTTATTGAGATTCATGCGTAAGTGGTCTGTATTTGATATTGATTGATGATGATGGATACATTGGATATGTTTGATTTGGGATGTGATTGGATTGATTTGGAGAGTATGATGTTACTTCTTGATTATGCATGTGAACTTGTTTTTTATGCATGTTGATTTTATTGATGATAGGTATGCACCGTTATTTCTTGTAGTTTATGTAGATATTGATGTTGATTGCAAGCTTTGAAGAGTGCTTAGGAATCTATAACCCATGTGAGAATTTGAGCCTTATGAAATCATGCTACGTCAATGCATGATGGATTATTATTGTGAGTATCATTCATATGTTCGTATCTTGAACTTGGCTTAGAGTCTTGTTTGAAGTTTATGATTGATAGATACTAGGACATGATCTTAGGCCATGATTGATAATTGAGCCACTTAACCAAATTTTATCCTACCTTAAAGTTTATATCATTAGAAGGCCCGTTGAGCCTTTAAAAGTTTTTTTTTTGACAGGCCTATGATAAAAAGCCTTATTTACCTATACTTGTGCCTCGAAATACCCTATTTACTAGTAGAGAGTTAAGGTGAATAAATTGCTAGATCATATATGAAGAAAAAGAAAGGAAGTTTGCGTAGTGCGGTTAAATCTTGTGAAGGGGTAGTGCCTGAAACTGGTATCCCAATTGCTTAAAAAGATAGTGTCCGAAATTGGTAACCTTGTGCTTTGAAGAAGAAGAAAGATGTTGATTCCAAGTGAAGCAAGAGAATAAGTATTGAAAAGATCATGAGAATGATGAAGGAGAAGAAGTATTAATGTTGTTTGACGAAAAGCAAATCTCAAAGGTAATTCTCTATTAATGAAGTTAGTAAATTTTATCTATATTCTCCTACCTTTACTAAAAAGCCAACATTACAACCCAAAGAACAAGTCCTTTGTAATTCTAGTATTGAAACAATTATGAATAGATTTTACAGACCTTTGCTAAACTTATGGTTACGCGAATATATGAATTGAGTTTGAGCGTAGATACTAAACCTTTGAAAGTGTATATCTTTTACACTTGAGCACGAGAGTAAACACTTACCTAGTGAGCTAGATGATTTTGCACTCGTAGAAGTATTGTGGTTGATGGATATTTTTGCATGGATAAAAGGTATTCTGGATGCACGTTTTGAATTGATATAATTGCATGTGTTAGAATAGGTTGTGCTTTTTATAAGGATCTCGTGATTACACTCTTTTGTTTTATTTTGATTTTTGTTGCTTTGGGACAAGCAATATGTAAGTTTGGGGGTTTGATAAGAGTGATAATTCACACGTTTTGAGCTCGGATTTATGTGGAAATTGAGTATGATTTGATCTATTATCAAGACAAATTGGGATGTTTATTGAAAATCCAAGAATCAGATGCTACTGAGGCTATTTGAGCATATTTGTACAGGAAAACAGGTCTTAAGTGCTCAAAATCGGAAGACATGATTTGTCACGGTGTTGTTCGACCAGGAGAGGCTGTTCGACCAGTATCAGTGAAGTCAAACAGCGGAGCTAAGTTGAACGAGAGGTGTACCAGCTTACAGAGTGTTCATTCGATCAAGGAAGCTCGTTCGACCAAGCAAAGTCAAGTCAAATGGAGGAGGTCAAGTCAAACGGAAAGCAGAGGCAAAGTTCAGCTTACCCTCAGTTCAAACCAAAAGGTCCCGTTTGACCACGCCAAGTCTGGTCGAACGATGACACATCAGCTCCAAAATGTTGAGATTTCACCTTTAGTGCATGCATGTGTGTGCTTTCGACGAAAAAGCCCAGTAAGAGTCCATAAGGATGTGTAACAAATATAAAAAGGGGTGCCAATCACACTAAAAAAGGAGTTAGATTCCACATCCATCCTAGACCACATCTAAACCTTAACTCCAGCAGAAGCGGTAGAGAGAGATTTGTGCAGTGAATCAAGTGAGAACCAAGTGAAGATTCAAGACGTAGCGAGAAGCGACGGCGCCCATCTCTAGGATTAACTTTGCAACTTAATCTTTCTTGTAATTTTCAAGACTATGTGTAAGATCTATCCAATCACCATGAACATTCTTCGAAGCGTCATAGGCTAGAACCGCTTTGGTAGTTCTAGGGTTATGAAGGTTTTTATCTAGTTAATTAAACTTCAATATGTATACTCCATGCAACATTACTTGTGAATTTATTTTATATAAGACTATACTTTATTAATTCATACTCAGAGTTTTTTATGCATCATTAACTGTTATGTAGAATTTGAAATATATATCTTGGTTATTGATTGAGTGCGTTCACTGCTGAGTATAATTATATGTTATGATTCTAAGTGAGGGGACTCCAAAGTTTCATTAGAACTATATTATATGAATACTTATTAATTGAATGGAATTCGGGTTAGTAAGTAGGATAAAGAGGATAATTATATAGTACATATAAAGGGAGATCATATAGGGTTAGATTACTTAGTGCACGAGAAATAATTGATGCTGATTGTACCTAGAAAGGGGGTGTAATTCTATCTCTTGCTACGAGGCATTTCACATGTGTTATACGCTTATCCGCTTGTGTCTATAGAGTAGGTTTGCATGACTTAGTAATGCATCCATAATCTACAAGGCAGAGTCGGACATTGACATATGGAACGAGATTAATTAGTAAAACTGGATTACCTGAAGAGCTACATATCTTCTCACTTGTCAAACTCTCGTTTATCTCTGCTGTCTTTATTTTATTTGCTATTTTATTATTTGTTCATTAGTTTAGTAATTACTCCCAACTTAAATTGCCAACAATAGTTTCTCTAGTTTAGATAATAATAAATTGACAATCAACTGTCTGAGGTTCCATAAATATAACTTGGTCGCTTATCTAAGCTATAATCGCTTTCTTCATACTTGGGGATTAAAATTTTGTGTTAACAAAATACCCATCACCCAGCATACAAGTTCTATAGGAGGAAATGAGATTCTCGATGGAGGAAATTTTCTATCAAGTTAAAAATCGGGAAGTCCTTCCCCTGCCGTGACCGATTCTGGCGTAACCAGGATACTTGGATCCAACTTGATTTTATCAATATCATCAGTATTCTCTGCATAACACAGATTAATGCCGAGATTTGTTATTTTAGCACCAAGAGTTCTGTATAGATACACGATATTGGAAGGAGTTCTATATTAAAAAAGATGTTCAACACCATTGCATAAATTTTTAGCACCAAGAGAATCAGAGTATGTTCTAAAAGAGGTTCACGAAGGGATTTTTGGAAATCATACAGGAGGAAGTGCTTTGGCCCATGAAGTCATGCGGCAAGAATATTTCTGGCCAACACTAAAGAGAAAGGCAATGCATATGCAAGGGCTTGTAAAAACTGCCAGAGGTTTGCTCCTATTGCAAGATTCCCACCAGAAGAGCTATTGTTTGTCTATAGTCCCTGGCCATTTGTGAAGTGGGGTATAGACTTAATTGGCCCACTCCCAACGGGAAAATGTGGATTGAAGTTCGCAGTGGTAACAGTAGACTACTTTACAAAATGGGCAGTGGCGGAGCCTTTAGCTACTATCACAGAAGCTAAAATGGAAGATTTCCTCTGGAAAAATATTGTATGTCAGTTTGGGATCCTAAATGCCATAGTTTCTGACAATGGGAAGCAATTCGACAATGCCATAATCAAGAAATTCTATGAGAATCTAAAGATTAGGAAGTTGTACTCTACTCCATATCATCCGCAAGCTAATGGCCAGGTGGAAACCGTAAACAAGATCATAAAGCATACATTGAAGGCAAGATTGGAAGGATTAGATGGGAATTGGCCTGAGATATTGCTAGGAGTCTTATAGGCATACAGAACAACAATATGGAATGCAACAGGTGAAACTCCATTTTCCATGGCATATGTGTTGAGAGTGGAAATTAGCATGTTTGAGTATCCAATCTAACACCTTTTTATGGGAATTGATATTATATATCAGCACAAGTGTTTTATATTCAATATTTGTGAGAAAAAGGTACAGTTGAGGTGATTTATTGTGTTTTAGGTGGAAAAAGTATCAAAAGTGCAAAGTTGGAGAAAAGGTGCAACTTATGCAATTAATGCTGAAAAACGCATGTCCAACTTGTGCAATATTTCTGTAATTTTTTGGTGATCAAAACTGGTGTTGTAATACATGGTTCGAAAGCCACTGAAAATAGGATCGTTTTGGCGTAAAGAACACCTCAATCGGAATCCAAACGAGAAAGTTATGATCAAGATGGTGACGTCGCGCGAGATGTGCCAAACAGAATGGCTGTCACTTTCCATGGCTTGTTACACCTTCAATTCTTGTAGTTTTTGTGAGTTCTTTATATGGATAGAAATCCAAGGGAGAGAGGATAGCTTGAGCGCAAGAATCACTCAAATCGGAGTTCGGATGTGGAAGTTATACGCGAAACAGTGAGATGGCGCAAGTGCAGTTCGACCACGACCATTGGTCAAACCACCAATTCGACCAAGCCATCGTAGTCGAACAAGAAGCCTGAATTACGAATTATTGTCGATTTCGGTTCGACCAAGGTTCGACCAAGCCCTAGGTCGAACCCTAGACCGAATCACATGCCTGGGACGCGTTCGAATCCGATTTTTACACCCCAAGTGCATGTTTCTGCATGTTTTTACACCCCAAGTGTGTGTTTTCATCTGAAAAGCTCATCCAAGGCCCATAAGGAGAGCTTAGAAGTATAAAAGGGGGTGTAGATCACACCAAGACAACACAATAGAATACGGATTGGATACAATACAACACAACCATCCTACACCCCACAAGGGGGGTCACCCACAACCGTCATCCACATCCTTTCCTCCATCCATCCATCAATTTGAAGATTCGTCTGTGGAATCAAGAGGAGAATTCAAAACGGAGAAGGACGATGACTCCCGCATCTAGGGTTTTATTTGTTTCCTAATTTATCTTGTATTTTCCGGATATTCGGGTAAGATCTATCCAACACCTATGGTTGTTCTTCGTAACATCATGGGCTAGAGCCTTTTTGGTAGAACTAGGGTTGTGACGGTTTTTATCAATTAATTGAACTTTTGTGTGTAAACTCCATATAACACTACTTGTGAATTTATTTTATATATGATTATGCTTTCTTAATCTATATTCACGGTCATTTTGTGCATCATTAACTGTTATGTAGAGTTTGGATACATATCTTGGTTATTGATTGAGCGCGTTCACCGCTGAACATGATTCCATGTTTTGATTCTAAGTGAGGGGACTCCAAAGCTTCATTAGAACTATCATATATGAATACTTATTAATTGAATTGAATTCGGGCTATTAAGTAGGATAAAGAGGATAATTTTATAGTACCTATAAAGGGATATCATATCGGGTTAGAGTACCAATTGGCCAGGGAAATAATTGATACTGATAGTACCTAGAAAGGGGGTGGAATTATATCTCTTGCTCCGAGATTATTCACACGCGTTACACGCGTGTTCACTTGTGTCTATTGAGTAGATATGCATGGTTTAGTGATGCGTCCATATTCTACAAGGCAGAGTCAGACATCAACACACAGAAGGGAAATTAATGAGTGAAACTGGATTTCCCTAGAGCTACCTATTCTCCTACTTGATCCACTTTCTGTTGGATTGTATACTAAAAGTCTAGCTGTTTGTATGAACAATGTTTAAACAATTTATTTGAAATGAGAATCATATGATCAAATAATTGCGTCTAATAATTTATTTTTATGCACGATGCAATAGTCCTCTTACTTTATACTGTAGATAATATATTGTGCGACAACACGCGGAAGATCATATTATCGATTTTCTTATAAAGTATAAACAGATGCTCACAATCGAGATAGACGGGGTCTCTCTATCGGGATTGTTGTAGTGTGGTTTGGTATTAGCTTGTCTTGACTATAGAATCACACTAGTGCACTTGTGTGTATTGAGCAGGACCCTTGAGATCGTTCAACTTATACTGACTTATAGAAGAACTTGAACTCTGTTATTATGGATGTTCGTGCTCTTAATCCCTATACAATAACCTCGACACGTAAGGTAGTATGTATTTTTTTGATTCATCAATGGGTGAGATTTAGATGCAATTAAATCAACAAACTCGGTGAGTTGGGAAATAGTGCTATCTCTATGGTGCGCTATTGATTGTAGAAGGAATTCGTGTCCATCATAGGTTGATGATGTCCCCTTGAGGAGCTCATAAGGATTATCATGTAAACCCTGCAGGTGGATTTATTCTGGCATGATATTGAGGTTGAGTGGTACTACTATCGGATGAGATATAAATTATTGAAGTTGTCAGTAACTTAATTAATTAATGGACATTGTATTTCTTAAACATGGGGAGACTAACAGGATCATAATAAGAAGGAGCCCAAAACGTAATTTTGGGATTGGTAAGGCAGTACAGTAATAATATTTTAGTGGAATATATTATTATTATTGGACTTAAGTATAAGCTTTGGGCTAAACTTGGATACTTAAGACTAATGGAGGTCCAACCCAATTTCTCCTCCTGGTCCCCGCTGTAGCCCATGTATATAAGTCACCTTAGCTTATCCAGAACCGTAATACTGGCGCCTAATAAATGACAGAAAGAGGGAGGATAGCAGATTGAGAGGATCCTGAAGATTGTTACCCACACAACATCAGGATCAGACTTGGGAATACAGTAGAAGATCGGAAGGTTGTTTACTGCTGCTGCTGATCATCCTCTACATCAACCCTGGTGATAGGTAATATGATTATGCTCTTTTACTTCCACTTTAGTAGAATCGTATGGAACCCTAACGAGTTACGTTAACCACACGATCGAATGCCATCAATTGGTATCAGAGCTTCGATTTCATGGTGAAGCGTGACACGTTAGGCTAGGGTTTTTGTACATTATGTGATTTAATTTTTGAATTAAGAATCGCATATTATGGTTTTTTGGCTTTATTGATTAATCCATGTGTATACCCTACGTTGTCTGCATAACCTGCTCTTGAATTGTCTAATCTTGATCGTGATACTCACTGCGAACAACGATGAGTACTTTGGGTTACACGGCTGGTGGAAGACGATAATGAACGCCTGGATTGGAACCAAGCGAGGAAGCCCGTTGTTGAGTGAAACCGAACATGATCTTTATTTCTGGGCTGAGTGCCAAGTGCATGGTTAGGCAGCGTGCCCGGTGACATGCACGATTTGGTGCCCGGTGGGATTCAATTCTGAGTGTTGGTGATCAGTTCCATGAGAGGCGCTCGTTTCTAGATTGGTGGCGAGCGTGTTCTACATGAAACCAAGGGACATGGCGGGCGCTTGAGCAGGAAAATTGAGCGGGTAGCCGAGCGCAAAGCCAGGCGCTGTGCTCGAAAGGATGCTCCACTTGGTGCCCAATTTGTGAGGAAGAACCGAGCGCGACGCTGGTTTGCTGTAGAGTACTGGGCATGCTGGCGTGTTTTTAGCAACCGGGCATGATGCCGAGTGGATTGCCGGGTGAGGCGCTCGGTTGGCTGCACGGATCGGTGCCTGATAGGATGTAATACTGGGTGAGTTCTTGGAAGCATCCGAGCGAGTCTGAAGCTTGTTCAGGTCGGGGCTGCTATGGTTCCGAGCGAGTCAGACATTTGTTCCGAGTGAGTTGGCATGGCCAATTGTGAACGTTAGGCATCAGGGAGAGATTCGATGTGCGGCAGGGGTGCGGAGTTAGCGAAAGCTCACCGGGTTGCTGGGAAGCGGATCTGGACACAAAGACAATGAGCAGGTGCTCGCCGTTGGCCACGCTTGCCAGTGGCAGTGGTAAGGCACGACGGATGGTGACTTGCAGCATAAGTCTCGAGTCTGGTGGCTGTTTCGGGACGAGTCAGGATGAAGGCCAGGGCCATGACTGGAGCTATAGTGGTCGTTTGCTGATGACCAAGTCGGTTGTTGGCGGCACGAAGGCACTGGCGATTGACATGCTTCCGGGTAGCTGAAGATCTTGGTGCGCACGACATGGTACTTTGCAGGCACGGTTGCATGCTGATGGCGCTCATTTGGGTGCAGGTGGCACACGGTTAGCGCGAGCGAGTAAACTTGGCGCACGGCTGCTGGTGTGTTGTCGCATGGTTGCTGGCAGTACGTGAATCTTGGGCGTGTGGATATGCTGGAAGCTCGGAGATGGCCGTACGTGGGACTCTAGTGCACGATGATGACTGAGCGTGAGCACACAAGGATGCGCGGATCGCCGAGTGGTGCGCATGGATAGGCATACCGTTCTGAGCACTTGGCGCACAATTGGCCTGCAAAGGTCGATCCCCATTGCAGTTGCCCACATTCGTGATTGGTGGCGAACAATCGAATTCGCTGTTATATAACTGTCATAATTTGATTTAATTATGTGATTATTGTAATAAGAGCATGTTAAGTTGCATATTTTATTGTGAATATTATATGCATGTAAAAACCCTCAGTGTTAAATAACTAAGTGGGAGAGGGGATTGGTTATTAATTTATGCGGCCTCAATTATTGGTTTGTTAGCGATGTGAATAAACTTATGCATCGGCATTAGAGCCTTCCTCCCCATCGGATGAGTTCATTTGTGATCACTGTACAAACTTATAATTGATGACCATAGGAAGTTATCCGAGCGCGTGTGTACTTCTCCATCTGTAAGGCACATAAGCTTGGGCCGCGGACATGGGGTCAAATAATGATGTACACTTAGATGTAAATAATAAGTATCCTCCTCATCTGAGTCACTGCTTTTATTTGCATGGCTAAAGAGGAACCGACTATTAATTATTTTGTCATGAGGTTAGGTTGACAAATGAAATTAATGGGTAAAACCTTCTCTTGTAAATGTTTGGGGTTGTAAACGTCCACACTATCGTGGCTTGCAGACTCACGGTGCTTGAGATGTCGGTGAATTTTATTTTTATATTGTTTTGAGGGAATCAATATAAAAGGATAAAATTCGAAGATTTGATAGGTATATTTATTTGTGATTCTTTGAATTTCGAATGGTTTTATTTCACTAATTGTTAACTAAAAGAAATTATATTTACTTGTCCAAATTAGATGATTAGAAAAGAATCTTAGTTTCAAATTTTACTGCTTAAGAAAATAAAAATGTGTTCTCACTAAGGATGTTCTGTGATGCCTATTAAAATCTCTAGTGAAGAGGTGAGAGGTTCATAGAAATATGATGGTCTCATGGAACTCTTCGAATACTAGAGTGAGGTTAAAAGGCAAGAAGTCATGGTTGACTTGATGAATGAATTGAAAAGCTTGGAGTAGAAATTGAAGGAAAACCTAGGTCAATTTAATTCTCCGTAGTTTGCCTAGGTGTTTTGAGCAAGTTCTACCTGAAATATAAGAGGTTGTATATGGTGGGAAACTTCTGACAAAACATGTGGCAAAGGAAAGCCATTTTCATCATAATGTGAACAAGTTTTATATCTTATTCACTAGTTGTTTAAACATGATTAGTGCTGACATCTACTGACACGAAGTGTGTAGATACTGGAATCACTAAATGTTTATTACTAAGTGAGGATAAGATTGTTATGACATGGGTGAACTACAAGAGTAGTGGCTATTGCAGTGACATTTGTTTATTTATCTAATGATATTAATAGACGTTTGATTATGAGAAATTGTGTTTACGTACGTTTTCATAGAAAGAATTTGAGTTCGGTTTCTATGCATTAATGGATGGATACTCCATTTCATTTAAATGACATGGCCATAGTAATGAAGGATGAAGTTATAATTTGTTGGTGTACGTTGGTGGACAATTTATACTCTTAAATCATGTATATCCCACGGATGCAATAAATAGTAATTAATAATGCGTCTTCTAATATTAGTAAGAGAAAAGAACCTTCGGAGATGAACTAAACATACATTTGACATCTAAGACTGGATCATTTTACTTAAGCATGATTCAAAAGTTGATAGCCGATGAACCGTTAGGTTTATCTATTGTGGAAACTATCGGACTTGCGAGTCTTGCTTTGAAGTAAAAATGATTAATTGCCTTTTCAAGGCAAAGGGGTGTAGAGCCAAAGATATATGTGTTGGAATTAGTTCATTCTGATTTATGTGGTCCTTAGACTATCCCTAAGAGACGTGGTCATTACGATTTAATCGTGATTGAGAGAACCTCTTAGGATAGTTAGGAGCCATTAATCAGAAGTTGAGATTAAATCTCAAGCTGTCTACACCGGGTATACCCCAACTGAATGGTGTGGCGGAAAGAAGCAATAAGACTTTTATGGAAAATATTAGATAGATGATGAATTATTTGGAATAAATTCAATATTATGGATATGCCCTAGAAACAGTAATTCGTAAAACGTTTGTCTGTTCGTGGGACATCCTAGAAAAATAGAGGGTGATTTATTTATTTCAAAAGATTGAATGGTGATTGTTAACACAAACACTAGATTTTTAGAAAAGGACTATGTAATAAATCACAAACCCATGCATAAATTGTTCTAAAGGAAGTGAGAGGGAAAACACTAAGTATTAGTACCAAGTGTACAAGAGGATATACCACAAGGTAAACTGCAACGCGTGTGACATCTGATATACAATTGAAAGTAGTGCCTTGTCGTAGTGGGAGGGTCGTTAGACAACCAGTAAGACATATGTTTTGGGATAGTCATGAGACTTGGTCCCTAGTGAACATAGAGTTGACCAACGGATACGACGAAGCACTACAAGATCAAAATGTGATATCTTAGAAAGTGCAATGAATGTTGAAATAGAATCGATGAATTCTAAATTAGATCTGTGAACTTGTAGAACCACTATATGGTGTAAAAGCCATTGGAAGTGGTCATACAAAATAAAAGAGGATCATAAGATAAGGTGAAATCCTTGAAAGCAAAGCTTGTTGCGAAAAGGTGTACTCAGAAAGAAATTGTTCGATTTTGAGGAAACATGTTTTCTGGTAGCTATGCTTATGTTGATCTGGATTCTTTTATTTATTACTAATAATATTAATATGAAGTATAACAAATAGATTTCAAGACAGCTTTCCTGATTGGAAGTCTAGAGGAAAACATCTATGTGAAGCAACCAGAGTGATTCATTGCATAAAGCTAAGAGTATTTTGAGTGTAAGCTTAAAGGTGTCTATCAATGGACTAAAGCAAGCTTCAAGATCATGACACATCCGTTTTGATTAGGAAATCCAATCATATGGATATAATCAATGCTCGAATGGATCTTATGTGTTAAAAAGAATGGCGGAAAGGTGGTGGTATTTCTTGTATGTACGTAGATAGTATCTTACTCATTGGAGACAATGAAAGAGTATTGTCGGGTGTATGAGTATGGTTAATAAAGCAGTATGTAATGAAGGACTTAAGAAAAGCAAAATATATCCTTTTGATCACGGTAATACGGATCACAAGAAAGGATATTATGCTTGTCTCAAGCTTCATAAATTGATACAATCCTTACTCATTTTAGCATTTAACTTTATCTGAGGATTTGTGTCTTAAGACACAAAAGAAGATAAAATAGATATATGCGGTTCCCTACGCTTCAGTAATAAGGAAGCTTAATTTATGGAATGATATGCACGATATTAGATATATGTTTTGCCAATGGCATAGTCAGTGAGTATCAAAGTAACCCGGAACAAGAATATTGAATTATGGTAAGACATATTTGAAGTGCCTGAAGAGGACTGGAAATAATATGTAAGCTTACCGGAATAATTAATCACTTCTTGACGGGTACTTAGATTCAGATTTTAAAATCATGGGGACAGCAGTAAATCCACCTTAAGGTTATGTGTTTAACGGAAGTAGATCCATACAATGGAGAAGTGATTATATAGAAATATATTTCGAATTCTACCATGAAAAATGATAATATTGGAGCCTAGTGGCAGCCAAATTATCTGTATGGTTCTAGAAACTTTATTATGGATTTAGATGTGATTCTGAGTTTGTCCAAGGTTATCACAATTTATTGTGATAAAAATGGTGCTGTTGCAAACTTGAAAGAACCACGAGTCCATAAGGAAATTTGATATAGTAGAATAGTCTTTTAGTATAAGTGGGATATTGTTGGATTATATACTAAAAGTCTTGCTTTTGGTATGAACAATGTTTATGATAATATTCGAAATGAGAATTATGTGATCAAACATTTATAATAGTAATGTTGTTGCAAAAGTCAATTTACTTTATACTGTAGATAATGTGGTGTGCGGCGTCACACAGAAGATCATATTATCGGCTCCTTATAAAATATAAACAGATGTTCACAATCGAGATAGATGGAAACTATCTATCGGTATGGTTGTAGTGTAATTTAGCATTAGTCTATCTTGACTATAAAATTACACTAGTGCACTTGAGTGCATTGAGCAGGACCGCGGTGAGATCGTTCAGTTTATACTGACTGTATAATAGAACTTGATCTCTATTATTATGGAAGTTCGTACTCTTAATCCCTATACAATAACGTCGACACTTAAGCCAGTATTTATTTCTTTAATTCATCAATGAGTGAGATTTAATAGTTAAATCAATATGCTCGATGAATTGGGAGATAGTGATGTCTCTATGGTGTGCTGTTGATTGTAGAATGAATTTGTGTCTTAACGGAATTGGTTGATGATGTCCCCTTGAGGAGCTCATAATGATTATTATATAAACCCTGCAGGTGGATTTATTCCAGCATGATAATAAGGTTGAGTGGTACTACTCAAGGTAAATATATTAATTAATGAAGTTGTAAGTAATTTAATTAATTAATGGGCATTGAATATTAAACACGGGGAGATTAACAGGCTCATAATAAGAAGGAACCCATAAACGTAATTTGGAATTAGGGTGGCAGTTCAATAATATTTCTTTAGTAGAATGATTTATTATTATTGGTCTTAAGTATAAGTTTTGGGCTAAACTTGGATGCTTAAGCCAATGGGAGGCCCACACCCTAATTTCTCCTCCTGGTCCCTGTTGTAGTCTATATATAGCCATCCTTAGCAAGCCACTTCATTTACAACATACACAACTCACGTGCATAGTCGTAAGGGTGTGAAGGGCTACAGATTGATTTCTCCTTAGTGATCGTTGCCCACACAATGTCAAGGAGAGACATAGAAATATAACAGAAGACCGAAAGATCGTTCACAGTTCTTCCTATACAATAAACCCGGTGAAAGGAAATTTTGCTTTTGTACTTCCGCTGCAGTAGAATTATATGAAGTCTTAATTGTTCATGTTAGCCTAAAGATCTGAAACGCCAACAATGACAGCATAGTTTTTAGTATAAGTGGAAGATTATTGGATTATATACTAAAAGTCTTGCTTTTTGTATGAACAATGTTTAAACAATTTATTTGAAATGAGAATCATATGATCAAATGATTGTGTCTTATAATTTATTTATATGCACGATGCAATAGTCCTCTTACTTTATACTATAGATAATATGTTGTGCGACAACATGCGGAAGATCATATTATCGATTTCCTAATAAAGTATAAACAGATGCTCACAATGAGATAGACGAGGACTCACTATCGCCATGGTTGTAGTGTGTTTTGGTATTAGCTTGTCTTGGCTATACAATCACACTAGTGCACTTGTGTGTATTGAGCAGGACCCTTGAGATCGTTCAACTTATACTGACTTATAGAAGAACTTGATCTCTGTTATTATGGATGTTTGTGCTCTTAATCCCTATACAATAACCTCGACACGTAAGGCAGTATGTATTTCTTTGATTTATCAATAGGTGAGATTTAGATGCAATTAAATCAACAAACTCGGTGAGTTAAGAAATAGTGTTGTCTCTATGGTGTACTGTTGATTGTAGAAGGAATCCGTGTCCGTCATAGGTTGATGATGTCCCCTTGAGGAGCTCATAAGGATTATCATGTAAACCCTGCATGTGGATTTATTCCGGCATGATAATGAGCTTGAGTGGTACTACTCTCGAATGAGATATTAATTAATGGAGTTGTCAGTAACTTAATTAATTAATGGACGTTGTATATCTTAAACATGGGGTGACTAACATGCTCATAATAAAAAGGAGCCCAAAATGTAATTTTGGGATTGGTAAGACAGTGCAGTAATAATATTTTAGTAGAATATATTATTATTATTAAACTTAAGTATAAGCTTTGGGCTAAGCTTGGATACTTAAGCCCAATGGAGGCCCATGTATATAAGTCACATTAGCTTATCCGGAACCCTAATACTGGCGCTTAACACACGACAGAAAGAGAGAGAATAGCAGATTGAGATGATCTTGAAGATTGTTGCCCACACAACATTAGGATCAGACTTGGGAATACAGCAGAAGATCGGAAGGTCGTTTACTACTGCTGCTGATCATCTTCTACATCAACCCTGGTGAAAAGTAATATGATTATGCTCTTTTGCTTCCGCTGTAGTAGAATTGTATAAAACCCTAACGGGTTACGTTAACCACACGATCGAACGCCATCACTTTCGTATTCTTATAGTACTTTTATTTTATTTGTTATTTAAATTAAATCCCAAACTATATTGCTACACTTGTCTTAATTAATTAGTAAAAAATTAAATTGATAATACGCCATCCTTTGGGTTCGATATTCACTTGGTCGCTTGCTTAAACTGCAATTGATATCCTTAATATTTGGGGATTAATTTTGTGTGTAAAAAAAATGCGCATCAATATGGAGTAGAGGCAGTAATTCTAGTGAAAATCGGGGAACCTAGCTTTAGAGTTCTACATCGATCAGAAGAAGAAAACGAGGAAACATTAAAGATGCAGTTAGATCTATTGAAGGAGAAAAGGTTGGTAGCAGAGATGCGAAATGAAGTATACAAAAGGAGGTCCGAGAAGTTTTCTAATTCAAATGTGAAGCTAAGGGAGTTTAAACATGGAGACTTAGTCTTAAGGGTGATCTTACAGCAGCGTCTGAAACAGTTGGAAAGAATGGGAAGGCCCATTCGTCATTGTCAAGAGGTTAAAGGGGGGAGCATTTAGGCTGCTTAATGAAAAATAGAAAGAAGAACCACAACCGTGGAATGCCCAACATCTAAAAAAGTTTTATCAGTAAGCAAATGAGAAGGAGCACGATGCAGGTGAAGGTTAAAGTTATGCAAACTTTTTCTATGTAATAAAAATCATGATGTAATCAAGTAAGAGTACTCATCTGAGTAAAATCATGCGATATTATCAAAATCAGTGCAATTTCATCTTCATACATAAGATTAGATATCAAATAGTCAAAGATAAAAAGTCTCGAGCATAGTAAATAAGGAAAGGGGATAGAGAGAGTCAGAATTCATCATCATACAACCCAAATTCAAAATATAATAAATCCAATAACGAAGAAGTTTCAGGGGGATCAAGACAAGCTAAGATCACGATAAGCTTTCAGTTTAGCCTCAGCAGCTTCAGCCTTAGTTGTCATTTCTCTCAAGCGATTAGCCTCGGTCCTCAAGTTATCGATTAAGGCACCATTCTAGGTCTTCAAGTTGTATACTTGCGAAGATAGACATGCATTTTTTTAGTCAAAGTGGCTTGAGTGACATGGTTTAAAATCTTAGTCCTAAACAATATTTGATACTCGGCTACCTCTCGAGCCATGGAAGCAAGGTTGGAAATAATTAATCCTGCATCAAAGCTTAAATCCTGGTCAGTTGTATTACCTGGGATAAGGGCGAATCATCGGGGAATTTTCTGGGAAATCTTGGCCTTTTTCTGAGTCATGGGGCGATTTCCTCGAGCAATCATCTTTCGTTGAGTTTCCTCAGAATTTTTCTCAGAGGAAGAGCCAGATTGATATTGCTGAGCTATGTTGCGGATAGCAGAGTGAGTTTCAGAGTGAGATTTAGCATTGGGAGAAGGCTAATTGATAGGGGCTTCATCAAGAGTATCGTCAGACTGGGATTATATTCATCAGGAAGTTCTTCGCGCATGAAGTCGGAGACATCATCAGCAAGTTGTAGGTCAAGGGAACTTCCAGCACCATACTTTCTCTTATGATTGAGAGAGAAACCCTTGATAGTATTCTCATAGGGATGAAAAGACAGACGATGTTGATCTGCAACATAAAGATATAAGAGATGTATAAGAGAAAAGGTCAGGAAGTAAGGCCATAAAAATGAGGAGATAAAAGAATAAAGGTAAACAATACCATCAAGTGTAACATGGCCACACCAAGAAAGATTAGCTATTACTAGCATTTCATCGGTAATAAGAAGAATAGTGTAGAAGGGGTATGAAAGATTCATCAGTTTGTTGTAAGCCCGATGAAAACTTCAACTAAGACTGGAATAGTCGGGACATTCAGGGCCTATTCGAAAGCGAAAGATGGAAGTTAATACAACAAAAGAGGGAATTACAGCAAGTAACAGAAAAAGAGAAATTGCAAATAAAGGAAAGGAATTAACCAGGATTCAGAGGACGAAACAACAACGAAGTAAGGGGAATAGTATCAAAATCGGCAGAAGCTCGAAAACCACCTTGTAACTAAAACCAAGAAGACTCCCATCCGGGATCGAAAATGTCACTCCCACCAATTAGTTCGGGACCATGACGTATCAAACAGTAATAGCCAGCATGACGATGAGAATAAGTAAAATAGAAATCAATTTCACAAAGATCGTTGAAATGATGACCCATAACTCAAAATAAACATATAACAACAATCAAATTCACCCAAGAAGAGGGGGGTATTTAGACAGGGGTTACCCCCCAGTGAAGACACAAGCGCATCACAAATGAAGGCGGAGGTAACCTCAGACCAACAGTGAACAAAACTTCATTAAAAGGCAAGACACCGGAAGGAAGAACGTTGATTCTAGCTGTGGGATCTGGAACAAGGAATTGCACACATGGATACCCATAGGTTATCTACATTAGATTTAGTTCTTCTTGAGTAACTCAGCTTGGCCAAGAGTAAGCATCACCAGTGGCTTAAGGATTAGGCACAATAGGAGCTATAGGGGGCTCAGAGGCTCGGCAGGTCAGCTCGTGGCCAGAGCACGGGAAGAGGAACCACCATGGTGACCACGGCGGCCACAGGACTTGACATTTCTAGCAAAATGCCGTACAGTATGACCTCAGGGTATCTTGGGGCTTTCATCAGAAGAATGAACGGAGACAGTGAGTTGTTGGAGGAAGCGGAACCGCTACGAGCCATGGGATGGAGAAAGAAAGAAAGTAGGAAATTGAAAGGCAGGAGGAAGGAGAGATGAAAATGAATGAGAAAGAGAAATGAAAGAGAAGGGTTAAAGAAATCAGAAGTTGAAGATGAGGGAGAGAGAAGATGAAACGGCAGTTGCGAAGCCTTAGGGACGTTAGCCCCTAGAAGAGTCTTGAGAATAGGATCCTCGGGAGGATCAACTACATTGATGGGATCAATAGGAACCAGGTCAGACTTAGATTGAGAAGTAAAATCATCCCTAGGAAGACTGGCGTTAGCAGCCTCTTTTTAAATCTCAGAAAAAATGCTTTATCAGACAATAACGGCAGATCAGAAGAGGCAGTAACCCCAGGAGAATTCTCTTTCAAGATAAATAAAGGAAATAAAGTCATCAGAATGGGCATCCTTCTCTAGGGGAGTATCCATGATGAAGTCCGAATAGGAACCAAGAATGCCAAAATTAAGATCTTTTTTTAGAGTCTCTCAAGGAGGCATGGAGACTTCAGTCAGTCATTCTCTGAGATAATCTTTTATCTCAGCCAAGTATTCAGGGGATAATTTTTCCAATAACTTCTCAAACAAAGCTATATAAGTAGAGAAATAGCAAAAAATTCGGCTTCGGGAAAGAATGCGTTCATGAATATGAACCATCACATTGAAAGTCTTTAAGTACTCTATATAATAAAATTGGCGTTCATCAGTAGTGGTCTTCACCTAAATGGACAGTCGATCCTTCTCAGAGGAAGATTGAAGGTGCAAGGTCTAGAATTCTTTTTCCAAATTTGCAAGGCTATCTCGACAGCAATTATACTCGCAAGAAAGATCACCTATAGACTTCTTAGATCATCGTCGATTGTCCTTTTTAGTTTGATACTGGTGAAAAAAGTGGTCTTGAGCTTTAATTAAGTCTAGTTTCTCTTGCTCAATGGAGGAAAATTTCACCTATAAATCTTCCAGTTCCTAGGAATAAGTCTGATGATCGCGAGATAATCGATCAATATCCTCAGAAAGAGTGGCAATGGAACAGGACGCCTGACCCAAGTGGCCAGCAGCGCACATAGCTAGAGCTTGGGAGCTCATTTGAAAAAGAGCTGCAGCATTTTTCTCCATCCAAGATCAAGAAGGATAATTCATGGCAGTCTTGAGATAGGAGGGAAAATTGGTGGAAATTTTATTTTCCAAAGAACGAAAGTAAGTAGCACCTGCTTTATCTAGAGCGAACTCCGCTTTGGAGAGGACGACATTCCTTTTAGGGTCTACTGCACCAAATGGGGTAAATTGACCTACAATGGGAATAACCCAGGGACTGACTTTGAACAACCTTCAGAGAATTTGCCAAAGCCTTTTCAAGAGGCTACCTTAGCAGACTTGCTACGGGATTTAGATGATGCTTTCATAGATGAAGAGGATACATCTTCATAAATCAACAGAGGATCGTCAGGAATATGATTTAGCTTGGGATCTTCAGGTGATTTCATCTTCTCTTTGGAAGAACTAAAGGGGCTAACGCGGGGTTTCTTGGATACAGTAATATCCCAGGAGAAAGGAATATAGGATTTTACGGGATAGAAGGAGCAAAAGAGAAAGCGAGACGCTCGGTAGCCGGAACCAAATGGGAATGTTTGCCTAACATAAAGAAAGGTTATAATGATTATTGAAGAAAGATAAAGAAAATAGAATAAAAGGTCATGTAGCTACCAGTAGTAGTAGTCATCGGCACAACAACAGAGGATAATTGGTAAGATTGAAGATTCTTGTCCATCACAATCTTTTTCACGTGACGCTCAGAAGAAGGCCAAACAGAAACAGACTCTAAATGTTCCTTGAATTCACGGGGAAGACGGTCAGAAGATGGAACACCCTGGACTGAAAAAAGACACCATGTCAAAAAGTCAAGATAACAACAAAAAGTTGCAATGCGCTAGTATGTTTGATGCATAAAACTACACTCACAAGGAGGAGAATCTTGAAAATAGTTGGGAATAGCTTCTATTAAAGAAGTAGAGGAACTTCTATTAAAACATGCAGGGGTATCACCACCCCAAGGTCCAGAGACCCAACAACAATTATTTTTCCAGCCCTTATTAGAGCCAGGGATACCGAAGATAAAGCCAGGACAGCTTCAAGGAAGCAGGAAATAAACCTCGGGCATTACTTTCAATGGTAAAGGAACAAATGAGATCTATTTCTAGAGGAGAAATGAAGGAATAACCAGATTTTCGAAATAAGATGAGCAGAAAATATAAAATAGACCATCCATTGGGAACAAGTTGTGCAGGAGAAATTCTCAGTTAAGAAGGAAGTGGGATATAACCTTAGGTAGAGGGAAAGGAACTCCATTATGAAACATTAATTCGTAAGCACTGAAATAATCATGAGGAGGCCAACACATACGACCTTGAAAATCAGGCTTATGCAAAGTAATCGAAGGAGGACTATACAATTGGAGTAAATTTAATTTTTTTAGGGATAAACTTGAAGAACAAAAGCTAGCGGAATAATCAGAGTTATCGGCACAAGTAGTCATGTCTATATTGAGGGCAACATCAAAAGGAACTTGACTATCACCATCAGAAGTACCGGAGGAGATATGTGAGGGAATAGCGATGGAATCGAAAGAAGAAGGGAAAGCCATACAATCGCTATCAAAATTCATGAGGAGGGAAGAAGATTTAATACCTGCAAATAGAAGGAGAAGACGCGAATCAAGAACCCATATAAATAGGGAGGTAGATGATGAGATTGAAAATAAGTGTGTATGAGTATCCATTTAACACCTTTTTCATGGAAATTATTGTCATATATTAGCACAAATGTCTTATATTTGATATATGTGAGAAAAATGTGAGTTTGAGGTGTTTTATTGTGTTTTAGGTGGAAAAAGGATCAAAAGTGCAAAGTTGGAGAAAAGGTGCAACTTGTGCAAGAATGTTGAAAAACGCACGTCCAAATTGTATAATTTTTTTGTGTTTGTATAGAGTTCTGAACGGAAAGTGTGATACATGGTTGGAGAGCCACAAAAAAGAGGATCGTTTTGGCATAAAAAACACCTCAATTAGAATCCAAATGAGAAAGTTATGATCAAAGTGGTAAGTTATACTCCAAAGAAAAGAGAATTACGTGAGCACAAGAATTACTCAAACCGGAGCTTAGATGTGGAAGTTATACACGAAATGGTGAGACTGCGCATGCAGCTAGACCAGCCATTCGACCATGGCCTCCCGTTCGACCAGAACTACTTTGGTCGAACGGGGACACGCAGATCTGATTTCAACGGGATTTTTACCCCCTGTTCGTGAATTTTTGTATTTTCCAAGAAAAAACTCATCCAAGGTCCATAAGGAGAGCCTACAAGTACTAAAGGGGATGTAGATCACATCATTATTGATTAGATTGGATTAGAGAGAGGCCACAACAATCCTACACCCTACAACCATCATCCACATCCTTTCGTAAACCATCATCCACATCCTTTCCTCAATCCATCCATCACTTTGAAGATTCGTTTGTGGAATCAAGAGGAGAACCAAGAGGAGGATTCAAGACTGAAAAGGACGCGACGACGCCCACATCTATGGTTTATTTCATCTCCTAATTTATCTTGTAATTTTCCAGACATATGGGTAAGATCTATCCAACCCCCATGTGTGTTTCTTACAACATCATGTGCTAGAGCTTTTTGGTAGAACTAGAGTTGTGAAGGTTTTTACTAATTAATTGAACTTTCGTGTGTAAACTCCGTACAATACTACTTGTGGATTTATTTTATATAAAACTATGCATCTTTAATTCATACTCAGAGTTGTTTTGTGCATCATTAACTGTTATGTAGAGTCTGAATACATATCTTGGGTATTGATTGAGTGCGTTCACTGCTGAGCAGGATTCCATGTTATGATTCTAAGTGAGGGGACTCCGAAGCTTCATTAGAACTATCTTATATAAATACTTGTTAACTGAATTGAATTCGGGTTAATAAGTAGGATAAAGAGGATAATTTTATTGTACCTATAAAGGGAGATCATATTGGGTTAGAGTACCTATCTTAGGGGGAAATAATTGATACAGTTAGTACCTAGAAAGTGGGTGAAATTATATCTCTTGCTCCAAGGTTATTCACATGTGTTACTCGCTTATTTACTTGTGTCTATAGAGTATATTTGCACGGTTTAGTGATACATCCATATTCCACAGGGTAGAGTGATGAGTGATATTTTCACCTAGATTTTAGTGTTTTTTTTTATGTGTTTTCATGTTATTTTATCCGTATTTGTATTCTATTTGGTTGTGTTTGTGTTATTTATTGAAATGTATGTGAATGAGCTAAAACAGTGAAGGAAACAGGGCAGCAAGTACACAGGCCGTGTACAGAACATGGCCCTGTCGGAATTGGCCGTGCTCCATCGCCCGAAATACCTATACAGCCACCCTTGTGGTCGTGTGTAGAACACGGGCCGTGTGCTGTAACACGGGCCATGTACCAAACAAGGCCCTGTCCAGAAGGGCCGCGTGCGAGCATCAGAAGACACAACACGGCCACCCCTGTGGCCGTGTGCTACACACGAGTCGTGTAGGTGTTGGGATCAAAAAATTTCCAGAAACTTCTAGAAGCTTCCCAAAAGGTATAAATACCCATTTATTCAACATTTGAACATGATTCGGTTTTTGGACCTTGCACACACACCTCACACACTATTTCTTCCATTCCACACCATCATCTTCATCCATTCTTCATCCTTTGGATCTACCATCATCCCACCATCAATTTCTACATCCAAGTGAAGGAAAAGGATCAAGGAAGAGATGAAAGTGCAAAGAAGGGAAGGAGATCACCATTGAAGATAGATCAAGGGAGTTTCCATTCAATCTTTGTATTAAACCTCATATTTTATCATGATTTGTAAGGATTTAATTGTCTATGTTAATTTCTTTATGAATATGGTAGGCTAATCTCCCTTGTGAGATTAGCAACATGAGAGTTGTTGGATAATTTTGGGATTTGTGTATTTAATTTCATATGTTGATTGGGTTAATTGATTTTCTATCATTGAGTATTAATTGCGTGATTTGTTTTGTTGATTTGTGTGTTTAATTGTTCTAGATATGTGATTAGATTGAGAAATCAATTATATGCTTAGGATAATTAAGTGAATCATTTCATCAAACACTTCATGTGCATTATAAATTGTATAGAACTTGTGATTGGTTTGTTCGATAGGTTGATTATTCGTGTGAAGGGACTCTCACCTCAAGCTTAGTACCTAGTTGGAATTGTTTGAGTGAGAACCAATCCATTGAGCTTGATTCCATATCCTATTCATCTTGAGAGGGAGTTTAGGTGAACTTAGTGTTGGCCTTTAGTCTAAACCCATGATCATATGAATTTGCTACATTTATCCTAGGATTTCCACTTCTTAATTGTTGTTAATCTCACTTTTACTCAACTTGGAAAACCACTCATTTCATCCATCTATTTTGTTTTCTAATCATTGCTTGCCTGCTTGCTTTAATTGATTTAATTTCTTGTTTGATCAAACTACCCATTGATAATTCATCTCTATAAAATTGCGATAAACGTGATCTTGCTTAAGCTCTAGCGCCGACCTCCATGTTGTTCGATAAATTTTTGAATTGGTCAACCCGACTACAAGAAATGACTAATCACAGAGTCGAACATTGATACACGAAAAGGAGATTAATGAGTGAAATTAGATTATCCTAGAGCTACCTATACTCCTACTTGATCCGCTTTTGTATTCATCTAATGATATTTTATTTTATTTTTTATTTAGTAATTCTGCTTAGTAGTTGATAATTAAAATCCAAAATTTTATTGCCTTCGTCTTAATTAATTTAGTAAATAATTAAATTGGTAATAAGCCGTTCTTTGGGTTCGATAATTTAACTTGGTCGTTTGCTTAAACTGCAACTGATATCCTTAATACTTGGGGATTAATTTTGCGTGGAAAGAAAATGCGCATCAAGTTTTTGGCGCTGTTGCCGGGGATGGCTGTTATTATTGATTTTATTATTTCTAGTTGATTAAGACTTTTATTTTTGAATATTTATTTCTATCTAACCTTTAATTTTTCTGAGGTACTTGTGCACTTGGAAAAGGAGAGGAAGGAAAGGAAGGAATAGCACACAAGATAAATATGACCGGAGCAACGCAGAATTCGGATAATGTTGCCATATGTGAAATTTTCATGAACTATGGGATTGGCAACGTGGGGTTGAGAGGACAAGGGAGGAAGATGATTATTTTAAGATACATCCAGCTCTTATTAACATGGTAGAGAATAATCCCTTTTCTGGAGGTTGCTTTGAAGATCCATATCAGTATCTCCAAAGATTTTCTAGGCGGATCGCCCTATTCATTCATAGGGCGAAAGCTTGTATAAAACTATTGATGCCACAGACTGCACTACATGAGACCAACTGCAGCAGAAGTTCTTAGAGAGATACATGCCACCCTCAAGGATTTTAGGAATGAAGTAAGAGATCACCCAATTTGTTATTAATTAGGGTGAGAAATTTCATGAGGAGTGGTATAGGTTCAAAGATATGCTCAGGAGGTGCCCACAACATGGGATGTCAAAGGCTCAATACATAAGTATCTTCTACTATGGATTAGATTGTGAGTCACGTGTTTTTATTGATGCATTATCAGGAGGAGCGCTGTTATCTTAGACAGCACTTGAAGCAGAAAAGTTGTTCGAAGACATCTCTATGAATTCACGTGATTGGTCTATGGAGAGAGTTAGAGGAACTTATGTAGTGGGTAAGGTAGCTCAGGTTGAACATAATGTGGTGAAGCCGAATAGGGATGATGAGATCGTCTCTAGTATAACTAACATCAACAAGCTACTAGAGTCCCAACAGAGGCAGATTACAGAGTTGACACTAAGGGGGTCTAGTATGCAGCCACATGAAGTAAAGAGTGCTGAAGATACTTTCAATTGATACATGGCTGAGAATGATGCAAGGGTTGATCAACTTGAGGATACCATGAATGTTGATCATGCAGATTTATCTAAGTAGTTGAAGGACCTTACTTCGATTATGGGACAGATGGCGGGGAACGTGAATCAATACAAACTGTGGAGAGTAATGCCATCACATTGAGGTCCGGGACACCGTACGAAGGTCCGATGAAGCCGGTGAGCGAAAATGATGAAAATAGGAGCACTGTTCGAACAACACCACCTTGTTTGACCAGACCTGATGGTCGAATTGAGGTCGAACAGCTTTTGGAAAAATAAAATCCCGATGCTCTATTTTATGCCCCGCCATTCGACCAAGACACCCTTGTTTGACCAGATCAATCTGGTCGAACAATGGTTGAACAGGCACCTGAGGAGAAGAAGGATCGCGTTTAGTTTATAGGGTCTCCGTTCGACAAGGTTCATCCTGTTCGACCAGAATATTCTGGTCGAACTATGGTCGAACTAGCAGTGGACAGGCTGGACCAAATTTCAGAGACCTGGTTCGACCACACTCATGATGTTCGACCAGACCATTCTGGTCGAACAGTGGTTGAACAGCTTCACAAACCTCCCATTTCGATACTGAATGCTACACCTGTTGTTCAGAACACTCTAGAGCTATCACAAGAGCATAATACTGAGATAATAGTGAAGAAAAAGTGGGAAAGAGCAAAGAGGTTGAGAGCTGAGAAGCTTAGACTGCAGAGGGTAATGATAGAGCAATGAAGATGCCCATGGAGACTCAATCATGCAAGAGCATAGATGAGGTTTCCAACTTGTTTGATCTTGATTTTAACAGGATATATGATTCTAAATTTGAGTGGAAGATTGACAAGGAGGTGTCTAGATAGCCATGGGAGGAAGGTAATTCCAAGGATCATATTTTAGTAACTAAGAAAGGTGAGGTGTTGAGTGTAGACAAGAAGAGGGAAAGAAAATACTTGAAGGTGAGGATGCGAGAAGACCGCCATCTGATCCAGTAGTTCAAAAAGAGGTATTCCGTCGTGACTTTCCGACGTTAAACATGAGCGCCTGTTGGGGGCTTGCCCTTCCATTTTATTGCTTTATTATTTCTTTCGTGTGAGTGAGGAGTTATTATATTTGAAGTGCTCATGTTTCGGCAATTACATCTCTTTTCAAACTTAGTTTCGACTTATGTTTTTACTAAGTTTTGGGGGATGTGATGTACTTACCTCATCTTATGAGCACCAAGGTATAATTTTTCCTTTCGTTTGTTGTTTGTTTGTTAGGAGATTAATTTTTTTGCGGCATATTAATATTTTAATCGGTGTTGATCTGTTAATTTTTTTGCAACTTACCTAATGTTTAGTGTGTTGTGTTGATGTGTCTAGTGTGTGGAGTCAATTAGATAGTCAATTGAGTTTTTTTTATAGTGCTCCTATTTTATTATAGATAAATCTGTGATGATGAGGTGTTCTTGAGTTTTGATGATAGAAAAGGTAAAAGAGTGGAAAGATGAGTTCTACACTGAGGCTTTGATCTAATCGAGTTGAACAACTTGAGGAGCTCGTGCATACTTTGAAGGAGAAATCAAGTGTCATCATTTTCTTAGTCTAATTTTTATGTGTGCTTTTAATTAGTAGGAGTGGAAGAATTGAGATCTTAGTTTTGTGGACATGTAAGCATAAATTTTTGAACTATGCCTGAATTCTTATGCTCTTGAAATTGATGAAGGAAGTGTACTTGAGTTATATTGTGGTACGAATTTCTATATGTACTTGTGAGGTATTGCATACCATGAAAAGTGTTTTGTTACTTGTTAAAAACCCATGTGAGATTTTGAGCCTTATTCATGTTACATAATCACATGATATTTCTTTTCTGGAGAGTATCGTTCTTGTGCGTGTATTCTAGAAATTGCCTTGATTCTCCTTGAATATTCGAGATTAGTCTAGCGGAATATGAAAATGATATTAGGCCATCTAATATTTATAGCCCATCTTTTCCCATATACTTTACCTGAATTCATTAAATTCCTTGTCAGCCCATTTGAGCCTTTTTAAATCAATTCTTTTGATAGTCAATAAATCTTAATTGAAGAGAGTGGTGATTTGAGGAATGATAAGGATGATGAAGGAAGAATCTTAAGGATCAAAAGGAAAATTTTTGGAGTAATGCTAAAATCTAGTACTCCATGGAAACAAACACCCAAGGATAGTGCTTAAATCTAGTACCCTATGGAGGATATGAGAGGTAGTGCCCGAAACTGGTACCTCGAAGAAGAAAAAAAAGTGAAGAAAAGGAGAATGATGGAGTTGAAGAGTTAGAAAAAGTTGAAAAGGAAGAATATGATGTGCTTGAAGGAGAAAGATAGGAGAGTTTGAAGAGTATGTGGTGCTTGATTGAAGTGATGAGGAAGAATAAAAGATCGAGAGAGACTGCAGCTTGATTGATCCGAGTTTTGAGTCACTTATCTATAAATTTCCTACCTTTTCCAAAGAGCCTACATTACAACCAAATAAAAGTCCTTTTTGATCCATGATTTATTAGCTACAAGTAAAAGGAGAGTTGAGACAATAGGCAAGCTTATGGTTACGCATGCACTTGAATCGAATTTAAGCGTAAACACCATAACCCATAAGTGTACATCTTTTACACTTGAGAGCGAGTGATATATATTTCCAGTGAGAACATGTGAATGGAGCATTTGAATAACAAGCGAATGAGCATCCAAATGAGGGAAATATGCATCGAAACGAAGGAAATATTGATTGAAACAAGCGAATGAGCATCAAAATGGTATGCTATGAATTAATTATTACATGTAATGAGAGTTGCATGACCTAAGTTGAGGAGAATTGTATTTTGAATGGGGTATTGGCCATAGTCCTTGTTTCCCTGCTAATTTTCTTACTCTCTTTCTCTTTATTTTTATTTTGTTGCCCCAAGACGAGCAACGGGTAAGTTTGGGGGATTGATGAGAGTGAAAATAAGTGTGTTTGAGTGTCCAATATAATACCTTTTTGATGGGAATTATTGTCATATATTAGCACAAGTATCTTATATTTGATATATGTGAGAAAAAGGTGCGTTTGAGGTGTTTTATTGTGTTTTAGGTGGAAAATGATCAAAGTGCAAAGTTAGAGAAAAGGCAACTTATGCAAGAATGCTGAAAAAAGCACGTCCAAATTGTGTAGTTTTTCTGTGTTTTTATTGTAGATATCAACGACATCAGCCCCAGTGGTTGAAGATCTAAACGACATCAGCTTGGTGGTTTAGAGATCTGCTTCCGTCTTCAGTTTGTGGATGAAGAATGGAGTTCAGTTTGGAGCTCCTTTGTTCCGGTTCCTATGGCATTTAGTTCAAGACTCAACTCTCCGTTTCTAGTTGTTCGCTATCAGAGATCTTCTGCATCAACAATTGTAAGCTCCACACAGAAATTTCATTTCCCTCGTATGTTTCAATCCTAGTCATAATTCTGTTATTCAAAGAATCCTCGCCTAGATCCCCAAATCATTTCTCTATTTCGTCATTCTTAATTTAGCTCACAATTCTCAATCCCATCGATATTCAAATGCGACTCACACATACTCAAAACCATTTTCAATAGTTTCAATCTATGAATTTCTTCATTGAGAGTTCATACCCAATAATCTTGAGCACACCTTCATATGTGAAAGGTAGCTGAAAGAATTCTACTCCAATTTCCTTATTCTTGTTTCTAAAATGCATAATAGAAATCTTATCCCCAAAGTTATTCTGATTAAAACACCACACCATGTATTCACGATAGAATTTCTCGATTTGTATTGAGCTCAAATCTCAACATTCCAGTTTAGTTCCAAATCCAACTCATAAATCTGTGATCTGTTCAAGCTCCTACTCACAAACATGTTAAAAGAAGAATTTTCACAAAGAAATGCCAATTTCCTTTTTTTTTTCTGAACACATAGTATAAATCTCATCATAGAATTCTCTTGTCAATTTTGATTTCTAGTCTCTATTTCGGTCTCCACCCTCACTTTCTCCAATAGTTTTTCTGCTCTTAGTGTTCTAAAGCTCTGCTGAGGTCACGAACTTCATCTTCCTCTCAAATGTTTAAATCATATCCATAATTTTGTTCCTCAAATAATACACGCCAAGAATTTCACATTTCGTTATCTTCTTTTGGAAGGCAGAAAAGAAATTTCATCTCAAAATTGTTTTGTTTATACCACGTCATCTACTTTTTGATATTTTCCATTCATCTTTATATAATCTACCTTTTGAGCTGTAGTCGCATAATCGGGAAACTCCACACGTTATTTTGTGGACGGAGATCCCCAAATTAATACTCCCTCTATCCGCTTCTAAGGTATTCATTTCCCCTATATAGTAAAAAAATACATAATATGGCTCACCACTTCCCTCTAATACAACAACCCACTTTACATATAATATAATACTCCTTAATCCACGTGTAAAAAACAAATGGATACCTTAGAAGCGGACGGAGGGAGTAATATCCTCTGGAGTCTCCATAAATCCAGAAGGGGCAAAGAAGAAATTTGGGAGTATCTCAATGGGTTAGAGTGTATGTCTTAATTAAGAAATGAAAGAAAGAAGCAGAAAAGAAATCTGGAATAACAACTAATTACCAAATGAAAGAAGGAAGCAGAAAAGAAATCTGGAGTAGCCAATAAAGAAATTGGTGTGTGTTTTGGCATAAAGAAAATCCACAAGAAAAAGAAATGAAGGCCGAGAAAAGCATAATAGTGGAGAAAATATCTTAGGTTAATTTGGTAAAACTTCTCTCATAGTCAATGTTAACAGTAAGTCAGAAGAGTAAATCTTGTATCCAAAGATGAATAGTATAGTATGCTCTACGTCATGTTAAAGCGTATATTGTCAGAAGGCATGGAGAAAGAGATCTTAGAAAGAGTCGAGGTTTTTTCTCAGTTGATAGCTCATATACTTGATATGTTGCTGAAGATCTGAGGTTATCTCATTAGAGCATATATATTTGATGAACGATAAGAGAGGAGATATGCCCCAAAGAATAAAAAAAGAAAAAAAAAATCAGAGGAAGATAGCCAAGGAAAAAGAAATGGGATATGCCCGGAGAATAAGCCAGGAAGAACAGTAAAAAAAAGGGAAAAATAGATCAGTTGGTTGAGCATCTGAAGCTAGAACTTCAAGAAAAACGTAAGAAGTCGAGGCTCCATGAGAAACAATTAGAGTAGAACTAGGAAGAAAAGAAATATTGGAAGAGAAGAAGAGGAAAAGGAATATTATCGGCATATTTTTGACATAAAAAATCCAAATTGGGTGAGTGAAAATATCAAACAGTCGAGAAATAATAAGTGAGCCGTGGAATTCAGGGGAAAAAATTGAGATGAACCTGCAAGGTGGCAATCTGCTGTGGCAATGATCCAATGAACCAGTTCTGTGGAAGATCAAGAAGGATGAGAAATAAGAGCACAATGATTCTCTGATGGAAGGTAGCCAACTTTCTCCAAATCCAAGCAGAAGAAGAGAAATATATCATTCTTCAGCAGAGCGTAAATCTCCATGCAGGAAAACAATGGTTCATTCGAGAGAGCTAATTCATTCATCGAAATAGAAGATTACATGGTACTAGAGATGATCCAAGGCATGGCCATGACTTTGTCGTGGTTGGTAGTGCTTGGATATCATGCCGTACAAGATGCCATACAGAACGAGGCATTTCTGTATAAAGGAAAGTAATGGTGGACTTCAGACTCTCCCTTCATTCTTCATCAGTGATCATGAGATGACAAATCATGACGGAAACATTAATATCCAATTGATAGTTTCAAACCAGGGGATGCCAAAGTGTTCGATATTCTTGTTCCTTATGGTTTTAGGAAAAGCCGAGTTAAAAGGAATGAAAAAATCAACAATAACAGGATAAGCAGTTAAGTCTACTCGACTTGATCGATCTCGATAGTGTGTAGATGTTCGAGTATGGCCAATCCCAAGCCCGATATTGTTTAAAGAATAAAGAACAGAAAAGTGAAACTACTACAAATATCACTCTTCAACTACAGTTCGGATCCCTTTATATTTCACGTGAATGAGATTCTTAGAATATTGAAGGAGTCAGAACACACGAGATAATGATAAAAAAAGGGCTGCGAAAAAAAGGTAGAGAAAATCAAGGACGATTAACCTAGGTTAGGCCCGGTAAGAAAGAAAAGAAAATTAGAAAAAGAATATCCAAGAAAATATGCCCCGGTAAGTTAAGAAAAGCCAAAGATCACTGAAAAGGAAAGATCAAAAAAGGCAAAGATCACTTAAAAGGAAAGCTAAGAAAAGCCAAGGAAATATATCTGAAAAAGCATAAATCACTTTTTGAAAGAGCATTGGCCAAAAGGACAAGGGGGAAGACTTAATATCTTCAACTAATCAAAGAAGGCAAAGATTTCCAAGAAAGAACGTCGAGGAAAGGAACGAGATATACCCGAGAAAAAATAAATTAAATAAAAAACAGCATGATCAGCATGATTCTATGGATCAGTTGAGCCCACGTGGCACAATCTAAAGACGTGGGATACGCACGAGGAAAAAAAGAAGAATAAGCGGCTGACGCACTGAATGGATAAAGTCGGATGACCCTCTACAGGTCCAGCTGGGAAAAGGAAAAAAAGTAAGAAAATAGGCCTCGAGCAAATTGAAAAATTACAGGGCGTACTAGAGCCAACCGAAAGAAAGGTCATGAGCCAATCGAAAAAAGGCACTAGAGCCTGAAAAAATGCCCTGACCTCACGGAAATCGAAAAAAGGAACTTGAGCTGATTAAAAAAAGGCACTAGAGCCGATAAAAAAGGCCTGAGCCCATGAAAACTGAAAAAAGGCACTAGAACCGATTAAAAAAAAGGACTTGAGCCGATATAAAATAAAAAAAAAAGCCTTGAAGCCCATCGAAAAAAAATTAGAGAAAGGCCTTGAAGCCCACCAGAAAAAAAAGGCCTTGAAGCCCACCAAAAAAAAAAGAAAAAAAAAAGAAAGGCCTTGAAGCCCACCGAAAAAGAAAAAAAAGGCCTTGAAGCCCACCGAAAAAAAGAGTCGGGGTTACACTCAAGGAAAAAGTGATCAAGAAAAAGGAAAAAGCATCGGGGTTATGCTCGGAGAGAAGAAAAAAGTCAAAAAAAAGAACAGGGGATAAATTCCTCATGAGAAAGTCAGAGGCAACTTAGCTGAGAAGAAAAGAGAAGAAAGAGAAAGAAAGAAGAGCCGACAAAAAAGATCTGGGGATATACCGAAAGGTAAAAAGAAAGCCAAGCCGAGAGAAAAAATCTAGAAAAGAAAGGGAATAGCTTAGTGGTAGAGCATCTTATGTTGACACTCCAAAAGCATAAGAGACCAAGCATCATCTGGATTGGATGAGGAAAACCTGAGGCTCCACCTAGTGGAGATGTCGAAGTCAACATTCCAGGTATAAAGTTGAAATCGCATTCATCTAACTTGAAAAGTCAAGGCTTTATGGATGAACCCCCAAACTTAAAGTGTTGCTTGTCCTTGAGCAACGAAAATGAGAAAATGAGAGGGGAAATTTTCACCTAGAGAAAGACCTAAAGAACATAAGCAACAACACATCATAAGTAACAAGGACTATAAATCATATAAAGTTACACTACAACATTAAAATCATGACATAAAAAATTAACAAGCTCAAGTCTAAGAAAATTAAAAGTAATAAAGTCCCTTCCGGTCCAAGCCTCACAACGGGCATCAAATGCACTCAACACTCGATGAAGTAAGGTAATTTTCACTCATCAATCGAATGAACCCGACGTACCATAGGCTTGCTCACAGACTACATTCACAAGCCACCATAGCTTCAATTAGTGATAAAAAAGGACTTCACTTTTCGATGTAATGTTAGGCTTTTTGATTAGGATATGGAGAATATGGATAAGAGTGACTCATCGAGTGTAAGTAATCGAAGAGATGATCAGTTTCTTCAACTTCTTCACGTTTCTATCTTTCTTTCTTTTCTTTTCTAATCACAAGCACTAATCATTATCATTCATTAGATTTCTTGAGCTTCTTTTAATTTGCATGCTTCCTTTCTTTCGACTTTTGAATTCCTTGAGCATATTTTTGTTGATTTGCTCCTTTTTTACTTTGAAGGTTGCATGTGTATTTGATTGAGCTATTTTCATCCTTTTCTTGCTTGTTTACCATTTCCTTCTTTTTCTTGCACAATTCTCACATCAAGCCTTGTAGACCATCATCTCCTCAATCACCCATACAAAAGGTATATATTTAAGGCTTAAGTGGGTAATCATGGCTTGTAATGTGCTAATATCACAAGAAATAGGCTTTAAGGCTCAAAGTGTTTTACTAGGGATGATGTATAAGGTAAGGAAATATATGGCAATGACTTTAAAGTAACAAGGATAGCCTAAGATCATATCACTAACCTCCACCAATTGGGCTCATTCCCGTTGTCCATGAGCAAGTTCTAGTTTACCAAGACTCAATCGATCCACTCATGAAAAACTAACCGTGGAGGCACGGTTGAGGCTCAAATTGTCACAAGCTATTGCTCTGACCTTAAGGAACTTATTACACCTCAATTCATCTCAAAATTGAACAAGTTAAATAGTCCATGTCACAATTTTAAAGAGTAGAGATTCTCAACATAGTTCGCCATCACTTATCACAAACAACATGTCATTACTCAAATTCAAAAATGACTCACAACAACCTGAAACAAACTACCAAACAACCCTATACAATAATAAAAATACCAACAAAACAACACATGAGAAAAGACTCTTTAAGCAAGAAACATAAAAAAACCATAACACGCAATACTAATATTCCATCCATCAAAAGAAAATCAAGCACATATCCTCATCATCCAATAACATGTAAGCTCAAGATTTTGCCACCTTATTCAACAATAAGGGAAACTAATAAAGCAAGTAAACCTCTCAAGTACATAACAATTGAAGTAGCATATTAATTCAAACAATCCAAATCAAATCAAGTATATGCTAAGCAAATGGAAATGATGAGTAGTAAAGTGAACTCCCTGAAAAGGCATCTGGAGGTGAAAATGGCTTGCACGGACAAACGGATCAAGTTTTTAAATTCTGCCTTTGAACACTACACGGTCTGTGTTCCGCTACACGGTCTAGGTCATGGCCGTGTAGGTGCTTTTGATGCTCGTGCACGGACTTATGTTACAGGCCCGTGCGTGGTACACGGGGTGTGCCTCTACCTCCTACACGGGCCGTGCACTTAACTCGCCCTTGGTCCTAGGCGAATAGCAATTTCTGATGTCGGTACACGGCCACCTCTTATAGGCCGTGTACTGAACACAGCTCATCTAGCTGCTTCTCTGTTTCTTCTAATTTCTACTTCACACCTTGTTTTGCCCTGTTCTTGTACTTCCAATACACCTCATATATGCTCAATATCTAATCAAAACTATTAGCACAACAATTACTATCAAATAATGAACGAGCATGCACTTCAACACAACTAAACTAACCAAAATCAAACCAATACCCAAGAGAAAATTTTTTAAATTGACCCAATTGTACACGAAGATCTCTCAATCAACATAATAAGCACACTCAAGTGGTGAGTCACACCACGCACTCTCTCCCCAAATTTAAATCGAAACAAGTTGAGAATTAAGTTTGCAAAAAGCGGTGGGACTTACCCTTGTAGTTTCCAACAATGAGCTTCTTGTAGAGAAGTATATGCATCACAACGATTCAAGGTACGGCACACCACACACTATCCCCTCAAACTTAAAAGTGAAACAAGAGTTGAACTTTAAGTTTGCAAGAAGTTGTGAGACGTCCCTTCACACTTCAAATCAAGCACTTCTCGTATTTTCATATGCATTTTCCTCACGAGCACGATCAACTTGCATACAGAAAATACAAGAAAATTAATCAAAGCATTTATAAATGGGTTGCCTTCCATCAAGTGGTAAATTTAACGTCTTCAAGCTAGACGCATAATTAAACTTTTAAATTCCACAAAAATCCTTTTGCCCAATCAGCCTTCATCTTCACTTTGTATTTTATTTTTGCTCTCTTCTTGTCCGTTATGACCGTATTCCCCTTCTTACTAACCATACTTGACATTCCGGGAGAATCATGCAACGAACGCTTCTTCTTTTTGCAAGGGTAACAATCTTCTTCTTTGTCTAGCTTCCATTCAATATGCGAAGCTTCATTCCTATCAAGTTTAACATAAAAAAGATAAGACTTTTCAAATTCCACAAGAGTTTCCTTTAATCTCCCAATGTTAAATTTTTCAAAAATTTCCAAAGGCATCAAATTGGCACTTGAACCAATATCACATATAGCATTGAAGTCTCCCCCATTCTCTATTTCACATGCAACTACAAATTTTCCGGGGTACTTGGCCTTCAACGAAGCTTCACCTTTTTCTACATCATGATCTTGTTCTAACTCTTTCTCCTCTTCACAATAATTTTCATCATCAAACAAGGATAAGAAATCAGTAATAATCTTTTGCTCTTCATTTCCACACAAGTCTTCAACATTTTTATCAAACAAAACTTTTTCACTATCCGGAACAATGCTTGTTATTTCCTCATCCCCTTTCTTTTCAATTTTCACAACATTTTCTAAAATAGGATTCAAAGCTTCTATGTAATAAGATTGTTCAATCTTTTCAAACTCATCCAGAGGCACATTTGGGGGCTTAAGATATGAATCATCCTTTCCTCCTTAGTAGTATGATAGTAATTCACTTTCGTCCTCCGAGCTCAGTGAGACCTCCTCTTTTTCTTCATATTCATTAAATCTTTCGGTTGTAAAGAAATTTTTCCCAAGAGTAAGCGGGACTCAAGGCTTTGCTTCCACACCAAGTACTACAAAATCAATCGAGAAGACCATCTCATTCACCTTGACCACAACGTCTTCAACCTTTCCAAAAGGCAAAATAAATGATCCATTTTTACCCTTAAGACAAGTTGTGGTAGGCTTGAGTTCCCTCATATCAAGGCTTCTATAAGTAGAATAAGGCATCTCATTTTCAATCATCTCTAAGTCACACCTTGCATTAAGAGTTCCTTTTCCTTCTATTTCACAAGGCACTACATCCTTCCCAAGGTCCTCCACTTTCGTGGAACACTCTTCATGCATAGATTGGACTTTTCATCTTTCACCTTACTCTCCTCTATCATTTTCTTTTTCAAAGAAACATAACTCTCAAACTCTTCCCTCTTTTCTTCTTTAACACATCTTTGAGGAAAAGGAATAGGATCAAGAGTAATCGAAATGCCCCAATAATCACTTTCAAACTTTTCTACACGCATTGCTTCTTTCGGCACTCTTTCCTTCTTCATTCTCCATATTGACTTGCGCTCAACCTCTTTTCCTTCTACACACTCTTCTTCAACCAAACATACCTCTTTCTTTTCTTCCTTAGCCTTTAAAAGATCTTCATCATCTTCGAGAGTATTGCTTTTTTCATTTTGAAAATTTGCTTCATAATTAGCAAGTTCCCTCGCTTAACGTTCCAAAGCATCAAATCTCTTCTCTCTAGCCTCTCTTTATTACTTAATCATTACTATCATTTGATTTAATTGATCTTGTGTTTGAATAAATTTAATATACTGACGAGCAAGAATACTCGATCGTTGTAGAAGTATATCCCAATAAATAAAATTATCGAACCACAAAGAAGTTAGGTTTGGACTAGTAAAATACATGAGCTCATGTTTATATCACTTTTGTAATGATTATAGGGGTTTTGAGTTAGAAGTTATCAACTAAAGCAAATAGCAAGCAAATAAAATAGCAACTAAGAGAAATGACAAGTAATAAGATTAACGAGAAAATAGAATAGGTGCTAAAGTTCAAGTATGGAAAAACATGGGATTAGAAACATCCAAGAACATTCAATTCATATTATCATGCAAAGGGAATTCAACTCAATTGATGTAGATTAAGGGTGGTCACGATTATATCCTAAGCTCCCTTTCGGGTTACAAATGTTGTTGATCCACTAAAGACTCCCAAAAGCACTTAAGATCAAAGTCCAACATTAACCTCTTCCATTTAGGTACTAATTAATTCCCAATTCTCCTTCAAATGTACTAATTAGGATTAACTCTCCCTTTTTGTGTACTAAAGCTAACGAATGGATTGGTTCCCTCATCAAATTCAAATATCCTTTCGGTCAAACCCAAACTCGATGTCTATTCATGCCTTTCTAATACTTAAGAGGGTCGTTTCCGTCTCACTCCAAGCAATATACATATGAACATTATAATAGCACTTAATTATCATAAATCATCTATTGATTAACAATCCATTAAACCAATAATAAATCATGAATAACAAATCATGCCATCACAACATCAAAATAATTAAAGCCCATGAATAGAAACCAACATCAATTAAGTCAAAAACCAATTTAATCCACATAATAATATAAACCTAATGTGCTTTTCATATTCCTAATCTCATTAGAGGGATTAGCCTAACATGATAATGGTAACAAAACACATGAATGATCCATTAGGTGTAGAAGTGAAGAAGTGAAACCCTTATGTGGAATATCTCATCTCTCTTCAAATTTTGAACTTGAGTCTATTTATACCCTCTCCAGGTTGGGCCACCAATGTAGCATCAAATGGGCTTTTTACATACACCTACACACATTGGCAGGTGAAAATCCAGATTTTTGGCCCAAAATGACCTTACTCGACTTGTCATGTCTTACTCGAGTTAGCAATCGAGTCGAGTTGAATGTAATGCAACTCGAGCTATCCCAGCTCGACTCGTGTCGGCAACTCGAGCTCTCGCCTGTTCGGTCGTATTGCGAGGCTCTGAAACTGTAAATCACTAAGCACCCAGCTCGACTCGAGCTAGCAACTCGTGTTGCAACTTGCAAGTCGAGTTGACTCACTATACGATTTTTGTCACTTGCCCTGCTCCTTACTCGACTCGAGTTGCAAGTCGAGTCGGACCATGCAACTCGATTTGGGTCCCGTCAGCCCCGTTTCTTGCTCGTTTCTGCTCTCGTTCTATTTTTGCTCATTTTTCACCTGTTTTACATACGTTTAAGCTCATTCTCACACATTTCCATAAAAACACATAGCACAACCAAATAATACATAAAATATGGATAAAATAATACGAAAAGACATACAAAAAGATACTAAAATCTAGGTAAAAATAGCGACGATCAAACCCCCCAAATTTAAAGTGTTGCTCGTCCCCGAGCAACAGAAATGACAAATCAAGAGGAGTAATTTTCACCTAGGAAAATACTAAACGAACATAAGCAATAACACATCGACAGCAATAAGAATCACAATTTATGCTAAGTCATCCTACAACATTAAACTTATGACATAAGGAATTAACAAGTTCAATCACAAGAGAATAAAGTGTAATATAGTCTCATTTTGGTCCAAGCCTCACATAGGTTATCAATGTCACTCAACGCTCTTTAAAGTGGTAAAACAACTTTCATCAATCGATTGACTTGGCTCGCTATAAGCTTGCTCGCGGACTACATTCACGAACCACCAAAGTTTCAATTAATGATCAAAAAGGTCTTTCATTAATGATGTAACGATAGGCTCTTTGGTAGGGTAGTAAGAATATGAATACAAGTGACTAATCAAGTGTAAGTAATCGAAGAGGTAGCTACTTTCTTCCTTTCTCAACTTTGATAATTACAAGCACTAATCATCAACTTTCCTTAGATTAAGCTTCTTTTAATTCATGCTTCCTTCTTTGGACTTTTGAGTACTTAAGCATATGTTGGTACTTTGCTCTTTTTCTTATTTTATGGTTGCTTGTCCATTATTTGCTTGTGCTCTTTTCATCATTTTTCTTGCTTGTTTACCATTCCTTTCCTCCTTTAGCTAATCAGTCAATCCTTTCTAGCTACCATCTCCTCAATCACTCACACAAAGGGTATATATAAGCTTAAGTGGGCAATTAAAGCTTGTAATGTGCTAAATTCACAAGAAATAGGCTTATAGGCTCAAAGTGGTTGACTATGGATGATGTTCAAGGTAGGGAAATATATGGTAATAACTTCAAATAACAAAGATGGCCTTAGATCATGTCATTAACCTCCACTATTAGACTCGTTCCTATAGTCCTTGAGCAAGTTCTAACTTATCAAAAACAATCGATTCACTCATGAAGCAATACCATGTATGCACGGTTGAGGCTCAAATGCTCACAAGTTATGCTCGGACCTTAAGGAACTTATTACACCACATTCATCTCATAACTGAACAAGTTAAGTAAAACATGTCACAATTTGAAAGTGTAGAGATTCTTAATCATAATTTGTCATCCCTTATCACAACAACATGTCATTACTCACAACATCCCAAAAATAAACCACCAAACATCCCAAGACAAAATTAAAGATACACAAAAATCATAAAAATAAGGACTTAACTAACAAGACACAACAAAAACACATAAGAAAATACAAATCACTCTATCCATAAGAAAATTAAGCACACATTTATATCATCCACAATCAATTAAGCTCACAATCATCCTCATCTTTAATTGAAAATTGAAATCCTAAATTACGAAAGTAAACCTCCCACAAACATAACAAATGAAGTAGCATGCTAATCAAAATAATCCATGTCAAAATCAATTCTTGTCAAGCAATTAAAAGTTATAAGGTGTAGAGTACTCCCTCAATAGGCAATTGGTAGTAGAATGCGTTAGCTCCGAGCTCCATCATGTTTTCAATACCCTTCATTCATACTCAAACACTCATAAAACACCATTAGCTCAACAACGTCATTAAAAATTATGAATTATTATGCACTTCAACACAACCAATCGGACCAAAATCCTACCCAAACTCATGAGAAAAATTTTAAAATTGACCCAATTTTACAAGAATCATAATTCAAGTGGTGAGTCACACCACACACTCTCCCCCCAAACTTAACTCGAGACAAGAGTTGAGAATTAAGTTTGCAAAAAGTGGTGGGACTTACCCTTGTAGTTTCCATCAATGATCTTTTTGTAGAGAAGCATATGCATCCAAACGAATCAAATTATCTCCACCACACACTAGACCCCCCAAACTTAACTCGAGACAAGAGCAAGAATTAAGTTTGCAACAAGTATTGTGATATCCATACTCAAATCCATGAAGCACTTCACTTTTCTTCAATGTGCATTTTTCTCTATGAGCACAATCCATCTACAATCCAAAAATAGCAAAACAACATCAAATCCAAAATCTTTATTGAAAACACTAAATAAACCAATAAAGATAATAATGGCTTGCCTCTCATCAAGCGCTAAGTTTAACGTCTTCAAGCCGGAAAGAAATTTTTAAGCTCATCGGAATGGCCATGTATAACGGACGTCCTTGCCACCATATTTTAATCTTTGAGCTTCTTCATTCTTTAAGTATTTGTGGTAAGTGATGGCCTCGTTGGCGCTCTTTAGATAGAGCTTGAAATTGCCAACTATCCTTGCATGACATTCCATTTTCCTCTCCATTCTTGCAAACCACTTATTCCTCCTTTCAACGAATATCCCCAAATTTTCTTCCAACTCTTTTTTGTCCCTAAGAATTTGTGTGGTGTCAAGAGGCAAAACAAAGTTAATAGAAACAATGTCAAGAAATTTATTGCAACTTAAAGAGTAAGGGTTTTGAAATGTTCATTTCACTCTTCAAGTCCTCTTCATTTGCTTCCATAACTTGCTCTTCTTCTTCTTCTTCTATTTCATTGGCCTCAATAGGCTCTTCAATCTTCTCACTTGACTCTTTTACCCCAAGTTCTCTTCTTCCTCCAACCTTTCGTCAATCTTACTTTCCTCTTCCCTTTTATCCTCCGTATGATCTCCCTATTCAATTTGTTGAGAATTGTTCAAAGAACTTACAAGTTGGCTCATTTGATACTCAAGGGAGTCCATCTAATCATCCATCTTCTTCTCACTTTCATCGATTCTAGCTTCAAACTAGGAATCTTTCCTTTCCATATAAGCCCTTGTATCTTTCATGAATGCTAACAATGTATCCTCAAAGGTCGACTTCACTTCTTCATTAGATGGCTTGGCACTTGGATCAAAAACTTGATATCCTTCTTGGTAATTCTCTTGACTTGATGGATAATATCCTTGAAAACTTCCTTCATAGGTATTTTGAAAATTTTCTTGGAAATTACCCACTCCCATGAAAGTAAAATCCTTAATCATATCTAGTAATTCGGGAGAAACAACGATGTTGGACTTAGGAGTGGAATAAGTGTATCCTTGACTGTTCGATTATATACTAAAAGTCTAGCTTTTTGTATGAACAATGTTATAACAATAAATTTGAAATGAGAATCATATGATCAAATGATTGCGTCTTATAATTTATTTATATGCACGATGCAATAATCCACTTACTTTATACTGTAGATAATATGTTGTGCGACAACACGCGGAAGATCATATTATCGGTTTCCTTATAAAGTATAAACAGATGCTCACAACCGAGATAGACGGGGACTCTCTATTGGGATGGTTGTAGTGTGGTTTGGTATTAGCTTGTCTTGGCTATAGAATCACATTAGTGCACTTGTGTGTATTGAGCAGGACCGCTTGAGATCGTTCGACTTATACTGACTTATAGGAGAACTTGATCTCAGTTATTATGGAAGTTCGTGCTCTTAATCCCTATACAATAACCTCGACACGTAGGGCAGTATGTATTACTTTGATTCATCAATGGGTGAGATTTACATGTAATTAAATCAACAAACTCGATGAGTTGGGAAGTAGTGCTGTCTCTATGGTGTGCTATTGATTGTAGAAGGAATCCGTGTCCGTCATAGGTTGATGATGTCCCCTTGAGGAGCTTATAAGGATTATCATGTTAACCCTGCAGGTGGAATTTATTCCGGCATGATAATGAGGTTGAGTGGTACTACTATTGGATGAGATATTAATTAATTGAGTTGTCAGTAACTTAAATTAATTAATGGACATTGTATATCTTAAACATGAGGAGACTAACGGGCTCATAATAAGAAGGAGCCCAAAACGTAATTTTGGGATTGGAAAGGCAGTGCAGTAATAATATTTTAGTGGAATATATTATTATTATTGGACTTAAGTATAAGCTTTGGGCTAAGCTTGGATACTTACGCCCAATGGAGGCCCAACCCAATTTCTCCTCCTGGTCCCTGCTGTAGCCCATGTATATAAGTCACCTCAGCTTATCTGGAACCCTAATATTAATCATTATTCACATGTGATAATGGTTGAGATCAGATTGAGGAGGTCTCGTAGATCGTCGCCCACACGACGTCGAGATCGGACTTGGGACATACGGCAGAAGATCAGAAGGTAGTTTGCTGCTGCTGTCCTCCACCTTAAGAAATTTATATAAAAATGTACAATGCTCAGAATTCAATGATCAATATACTGACGGAAAGCCGTTGAAGAGAGGATCGTCTGAGCACAAAGATCATTCAATTCTGACATCAAAAGAGGAAGTTATGGCCATTCTCGTGGGACTGCACAATCTGTCAGCGAGAATCCTTCATCTTCTACATACCTTGGTGAACGGTAATCGTTTCTATGATTTATTGCTTCTGCTGATATTAGAAACGTATGGATCTCTAACAGGTCACTTTAACCAAATGATCCAAGCGCCAACAATTGGTATCAGAGCTTCGGTTTCATAGTGAAGCGTGAAACATTAGGCTAGGGTTTACATGCCTATGTGGATTAGGGTTTAGGAAATCATGGTTTCTTGTTTTATACCCTACCCTGTTGATCATGGTACACACACGACTGCACCGGTGTTGAAAGCCGACTGGACTTGATGGCGACGGTGCACGGCGGCGCCGGAAGCGCTACTCAATCTCCAAAGCATCGCATGGTTCAACGATGGCATGATGTCACAAGGCTGAATGGGTGAATGGCGTGGTACTGGTGAGAACAAAACTCAGCAGGTGACGACACTGGAATGAATCGTAGGCGACTGCCACTGAACGACAAGACGCTGGCAGGTGCACGATTCTCCACGACAGCGGCTATTGGACGGCAACCAAATCAAGGCTGGACTAAATCGTTGAGCGGAGGTTGTTTCTGATTTTGAGCTGCACCGAATCGTGAGTGGCGTGGGTTTTATGGCCATTGTCAGGCTTCATCAAGTATGTGAGTAGATGTCTTGGTCATGCGGATTTGGCGGAGGAACGATGGCTGCCGGCATGTCACTTTGCGGGTGAGGCTGGTGCAGAAACTGGCCGTGATTGGCGACAACGCTGGGAAGATCACCAATAGCATACTTAGCTGCCGGCGGATTTCACTGGGCATCCAACTTGTAGAGTCGGCAGCGACATAAGTGGTTGCATCCGGTGGCTAAGACTCATACGATTCTGGCTCCGCCTGATCATGATGACGGACAGGGATGGAGGTGATTCTCGGCTGGTGTACACGGCGACAGGCTGGAGGACAAGTTTCCAGTCGGACCTGGCTTGTTCCGATCGGATCTGGTCGTGATACAGGCGAGTTTGCAGATTCCTGGGTCTGTCGTGGTTAGGGTGTGTTCAACATAGGGTTGCGAGTCAATTCCCCTGAAGGTATTTTTTTTCGACGGTGAAAAATTTGGACAGCAGCGACGACGAATGGCTGTTAGGCAATGCAAGTTGATGGCATGGTTGCCTCTTCTGCGCGAAATTGCCAGAAGTTGTTGGAGTTTTTGGCAGGTTGGTGCAGCTGATCCACCTTTGGATGAAAACGACCTGTAGCTACTGACCGGAGAGGTATACCAGCAGCGGATGGCGAACATGATTGGGCAGGGGTCGGTGATGTGGTGGTCTTTTGCTGACGGCGATGACCTGCTTTCCGGCAGGCCATGAGATGGTCGTTGTATTGCAGAGTTGTCGAAAAATTGTTCCTTTTGGGCGGAGTTCGTCCAGTTTACCAGCAAGTTATGGCTGGACAGTAGGAATGGCGCCGGTACAGTTGGTTCGCCGGTGGCTGGGTGTTTAGTTCCAGCGTATGGCATTGTCTTCCGGCAGGTGAGCCATGTAGGCGTTTCTTCCGGCGAAGGGCGGTCATCCGACGGGCAATTACGAACGAGTAGCTGATTGGGAGTTTCTGCACCGGTACAGTGTGTGGTCCATCATGCTGCATATGTGGGTTGGTTTCTTAGGGCCCAAGATATTCCTTCTTGTTGTGCAAGAAACCCATTTAATTACTTGTTGACTAAGTCAACATATATTAGGCTTTTTTTATCCTTATATATAATTATTAATGATTGTTTTTATTTGTCAATTATTATTATATATTTTGATTGCATGTGCACTAGAACATGATGGATGGGCAGCTTGGTGTGTGGATGTCGAGCAGGGTGCCGGAATGGTGGAGCAAGTTGGCGGACAAGGAAAATTCGTATGGTCGATCCCCGTGTGCGTTGCCCATATTCGTGCTTGGTGGCGAACAATCGAATTCGCCAATATATAATTGTTATAATTTGATTTAATTATTTAATTATTGTTATATATGCTATGCATGTCCTATTTGATTTACTGTCTTATTTGCCATAATAGGAGCATGCTAGGTTGCATATTTTATTCTGAATATTATATGCATGTTAAAAACCCTCGGTGTTAAATAACTAAGTGGGAGAAGGGATTGGTAATTAATTCCCACCGCCTCCATTATTGGTTTGTTAGCAATGTGAATAAACTTGTGCGTCGGCATTAGAGCCTTTCTCCCCATCGGATGAGTTTATTCATAGATTGCTGGAACAGACTTCATTAAATAATTATGTTTGTAATGTGATGCATATGAACTTGCGCGTTGGCATAGACCTTCCTCCTTATCGGATGAGCTTATATGCGGTTCACTGGTACAAACTTATAATTGATAACTGTAGGAAGTTATCCTAGCGCGTGTGTACTCCATCTGTAAGGCACATAAGCTCGCGCAATGGACTTGGGGTCAAATAATGGTGTACACTTAGGTGTAAATAATAAGTATCCTCCCCATCGGAGTCACTGCTTTTATTTGCATGGTTAAAGAGGAACCGACTATTAATTATTTTGTCATAAAGTTAGGTTGACAAATGAAATTAATGGGTAAAACCTTCTCTTATAAATATTCGGGTTTGTAAATGTCCACACTATCGTGGCTTGCAAACTCACGGTGTTTGAGATGTCGGTGAATTTATATTTTATATTTTTTTGAGGGAATCAATATAAATGGATAAATTCGAAGATTTGATCGGTGTATTTTTTTGATTCTCTGAATTTCAAATAGTTTTATTTCACTTATGGTTGACTAAAAGAAATTAAATTTACTGGTCCAAAATTAGATGATTAGAAAAGAATCTTGGATTCTAATTTTACTGCTTGAAAAATATATAAATATGTTTTCTCACTAACGATGTCCCATGATGCCTATAAAAGTCTCTAGTGAAGAGGTGAGAGGTTCATAGAAATATGATGGTCTCATGCAACTCTTTGGATACTTGAGTGAGAATAAAAGGCAAGAGGTCATGAATAAGTTGATGAATGAATTTGGAATTCTTTTAGTAGAAATTGAAGGGGAAACCTAGATCAATTTATTCTCCATAATTTGCCTAGGTGTTTTGAGCAAGTTCTACCTGAAATACAAGAGGTTGTATATGGTGGGAAACTTCTCACAAAACATGTGGTGATGGAAATCCAATTTCATCAAGATGTGAACAAGGTTAGTATCTCATTCACTATTCGTTGAAGCATGATTAGTGATGGCATTTACTGACATGTTGTATGTAGATACCGGAATCACTAAAAGCCTGCAACTAAGTGATGATGAAATAATATTATACATGGGTAATACTACGAGAGTAGTGGCTGTTGCAGTGGGAGTTGTTTATTTATCTTACGATACGAATAGACGTTTGATTATGAGAAATTGTCTTTACGTACGCTTTCATAGAAAAAATTTTATTTCAATTTCTATGCATTTACGGATGGATACCCCATTTCATTTAAATGACATGGTCATAGTAATGAAGGATGGAGCTATAATCTGTTAAGGTACGTTATTGACAATTTGTAAACTCTTAAATCATGTTTATACCACAGATGCAACAAATAGTAATTAATAATGCGTCTTTTAATCCTAATAAGAGAAAGACTCTTATGCAAAAGACTCTTATGCAAATGATTAGATAGATGATGAATTATTTGGAATTACTTAATTCATTTTATGGATAAGCCCTAGAAACAGTAATTCATTTGAATGTTTATCTGTTTGTGGGATATGCTATAAAAATGAAGGTGATTTATTTAGTCTAAAAGATCGAAGGGTGATTGTTAACACAAACACTAGATTTTTGGAAAGAGACTATGTAATAAATCACATACCCATTTATAAGTTGTCCTAAAGGATGTGAGAAGAAAACACAAAGTATTAGTATCAATTGTATAAGAGGATGTACCACAAGTTAAACTGCAACGCGTGTCACGTCTGATACACAATTGCATGTAGTGCCTTGTCGTAGTGGGAGGGTTGTTCGACAACTTGCAAGATATATATTTTGGGAGAGTCGTGAGACTTAGTCCCTAGTAAACATGGATTGAACACATGGATACAACGAAATACTATGATCAATATACTGCCAGAAAGCTGTTGAAGAGAGGATCGTCTGAGCACAAAGATCATTCAATTCCGACATCAGACGAGGAAGTTATGGCCATTCTCGTGGGACTGCACAATCTGTCAGCGAGAATCCTTCATCTTCTACATACCTTGGTGAACGGTAATCGTTTCTATGATTTATTGCTTCCGCTGATATTAGAAATGTATGGATCCCTAACGGGTCATGTTAACCAAACGATCCAAGCGCCAACATTGACGAGGTTGGAATGTGTTTCCATTGTAAGCTCTTGGTCATTCATCATATCCTCCATGATTGTAGCATTGAGAGTGACCTTGATTCATTTGACGATTAAAACCATAGTACTCACATTCATGTATCCTCTTTGTTGCGCAGTCTTCTCTATCTCCAAATTCAAAGGAATAATCGACTGATTTTCCTTTGATCTTGTGATCATAAAACACTTACAAAAAAGTCAAAGAGTGAGACCACAAACAAAAATAGTAAATAAAATAAAATAAAAAGTATCCTTATCAAGAACAATTAAAACAATAACACAGTATTCTAGTAATCCGTTAAACTCCCCCGGCAACGGCGCCAATTTCTTACTTGCAATATTTTTAATATATTCACGAGCAAGAATACTTGATCGTTGTAGAAGTATATCCCAACAAATAAAATTATCGAACCACAAAGGAGTTAGGTTTGGACATGTAAAATACGTAAGCTCATGTTTAAGTTACTTTTGTAAGGATGATAGGGGTTTTGAGTTTGAAGTTATCAAATACAGCAAATAACAAGCAAATAAAATAGCAACTAAGAGAAATGACATGTAATAAGATTAACGAGAAAAGAGAATAGGTGCTAAAGTTCAAGTATGGAAAAACATGGGATTAGAAACATTCAAGCATATTCAATTCATATTATCATGCAAAGGGTATTCAACTCAATTGATGTAGATTAAGGGTGATCACGATTATATCCTAAGCTCCCTTTCAGGTTACAAAGGTTGTTGATCCACTAAAGACTCCCAAAAGCACTTAAGATCAAAGCCCAACATTAACCTCTTCCATCTAGGTACTAATTAATTCTCAATTCTCCCTTCAAAGGTACTAATTAGGATTAACTCTCCCTTTTTGTGTACCAAAGCTAATGAATGAATTGGTTTCCCTCATCGAATTCAAATATCCTTTCGGTCAAACCCAAACTCGATGTCTATTCATGTCTTTCTAATACTTAAGAGGGTCGTTTCCGTCTCACTCCAAGCAATATACACATGAACATTATAATAGCACTTAATTATCATAAATAATCTATTGATCAAAAATCCATTAAACTAATAATCATTCATGAATAACAAACCATGTCATCACAACATCAAAACAATTAAAGCCCATGAATAGAAACCAACATCAATTAAGTTAAAAATAAATTTAATCCACATAATAATATAAACCTAATGTGCTTTTCATATTCCTAAGCCCACTAGAGAGATTAGCCTAACATGATAATGGTAACAAAACACATGAGTGATCCATTACACATACCCATAGTTTTAAATCCAAATGAAAAAAAAGAGATGTAAATCTTCCCTAGCAATTCCTTGTAGAGAATCTTCAACACTCATTGATCTCTACCTCTAGCTCTTGAAATCTTGAGGTCTTTAACACCCAAATGGAAGGGATAAAGAATGGAAGAAGATGGTGGTGAAAAATGGAAGAAATGGTGTGTGATCTAGGTGTAGAAGTGAAACCCTTGTGTGGAATATCTCATCTCTCTTCAAATGTTGAACTTGAGGCTATTTATACCTATCCAGGTTGGGCCACGAATTTAGCATCAAATGGGCTTTTTACACACACCTACACATATTGGCAGGTGAAATTCCAGATTTTTGGCCCAAAATGACCTTACCCGATTATTCATGTCTTACTCGAGTTAGCAACTCGAGTCGAGTTGCATGTAATGCAAATCGAGCTATCCCAGCTCGACTGGTGTCGGCAACTCGAGCTCTCGCCTGTTGTCGTGTTGCGAGGCTCTGAAACTGTAAATCCCTCGGCACCTAGCTTGACTCGACCTAGCAACTTGTGTTGCAACTTGCAAGTCGAGTTGGCTCACTGTACAATTTTTGGCACTTGCCCTGCTCCTTACTCGACTCGAGTTGCAAGTCGAGTTGGACCTTGCAACTCGAGTAAGCTCTCTGGACAATTTCTAGATTCTAAATCGACTTTCTCTCAACTCGAGTTTGAAGTCAAGTTGCACCTTGCAACTAGAGTTGGGTCCCGTCGGCCCCGTTTCTTGCTCGTTTCAGCTCCCGTTCTATTTTTGCTCCTTTTTCACATGTTTTACATACATTTTAGCTCATTCCCATACATTTCCATGAAAACACATAACACAACCAAATAATACATAAAATACGAATAAAATAATATGAAAAGATATACAAAAAGTTACTAAAATGTAGGTGAAAATAGCGACGATCAAACCCCCCAAACTTAAAGTGTTGCTCGTCCCCGAGCAACAGAAATGACAAATCAAGAGGAGTGATTTTCACCTAGGAAAAGACTAAACGAACATAAGCAATAACACATCGATAGCAATAAGAATCACAATTTATGCTAAGTCATCCCACAACATTAAACTTATGACATAAGGAATTAACAAGTTCAATCACAAGAGAATAAAGAGTAATATAGTCCATTTTTGGTCCAAGCCTCACATAGGTTATCAATGTCACTCAACACTCTTCAAAGTGGTAATACAACACTTATCAATCGATTGACTTGACTCGCTATAAGCTTGCTCGCGGACTACATTCACGAACCACCAAAGTTTCAAGTAATGATCAAAAAGGTCTTTCATTAAGGATGTAACGATCGGCTCTTTGGTAGGGTAGGAAGAATATGGATACAAGTGACTAATCAAGTATAAGTAATCGAAGAGGTAGCTACTTTCTTCCACTCCTTAACTTATCTTTCTTCCTTTCTCAACTTTGACAATTACAAGCACTAATCATCAACTTTCCTTAGATTGAGCTTCTTTTGATTCATGCTTCCTTCTTTTGACTTTTAAGTACTTAAGCATATGTTGGTACTTTGCTCTTTTTCTTATTTTATGGTTGCATGTCCATTATTTGTTTGTGCTCTTTTCATCCTTTTTCTTGCTTGTTTACCATTTCCTTTTCTCCATTTGCTAATCAATCAATCATTTCTAGCTACCATCTCCTCAATCACTCACACAAAGGGTATATATATAATCTTAAGTGGTAATTAAAGCTTGTAATGTGTTAAATTCACAAGAAATATACTTATAGGCTCAAAGTGGTTGACTAGGGATGATGTTCAAGGTAGGAAAATATATGGTAATAACTTCCAATAATAAATATGGCCTTAGATCATGTCATTAACCTCCACTATTAGACTCGTTCCTATAGTCCTTGAGCAAGTTCTAACTTATCAAAAACAATTGATTCACTCATGAAGAAAGACCATGTATGCACGGTTGAGGCTCAAATGCTCACAAGCTTTTGCTCGGGCCTTAAGGAACTTATTACACCACATTCATCTCAAAACTGAACAAGTAAAATATGTCTCAATTTGAAAGTGTAGAGATTCTTAATCATAATTTGTCATCACTTATCACAACAACATGTCATTACTTACATTCAAAAATGACTCACAACATCCCAAAAACAAACCACCAAACATCCCAAAATAAAATTAAAGATACACACAAATCATAAAAATAAGGACTCAACAAACAAGACACAACAAAAACACATAACATGCAAAAAATACAAATTACATCCATCCATAAGAAAATTAAGCACACATTCATATCATCCACAATCAATTAAGCTCACAATCATCCTCATCTTTAATTGAAAACTGAATTCCTAAATTACGAAAATAAACATCCCACAAACATAACAAATGAAGTACCATGCTAATCAAAACAATCCAAGTCAAAATCAATTCATGTCAAGCAATTAAAAGTTATAAGGTGTAGAGTACTCCCTGAATAGGTAATTGGTAGTAGAAAGCATTAGCTCCGAGCTCCATCATGTTTCCAATACCCTTCATTCATGCTCATACACTCACAAAACACCATTAGCACAACAACGTCATTAAAAATCATAAATTATCATGCACTTCAACACAACCAATCGGACCAAAATCCCAAACTCATGCGAAAATTTTTAAAATTGACCCAATTTTACAAGAATCATAATTCAAGTTGTGAGTCACACCACACACTCTCCCCCCAAACTTAACTCGAGACAAAAGTTGAGAATTAAGTTTGCAAAAAGTGGTGGGACTTACCCTTGTAGTTTCCATCAATGATCTTCTTGTAGAGAAGCATATGCATCCAAACGAAACAAGTTATCTCCACCACGCACTAGCCCCACAAACTTAACTCGAGACAAGAGTCGAGAATTAAGTTTGCAGCAAGTAGTGTGATATCCATACTCAAATCCATGAAGCACTTCACTTTTCTTCAATGTGCATTTTACTCTATGAGCACAATCCATCTACAATAAAAATATAGCAAAACAACATCAAATCCACAATCTTTATTGAAAACACTAAATAAAGCAATAAAGATAACAATGGGTTGCCTCCCATCAAGCGCTAAGTTTACCGTCATCAAGCCGGACGGAAACTTTTAAGCTCATTGGAATGGCCATGGATAATGGTCGTCCTTTTCACCATATTTTAATCTTTGAGCTTCTTCATTCTTTAAGTATTTGTGGCAAGTGGTGGCCTCGTTAGCACTCTTTAGATTGAGCTTGAAATTGCCAACTATCCTTGCATGACATTCCATTTTCCTCTTCATTCTAGAAAACCACTTATTTCTCCTTTCAACGAACCCAAATTTTCTTCCATCTGCTTTTTGTCCCTAAGAATTTGTGAGGTGTCAAGAGGCTAAACAAAGTCAATAGAAACAATGTTAAGAAATTTATTGCAACTTAAAGAGTTTAAGGGTTTAGAAATGCTCATTTCACTCTTCAAGTCCTCTTCATTTGCTTCCATAACTTGCTCTTCTTCTTCTATTTCATTGGCCTCAATAGGCTCTTCAATCTTCTCACTTGATTCTTTTACCACCAAGTTCTCTTCTTCCTCCAACCTTTCGTCAACCTTACTTTCCTCTTCCCTTTTATCCTCCATATGATCTCCCTCTTCAATTTGTTGAGAATTGTTCAAAGAACCTACAAGTTGGCTCATTTGATACTCAAGGGAGTCCATCCAATCATCCATACACTTCTCACTTTCATCGATTCTAGCTTCAAACTCGGAATGCTAACAATGTATCCTTAAAGGTCGACTTCTCTTCTTCATTAGATGGCTTGGCACTTGAAAAAAAACTTGATATCCTCTTTGGTAATTCTCTTGGCTTGGTGGATAATTCCCTTGAAAACTTCCTTCATAGATATTTTGAAAATTCCCTTGGAAATACCAACTCCCATGAAAGTAAAATCCTTAATCATATCTAGTAATTCGGGAGAAACAACGATGTTGGACTTAGGAGTAGAATAAGTGTATCCTTGATGAGGTTGGAATGTGTTTCCATTGTAAGCTCTTGGTCATTCATCATATCCTCCGTGATTGTAGTGTTGAGAGTGATCTTGATTCATTTGACCATTATAATCATATTACTCTCATTCATGTAGCCTCTTTGTTGTGCGGTCTTCTCTATCTCCAAATTTAAAGGAATAATCGATTGATTTCCCTTTAATCTTGTGATCATAAATCACATACAAAAAAGTCAAAGAGTGAGACCACAAACAAAAATATTAAATAAAATAAAATTAAAAGTATCCTTATCAAGAACAATTAAAACAATAACACAGTATTCCACTAATCCGTTAAACTCCCCCGGCAACGGCACCAATTTCTTGTTTGCAATATTTTTAATATACTCACGAGCAAGAATACTCGATCTTTGTAGAAGTATATCCCAAGAAATAAAATTATCGAACCACAAAGGAGTTAGGTTTGGACTAGTAAAATACGTGAGCTCATGTTTATGTCACTTTTGTAAGAATGATAGGGGTTTTGAGTTTGAAGTTATCAACTAAAGCAAATAGCAAGCAAATAAAATAGCAACTAAGAGAAATGACATGTAATAAGATTAACGAGAAAAGAGAATAGGTGCTAAAGTTCAAGTATGGAAAAACATGGGAATAGAAACATCCAAGCACATTCAATTCATATTATCTTGCAAAGGAAATTCAACTCAATTGATGTAGATTAAGGGTGATCACGATTATATCCTAAGGTCCCTTTCGGGTTACAAAGGTTATTGACCCACTAAAGACTCCCAAATGCACTTAAGATCAAAGCCCAACATTAACCTCTTCCATCTAGGTACTAATTAATTCCCAATTCTCCTTTCAAAGGTACTACTTAGGATTAACTCTCCCTTTTTGTGTACTAAAGCTAACGAATAGATTGGTTCCCCTCATTAAATTCAAATATCCTTTCGGTCAAACCCAAACTAGATGTCTATTCATGCCTTTCTAATACTTCAGAGGGTCGTTTCCGTCTCACTCCAAACAATATACATGTGAACATTATAATAGCACTTAATTATCATAAATCATCTATTGATCAACAATCCATTAAACCAATAATAATTCATGAATAACAAACCATGTCATCACAACATCAAAACAAATAAAGCCCATGAATAGAAACCAATATCAATTAAGTCAAAAACCAATTTAATCCACATAATAATATAAACCTAATGTGCTCTTCTCATTCCTAATCCCACTAGAGGAATTAGCCTAACATGATAATGATAACAAAACACATGAATGATCCATTACACATACCCATAGTTTTAAATCCAAATGAAAAAGAAAAGAGATGTAAATCTTCCCTAGCAATTCCTTGTAGAGAATCTTCAACACTCATTGATCTCCACCTCTAGCTCTTGAAATTTAGAGGTCTTTAACACCCAAATGGAAGGGATAAAGAATGGAAGAAGATGGTGGTGAAAAATGAAAGAAATGGTGTGTGATCTAGGTGTATAAGTGAAACCCTTGTGTGGAATATCTCATCTCTCTTCGAATGTTGAACTTGAGGCTATTTATACCCTATCCAGGTTGGGCCACGAATTTAGCATCAAATGGGCTTTTTTCACACACCTACACATATTGGCAGGTGAAAATCCAAATTTTTGGTCCAAAATAACCTTACTCGACTAGTCATGTCTTACTCGAGTTAGTAACTCGAGTCGAGTTGCATGTAATACAACTCGAGCTATTCTAGCTTGACTCGTGTCGGCAACTCGAGCTCTCGTCTGTTTGTTCGTGTTGCGAGGTTCTGAAATTGAAAATCCCTCAGCACCCAGCTCGACTCGAGCTAGCAACTCGTGTTGTAGCTTGCAAGTCGAGTTGGCTCACTGTACAATTTTTGGCACTTGCCCAGCTCCTTAATCAACTAGAGTTGGAAGTCGAGTTGGACCTTGCAACTATATTTGGGTCCCGTCGGTCCTGTTTCTTGCTCGTTTCTGCTCCCGTTCTATTTTTGCTCCTTTTTCACCTGTTTTACATACGTTTAAGCTCATTCCTGTACATTTTCATGAAAACACATAACACAACAAAATAATACATAAAATATGGATAAAATAATATGAAAAGACATACAAAAAGATACTAAAATCTAGATGAAAATAGTGACGATCATCTTGCAAGGAAGGTCTTCTTCCATCATCATATGATGGACTCTCTTCTTGGAAATTCCCTTGAACATACCCGTTTTGCATACATATTCCATTCCCCATTTGGTGATTGGGCATGTTCCACACTTGTCGCCCATTAAAGTTGGAAGTAGGCATTGAGTAGGCATTTTGAGGCTCATAGCTTGAACGACTTGGTTGAACGCTTGTAGAGGAGAAATTATTGTAAGAACTTGATGGAGTGTAAGTGTATCCTTGATATGGTTGGCATGTACTCTCATTAGAAGCTCGTTGTAATCCCCCATTTCCTCCATTATGTAGAATTGGTCAATGTTCATCATCTTTTCAAGGGACCTTCTACAACTTCTATTCACTTGTTATTTTTGGTTTTGCTCCTTCTTCCCTTCTTTCAAGGTTGATGTACCTATCAAGAAGAACAAGTAAGAACAAATTTTCAAAACAAATATAGATGCAAAAATAAGAAAAATGTCCTAAGTAGAGCTAACAAATTCAAACACGTTACACCAAAGGCTTTCGCACCGGCAACGGTGCCATGAACTTGGTTTCAATTTTGGTTAAATTGATTTAGAGCAAGTGTACTCTATCGTGTGTAGCACGTAAGCGACCAAGTGCAAAATTTATAAGATATCGAACTCAAAGGCGAAAGTGGGTAGCCGTATTTGAGAAATGCTTTACTCTAGTAGGACGAATCAAAGAAGGAGGGGATTTCTTATATTACAAACTAACAACTAGGAAAGTAATTAAAGATAGAACATGTACAAATGAGATGGATGATGGGTGAAAGCGAACAATCTAAGAATTATGTAAGGCAAACAACATTCATGGTAAGGTATATATAGACTCACACACACACATGCATTGATGGTTTTCATGTTATGATATTAAGGGCACTCAAAGAGTGTCTCCAATCCTCACTCTTCCTATAGGCACTTATGGATATTAATATACCAATATAGAGATATTATCACGAAGAATTTTCTCTAGTAGGCAGGGATGTTTTCCTAGTGTTCCCTTTCTAAGGTCAAATGAAAATTATCTTGGTTCCCCTCATCATATCAAACACTTTCACAAGTAATTATCAATAATGTCCTATCATGAGCTTCTAAGGACATGAAGGTTATGACCAAACTCCCCACATACTTAACATAGTCATCTCATGCAATCAATGATTCAATTAAGCCACTAAGCATAATATTGGAATGGTCATCCTAACACTATGAATAGAGAATTTAACCATACAAATCATACATAAAATGAAAATAAGCATTCATGATAGAAAATATTCATAACAATCATTTCATCAAACATGTGGTGTGCAAAATCTACATAATCCCTAACCAATCATATTGCTAGCCTCACATGAGGACGAGCCACTAAAAATCATAATAAAATCAATACAATCCATGGCATTCTCCATTTTATCCAAATAATGAAGAAAATAACAAAATAAAGGTAAGTTGGCTCCCCTTTGATGGTGAACTTTCTCCTCCTTGATCATGCTAAAATCTTCAACCAATGATGAATTTCTCTTCTTAGATTGGTGGATGGATGGATTAATGGATGAATTTGAGAAGATCAAGTGGATTGGATGGATGAAGTGAAGGGTGGAAGAGATGGAGATGAATGTGTGTGATTTAGGTGTCTAGTGTGTGTGAAAACTGATCCAATATGATTTCTCTCGTAATTTGTGGTCAAAACACGTATTTATACCCCTATGGAAGCTTCTAGAACAAGTGAATATCATAAAACTGCCTTTTGCACCTACACGGGTCGTGTAGGTGCACACGGGGCGTGTAGGTGCATCGCGTGCATGGCAGTCTCACCGTTTCACGCATAACTTTCTCATCCGAACCCCAATTTGAGTGATTCTTGTACTCACGCGATCCACTCTTCCGTGATATTCCAATCATATGTCAAAATTTTAGTTTTGAGCTCCAAAATAATACAGAAAAATTACACAAGTTGGACTTGCGTTTTTCAGCTTTTTGCTTGGGCTCGTTCTTCCTCATTTCAACTCGAATTGAGCTCCGTTTTTTCCCACATCTTCCTTATCGTGTCTAGAATCCATTTCCACATAAAAATCACACAAATTACACCAAATTACCCATTCTATAAATATTCACAAATATAGCACAATTTAAGGCATTTAATCATGAAAATCACACATTTATCATTTCAAAGCACACATTTCCATATCTTCATATAACATCACCATATGATATACGAAATGAATAAAAACACATAAAAACACATAATAATGACACTAAAATCTAGGTGAAAATGACATCGATCAATGAAGCAATATGAAAATGGAAAATCAACATGGAAATGAAAATTGAAGGAAAGATATACAGTCGGCATATCGTTTGATATATGAAAAAGAAGAGGCTGAGCTTGAGATATAAATATCAAGAAAAGCAACATTGGAGGAAAAGATATATAGTTAGCATATCGTTTGATATATGAGAAAGAAGAAGCTGAACATTGAGATATAAATCTCAAGAAAAGTATTCGTAAGTTGAAATATCGACGGAAGGAAGAGAAAATAAAAAAAAGACAAAGTTTCTTGACCAGATTTCTCGTAAAAGGAGTAACGCAAAGTTCGAAAGCTAGAAAAGAATTCAAGAAATAGCTCCGTCATCCCAAAAATCTGAGAATAAATTCCCTAGAAGAATGATAGATTTCTCAAAAAGAAAGAATGTTCCAGAGATTAAACCATAATAGGATAAGTCAGAACTCTCAGAAGATATTAAGCTCGACAATGAAAAATAATTTCAGACATGGGCATCTATGGCAGAATTTTTTGGGTGCATGAGATCAATTCCAAGACAACACATATATTCAATGCCAGCAGTGGCGTTGCTCCTTTTATTGAACATCGCTCCACCCGACGAGGTTTTGCTCCCTTGTTAAAGTCAGCACACCCGGAAGGAAGCCAGCAACTAAGATATCGTCAACATATTACCTGACATAAATAATAAAGGAATCCAAATTTGAGAATGTCGACTTCAAGAAAAACGTCGCTCGCATTGGCGTGGTCTTGTTTAGTTGAGTTCTTATTCTTCAACTATGTCTGGTCTAGTAGTGCCATTCAGAACTCCACATCCAAGCTCGCAGTTCACGATACCTAGGCAATGTAGAACGCCATTATCACCAATTCCATCGTTGTTTTTCAGTTTGCTGGAAATGAGATTCACCAATCTGTTGATTTTTCTTCCAAGATTCAAACACGAGCAACAAGGATTTTTAAACAAAATTTGTGTTCAGAATTTTGAGATGTTTGAGGGGAAGAAAATCATCCCGACGTTCTACCAAGAAAATCCAATCCAATATTTCTTAATTAAGAAAAGGGAACCCGAGGATAAGTGCAGAAAAAGAAGCAAGAGACGAGCTGACATTGAAAGACTTGGGGGTGATTGGTCGTTAATAGTCCGGGCGACCAAGCAATAAAATATCGAATCCAAGGAAATTTAGGATTTATGGCCTTCAAGTTATAGTCTCGTATTAGTTAGGGACGACCGAAAAAGGGAGAGATTAAAACATGAAAAGAAACTAAATACAATATTTTTGGAATTTTCAATGCAATGGAAGTTTTCATGATGCACTTCAAATGGATAAACTATGTAACACATCTAATTACCTCTCAATTTAAGCTATCATAGTAAGAGCGATCACAAATTCCACCTAAACTCTCTCTCGAGATGAAGAGGATGTTGGCTTTTACAAAGACCCCAAAATAGCACATAAGATCGAGACCAAAGTGAACACCTCCCAATAGGTACTAATTACACGTACGAGTTCCCTAAAAGGTACTAAATCATAGGTAATATTCCCTTTCTAGGTACTATGAATTCACTAAGGTTGGGTTCCCCTCCTAGATTAATTAACCTCTCGATCTAACCTCTTTAGTGTCCATTTATGTAGTTCTAAATATGAGAGGTCATCTCCAACTCATCCCACATTAATCCACATGATGAAATGATTCAATTAATTCATAAGACACATAATTGAACTCTCGTTCTAACCACATGCACTAGATAATTAACCACACAAATCAAACATATAGATTAAGCAATTAAGCATCCATAAATGAAACTAATCAAAGTCGGGAACACAATTTAGATAATATCACAAATTAATCCACAATTCAAGCATCAATCAAATATCTAAACCATAGAAAATAAAATGATAATAAGTAGGATTAGATTTCACCAAATGAAGTTTTTACATCCACCGAGCTCATCCTTTCCTTGGTGTCCTCACCTTCTTGGAAAACAATTAAAATCCTAATCTATAAAAACATTTAAAACTACGGATCCCTCGCCCTGAAAGGGGGAGGGATCTCAATTAAGAAGGTCTTACTTAAAAGCCCTCTCAACTATTGAATCTTGAAAATGATTCAATTTAATGGAATTTAAAATGGCTAAAGAATTGTTCAATGGTGGCTTTCATGGAAGAGGGTATTTATAGTAGTAAGTATGAGAGAAATTTGAGTGAGTTTCCAATGTGGGACAAGTGGATTCATGTAGTGGTAGAGTGAGAGAAATTTGTGGTAAGTAATCAATGTGGGATGATTTAGTTTATGGGACCAAAAATGGGATTTATAACAAATTTTTCTTTGGCCCGTTCTTGCTCGTTTCAACTCCAAATCGAGCTCAATTTTCTCCCACATCTTCTTCTTCACTTGTAGAATCCATTTTTATCAAAATCACTTATTTTCTGTAAAAATAAAAAAATATCTTTCTCCAAATAATAAAGAAATTAATAGTATTTTCATTAAAATCTTGCTTAATTATTACATTAAAGCCACAAAAATCCACTTAAAATCTAAGTGAATTTCACTACGATCAAACCCCCAAACTTAAAGTGTTGCTCGTCCCCGAGCAACGAAAGAAAAAAAAGAACGAAGAGGAGAATTCACCTAGAATTGAATCAAGATATCAATGAGAATTGAGTTATTTCAAAACTATTTCAATTCAATCAAAACAAGCAACAAGACATCAATTTAAATGAGTACATGTTAAGCTTAGGAAATATGCAAGCAAGTGAGACCTTCACTACTCCTCTCTAGATTTTGCATTACTCTCACACTCAAAAGAAGTGTACGAGAGAAGTGTATACTCTCAAAAATCGATTCAAGTGCATGACATTACCATAAGCTTGTCAAAAGTCTACGCTCTCCACCACTTGTATGTGTGTTAATTATTGAATCAATAAGGTATTTACATGGGGTTGTAATGTAGGCTCTTTGGTGTTGTGTAGGAAAAATATTTAAGAAAAGTAAGCTCAAGATTAGTAGAGAATTTAAGTTGACAGTCATTATCAACTCTCACTCTCACTCTCTCTTTCATCAAATTAGTGAAGAATTCAAATTGGTTGCCAATATCAACTCTCATTCCCACTTTTTCATTTTTCCACCCTAATCAAAAATAGAATTTATCCATCCAACAAACTAAAGAACTTTTTTCTTCTCTTCTTCCACTATTGAGTTTTTTCTCTCTTTTCCCCAAGGGCTCTCTTTCCATTTTTCTAGTAAAGCTCCTTTATACTTCTTTTATACAAGTTTTACTCAAAAAAAATTTTTCTCAACCTCCATTTTTTTCTTTTTCATCTTTTCTCCTTCTTTTCTTTCACTTTCACCATTTATATCATTCCAAACTCTCTTGTAAGCTCAATTCAACCACTTCATCCCCATTAATTCTCTACTAGTCGGCAAAGGTGATTAGGATATAAAATATGGATAAAAATGGCAAAATTTGTAGGTTGCCAAAGAAATAAGGATAATAAGCTCAAATGGGCAAACTACGATATGATTTCATTTGGTAGGATCGATTTGGCTAAGGGACTTGTCAAAACAAAGATGGCCTTAAATCATTTCCAACAATCTTTACACACATGTAGTTTCAAGAAGACACAATGGCAAGTTCTAGAATGCACACAAAAGAATGATACACACACAAGAAAGGAAAAATCATTTGATTTCATGATTTTAAGGCTCAAAAGCTCACGGGCTTATAGTAGTGAAAGACAACACAAAACAAGCATAAACCATAGCTCAACAAGTACACAACTAAAAATCCAACAAGTCACAAGTTCCAACCAAACATCATAACCTCAAAATTCCTCACAATGAAGCACAAGATAGATAAGAAAGATTTTCCCCTTATTGAAAACAAGATAAAGCAAGAAAAGCACGAAGAAAAAAAATCAAAAACAACAAAAAAAGAGAAAATACGTGCCAAAGAAAAGAGTAAGGACTTAAACGCGTGCCGATGCAGTATGCTCAAGTAGGAGTTCATGGATGCAATTTTATAATTCAAACCATAGAAAAGTCAAGTAACGAAAACAACATCCCCCCAAACTTAAATTAGACAAAGTCGATTTTAAGTTGAGAAGTGTTTGTTACCTCAATTTGCACCACTCCTTTCCTCTTCAAGGCCAATACCATGACACCACGCTTTATTCCCTACAAACACAACCAAAAAACAAAAACAAATCAAAGCAAAAAAAATGTCCCTATCCTAACCACTCAACGAACCCAAAGTCACAAATATAACTAAATTTCCCGGCAACGGCGCCATTTGATTGGTCGGATTGTAGTCGGGATGACCAATTAAAGAATTTATCGAACTACAGGGAGGAAGGCACTAGAGTTTAAGCGATCTCAAGTTTATCGTGATTTTATAAGGATGACGGAATAGGAGGATAGATGCAAATAAATTCAATTAAACTAATGCAAGAAATAAAGATAAAATGAATGCAAAGATAAATGGATTCCAACTGATGCAAGGATGAGATTAACAATAATCATGGCATAGATAACAAAGTAATCATGCAATTAATTATATTCTATCATGAAAAAGGCATAGGAGCGATCACTAATTCCACCTAAACTCTCTACCAAGATGTATAGGATGTTGGCCCTCAATAAGGCTTCCAAACGCACATAGGATCAAGACCAAAGTGAACACCTCCTACTAGGTACTAATTACTCTATGAGTTCCCTAACAAGGTACTAAATCATATGCAATATTCCCTTTTAAGGTACTATGAATTCACTAATGGCTTGAGACTCCTCATCTAATCAACTAATCTCACGATTAAGCTAATCAAATGTTCTATCAAAGAGTTCTAAATCTAGAAGGATAGACCTATCTCATTCTAAATTAATGCACATGAAGTGTATGATGAAATGATTCAATGAACTATCCTAAACATGTAATTGATTTACCAATCTAATCACATGCCTATGACAATTAATCATATACATCAAGCAATTAACAATCAATGATAGAAATAACACAAAGCCCATTCAAGATTAAAATCAATTTGCATAAAAACTAAATTATCCAACACCAATCATGGAGCAAATCTCACAAAGGAGATTAGCCTCTCATAGTCACAAGAAATTCAACATAGACATTAAAATCCTTACAAACCATGATCAACTATAAAGAAAGTCACAAAATTAGAATTAGATTCCCCCTTTGAAGGTCTTCAATGGAGATCTTCTTCTTTTTCTTGTGATATCACTCTCCCTTGTTTCCTTGATCAATTGGATGGTGGATTTGATGGAGGAGATCAAGTGTAGATGGATGGATGAAGAATGGATGAAGATGATGGTGTAAAATGGAGAAAATGGTGTATGATGTGTGTGTGTCCAGAAAGAAAGTAAGAGACTCGGGGGCTGAACAATGGAGAAGGATATTGTTGTTGGTTAGAACAGGTGAGGGCCAACTTATAAGAAATCATGATTCCATCCATTTGGGAAGAAGAAATCAAGATTTTGTTAGATTGGGATGTGAAAATCAAAACTCCATCCCAAAGATAAAGCCGAGAATCCAGTTCTTGTCTCAATAAGAAAATATGTAAGAAGTGGTGCAGTTGACTAGCCCGTAGATCAAAGCTGAAGGTTACACATTAGAGATTGGAAGAGAAATCTGAAATGTCAGAAAGAGGATATGTGATCGACTTGAGTCAAAATATCATGCGGAATAATTCTATTCTTTCTTCATATGTGAAAGATCGTATGGTTGGAGCATGTGGGGATTGATTTCCCTTCAAGACATAACTGTCGTAACTGATGAGATTAATAAGAAAGCAAAAGGCATAAAGAAGAATACAATGTCAGCTTTAGACTTCTCACATGACCGAGGATAAAATATATTCAGATAAGAAGAAGAAAAGATCGACATAGTTTATCTCGATTGGTTAGAATGTGGTCGTAACTGCTAAGAAAAGAAAAATAATCCAAGGTAGCTTTGTTTGTTACAGCGTTTCTATTAATACATCCGAGGATAAGTCCTGCTTAGAATTTGGTGTTAAATCCCCAGGGAAGAGGGAATATTTTTGTAAAAAATACCCAAGGATATATCCTTAGGAAAAGAAAAAAAGAAAGGTGTCTTCAACCTCCTCAAAGGAAATAAATCTCATTGCTGGCAAAATAGTTGATTAATTGGTAACCAAGAGTTTCTCATCGATTTGGATTTGATTAAAGTTCTGCAATCTACACATGGATCGTTACTTGGAGTGAGCGAACACCACGTGATTGATTCCTGTCCAACCATCAAGATTTTAAAGAAATAATAGATGTTCCAATTCCACATTTGTAATTTATAAAGGGTTCGAGTTAGAGATCTAATCCAATTAACGAAGAAATCCTCAGGAAATGGCGCTGCACTTGGTTAGCGCGAAAGAATTGGAGGAGAAATATACCCCCGGTTTAAAAAAAGAGTGAAGAGGAAGAGGAAGAAGAAGCCTGAGGTTATATCTCCAGGAAATACTTAGCTCAGTTGGTTAGAGTGTGGATTGAGAATCCATGCAAGAAAAAGAATCTCAAGGAAAGACATGATCAACTCAACAAGAGAAGAGAAAATAGAATGATGAGCAAAGAAAAAAGTAAAAATCTCAGACAAAAATCAACCTCAACCAGCTCTGGTAAGAAGGAAAGGAATATTTCTATGGCGCAGTTAGCTAGCACGTTTAATTTCAACCTAAATGAGATTGTTTTAGTCATCAAGAAAAGAAAAGCAGAATGCGAAACCCACTTTGTCCTCAATTTTTACTACGAGTTTCAATCTGCAAGATAAGGAAAAGAAAGGTTCATCCTATCCTCGAGAAAACGTATCATGATCTCATTGCCGGTAGATTGTCGATTAATTGTGTTGGATGGCTATAACCCGTGCAATATAAGAAAAGATCCAGAACGCAAAATTCTTCAACAGAAAATATTCAGAAAAAGGATTAAGTCCTACAAAAGAAGAAGAATGCACTTCCTCCCAAATAAGAATAATGGCCTTGTACGCAGTTGGTGAGCGCATCTGCTACACAAAATCCAGAACTTCAGAGAATGGTGTTGTAGTTGGACAAAGGAAATTTTTCTGCCGAGGAAAAATTATCAATACTCGAGAATAAATCTCGGGGGCTGAATATGCAATGGGGCTGGAGATACGACCCAAAGAATAAAAATCGGATAGCTAAGTCAGTTAGAGCACAAGGATAGAGAAGAAGAAAACAACTACCAAAAGAGGGCATCGTGACTGGATACTGCAGACTGAAGTCCCGAGGGTAAACAGCTGAGGGTAGATGTTCTAGAAGACCAGAGGATAAATGTCAAGGATAGATGTTCTATGAGAATAAAAGTCAGAAACTTCATGGAGAAAGAAGGCCACCTAAGAGGAAAGCACATGTAAAAGATAGAAGCAAAAGTATAAAGATTTAGAAGGAAAGAAATATTTGCGGTCCGATTAAAATTAGGAAAAAAATCAGAATAATCGAGGTAATCTTCGAAAGGAATAAGAAGTCATTGCAAATTATCCAGGATTAAAGAGTTGATTAGTTGAGGAACCAACAAAGGCCGATGGGATGTTAGCAACTCATATTCGAGATTACTCCTTGTAGCTTCACAATAAGAAGCAATCTCGGGGGCTAATGTTATGGGTGTTATTACACCTATATGAGGTGTGGCATTACGCGCTAGAGAAACGAAGAATATATGCGGAAAATAAATAAAAAATTATGATGAAGAACTTAAGAGTCGAGCATAAGCTTCACGCAACAAGGCGCTGGATTTATATTCCCAGGGATAAGCTATTTCATTATCCTCAACCTGCATGAAGATAAGTCCTTCCAACATCTCCAGCCGAAGTGAGTTAACCCCTTCCATTTATCCCCAATCTGCATAAGGATAAACCCAACACATTTCCTCATTCCAATAGAAAAGAGATCATTCCTATTACATATCCTCATTCATTATATTTTCTACTCGATGGAAACACCCCCATCCACCCAGACAAAGACGGATGAAGCTACATTCAAGTAGTATGGAGAAAGGTAATATGCTTGCACCTCCAAACACATTTAAGATGCTCTTCCAACCAATGGAGAGAGGTTGGGACCACTCCACAACAAATTGATTCCATCTTCCACACATGGCAACACCTCATTAGAGCACACAAGAGGGGATGGATCAAAGCTTGAGCCTCATGAAGGAAATGTGAGCACACAATGATAAAAAAGAGTAATCCAATTCATGAGAAAGACTTTTGGACTCCTGCTCATTTTATCATCTTCAACCCACATACTTTACAACCATAAATAATTCTCTGTCTACAATTCTACATTTATATACATCTTCAATACTGTAAATGGGTTGGGGGGATTCTAGCTCATTGAGTGTGTGAGATTTCTCTTTGTAATCTTCATCAGTAAAAGCACTCTTTCGACTTCCGTGGATGTAGATTCTATCTTGAATTGAACCACGTTAAATCTCTTTGCATTTGATTTCCTTTTCCTCAAGTTTTAGTTTACAGTCAACGACGGAGGAGATTATCTCAAGTTTGATCTTGTTTAAGTCCTCAAGAAGAAAACGAGCATCAACAATTGGGTTATGTCATTTATTAATCTAAAATATAAAATTTATTAACTTCTTATATTATTCATAACAAAAGTGATAACATTTTTAATAAAGAGTGATAAATTATTAAGAAAAAGTGATAATCATACAATTAACTATTTAATGAATAATTAACAAAACATATAGTAAGTGAACCAGCTGGGTCAACTCACCTGACCACTAGGCTCCTCACTAAGGTGAGTGACCCGAGTTCGATTCCTTTTGGGAAGGAATTGAAGTAGGGAGCTATAAGGAGGTTAGGAGAATAATCTTGGAGTATGAGTATACTAACCACTAACAAACTAACTTTGTCTGATAAAAAAATATATAGTAAGTGATAATATTTTTAATAAAAAGTGGTACATAATTATGAAAAGGTGATAACCATTCATTCGAACAATTTTATGCATAACTAATATACAGTATACAACATATAAAAAGTGATAACATTACTATTATAAAGTGACATCTATTCATAGAAAAGTGATAAAATGCCCAATTAAATTAATTACATAAATTTGAAAAATGAATAAAAAGTAAAAACATTTTTAATAAAAAAAAAGATGTCTAACCTTAGAAAAGTGATAAAAGACAAATTGAAATATTTTAACCTTTATAAAAATAAGTAATATCTTATTAACAAAAATAATAATAATAATTATCCAATTAAATTATTTTATGAATAATTCATAAAATGAGTAAAAAGTTATAATTTTTTTTTTAAATAATACTTCTAATAATAAGAAGTGAACATTTTTATAATAATAAAATAAATATTACTTTTGCTAACGAAAAAATTTGATAAAATAACCGATTTTAAAATAAAGAGAAAAAGAAAAAAAAAACATATTACACCTAATTAAATGTATAACTAGAAGCTAGCGCATAATATGAAATTTATTGTTGTTAATTAGAACTCCGCCCAGCCGCTTATTTTAAAATATTAATTGGGTTAGTGGATAATCCGTCTCACGAAATAACATCCGTGAGATTAGTGCCAACCCTGTAATTTGAAGGGTTCGGTGCGAAATCATTTTTGGGCCTCTAATTTTTATCCAACGTAAAAAAGTAATAATAAAATAATAATATAAATATAAATGTATAATTAAATATATTAACTGAGCATAAAATAATAAAAGACGTGATATAATTATACGTGATAATGATATAACTCATCAAATAAAAAAAATTTCAATATATATTATAATATTTTATAAAACTAGCTATGAAAAAATGATCATCTAGTTGTTTTTCAACAAAATCATCAATCAATTTTTTATAATTGAGTTTCTCTAGAAAATCATTGTCAATTGAAATCAAAGACAATACATTTAATCTCATTTGAGTCATAGTTGATCTCAAGTAAGATTTCAACAATTTCAATCTTAAAAATAAAATCATCAATTTAATGGAATCATAAAACAAACTTCAATAGAATAATACATATACTAAAAGTACTATTATAAAATTAAAATAAAATACATTCTTCGAAAAGAATAAGGATGTAAGATTCTTCTCAGAGATTTTGCTGTAAAGAAAGAAAATAAAGATTTAAGAAAAAAAAATCTAACGATGAATTGAAAAAAAAAATTTTAAAAATCTTTTATTCATAATATTTGGTTGTGGATATGTGCATTAATTGCGGAGCGTTGGCGCTAGCAGATAAATTAAAGGATTATGCTAAAAGCACACTTTTTTTTATTAAATATACACCCAATTGTTATATAATTAAAATATATAATTTTAAAATGTCTAAATTATCCTTATATTATTAAATACACACCTTTTATTTTATATCCCAATTAAATATACACCCAATTATTATATAATTAAAATATATAATTTTAAAAAGTCTAAATTATCCTTATATTATTAAATACACACCTCTTATTTTATATCCCAAAACACGATAGTTTTGTTTTTACACTCTCCTCTTCGTAACTTTCACCACCAACTAAATTCAATTATGTTTTTAGGATAAGATCATGATGCTTGAATGGCATCAATGCATTCTCGCCCAAACAGGAAGACTTAATCACAACACAAATCAGGGGGGTTTTGATATATTTTTCTGAAATTGCTGATTAAATTAATGAGATTCTTCTATTTCTATTTAAATTTCTGATTTAATTTTATCAATTAACACGTCCTCTGCTTTTGATAAAAAATTGGAATGGTATTTTTATACAGTTTTGAGGGTTTGTATACAATAAAAATTAAGATTAAAAATATTAAAAGGGGATGTGCATTCAATAATATTCTAAATTAAATTGTGGAGCAAAACTGTGTAATGCAGGATTTGATCCTGCTGGGTGGCAGAGGGATAAAGGATTGAAGCCAATTGAGCCACCCAACATTTTTATACATAAATCAACTTTAATATATATATATATATATATATATATATATATATATATATATATATATATATATATATAAATTGGAGGCCCTCATTGGGGTGGGGCCCTGTGCAGTGGCATCTTCGGTACCGCCCCAGGGCCGCCCCTGTATGAGACGGTCTCACCCAAAACCTACTTTTATTAAAATATTATAACAAAAATTAAGAATTTAAATAAACATAAAGTAATACACATTAATTATAAAATATTTAATAAGATATCAAAATAATTAATAAAAAATATTAAAATAATTACTCATATACAGTGACGGATCTAACTAGGGCCAAGGGGGGCACTGGCCCCCTGAAAATTTTGAAATAATTACCATTACTATATATATATATATATATATATATATAGTACATTCAACTATAATTAATAATGACTTTGCGGGTTTGAGGTTAATGAGCAGCGTACCTCCTTTAACATTTTATCTTATATAATACTTATTTTATTTATTTATATTATTTTATATTTTCTGTTCAATAACTTTATTTTAATAAAAATTAAAATTCATTGTATTTTCATATAAAATTTATTTATTATTCAATAGTTAAAATAAATTATTTATAGAATCTTTTATCTAGCAATATAATTTTTTTAATTTACAATTATACTTTTTATATTAGGATCATGTTTTTCTTTTAATATTATTATCTTTACATTTTTAGTTTCCAAAATAATTTATATACTATCTGAAAACCTCACATTAGTCGTAAAACTTTAAAAAGCATTCTAATTAAAAAATACCAACACATCCACCACGCATAACATATTTTTAATTTTATTTATTATTTAAAAAGACTACATTAACCTAAAAGTTAATAAAGAGTTACTAAACTCCGTATTTTTAGCATCAATGCAATTTATCATAAAATGAAGGGAGTTAACATTAAGTGATCTGCCCCACTAACCAAAATTACTATGTCTGTCACTGCTTGTACATACATGTATGTGAAAATATTGAAAAACGCATTGAAACTTCTTAAGAGTAAAGGAACCACTAAAAGATGTGTTAAATTAAAAAAACATAACTTCTTGAAAAATGACTATAACCTTCGTATCTTCTTTTTTAAATTGACGACAATGGTCTATTCATGACCCAAACCATCTTGGGAGGGGTCTTCATATGATTTTATGTTGAAAAGACTTTGGTGACTGTCTCTTTCTCTTGAATTATTCTCCTATGTAAAATAATTGTTGGTTCTATCGCATTTCTACAACTTGAACCATATTCTAATGGTTACCTACAACATCAACGGATAATAAAAATATATCCAAGAAATAAAATAATAAAAGAATATATATAAGTCGATAATTCAAAAGCATTCAAATGCAAAATAATAGCTCTGCAACTCTTAATACAAATTCAACACCAACTTATGAAAATGCATCTAAATTCATCAATAAAAAAATGATAACTCCAAAAATAGGATAACAAAAGATAATAACTCAAAATCAAAATCTTTCAAATGTCAATTAATGGCTTTTAAAACATAATACAAACTCAACACCAACCTCTAGAAAAAATCAATTCTAAAGATCAGTTTTATAATCGCTCAAATTATGAACGTCGAATTAATATAATTAAAGTTGGTAATTAAATAAGATCAAAAGTCACATATTTAAGTTAGGAAATTTAATACTTCGAATATTAAAAGGCAAGATTAAAGGTATGCATGCATTTATATTAATAAAATTAAAGAAGTTGAGTAGACATGAGAAATAAAAATTATTTAATTATTTAATAAATAGAAAGTTAAATGTATAAAAAAAAAGAAATATAAGTAGAGATAAAATTGAGTAACGAGGATAAAAATAAACATTAATAAATAAAAGTTAATACAGCTATTTAAAAATGAACACAGTTTAATAGAAGAGTTTTGTTTTCAAATTAATACATTTTATGGTATACTAAATTCACGTAATCTCAAAGAGTATAATCAAAATCATTTCCAAAAATTTGCTAATATAAAAAGTAATAGATATCTGCAAACAAAAATACAATTTAAAGAGTATAATCAAATCAATTCCAAAAATTTAGGCTAACGAAGAGTAATACACGTTGCAACCACAATACACGTCGTTGCAACCATAATACATGTCGTCGTTTAAGACCTAGAGGCGGCCTTGCAGAACTGGACACGGTGGCAGGGGAAGGCGGATTGAGAATAGCATAGGCGGATGAAGCGAAGAAATAAAGGCAGAGCAGAGCAGTAGCAGCGGAAGACGTGTGAAGGAGGAAGTGTTGGTGTTCGATTGTTTGGTTAACGTGAACCGTTAGGGTTTCATGGGATTCTATATCAGCGGAAGTAAGAGTACATAATTGTATTACCTTTAACCAGGGTATGTTGAAGAAGAAAAACTACAGAAAACAACCTCTTGATCTTCTACTGTATTCCCAAGTCCAATATTGACGTCGTGTGGGCGACGATCTTCAAGATCCTTTCAATCTGCTTCCTTTCCTTCTATCAAAGGTGAATTAGGCACCGAATATGGTGTTTGGACAGTTGAGATGACTTATATATGGGCTACAACGGGGATCAGGAGGAGAAATTAGAGTTGGACCTCTAGTGGGTTTAAGTATCTAAGTTTAGCCCAAAACTTATACATAAGTCTAATAATAATAATATAGTCCACTAAAATATTATTACTGCACTGCCAATCTAGTCCCATATTACATTATGAGCTCCTTCTTATTCTGAGCCAGTTAGTCTCCCCGTGTTTAAGATATACAATGCCCATTAATTAATTAAGTTACTGACAACTCCATTAATTAATATCTCATCCGAGAGTAGTACCACTCAACCTTGTTATCATACCAGAATAAATCCACCTACAGGGTTTACATGATACTCCTTATTAGCTCCTCAAGGGGACATCATCAGCCTATTAAATAGGACAAAGATTCCTTCTACAATCAACATCACACCATAGAGACAACACTATTTCCCAACTCACCGAGTTTGTTGATTTAATAATTAAATCTCACCCATTGATGAATTAAAGAGATACATACTGACTTACATGTAGAGGTTATTGTATAGGGATTAAGAGCACGAACATCCATAATAACTGAGATCGAGTTCTCCTATATGGTCAGAATAAGTCGAACGTTCTCAAGCGGTCCTGCTCAATACACACAAAGCGCACTAATGTGATTTTATAGTCAAGACAAACTAATACCAAATCACACTACAATCATCCCGATAGATTGTCCCTATCTATCTCGATTGTGAGCATATGTTTATACTTTATAAGGAGCCGACATTATGATCTTCCGTGCGACGCCGTACACCATATAATCTACAGTACTATAAAGTAAGTGGACTTTTGCAATAACATATAAATAAATTATAATATGCAAAACGTTTGATCATATGATTCTCATTTTAAATAAATTATTAAAATATTATTCATACAAAAGCTAGACTTTTAGTATACAATCTAACAAGAAGACATTCACAGTGGAAGCGGTGGGAAGATGGTGAATTTAAATTATCCAAGGCGAGAGCGGAATAGTAAAGGTGAAGTGGCGCAGCAGAGTTGGTGGAGATGGATGCCGCTCGCAACGGAGGTGGCAGATTGAAAACATCAGATAAGCAGAGTCGGTGGATTGAATGTGGTAGAGGTGAGAGAGTTTGCCGGGAGGAGATGAGAAACTGAGGAAGAATGTAGGAAGGTGATGGAGAGAAAATTAAGAGAAAATTACCTAATTTCTTTATATTTAAATGACATACACACTTGCATAAACAGGGATCACCGTGTAAGACCCTGTGGTCCCCCCTTCCAATCCTATGTATCCTATATATTGCTAGGATGTTTAAATTAAGGGGACTACAGGGCCAACAAGGGTTTATGATGTAAATCTGGTTTACAAGAGACTAACTTTTTAAATGATCCATTAAAAAATAAGTTGGGCTTTTTAACCCGATGCTTGTAAACAATTGTGTACATCTAACTCAAAATATAAATAATGAATAATATAAAGAATCAAATAAAAAAACACTTTTAAAAGATCCCCATTTATATTATATTACTATTATTAAAGTGTTATAGTATACAATAAAAATTTGTGAACGCTCAATTGTCCAAAAATATTTCTAACTCCTTCTCACTTATATTATACTCCCTTCGTCCCATAAAAACGTTTATGCATTTCTATTTTACGTGTTCCATAGAAAGGTTTACATTTTTCTCTATAGTAAAGGGACCCACACAAATCATTTAAATATTTCAATGGAGCCTACAATACTACACTAATATAACTATCCAATACACATTAAAATATTATTTCTCTCACCTCAATACACATTTAAATACTAGTATTCCTTAATCTCTGTGTAAAAAACATAAACCTTTAGACGGGGACGAAGTGAGTAATTTTTTTAATTTTAGTAATAAATAAATGATGAAATATGATGGGGACATTTTTTAAATTAAAATATTTACATGACTTGTAATTACTCATTTTTCTCTATTAAAACAATTGAACATGAAAACTCAGATATATTGATAGTGCAATATATCATCTACGTAGAGGCGGACAATGACAAATCCATTTGGTGTAGTTTTCACATACACACACTTGTCACACTCGTTGATTCGAAAATCTTTTGACATCATTGTGTTGTCAAACTTCACATGCCATTGTTTTGGGGCTTGCTTAAGTCCATACGATGATCGCACGAGCTTGCAAACCTTTTTCTCATTACAAGGTGTTATAAAGCCTTCTGGTTGGTCCATATATATTTCTTCCTCCAACTCACCATTTAAGAAGGCCGTCTTCATATCCATTTGATGGATCTCAAGATTGTGCAATACAACAATCGCTATAAGTACACGAATAGACGTAATTCGTGTCACTGGTGAGTAGGTATCAAATAAATCATACCCTTCCTTTTGTCTGAAGCCTTTAGCCACCAACCTAGTTTTATATATATCTATTGACCCATCAGCTTTATACTTTCTTTTTAGGATCCATTTGCATTGATGCACGTTTTTTTGCACGCAAAATTAATCCCCAAGAATTAAGGATATCAATTGCAGTTTAAGCAAGCGATCAAGTTAAATATCGAACCCAAAGGACGGCGTATTATCAATTTAATTATTTACTAAATTAATTAAGATGAAAGAAAATAAAGTTGGTGTATTTAATTAACAACTACTAAACAATTAATTAAAATAATAAATAAAATAAATTAAACACTAAAAGAATTCGAAAGTTAATCAAGTATGAGAATAGTTAGCTCTAGGATAATCCAATTTCACTCATTAATTTTATTTTCATGTATCAATGTCCGACTCTGCTTTGTGGATTATGGACGCATCACTAAACCATGCATATCTACTCTATAGATATAAGCAAATATGCATAGAACACGTGTAAATAACATAGGAGCAAGAAATATAACTTCACCCCTTTTCTAGGTACTATCAGTATAAATTATTTTCCTGGTCAATTGGTACTCTAACCTGATATGATTCCCCTTTGTATGTACTATAAAATTACTATCTTTATCCTACTTATTAACCTAAATTTAATTCAATTAACAAGTATTCATATATGATAGTTCTAATGAAACTTCGGAGTCCCCTATCTTAGAATCATAACATGGAATCCTGTTCAGCAGTGAACGCGCTCAATGAACAACCAAGATATATATTCAGACTCTACATAACAATTGAAGATGCACAAAATGACTCAGAATATGAATTAAGAAAGCATAATCATATATAAAATAATTTCACAAGTAGTGTTGTACGGAATAAACACATAAAAGTTAATTTAATTCATGAAAACCTTCAAAACCCTTAATCTACCGAAACAGTTCTAGCCCATGATGTTACGAAGAATAATCATGGGGGTTGGATAAATCTTACCTAGATATCTGGAAAATACAAAATAAATCAGGAAACGATAAAAACCCTAGATTGGGCGTCGTCGCGTCCTTCTCCGTCTTGAATCCTTCTCTTGGTTCTCCTCTTGATTCAGCAGACAAATCTTCAAAGTGATTGATGGATGGAGGAAAGGATGTGGATGATGGTTGGGGGGTGATCCCCTTGTGAGGTGTAGGATGATTGTGTTGCGGTTCTCTACATCAATAATGATGTGATCTACATCCCCTTTTATACTTGTAAGCTCTTCTTATGGACCTTGGATGGGCTTTTTCTTGGAAAACACGAAAATACAAGCATATGGGGTGTAAAACCTATTGAAATCAGAATTCCGTGTCTCCGTTCGACCAAAGTGGTTCTGGTCGAACGAGAAGGCCTTGGTCGAACTACTGGTCGAGCTGCATGTGCAGTCTCACTGTTTCGCTCATAACTTCCACATCCAACCTCTTATTTGAGTAATTCTTACGGTCACGTGATCCTCTCTTCCTTGGCTTTCTATCCATTAAAAGAACTCACAGAATCATCAATATTTGAATGTGTAATAAGTCATACTAAGAGGCACAGCTGTTCTATTTGTCACAGCTTACACGACGTTACCATTTTGATCATATCTTAGTTTGGACTTCGATTGGGGTGTTCTTTATGCCAAAACGACCCTCTATTATGTGGCTTTCCACCATGTATCACACTTCTAGGTTTGAGCTCCACAGGAACACAGAAAAATTACACAAGTTGGACTTGCATTTTTCAGCATTCATACACAAGTTGCACATTTTCTCCAACTTTGCACTTTTGATCCTTTTTCCACCTAAAACACAAAAAAACACCTCAAACACACATTTTTCTCAAATATATTGAATATAAGAAACTTGTGCTAATATATGACAACAATATCTATCAAAAAGGTGTTAAATTGGACACTAAAATACGTTTATTTTCATTATCATCAATCCCCCAAACTTACCCGTTACTCGTCCCGAGGCAACAAAATAAAAATAAAGAGAAAGAGTTATCCTCAACTTAGGTCATGAAACTCTCATTACATGTAATAATCAATTAATAGCATACAAGATAAGACGATCACCACCAATTCAAATGCTCCATTCACATTTTCTCACGGGAAGTATATATCACTCGTACTCAAGTGTAAAAGATGTACACTTATAGGTTATGGTATTTACGCTCAAATTCAATTCAAGTGCATGTGTAACCATAAGCTTGCCTATTGTCTCAACTCTCCTTTTGCTTATAGCTAGCAAATCATAGATCAAAAGGTCTTTTATTTGGTCGTAATATGGGCTCTTTGGAAAAGGTAGCAAACATATGGCTTAGTGACTCAAAACTCGGATTAATCAAGTTGCAGTCTCTCTCGATCTTTCATTCTTCCACATCACTTCAATCAAGCACAACATTCTCATCAAACTCTCCCATCTTTCTCCTTCAAGCACAACACATTTTTTTTCAACTTTTTTTAACTCTTTAACTCCATCATTCTTCTTTTCTTCACCTTTTTTCTTTTTTTTTTCTCTTTTGAGGTACCGGTTTCAGGCACTACCTCTCATACCTCTATAGGGTACTAGATTTAAGCACTACCGTAGGGTGTTAGTTTATATGGAGTACTAGATTTGAGCACTACTCCAGAAATTTTCCTTTTCATCCTTATGACTCTTCTTTCATTATCCTTATCATCCCTCAAGTCACCACTCTCTTCAATTAAGCTTTATTGACTATCAAAAGAATGGATTTAAAAAGACTCAAGTGGGCTGACAAGGGATTCAATGAATTTTGGTAAAGTGTATGGGAAAATATGGGTTAAATAGCAAAGATGGCCCAATATCATTTTCATATTCCGCTAGACTAATCTTGAATATTCAAGAATACTCAAGGCAATTTCTAGAATACATGCACATGAACGATACTCACCAGAAAAGAAAATATCATGTGATTATGTACATCATCAACAAGGCTCAAAATCTCACATGAGTTTTTAACAAGTAATAGAGCACTTTTCATGATAAGCAATATCCCACAAGTACACATAGAACTTCATACCACAATATATTTCAAGTACACTTCCTTCATAAATTTTGAAAGCATATGAATTTCAGACACAATTTAAAAATATAAGCTCATGTGTATCACAACCATAAACTCAATCCTTCAATTCCTACTAATTTAAAGCACACATAAAATTTAGAATAAGAAAACAAGTGCACCTGATTTCTCCTTTGAAGTATGCACGAGCTCCTTGAGTTATTCAACTCGGTCAGGTCAAGCTTCAGCGTAAAACTCATCTTGTCACTCCTCTACCTTTTTCTATCATCAAAACTCAAGCACACCTCATCATCACAGGATTCATCAATAATAATATAGAAGAACTATAAGAAAGACTCAATTGACTATCTAATTGACTCCATACACTAGAAACACCAACACAACACACTAAATATTAGGTAAGTTGCAAAAAAATTGACATACCAACACCGGTTAAATTGTTAGTGTGCCGCAAAAAATCAAACCCCTAACACACAAACAACCAACGAAAGGAAAAATTATACCCTCAGTGCTCATAAGACGAGGTAAGTAACAAATAAATTAAACAGTAGAAGAATTCGAAAGTGAATCAAGTATGAGAATAGGTAGCTCTAGGATAATCCAGTTTCACTCATTAATTTTCATTTCATGTATCAATGTCCGACTCTACCTTGTGGATTATGGATGCATCACTAAATCATGCATATCTAATCTATAGACACAAGCAAACATGCGTATAACACGTGTGAATAACATAGGAGCAAGAGATATCCCCTATCTAGGTACTATCAGTGTCAATTATTTCCCTGACCAATTGGTACTCTAACCCAACATGATCTCCCTTTATAGGTACTATAAAATTACTCTCTTTATTCTACTTATTAACCCGAATTAAATTCAATTAACAAGTATTCACATATGATAGTTCTAATGAAACTTCGGACTCCCCTAACTTAGAATCATAACATGGAATCCTGTTCAGTAGTGAATGCGCTCAATCAACAACCATGATATATATTCAGACTCTATATAACAGTTGAAGATGCACAAAACGACTAAAAATATGAATTAAGAAAGCATAGTCAGATATAAAATTATTCCACAGGTAATGTTGTATGGAGTATACACACGAAAGTTAAATTAGTTCATAAAAACCTTCAAAATCCTAGATATACCAAAACAGTTCTAGCCCATGATATTATGAAGAATAATAATGGGGGTTGGATAAATCTTACCCATATGTCTGGAAAATATAAAATAAATTAGTAAACGATAAAAAGCCTATATGTGGGCGTCGTCGCGTCCTTCTCCATCTTGAATCCTCCTCTTGGTTCTCCTCTTGATTTAGCAGACGAATCTTCAAGTGATGGATGGATGGATGGAGGAAAGGATGTGGATGATGGTTGGGGGGTGATCCTCCCTTGTGGGGTGTAGGATGATTGTGTTACGGTTCTCTACATCAATAATGATGTGATCTACATCCCCTTTTATACTTATAAGTTCTCCTTATGGATCTTGGATTGGCTTTTTCTTGGAAAATATGGAAATACGAGCACCAGGGTTGTAAAACCCGTGGAAATCAGAATTTCGCGTCTCTGTTCAACCAAAGTGGTTCTGGTCGAACAAGAAGGACTTTGTCGAACTACTGGTCGACCTGCATGCACAGTCTCACCGTTTCGTGCATAACTTCCACATCCGACCTCCGATTTAAGTGATTCTTGTGCTCACGTGATCCTCTCTTCCTTTTCTTTCTATTTATATAAACAACTCATAGAAACTCTAATATTTGAATGTGTAAAACGACCCTATATTCTATGGTCCAATCATGTATCACAATTCTATGTTTGAGCTCCACATGAATACAAAAAATTACACAAGTTGGATTTGTATTTTTCAGCATTCATACACAAGTTGCACCTTTTCTCCAACTTTGCACTTTTGATCATTTTTCCACCTAAAATACAATAAAACACTTCAAACGTACCTTTCTTTCAAATATGTTGAATATAAGACACTTGTGCTAATATATGACAATAATATCTATCACAAAGGTGTTAAATTGGATACTAAACACGCTTATTTTTCACTCTCATCATGTATCCTAAGGTCCTACAACCTTTGGCTAAATCTACCAATTCCTCGTGTGGTTTTGCTTGATGGAATCAATTTCTCTATTTATGACTTCTTTCCAGAACGGTGCATTTTGACGAGATAGAGATTCAGTTATAGATTTGGGCTCATCTTCAACCACATAGGTGAAGAAATCTTGACCAAAGTCCTTTTCTACTATAGCTCTTTTACTATGTCTTAGTTCTACACTTTCTTGGGTAGACTGAAGCGTAGTACTATCTCTATATTCAAGTGGTCTTTTGCTAGAACCCAATTGTTCATTTCCTTTACTAGGAAATATGTTTTCAGTGAATATTGCATTCCTTGACTCTATCATAGTGCCTTCAGTTAAACCAGGTATCTCTGATTTGTGAATCAGAAATATGTAGGCACTATTGTTAAGTGCATACCCAAAAAATATGTAATCAACCATTTTAGATCCAATTCTAACTTGTTTAGGTAATGACACTTCAACCTTAGCCAAACACCCCCACACATTGAGGTATCTGTATGACTGTTTACGTCTCTTCCATATTTCATAAGGAGTTTAATCCTTAGATTTGTGTGGAATCTTATTTAGAATGTGGTTAGTTGATAGGATAGACCCTGAACTGATTAACATTGTGTTCATCATTTCCTTCAGAGTTCTATTCTTGCATTCAGCAACACCATTTGATTGATGTGAATAAGGAGTCGTTGTTTGATGTATGATGCCAGATTCAGAACATATTTGTTCAAACGGTGCTACATATTCGCCACCTCTATCACTTCGAATTGTTTTAATCCGAGGGTCAAGTTGGTTCTCAACTTCATTCTTGTAGACTCTGAATTCTTCTAAAGCTTCATCTTTACTCCTCAAGAAATATACATAGCAAAACCTTGTGCAGTCATCAATAAAAGAAATGAAATATTTTTCCCCCCTCTAGTTTGTACAAACTTTAAATCACACGTATCAGTGTGGATTAACTCTAGAGGTTTAGTGCTCTTTTCAACTGTTTGAAATGGTTGTTTTGTCATTTTTTCTTCTACACACACTTCACATTTATTTGAATTCTCAACATTTGCTACTTTAAGAAAATAAAGATTATTTAATCTTTTGATAGATTTAAGATTTACATGTCTCAATCTTAAATGCCATATTGAGGAGCACTCAATGATATAAGTAGAAGTAGAAGCTCTTTTATTCATAACTTTCTTGCCTTCACGACTTATAACCATTGCATTGAGCTTAAAAAACCCATTATCAAGATAGCCACGGCCTAAGAATTGGTTGAATTTGCTAAGTACAATTTTATCATACTCAAATATAAGTTTGAACTGATGACTAACTAGCAGAGAGCCTGGAATAAGGTTCTTGTGGATGTATGGGACACACAGCACATCCTTCAGCTTCAGTTCTTTCCCGGAGGTGAGCTACAGAGTCACGCTCCCAACATCGGCTACTTCAGATGAGGCTTGATTCCCCATGTGCAACTTCCTCTCTTCAACGGGTGCATAAGTGAAGAAGACACTTTTTTCTGAGCAGACGTGGCAGGTGGCGCCAGTGTCCACAAACCACTCCTTTTGATTTGCTTCTAAATTGGCTTCAAAAACCATAGCAGCCAAGTCATCCTCAGTTAGAGCCCATTCAACCACATTGGCATTGTAGTTCTTGCCTTTGTTCTTTTTAGGCATTGTAGTTCTTGCCTTTGTTCTTGCCTTTAGGCTGATGAGAGTGATAATAAGCGTGTTTTAGTGTCCAATTTAACACCTTTTTAATAGAAATTATTGTTATATATTAGCAAAAGTGTCTTAAATTTGATATATGTGAGAAAAATGTGCATTTGAGGTGTTTTATTGTGTTTTAGGTGGAAAAAGGATCAAAAGTGCAAAGTTGGATAAAAGGTGTAATTTGTGCAAGAATGCTGGAAAATGCGTCCAGCTTGTTCTGTGTTTGTGTGGAGCTCAAAAATAGAAGTGTGTTACATGGTTGGAAAGCCACAGAAAAGGGGTCATTTTTGCATAAGAAACACCACAATTGGAATCCAAACGAAAAAGTTATAATCAAAATGGTGGCGCCGCACAAGCTGTTCCTGCTCAGCATAGTTGTGTCAATTTACATGGCTTGTTATACATTCAAGTATAAAGGTTTTTGTGAGTTCTTTATATGGATAGAAATCTAAGGAAGAGAGGATTGCGTGAGCATAAGAATCACTCAAATTGGACTTTGTTTGTGTAAGTTATACGCTAAACGGTAAGACTGCGCAAGCTGGTTTGACCTTACAGATCTGGTTCGACCACTAGTTCAGGTAAACCAGGAACCTAAAAACGTGTTACAGAGTGGTTCGACCTCCCTGATCTGGTTTGACCAAGCCCAAAGTTCGAACCAAATGCCTGAACAACTCCAGATCCGTATTTTTACATCCCAGTGCGTGTATTTTTGTGTTTTTCAAGAAAAAACTCATCCAAGGTCCGTAAGGAGAGGTTATAAGTATAAAAGGGGATGTAGATCATACCAAGGACACCGCAACACAATCATCCTACACCCCACAAGGGGGGCATCACCCTTCAACCATCATCCACAACCTTTCCTCCACCCATCCATCACTTTGAAGATTCGTCTGTGGAATCAAGAAGAGAACCAAGAGGAGGATTCAAGACGAAGAAGGACGCGACGACTCCTACATCTATGGTTTTATTCATTTTCTAATTTATCATGTATTTTCCAGACATATGGGTAAAATCAATCCAACTCCCATGATTGTTCTTCACAACATCATGGGCTAGAACTGTTTTGGTAGATCTAAGGTTTTGAAAGTTTTATGAATTAATTAAACTCTCTTGTGTGTCCTCCGTGCAACACTACTTATGAATTGATTTTATATGTGATTGTGCCTTCTTTATCCATATTCATGGTCATTTTATGCATCTTAAATTGGTTTATAGAGTCTAAAATATATATCTTGCTTGTAGATTAAGTGTATTCACCGTTGAACAGGATTCCATGTTATGATTCTAAGTGAGGGGACTCTGAAGCTTCATTAGAACTATCATATATGAATGTTTATTAATTGAATTAAATTCGATTAGTAAGCAGGATAAAGTGTGTAATTTTATAGTACCTATAAAAGGAGATCATATCGGGTTAGATTCCAGACGTGGAAAATAATTGATACTGATAGTACCTAGAATGGGGGGTAAAATTATATCTCTTTCTCCTAGGTTATTCACACGTGTTATACGTATATTCACTTCTGTCTATAGTGTAGATTTGTATGGTTTAGTGATGTGTCCATAGTCCACAAGGCAGAGTCGGTCTGCACTTGATAGGGAAATTAAGTAGTAAAATTGGATTACCCTAGAGCTACATATTCTCCATTCTTGGTTCACTTTCGTATTCTTCTAGTGCTTAATTTATTTTATTTGTTATTTTAATTATTTGTTAGTAGTTGATAATTAATTCCACAAATTTTATTTCTGCTTTGTCTTAATTAATTTAGTAAATAATTAAATTAATAATACGTCATCCTTTGGGTTCGATATTTAACTTGGTCGCTTGCTTACTGCAACTGTTATCCTTCATACTTAGGGATTAATTTTGCGTGCAAAGAAAACGCACATCACTTGCCACAGTTGTAGCAATCCCCATTGTTCTTGGGCTTTTGTACTGGCTTCTTGCCCTTGTCGTTGGACATCTTTCTCTTTTTTGAGGGTTCCGCACGATGTTCAGTTAAGTTTGCCTTGCCTCCATTGAGGTTTGGCCAAACTTCCCATCTATTTTCCTGTTGTCCTCTTCGATTCTCAATTTGATAATTAAGTCATCTAGTGACATCTCATTTCGCTTGTGTTTGAGATAGCATTTGAAGTCCTTCCACATTTGAGGCAGCTTTTCAATCACAGAGCAGACAACGAATGCTTCTAGAAACATCACCCCCTTGAAGAAGATTTCGTGCACAATCAGTTGGAACTATTGCACTTGTTCAACCATAGATTTAGAGTCCACCATCATGAACTCCAAGTACTTGGCTATCACGTACTTTTCATACCAGCATCTTCTGTCTTTTACTTATTCTCCAAAGATTCCCACAGCTCTTTGGATGTTTTCGTGTTTAGATACACATTGTACAGTGCATTGATTAGCCATAACTTTTAGTCGGGTTGACCAATTAAAAAATTTATCGAACCACAAGGAGGTAGGCACTAGTGCTTAAGCGATCTCACATTTCTTATAATTTTATAGAGATGATTAATCAAAGTTTTGGTGATCAAACAAGTAATAAAAATCAACCAATACAAGTAAATAAGCAATTATCAAGTAAACAAAAATAGAATGAGCAAGTTAAACAAAAGTGAGATTACCAACAATTAAGAAGTTGTAATTCTAGGAATTATGTATCAAATTCATATGCATCATAGATAAATGATTAAGGGCCAACACTAATTTCTTCTAAACTTTCTCTCGAAATGAATAGAATGTGAATCCAAATAAGAATCCCAAAATAGCTCAACGGATTGGTTCTCACTCAAACAATTCCAACTAGGTACTAAGCTTAAATGAGAATCCCCTCACACAATCAATCAACCTCTCGATCAAACCAATCGGATGTCCTATCAAAGGGTTCTAAATCCTAAAGGATATCTCTATCTCTTTAAAACTTATAATGAACATGAGGTGTATGATGAATTGATTCAATGAACTATCCTAAACATATAATTGATTTCTCAATCTAATCACATATCTATGACAATTAATCACACAAATCAACAATACACATCAAGCAATTAATAATCAATGATAGAAAATCATAAATCCATTCAACACATGAATTAAAATACATATATCCCCAAAATTAACCAACTCTCATGTTGCTAATCTCACAAGGGAGATTAGCCTACCATATTCGTAAGATAATTAACATAGACATTAAAAACCTTACAAGTCATGATTATCAAATAGGATTACTACAAAAATGGGATGAAAACTCCTTTGGATTGGCTCCGAAGGTTATCTTCTTACTTTTTTTGTAATTCTCCTCTCTTCCTTGCTTCTTCTCTTCACTTGGATGAAGGATTAATGATGAGATGATGATGGAGTAAATAGATGGATAAAAGTAATTAGGGATATGGTGTAAAATTAAGGAATTAGTGTGTGGGGTGTGTGAGCAGCTGAAATTCGGATCCAAGATGTTCAAAATGTTGAATGAATTGGTATTTATATCCCTTAGAGACCTTCTAGAAGATTTAGGAAAATATTATGTTCTGGCACCGACATGACTCGTGTGATACAACACGAGTCGAGTTATGTTAGGGTTTCTCGATCAATATTTACTTAAAATCGCACAAGAGTCGTGTACTAAAACATGGCAAAAGGGTGGCCGTGTTGGATTTTCTGATGTTGCCGCACTGCTACCTCTTATAAGACCTTGTTCGGTACATGGGGCGTGTGCTGTAACACGGCTCGTGTGCTACAACACGACCGGCCGTGTTCATGTTGCCCTGTTTTTTCTTCCTCGTTTCGTCTCCCTTCTCCGTTTTTACTCCATTTTCACCTGATTTACATATTATTAAGTTCATTCCCACACATTTCAATAAAAACACATCACACCACCAAATAACACATAGAAATGAATGAAAAGCTACAAAAACGGATATAAAAAGATACTAAAATTTAGGTGAAAATATCACTAATCATGCATCACTAAGTCCACTAAGAATATAGTTCTTGCACAAGTAATCAGCGGAGGTCCACTTAGCAAGAGATATACACTTTTGCATATCAGTCTCATTTTCATCCACCAATGGAACAATCTCCTTAAAAAAACTCACCAGATTCATGCGGTGAGGTAAAACAACATCTTTTGCTGCCACCTTATGATGTCAACACCCGTGAACTTCTCGGGCTTCTTCGCTAGAGCCGAAGCCACAAATGGTCTCAGCATCCCCATTGGAGGATACATCCTTTGGGATTCAGACCCAACAGGATTCACAGTTACTCTTTGGAAATCAGTCCCAACAGAGTTCTTATTGACATTGGATTTTTCACCCAATTTTGGGATCGATGCTCCATCAATATCCATATCAGTTGTTATGATGATTGATTGGTGCAGAAGCTAGATGTTTCTTCTTGTGATTGTTGGTTTATATGTGCACCAACCAATCACATTACAATATATGGCTAGAAAGGTAGAAGGGAGATACTACAGAAATAAAATACAAGAAATTAAAAGAGTAGAAGCGAGGGATCTTCTAACTCTTCTTATAGAATCTTCTGGAGAAAACAGGGTGTAGAAGACGAGTAAGTTAGAACCTCTTCCCACAAGAGAAAATACACCCGGTAGTGCTCCGGTCTTTGGTGAATCTTCCCCAAGAGTAAAATGGCTTTTCCTTTCCTGCGAGGCAGCACCACGATCGTTGGAACTCCGACGATCTTTAAAAGATGGAGAACTGGATCGTTAACTAAGATGGAAATGCTTTATGATGCAAGTGCTCATTGATTATGGTGTGTATGAATGCATGATGAATGACCCTATTTATAGGTGCACCATTCCACTCAGCTATAACGACGATGGACATGATTTACAATGAATCTACTCCAGGTCCAACGAATCTTTACACACAACGTTATACGTCTTCACGACTTGCCCGACATTTGAGGATTCCCCTCCCACATATTCAATGTGGGATAATAATATCGTATTAATCCCCATTACGTCTCATTACGCTTCACATAACCTCTCCAATAGATGAACCAAATTACACTCACCCACTACACTCATTTTATTGGTGATTAATTTAACAATCAACCCTTACTAATCAATTAAATCCAATTAATTTAATTACTTAATTAAATTAATTTCTACAGTTTACACTCCAATTAACATGCTATGTTCAATTAACCACACAATTTATAACATAAAATGAGAATTGGAATTCACAATAGAATGTAATTTAATTCAATCAATTCATCAAACACATGGCGTACAAGTCTAAAAATCCTTAACAAATCATATTACTAGCCTCACTAATGAGATTAGCCTTGTAACTTCATCACAAATTTAATGCAAATTCTATTATAAACCATTGTTGCTACAAAATTAAAAAATGAAAAATTCAAAAAGTTAATGACTTCCCTTGTCACTTGAGAAGAATCTTCCTCTCTCATACCTAAATCCTCTTAAATGTGATTGCTCCTCCTTAGAATGGTGATGGTGATGGAGGAATTTAGTGGATTTAATGCAGGTTTATGGAAGGAATTGATGAAATGGATGGAGAAAGAAGTGTGTGTTTTCGATTTGGAAGAGGAAACTGATTTTCTAAACAGTTGGAGAGAGTTAAATATCTAAATTTGGGAAGATTCTATAATTTTTGCTCATTTTTATTTTTAGCTGAACTCGAGTCGAGTTTGGAACACTGGTCGAGCTCGAAACTAGACATCGCGCTGGGGTCGAGTTGGTATGAAATTCAACAATCTATTTTTTTATCTCGTTCTCCCTCGTTTCAACTACGAATTGAGCTCCATTTTTCCTACATTTTCCTTTTCGCGTATAGAATCCATTTTTACCTGAAAATCACACAAACTCCACCAAAATACCAATTCTCTAAATATTTACAAATATTGTACAATTTAAGGCACTTAATCATGAAATCAAAGCATAATTACATAAAACCATGCTATTAAAGGGCCCTAAATACATGATATTTCTAGTTCTATTCATCAATAGTTAGATATGGAGGAACTCAAACCTACCACAATATGTCTTACAGTTGTAGATGGAGTAATAGACAAACCTTTAAAGATTGTGGAAGATGTGGTGGTTAAGATTAAGGAGATAGCCTTCCCGGTTGATTTTATAGTGTTAAGCATGGAAGCAGATCGACAAGATTCACTTCTTGGCAGCTGGAAGAGCTCGGATAGATGTTAAAAAAATAAGAACTCTCATTTAGCTTGCGGGATAAAAGTATCACACTCTCATGCCATCAAGAAAAGAAGGATGAATCCTATCTCAAACTTCCTAATGTGCCTCTGGATAAGAATAAAGGATTTGGACATTCATTTCTCTGACAAAATGTTAATCCTGTTTTGCAGGATTGTGTGGAAATTGATGATTTTAACCTATCTAATTTTGATCTTGCTAGGAATGAAGCTTTAGACATTGAATGGAAACTTTACAAAGATGAAGATTTACACTTTTCCAAGAAAAAGAAATGGCCGTTGCAATATTCTCTCAGAGAATCAAGTCTTGTTAGTAAGAAGGAGGATATAGTGATAACGGACCAGAAGAGGGTTAACTCAGTTTCAATTTTGGTATCAATTGATCAGAGCAAGCGTACTCTATCGCGTAGTAGACCGTAGTGACCAAGTGCAAAATTTAAAATATCAAACCCAAGGGCGAAAGTGTGTGTATCCGTGTTTGAGAAATGTTTTACTCTAGTAGGACTAATCAATAAAGGATGGGGTTGTTTAACACTAAAACTAACTATGAAACCAATTAAACATAGAACATATACATATGTGATAGAAGATGAATGAAGGTGAGCAATCTAAGAAGTATGTAAGACAAGTAACATCATGGAAAAGGTATATCTAGACTCACACACACACATGCATTGAAGGCTATCATGTTATGATATCAAGGGCAATCACTTATGTACCCCTAATCCCTATGGCCAAGGCAATTAGGTTCTCAACTCTTTTACAAGTTTAAATCTCCTACGATTGTTTCTTATTTTCAATTCCCATGAAGGTACTATGACCATAAGTTGGGTTCCCCTCACTAGTTCATCACTAATGTCCTATCATAAGGTTCTAAGCACAAGAAGGGTATGGCTTACCTCTCCGCACACTAACTAAGTCATCTCATTCAACCAATGATTCAATTAAACCACTAAATATAATATTGGAATGACCATCCTAACACTATGAATAGAGAATTTAACCACACAAATCATACATAAAATAAGAATAAGCATTAATGATAGAAAATATTCATAACAATCATTTCATCAAACATGTGGTGTAAAAAATCTACATAATCTCTAACTAATCATATTGCTAGCCTCACATGAGGACTATCCACTACAAATAATAATAAAATCAATACAATCCATGACATGCTCCATTTGAGACAAATAATGAAGAAAATCACAAATCGAAGGTAAGTTGGCTTCCCTTTCAAAGTAGGCATTCTCTTCCTTCAACATGCTCCAATCTTCAACCAATGATGATTTTCCCTTCTTAGATTGGTAGATGGACGGATTTGAGGAGATCAAGTGGAGAGGATGGATGAAGGGTATGGAGATGGATGGAATGGAGTTAATGTGTGAAAATGTGGTGTGAAATGTGTGTGGAGCAATTCCAAAATGATTTCTCCTGTATTTAGTGATCAAAACTTTTATTTAACCCCCTAAAAGCTTCTAGAACATGTGTAGCACTTCATTTTGACTTTTGGCTGGGCTCAATTCGAGCAGGCACAGCTCGAGTCGAGCTGCAACACCTTTCCAGTGGTTTTTCAGTTTCTTACAGAGCTCGACTCGAGTTTTGCACTAGGTCACAGCATGGCGAATAGGTGTTTTAGGCGTTGGCACATGGCCACTCTTACAGGACTGTGTGCGGCGCACGACCCGAGCTTGACCACAAGCTCGACTTGAGCTCAGGGCTTGACTCGAGTATGGTCGAGTCCTGTCCATCTTCTTCATTTCAGCTCTCGACTCTGTTCTACTCCATTTTTTACCTGTTTTACACACATATATATCTATATCACACTTTTCCTAATTAACATAAAACTCCACCAAAAGATACACAAATCGGAGAAAAACATACAAAAATCCACAAGTAAAGACACTAAAACCTAGGTAAAAATAGTGACGGTCAGAGGGCAAAGAAAAACTTTAAAGTGAAGATGAAGGCTGATAGAGACACGGAATTTTGTGGAGCTTAAAAGTTTATCATTCGTCTAGCTCGAAGACGTTCAACTTAGAGCTTGATGAGAGGCAACCCATTTTATTATATTTTATTATATTTTTTATTTGATTCCATTTTTGGTATGTAGGTTGGATATGCTCATTGAAGAAAGTTGGATGATTGTTTATGAAAAGGGCGTTGTTGGAAGCTTCAAGGGTAAGTCACACCACTTTTTAAAAACTTAATTCTCAATGCTTGTTTTGATTTAAGTTTGGGGGAGAGTACTTAGTGTGACCCACCACTTGAGTGTGTTTATAGATTTGTATTGATTATGAGATCCTCTAGTAAGATTTGGGTAAATTTTAAAATTTTCTCTTGAGCATGGATTCGTTTGGTAGATTTGATAGTGCAGAAGTTGCATTTTAGTCCATGATTATGAATTGTTTGTTGTGCTAATGAATTATGGTGAGAATATTGAGTAGAAACAGGGTTTTCAGAGGCATAAAAACATGATAAAATAGGGAAAAAAATTTAAAAATTCTCAGAAAAGCGTGTCAGGACTCGACTCAAGCTTTATAGGTCGACTGAAGGATGAAGTCGACTGCCGACATCAGAGACAACAACTCGACCTTTCCAAGATCGAGTCATACTCGAGTTGAATCACCGAACTCGACTTGAGTCCCATGAGTCGACTCAAGTTGCGCTTTGGAACTCACATCAAGTTGGTGTTAGAAGTAGAAAAATTCATAATTAAAAAGGAAGGCTGATTTGGGTAAAGAACATTTCTCACTGAAGTCATATTGAGCTACCTTTACCTCCGGAGCAATGAAGGGAGTACCATCTTGAGATTCATTAGCATAATTTGATTAGTTTGTTTTGGGCTAGATGTTTACTCTATTTATCTTGTATTGAGAGGTTTCATTTTTTTATTTTGGGATTTTTATTGCGCTTTAGTTTTGGTATTTTAGTTCTTATTTAGCATTTTGAAAACGATGGGGTATTAGCTATTAATTGCTTATGGTTGAATTGATGGATGCTTTACTTTTAATTGATGGATGATTTTTACTCATGCATGTTATTTGTTGTGGTTGCTTGTTGTTTTTAAGTTTTTCTCTTGTGTTATGTTTGTATTTTATATTCTTGTTGAGGTTTGATTTTTGTGGTTTGTTTTAAGGTGGTTGTTTGACCGCAGCTCGACCAGGGAGGTCCAACTCGACCAAAGGTAGTATGGTCGAGCTGGGACATATCAGTGCCGCCAAAACATCGGGATTTCAACTCTAGTGCGTGCATGTGTGTGTTTTCCACGAAAAAACCTAGTAAAGGTCCATAAGGAGAGTTTACAAGTATAAAATGGGTGCAGATCACATCAAAAAGAGAGTTAAATTCCACATCCATCCTACGCAACTTCCAAACCCTAACTCCATCCGCAAGAGTTGGAGAGAAAGATTCGTGTAGCGAATCAAGTGAGAACCAAGTGAAGATTCAAGACGGAGCGAGAAGCAACAACGCCCACATCTAGGGTTTATTTCGCAACTTAATCTTTCTTGTAATTTTTAAGATGAGGGGTTAGATCTATCCAAACGCCATGAACATTCTTCAAAACGTCATGGGCTAGAACCGCCTTGGTAGTTCTAGGGTTTATGAAGGTTTTACTATTTAATTGAACTTCCGTGTATATACTCCGAACAACACTACTTGTGGATTTATTTTATATAAGACAATGCATTCTTAATTCATACACAGAGTTGTTTTGTAAATCATTAATCGTTATATAGAGTCTGAATATATATTTGGTTATTGATTAAGTGCATTCACAGCTGAGCAGGATTCCATATTATGATTATAAGTGAGGGGACTCCGAAGTTCATTAGAACTATCTTATATAAATATTTATTAATTAAATTGAATTCGGATTAGTAAGTAGGATAAAGAGGATAATTTTATAGTATTTATAAAGGAAGATCATATCGGGTTAGAGTACTTAGTGCACGGAAAATAATTGATACTGATAGTACCTATAAAGAGGGGGTACAATTATGATCTTGCTCCGAGGTAATTTACACGTGTTACACTCTTGTCTGCTTGTGTCTATAGATTAGATTCGAAAGGCTTAGTGATGCATTCATATTCCACAAGGCAGAGTCGGACATTGACATACGGAAGGGATATTACTTAGTGAAACTGGATGCTCACTTGTTCAACTCTCGTTTATTCTCTATTGTTTTCTATTTTATTAGTTATTTAATTATTCTGTTTAGTAGGTTAATTATCATTCTCCAAATAAATTGCTAAACAATAGTTTTAGTTAATTTAGTTAATAATAGATTGATAATCATATGTCCTTTGGGTTCGATAATATAACTTGGTCGCTTATCAAAGCTACAATCGCATTCTTCATACTTGGGGATTAATTGTGTGTTGAGAAAATGCCCATCTAGTTTCTGGCGATGTTGCCAGGGACGGTGGTATCAATTTTATTATATCTAGTTTAATTGAAACTACTTCATACTTGTCTTCATTTTCTAACGCTGAAATTTTTGTAGGTGTATGCGCACTAGATCGAAGGGAGTAATACTAGTGTCTTTTGATCCAGATATATGAGCATCATCGAGGAAGAAGAAAGCAAAGAAAAAAAAGAACAAGAATGTGGAAGCAACCGAAACTCTTGGTCTAGGAGTTGACATTGAAGTACCAAACTCGGAAAGATTGAAGTGCAACCAAAGACAAGTCGAAAGCAGAAACAGTCAACATGGCCCAAGACAGGGAAAATCTGGACAATGTTGGCATCTGTAAAGTCTTTAAGAATAATAGAGGGGGCAACTTGGGGATTTTATGAGCGCGGGGAGCTGACACAAATTTTGATCTTCACCCCGCTCTTATCAGCATGATCAAAAGGTACTTTCTCTGGGCGATCTTTTGAGGATCCTTAATAGCATCTGTATAAATTCCTTGGTTGTGCAAGTACACAAAAGAACGCAGAAGATCATAAGGATGCAAGGAGGATAGTTTTATTCAAATTCTAGCTTACTGAAAGAGCGAGAGATTGGTATGACGCTATTAGTGCTTCTGACTGCACTACATGGGACCAGCTTAAGATGAACTTCTTGGAGAGGTACATGCCACCCACAAAGGTGTTCAAAATAAAGCAAGATATTCATCAATTTACTATCGGAAGTAATGAAAAGTTCCATGAGGCTTAGGATAGATTCAAGGACATGCTTAGAAGGTATCCACGACATGGATTATCAAAATCTTAATACATCAATATCTTTTACAATGGGTTGGATTGTGATTCTCGTGTTTTTCTTGATGCATCATCAAGTGGAGTATTACTTGCTAAGACATCCATTGAGGCCGAAAAGCTCTTTGAGGATATTTTGATTAATTCAAGAGATTGGACAACTGATAGAGTGAGAGGGACTTACGTTCTTGGAAAGGTAGCGTAGGTTGAATACACCATGGTGAAGTCAAGTAGAGAAGATGAGATCGTCTCTAGCTTGACCAATATCAACAAGCTACTTGAATCTCTGAGAGAAGCAGATTATTAAGTTGTCACGGAGAGTACCAATGATGCAGCAGCAGGATGTTAGTGAAGATAGATAGATCCAAAATGAGTTAGAAGAGGCGAACTATGCCATGGGATAAAGTATTCAAGGAACTAGGTATCAAAATAAGGGAAACAGGAATTACCAAGGGAACTACAACAATCGTGATCCCCCGAGTAATTATCAACAACCAAGGAGGCTGGAATTTTAATGGAGCAATCTAATCGCGGTGGTACAACCTCCTATTAACAATAATTATTCATTGAAATTTATTCCAGTAATCCTCAAATAAAAACTCATCCATTGGGGAGGAATGCACTATGACAAACTCATAAGCTTACTTGCAACACATAATAAATCAATAATGGAGGCCGCGAGATTTATTGACCAATCCCTCTCTCACTTAGTTATTTAACAAGAGGGTTTTTGCATGCATATAAAATTCATAAATAAAATACGCAACATAACATGTTACTATTTAAAGCAGTAAATCAAATAGCACATGCACCCAAATATATAACAATAATTGAAAAATAAAACTATTATAGCAATTATATATAAGGAAAAAAAGTTGCCAAATATGAATTGACTTGGTCAACTCTCCAAGCAATTAAACATGTGACTTGCACAACAAGAAGTAATTCTTGTGCCTTAAGAAAACACCCATCGTGGGCCATACACCACCACCTGAAACTTCCATGTAGAGTGGCGCTTCTCCAGCCGTCTCTGCCCTTTGGAAAAACTGCCATACGCTGGGACTCCACCGATCAGCCACCGGCAATGCTTCATCAACACCGTCCGCTGCCGACTGCCATGCCGGTAGTGGCTATCGGTCGTTGCTGTCCCATGGTGAATCAGCCGCAAACCCATCTATCCGCATGCTGCTACCAGTAAGCACGATAGCTATTCACCGGCCATCATTCACACGAGCAGCGCCGACGAAACATCCAACCAGTAATAAGTGTCACCAATAATGCCGCATGTCACTACCGACTGATCGGAATTGCCCTTCCGTATCGCGTATGCCGTGCCATTGTTCACCGTTGTCCTGTTCATACCTACAACCAGCAGACCCATTCGAAAGAGGTCCAGGCCTTCACGGTAAGAAAATAAGACTCGATCGAAAAATAGCAAGGCTTGCCCAGAATGTCGTGTGTCGGGCCGGAAGACCCTTGAGACTCGCCCGAAACACGTGCCAGACCCACCCCAGCCATCTGCAGACTTACCAGCCATAAGCAGACTTGACCAAAAATGCATGTGACCCACTCGGAAACACTCTGCTTCAGCCGCCCGGAACCACCGTAGACCTCGCGCCGTAAATATCATTCTTACAAAAGTGATATAAACATAAGCACACGTATTGTACTAATCCAAACCTAATTCCTTTGTGGTTCGATAATTTTATTTCTTGGGATATACTTCTACAACGATCGAGTATTCTTGCTCGTGTGAATTAAAAATTATTCAAACAATGGACGACATAAAAATTCAATATCGTTGTTGAGAAAGCGTGAGAATAAATATTCTATAAATTCATTTTTCAATGTCTTAAAAGCTTTTTTTTGTAGTGATACTTTTCTTCCTCCATCCATCCATCGCTGTGGAGATTCGTCTATTGAACCAAGAGGAGAACCAAGAGGAGGATACAAGATGCATGGAGAAGGACGCGACGACACCCAACATCTAGGGTTTTTATCGATTCCTAATTTATCTTGTATTTTCCAGACATATGGGTAAGATCTATTCAACCCCCATGATTGTTCTTCGCAACATCATGGGCTAGAGCCTTTTTTGTAGTGCTAGGGTTTTGAAGGTTTTATTAATTAATTGACTTTTCTTATTTATACTTCGTACAACACTACTTGTGGATCTATTTTACATATGATTGTGCGTTTTTAATTACTATTCACGGTCATTTTGTGCATCTTCAACTGTTATATGGATTCTAAATATATATCTTGGTTGTTGATTAAGTGCATTCACCACTGAACAGGGTTTACTGTTATGATTCTAAGTAAGTGAACTCTAAAACTTCATTGCAACTATCATATTTAAATACTTATTAATTCAATTAAATTTAGGTTAATAAGTAGGATAAAGAAGTTAACTTTATAGTACCTATAAAGGGAGATCATGTCGGGTTAGAGTACCAATTGACCAGGGAAATAATTGGTACTGATAGTACCTAGAGAAGGGGGTGAAATTATCTCTCTTGCTCCAATGTTATTCACATGTGTTGCACGCATGTTTACTTGTGTCTATAGAGTAAATATACATGGCTTAGTGATGCGTCCATAATCCACAAGGTAGAGTCGGACAGTACACTTGAGAAGGAAATTAATGAGTGAAACTGGATTATCTTAGAGCTACCTATTCTCCTACTTGATTCACTTTTGTTTTGTAGTTATTGATTTATTTTATTTGCTATTTAAATTAATTTTTCAGTAGATATAATTATTTCCAAAACTTAATTGCCTTGTATTAGTTAATTTATTTAATAATTAAATTTATAATACGCTGTCTTTTGGATTCGATATTTAACTTGGTCACTTTCCCAAGCTGCAATTGATATCTTTAATACTTGGGAATTACTTTTACTTGTGAAGAAAATGCTCATCAGTGGCTATCATTTTCCTATAATCAACAAAATTGAAAGATTTATTATCTGGACAAAGAACAGTCACTTGACCCTTTCCCTCAACTCTCACTCTGTCGAAATGTCCAGCGCCACCAGCGACATCAATCTCAATAGCTTAATTGAAGATGTGGAACCAATCATGGAGGAGCTCAATGATCTTGAATCCCTCAACTCCCAACTCCAATCCTCCCACGAGCATGCCAAAACCCTCGATTGCTCCAACGCGCTAATCTCAGCCTCCCGGGCTACGGCCCCGGCATCTCCTCTGATGAGACCCGCACTTCCATCATTAACAGCCTATGCTAGAAGCTTAACGATAGCATGACCAAATTTAACGATCTTAGGCAGAAGATGAGCTCCAAGTATCGTGAGAAGGTGCAGTGACACTACTACACCTAAGAGTTGGTGGTGGTTCTAAAATCGGTGACAATGATAGAGATGAAAAGACAGCAGTAGTGGATGATAACGACGATGACGGTTGCTTCTCTGCTCATATTGTGGTTGTCCATTTACGCTCTCACGCCAACTTTTCTGTTTTTAGAGGCGAAACACTGTATGTTGCCTTCTCGTACTTTTATGCAAGATTTGATTCTATTTTTTATTTTTATCTTTTGGATTTCTTCGTTTTTTGGGTTGTTACAAAGTGTGTTGAATTTTTTATTTTTGTTTTGATCTAACACTCGAATGTTTAGTTTCGTTTGGGTGTTTGTAGATTGTAGGTATGATAATGATATGAACTAGTCAATCAGTAATGAAGAATCTTCAAAATTTGAAGATTTTCTTAGATGCTATTACTCATACTCGCTAGTAATTCTGGTTGAATTAATATGAACGCGCCGCTGAGTTTCAGTGAATCATATAACGATCATCATCATCACAAAACAGAATATTTCACCAATCCCTTTCTCTTTTACCCGCCATTTAGCTATGACATAATCCCTTTTGAAGCTAATGAAAATCAAGACAGTTTCTATAAGGCGGCATTCGGCGGCAATGGGGTGACAAAGCTTCTGTTTTCGGGTTCAAGTCTTGGTTGCACTGGTGGATGAACTGGGAGCTTACTAGGGCAGGAATCGATGGGGTTTGACATGAGAAGAAGCGGTGGGTATTGAGACTAGAGCTGCAGCTGGTGAAGTAGACTGAGTCATCGCCAGATCTACAAGAAATTTGATAAATGGTGACGACAAAATTCATCATGAAAATTGAATTTTTTATCACTAAAAATTTTTAATAACAAAATTTGTACCTCGGAAAGATCGTCATAGTAAGTGCGTCGCATTAGATATATTTGATGATATTTGAATTTGTCACTAGATGTTAATATTTGATGACAAAAATACTTGTTGTCATCATATGTTATAATCTGATGTGACGAATAAGCCGTCACAATTATCTTCTCATTTTCATCGCGAAATGTATCACTTTGTCACTAAACGTTGAATTTAACGTGACGATAATATTTATTGTCCCCTAAAAGTTAGATTATTGTGACTATTTTTTCTATTCTATCAATCTCTTTAATTAGTTGTGACATTTTTATTGTCACATTTAATCAACTATTTTGTTATCTTTATATTGTTTTGTCGTGAAATGATTAAACATAATGACGAAATAAAAGAATTGTATAATGACGACATAATTTGTCACTAAAAAATAAGATATTAAGACAAAATATTCATTATAATTAAAATATGTGGCAACGGTGACAATTTTCATCGTAAATAGATATTAATAGTGATGATATGGAATCATGATATGATGATGATACAATTTGTTACTAAAGAGTAAAATATTATGACAAAATATTTATTGTCGTTGAAATGTATGAAAATAGTGACAATTTTATTTCGTTGCAAATATATATTGTTAGTGACGATAAGAAGCATTTGTCATTAGAAAATTTAAATACAGTAATAAAAAATTTTGTCATTGTTAATAGAATATGATGACAAATTATATTTTTCATATTGTACATAATTGTATGAAGACGAAATATTTTATCGCATTTTTAATTAATATTTTTATGAAAAAAATATGCTCATTTAACTAAATATTTTATTGACGAATGAGTCATCATGAAATAAATATATTTATTAACGTTTTTATTTATTTTTCAATATTGAATTAATAAATGAATAAATGTTTAACATTTTGAATTACTTTTATTCATTACTTTCTGAAAATAGTAAATATATTTCATAGTTTAACTGTACAAAGTATATCACACCCTAAATACAAAAGTTTAGGGTATCACAAAAGTATCCCTTTAGTGAAAACTATGGGTATGTCTAATCAATGTATAAAAAACTAAACTTAATTGTAGGAGCAATACAAGAACCTAATAATCTGTAGTGTATCAAACAATAGAGCAACTAGTAGCAAGTTGTTTATTAGAATATAGTAGTCTGTAATATAATTCCAGAGTCAACTGTTGACCAGTACATCCTTAGTTGACAATAGGAGCTTCATTATTTGCCTTCAAAACAAAGTGGAGTGCTGGACAATACAAAAGAAGTAGGAGTCTGAAACCGACTGCAATAAATCCAGCCTTCTAGCTAAGCCATTATTAGGTGTCCAGGTTATAAATCTAGAAAAACACAAAGCTTCGAAATTCTTATACAAAAGCACAAAGCACAAAAAGAATTCCAAAGCTGCAAAGAACAAGCTTACAATACTAGCAAATATCCAATCTACCCAACTTTTAGAAAGCACAAGAACATTGCAAGCATAGCAAAATACCCAAACGAGCACATAAATAATTATAATATTTTAAGTTAATAAATAACAATAAAAAAGAGTAATACCTATTGGAGAAGTGACAAGCCAAATGGTGAATCTTAGATGCTATCAATTGATGGCAATTCTGGAATTTGAGTTACTGGTACATGTGGAGTGTTGTCCTTTTCTATTGGATGATTTCTTATATCAGTTGTTTAAAGTGGCTCGCTCTTATATTATATTCAGCTTTTCCAAGAACCAATCTTAAGATTGAAGGATAAAAAATAGATTGTCAAGCCACTATAAATCACGTCTTCTAAGGAATGGCCATGCATAAAACAAAATAATGTGTGCTTGAAGCAAAGGGATTCATATTCAAGCTTGCCAGCAGCTAAAACTAGGAACATGTCTTTGAATAACCCTTGCACTTCTTAATGTAAATAATTACATAATTAGTGAGTATTTAATGACTAAATCAAATGAAATTACAGTGAAAAGAACTTACTGAAACACCAGCAAGAGTTTACCAATGACAAAGTCGCCAAATAATAGAAATATAGAGAAATATACCTGGCAAGAGCAGCTACGATGAGACAAAAAAGCATTCCAAGAGAATCATCTCCATGTCCGCATCTATTCATTGCAACTACAATAGACTCAGCCTAGTTTAAAAAGAATAATAGGTACCCTGACAGCTTCAATGAACAATAATTAAAGGCGTTGTAATATATTTACGTCAAATATCTCCATTGCTTTCAAGTTTCAACATCAAACCTTGTAAAACCCTTTATAATAAAGTGGACCTAGATCTGCAGTTATAGCACCTTCATTTGATTAAAAACCATATTAAAAAATATAAAGGTGAAGCATGTCATCAACAACAAAAAAAGGTTTAAAATAAAGTAGAACTAATCCACACCTGCATGTTAAGTTAGGTCAAGTAACATTGCAAAACAATATTGAGAATACAACTCCAAATTTGAAATAGTACTATCTGTTTACCATCAACAGAATATGATCAACACACACAAATATAATATTTAAGCATAAAGACAACTGCTAGACAATAACTTTGATATTATAAGTAGTTTAACTTCAATCTCAAATATTATGGCACCCTTTCTAAAGGTAGAACATGGATAGCATCATCCATGTCACTTCCCTCAGCAATTTAGACATAAACAGAATCTCTTTATGCCAGATTAAACCACTATTTATACATAAATAGAATTTTCTGATGCCAGATTAAACCATCATTGATCTTTTCTAACTATTTTTCCTTTTCATACTACCACACATCTTCATCAATAAAGTAACATCATATTGAATCACCAAATCCAAATAGAGAGTTGGCATCGGTAATTTACCAACTATGATCATTCAACTTATTATAATAGAACAACATTAAAGAGAGAAATGGCCAAAAGCCAAGTAAGTTTACGTTTTTACCTATTAAACATTAATAACATTAAGTGAACTAACCTAGGGTGAGTGTCCGAGCCATTTTATATTATTAATATTAAGTGAAGACTAGAAGCCATCTACATGCATAAAAGAAACCACTTCTAAGACAGAGAATAGTGTATTAAGGAACTCACATCGACTCTCCTTTTGTAGATTTGCAAGTTCTTTCCAACACATCACGCTTAAAATCAAAGAAGTTGATATGTATAAGTGAACCACAACTTAAACTACATTTGGATTATGCAACAGGAAAAGAATAAACTTAGCTACCCAGAAAAACTCAAATATATCTGCAAACAATGAGATCAAAATAGCAAACTACAAGAAAATATAAAAAGTTCTTCAGAAAATTAACCTCCAACGGCTAGCGGTTTGAAAATATTTTAACTTTTACCTAGACTAACTTTTCGTAAGATGTTTTGCCATTCATACATTTATTATAGTATTAGTAGAATTTTCATTACCACCACATTATAGTGTATCAAAGTGTAGTCCATATCATAACCAAAGACAATAATTGAACAGAGTTTCAACATTCGGCTACAAAAATACCTCGAGGAAAATGTCTTGAGGAAAATAGATCCTGCAAAATGTCACATTGAACAAAAATTAGCAAACTCTAGCCATAAGAGGGGAAATGTAGTTTGTAAAATTATTTGATAAAAATCCACACACTAAATGCTTTAATAAAAAGATGCTTTCTCTCTGCTAAACTCTCTTAATCTTGTAATAGTGTATCTTAATCAAGCATTGCTGCAAAACTTTCCTATCAAAACTTTCTCAGATTATTGACATAAAAATCAACAAAATATAACAATCCACAAGTTATGTTCTAATTTCTATTGAGCAGTGAATATTATGTAACAGTTGATATATTAAATTATAAAAGCACAAATAATGAATCAGACAAGGTATTCATTGATTATGAAATTAAGAGTAATAGAAAAAAAAAGTGAAATAGGACTCTGCTTGGAGGTGAGCCAAAGAAAAATGGAAAAGATGATGATGCATATGCACATCCTTCTACTTCAAAACCCTCCTTACAAAAGGATTAGTTGACCAATCCATCTCTAACTTTCAAATGAAATGCCTCTGAATAATGACATATGTGAAATCTTAGGGGCGTTATGGAATTGTTACTGTATTCTTATGGCTCAACAGTCGACACGACAAGGCTTTGGGCAAACAACCCAACCCATAATTTCTGGATTATCACAACACTCCATTTATCTATTTTAATCGAAAGAAAACATGTACGTAGATTTGTAGCAGGACAAACTGAATTTCAAAAAATATTGCTCACATTCTAACACAATTTTCTCAAGTAAATTAAAATTCAAATAACCAAACATTACAGGAATCAAATCGATTTTAATGTAAGAAATCCCCACGAAAAACTTGAAAATTTTTCAAAAAGTATTTTGTGAATAGAAAGAGGGAGAGATTAACAGTGAGTGGAAGTAACCTCGAAGCGGGTAGGCAGCATCGACGCAAGTAGGCTGCCATGATGCAATTGGAGAAGAGGCGAAGCAATATTGAGGCGGCTATCAGGTTGAGTCAATTGATGTTTTAGGGATTGTAATTGTGATTTATGTATTTGGGCGGGCACTGGAGTATTAGGGGTCGTTTACCTTAAGGGATAATAGAGGTTACCCCTTAGTTAATCCTCCCAACACGCTGTTTAAATGCCAGGTTAATAAGAATGGGTAACATCCATACTTCTGTCGGCCCGTGCTCAAATCCAATGTGGCAATGGTTAATTAAACAACAAATTTTGGGCTGATAATTCTCAGTCCAAAGGTTAATGGACCAAAATTACTATATTATCTCTATTTTCCAAGGATGAAAAAATCCCCAAAATTGACGACTGCGATGATAAGAAGAACTGATGTTGCTATAGTCTTGAAATTCTTCATCGTCTCCGGCACAGAAAATAGTCAATCAGCTCATAATTTTGCTCTCGAAGGGTTGCTCAGCCGGATTAGCTGCTAGTGTCTCGAAGACGACGTTGCAGATGTGAGCCGACATGAGATCTGTGATATTGACCTGCTCGATATGGGCGTTTGGCGTCGGCTTTAGATTAGGGCAGAAGATTCAAGATCTGGACCACGAAAATGTTGAAGCTTATGGCTTCGATCCCCTTCACAAAGTAGCAGAGGCTATGCCGCTGTTATCTTTGGGGAAGATGTCGACTTTCCACTGGCGCGCTGGGTAATATTGACGACACCAGAGGTACCCGAGGCGTCGCAGGTGTTTGATCTCCCCCGAAAGGTTCGTCGCCGATAAATAATAGTTGAAGATGAAGAACTCGAGATATGCTTGGGGAGGGAAAGGGAGGGGAATAGAGAGGAATAAAATTATCATGGCGACAATGGCACGACAGAGTTGTATCATAACGAATTTGAAGAGAATTTAGGCGAGTTGGCAATTTTTTTTGTGGACATAATTGATATCGTTTCTCTTATCTTAAATTTCAGTCTTCATATGAACAATTTAAGAAAATGATTCATTGATTCTGAGTGTATCTTCTCTCTCGGCTTGGTTGTTCTATTGAATTGAACTGCTATACAATAGTTTTGGGTTTACCTCTTTCCTTTTACAGAAGGAAGAAGATGATGTTAAGGATAATTTTGTCAAAAAAATTATACTTAACTTTCAAAGTAAATAGAGGCAGTGAAAGAGGTTAAAGATGGTTAACAATTTCCCAAGGGTTAAATTACCCTAGGTTGTCTTATACTCGGGTCTAAAGTAAACGACCCCTCTACAATTGATGGAAGGTTTCAATGTTTCATATCAATGATTACTTGTTTTGATAAATGATGCATGTTTTCTTTGCACGAAAAATTAATCCCCAAGTATTAAAGATATCAGTTGCTGCTTAAGCAAGCGACCAAGTGAAATATCGAACCCAAAGAACGGCGTATTATCAATTTAATTATTAACAAAATTAATAAAAACAAAAGGCAATTCAGTTTGAGGTTTGATTATCAACTACTAATCAATTAATTAAAATAAAAAATAAAATAAATATCACTAGAATAATACGAAAGTGGATCAAGTAAGAGAATAGGTAGCTCTAGGATAATCCAGCATCACTCATTAATCTCCTTTATGTGTGTTGAAGTCCGACTATGCCTTGTGGAATATGGGCGCATCACTAAACCATGCATATCTTGTAAACATGCATGTAACATGTGTGGATAACCTCAGAGCAAGAGATATAATTACATCCCCCTTTCTAGGTACTATCAGTATCAATTATTTTCCTGACCAATTGGTACTATAACCTGATATGATCTCCCTTTAAAGGACTATGAAGTTATACTCTTTATCCTACTTATTAACCCGAATTCAATTCAATTAATAAGTATTCATATATGATAGTTCTAATGAAGTTCCGGAGTCCCCTCACTTTGAATCATAAAATGGAATCTTGTTAAGCGGTGAACACACTCAATCTACAACCAAGATATATATTCAGACTCTATATACCAATTGAAGATGCACAAAACGACCGTGAATATGGATTAAGAAAGCACAATCATATATAAAATAAATCCACAAATAGTGTTGTACAGAGTTTACACACGAAAGTTCAATTAATTCTTAAAAACCTTCAAAAACCCTAGATCTACCAAAAAGGTTCTAGCTCATTATGTTGCGAAGAACAATCATGAGTGTTGGATAGATATTTCCCGGATGTCTGGAAAATACCACATAAATTAGGAAACGAATAAACCCTAGATGTGGGCGTCGTCGCGTCCTTCTCCGTCTTGAATCCTCCTCTTGGTTCTCTTCTTGATTCCACGAACGAATATTCAAAGTGATGGATGGATGGAGGAAAGGATGTGGATGATGGTTTGGGGGTGATCCCCCCTTGTGGGGTGGTGTAGGATGGATGTGGCTCTCCCTCACAATGAATAATGAAGTAAAATATATAGATGTGAGAAGAGACTTAAATAAGGAAATAAAAGATAAGGATAAATCATGGAGGATTATGTGATAAGGAGATTAATTGGGCTCCAAGGCAATTTTCGAAAATTTCTGGAAATTCTCGGAAATTCTCTCTGCAATCTGCGCGACTTCACGATTTTGAGCATTGCTTCCTCATCTAACCTCCAATTTTAGTGATTTTTACGCTCACGCGATCCCGTCCTCTTGGTCTTTTTGATCATTTTTCACCTAAAACACAATAAAATACCTCAAGTGCACATTTTTCTCACATATATTGAATATAAGACACTTGTCCTAATATATAATAACAATATTAATAAAAAAGTGTTAGATTGAACACTAAAACACGCTTATTTTCACTCTCATCAGTAAATTATCAAAATTCCCCTCGATGTTTGTCCAAATTACTAAATAAACCCCGTGGTTTTAAAAATTACCAATTATTCCCTTTAAAAATATTTTTTTTAAAAAATAGTAAAATTTAAAAATACAATGTTAAATATATGGGTCTTGATGTCATTTTTATCCTTCTTTATTTTAAGAAAAAATGTATTTTTATTAATGTTCAAATAAAAACAAGTTAAAGAGGGGTAATTGGTAATTTTTCAAACATTGGGGTTTATTTGGTAGTTTGGAAAAACCTCGAGTGGGTTTTGGTAATTTACCCAACTTGTTTTAAATGAAATTGGCTTCTTTCAATTTTAATAAAGTATTTCATTATATTAAAATAATACTTTATTTTGTGGAATAATTTAATAATAATAACATATAAAAATTTATTTTAGTAAAATATTTGTATATTTCATGAAAAATATTTTGTGTAATATTTATATTACGTGACACGAAGAAAAAAATGGTAATACTCAATTTTAAATAAAAAATAATACCCACCAATTAATAAAATATGATAATAGTATAATAAATTATTTGATGAACAATTTATAGTATAAATTAAAAGTGAGTAACACTTAAAAGAAAATTGGTAACAGTGATAACAAATTACGAAAGTATAAAATTGTCTCACCATGAGACGGTTGCACCCAAGATTGGTTATTTTTAATTAATTTTCACTTTTTATTAAAAATCACTTTTCATTCGTCTCACAAAACTTATATACGAGATGATGTTACTCAAATATTTATTTATTTTTATCATATAACTTTTTAAAGATATGAAACCATTAAAAAAATTAAAAATAAGAAAAACAACTAATTTATTTGTTTACTTATTTATTTTTATTATAGTAAAATGTAGTCTAAGTTTTTTTTTTTGTGAATTAATGTAAAAGGGTATGTATAAAACAATATTCATTTACAAATTACGTTATAATAAAAATTTTAATATTTAATAAGAATTATTAAATTAATTAATCTAAAAATATATAATTATTCTTATTAATCTATAATAAGAGGAGTAATTACAAGTGTTTAAAGTTTTCTTTTTCTAAGGGAAAGATTTCAAAGGATACTTTCTCCATGCCACATCAAGATTTATTTTGTGTTTTACAAGTAGATTAAGAGATACAATATTTTAATGGATAGTGAATTGTGACATAATCCATAATATTTGGTAAAGACTTGTGTGAGACTATCTTATGTAAGAACTTATGTAAGATGGATAAGTGATACTCAATTAATGAAAAACGATAATATTATTTCATGGACAATTTATTGTATAAATGAAATGGTTAACATTTAATACTGGAAATAATAACATTTTATAACGAAATTGATAACTAATTTAAAAAGTCACATGAGACAATTACGCGCAACACTTATGCATAATATTTTACTCCCTCTGTCCCGGTCAAATTGCACCATTTGACTGCATAAAGCTCTCACAAAAGCTACAGTAAACGGTGCAATATGGGTGGGATGGAGGGAGTATGTATAATAGGTAGTTGTACTTGTATTTGTGCATTGGCTTATCTAAAATAATTAATTATTTTGGATAGATAAACTAAAATAATTAATTGGAAATCACAACAAGAGAAATGTAAATCTTAATTTAGATAAACTAAAAAAAAATATAAACTAAACAGGTGATGGATGAAGTATATTAAAATAAATTAATTATTATTTTAAGGGAAGAGTATATATAATTGGGTAAATAATAATTTATACTTCCTCCGTCCCACTGAAATGTTTTCATTTTACTATATTGGGAGTCTCATTTAAAAGTTCTCATTTTCCACTTTTAGTAAAAAGACCCTATATGTGGCCCACCACTCACTACTAATTCAACTACCCACTACATATAAAATAATAATACTCCTTAATCTATACACAAAAAGTAACTGTGACATTTGGGCGGGATAAAAGGAGTAATTCATACTAGATGATTAATATATTTTCGCAAAATTTTATATGATGTGTAATGTCACATAATAAGAATAAACAGATAATATACTTCCTCCGTTCCAACTTCAACTTCACACTTTCCATTTTGATCCGTCCGAAATTCAACTTCACACTTCCATAAAGGAAAAAAAGCAACAAACTAATATCCCTCTAACTTACTTTAATTTCAAATTTGTCATCACTTTTTTAACGTACATAATATGTTTTATAATTTATTTATTACCCAAAAATATCATACTACCGTCATAAGTAAATCAAAAAGTGACTTTTCTTAAACTTCTTATCTACAATAAACAGTAAATGTGAACTTGAATTTGGGATGGAGGGAATAGTATTTTGTTTTTCTCTAAAAGACTAAAACCATAAATAACCCTCTTAAATAATTAAGAAAAAAAATTAGCAGTAAAAGATTCCTCCTAAACCAGAAATTAGCGATTATAGTTCCCTCCTTAACTAAAAAAGTGCATTAAAATTCGTCTTTCATCTAAAGATTGTTGTTGCTTTCTCATGATCTCTCTCAAGAAATTGTCCCTCCAAAACTAGGAAAATGGCAGCATTTTCATTTTGTCTACTCCCAACTGCAAAAGTAAAATCTTCGTCAACACCTCAAGGTGGTATTCCTTCGGTAATTGGCAATGAAATCAAAGTCAAGGGGGTATTCCTTTGGTAATCGACAATGAAATCAAAGTCATGGGGGTATTCCTTCGGTAATCGGTAATATAAATCTGATATTAGTGCCCCATGTTCATAGGAAAGGGGTTTCAATACGGCGGCACTCTCATTGTCTTCAAGGCCCAGAAGGAATCGATGTTGCACCTTGCTCTCCATCTCAGTTCTCAACGGTTCAATTTCAATTATAATTTGTGGACTATTTTTGGATTATAGATTCAGGTATTTTGCTGTAAGCTCGTTATGATCCAAAATTTTAATTTATGTTTATTTTATTTTGCATCCTGTTTTGTTTTTGTCAACAATGAATCAACTTCACTCAATTTTGTTAATGGGTTAGAAATTTATTTGATATCTCAATGGTTTTTCTTAGAGAATGCCTTAGACTACATAAACACAGACTTCAACAATCATCTTTATACTACTAAAAGAGAATTTTCTCTTTCTGATGTGTCAGCGTGAGAGTAAATTTAGGCCTGTGTAAATTTTTCAAATTTTCAAAATTTAAATTTGGGAGACTTACTATCTAGTACAATATCCATCCACTTATTATTATTGGATATATTGAACTTCAAATAATACTATTAGACACAATATTATGTGACACAATACCAAATATACCCTTTCATTGCATTATCTATCAACTGCACAAATCCCGTATCTTTAGAACTAATGTTGAACTATTTTAGCGATGTATATTAATCTTTTAATATTAATTAATTAATAAACGTGAACAACTCAAATTATTTGCATGCAATTCAATTCAATTTCTATATTTCTTAATTCCAAAAAAAACACCTCCGATCAATTTATTTGTTAAAATTTTTACTTTGATTTCAATTAGTGAATAATTTTCACAATATAATTTTTTTACATATTTCTTCGACAAATAATAATAAACAATTATTAAATAATTTTGTAAAATATAATCTTTTTATATATTTTTATCCAACAAATATTATGCACAATGAGTGAATAATTTTACACATATCACTACTAGTAAATAATTTTGCACAACTAGTAAATAATTTTATACAACATTTGAATAAGGTTGTACAACCTAACTAGTAATAGTTATTTTGGAATCACATTTCTTGTTGATATGAAAATCTTAGTTATCAAAAGTAATTATAAAAAATAAATAATTCTGCTGACATAAAATTATGTCTAGATGCTATAAATCATTTTATGTTTTCGTATATTAGATTATAGGAATTTATGCTGCACAAGTCTTTAAATGTCTGCACAATCTATTATGTTGTAACAAAACTAGTGTATAACTATACACTATCGTCGGCATCTTTCCATGCTCTCTTATCATCTTTAACCTTACCTCCACTGAAACTAAAAGAAGAGAAGAATTCATTGGCAGATAGAATTGAATCTGAGGGGAATTTAATTACAATCTCATGGGTAAACGGTATTTTATGTTATTTAGCATTGCAAATGAAGGCCTCTTGGTTAGATATCGGGATGTAATAGTGTAAAATACCAATAGCACCTAAAGATGACATGGCAGCAGCATGGAAGACTCGGTGATGGTGTCCATGGGCGAGGAGACTCAAGGAGTAGCTAGGACCATGTTTTTGTGAGGTTGGTGTACAACGAAACGATGTCAGTCAAAAAGTTGATGTAGTGGGGAAAAAAGATTACGTCATCGTATGTGTAGGAGTAACCCTGGTTGAATAACATCCCGCCCGGATTCCGTCGTCAATTATGAAAGCTCCGTCCATTGCCGTCGATGAGCGAGTTAATGGCAAAGCTACGTTTAGATGTGTAACTATTTCAGTGGATATATCATTATTGCATTCCTCTTCTCCTAATATGTGCCTTCTCACATTGGTGTTGAATTCAATAGTTTGGGATTCCAAATTAGCAGAGACAAAATAAGAAAACCATGAAATGAATATGAAATCGTGAGAGAGCAATCCCAACCATTTGTCTATTTGAATATTAATTTTTACCTTATTTTTAGAAGATTTGGTTAATGGTGTTTTGATAAGATTAGGGTTATATTAGGCATATCTTTTCAATTTTTTTGTATCTATTAACAATATATTAGGATGCACGTATCTAAGAGTAATTATAATTAGTATTATGTATTAGATAGTAATTAATCCTTTAATTTTTTTAATTTTTTAAACTTTTATATTAAATCAATTTTTGGTTTGCCTTACTTTAAATAATTAAAGGCATTTAATGGTAATTGTAATTGATTAATGACGGGAACATCATTAGGAATATGAATCATATTTCATTTTTACTTCTCATTCATGCCGCCTCCTTCAACGCACGAGGGGTTGATTTATCTTCCACACTTCTTGGATAAACCCTAATTGGTAAAAGGGGTTTGTTGATCATTCATATGATTTTTTATTTCTTAATAAGGTACAATTTGATCTATTATCTTTTTTTATTCTCATTATATGTCTTCTTGGTGTTTAATATTTCTTATTTGTATGCAAATGAATGCAACATCAAGGTATTTTTCTATTTATTTTTTTTATTTCCAATTATATGTTTTCTACAAGTTTTCTTTAATCCTATGAATTCAGATTGTGCTATCGAAGACATACAATAATATGTATGTATAGTGGAAAGTTCCTGAAGTATATCAAGAGTGATGAAAAACACTCATGCTCCTGCAATTGCAACCGACCACTGGAGACTTCCAAAAGATGCATTTTTTTGCTGTTTACAGGATTCAAGACAATATTGAAATTGAATGCTCATTCCTGTTTTTGAATTCTAATTACAGCCTATATTCCTAAAATCAAGTTATTTGTTATTTGAATAAACATGCTATTTGATTTTTTATTATTAGGGTGAGTATTTATGTTTAGGTAAATCTGCTTTTTCTGTTGATTTTTTTTTGTCTAATCTTGATGATTATGCAGCAATTGAAATGCAGAACATTCGTTTAGTTAACCTGCGAAGGAAGCTGGTGGAAAACCTACTCGAAGATGCTGAAGCAGCTCATAAAAAATTTATTGGAACATTTGTAAGCATAAGAAATCTGGTAGTACCAGAAGCAGGACTTAGATTATTAAAATTGTAAGATAGGAACTTCATGATATCTAATACTTTTATTTTATTTTTTTGGTGGGGATGTATCTAAAAAGTTTTTTCATGTCCATTCTCTTTGTAAATTGCACCTTATAATTTCTTCTTTGGCGTTTTATTTTCAGGCACCAGCAAAGCACCAGAGATATGCAAAGTTGGTAAAAAAACTACAAATATTATGTTGGAACCTCTTAATTTGGACACGACTGAGATTATATCATCTCATATCAAGAGTTTACAGAGGTGAGTGATAGTCATCTCGGGTGAGTGATCCGGTGCATGCTTTCCAACTCGTATGGTGTCTGGGGCGACCGGAAAGCCTGCCATGTCAGCGCCGCCGTGTACACCACCACTGAGGAGGAACTCCGGTCGGTGGTGGCTGACGCTACCAGGAAGAAGCTGAAAGTGAAAGTGGTGTCCAAATTCTCTCACACCATACCCAAACTGGCCAGCCCCTCCGCCCGAAATGGAAGTACGATCCTCATAAGTACGGAAAAGTACAACTCGGATATCGTGGTGGATACGGATAACATGGCGGTGACGGCCGACTCCGGCGCGGGCTCCGGCCCCTGATCGACAGGGTGGAGGAGGAGGGCTTGAGCCTTGTGGCGGCGCCGTACTGGCAGGGCGTGAGCGTCGCCGGGTTGATCAGCACCGGCGCCCACGGCAGCTCGTGGTGGGGCAACGGCGGCGCAGTTCACGATCACGTGATCGGAATTAGGCTTATTGTTCCGGCTAAGGAATCAGAAGGATTTGCAAGAGTTTTGAATCTGCAACGAAATAATCCAGTGTTTAATGCTGCAAAATTATCATTGGGATTATTGGGGGTCATCTCTAAGGTGACGTTGTCTTTGGAAGGTGGTTTCTGACGTGATAAACACACAAGAAACTCACAAATACTCAAGAATCAAAACACATAAAATGATAGAACTTGAAATGAAATGTAAGCTTGCACAAAGATGTATAGTGGTTCGGCTATGAATAACCTACATCCACTTTCAGGAGAAGAACTTTTATTTTCACTCAATGCTTACAACTTAGATTGGATTTATCTCAATATGCAACAAGAAGCAAGAAAACGAAACTGCACAAAACTATCAAACTCAAGTGAAGAAGTGATGTGATCAAGCTATTTTGGGCACTTATATCTTGCTACTCCCTCAACCTATTGATCTGGTCAAGTATCCACTAGAAAGACCTTACATCATAGAAGAGATGCAGCCTGCTAGCAAGTTCCAAGTAGCTCAGTAAACTGCCCAAAAACTGCTTCAAAATCAGCTGCACACACATGCACCAGTTTGACAGTTTTTTAACCGATTGAGTTGTTAGCTCGTTTTAACTGCCTCAACTTGCTTCCAGCTTGCATGCACACATTATGATCATTCTTCAGTCTCCAACGAACATAATCCACGTGTGAAACACCCCATGCATGCATCTATTATTATCAATCTCCACCTTAGATGTATGCATGCTCAAACTTGAGCTCTTCTCCCCATCTTGCTGCTTTTAAGGAGCAGCAACCTGTAAGTTTGAAAACATACAAACTAAAGTCTTGCACAGCTCAAATTTTGTTGCTGACAAAGCTTTAGTAAGTCCATCAGCTGGATTCACAGCTGTATCATCTTCCTTACTTCAACAAATCCATTATCCACCATATCTCTCACAAAGTATAGCTTAACATCAATGTGTTTGGTTGTCATAATACACCACTACAGTATCCTGATATTCCCCCAATTCTTTCAGCAAACCAAAAAGCCATATTCCTTCTTTAATTGCTTCTGTCAAAGCAATAAACTCAGCTTCTGTGGTTGATAATGCCACTACAGACTGATGGCTTGCCTTCCAGCCAGCTTACTGATGTACCATACATATTAAACACATACCCTGTAAGAGACTTCCTAGAATCCAAATTTGCTGCAAAATCAGCATCAACATATCCAATGACAGCTCCTGATTTTGCTTCCCCCTTCTGAAATTTTAAACCAAGTTGTTCAGTTCCCTTGACATACCTCAATGCCCATTTGACTGCCTCCCAATGCTGCTTCCCTGGACAACTTAAGAATCTACTGATCAAGCTCATTACATAAGCAAGACCAGACCTACTACAAACCATAGCATACATAAGACTGCCCACTAAACTTGCATATGGAATTCTGCTCATTTCAGCTATTTCTCTGTATGATTTAGCTCCACCAAGAAGAGACAGACTTAATCCTTGCTTGACAGGTGTTGTAACAGGTTTGCACTGATCCATATTGTACCTTTTGAGTACTTTAACAAGATAAGATTGCTGTTTCAACACAAATATTCCAGCTGGTCTGTCTCTGCTTATTTCCATATCTAGTATCATCTTAGCTTCACCAAGATCCTTCATCTCAAACTCTAATTTGAGTAATCCCTTTACTACATCAATGCCTTGAGTGCTCTTGCAAGCAATCAAGATATCATCCACATAGAGTAGTAAGTATGTGTAACAGCTCTTTTCCTCCTTGATGTATACACAGCTATCATAGAGACTTCTCTGAAATCCATTGGCAACTATATACTCATCAATCTCAAGTACCACTGTCTAGAACTTTGTTTAAGTCCATACAGAGACTTGAGTAGTAAACAGGCCTTTGTATCAGCCCTCTCAACTGTAACACTCTCTGGTATCTTCATGTAAATACTTTCTTCCAACTTCCCATGTAGAAATGCAGTAGTTACATCCATCTGATGAAGCTCAAGATCATATTGAGCCACTAGTGCTAATAATACTCTGATTGAACAATGTTTAACCACAGGTGAGAAGATCTCATTGTAATCCACTCCTTCCTTCTTAGAAAAACCCCTAGCTACTAGTCTAGCCTTGTATCTGACTCCACCTTCAGCTGCAAATACTGGTTTTCTCTTGAAAATCCACTTACATCCAACTAACTTCTAAGATTTTGGCATGTCAACAATTCTCCATGTTCCATTCTTATTCTGAGACAATAGCTATTATTCCATGGCTATAAGCTACTTATTACTATCTTGACTTGCCAATGCCTCAGTGTAGTTTCTTGATTCATAAGCTTCAATTTCAGTTGATGTATATAGTGCAAATGATACTATATCAGCTTCCACTTACCTTGCAGGTGTCACTATAGTCGTTTTCTGTCTGTCTCTTGCAAGTTGATAGGTATTAGGTTGTTCTTTTACTCTTGATACTCCATCTGTATCTCTATTAATGGAGTTCTCTTCACTTTCACCTAATTTGTTCATATTTTGAGGCTCCACCTCAAGCTCAGACTCTCTTCTCTGATCATCTTTGATCAATGGCATCTTATCTTCAATGAAAACAACATCTCTATTAACCAAGAGTCTGTTCTCTTCATAACACCACAGTTTATACCCCTTTACACCTTTTGGATAACCAATCATAACACATTTAAGTGCTCTAGGTTCCAATTTATCCTGTTTCACATGGGAATAGGCTTGACAGCTTATAACTCTAAGGTGTAAGTAGCTTGGAACCTTACCTGACCAGACTTCTTTTGGAGTTTTAAAATTTAAAGTTGTAGCAGGACATAAGTTGATCAAGTAAGCTGCAGTTGCAGCTAATTCTCCTCAAAATATCTTACTTAAGCCTGTACTACTCAACATGCATCTAATTCTTTGCAAAAGTGTCTGATTCATTCTTTTTGCAATGTCATTTTGTTGTGCAGTTCCAGGAACAGTTTTGTGTCTCTTAATCTCTTTTTCCTTGCAATATGAATTAAACTCTTCAGACACAAATTCCAATGTCTGTCCTCAAGTGCTTCAAACTACTCCCAGTGTTATTTTCTGTTTCTGTTAACCAAATCTTGAATGTAGAAAATGCTTCATCCTTGGTTTTCAGAACATATACCCACAGCTTCCTTGAGTAATCATCAATGATGGTCATTATGTATCTTCCTCCACCTCTGGTTATAGTTTTTGAAGGTTCCCATAGATCTGAATGAACATAATCCATTCTTCCTTTGGTTGTATGTTCTGATTCACCAAACTTAAGTCTCTTGGACTTACCAAGAATGCAATGCTCACACTGTCTGATCTGATCATTTGCATTGTACTTGATTAGTTGTTGTTTAGCTAATTCTTGCATTCCTCTTTCACTAACATGTCCCAGCCTACCATGCCATAGCTTGACATCATCTTGCTGATCAGTGTTGTGTATCTGTCCTACAACAACACTCCCATCCAGAAAGTACAAGTCAGATCTTCTAGTTCCCTTCATGACTATTCTATCATCCTTAGTCACTGTGAGAACTCCCCTCCTCAAGTTTGAATCATACCCTTGAGTATCAAGCATCCAAGGGAGATGATGTTCCTTCTTAATCCAGGAACATATCTGACATTCGTAAGAAGCCTCTGAATTCCATCAAACATAAATAATCTGATGGATCCCACTCCCTTTATTTCACAAGAATGATCATCACCTAATAGTACTGATCCTCCTTCCTGATAGTTGAATTACTCAAACCAATGCTTCATAGGTGTCATATGGAATGTACACCCTGAATCCAATACCCACTCAACAGACACATCTGATGATGTGATGGCCAAGGCTTCAATACCTTCCAAACCAGCATTATTTTGTAATTCACCAACCTGATTGACTTGATTCTTCTGATTTCCAGTAGTTGCATCAACCCTTTTTGACTTGTTAGCTTTCCATTTTGCACATTGTTTCTTGAAGTGACCTGGTTCATGGAAATAGTAACACTTCTTTCCAGTTGACTATCCTGTTGCACCCTTCTTTTGATCAGAATTTCCTCCTTTGTTCCATTTCTTGTTTTGGTTTCCTTTCTTGGCAAAGAGTCCTTCTGCTCCTGACTTTTCTTTACTGCCAACCCCTTCCTCTAGATCTTTTGATCTAAGTGCTTTCAGTACATCTTCAAGCAGTACCACATCCTTCCCTCCATAGAGAACATCATCCTTGAAGTGCCTCTGTGATCTTGACAATGCTGACAACGACATGATGGCCTTGTCTTCACTGGTCAACTTGAAATCCACACATTCCAGATCATCTGTGATCTTGCAGAATTCATCAGCTTGTTCCATCAAAGACCTTTCATCAGTCATCTTGAATGCATTAAGTCTTTGACTCAGATGCATCTTATTGGTAGATGACTTAACCATAAACAAAGCTTCCAATTTATTCCATACCCCAATAGCTGTTGTCTCCTTTGATACTTCTCTGAGTATTTTATCACTTAGACATAGAATTATTGTATAATATGCCTTTTGAAGTACCTGATCATCCACTTGTGCTCTTACAGCACCTGCTGCAGCTTGAGGATCTCTGAGGATTTCAGTCTTCACTGGTGGAGGAGGTTTCAGAGCATCCATCAGACATGGCTGCATTAGAACTGCCTTCATCTTGATTTTCCATAGGTTGTAATCTGACTTCTTTGAGAGCGTTTCAACATCAAATCTTGTAGTGTTCATCTTGAATGCTTGCTGTGTGTCTGGTTTCCCACAGACGGCGCCAATTGACGTGATAAACACACAAGAAACTCACAAACACTCAAGAATCAAAACACATAAAATGATAGAACTTGAAATGAAATGTAAGCTTGAACAAAGATGTATAGTGGTTCGGTTATGAACAACCTACACCCACTTTGGGGAGAAGAATTTTTATTTTCACTCAATGCTTACAACTCAGATTGGATTGAACTCAATCTGCAACAAGAAGCAAGAAGATGAAACTGCACAAAACTGTCAAACTCAAGTGAAGAAGTGATGTGATCAAGCTACTTTGGGCCCTTATATCTTGCTACTTCCTTAACCTATTGATCCGGTCAAGTATCCACTAGAAAGACCTTACTTCATAGAAAAGATGCAGCCTGCTAGCAAGTTCCAAGTAGCTCAGTAAACTGCCCAAAAACTGATTCAAAATCAGCTTCACACACATGCACCAGTTTGATAGTTTTTTAACCGATTGAGTTGTTAGCTCGTTTTAACTGCCTCAACTTGCTTCCAGCTTGCATGCAACACATTATGATAATTCTTCAGCCTCCAACAAACATAATCCACGTGTGAAACACCCCATGCATGCATCTATTGTTATCAGTTTCAAAAGGAGATTAGCATTTAATTTCACGAATGATGATGGAATCGAGAATGAATTCATGGAACATGGGATGAAATATGAGTTTGAGGACATTCAGTGGTACCCATCAAAGCACACAGCTGTTTACAGATACGATGATCATCTTCCTATTACCACTCCTGGAGATGAAGTTAATGATTTCCTTGGATTTTAATCCAATCTCGCCATTGTTTCCAAATCCGTCAGATCATCAGAGAAAGCAGCAGAAAAAGCTAAAGATGTAAAGGGTAAATACGCCCTTGCAATATCATTCCTCACATATAAGAAGCTAGTCGCCAACGGATTCAAGAACAACAACCTACTCTTCACACACTACCCAATCATCGGACGTCAGGGCAAGATTAAGACATCTGGTTCTTGTCTCTACTCCTCCCCATCAAACAAAGCAACCGCCTATTCCTGGAACCCACGAATCGATGGCCTCTCATTCTTCGAATCCACCGTCATCTTCCCCGAATCCAAGTTCTCCGGGTTCATCAGCGACGTCAAGAAGCTCTGCGACATGAACCCGGACAACTTCTGTGGAGCTGACCTCTACAATGGCTTCCTCATCCAATTCATCGGAAAATCTGACGCCTACCTAGGGCAATCGGAGGAATCAGTGGTGGTTGATTTCAACTGCTTCCGTGCAGACGAGGCCTCCACACCTCGTCTGAATGGAGACGTTTGGGAGGAAGCGGAGCAGCTGGCGTTCGTCAAGTACTCGGCGAGGCCACACTGGGGCAAGAACAGTAACGTGTGTTTTGCCGATGTGCAGAACAAGTATCCGAGGTTTGGAAGTTTTGTTGCTGCCATGAAGGAGTTGGATCCAGAGAAGATGTTCTGGAGCGAGTGGTCGGACGAGGTTGTTTTTGGGAAGATGGTGGATGGAGGGAAGGAGGATGAGTATGGTCTGGAAGGGATCTGTGTGTGTTCGGAAGGTAGACATTGTAGCCCTGGTAATGGCTACTTCTGTCGGAGAGGTCTTGTTTATGATCAAGCCAGGGTTTGCAGATATGCTTCTGCTTCTTCTTCCATGGTTAACTAGGTGTTCGGGTCGTGTGGTTATAAACGGGTCGAGAAGAGATTCGAATTTTATGTATAAGTTGGTCGTAAGATTTTATTAGAATGATGATGCAAAGATATTAATGGATATTATAGGATAACATATTTGATCAAGAGTTTACAGAGGTAATTTAATTCAATCAATTGAAAAGGTTACATTCCTATTATTTTAATCAAATATTTACTTTTAACATTTTAAATCACATTTATTAGTTTTCCTTCCAAAGTTTTTGTAATGTCAATGATAATTGCTCTCGATCCTTTATATTTATTACTTATTTGCTTATTAATTTTATGCGTTTAACTTCTAAAAGAGGCAAGCTTCTTAGACAGAGTTTAAATTGTTGGTTTATTAGTTTGTCGAATGATAACTTTTGGCATAGCTCATGGATGGTACTTTGTAGGGTCCTTGACAAGACCATGGAAATATAGGTGTGGCCAAAGTCAATGATGTGTGCTCACTTTTCATACTAAAGTTTAGGATATTATTCCTTGTACATGTTTGAGGATGTTAATCCTTTTACAGATTGAAGTGGATGTGTTGTTTATACCACCATCAAACTTGATTTCATTAACTAAAGAGAAATTTGGTTTATGGAATTTTTAGCTCATGGAAGTTGTAAATTTCCCAATATACATTCATTAATTTTTTTTTTTTGCAAATACAACCATGTAATATAACCATTGTTTTATATTTCATGTTCAATAATAATACAGCCATGTAAATGATTTAATAAAATTTTCACCAAGTTGCCATGTAATAATAGTAGGCAATTTCTCTTATGTCAAATAAAATTAGAAATATGATTGTATACCTCATCAAATTCCAGCGTGTTAAGAGTGCTACCTTAAATGTAAAATGAAGTAACATTTTTTTATGCAGGCCATATAAAACATTGACGAAAAATATATATATGAATTTGTTAGATCTTAAATTAAATTTAAAAAAAAGGAAAGGAAAGGAAATCTTAATGTTCTGATTTGTATTGAGACAAAAGTACAATTTTTGTTGATGTGAAGTGTTGAGACCAGTGTCATCAAATCTTGAATCACACCTGTCCTCTACTAGTTGTTTTATTAACCACTAACGTAGTTTTATTATTTCTACTGGTGTTGTACTTAGTGATGCTTTCAGGGTAGTTGCGGCTATAGTGCTGAACGTGTTGAATGCAAAGACCAAGTCAAACGCAGATCTTGAAGACCCTGGAGCAAACTGGAAAGATACGGAAGCTCTAGAAGGATCTAGAAGGCTAAAATAAATACCTCTCTTAGTGGGCGGTTATTTGAGTCTGCATGGGTTCAATCTACATCTTCTACGTGGACCACTCATCATTTGGAGTCTGTAGCCATCTAAAAATGGAAGCTGCTAGTTGCTAAGTCAATTGATCGAAAAGGCAATCTCACTATACAGTGTAAAATATCCTAGATAAGTTTCTGTCATAGTGTTTGTACTAGTGTTGTAACACTTGGTTCAACATCAGTTGTCTAATGTTATTCCTGTATGTTTTGTGTGCGTTGTTCACAAGCAGTGGAAGCCCACATGTACTGAAAACACACTTTATACCATTGGGCACCAGACAAGTGGCATCAGAGCCAACACTTGACTATACTAAATATTGATTCCTGGTGTTAAGTGTTGAGTTATTATGGATTACTCTGCATTCGTCACCCATCCTCCCATTCTTGATGGAACAAATTATGCCTTGTGGAAAACCCGGATGAGGTCATATATCAAAGCATGTGACGATAAAGCTTGGAAGATCATTTTGTCTTGATGGACACCTCCCACTGAAGAAGATAAAGATGGAGATCATATTCTCAAAGTTGAACTCAATTGGACTGCCGAGGAGAGCAATCTATCTGCACACAACTGCAAATTTCTCAATGCAATCAGCTCTTCGGTTGATCCAGTGATGTTCAACTTGATTCAGAACTGCATATCTGCTAAAGATGCATGGGAAAGACTACAAGAACACTGTGAAGGTTCTGGTAGTGTCAAAAGAGCAAAGGCAAGGCTGTTGAGCACGAAGTTTGAAAGCTTGAGGATGAAAGAAGATGAGACCATCAACTCTTACAATGAAAGACTGTATGAAGTCATAAACGAGCTGCAATCACTTGGTGATCCAATTTCCAATTCCAGGTTAGTAAACAAAATACTTCGTACACTTCCTAGGAGATTTAATAGTAAAGTTTGTGCTATAGAAAAAGCTAGGAATACTGATACTATGAGTCATAATAAGCTTATGAGCATTTTGAAAACTTATGAAATGGATATGTCTCAACAAGATTCTGCATATGATAGAAAAGGTGTTGTTGTTTTTAAAAGTGATGCTCCTTCATGTTCTGGAAGGACATCGACCATTACTGAAATTTCACAAATGGATGAAAATGTTGATGACATTTTAGATGATACTGATAATATTGCTTTACTTGCTAAGAAATTTGAAGCTTATTTGAGAAATCAGAAAAACTAGTCTAAAGCAAATACTCAGCCTTGGATAAAACATTCTCCTCATACTCCTCAAACTCGAACTCCTCAAACTCTTACTCGAAGACCCACTCAAAGAAAACTTAAGTATGATCGTCAATTTAGAAAGACCCTCATTTGTAGTGAATGTACTGGTTTTGGTCATTATGCAAATGAATGTGCTAACACTCTTTTGAAGAGAAGGATGAACTTAAATGTTTCATTGAGTGATGATGAATCTGAAGGTGATCAAGAGACAAAGGATGAAGAGCCGGCATTTCTGACAGAATGTGTAAGTGAAGGACTTTCTGGAAGTGACACAGATGTTGAGTTGGATGTGACAACATCTACTTCGACATCAAGCAAGGTTCAATCTATTTCTAATTCTACTGTGAAATGTACTAATGCTTTTTGTACTAGAGGAGGTACATCTGAAGAGCAATTGGAAAGCAAAATTGTTGAACTTTTGAAAGAACTTCAAAAGATCAACCAAGAGAATGATGGTTTGATTGAAACTATCACAAGACTTGAGGTAAATCTTACTAGAAAGGATACTGAAATTTCAAAACTCCAAGAACAATTGACTGCTTCAACACTAAGTTTAAAAAAATACTCTTAAGAGTACATATTTCATGAATGAAGCTTTGTGTGTTGGTAAATCTGATATGAGTGTTCTTGGATTTTCTGAAAATTCTAACCCTTTTAGTTTTGAAAAACCTGTAAATTTTGTGAAACCTGGATCAAAACATTTTTCTAAAAAGTTTCCAAAATAGAGAGGCAAGAGAACTTTTATTTGTCATTATGGTTCAGTTCCTGGTCACAATCGTCCATTTTATTTTAAACTGAAAAATGACTTGTTCTCTGGAAATGTGTTGCCTGAAATGTTGCCACACGAGTATTCACACACACCAAAAACTGCTTGGGTCAAAAAACCAAAAGTGTTTTCTAATGTGGCTTGTACTTCTTTACAAGAATGCATACCTGGTTTATGGTATTTTGATAGTGGTTGTTCTAGACATATGACTGGAGATGTTGAATATTTGAAAGATTGTTAAGCTTTTAATGGTGGTAAGGTTACTTATGGTGGTGGCTCTAAGGGTAACATTATAGGTAAATGAACTTTAAATGTTAAAGGTTTCCCAAATTTGAAGAATGTGCTGCATGTTGAAGGTTTGCGTGCAACTTTGATAAGCATAAGTCAATTATGTGATGATAATCTGCATGTGAAATTTGACAAGAATTCATGTTTTGTGTTGAATGAAACTGATGAATGTGTGATGGTTGGTAATCGATCTGTTGATAATTGTTATCTGATTAGTAACAACACTTACTGCAACATCTCACAACATGATGAAGTGTACTTTGGCATAAAAAATTTGGCCATGTAAATTATAGAAATTTACAAAAATTGGTTAAGTTGGAAGCTGTTAAAGGTTTATCTAAGCTCAGTTTCAAAGACCCTCCCATTTGTGGTTCATGTCAAAAAGGTAAGCAGGTAAGGTCTTCACACAAAATCACCACTATGTGCACATCTTCAAGATGTTTTGAATTGCTTCACATGGATCTTATGGGTCCTATGGAGACTGAAATCTTGGTGGTAAGAAGTATTCTTTGGTTGTGATAGATGATTTTTCTAGATTTTCATAGGTTGAATTCATTAGAGAAAAATCAGATGTGTTTGAAGTGTTTAAAGTTCTTTACAAAAGTTTCAAAAATGCTTTCAATCTTAATATTTGTAGGATTAGGACTGATCACGGTAGAGAATTTGAAAATAACATATTTTCTGAATTCTGTGAAAAGAAAGGTATAGTGCAAGAGTTTTCATCTCCTAAAACCCCACAACAAAATGGCATAGCTGAAAGAAAAAATAGAACTCTGCAAGAGATGGCTAGAGTCATGCTTACTTCAATGAATGTGTCTAAAAGGTTTTGGGCTAAGGCATTGAACACTACATGTCATGTGTCTAATAGAATTCTGTTTAGACCAGGTATTTCTATTACATCCTATGAGTTGCTGTATAAGAGAAAACCCAACCTGAAATACTTTCATGTGTTTGGTTGGATGTGCTATTTTCTGAATGATAAAGAGTATCTTTCAAAGTTTGATTCTAAGAGTGATAAAGGTCTTTTCTTAGGGTATTCTAAGAATAACAAAGCATACAGAGTCTTTAATCTTAGAACCAGATCTGTTCAAGAATCTGTAAATGTAGTATTTGATGATACATCTAATATTGCAGGTAAAAAGATGAAAGATGACATCCCTGATCTGGTTGAAATTGCAGAACCAGTGAACAATGTTGAGCCAAAAGTGATCACATCACCTACAACATCTGAGAATGAGTTAGAAAACGATGAGAATCAGATCCACAGAACTCCCAGGAATTCACTTAACTACAGATATAAGAAGGATCACCCTTCTTCACAGATTATGGGAGAATCCTCAGTTGGTGTTCAAACCAGAAGGAAAGGTAAATTCAGAGATATAGTAAGATCAGTTTGCATGTCCAACATATGCAATCAGGTATATGCTGAATGTTATTTTTTTCTGTAAAATCCAAAAATATTTCTGAAGCTTTAAAAGATGAATGTTGGATTCAGGCTATGCATGAAGAACTTGAACAATTCACTAGGAATGATGTTTGGAGTCTAGTCTCAAGGCCTACAAACACTAATGTCATTGGAACTAAGTGGATTTTCAAGAACAAAACTAAAGAATCTGGTAATATAGTAAGAAACAAAGCTAGACTTGTTGTAAAAGGATACACACAGGTTGAAGGGATAGATTTTGATGAAACATTTGCACCTGTAGCTAGAATATAGTCTATTAGGCTTCTTTTAGCTATTGCATGCTTTGTTGGTATCAAACTGGTTCAAATGGATGTTAAAGCTACTTTTTTAAATGGAATTTTAAATGAAGAAGCTTTTGTTGAACAACTAAAAGGTTTTTTTGATCCTTTCTATCCTGATCATGTGTATAAATTGAAAAAAGCTTTGTATGGTCTAAAGCAATCTCCTAGAGCATGGTATGGTAGACTAACTGACTTCTTACTTCAATTTGGATTCATTAAAGGTGAGGCTGATAGAACTCTTTTCATTAAGCATGAATCAAATGGTTTCTTGATTGCTCAAATTTATGTTGATGACATTGTATTTGGAGCAACATCTCAAGTCATGATGGACAGTTTTGTGAAAGTCATGACTACCACTTTTGAAATGAGTCTTGTTGGTGACCTGAATTACTTTTTAGGGCTCCAAAATAAGCAAAGTGATAGTGGTATTTTCATCTTACAGAGTAAGTATGCTAAAATCTTGGTGAAAAGATTTGGTCTTGAAAATGCTAAGCCTATGAAAACACCTATGGGAACATCACAGAAACTGTGCAGAGATGATGTTGGCCCTGATGTTGACCATACTCTGTATAGATATATGATTGGTAGCCTTCTATACTTAACTGCTAGTAGACCTGAAATTATGTATAGTGTCTATGTTTGTGTTAGGTACCAAGCAAATCCCAATAAATCTCATATGAAAGTTGTGAAGAAGATTATCAGATATGTGGCTGAAACTGCTGACATGAGATTATGGTTCTCAAAGGACACTAACAGCTCTCTAGTTAGATACAGTGATGCTGATTGGGCTAGTGATTGTGATGAAAAGAAGAGCACAAGTGGTGTATATTTTTACATGGGTAATAATCTTGTTTCTTGGCATTCTAAAAAATAAAATTGCATATCCCAATCTACTACTGAATCTGAATATATTGCTGCTGGAAGTTGTTGCACACAATTGCTTTGGTTAAAAAAGATGCTAGATGATTATGTGCTTGAGAATGACACTTTAATGATCAATTGTGATAACACGAGTGCTATAAACATTTTAAAAAATCTAGTTCAACACTCACTCACTAAACATATTAGCATTAGACATCATTTCTAATAGATTTAGTTGAGAAGGGAGTAATCAAATTGGAGTATATTTCCACTGAGAAACAACTTGCCGACATATTCACAAAAGCACTTGATTTCGAGAGGTTTTCTTCACTCGGGAAATCTCTTGGACTCTGCATTCCATAAAGTCATGCATGATGTTGCTTAGAGTGTTACGACACTCGAGGCAGCACTACTGTAAATTTTGCCATTTTATGTCGAAATTAAGTGATTTGGTGACCTATTTTGTTACTGCTAACTATATTCTGGTTGAATCTTGAGGTATTACTGGACATACACTAAAAGCACAGTTCTTAAAAAATCAAAGGTCCAAACATGCTGAGTAACTATGCACACTAGGCTGACAACCACGATTTGTTCTTTTCAAAAGGCTGTTATGGTTTCAAAAAGGGAATAAAGAACACTCTTGAACTGCTACTAAGTAACCAGACACACGGAGTTGACAACCACGATGTGATCTTTTCAAAAGGTAGTATGAAATCTTGAGATTAAGTGCATCAAAAATCCACAAAAGGATAAAAGTGTGTGCCTAAATTATTCATCCTTGATTGATTTTTTCAGAATGTCTTTAGCCTTAACAAAATTGTTATTAAATTATTTATTTTCAATACATTAAGTGATAGAACTTATTGTATTTATTTATTATTCTGCATTTTTTTCAATTTTCGTGCATTATTGTTTCTCCATATTTGATCATGGCCGATTTTTAAGGGAATATGCGTTAGGGGCCATGAGTTCACCAAATCTGCTGCATTGCATATCTTTTATCACGTAGTTTGCAATTTTTAATTAGTGGAAATAACCTCCATCCCACTACTGTTCACTCTCTCTATATATCTTGGAAAATAATATTTGAAGTGACATGTTTATGTCCTTGAGTGTGATCCCCCATTTCATCTTCTCACTCACGGTTATCAATAAAGTCTGTCTCTCTCACATTTCAAATGGCACCTCTAAAAGCAACCCGCTCCACTTCCAAATCCAAACATTCTTCCTCACAAAATCCACTCCAAACCCTAGCTGATATGGCCAATAATATCGCGTCGGATGCTGCACCAGTTGTCAATCTGAATACTACTACACAACCGACTGCTCCTATTTCTGGAACCCCTCTTCCTCAGAGTATCGTCCTTCCAACTGGTACACCCAATTCAGTTCTTGAATCTCTTCAACCTCAGTTCGCTGGGTCAAGTGTTACTATTTCAAGAATTGAAAATTCCATCCTTGAACCATCCATTACCACTGAAGCTCACTCTGAAATTCCCACCTGTAATCCTAACCCATCCGCTATTATCTCTTTTGTGACTCCTGAAGAAAGCCTACCCTCAGAGGATGTTGAGACTCTGAATCCTGTTCAAATCCCTACATCTCCAAATACATCACCTACTCGTACTGAACAGAATCCACATGTGTCTTCTTCCTCGTCATCACCACCGGTTCCACTCAGATCAAAGGTTTCTAAACCATCTGCTTCGAAGCGTAAAGTGCCTCCACAGCGTTGGTCGGTTAAACTCCGCAAGAAAGGCACTACACAGGATGCAACCACCTCTGAAAAAGGAAAGTTCCCTATCTCTATCTCTAATTCTGATGAAGCTGATTCTGTGGATGTAGATACCACAAGTGAAAATCCTACTATAGCTGATCTTTGCAAAGCTTTGAAGAAGAGACGGAGAGTAAAGAAAGTTGTGTCTGATGTTACCGCTCCTGAGACAGCACCAGATGAATTTGATGAGGAAAATACTGATCTAAACCAGCTGATTGATGATGTTGCCACAGATGTTGCTGCCTCTGTGCCAACACCTACTGTTGCCGATGCAGAACCTCTGATCCTGACCATGATTCATCTTCATCTTCTGATGATGAAGAGGATGCACCTGAGGATGCTGACGAAGGTACAACATCTGATGAATCTGATAAGGATGCTGATGTTCAAAATGTTGAGAGTTCTGATGGTGAAGATGAAGCCAAAGATGATGATGGTGATGAGTACCCTGATGATGCTGATGATATATTAGATGACTCTGACTATGATGTTGAAAACTTTGGAGTTGGGAACTTCTACTTCACTGATGGTAAAGTTAGATACAAAAAGTTTGTCAAGAAGGACATAATTCATGAAAGAAAGATGAAGGATACCGACCTCACTCCACACAACCTCATCAACTTCTTCAGAGAGAGAAGCTTATTGAAATCACTCAGGTACTCTATCTCATTCTACACCAATTGGGTATGTGAGTTTTATGCCCACATCTGTGCTAGTATGATAAAGAGTACAAGTCCCAAATTTGGAAGAATTTTGTTTAGGGGTGAGATTTATGATTTTTGTCCTACAAAGGTTAACGAGTGTTTATGGACTGTAAATGCTGATAGTGATGATGAAATTGATGATATGGATGAGATTGTGTCTATGATTACTAGAAGTTTAATTATTAGTTAGCCTAAGAAATTATTCAGTCCAAGTCTGACCAATTTACATGCAATCTTGCATAAGCTATGTGTTTACAACTGGCTGTCTTCCTCCAATACCACTACAGTTACCGCTAAGTATGTTGTGTTGATCTATATGATAAGAAAGAATCTGTCTTTTAACCTTGGTATAGAGATTTACAAGAATCTGATCAGTTATGGTGGAAATATCTCCAAGGTTGGTAAGTTACCTTATCCTTCCTAGATTCACTGTCTGTTGCGTAGTCAAGGTGCTAGGAAAGGTAAAGGTGATTTTCTTTCCTCGAATGCTCTAGTTCTTGGTATTGCTAAACCACTGCTTCAAGGTAACCGTGTAGTTGATCTACCCTATGTAAAACCTGCTCCTGCCCTTCTACTGCTGATACTCAGAATGTTGCTCCTGATGCTGCCAACACTTCGGTTCGCACTGACACTTCTGCCCAAGCTGGAGAAGTTATCTATGTTACTCTGAACTGCAAGTACATTGAGCAACAAGCAGCTACCCTGGCATGCCATGTCTCGAACATCAGACTCCAAGCCAATGCACAGAACAGGCAAGCAGACATTCTAGAACAAAGAGCTCAGTTCTGAGGTAAGTTGCTATCCACACCCACAGAGGGAGATATACCTGCTGCTGCTGCTCAACCTACTGCAGTTGAAAGCTCTGGCTCTGAGGAATTGTGATTGAGGACATCACTAATGAACTTGAAGAAGGAAATTGTTGGAAATGTTCCTGATGCTGGTGATGTTGCTGATAATTCTGCAACTTAGTGGGAGTTTACATGGTTTTGTTGAGAGTAAAAATAAGCATGTTTTAATGTCTAATTTAACACCTTGCTAATGAGAATTGTTGTCATATATTAGCACAAGTATCTTATATTTAATATATTTGAGAAAAAGGTGCACTTGAGGTGTTTTATTGTGTTTAGGTGGAAAACAGGTGTAAAAGGCTCGGAATCGGAAGACACGGTTTTAGAGGCAAGATTCGAGTGCCGTTACACCAAGAGAGCTTGTTCGACCAACATTACTTTGGTCTAACAGAAGAGGCCAAGTCGAACAGATTGTACAAACCCATCCAGAGAGGTATCTCGACTTGGAGGTGTGCTCGACCAACATCGGCTTGGTCTAGCAAATGAGCAGAGGTCCAACAAAGTAAACAAAACTTACAGTGAGTTTGTTCGACTTGAAGGTCTTGCTCGACCACATCAATGTGGTCGAGCAGAATATTAAAATTGTCCATAGAGCTTGCTCGACTAGTAGCTCCTTCTTCGACCAGTATGCCTTGGTCAAACGGCGTGTCGCTAATGTTATTTATGATAATTCCGAAAGTCTTTTACCAAATTTGACGTGTGCTTCAAGAAAAGGCCCATCCTAAGCCCATAAGGAGGTCTTATGAGTATAAAAGAAGAGCTTTCGTAGGAGGAAAACACAACACATCCACAACACAATAGAAGATATTGGTTTGGAGAAGAGCCACATCCTACACCACCCCACAAGGGGGGATCACCCCCCAACCATCATCCACATCCTTTCCTCCATCCATCCATCACTTTAAAAATTTGTTCGTGGAATCAAGAGGAGAACCAAGAGGAGGATTCAAGATGGAGAAGGACGCGATGACTCCCACATCTAGGGTTTATTTCAATTTCTAATTTATCTTGTAATTTTTCAAATATCCGGGTAAGATCATCCAACACCCATGATTGCTCTTTGTAACATCATGGGCTATAGCCTTTTTGATAGAACTAGGGTTGTGAAGGTTTTTACCAATTAATTGAACTTTCGTGTGTAAACTCCATACAGCACTACTTGTGGATTTATTTTATATATGATTGTGCCTTTTTAATTCATACTCACGGTCGTTTTGTGCATCATTAACTGCTATGTAGAGTCTGAATACATATCTTAGTTATTGATTGAGTGCGTTCACTGCTGAGTAAGATTCCATGTTATGATTCTAAGTGAGGGGACTCCGAAGCTTCATTAGAACTATCATATATGAATACTTATTAATTGAATTGAATTCGGGTTAATAAATAGGATAAAGAGTATAACTTCATAGTACCTATAAAGGGAGATCATATCGGGTTAGAGTACCAATTGGCCAGGGAAATAATTGATATTGATAGTAGCTAGAAAGGGGGTTGAATTATATCCCATGCTCCAAGGTTATTTACACGTGTTACACGCATGTTACTTGTATCTATAGAGTAGATATGCATGGTTTAGTGATGCGTCCATATTCCACAAGGCAGAGTCGGACATCAATACACGAAAGGGAAATTAATGAGTGAAATCGGATTACTCTAGGGCTACCTATTCAATCTCTTGAGTCACTTTCGAATTCTTCTAAGTGATTTTATTTTATTCGTTATTTCAATTAATTGTTTAGTAGATAATAATTCTAAACCTCAAACTATATTGTCATAATCGTCTTAATTAATTTAGATAATAATTAAATTGATAATACGCCGTCCTTTGGGTTCAATATTCACTTGGTCGCTTGATTAAGCTGCAATTGATATCCTTAATACTTGGGGATTAATTTTGGGTGCAATGAAAACGCGTATCAAGGGGGAGATCAGCAAAGAGATTAAAGTGTTCATGCTTGTTGCTGCTGATGACTGAAAGTTGTTGCTGCCTCACTAACTTTACTAACTATTTGATGATGGGATGTTAAACTGATATTTATTTTCTGATGGTGACTGGATACTTTATTTTCTATTTAAACTCTGATCTAAGCTCTGGACATATATGTTACTTAAGTGGTTATCTTTACTCACTTTGGTAATTATGCTTTAGAATGCTTAGTTATTTTTGCACAACTGTCGAATTAACATCTGATGTATTACTTTAGATATCTTGCTCTACATTGTTTTCTAGCATCAGGTTATGTGGTTGCGGATAGACGTGATTGGAGGAGATTGTTGATGTGAAGTGTTGAGACCAGTGTCATCACATCTGGAATCACACCTGTCCTCCACTAGTTGTTTATTAACTACTAACGTTGTTTTATTATTTAAACTGGTGTTGTACTTAATGTTGCTTTCAGGGTTGTTGCGGTTGAAGTGCTGAACGTGTTGGATGTAAAGACCAAGTCAAACGCAGATCTTGAAGACCCTGGAGTAAATTGGAAAGATCCGGAAGCTCTAGAAGGATCTAGAAGGCGAAAATAACTTCCTCTCTTAGTGGTCGGTTATTTGAGTCTGCATGGGTGCAATCTACATCTTCTACGTGGACCACTCATCAATTGGAGCCTGCAGCCATCTATAAATGGAAGCTTCTAGTTGCCAAGTCAAGTGATCGAAAAGGCAATCCCACTATACAGTGTAAAAGATCCTAGATAGGTTTCTGTCATAATGTTTGTACTGGTGTTGTAACACTTGGTTCAACATCAGTTGTCTACTGTTATTCCCGTATGTTTTGTGTACGTTGTTCACAGGCAGTGGAAGCCCACATGTGAAGTAGGCTTAGATTCTAACAAGTCTAGGTTCTGTCACCACACTTAGGACAATATCGTACTGAAAAGGTCTTGATAGCTAACCATCTTATCCCCATGTACAATATCGTACCTTCAACTGCATTCCACATATTTTTCTACTTCACTTAGAGTTGGGATAAATCATTCACCTACTACTCTTATATATTTTTGTGGATGTGAGGATGATGAATGGTGTATTCTTGTAAATGTTCTGCACTCCCCCACCCCCCGATATTTGAAATTAATTACATGTGGATACCTTAGTTTTTCTGCTTCACTTAGAGTTGGGATAAATCATTGACATGCTACTCTTATATATTTTTGTGGATGAGAGGACGATGAATGGTGTATTCTTGTAAATGTTCTGCACTCCCCCACCCCCCAATATTTAATTAATTACACAAAATGTAATTTGCAAATTTTCATAATTGTGACTTTGACCAACAACCTATTCATTCCTTTATTAAAGCCTCCTATTTTTCAGAACAAATGCAAATGCTTGTCACCTGCTTTAAATTCTAAATTCTGAACTTGAGCTGAAAACTTTGCATTTTTAGAGAGAGCACTTTGTTGTACTGCTCCTATAGTCGCAAACTGATATGATTCTTATTTGGATATGCGTCACTTATCCTTTATACTGAACCTATTAGATGTATTGGATGGAGCCTAACTCTATTTAGCTATGCTAAAATCTTCTCAGGGATGTTTTTTGTAGATTCACTTTTAAAAAATACAAAAATATGCATACTATAAAGATGTTATCATTTGTTAACTAACCATCATGAAATCATCATGCCCGTTACATTATTTACACTAATCTTTTCGTATGCGTTAATTTCCTTTTTTCCCTTCAACCGCAGCAGTTATTGCTAATTGTTACATAAAATATGGAGCTCGTACGTATTAAAAAGATATGTACATTCCTAATTTCTTGCATTTTAGTTCCATTGTTTCTGCAAAACTCCTTCTACAATCCCCTTATCGTAATCATCTTGTGCATTTATTTTTAAGCTACTCCTATAATTTTTCCTTCACATGCATAATAATTTTGTACAATTCTTTTTATATTTTCAATATGGTTTTTTAAAAATAAAATTTACATAAAAGTACGATTGTTTCTACTTTGTTCTCTACTTGACTTTATTAGTTCATTTAAAAATAATGCCAAGAAAAGAAAAATAAAGCCACCTCTTGCAAAAGAATATATGCTTGCTATGAAGATCAAAGATTAGCGAAGAATAGTCGTCGAAGAAAACTTAAAAATCCATCCACAAGTACATCAAACATGTCATCTGTAACTATTGACCCTTTAGAAAAAAATATATTTATTCTCTCTAGAAATTTCTCTTCTCCCTCTCTCTAACTTTTTCTAGGGTTTTTCATTTCTTGTTGCCGTCTGCCATGGAGGCTCCGCCACTTTTCGGCGAGCCCTCAGCTGTTTCTTGTCCCTCTGATCCCTTTGTCCAATTTCTAGAATTGGACAAAGCCTGCGAACTCTTCCCATGGCTGATGGATCTTCTCGCCAGTTTGCAAAACCCTAAGACTGGGACTGATACTCGTGTTCCCCCCAAGTCTTCTTCAGGAGTAGTTGCCTTTGATGATCTTCTGATAAAAAATCAGGCTTTTGCTGGCAATACTCTACATCCCAGGAGGTGCCGGATTGTTTAAACATCGGTTCACATTCGACGGTGCATGATCGCCCTGGACACGTACCTGTTCATGGATCTAATTCAAGCAAAAAGGACAACGGGCCTTCGATTGTTTCACCCATCCGAAGCAATTCGGATCTGAAATCCTTCGCTGCAAGGGTTTTATCGGATGTAAACACATTCTATAGCATCCGATCGGCCATATGCAAAGGGCTTGTCTCTGGCCCCGTGGCGAGGCCGCTTGAAAAAACAGGTGATATTGTTACATTACAAATCAACAAAACTTTTTATGATAAAAGGGTAAATCTTTTCTCGCAATTTGTGATTGCTAGGGTTCTTACTCCAAAAGGATCCAAACCACTCAGCCAAACGGAGTCTGACAGCATGTTGAAAAAATTATGGCAACTCAAGGATATCTATTCAATTCCTCTCGGGAGAGTTACTTCTGGTTGTTCATCCTAGATGAAGCGATTCAGATGCAGCTGTTGAAGAAGTGAGTGTTTGATGTTGGGGCTATGCAGATTAGGGTTCAAGAGGTCCCCTTCTTTCAATCCATACAAGATCAAGTCTTCTTTGGTCACAATATGGGTTAGGGTGTATGAGCTCCCAATGGAATTGTGGCATGAGGAAGTACTCAAGCATATTGCAAGAGTTATTGGGATGCTGGTTCGAATAGATGAGAAAACTTTGAATGGATCAACTGGGCATTTTGCTAGAATGCTTATCGACCTAGATGTTTTAGAAGAATTGCCGCAGGATTTATATATTGATACTCCTGAGGATAAAATCCAAGTAACATTCAGCTACGAAAATATCCCTAATTGCTGCCAATCTTGTAGCACTTTGGGACACTCCTCGGAGAATTGCTTGAAAATACAAAGAAGGACGGAGGCCCGTAAATCAAAAGAAAAAAAGACAGAAGCTAAGACAGATAAATTTCAGGCTCCTAAGAAAGTTTGGAAGGATAAAAAAGATATTGCAGCACCAGTAGAGCAACATAATATGTTTGGGAACTTGGGAAGCTTGGATGAGGATACTAGAATTGAGTCTGAAAAGGAGGATATGGAGACAGACAAAGAGGAATGATACTGCTATTGAGGAAAGTGAGTCAGAAATAGTGGAAGATAATAATGAATCGGAGCATGAGGATCATGAAAATAATAATGATGCTCATAATGAATTGGAGCATGATGATCAGTGGGAGAAGATCAGGAACACCCCCGAGAAAGTACGCACTGACAATGCTATGGTTGTCTATCATGAAGTACCCATCCCTCTCACGGTTCTTCCACCTGCGGGGAGTAGGAAGCAGCTTTCGGTAATTGGTACTGAGAGTAGTGCCACACAATTCAAGCGAGAAGACCCACCTACAATGAGATCACAAAAATCGGGAATTAAACATGTCAATCTTGACACTAAGTCCACAAAGAATATGCACTCTCTGCCATTAAAGATTGGAGCACTAAACCGCCAAAGCACGGTCGTGGAGCAAGTTTTAAATGAAAGTGATCTTCTAGAATGCTAGAGGCATTAGGCGTGATTCTGCTAGAATCGCTCTCAAAGAACTTTTCCGTAAACACAAGCCTATTTGGCTTGCTATAGCGGAGCCTAAAGTACTTTTTTCAGCTATTCCCGCCTTTACATGGATTAATCTTGTTTTCCAATTTGCTGAACAGAATCAGCGTGAGGGCCTTAGACCTAATATTTGGGTGTTCTATGATGCTCGGTTAATAACTCAGGTCAGGGCTATTCTTTCTACTTCACAAATCATGATGTTTGATTTTATCTACAATGCTGCAAATTATAGATTTGGATTTGTTCATGCTCATGCTACTCATGTTATCCGACAAACTTTGTGGGAGGATATATTAAATTCTATGACAAATAACATGTTGATAGTTGGTGATTTTAATACTACTCTTGGAGTTCATGAGAGGCTGCATGCATCTAGTCATGATAATTCTAGCCCGAGGGAGTTTAAGGAATTCCTAAGTGATACTGGACTTACTGATCTTAATATGAATGGGGCTAGGTTCACTTGGGTTAGTAGATCTGCTATAAGAGCCATGAGGGCATCTAAAATTTATAGGGTTCTTCTTTCGGATGGGCTACTGGATTTATGGGACTCGGTGACAGCTACAGCGCTTGCTTGCCATGGTTCTGATCATGCTCCGATTCTTGCTTCATGTAGTGTTATTAGTCAGGCCCCTAAACCTTTTAGATTCCAAGCTGTGTGGTTATCTGATACAAGTTTTTTCTTGATGGCGGAAACTTGGTGGGCTAAGTCGCTGTGCCTCACGGATCCTATCATCAAGTTTGTTGCTAAACTTAAAAGGTTAAAGATAGATGCCAAGGCTTGGAACTTGCAAAGCTTTGGTAATATCTTTGATGGAGTGGATGATGCCATGAATACCGTTTGAAACATACAAATTTGCATTGGAGAAGAGGGGGACTCGGAGGAGCTATTTTGTGATGAAATAGACGCACAAGTGGCCTTGAATAAAAAGTTAATGGAGAGGCATCAGTTTTGGGCGTAGAAAAACAGATGTGGATGGTTGAAGGATGGTGACAGGAACACTGATGTCTTTCACAAGAATCAGAGAGTTTCTAAAACCAAGTCTTCTATAAATTCGATGATCATAGATGGAGAGCTTTCAGATAATGTTGAACAAATTGCTACGCATGTGGTGGATTTCTATAAAAATCTCTTAAGTGTCCCTGAAGATGAAGTTAGTTTTGAAGATTTGGGATTCATAATGTCGTTCATGTCTGCGGAGGAGAACCTAACTCTCACAACAATTCCTTCATTTGAAGAAATAAAAAATGCTGTGATGGAACTTTCGGAGGACAGCGCTCTAGGTCCAGATGGTTTCAGAGGCTCGTTCTATCATAAGTGTTGGCACATAATCAGTGAAGACATCTACAAGGCAGTACAACACTTCATCACGAGTGGTCAGCTCCCTGCGGGAATTAATTGCAATTTTGTGGTGTTGGTTCCTAAAGTGGAGGGGGCAAATAGGGTTGAGAATTTTCGGCCGATCAACCTTTGTAATTTCTTCTTCAAAATTTTCACCAAAATCTTGGCAAGTAGAGTTGGTCCTATCCTAAATAAACACTTGGGTGAGTGTCAATTCGGATTTATTCCTTGCCGTAACATTCACTATTGCATTACTATAGCCTTGGAAAGCTTCAATAGCCTTAATAATTCCATAGTAGGGAGTGTGGGATTCAAAGTTGATATTAAGAAGGCTTTGACACCTTACGGTGGGACTTCATTCTGCATGTTTTACACAAAATGGGTTTCAATCAGACTTTTATAAAGTGGATTCAAACGATATTTAGCTCGGCAAAGGTTTCTATTTTATGGCATTTCACGTTTAGTTTCACCCAAGCTTATCCACAAATTGTGGACATGATTCTCAACACACACATGTCTCAATATTTTGAAGATTGTAGGATATGGACAGTCTTTTCAAGGAAGTATCACCTCGAAGATTGCCTATGTTCATCTGAGGCATGCATTTGTGGAAGTTAATTGGGGAAAATGGATTTGGGCTCCATTTATCCCGTCAAGATGCTCGATTACTATATGGAAAGCCTTCCGAGGAGTTCTCACTACATGGGATACTCTTGCTGTGAGAGGGTTTCGAGGTCCATCAAGATGCTATCTTTGTATGGCAGCAGATGAATCGGTAGATCATCTCTTCTTGAGCTGTCCGGTGGCTATTGAGGTTCTAAAACAAGTACTGGCAGGATTCTCTTTTGGTCAACGAATGGTAGTTGATCAATCGTTTGTAGGGTTTATGATGCAAGCTATGGAGATGGCAGAAAGTGCTCAAATATTATCCATTTGGAAGCTGGCAGTAGTTACATATGTGTGGATTATTTGACAACATAGGAACCTGATGATGAATGAGGGATATGATGAATAACTGCATGACAACATGGTAAGGATTAATCAGATCAAAGTTTAGCTAATGCCGTAAATTAAGGAGGGAGAAGCTTTTATGTTGGGCTACATGAGCAATACTATGGAGGACTTCAAAACGCTTAGATATTTCAGAATCAAGGGGGTGCCGAGGACAGCTCCTTCAGTTACTTCAGTTAGGTGGTATCCACGGGCAGCTGGTTGGGTGAAGGTTAATGTGGATGGGCATTAGACAGGATGGCCATGTGTTATATCAGGTGGAGGGATATTCAGAAACAGTAGGGGATTCCATATGGGCTGCTTTTCGTGTGGTTTGGGGCAGGGTTTTATGATGGAGGCAGAATTACTGAGTGCATGCATGGCAATCGAACTGGCGCATGATAGAAATTGGAGGCGTCTTTGGCTTGAGATGGATTCCACCTAAGTCGTGTACGCCTTCAAACAGCAAACTCCAACGATACCGTGGAAGGTGATGGAAGATGGAGGAGGGCGAAGGACCTACTTCGAGATAAAGACTTCCACATCACTCATATATTCAGGGAAGGAAACAGCGCAGCCGATGTACTCTCGCAAATTTGAGGACCAATGACATGGAGGGATCATCCACCGCCATCATTATACACCATTCTATTTCATGATATGAACAGAGAATATTATAGATTCAGATAGATTTATGGTTTTTACACATCTTTTTTTGTAATTCATTGTGTACTCTTCTTTTTCCTTTTTATTATATGATATCCATTTGACTATTGACCCTTTACAATGTCTACCAAACACTCCTGATTTTCTACTTAATATTCCAAAATGTGAATTTTGGCATAACATTCGCGTACGTCATGCAAAAAATTGTTGTTTAGTCGCCTTTCGTGTTCTCGCTGGTTCAGGTTTTTACTTTTTGTCCTGATGTCATCGGGGTCTTCATCTCTTAGGTGGACGGCCATTTCCCCTTTTACATTTATTTTTTGCCGTCAGCGGGAAAGATTAACTTGTATTTAATCTAGGTTATAGATTTGGTTTGAAATATCACATGTGGGTTGATATTTTATCTGTCCTAATTGGTCTGCCTTTATTTATATACATTACTACGCAACATGAGCTTGAAATTAGAAATTGTTGAATTGATCATCTTTTCAGTTTTTCATGTTTTCACTGCCTAGATAGATGGCAACTCAAAATCCTTTCCCCTCTTATATTCTTATTAGTAACATGATGCTTATTTCCGTTCTGGTTTCATTCGTTGCTCGATTATTTATGTATCTAGAATTTTGTCCATTTACATATTATTTTAGCTGCTTGGTTCATGTACGATGAATACTTAAGATTCTCATTCTCTGTTAACTTTATTGCCTTCTTCTATCATTCTACCTGGTATGCTACTCCTGCCTTTTGGTTTACCTATCTATCAATTAAGTTTACAACTATGATTACGCTTTACTCTGTTTAATTTCATCGCCTTTGCAACTTCTGTGCCAAACCCTGATTATTAGTTCTCCTATCCAGCCATAGCTCCAGCTCCAGAACGATTGGCCTTGTTTTCAGTAGATGTGAGCATTTACTATGGTATTTAAATGATTTTAGTGTATTGAACCCTCGGATCTCTTGTCTGCTTGGTTTTGTTCTTTAGTAATTGGTAGTAGTTTGCTTTCATATTTATCCAATTAATTACATACTATTACAATTAGTTGCTATTGTTCTTTGTTTTGCATTCTGTAAAATTAATGATTTTGTGTTGTCTTGCATCTTAATAGCTTTTGTCTCTGGCTACATGTACAATAAAGAGATTGCATGTCGACTGTTCTAAACATAAAGTTTATCTTCTCTATCGCCATCTTCTAACCCCATTCACATTTATTTGTGTTCCAATCTAATTATTGATTGTGAATTCTTCCACTTAATCTATTTAAGTGATCAATTTTCCCTTTAAATTATGATTTTCTACTGTGTTTTATGAAATTGCAGTGTCTAGACCTTTGAGCTCACTGCCAGATGCGGTCATGGGCGGCTCATCAGTCACGTACAGCTCCAAGACCACCACTAATTATGATAGCTTCACCTTCGGCACTCGGGTGTTGCACTTTTTCTTTTTCCCTGTCTTCGTTCACTCAGTACATGCTTACCTTCTCTAACATGTATTGTTATTGTCTATTCTTTATCATTTCTATGTAAGGGAAGAATGATATAATTCTAGGTTATTAGTTGTTGACTAATAGGTTTTGTGCAATTTTTTTCACGTTTTTAGTTATCTTCTTTCTTGAATTCATAAATGATGCTGAATATTCAATTATCTTTAGAGTTATAATTTTTTTTATATGATATTTTGATAGTGACGTCATTATTTGCATGTTGAATATGGAAGATATACTTATTGAGTAGAGAATTAGGATCACCGGACTCTACACACTAGCCACCTTTCCATTTCTGTAAATATCCCTAATCTTTGCAATAATTAAGGTTTATTAGTCTTATTTGTGCCCATAAATTATTCTACAAAATTTGGAGTTCTACAATAGATGTGATTAATCATAAATTTGTGTTAGGGGTGTTAACGAGATGAGTTGACATGAGATAAAATCTAACATCACTCAACTCGACTCAAAAGCCTGTGATCTGTTGATCAAATTAGTGGGATTTATCTTCTTTTTTCCCTCCTCTTTGTTGTTGCGTCAGGTGTTACTTGAGTTTGAGTAGTTTGTGATTTTTTATAGGCTTGCATCACAAGTAGATTGCGAATTGGCTGGTTTTGGAGGTTTTAGAGAGTTGAGTGCAAGTAGCTTGCAAGTTGGCTAGACCTATTAGTCATCATATTGGTATGGATTTCCCTGGTCATTTATGCCAGCAACTCTTCATCACCTACCACTTGAAGGCCTAACATTAGGTAAATGTGCTAGCTCCACACAAGCGTATGGTATAGTTTATTAAATTTACTTTTGAGTTAATATTGAAACTAATTTCATAACTTGATATATGATTCCTATTTTGAGTTAATGTTGAAACTAATTATGTAACTTGATATGTGATTCGTGTTTTCCTCTAATTGATGTTTAGTAATTACAGATTGGTATCATGACATTTTTCCTCAATTCAGTTCTAAACTTCATATCCATTACTGTCATGGTATCAATGTTGGGAATATTAACTCCACTTAGAGAATAGTGAAAGTAAGTGTTTCATACCACCTGTTGATTCTTATGCAAAAATATCAAATATTTGAGTATTTGGGCACCTTTACTTGATAAGTAAGATTTCACATTTGATGTTCTTCTCACGTGTTTCGATATATTTTTTTATTCACATTTATATAGAATGCCCTAACCACGAATTGCCTTGCAAAAAGTTCAAAGTGAAAAAACAACCTTAATTCCTTATCAGATTCCTTATGACCATATAACTTTTTGTCACCGTAAACTCTTGATTTTTTTCTCTTCGTTATGGTTAATTTTATTCATTTGTTTACCTGTTATTATATTTCGTAAGAAGTTTAACTATCACCAATGATGATAATTTGCAGATTTTTAGTATTTTATATATACAAATTCTCATATACAAAAATCTAACGACTTACTAATATTTATTAAGTTTCTTATGTTCTTACCCAAAAGAAAAAAAACGAACAATATTCCCTTGTTTTCAATCATGAAAGGTATGCTTTCCTAAAAGCAATAATTCTGGTGATTTTGTAGTGGTTTAATATTCCCTTGTTTTCATTAATGACAGGTATGATTCCCTTAAAGCAATGATAAAGTTCTAAATTCTTGTGACTATATAGTGGTTTAACGTTTCTCTTTGTTTATTTTTTGCATTTTACTTGATTATATTTTTGAGAAGATACACATTCTTTAAATTTTATGTTATCCTTCGGGAGTTCACTAATTAAAATAAATTGATGCACTCCAAAAGTTGGCTTTACAGGTGGTTTTTGCTTTTGTTTTCTACAAGATGCTAGCTTTAATAGATGTATTTTGAGGAAATCTTGGTACTGCATTCCACGGACGACAGCTTTAGTAGATGTATTTTGAGGAAACTTGGAGCTGGTGGAGTTGGAAGATTATAATAAGCAGAGCTGAGTGAAAGCTTAATAGTTCCGCAAAGCTGGTTTCATGGTGTTGATTGGATAATGCAAGAATTATTACCCCCACTTGATCCCATGACCAGATTACCCGACCCACTGCAAAACCTAAAAAACTAGACCGACGCACTTTAATCACAGGTTGCGGTTGTTGATCATTTTGAATTTCATTCACTTGATATTTGATGCAATATTCTACAAAAAGGTTTATGCAATGCACATGCTGCTGTACATCTACTAGAGGCTTTAGACATACCTCTAACTACTTACCAGATTAGCTATGTTTGTAGCATCAACTATTCTATTGTGAATCTTCTATTTTATTATAGTTGTAGTTTGACTGTTAAGTGTACATTTTTATATCTACTAGAGGCTTCAAACATGCCTCTAACCACTTACAGGATTAGCTATGTTTGTAGCCTTATGCTAACGTGAATCTTCTATTTTAGCATATCTTCTGTCTTGTAGTTTGACTCTATGTAAATATCTATTAAATCATTATGTGTAAATATTTATCTGAATATTTTGAAGTCAAACACCTATTCACATTTTTACTACAAAAACGGCACGAATTGAGGTGTTACCCACGATCTTAGATGTCCTGTTACATTTTGGTGTTACATCTCATGTTACACGCGTTAGATGAGTGACATGTATGTGGAGAGAAAAATCTCAACCTTTCCCCTTAGGGTTGATTGTTAGGGTATAGATTAGTCTATCCTTCGTGTCAATCATTCAACGGTTTAAACAATAGATGCAACACCAAAATGTAACAGGAGATTTGAACCGGTTACCCACCTAGTGTATATATAAAAACAAAGAAGTTTTTAAAGATAGAAGAGAGTTTTTTCTTGCCAAAAATACTTGCTAAAAATAGAAAATTAATTTTTTAAGTAAAAAAATTAAATGGCTATAGACATTGTACATTGAATGGAGAATATTAATAGAATAAATGAATCTTGCTGAGTACGAATGACATATGATGCGTGCGGTGTTAACAAAAAAAAGTATTTATGGTGTTAATAAAAAGAGTATTTATGGGTAGTGTGTCAATGTGCAGTGAAAATTTTTTATTTACATTTAATTTTAAAATTAAAATCTGAAAAATATCTTATAGATAATTGTACAGTGCATTGTGCTTCTTGCATTAATATTAATTGTTTTTTTTCTTTCAAATCTTCAATTTACTTTAGTTTTTAAATAATTCGTTTTATTTATTTATTTATTGTTCTTCCTAAGTAGTAATTTAATTTTGATTACTATTATATTATAATAATTTGTAAATAAATAATAAAAATGAAAAATAAAATTAACAAATTGATTCTAATTACTGCTATAAATTAAAAGTGTATTTTTTTTAAAAATAATACTAATAAGCAATAAAGTGTTTATTTATTTTCTACTTGGCACAATGAGCGACGTTTTAGTTAAATAAATAGTAAATAATTTTGACTACCTAGACATCCACTCACAGCATGCCTACATTATTACTTCTGTTTTCACCGTTAGCACTACATTTTCAAAATTTAGAATTTAAAGTAAAATCTAAATTAGTGAACATTCGTCTCCAGCACTATTAATCGCATAACTTTTTTTTTCATTTACTCATTTACTGCTATATTTTATTTTAACATTTTCTTTTAAAAATCTATATTGAAAATATGCTGCAGTGCCCCCTTAAACCAATCGAATATGCCGCCCAGTTGCCCACCCCCAACTTATTTTCATGATGTGCTTCAATAATGGTGCTAATCTTTTGGGGGAAGCAATGTACCCTTTAATAAGAAAGAGAAGAAACTCTCCCAAGATAATTGCAATGCTGGATTTGGTGAAAGAAGCATTCGGCGGCGGCTGTTGTGGTGGCGGAAGAAGCATACGGCGTGCGTGATGATCAAGAGATTTTTAATGGGAAAGTGAGAGATTTATTGGAGAGGCGTGAGGACTCCAAACCCTAATCATGTCATGGGGTTAAAGAAAGTGATGCTTGATGCGTGTTTTCTTTGCACGCAAAATTAATCCCCAAGTAATAAGGATATCATTTGCAATTTAAGCAAGCGACCAAGTGATTATCGAACCCAAAGGACGGCGTATTATCAATTTAATTATTTACTAATTAATTAAGACGAAAGACAATTAAGGTTGGGATTTTAATCTAATAACTAATAAATAATTAGTTAAAATAACAAATAAAATAAAATATCACTCGAAGAATACGAAAGTGGATCAAGTAGGAGAAATGTAGCCCTAGAATAATCCAGTTTCACGCATTAATTTCCTTTCCGTGTGTTGATGTCCGACTCTGCCTTATGGAATATGGACGCATCACTAAACCATGCATATCTACTTTATAGACACAAGTAAACATGGGTGTAACATGTGTGAATAACCTTGGAGCAAGAGATATAACTTCACCTCCCTTACTAGGTACTATCAGTATCAATTATTTCCCTGGCCAATTGGTACTCTAACCCGATATGATCTCTCTATATAGGTACTATAAAATTATCCTCTTTATCCTACTTAATAACCTGAATTCAATTCAATTAATAAGTATTCATATATGATAGTTCTAATGAAGTTTCGGAGTCCCCTCAATTAGAATCATAACATGAAATCCTGTTCAACGATGAACACACTCAATCTACAACCAAGATATATATTCAGACTTTATATATCAATTGAAGATGCACAAAACGACTGCGAATATGGATTAAGAAAGTACAATCATATATAAAATAAATCCAAAAGTATTGTTGTACGGAGTTTACACACGAAAGTTCAATTAATTCATAAAAACCTTCACAACCCTAGTTCTACCAAAAAGGCTCTAGTGTTACGAAGAACAATCATGGGTGTTGGATAGATCTTACCCAGATGTCTGGAAAATACAAGATAAATTAGGAAACGAAATAAACCCTAGATTTGGGAGTCATCGCGTCCTTCTCCATCTTGAATTCTCCTCTTGGTTCTTCTCTTGAGTCCACAGACAAATCTTCAAAGTGATGGATGGATGAAGGAAAGGATGTGGATGATGGTTGGGGGTGATCCTCCCTTGTGGGGTGTAGTATTGTTGTGGCCTCTCTCCAATTCGTATGATCTCTATGATATGATCTACACCCCCTTTTATACTAGTAAGCTCTTCTTATAGGCCTTGGATGGGCTTTTACTTGAGACATATGCCAAATTTGGTAATAGAAACCCAAAACTACAAAAAATAGAACCAGCGACATTTTGTTAGACTTGACCTTCAGAAGTCGAGCAATGGTCGAGAAAGCTCTCTGTAAGGTTTTGGTCATTTTGCTCAACCAATTTGAGTAATTCTTACACTAACGCAATCTTATTTTCCTTGGCTTTCTATCCATATAAAGAACTCTCAGAAAATCCAACATTTGATTATGTAAAAAGTCATACAAATTGGATAGTCGTTCTGAGCAGGAGCAGCTTGCACGACGTCACCACTTTGATCATAACTTTCTCGTTTGGGATCGGATTGAAGTGTTCTTGACGCGAAAACGACCCTCTCTTCTGTAGCTTTCCATCAATGTATCATACTTCTAGTTTAGATCTCCACGAAAATACAGAATAATTACACAAGTTGGACGTGCGTTTCAGAGCATCCTTGCACGAATTGCACCTTTTCTCCAACTTTGCACTTTTGATCCTTTTTCCACATAAAACACAATAAAACACCTCAAGTGCACCTTTTTCTCACATATATAGAGTATAAGACACTTGTGCTAATATATGACAATAATATCAATCATAAAGATGTTAGATTGGATACTAAAACACGCTTATTTTCACTCTCAACAATCCCCAAACTTACCCGTTGCTCGTCCCGAGGCAACAAAATAAAAATAAAGAGAGAGGGAGTATGAAAATTAGTAGGGAAACAAGGACTATGATCAATACTCCATTCAAAATACAATTGTCCTCAACTTAGGTCATGCAACTCTCATTATATGTAATAACCAATTCATAGCATAAAAGTTTAGACAATCACCACCAATTCAAAATGCTTCATTCACATGTTCTCACAGGAAGTATATATCACTCACACTCAAGTGTAAAAGATGTACACTTTTGGCTAAGGCGTTTACGATCAGATTCAATTCAAGTGCATGCGTAACCATAAGCTTGCCAAAAGTCTCAAACTCTTCACCACTAAACATATGATTCGACAATGAGATCTAAAAGGACTTTTAATAGGATGTAATGTTAGTTCGTTGGTTAAGGTAGGAAATATATGGATAAGTGACTCAAAACTCAGATAATCAAGCGTGCACTCCATCATGATCTTCATTCTTCTTACTCACTTAATTAAGCACATTCTCCTCCTCTCTTTCACTGTTTTTCTTCAAGCACAACATTTTTTTCTTCTTCTTTTCTTTTTTCTTTCTCTTGAGGTACCAGTTTTGGGCACTACCTCGCGCATCCTCCATAAGGTACTAGATTTAAGCACTACCCTAGGGTGTTCGATTCAATAGAGTACTAGATTTTAGCACTACTCCATGCTTTTCCTTAGATGCATTTCCAAGCTCAATCACTGTTTCAACATCAATTTAATTCCTTCCCAAACTGTTATAAGACTCCATCAACACACTTTAAAAAGCCATTAATTCTCTTCTAGAAGGACAATCAAGGCTCAAAAAATTCAGATGCTCAAAGTGGTTCTTTCTCGCATGCTGCCAAAGAATGAGGTTTTTTAGGCTCATTGGGGCTAACTACAGATATAAAATTATTTGGTATGAAATGATTTGGCATAGTGACTCATAATTATCAAAGATGGCCTAAAATCATCTCCCATTATCTAAAACAACATGCGATCTCAAGTAAGATAAGAGGAAAGTTCTAGAATACACACACAAGAACGATACTCACCAGAAAGAAATATCATGTGTTTATGTACATGAATAAGGCTCAAAATCTCACATGAGTTTTCAACACGTAACAGAGCACTTATCATGGTAAGTAATATCCCACAAGTATACATAGAACTTCATATCACAATATAACTCAAGTACACTTCCTTCATCAATTTCAAGAGCATATGGAATTTAGCCACAGTTTAAAAATATAAGCTCATGTGGATCACCAAAAATATAAACTCAATCTTACCACTCCATGAATTAAATGCACACATAAAAATTAGAATAAGGAAACGAGGGCACCTAATTTTTCTTCAACGAAACAATCACGAGCACCTTGAGTTGTTCAACTCGATTAGATCAAAGCCTCAGTTTACTTGTTTCTATCATCAAACCTCAAACACCCATTATCACAGATTCATCAATAATAAAATAAGAGAACTATAAGAAATACTCAATTGACTATCTAATTGACTCCACACACTAGACACACCACTGAACACTTGGCAAATTGTAAAAAAATTGACACATTAAAACCGATTAAAGTTTCAACATAGCGTAAAAAATCAACTTCCCTAGCAAACATTACAAAGAAAAGATTATACTCTTAGTGCTTCAATGAGGTAATAACAACACACCCCCCAAACTTAGTAAAAACGTAAGTCGAAACTAAGTTTGAAAAGAGATGTAATTTCCGAATAATAAGCACACCAAATATAAAAATTTTTACTCACACCAATGAAAATAAAGCAATAAAACTGGAGGAAAAGCCCCCAACAGACGCACATGTTTAACGTCGGATAGTCACGACGAAATACCGCTTTGTAGACTACTAGATCAGAGGACGTTCTTGTCGCATCCTCACCTTCAAATACTTTCTTTCCCTCTTCTTTTCTACACTCAACACCTCACCTTTCTTGGTCACAAGTATACGATCCTTGGAATTTCCTTCCTCCCATGGTTGTCTAGACACCTCCTTGTCAATCTTCCAGTTAAATTTAGAATCATCTGTCTTATTGAAATCAAGATTAAACAAGTTAGAAACCACATCTATGCTTTTGCATGATTGAGTCTCCATGGGCATCTTCATTGCATGATTAACAGAGAAATTCACATCTTCATTATCCATCTGCAGTCTAAGCTTCTTGGCTCTCAACCTCTTTGCTCTTTCCCGCTTCTTCTCAACTAAAAGTTCACTATTCTGCTCTTAGGATGGCTCTAAAGTGTTCTGAACAACAGGTGTAGCATTCAGTATCAAATCGGATATTAAACTCTGTTGCTCAACTTCTGCTTGTCCAAAAGGGACTAGTCGAACAGATAGGTTTTGGTCGAGCAACCTGCCTGATCGGGAGCTTCCATTCACCATGTGTTGCTTGACCTCTGTTCGACCGAGATGGTCGGGTCGAACGACTTGGCTGATCGCGGACTTACTTCATTTGATTGTTGTTCGATCACTGTTCGACCAAGATAATCTGGTCGAACGATGATGCTTTGGTCGAACGGTGAGTTAGAAAATAGAGCATCGTCATTTTGTTTTTTCAGAGCTTGTTCGACCTCAGTTCAACCATCAGGTCTGGTTGAACAATTGAGGGATGGTCGAACAAGACCCCTTCTCACTTCGTTTTCACTCGCCAGTTTCATTGGACCTTCGTACTGTGTCTCGGAGCTCAATGTGATGGCATTATCCTTTAAAGTTTGTATCAATTGATTCACATTCGCGGCCATCTGCCCCATAATCAAGGTAAGGTCCTTCAACTGCTTAGAAAAATCTGCATGATCAACATTCATGGTATTCTCAAGACGATCAACCCTTGCATCATTCTCAGCCATGTATCGATTGAAGGTATCTTCAACACTCTTCACTTCTTGCTGCTGCATACTAGGCTCCCTTTGTGTCAACTTTGTAATCTGCTTCTGCTAGGATTCTAGTAGCTTGTTGATGTTAGCTAGACTAGAGACGATCTCATCATCCCTATTTGACTTCACCACTTGATGTTCAACCTGAGCTACTTTACCAAGTACATATGATCCTCTAACTCTTTCCGTAGGCCAGTCATGTGAATTCATAGAGATGTCTTCAAACAACTTTTATGCTTCTATTACTGTATTAGATAACAACGCTCATCCCGATGATACTTCAATAAGAATACGCCACTCATAATCCATTCAATAGTAGAAGATACTTATGTATTGAGCCTTAGAAATCCCATGTTATGGGCACCTCCTGAGCATATCTTTAAACCTATCTCATGCCTCATAAAATTTCTCACCCTGATTCATAACAAATTGGGTGATCTCTTGCTTTATTCTTAAGATCCTTGAGGGTGGCATGTATCTCTCCAAAAACTTTTGCTGCAATTGGTCCCATGTAGTGCAGTCGGCTGCATCAAGAGTCTCATACCAAGCTTCCGCCTTATCAATTAATGAAAACTTGAATAAGACGATCCATCTAGCATGATCATTAGCTCTAGCACATTTTTGAGTGTTTGCATAACCAAGAAATCATCGGAGATGCTGATATGGATCTTCAAAACAACCTCCAGAAAATGGATTCTTCTCTACCATATTAATAAGAGCGGGATGTATCTCAAAATCATCATCTTCCCCCCTTGCTCCTATCAACCCCATGTTGCCAATCCCATAGTTCGTGAAAATTTCACATATGGCAACATTATCCAGATTCTGCCTTGTTCCGGCCATGTTTAGCACTGTGTGTTATTTGTTCCTTTCCTTCCTCTCCTTTTCTAGTGCACAAGTACCTTAGAAAAATTCAAGGTTAGATAGAAATAAATAATCACAAATAAAAATCTTAATCTAGATAGAAATAATAAAATCAATATTAAAAGTCGTCCCCCGCAACGGCGCCAAGAACTTGATGCGCATTTTATTTGCACGCAAAATTAATCCCCAAGTATTAAGGATATCAGTTGCAGCTTAAGCAAGCGACCAAGTGATTATCGAACCCAAAAGATGGTGTATTATCAATTTAATTATTTACTAATTAATTAAGACGAAAGACAATTAAGGTTGGGATTTTAATATAATAACTAATAAATAATTAATTAAAATAACAAATAAAATAAAATATCACTCGAAGAATACGAAAGTGGATCAAGTAGGAGAATAAGTAACCCTAGAATAATCTAGTTTCACGCATTAATTTTCTTCCGTGTGTTGATGTCCGACTCTGCCTTGTGGAATATGGACGCATCACTAAACCATGCATATCTACTCTATAGACACAAGTAAACATGCGTCTAACACGTGTGAATAACCTTGGAGCAAGATATATAACTTCACCCCCCTTTCTAGGTACTATCAGTATCAATTATTTCCCTGGCCAATTGGTACTCTAACCCGATATGATCTTCCTTTATAGGTACTATAAAAATATCCTCTTTATCCTACTTAATAACTCGAATTCAATTCAATTAATAAGTATTCATATATGATAGTTCTAATGAAGCTTCGGAGTCCCCTTACTTAGAATTATAACATAAAATCCTGTTCAGCGGTGAACGCACTCAATCTACAACTAAGATATATATTCAGACTCTATATACCAAATGAAGATGCATAAAACGACTGTGAATATGGATTAAGAAAGCACAATCGTATATAAATTAAACCCACAAGTAGTGTTGTACGGAGTTTACACATGAAAGTTCAATTAATTCATAAAAACCTTCACAACCCTAGTTCTACCAAAAAGGCTCTAGCCCATGATGTTACGAAGAACAATCATGATCATGGGTGTTGGATAGATCTTACTCGGATGTCTGAAAAATACAAGATAAATTAGGAAACGAAATAAACCCTAGATTTGGGAGTCATCGCGTCCTTCTGCATCTTGAATTCTCCTCTTGGTTCTCCTTTTGAGTCCACAGACGAATCTTCAAAGTGATGGATGGATGGAGGAAAGGATGTGGATGATGGTTGGGGGTGATCCCCCTTGTGGGGTGTAGTATTATTGTGGGCTCTCTCCAATTTGTATGATATCTATGATATGATCTACACCCCCTTTTATACTTGTAAGCTCTCCTTATAGGCCTTGGATGGACTTTTACTTGAGACATATGCCAAATTTGGTAAAAGAAACCCGAAACTACCAAAAATAGAACCAGCGACATTTTGTTAGACTTGACCTTCAGAAGTCAAGCAATGCCTCCAAGTCGAGCAATGATCGAGCAAGCTCTCTGTAAGTTTTTGGTCATTTTTCTCGACCAAACTTCATCTGCTCGACCAAGATGATTCTTGTAAAGCAAGATAATTCTGGTCGAGCAAGCTTGCGCCGTCTTACCGTTTCACATCCGACCTCCAATTTGTCTAATTCTTGTGTTCTCGTGATCCTCTCTTCCCTGGATTTCTATCCGTATAAAGAACTCTCAGAAAATCCAACATTTGTTTATATAACTAGTCATACAAAGTGGACAGTTGTTCTGAGCAGGAGCAGCTTGCGCGACTTCACCACTTGATCATAACTTTCTCGTTTGGAATCGGATTGAAGTTTTCTTTACTCCAAAACGACCCTCTCTTCTATAGGTTTCCATCCATGTATCATACTTCTAGTTTAGATCTCCACACTAATACAAAATAATTACACAAGTTGGATGTGCGTTTCAGAGCATCCTAGCACAAATTGTACCTTTTCTCCAACTTTGCACTTTTGATCCTTTTTCCACCTAAAACACAATAAAACACCTCAAGTGCACCCTTTTCTCACATATATGGAGTATAAGACACATGTGCTAATATATGACAATAATATCAATCATAAAAATGTTAGATTGGACACTAAAACACGCTTATTTTCACTCTCAACAATCCCCAAATTTACCCGTTGCTCTTCCCGAGGCAATAAAATAAAAATAAAGAGAGAGAGAGTATGAAAATTAGTAAGGAAACAAGGACTATGATCAATACTCCATTCAAAATACAATTGTCCTCAACTTAGGTCATGCAACTCTCATTATATGTAATAACCAATTCATAGCATAAAAGTTTAGACAATCACCACCAATTCAAAATGCTTCATTCACATGTTCTCACAGAAAGTATATATCACTCACACTCAAGTGTAAAATATGTACACTTTTGGCTAAGGCGTTTACGCTCAGATTCAATTCAAGTGCATGCTTAACCATAAGCTTGCCAAAAGTCTCAAACTCTCCGCCACTAAACGTATGATTCGACAATGAGATCTAAAAGGACTTTTAATAGGATGTAATGTTAGCTCTTTGGTTAAGTTAGGAAATATATGGATAAGTGACTTAAAACTCGGATCAATCAAGCGTGCACTCCATCATGATCTTCATTCTTCTTACTCACTTCAATTAAGCAAGTCTCTTGATTCGTGTATAAATTGAATAAATATTTAATTTTTTTTATATTTAATTTTTTTTATTAAAAAAATTTTAAGAAATTCACTAATATTGTATAAATTTTTATTCATCAGTTATATATTTCTAATTATTAGTATAGAAAATTGTGAATGCACGATGCACAAAAGAATTTGCAATATAAATTATATATATTTTAAATAAATATTCTAACTAATTTTATTTGTTGTTAAAAATTAAAAATAAAAACTTACGTCGTGGGACTGTATTACGGTTAAACCATTTATGTTTTTTTTCAAATAGCTATTTTTTAATTAAAAAAATACTTAAAATATGAAGTATTTGAAAACTGTACCCCGGCATGGTTTAACAATATTATTTATTACACCAAATAGAAGAGTATCTTTATTAACTGAAATGACGGATTTAACCTTCACTCGAAAATAATTCATATTAAATTTGAAATTCTGATAAAAATAGAATAATATATTTGCATTGATTGGAGTAGGAGAAGGTATGTAAAATTTACCCTCATAGATTGGAGTAGGAGAAGGCTGAAAATTTTGCTTTATGAAAGCGGAATTGAAAATTACCATTATAGTAAAATAATGACAATTTATTCTCCTCAACTTGATCATGTTTTATTATGTTCCTATTAATTAGAAATTCTTATGAAGAAATAAATATTTATTATTTCACTTCTAAACATCAGCTTTTTTTCAATACTCTTTCTTCTCAAGAGCGGAGTCATCCTTTAATCTCCTCTTTAATCTCCTCAAACAAAATCTCCGTGTTCCAATAAAATAAAATTATATTTTAATGTAACATTTGTCATACTTTACAAAAATAGTATATTAATAATCAATAAATATATTTTATTTATATAATAATAACACTTTAATCCATCTCACATAAGTATTATATCGCATTAAATTTTTTATTACATTTATATATTATTTTTTATTATAACTATATTTTTTTAAAAAATAATATACATATATACTCCCTCCATCCCACTCAAAGAGTAGTATTTACTATTTGCACGTGGATTGAGTATTATTATTTAATGTGGTAGTGAATAGTTGTATTAGTGGGAGTGTAAGCCCCATATTTTAATTGTATTAGTGTGTGTGTGTGGGTCTCATGTGTGTAAAAAAAAGAAAGTAGACTCTTTGGGTGGAACGCACAAAATGGAAAAGTGACCCTTTGAGTGAGACGGAGAAAGTAGTATTTTTTCGCGTATCGCGCGGGTGTATTACTAGTATCCATAAGCAAAGCCTCTCGAGTGTTGCCATGTATTGAGATCACTGAGCACATCCATATAAGGAATTGTTTCTGAGCTGATCATTGAAAAGATGTGCATTACAACTAACTAGAGGTGTGCCTGTGAATATATACAGGAAAGTTATGGCCTCTCATTTATTATGAACTAATGTACTCCATTATTTACTGTATAAACAGTTCGTATTAGAGTAACATTATTTAAATTCTTCGGTAGATCTTATGTAAACAACTTGATTTTTCTGTTCTCTGTTTCTTTAACTATGTGTATCAATATTTTTCTCTAGTTTCATATGAATTGCAAGGGCTCTTTCAGGTCAAGTTTCGATCTTGAACTAACTTAATTACTTAACAGGCCAGAAGATAGATTCTTTAGAAAACCCAATTTCTTGTTTTGTCTTATGAGCTTGACTCAAAAGAAAAAATAAGATCGGACTCAAATAAAAGAGATGTCACTTTCGACGATTGAATTTTTTTATATATCCAGATTGGCAGCTGTAGTATTGTGTTAATTTAGTGATTAAATTATTATTTGTAGGATTTATATGTGGCTGTATTTCTTTTATGATTTATTGTAAATAAATGTATTAGGAACATGACATTGCAACTCAGATTGTTGAAGTTGTTATTGCTAGGAATTCTGTTGAGCTTCCTTGTGGGCTTCTTAATGGTCAGGTAAACTTGCTCTTAAATTACTGTATGATAATATTTGTTCCAATTTGCAAGTAGAGGTGACAAGCATTATTTTAAACTTCAACCTATTTTGAAGATTTTGGTGGAACATGATTATTTTCGACATAAATTTTTGTATCAGCAGGCATATTATCCTCCGAGCATGATAATTTAACAGTTTGAGGATGAATGTTTATTGAATCTTTTTTGTCTCATGTGGTGGTTCTGTTTGATAGCTGAGAAAAGAAACTACTTGACCTTCTCTGATAGACTTATTTTCTTGAGAAAAAAACGTTAGTTTCATGTTTGCAATTCTGGACAATGAATGAGATGGAACAAGATTTTGAGACCTATTGTTCATAAGAAAGTGTTTGCAAAGAAAGTGCATCATTTACTAACCTTCATTTTTGCTTCATGTCAAACAAACACCATCTATTTTTTTGTTTCCTTTCTTCTTTGACCCAAAGTTTTCCTTCACCGAATTTATATACTAGATCAAACTATAGAATATGTTAATTATTTAATTAGTCGATTATGCGTGGTCTTCTAAGTGGCCATTTTACAACCTTTATTTAAGGGCATGCATAAATTGTACATGTCAGGGCCTATAATTTCCTTAAAGAAATATGCTATAATGTGTCATTGGAGTGTCCAAATACATTTTCTCGTTGCGTGGTCCAAATACATTTTCTCGTGGCCATTGGAGTGGCCGTATTTTCTTTGTTCAAAAGATCATTCTGGACTAACTGAGCCCTTATGAGAGCTAGATATCATACTGACACAGGTAATTAATTCTCCATAATTAACAAAGAAAAAAGAAGAATAACAAAGATCCAAAATAAAACTTTTAATATCTTGTGCATGCAGATCGCTGTCAGAGTATCTATAGATTTAATGCCAGGATCCAATGACCAAGTAAATTTCTCTATGGCTCAACAGGTATCTGTAATAATGATCACATTTTTGTGTATTGACTTTATTTATATGGACTATAATATTTATTAAATTTAAGTTAAATATTTTGGTGTTTAAACTAAATTATATCTTGGGCTTTATATGAAATATGTTGTTGATGCCTTATGTCAATGCAAATTAGAACTTCACTTCATGTTTTGGCTTTGCAGCGTGAGGGCGATTTATTATGTATTAACTCTTCCTTTTGTATTTAAACGATTTCCAGTTTAGTGCCAATAATTTTATTATAAAAATTGACCATAGGTTGAGGTTAGAAAGCAGACCTCCCAATTTTGTGCACACGTTGGATGGTTCGCATGCGATGATTACTGTCGTTGCTTGTCAAGAATCTGGATTGGGTTTTGCAGGTTTCTCCTGATTACACTGCAACTAAATCAACACTCACCCCATTGCATGCAGTAACAATACTTAAATTTTATATGAGCAAGGCCATTATCAACATTTATTATTCATTTTAGCACTAAATTCATGAATTGTTTTATAGATGATTTAAGTGTTTGTTTAGAAGGAACAATTTCTTTTTTGCATCTTGTCTTTGAGGGCATGTACATCAAACAACATCTAATGAAGAAATATATATTAATTTATCCTTGCAGATGACAAAAATGATGATGTAGTGATGAACTTGGCCTGGTTATCTTGGAAGTTTTTAAAACTTGTAGTTGTTGTTGCCAATACATTGCACCTTTTCGAAGAAGGTCATTCGAAGTTTCTTAAGTAAAACTCATTTCAGGTAGAATATTTCAAAATATTTTATTAAATTAAAAAACATTGATCTCCAAGTTGACAGAGGACGTGTCTAATTTATATTCTACTTGGATATCAATCTACCATGAACACAAACACACTTGCAAGAAAATTAATAATTAATAATTGTCGGACCAGTAGAATGATTTATACGGTTAATGTATAGACCTTCTATAATATTTTTCTAAATATTATCATGAATCAATCGAATGGCAAAATAGATTCATGGCACAATTTGCAGATCACGATTAGAGTTTACTTCCCACCCCATAATAATGGTAGTGTATTACTGCTCTTTAGACTCTAAAAAATCCATTGAATTAGCTATCTGTGAGGTCAAAGAATGTTTTGTTTCACCATAAAGCCATTAGCTCTTTTTCCCATCAAATTGGAGGTAATTTAAAAACCAGCAAAAGAATGCATTTTTAAATATTCTTATCCAAGAAGATGTAGGTTTTGCTTCTTATGAAAGAAAAATCTTAGAGATTCTTAATGTTGGTAAAGGACTATAAGACCGTTAAGGTAGCCATATGAAACCTAGGTACTCATGAGAACTAAAAAGCGGTAAGGTTAGATGGTCGCTACTCTTGGGAAGATGAGGGTTGGTGGAGGCAGAGAAAGAAGAAATACTCTTCTCACTTGCATTTTAGTTTTACTGCATAATGATTATAGCACATTTTTATCTTATCTTCAATGCATTTTTTCATCCTTTATTAGAACTGGTTTTATGCTATAACAACCTCAATGCAGAATCTCAGGAACTAGTTGTTTAGTTTTGGTTCTTGGTGTTAGTCGAATTATGTAGGATATGATACATGGATTGCAATGTGCATCTTCCGTACCCTAGAACTAGGTATTAATAAACTACGTAAATTCGCTACTTGTTTTTAACTCTTTTGACTTTTTTCGACTATAGCTTCGAGGACATGATTTTTAGAACTTTTGGCTACATCAATTATTGTGGATTCTGTTGATCATGGGTTTATTCCATGGTTGTTGCTCCTATTTTTTAATTTTTATAGATTGGGGGCTGCCTTGATAATTATTTAAATGTATTCTTTCTCTATTTTTTAAAAATTCTAGACTACTTTGGTAATTATTGGACGTTAATTTCTGAGTACTATTTTGGGCTCTGCTTTAATAGTTATTGGATATTTTTTTGTTCTGCTTTCAGATGAGTACTGGTAGGTCTTGGTTTCTTTGTTAGTTATTTTATTTTTAATGTTGTGCTAGTCTAGTCTGCTTAATTTGTGTGCTAGATTACTAGTTATTGGTGTTTTTTCTATTTTGGACCTTGCTTTGGTTTGTTCTGCCTTGTTTATCATAGGTTCTGTGTAATTTGATTCTAGAGGATCTTATGGGATCATTATAAGAGTGGGCGTCATTTTGTTATTACTGGTTTTCTATTGTATGTTGCATGTCTGCCAATTCTTTATTTGTTGGGTACTTATTATTTGTGTGCATTTTCTCAGGGACGTTTCTGGCCACCAATGATCTCTCCTAGCAGTTCTGTCCGATTTCTAGATAACCTATAATTGCAAGAGCTAACAGAATTTTGGTCAAGCATACCATGGTAATGCCTTCATCTGGAAGCTGCTAAATCAAAACTCAACTTGGTTCTGGTTCTTGTCTTATAACACTTTGTCGTTAAATACCCAAAATACTATTTTGGTGTTTGCTAGTTTGCTTTAGTGTGCATACAACATTTTATTTTAATTTGTAATTAGATAGGGCATTGACTAGTTATTTTTTGAGGGGATAGTTTTTGCAATTTGTTGTATCATGGTGTTTTGCATGCATCGAACTTTTGCATGCATCGAACTTTGCATTGCTATGTCGATTTTTTATACTATACTAATCTTGAAGTTATGATTAAGTCTATATATTATATTTGAGTTTTAATTTTTTAAATAGGCTGTGTAAACTCATATTTTTTCAACTTTTTTTTATGTTGTTTTTATTTTTTTGTTTAATAGGAATATTTGAATAATCATTGTGTATGTATTGATTTTTAAATTTATTGGTTTTTACATATAGTATTGAAATTAATGCCTTTTTATTATATCGAATTGGTAGTTAATAAGTCCCTTCCAGTATTTTTTATTATTTTATATTATCTTAAATGTGACAAATTGTCAATGTCATCATGAATAAAGTAATATGTAGGGAAGAAAAATACTAATAATGAAATTAATATTTCAAGGAATAAAATTTATATTTATTATATTTGTATGACAAATTATGAGAAATTTCATGAAGTGCATTAATTATAGCCCACCATTTAATAAAATATGACGATTTCTATTTATTGTTATTGTGCTAGATTTATGGTGACAAAATATAAAATGTCACGGATTATTTAAATATTTTATGATAAATTTATTTTTATCGTATAAATATATTTACTTGTGACAATAAATGTCGTCACAAATTACTATAAATTTATCATTAAAAATTAACCTCCAATATTTTGTATAAAAAACTATCCTTAAAAAATTATAATGACTTTTTAAATTATTGTGTTATGTATAACTCACCTTCTAATAAAAAAGATGACAATTTCTATTTATCGTCACTATAGTATGATATTGGTGACAAAATATATAATGTCACTAATTGTAAAAACTTTCATGAAAATTTTATTTTCGTCATAAAATTATGTTTTATTCATGACATTATTTTTCATCGCCAATTAACATAAATTTGTCATTAAAAAACAAACCAAATTTTTTTTATTGAAATAAGATATCCATAACTAAAATTATAACGTATTTATCAATGTCATCATAAAATTGAATAAATAGTGACGAATAAAATGACATAAAATGACAACAACAAATTGCGTCGCTAAATGATACATTTTATCAACAAAAGTAAAGTTCATCACTTTTGAAATACAAAACATGATGAAATCTTGCGTTGCAAATTTTTTCGTCACAAAATGCATAATTTCTTGTAGTTGAAATAGAAGCTGCACTTGGAGCCAACATGATCGGAGTGGTAGCTGTAGAAGGGGATGCAGCAGGTGGTGTGAAAACCTTGGTAGCAGGAGCCTTGGCTAGCTCATATGACGGAGACTGGTCGGCGGAGGTGACTACTGATGAGTGTGTAAATTCACGTGTTTTGAGCCCGGATTCGTGTAATAATGGTGTGTTAGATGGTTGTAATTCGATATGAATCGATATATGTGGTGGAAAGTCACAAATCAGGTGTCTTGAAGGCTATTTGAGTTGATTTACGAAGGAAAACAAGTTAAAAGTGATCGGATCCGGAAAAAGGTAGATTTAGAGGTGGATTTGACCAAGCAGGCACGGGATTCGACTAAGAAGGAGATGGTTCGACCAGCACCTGTGGTCGAACTGATGGAGCGGAAATGCCTGGAGTGGAATACGATCACGACAATGTCGTTCGACCAAACCATTTGGTCGAACAGTGGTCGAACCAGAAGCATAAAGAGATGCACCTGCAGTTCGACCAGAGAGTACGTGATTCGACCAGAATTCTGGTCAAATTCGGGACCCGCAACCAAATTACAGGTAAATTCGACCTGGGGTTCAACCAGTGGAGGATGGTTTGACCTGGCGTATTGGTCAAACTGATGAGCAGAAATTTACCATATCTGTATTTTTACACCTTTAATGCGAGTATTCACTCAAGAAGCTCATCCAAGGCCTGTAAGGAGAGTTTACAAGTATAAAAGAAGAGCTTTCGCAGAGACACGACATCATTCATCATCCATCCACCTTCGAAACCCTACCATCATCCCAAGGAGTTGTGAAGAGAGGTCCGGCGGGCGAGTCAAGTAAGATCATACCAATTAACCATGATTGCTCCTAGATCAATTATGGGTTAGAGCCGCTCTGGTAGTTCTAGGATTATGAAAGTTTTATGAGTTAATTGAATTTCCATGTGTAAACTCCGTACAACACTACTTGTGATTTATTTTATATAAGATTGCGCTTTTAAAATTCGTACTCACAGTCGTTTTGTGCATCATTAACTGTTATGTAGAGTCTGAATACATATCTTAGTTATTGATTGAGTGCGTTCACTGCTGAGCAGGATTACATGTTATAATTCTAAGTGAAAGGATTCTGAAGTCTTATTAGAACTATCTTATATAAATACTTGTTAATTGAATCTTATTCGGGTTAATAAGTTGGATAAAGAGTACAACTTCATAGTATTTATAAAGGGAGATCATATCGTATTAGAGTACTAAGTGTACTGGAAATAATTGATACTGATAGTACCTAGAAAGGGGGGTGAACTATATCTCTTGCTCCGAGGATATTCACACGTATCATACTTATGTTTACTTGTGTCTATAGAGTGAACTTGCATGGTTTAGTGATACGTCCATAGACCACAAGGCAGAGTCGGACATCAACACATGGAAAGGAAATTAATAAGTAAAACTGGATGACCCAAGAACTACCTAATTTCTTACATGATCACAGACGTATTTTCTCTATCACTTGTTTATTTAATTTGCTACTTATGTTATTCGTTATTTAGTCTCGTAACTATTCCAAACCAATTTGCCAACATAGTCTTAGTTAATTAGAATATAATTAAATTGATATTAATCCATCCCTTTGGTTCGATAATCACTTGGTCGCCTATCGAAACTACAATTGATATCCTTCATACTTGTGGATAATTTTGTGTGTTGAGAAAATGCTCATCAAGTTCTTGGCGCCTTTGCCGGGGACGGCATTAATTATTAGTTTATTATTTCTAGTTTAATTGAGATTATATTATTCTTGTCTTTGATTTCTAACATTTATTTTTCTTAGGTGTATGCTCACTAGATCGAAGACAGGTGAATTAGAGCCTTATAATCCAAAGATTGGAGCATCGTCAAGGAAGAAAAAGAAGAACAAAAACAAGAACAAGAACATAGACTGAACTGAGTCTCTTAATTTAGGAATTGAAGTTGACGTGTTGAATTCCCAAACAATTGAAGCTGCAACTGAAGTTAACTTGGAAGCAGAAACAGTCAACATGGCTATGAATTCTGATACACTTGCCATCGTGAAGTCATTAAGAACAATGGAGGAGGCAATGCGGGGATGTTAGGAACAAGAGGGGCAGAAGCCAATTTTGATCTACACCCTGCTCTTATCACCATGATTGAAAGGAGTGCCTTCTCCGAGGGAACCTTTGAAGATCCTCAGCAACATCTAAATAAGTTTATTGGGTATGCAAGTACACAAAAAGATGTATGAGCTCATGAGGATGCGAGGAAAATCATATTGTTTAAGTTCTCACTGAATGAAAAAGCGAGAGATTGGTACGATAATCTTAATGCTACCGAATGTGATACATGGGAGAAGTTGAAAGAGAAATTCTTGGAGCGATACAGCTACCTTCAAAGGTTTTCATGATGAAGCAAGAAATCAATCAATTTGCTATCCATGGTAATGAGAAGTTTCATGAAGCTTGGGACAGATTTAAGGACATGCTTCGAAAGTGTCCACAACATGGGCTATCTAAAGCTCAATATATCAGTATATTCTACAATGGGTTGGATTGTGATTCTCGTGAGTTACTTGATGCTTCATCTAATGGAGCATTGCTTACGAAGTCACCCATTGAGGCCGAGAAGCTTTTTGAGGATATTTTGATGAATTCAAGAGATTGGTCGACTAATAGAGTGAGAGGCATTTTTGTCCTTGGTAAAGTAGCACAGGCTAAGCATACTATGGTGAAGTCAGGAAAAGATGATGAGATCTTCTCTAGCATGGCTAGTATCAACAAGTTACTCGAGTCTCAGCAAAAGCAGATTACGGATATATCTTAGAGAGTACCAATGATGCAGCAGGATGGTGGCTAGGAAGGAGCTAGCCAAGAGGAGATCGAGGAGGCTAACTACGCCATGGGTCAAAGTATTCAAGGAACTAGCTATCAAAATCATGGAAACCAAAATTATCAGCGGAATTACAACAATCGTGGTCCCCCGGGTAATTACCAACAACCAAGAAGACCGGAGTTTTCATGGAGCAATCCGAATAATGCAGTGCAACCTCCTATCGGTGTTGATCCCGGAGCCAAAGTAGAAGAAAGGAAGCTGGGTTTCAAGGATACGGTGAACAGGTATATGGCGAGAAACAATGCAAGAGTAGGTCGTCTTGAGGCCAAATTAGAAAAGAAGATTGATGCCAATCATGAGGATTTGTCTGAGCAAGTTAAGGACCTTACATTGTTGATGGAGGAGATGGCAGAAAACATGAACAAGTTGACTCAAACTATTGAGAAAGGGAAGTTTCCGTCTCAAAGTATTGAGAATGCAAAGTTTGTCACACCATTACATTGAGGTCTGGAATGCAATACGAGAGACCAATGAGGCCGGAATCAAAATTTGAAAGGTTAGGAGCCCAATTTGACCCCAATTCGACCAACACAGATGGTCGAACCAGGCACCTGTGCGACATCCGGTAGTTGCAGAAGATCAGTTGGACCAAAAACAGGACAGTTCGACCAAAAGCTTTGGTCGAACTCAGGTGAATACCATTGTCCAGAACACTCTATTTTGTCTAGAGCCCGATTCGACCACGATCACTGTAGTTTGACCAAACCTGTTGGTCAAACCATGGTCAAACTAGCCTATAAGGGGGAGAACAAACTTTCAGGTTCTCAGTTCGACCATTACTCACCCAGTTTGACCAGCTACCCTGGTCGAACCATGGTCGAACCATACTGTTCTGTACTATTTTTGGCGTTGAATGCTCCGCATGATGATAATGCGACTCTAGTACCTTCCAAAGAGTAGAATACTGAGATTATAGCGGAAAATAAGTGGGAAAGAGCCAAGATATTGAGAGCCAAAAAGGATAAGGCGGAAAAGGTTGGACGTGATGAATGGGGGATTCCCAAAACAAAGATACCTCCGCCGTTTCCTTTCAAGCTAGTCAAGAAAGGATTGAAAGAGAAGTTCAAGAAGTTTTCAGAGATCATAAACAAAATAAGCTTGAATATTCCTTTTTTCTGAAGCGATATTGGAGATGCCGTATTATGCCTGTTTTCTGAAGGATATACTTTTGAAGAAGAGAAGCTTGAATGGAATTGAAATAGTGAATTTGTCTGAGAATTGCAGCTCGATCATCTAGAGGAAGCTTCCAGCTAAGTTGAAGGATCCGGGAAGTATCATGATCCTATGTGAGATTGGAAAGGGGCCGGCACGTCGAGCCTTGTGTAATCTTGGGGCATACATCAGTTTGATGTCTTTGTCTATTTTTCAAAGGCTTGGTTTGCGGGAGTTAACTCCCACTACAGTTGCTCCACAACTAGCGGATAGGTCTATGACTTTTTCGAAGGGTGTTATTGAAGACGTTCTTGTTAAAGTACAGAAGCTAGTCTTTCCTATGAATTTTCTTGTGCTTGAGATGGAAGATGACAAGGATAATGTCCCTCTTATATTAGGGAGACCTTTCCTTGCTACTGCATGAGCTATGATAGATGTGCAGAAGGGTGAGTTACAGCTGCGGACAGATAAAGAAGAGGTCTTATTTAACCTTGACAAAGCAATGAAGATGCCAATGAAGACACAATGTCATAGTATTGATGTGGTGGAGGAGATTGTGAAAGAAGATATGTCCTTGATCCTTTCGAAGGATCCTCTTGAGACATGCTTAGCGGAGTCTTTTACTTTTCCCACTACGGAGCTAGATTAACTCTCCAAAGAGGTATGTACTGAATTTCTTAAAAACTTGCTTGCTTTGGGTGATGACAAGTATGAATCGGAGAGGACAAAGGTTGAAGAGGTCAAGTGGACTAGGAAGTACTTATCATTGGATAGAGAGAGCACACCTCAAGAAGAGAAGAAAGAGGAGTTGAAACTGCTACCGGAGTACTTGAAGTATGCCTATCTAGGTGACAATGGAAAATATCCGATAATTGTATCTTCTTCCCTTGATGATGATCAACTTGAGGAAATGTTAGATGTGCTTAGGAAGTATAAGTTTGCGATTGGTTGGTCTCTTGATGATTTAAAAGGCATTAACCATTTGTATTGCATGCATATAATAAGATTGTTAGATGAGGCCAAGAGTAGTATTCAGAATCAGTGGAGGGTGAATCCTGCTATTCAAGAAATGATTAGTAAGAGCAAATCCTAACGTGGCTAGATGCTGGGATTATATATCCCATTAGTGATGGTCCCCATGTGAGTCCATTGCATGTTGTAGCTAAGAAGGGGGACATGACTATTGTGAAAGCCAATGATGGTGAGACATTAGCCACTAGGATTCCTACGGGATGGCGTGTGTGTACGGATTACAGAAAACGGAATGAAAATACATGCAAAGACCATTTTCCCTTCCTTTCATGGATCAAATGCTTGATCGTCTTGTAGGGTATGAGTTTTATTGTTTCTTGGACGGGTACTCGGGTTATAATCAAATCGTGATTGCACCCGAGGATCAAAAAAAGACTACTTTTACTTACCCATATGGAAGTTTTGCTTTCAGAAAGATGTCTTTTGGATTATGTAATGCACCTGCTACATTTCAGCGTTGAATGATGGCCATATTTGATAGGTTGATAGAAAATATCATGGAGGTGTTTATGGATGATTTTTCTATGTTTGGATCCTCCTTTGATATTTGTTTATCTAACCTTGCTACTGTTTTGAAAAGATGCCAAGAAACTAATCTTGTCTTAAATTGGGAGAAGTTCCACTTATTGGTGAGAGATTGGATTGTTCTTGGCTATCATATTTCAGCCAAGAGATTGCAGGTAGATAGAGCAAAAGTGGTGACAATTGAGAAGCTTCCACCACCGACTAATGAAAAGGGAGTGCGGTCTTTCCTTGAACACGCTGGTTTTTATAGAAGATTCATAAACGACTTCTCAAAATACACCAAGCCCTTATCTCATTTACTTGAAAAGGATGTTCCTTTTGTTTTTGATGAAGAGTGTCTAACAGCTTTTCAGGTTTTGAATGAGACGTTTATTACTGTACCTATCTTGATCACACCGGATTGGACTCAGTCGTTTATACTTATGTGTGATGCAAGTGACTTAGCACTTGGAGTGGTGCTTGGGCAGTTGAGGGAAAAGAAGTTCTGCACCATTTACTATGCGAGTAAGACTTTTGATGCAGCACAAAAGAACTACACGGTGACTGAAAAGGAGTTTTTAGTTGTAGTGTATACGTTCAATAAGTTTCGACAGTATTTGGTTGGCATGAAAACTATAGTGTGGAGAATGTTTTGGCGGATCACCTATCAAGGTTGGAGACAAGGGAGCACTGTGATGATTCTTTCGATTACATAGAAGAGATGTTCCCTGATGAGAAGATCATGGTTGTGTTTGTTGAAGGAGCAAAAAGAGCATGTGTGGTGGCTGCCCAAGGGATGGATCCATATCATGCGGATTATGTGAATTACATTGCCATAGGAGAAATTCCAAGAGATCTCAACCGATATCAACTTGCGAAATTCAAGAGGGATGTTAAGACTTTTATATGGTATGATCCGTTTGTTTACAAGATATGTATGGATTTCATAATCCATAGGTGTGTGCCCAAGATGGAGATGGAGAGCGTTCTTGATTTTTGCCATGCACAACCTAACGGGGGCACTTCGGAGCTCAAAAGATGGCAGCAAATGTACTTCAATCTGCTCTTTATGGGCCTACTTTGTTTAAAGATTGTGAAACCTATATGGCGACATGCGATAGATGTCAAAAGATGGGGAATATAAGTAGGAGAGATGACATGCCACTTCAGCCAAGCATTGTTGTTGAGATCTTCGATATATGGGGGATCGATTTTACGAGGCCTTTTCCCCCACCTAATGGATTTATCTACATCCTTTTAGCAGTGGATTATGTTTCTATGTGGGTGGATGTCATTCCCACTCGCGTGAATGATTCAAGGACTATGTTGTCTTTCTTAAAGAAACATAGTTTTGCCCACTATGGAGTTCCTAGAGCACTAATGAGTGATGTAGGGTCTCACTTCATCAATAAACTTCTGGAAAATGTGCTTAAGGATTACGGAGTTAAGCATAGAGTTACTACATCCTATTACCATCAAGCGAATGGGCAAGTTGAAGTCTCCAAACGACAAGTGAAATAAATATTGGAAAAAGTAGTCGAAACTAATAGGAAGAATTGGGCTATAAAGCTCGATGATATTTGGTGGGGGTTCTGGACTGCTTATAAGACGGTGTTAGATATGTCACCGTATCAAATTGTCTATGGAAAGTCAAGCCACTTACCCGTAGTGATTCAGCACAAAGTTTTTTGGGCATTGAGGAGTTTGAACTTGTCTTTAAAGGATCAAAAGAAGATGTGGATGACTCATATAAATCAATTGGATGAGTTCAGAAATCGAGCTTACAAGAACTCGGAGATCTTCAAGGAAAGAATGAAGAAATGGCATGATTCAAAGATCTCATACAAGGAGTTCAAGCAAGGTGATGAGGTATTACTTTTTAACTTTTGTTTGAAGCTCTTCGCAGGGAAATTGAAATCAAAGTGGACGGGGCATTTCATTATCCATAGAGCCTGCGGAGGGGGGAGTTTTGAGCTTAAGGACAAAGATGGAGACATCATAGTGGCTAATGGGCATCGATTGAAGCATTACAAGTCGTCGGATGATGTTTGCATCGTCTTTGAGGATAACTTGCACTAGATTGGTACCTTCATGACTCTATGACGTTAAACAAGAGCACCTATTGGGGGCTTTCCCTCCCATTTTTATTGCTTTATTTATTTTTGTGTGAGTAAGAAATTTTTATATTCGATGTGTTTATTCTTCGGCAATTACATCTCTTTGCAAACTTAGTTTCCACTAAAGTTTCTACTATGTTTGGGGGTGTGATGTACTTACCTCATTAAAGCATCGAGAGTATAATCTTTCCTTTGTAATGTTTGTTAGGGGAGTGGATTTTTGTGGTATCTTGAAACTTTAACCGGTTTTGGTGTGTCGATTTTTTTCAATTTGCCTAATGTTTAGTGGTGTTTTGTGTTGTTTTTTAGTGTCGTATGAGGAGTTACACATAAATATTGAGTTTTAGGATTGATTCTCGAGCTAAGTTTTGCTCTGTTTTGGTACTTAATGTTTATTTTTTAGCTTGAAGTGTTCAGGGGATGAAGAAAATTTGACTTTGGAGCATCAGATGTCTGATTCGACCAAAGGTGCAGGTCAAACTGTGGAGCTCATGTCAAACTGTGGATCAGAGACGTCATTACAGGTCGATTCGACCACACAGGGGTTGGTTCGACCAAGGCTTCGACCAAGATGAAGTTCGAACTGGAGATCAGAGAATTTTGTATAGGCCGATTCTACCAAGATGGGTTTGGTTTGACCAAAGTGTAAGTCGAACCGAGGTCAAAGCGCAGACCTAAAAGTTTGAACAGAAGAGTTCGACCACGATTAAGTAGTTCGACCAAGGCATTTGGTCAAACTATGGTCGAACTGAGATGCGGAAAGCCTCCAAAAATGTGGTTCGACCACGTTAATGTCGTTCGACCACTCCAGTAGGTCGAATAGTACCAGGTAGGTCCTTTTTTAAAATGTGTTTTTCACCCCCATTCGATCACTTTGCACACCACCTTCACTCGAATTTGTCCCGAATCAAAAACCATTCCCTCTAACCTTTGATTCCACTTGATTTCACTCTGATTAAACCACACTCCACACTCTTTTCACTCAATTTGTCGTGATTTTGGAACGATCTAGTTGCAAAACTAGGGTTTTAAAGAAAATTTGAGGATTTGTCACACTTGTTCATCTTAAGCCATGGCCGATTCAAAAGGTACATTTCTCGACTCTATTACCCTAGGATTGAAGTTTTAATTGTTGATTACAAGTGGATAAGTTGATTGAATTAGTTTATATAGGAATTCATGGTGTAATTTGAATCTTTGTGTACAATTTCATATGAACAATTGATGGGTTCGATTTAGATTGATAAATTATTGTCAAACCTTGATGTTTACATGAAGTTGGGAGTAATTTGAGAAGTGTGAGATGAAGCATGTTGGATCTTGAGTGAATTGTTTGAATTGTGAAGCATGCTAGGGTTGATAGCATCGTTGGTTGTTCCTATTGCATAATTGATGTTTGGAATGGAATTGAGTAAGCTTGAGAATTGAAGTATTGAATTATGAGGGAGGAATATGCTTATTTGGAGTGGATATGCATTGAAAAACTTGAAGTCTTGAGTAGAGTTGAATGCTAGTTGATTATGAATTAGTTTGGTTTGCTTTTCTTGTTTGTTGTTATTGAAGTATTGGGCCATGTGTAGGGCTCGTTCCAAAAAGAGGCAAGATAGGTTGTCTCGTGAAGATGTAGTGACAAAGAAGCTAAGGCTTCAGGAGAGGTTGCCTATGAATTTCAAGATTCGGATGAATGATTGGGAAGAGATAAGGACAAATGAGGTGACATGTCGGATAAGATTGCTAGAACGAGGTATCAGGAAGATGAGGCGATGGTTACAATGCGGATCTGAGATGATATCCTGTGGATGTTTGATCAAGTGGGGATTCATCGCTTCATGGAATTGAAGAAGCTGGCAAACTTCCATGTGACTGCTGAGGTGCTATGTTCGATGACTATTAACAAAGGTTCAAGCTTTCTCTCATATGAGTGTACATTTCAGCTTGGAGGTGAGATGAGAGCGTGGTCGGCTGAGGAGTTTAATGCGTTGTTTCAGACTCCGAGAGGGATCTCGAGGAATGAGAATGGATTTTTCAATGCAAATAACTTCTAGAGAGAGATTTCTGGAGAGGACGTAGATTTTAAGACTAGTAGTGACGTGCTTCATTGATTCGGAATCCTATACTCCGATATATGGATAGAGTCCTGAGCAACACACTATCTGCTCGATCTGAGGGGAGCTATGTGTCGAAGGGAGAGTTGTATGCCCTCTGATATATGCTCAATGGAGTGAGGTTCAATGTGGGATCATACCTTATTCATCAACTATACAGGTTCAGAAGTTCTCTGTTTCAAAGAGTTAATATAGGAGGTTTGCTTACTACTGTGGCCGAGTATTATCACATAGATTTCGCCGGTATTACACACATCCTTGAGGATCCAGACTTGGTTATGAGTACATGTGTGAAGGGTGGATTTGCTCATCTTCGCGATGGAAATTAATTCTACTCGAGGGGATCTAAGCCCTTTACTTTCATGTTTCTGTTTGATGTGAGTGAGCTGACTGCTATTCGGACTGAGGGTAACAAGTTGATGAATACATTGGCGCATGATGCTCTTTTCATCACTTGCTTGACGAAAGGTGATTAGAGGACTGTAGCTCAGATGTATGTTGAGGGGATGAATGAGGAGCTTCAGAGGATTGTAGACGAAGGGCGGTTTCAGCCTCAGCTATAGTCACAGTAGCAGCAGGAGCATGGAACGGATCAGGTGGATCCAGAGATGGAAGTTCTGCAGCCGTACGAGATGCTACCACGTCTCATTCCAGCGGTGGCACAGCAGCAGTGGGTTGGTCCTGATGCTTATTATCAGGAGCAGTTTCGTTTGATTCATGAGCATTTCGCCATATTGAATGCGAACCATCAGGAGACAAATAGGCAGCTAACATTGGCGAATGCGAATTATGCAGCACTAGATGCAAGGTACAATGTAATGCAGAATAACTATGTGGAGATGGATAGGAGATTAGGGAAAATGCATGCTGATAAGCGCGAATTGGATAGGAAGATTAATAGTCTTCATAAAGATTTGGATCGATTGCGCTCGTTGATGAGTGATGGGGATGACGAAGAGGATGTGAGCGATGATGATGCTCCGGAGGAGTAGGTTGCATCAGGTTTTTATTCTTTGCCTGTTTCATCTCATCTCCCTTCTCTTTTTCTCTTACAGGATGGGTATTTGTGGTGTTAGTGGCATGTATATTGCAAGTATGATGTGATATTAGATTGAGATGTGAAAATTGATACTTGATAGTGGAATTGGTTGGAGATACTTGTATGGATTGTCATGATATGTGGGCTCTTGGCATAAGTATGTTGCATTCATATTTTACATGTATTAATTTTTATTGATGAGAAGCATGTGTAACTTGATAAGTATGTGGAGTTTATTGTGAAATTGATCTTGATTATGCGCTATGAGGAGTACTTAGGATTCTATTTACTCATGTGAGAATTTGAGCCATATGAATCATGCTAGTTCATGATAGTTTATTCTTGTGAGTATCATTTGTATGACTGTATTCTAGAATTTGGCTTGGAGTCTTGTGTGAGACTTATGATTAATGAGTTGCTAGGACATAATCTGAGGCCATTATTGTTTAATTGAGTTACTTAGCTAAAATTTTACCTTACATTATAATATATGTATCATTGGAAGCCCTTTTGAGTCTTAAAAAGTTTTTTTTGGCAAGCCTTGATAGAAAAGCCTTATTTAACCTTTACTTGAGCCTTGTTGAATACCCTATTCATTAGTAGAGAGTTGAGGTGAATAAGTACTAGCAAGAATGAAGAAGGTAGAAGATTGGTTGAGAAGCATGAAAAAGAAAAAGTATGGTTAAATCTTGTTTAGGGGTAGTGCCTGAAACTGGTAGCCCGACTGCTTATAAGGGTAGTGCCCGAAATTGGTACCCTTGCTAATTGAAGAAAGATGATGTTGATGCTAAGGAAAAGAAGGAGAATTCAAACCATGAAGAGCATGAGAAGTAATTGGAGAAAAAGATGAAGCTGTATGAAAAGCAAAATTCCAAGGTAATTCTCTACTAGTGAATTCGTCACTTTACCTAAATTTTCCTACATGTACCAAAGAGCCAACATTACAACCCAAAAATAAGTCCTTTGTGATCCTAGTAATGAATTGATTGTAAGTTGATTTTTTAGACCCTTGCCAAGCTTATGGTTACGCGGAAGTATGAATTGAATTTTAACGTATATATTAACCTACTGAAGTGTACATCTTTTACACTAGAGAGTGAGAGTAAATACTTATCCTGTGAGGAAGATGACTTAGTACTCCGAATTGCGTTATAATTGAGTGATGTTTTGCATGAATAAAATATATGATGATAGTGATATTATTTCCTATTGATGAAATTGCATGCGTGAATACGAATTGTATTGAATGTGGTAGATGAGTGAATTTTACAAGACTTTATGATTTTTTATTGTATTGCCTCGGGACGAGCAACATGTAAGTTTGGGGGTTTGATGAGTGTGTAAATTAACATGTTTCGAGCCCGGATTCATGTAATAATGGTGTGTTAGATGGTTGTAATTCGATATAAATCGATATATGTGGTGAAAAGTCACGAATCAGGTGTCTTGAAGGCTATTTGAGTTTATTTTCAACAAAAAATGAGTTGGAAGTGATCGGATCCCGAAAAAAGGAGATTAAAAGGTGGATTCAACCAAGCAGACACGGGATTCGACCAAAAAGGAGATGGTTCGACCAGCACATGTGGTCAAACCGATGGAGACGAAGTGCCGATCAACTACGATAATACCGTTCGATCAAGCCATTTGGTCGAACAGTGATTGAACAAGAAGCCTAAAGAGACGCACCTGCAGTTCGACCGGAGAGTATGTGATTCGACCAGGATTCTGGTCTAATTTGGGACCCGTAACCAAATTACAGGTCGATTTGACCTGGGGTTCGACCAGTGGAGGATGGTTCGACCTGGCTTGTTGGTCGAACTGATGCACGGAAACTTATCATATCCATATTTTTACACCTTTAATGCTTGTGTTCGCTCAATAAGCTCATCCAAGGCCCGTAAGGAGAGTTTACAAGTGTAAAAGAAGAGCTTTCGCAGAGACACGACATCATTCATCATCCATCCACCACCGAAACCCTACCATCATCCCAAGGAGTCGTGAAGAGAGGTCCGGCTGGCGAGTAAAGTAAGATCATACCAATTAACCATGATTGCTCCTAGATCAATCATGGGCTAGAGCCTCTCCGGTAGTTCTAGGGTTATGAAAGTTTTATGAGTTAATTGAATTTCCATGTGTAAACTCCGTACAACACTACTTGTGGTTTATTTTATATAAGATTGCACTTTTTAATTCATACTCACAGTCATTTTGTGCATCATTAACTGTTATGTAGAGTCTGAATACATATCTTGGTTATTAATTGAGTGTGTTCATTGCTGAGCAGGATTACATGTTATAATTCTAAGTAAAGGGATTCTGAAGTCTTATTAGAACTATCTTATATAAATATTTGTTAATTGAATCTTATTCGGGTTAATAAGTAGGATAAAGAGTATAACTTCATAGTACCTATAAAGGGAGATTATATCGGGTTAGAATACTAAGTGCACGGGAAATAATTAATATTGATAGTACCTAGAAAGGGGGTGAACTTTATCTCTTGCTCCGAGGATATTCACACGTGTCATATGCATGTTTACTTGTGTCTATAGAGTGAACTTGCTTGGTTTAGTGATGCGTCCATAGATCACAAGGCAGAGTCGGACATCAGCACATGGAAAGGAAATTAATAAGTAAAATTGGATGACCCGAAGAACTACCTAATTTCTTACTTGATCACATGCGTATTTTCTCTATCGCTTGTTTATTTAATTTGCTACTTAAGTTATTCGTTATTTAGTTTCGTAACTATTCCAAACCAATTTGCCGACATAATCTTAGTTAATTAAAATATAATTAAATTGATATTTATCCATCCCTTGGGTTCGATAATCACTTGATCGCCTATCGAAACTACTATTAAACTTAGTCTTTTGTGTGTTGAGAAAACGCTCATCAGCTACCATGGAGAGAGAGAGAGCATGTTTAGAGAGAAAGGAGGAGAGAGAGTACAATGATTCAAGTGATATGAATCCCCTTTTAATTATTTTTTAACAAGTGGAAGGTGACGTGGAAGAAACAATGGCATGTTAGCTGCCGGGCAGGCCTCCAGCTCCCCAGTTGTTTGATTTGCAATACGGCTTAAGGTCGAGTACTTATTTGTAAATACTTCATTCAATAGTTTAGATTAATCCGCAATCAGCGAAAAGTTTGTGACTTTTAATGTAATTAACACTTAGTTTAATTATATTACTATTTTTTTCTTTTTTTCTTTCTTTAACCTTATCAACTAATCATTTCCTATATAAATATTTTAGTAATAATTAATGACAATTAAATTTTAAATGTAAAAATAATATTACATTATTATCCGATGTATTGAAATTTGTATTCCACGAAAATTGGTATATTAAAGTAAATAGTTGATTGTATATTATAAAGCAGAATTAATTTTTGTCGCTACTAGTTAGAAATAATAATTTAATGATATAATGTTTTGTAGTAAATTATATTATATAAATTAGAAAAAAATATATGAATTTAATATCTTTTAATATTTATATTTAAAATTTATTTAAATTAACTTTAAAATTTAAAATTATATTCATTTCAAACTAACTTTAAATTTAATAAATCGTCTACGCCTTTTTTATTTTTTGAATAAATACTTATTAGTTAAAATTAAATGTAAATATATTATATTATTAGTTAATATATTATTAGTTTAAATATATATAATTATATAACTTAAAAGAAAAAAAAATAAAAATAGTAATAATAACATACCTATTCAATTAATTCAAATTGACATATGAAATATCATGAATATAAACTTTTCTTAGTTATTTTTTATTTATGGAAGAAAAATACATAATCTAATGAATGAACTCAAACAGCCTATAAGGATATAATAGTAATTATATATTGATGGAGGGCTATTGATCCGGATCAAATTGATCCAAATAGTAAGGTCATTATTTAAAATGATGCACCTTGTAATAATTATATATAGTAAGTGTGTATTAATTAATAATAATTTCATAAATAAATTAATAAATATATAATTGAAATTACATGACGTTTAATATTTAATTTCAAAGCAAAATAATTTGCTTCTTGACACTTATGTTTCCTCATCGTTATCAGATTTCTTTTCAACGTCATTGCATTTGTGGACTATGTTTTTTCATCGAAAGCATTTAAAACAAAATTCAATTATCAAAAACTATTTAAACTAATAATTGTGGTTAAATATAAAACTGTCAAAACTTTTAAAAAATAGATAAATGCTTAAAATTGTACAAAACATCTAATATGTCACTTATGACTTGATGAGTAATTAGAAGAGCTGTCTATTGGAATACTAGTTAAAATTTTTAAAATATGTATAACCGGTGACAAAATTATTTAAATTAAGATTATTATTATATTGAAAATGTTTAATTTTGAAAATTCATCTTAATAAAAGAGTAATACTTTCTTAATCTTGGAAGTGAGTTATAAATTTATAATTGTTAACAATTGATTTTTTTACGTGTATTAGCTGTAAATTATATAAAAATTATTACCTCTGTTCATCCATAAGGTAATTGTTTGCTTTTTCAGTAGTATTATTATTTTATATAAAGTAGGTAGTATTATTAGTGAGTGTTGGGTCATGTGTAGGGCCTTTATTAAAAATTAAATATGAATATTTTTAAAATGGACAACCAAAATGAAAAAATTAATACCTTATGATACGCGTTTTCTTTGCACGCAAAATTAATCCCCAAGTATTAGGGATATCAGTTGCAGCTTAAGCAAAGCGACCAAGTGAAATATTGAACCCAAAATATGGCAAAGTTATCAATTTAATTATTTACTAAATTAATTAAAGACAAGTTGGAAATAATATTTGAGGTATAGAATTATTAATCTACTAAACGATTAATTAAAATAACAATTAAAATAAAATAAACACTAGAAGAATACAAATGTGACTCAAGTAGGAGAATAGGTAGCTCTAGGATAATCCGGTTTCACTCATTAATTTCCCTTTTGTGTATCAATGTCCGACTCTGCCTTGTGGAATATGGACGCATCTCTAAGCCATGCATATTTACTTTATAGACACAAGCAAACATGCGTATAATACGTGTGAATAACCTTAAAGCAAGAGATATAATTTCATCCCCCCTTTCTCTGTACTATCAGTATCAATTATTTCCCCCTAGGATTGGTACTCGAACCGATATGATATCCCTTTATAGGAACTATAAAATTATTCTCTTTATCCTACTTATTAACCCGAATTCAATTCAATCAACAAGTATTCATATATGATAGTTCTAATGAAGTTTCAGAGAATGCACTCAATTAATAATCAAGATATGTATTCAGACTCTACATAACAATTAATGATGCATAAAACAACTCTGAGTATAAATTAAAAACGCATAGTCATATATAAATTAAACCACAAGTAGTGTTGTACGGAGTATACACACAATAATTCAATTAAATCATAAAAATTTTCAAAATCCTAGATCTACCAAAACGGTTCTAGCCCATGATGTTGCGAAGTACAATCATGGATGTTGGATAGATCTTACCTATATGTCCAGAAAATACAAGATAAATTAGGAAACGAAGGAAACCCCTAGATGTGGGCATCGTTGCATCCTTTTTCGTCTTGAATCCTCCTCTTGGTTCTCCTCTTGATTCCACAGATGAATTTTCAAAGTGATGGATGGATGGAGAAAATGATGTGGATGATGGTTGGGGGGTGATCCCCCCTTGTGGGGTGTAGAATTATTGTGTTGTTTTTCTCTAATCCAATTCTCTATACCTTCTTGGTGTGATCTACATCCCCTTTTATATTTGTAAGCTCTCCTTATGGACCTTGGATGGGCTTTTTCACGTCAAAACACGTACATACACACACTAAGGTATAAAAATATGGATTTGGAGCAAAATTGGTGATTTAACGCACTTTCAGGCTTCTGGTTCGAGTTGGTCGAACCATTCTGTCGTGTTCGAACCGGTCTGAACAGCTTGTGCAGTCCCATCGTTTCGCGTATAACTTCCACATTTGAGCTCCGATTTGAGTGATTCTTGCTCTCACGCGATCCTCTCTTCCTTATCTTTCTATCCATATAAAAAAATATCAGAAAATCTAACATTTAAACATGTAACAAGTCATGCAAAATGGAAGAGTCGTGCTGAGTAGAAACAGCTCGCACGATGTCACCATTTCGATCATAACTTTCTTGTTTGGATTCTGATTGAGGTGTTCTTTATGCCAAAACGATCCTCATTTCAGTGGCTTTCAAACCATGTATCACACTTCCATTTTTGAGTTCGAAAAAATACAGAAAAATTATACAAGTTGGACGTGCGTTTTTCCACATTCTAGCACAAGTTGCACCTTTTCTCCAACTTTGCACTTTTGATCCCTTTTCCACCTAAAATACAATAAAACACCTCAAGTGTACCTTTTTTCTCGAATATATCAAATATAAGACACTTGTGCTAATATATAACAACAATATCTATCAAAAAGGTGTTAAATTAGACACCAAAACACGCTTATTTTCACTCTCATCATCTTATCAGCGGACGAGGGAGTATTTGAAATAACATGTCCAATCAATTTAAATAAGTTTATATTTGGAGAAAATTTGAAATTGCCAGAACTGAAAACAATCTTAATTAATTCTATGTATTATATAATATAATTCTCTTTAAAAATTTCTCAAACATAAACATGACATTGTATTTTTAGTTTTTAAACAAAATAACTTGCTTCTTGATACTTTCGTTTCCCCGTCATTATCATATTTTTTTCCAACATCATCGCATGTGTGGATTCAGTGTTTTTATCCGGAGCACCTAAAAAAATCAATTAACTAATTTTATGTAAATCTAATTATTAGGATTAAGTTGAAAACTGTAATAAATTAAAATAATAATAATAATAAAAAGATAAATAAACCATCTATTGAGTCATTCATAGGTGTAGGACTTAATAAGTGACTAGAAGATCTATTTGGAGGGTAAAATTCTTAAGACATTAAAATTGTGAATAGAGGTCGGCTATTCGTACCCTAGATATTACTAAATGTACCACGATTACTAAATAAACCCCAATATAAATTATTAACATACATTTATATTAGAGTGAAGCTCCTGTGCACCCGGGCGCACGAAGCACATTCCGTGCGCCTTTGTAATTTTCGTGCCCCTTTTACAATTTAAACTCAAGCAATACATAGGTTTAAATAGAATATAGAGGGGGAGGGTTGTGTTCACATGGGAACACAGAGTATCCCACCGTATCCCCGGGGTGCAGGAGTTTTTGTCTTTATAGAGTGAGGCTTTTAATTTAATAGTGCAGCACCCACAACCTTACTCACCCGTTAACGACGTCAAGGAAGAACTTATACCTCCCACGGCCTTACTCAACTTACTTACTCAACCTGTAACAATACGCCTGCTTCACCATTTCAGTGTTTCTTCCATGGAGATATTTGAGTAGTCGGAACGATTCAGTGTTAAGGGTCAAAAGCGGCAGAGCATATTTAAATCATCGGATGGTCCATCTGGGAAGGTTGGAGTAATTGAAAGTGGGAAGGGTTTGACATAGTTTCAGAAACAAGAGAAGCATCTGCATCTTAACGGATTGAATTCCCTATTCCACATTCGGTGTTTCATTGGTATTTCATAGTATAAAAAAACTACACCCTACAAATGACCATTAAACCCTTGTGGCATTTGATGAATTTTGAGAATTGATTATGACACATGACAAGAATCTAATGAATGGAATAGGATATGGAATATGTAAATAGAATACGTGTGTTAAATTTGGCTTCTTAAAGGAGCAAATATGGAAAGCGGAGATGATTATTTTTAATCAATAATTGGAGTTGTGTTGTCAAATTTTTAGTAGCTATACAAGACATGAGCACACAAGGATTTAATGATCTTTATAGTGTACGCATTACAACAATTTGGTTGTGTTGTTCTCTTTCATTGTTGTTCATAGTTGGCACAATGCATCTTCTACATCTCTCCAGATTGTGGATAATATTTGATCTAATTGCAATTTAAATCTCTGATCATCTAACTTTGGCTGACAATTGAACCTATGAGATCAAGATTTCCAATTGGTAATGTCGAACCAGAAACTACATCAATTGGTAATGTCCTTCAGCGTTATTTACAACTTTAAAAAGTACTCATTCCGTCCGCTGATAAGGTATCCATTTTGCCATTTTGATCGTCTACTTTTAAGCTATTCATTTTCCTTTTTAGTAAAAGGGTCTCACACATGGTCCACTACTCATCACTAATACAATTACTCACTTTATTTTAAATAATAGTACTCCTTAATTCATGTGTAAAAAAAAAGAGTATCTTACGGATGGACGAAGGGAGTATATTTTAATATTATAATATCAAGATTTCCATCCTAATCTCATATTCCCGCCAGGCATGGATGGTTACAAATCCATTTAATACATAACTTTTATATCCATGGCCTTCAATGGCAATGTTCACGGTTCGGGTGCTTATCCAAGGAATGGAAATGTGGTAGAGGATAATACTATAAGGCTAAAATTTGTGTGCCCCGGGGACAGCATGCGCCTATATCCTTTAGTATAAGAACGTGTATCCTTTATTTTCTGAAAAAAAAACAAAATTTAAAGTAAGAGTATACCATTTAGAACAAAATGTTGTACACTTATTAATTAAAGTGCATATTCTTTAGAACAAAATATTGTAGCTTTACACACCTTGTGCACCTGGGGATATAAGAGACCAACTCATACTATAATTATCATATAAGGATATTTATGTAATGTTAACGAAGGATATTTTAGTCTTACTTATTTAAGAGGTTCGTTTAGTATAAATTCGAGAGTACGAATAGCTACCCTCTTGTGAATAATGGATAACAATATGATTTCATTAGCTAAGTTAAACATGTCCTATTTTGTAATACATCTTATAAAACAATAAGAAATGAATGAAATCTTGAATTACATTTTCACATGGATATAACAAAATAATAAATTTAACTTTATACAATTTTATAATGAATTATAAATTGAAAAACCTGATATCTTAGAAGTTAGAATAATATCCATGCGCAATGCTCTTGCTACCTTGGAAGTATTCCAATCAGATATCGGAAGACTAATGCAGTTTTCTTCTGATAAGAAATATAATTTAGAATAATTATATTGGAAGATAATATTCATTCATTTCAATTAATTAATTATGATCTTAATCAATTATGAAAATATAAAAATATTGAATTAAAAAAATTAATTCATAAAGCAATCCCTACTAAAATCGAATCAAATGTCAATATGTTGTAAAAATATATTATCGTAAGTGTGCACATCTTTTTTTCAGAATTAAATTAATTGCTAAATTTTTTTATCATCATAATAAAAATTATCATAAAACTATAATAGAGGTTTCAGACCGTTTTTATATATAGTTAAGTTAATTAAATAATAAAATTTTAAAAATAAACATTTTATATTTATATTTATACATACATACATGAATAATATAGTATTCTAGTTTTAGATATACCTTTCAATTTTTTCTTGATGCTCATTTTTCTATTTGAGATAATATATATGAAATTAAATAATTTAACTCACTAATTTAATAACTCTTTTTTCTTCCTCTCTCCTAAATATTATCTGTCAATCGAACAAATTATATCATTAAGAGAAAGAGTGAAATTTTCAAAGAAAAAGAATTAGTAAAAAATAAATTATTCTTCATAAGTGAAAACAATCTTAATTAATTATTTATCCGTCCATCCTTAATAACTAGCCTTTCGACCCGTGTGCTGCACAGGACTGTGTTTAACAATATTTTTTTAAAATTTAATACTAATTATTTAAAGATGAATAAAATTATAGGAATTATTTACCAAGTTGTATAATGGTAAAGATTTGCTTATTTACTAAATTTGGAGATTACATATTATAAATTAATTTATTTTATTTGAATATTTGTTTATTTTACACTTAAGATGTTGAGTTTTGGGAACATAACGATTCAAATGTATTGAATTCCTTATATTCGTCGAATTTATTTTTTATAACTTTCATAAATTTATTTAAATTTGTATGTTTCTATGCCCTATATGTTTATAAATGTTAAATAATATATTAACAAAAGTATTAATATTTTTAACAATATAAGCAAACCAACAAAACAACTATCAATTGATATACATGCATACATATACAACACCAGCAAATTATTTGAGAGTGAAGAGTGTAGTAGAACAAACAAATAAGGAAAGTGTGAAAAAAATGTTGGGAAGGAAGGTGTAACATTTATATCATTTTTAATGCATTCTTCTTTGGAAATTTATTCAAGAATAATATTGTGACTGCACATATATCTTGCAACACCTCATCGTTATGTATGTGGTTGCATTTTTATTAATAAGATCATCAAACTTTTTTTACATGTGGATTTCAATACTGCAAAAATCGACCATGTTTAAAAACATATCTTTTTAAAGTTATTTAATATGATCTTTTTACCAACCTTCATAGCTAATTCAGCAACTTTGAGGTAAAAATATAAAATTAGAAGAAAAACTATTAAAGATACATTTGCGTACAATTACTAAATAGATGTATCAAGATGGTGGAAATTGTGTTTGGGTATATTATTCAATGACATGAATGATAAGGGTATATTATTCAATGACATGAATGATAAGTCCATGACATTGTTAAAAGGAAAAAAAAAAAGCACATGGACTGAAAATGGTGTAAAATTATCATTCACATTGCATATTACTCAAAATTAGTGCCCATATATGTCATGTTAGACTGTTCAAAAAATTTAACTTCTTCATCAAATAATATAGAAAAATGGGAACAACAATAATCACAAAATCTAAACAAATAAATAAAAGGGGACTGAACTTAAACATAAACTAAGTTCCATTAGTAAAATTATTGCCTCTTGCCAGATACAACAGCAAAAAGATTACATAAATTACATTACTTGTGTAACATCAAGAAATATCTACCAAAGATATCATATACAAAAACATACTATGTATTATTTTTTCCATTATCAATGTACAAACACGAAACTACATAATCATTTATTGTGCATAAATGAAATCACTATTCACCGAAACCCCATAAACAATATAGATACTAAAAATTAAGAGAGAAAACACTGAGAAAAATAATCCCAGGAAAATTGATATCAATCTTGAAAGTGCCACCTTCGTAGGCTGTACCAACATAACCAAGTATTACGACAAGCAAATGACCAAGTATTAAGTACATTGCATTGGTCAATATGTAATAGAATCAATGACAGAAGCAGGCAGCTGTAAAGAGCATAATAAAATTGTACAAATATAACTGAAGAGAAAATTAGATATAATACACATAAACAAATAAAATTATAATGTCTACTCACTTATAAGATTATTAATAGCTTTCAAGTAGTTAACATGTACAGTATGCAAATACCCGTGGAGTGTTTGGTTTTTGGAGTGGAATGGGAAAGGGAGTTCGAATAAAAGTTTGATGGAATTAAAGTGATTCCTCCCAAAAATGGGAGGAATGGATGATTCCCTATAAATCGGGAATCAAAATACTATTCATGGAATGATAGCAGAGTAGGAAACATCCACTCTACTATCATTCCCATTCCTTACAGTCTACAACCTCCAACCAAACACCCCCTCACTCTTAGGTTAATTTGCAGTCTATTCAAAATATTTTCAGAACACATCACAACTATTCAAATTATAAGATTGCTAAGTCCATGGAGAAGCAGATGTAGCTGCAACTTTGTTAGCTCATATCAAGTTTACCCTCAATTAACTATTTCATAATTGATTTACAAAAAAAAAAGAAAAAAATTCAACATCCCACCAAAGTTAAACATAGGAATTTCATATTGGACATTTACATTGAACATTAAAACTGCACCCACTACTCCAGGAAGTGGAGTAGTAGAATTTACATAATTGAACTTAGATAAAATTTGAAGCTGCAATTTAGTGAGTCTCATGCTGCACAAAATATAAATTACACATTGTTCCCATGAAATAAACAGAATAAGATGGACCAAATCAAGCTAAATATACTTGTTGCAAATATTTGTCTATGGATACAATTCGGCACTTAGCATTTTCTTTGGATCAAGATATCTACGACTTTCTACCTTGACCAAATAGTTAAAAGAAAATTCACAAAAGATACTACCAAAACAACATGAAAAGTCAAATAAATAGCAATTAGGCCTCAATTCTTTTGAGAAAAAATAATGCCTTTACATGTAACATCAGTCACAAAAATCAAACAAATATCGCCAATGTCATGTGTGAATAAGTAACAATATCTCATCTAATTTATGTTTATACACTTGAACAAATTCATAATATAATTCTCAATTCACACATTTTGTACTATCTTTGTAACAATCAATCCCAACGTATTAGAATTGACACACAAATTTTTAGTTTGCAAAGAAAATTGAAAAATGAACATAAAAAATTAGCATTAGAGCCTAAAAGATATCAATATGCATTCTCACAATTCAATAAAAAGTTTCTAGATATTGGGTTTATAGGTGAAAAGCTTTTCTAAGGTACAGGATATTTAATAAATAAGAAATTTTTACTAAAGCACTCCCAGCCAACATAAGCTAAGTTATTTGCAAAGATGACATTCCAGAATCAGAATATATTTAGCAAAGTAACAGTTATTCTGCAGATAAATTATATCATTGAGAAAAAAATTATAAAGAGGCCTTTATTTGAGGAATTAAGATATAACATAGCAAGTATATGTTCGGAAAGATAGGTAGTGATTTAAGTGTCTCACATACACAAAATATATTGCATGGTCTAGCATATTTGGGACTTCTTGTCGGTCAATTATTAGCTCCAGTGTTTAAATTGAAATACTAATGTATGTATTATATCAAAAAATACAGATACATGAATGATTGATTTTTAAAATTGTTTTAAAAAAATCAATTCATCAATGATAAATGATACCGTCAGTGTACCTCACAGATAGAACATTGATGGTAACTGACAATGCAGCTTCTTCGACTATATATTATGTACCTATTTTTATAACAACATAATATTAGCTTTAAAATGTTAAGTGGCTACGTCTAAGAGCTCGAGTTGAGAGATGCATTTTTAGATATACATATCGCCAGTATGCCCACTTACATTCAAATAGGTTAATTTGTAACAAAGCCTTTAAAGTGAAAAAAATTAAAGCGGGTCAAACTATTAGAGATGTGGAGAGAGACAATATATTTCCAAAAAGAGATATTCACCATTGTTAGTTTTATACGGCTACCCTTTCGATAGTTGTGCTACACAATGTTTCAATCCAGGCAGCTCATGATCATGTAGTTGACAGTAAAGACGTCATATAAATACGTGCAAGAAAAGACACATTGTTATGTTTCAATATTGATTTACCCATAGCAATGGTAGAGCAATTACAACACTAACTATATAGTATTTACTTAAAATTAAAATTGTAGAAAACCCAACTAAAATACTATAGCATAACGTTTGGTACATAATTTTTTTTTAAAAAAAAAGACAATAATCAATGAACATTGAAACAATAAAATTAAAAATTCTAATACCAGATAAATAATGTCAAGCCATCATTAATGCTTGTTAGCAGAATATATACAACTCAAAATTGTTCAAAATGCCAAATTCCCAACATAATATAAATATAATATGTTTAATAATTTTAAAATTTGGAACATAGCAATAAATATTACCTTAAAGGAGTAGGCACTGCAACATCAATTCTCGATCAGTAAATCGTAACACGCCCTTCAGCACTCATGCAAAAAAATTTAACCTGTAAAAATGACATTCAATTAAAGGAAAAATTTACCCATGCGTTGCGAATTATCCATTACTTTACAAATGTCTAAATAGAGATACATTATGAAGCATCATATCACATAAAAAGTATTATCCATCACTTTTAATAACCAATTCTACATGGTTCTATAGGAGAGAAAATGTCATGACCCCATTTTCATCACCAATAAACAAAAAAATATATTCTTTTCATTTCATCATCATTTTTTTTTCAAATAAAATTTCGAGATTGATTACGAAGCGGCCCAAAACACCGGCCCAACATGTTGTCATCCATATATACAACTCTCAGGATCTGACGGAAAGCCAACCACCAACATCATATGCAATTTACCTACAATTCATAAACTAGTGAGATAAAATATCAGTAAGTAGAAATCATGCATGATTGTGCATGAAGATATATTTCTCAAGGCCATCGCCATTTTTCTAATTGGTCTCTTTTATTTTGAAAACTCTTCACGTTGTGGGATCCCCACAACACACTTATGATATGCACCGGAATAAGCTCATCACTCGATTAATCAATTTTACAATATAAATATGGAACAGCTGTGAGGACTATCATCTCGTGGCCTAACAAGCTTCCTGCCTCTCGTCACTTGTCTCGCCACCAAGAATTATCTCCCTCCACAGAGTCCCACGTGGTGCAGTCCAAGGATCCACTTTTCCTTACAGCCCGCTAGGATACTGCTCGGAAGTCCCCTCACTGAACACCACTCTCTCTCATAATAATGTAAGACGGTGACCCACTCTAGGTAGCCTACTCTGGGTTTTCCCCAGGTCGCTCATTCCTAGGTCGCCCCTTCCGCCACTCAGTGCATATATAGTGGCCGCATACACCATTAGTATTTTATTAGTTTTGGGGAAAATACTTTTCATGATTATGCATAGTATGCAAATAGGAGAAACTATATATGCATCACATATTAATTAAGACATCAATATCAACACTTAATTAAAATAGAATATTTACTTCATCTAAGATCACAAAGATCTTTATTTAGAATAATCTTTGATTACATAAAACAACAAATATAAAATAATGATAATATCTCAAATCACATAAATTTACAACTTGTATGACACATTTATCACAAATAATTCATAACGTAATTAAACTAATCACAAATAATCCATAACATAACTATCACACATTAATCACAAATAATTCACACACAACATGTTTATGCGTTGTAGTTGGATCTCTACTTACCTGAACTCCGTAATAATACTGTAAATCTCGTGAAGAACTGTAACTAATCTTTTTTTATTTCCCGTTCTCTCTCTCTTCTCTCTTCCCATCTCTCTCTCTCTTCTCTCTTCCCATCTCTCTCTCTCTCTTTCTTTTTTTTTCTTTATTTTCGTTGATGTGCTCTTTTCCCATTTGAAACCCAAAAGGGTTGACACATTCTGTATATATATAGTTGAGGTGATGAGAGTCGTAAACCGACTACATCCACCACCACCTTTAATTAATATTTACTATATATAGTAAATTATTATTATTATTATTATCATTATTATTATTATTATTATTATTAAAAACAAACAAATAATTGTGGATAAACTAACCACAACGTATCCACGTGTTCCCTTTTTTAACAAAATGATTTTAAATGTTGCGTGATCATAAAATTTAATTATTATTATTATTATTATCCATTACAAACATATGTGCAATACTTAATAACTAAGATATAATACATTTACAAATTAATATATATACGCGTACATTTCTTACCACAATTATTATTACGAGAACATGTGTGATTAAGAAATAGTATATTTATATACACGAGACAATTTCATTATATATCTAAATTAATGTGAATAAATATTTATGCACTTATTATCACCATTGTTATCATAAATATATCAAATAAAAATGCAAAGACAAATAAAATGTAAAAATAATTACCACCTAATTATTACATAATTATAAAAATACGTAAAATACAAATTATATTATCATATAAATAGGAAAAATTCTCGGGTGTTACAGTAAGAGTTAAATTAAACTAATTAACAGGACAAAGAAATATAAATGATGATTTTTTTATCTCATGTTGGAGATCACTTTGCACTAATTTCCCTCCCTTACAAAATATTGTATTTTGTGCAGAAATATACAGAGCAACCTTTTTCATAGTTGACTTGTGACTTACAAAAAATTGTATCTTGTGTATAAATATAAATATTATAAACTAGGTGGGCTAGCCCACCTGGCCACTGGGCTCCTCACTAAGGTGGGAGACCCAGGTTCGATTCCCATTGGGAACGAATAGGAGGGAGTTAGGGGGGAGTTATATGGAGGCTTGGAGAAATAAAGGGCGTATGGAGACTTGGTGTACTAACTACTAACTGTACTAACAATAGGGGGGAGTTATATGGAGGCTTGGAGAAATAAAGGGCGTATGGAGACTTGGTGTACTAACTACTAACTGTACTAACAACTAACTTTGTACGATAAAAAAAATATAAATGTTATAATTAAACACCATTGATTAGTCAACAGCATGCCTCAGAGTTGACTTGTAAGTAGCTCTTATTGTCCACCTTTTTAAACTCTAACCATGAACTCTTCACTCGTTTCTCTGCACATACAATAAATTTTCAGACATAAATCTTCTTCTATCTTAATCTACAATTATAACAAAAATAGCTAGTCATAGTAATTGAATAATACCTTTTAGAAAAATTTCTCAAAGACAATATACATAGTGAAAAACCCACTTCAAATCTGGAACCCATACTAATTCCACAAATGCTACATACAACATATCATGAACAATCAGCTATGGTCATCTTGTAACTATAAAAAAAGTATTAAACACGTAAATTTAGTAGTTACCTAATGTTCCAGATTTAACAAAATGGTACCCAATTTCTTGATCAGAGTCTCCTTCATCATTCATATTCCTCTATCACGGATGGATAGTATTTTCTTCTTATTAGCTTAATTTACAGTTATAAAAAAATAGCCATAGTAATTAAATAACACATTTCAGAAAAACAAATCTCTCCATATAAATTTTCACTGCAAAGAGTTATGAGAAGACAATACACATAGTAGGAAACCCAATTATCTATATAACATCAAGCATGTTTTTATAAGAACTTATACATGAATGGAGTTCTAGCTGACTCGACTCACTTGCACATATAACCTGGAAAAAGATAAGCTAAAAAATTTGATCAAGAGGAACCTTGGAGAGAATACCAATTCAAATACAAAAGGCAAATAGAATAAAAATGTCATTAATCTAAGGCTATCAAAATCAAACATTATTCTAAATTACCGAATTAAAAAAATACACTCAACAAACCTCGTACCAATAGAAATTTGGAAAAAATACATATAAATTGCAAAAGTAAACCAACTTATTCAATATTTATATGTTAGAGAGAGATACTGACTTTTAAAAAATATTATATTATCTATTTTTTTAGTAGTATGCAAAAGTAAATCAACTTATTCAGAAAAAAACATCCCACTTCGTATTTGCTATTTTAGGGGTCTTAAGTAAAATTTTCAACTAGTATAAAATAATAAGTATCTCAGTACCAAATATTATTTCCCTTAGGATATGCATATAATAATTAGAAATACATGTCTATCTTTATATGCATCATACGAAAAAGATCCACCATAAGTTTTGGGGTCAAGATTAAACCTATGGAATGAAGCACAGAGCAAGCGTGATGATTGTCTGCATTAATTTCCCACACCTGAAAAATAAATAACCTAGAGAGTAAGATCCAATATCTAAAAAATACAAATAAAAAGAATATTATTGGTATACAACTACAGAGGGAGAAACTAATATTTCCAAATCATGAAATAAAGTGTCGAGAGTTCTAGTATAAGGTTGTCCAAGGACTTTTATTATCTAGTAAATTTACTAAATAACTCTTATCCTTCTTTATATATTAGTTGTGAATGACACTGTATTTTATGATTAAAAAAAGCAAGAAAGAGTGATAAATGAAATGACAGAGCAATAATATGTAAGAAACATCGCCTAAAAGGCTCTTAGGCTTAAAAGAGCATATTGCTGTGAAAATTTCCACTACTCTGTAATATTCTAAGGAAGTATTTTTTTTGAAGATAACTACATAGAAAGATGAGGTGTGCAAGAAAGGGGAAAAAAGAGTTTGAGCAAAATAAAGAAGAATGGACCAGAGAGGTGTAGAGTTAAGCAAAATAACAACACTTATTGATGAAAATTAATACTTACTTCTTTAATTACTAAAGCATAAGTCTGATTTTGAACTTGTCCTTTCTCTCGTAAGAATAATGTATTCAGCAAATAAAGATATCATTTTTCCTTCAACCTATCCCATCTGCCACCTATTAAATAGAGCTAAGACTAAGATAATCTTGAGTGACTGATACATGGAAAATAATGGAAAATAGCACCAATAAATTGGACTCACTTACCTTGACATTAACTATGTAGTTGGAACCATTCAAGTTTGTTCATGTAGTTGGAACCATGCATCTTACCTTGACATTAACTTTGTAGAATAATGATTTTGTGGCATGTGAGAATATAGTTATTGGGCTTTGATATTATATGTGTAGGACATCTCTTTAAAAGTGGATCAATCCTATCTTGAAGAAGCCCAAGATCTCCAGTATAATACACGTTAAAAATCACTACAGATTAGCCAGCAAGATTGAAGTTTCAGTTACATCTTATTATTGAAATCAAGAGATCATGAGACATGATTAGTGGAAGAGTAAATGTTGTATTAAGTGTAGAGAAATGGATTGCATCTATTTAAGTTTATCTTTGTTTGAGAAGGCGATCACCTCTTCTTCCAATTATCTTTCTCTAATTATAGAGTATATACGAGAGTATGACTATTTCTATAAAATAGGGTCTGCTTAGATAAGATGTCTAGATAGAAAAAAGTTTGTAAGGCCAGAGCGTCTTTTAGAGTCAAAGTATTGAGAGTGAGTCTGTAATACTGGTGATTTCCTAAATTAAATGTTCTGAGGGAATGACGGAGTCATCCCGACTTTTAAACTATCATTTTAGTTTTGTTCGGCTTTACTATTCTGATTTATGTTCAAACACGATTGTGTAAGAACATCACTTCTATTTTGTACTGAAACATTATTTTTATAAGAACATCGATTCTTCAATTGGCATTAGAGCCAGAACCAGTTGTAAAAAAATTTGGTTCTGGTACCTCTCAAGACTCACCATGTATGCTCGCGAAGTAGGGTCGATAACTCGTCCTCCATATCTAGATGGATCCAACTATCCATACTGGAAATCAATGATGACTGTGTTCCTCAAAGCCCAAGGAGAAGGCGTTTGGAAAGCTATTCAAGATGGGTGGACTCATCCCGTAGTCAAAGACGAGCATGGATAGGAGACTCTCAAAAAGGAAAACTAGACAGACGAAGAAAAGCAGGCCGACGCTACAAACAATAAAGCCTTATATGATATTCTCATCGTAGTGGATCAATAAAGACACTCTCTCACCATTAAATGCACTTAGGCTAAAGAAACATGGAAAATTCTATCTATTCAATTTGAAGGTATGGATACAGTTCGTTATTCTAAAATTCAAAGGTTGATGATTGAATATGATAGCCTGCGTATGAGGGATGAGGAAACAATAGATGTTTATTTTACTAGATTTTCATCTATTATAAATCAATATCACATGCTTGGTGAGATCATTCCTGAACAAAAGCAAGTTCAAAAGATCTTGAGAACCTTACCTAGAAGGTTCAGTGAGAAAGTAATGGCTTTATAAACTTTCAGAAAAATTCAACCAATTGGGCTTGATGAGTTAATCGGTGATCTTCGTACGTATGAAATGAATAAAGGATATGATGATATCAAATCCAAAGTTAAAGGTATTGCTTTTGTTGCTGAAAGTCAACAATCCGAAGATGATGATTATCAAGTCAATCTTAGAGAAATTGAGGAAAGTATAGCACTGTTAACAAAAAACCTTGGAAAAATGATGAAGAAGTTTCGAAAGCCATCTGCTGGAAAGAAGGGAAATACATCAGAAAACTCTATAGAGAGAAAGTATTCCTCTGGAAAGTCTTAAAACAAGTCTGGAAATGGGAATTTTCGACTCGAGAAGGATCAATGTAGGGAGTGCCATGGGTTCGGACATTTTCAAGCTAAATGTCCAAACTTCCTAAGAAGAACCAAGGCACTCAAGGCCACATGGAGTGACTCAGATTCAAATGAAGAACTCTCAAAGAAGGATCACACAGCGTTAAAAATTTCGTTGATTGGTAATACATGTTTTAGTTCTAATACTGAATTGCAGGTTCTTAGTAATGAGCATGATGACGATTCAGATGAAGAAGAGACTCCAACGTTAGAACAGATGGAAAGCATGTATAAAGAAATCACTGACAAGTGTTCCCAGGCCACCACTATCATAAAGAAACTGGAAGCACAGGTTGCCTTTCTGGAATCTAAAGATGAGGTTTCTCAAGCCAAAATTGTTGAGCTTGATGAAGAAGTTGCTAATCTAATTCAAAGAAAAGCTGAGATAATGAAAGAACATGCAGAAACCCAAAAGCCCCCTATTGAGCTAAAACTCAATCAGCAAGTTTCTGACTATCATCTCAATTTAATAGATTCTCTAAAATCTGAACTTGTTTCTATTCAACAGGAAAAATTCATGAAAATGGCTTTGATGAAGGATCATCTTCAGAAACTAAACTCGGAAAATCAAAAGCTGGTATGAGTGTTAAGCATCAAGATAAAAATAATTGAGGCTAACAAGATGGAATTAGAGAAGTTGAATAATCTCATCTACCGATTGAATACTGGCAAAGTAAAGTTGGATGAAATTCTCAAAATGGGAAAAGTTCATGGAAAATCAGGTATTGGTTTTGAAGAAAGTATAAATGTTGATTCTAACTCTGCATTGGGTTTCTGTGATTCCAGGACAAAAACACATGTCACTCAAAGCCAAATCTGGAAAAAAATGGAGAAGCATGTCAGTAAGCCAAAGAAAAGAGAACCACCTACATGTCACTATTGCCACATCAAAGGGAACATTAGCCCCCAATGTTACAGAATGCAATATGACATATCTGTTGGCAATGTTTGAACATGGAATTCTCGAGGAATTCCCTCGAATAAAGTCGTGTTCAAACCGAAAGGAAAGATAGAAGCTTTACATGTCTAACTTCTATATTCGGATTACGATCTGGCCTGAAGAAGTCATGGTACTTCGATAGTGGCTACTCAAGACACATGACCGGAGAAGAAACATTTCTTGAAAATATAGTTCCAGTACGTGACAATCATGTTATCTTTGGCGATGGAGAAAGTAACTGTGTGATTGGAAGTAGGACACTCAACTACAAAGGCTTGTCCAAATTTGAAAATGTTCTTCTTGTTGAAAACTGGAAGGCTAATCTAATTAGTATTAGTCAACTATGTGATCAAAATTTAAACGCACGGTTCACCAAAGACAAGTGCTCGATTCTTGATGCCAACAACATTTGTGCTCTATCTAGAACTCGTTCATCAGATAATTGTTATCTACTTGATTCTGATATTGGAAATTCTTGTTTGCAGGTCAAAACAGATGAACTCAAATTGTGGCATCAAAACTCAGTCATGTTGGATATAGCAAACTAATTGCCTTGTCCAAAGCAAATGTTGTAAGAGGATTACCCAACTTGGAAATGAAAGAGCATAGATCATGTGAGCCATGTAAACTGGAGAAGCAAACTCGAAAGTTTCATCCTCCAGTAAAAGATGTTCTTACATAACAAATCTTTGAACTTTTACACATGGACTTGATGGGTCCCATCCAAAATGAAAGCTTGAATGGTAAAAGAAACATTTTTGTGTGTGTAGATGACTTTTCTAGGTACACTTGGGTAAGATTTCTAAGAGAGAAGTCAGAAACTTTTGACACAATCAAAATCTTAATTATCTCTCTTGAGGAAGAAAATGGAATGTCCATCTTATGAATATGATCTGATCATGGTCCTGAGTTTAATAATCACATGTTTGATGAGTTTTGTTCAAATGTAGGTATCTTTCATGAATTTTCTTCTAAAAAAACTCCACAACAAAATGGTGTGGTGGAAAGAAAGAACTGGACATTGCAAGAAATGACAAGGGTGATGATGACTTCCAAGAAGCTGTTTCAAAGATGGTGGGTAGAAGCTATGAGTACGACATGCTATATCATAAATCGTGTCTATATACAAAAAGGTACGGAAATGACTTCGTACGATATCTAGAAAGGTAAGAGGCCAAATTTAAGTCACATGTATGTTTTTGGATGCAAATGTTACATCTTAAATGACAGAGACACAATAGGAAAATTGGAGCCTAAAAGTGATGTTGGGTGCTTCTTAGGATACTCAACGAATAGCAGAGCCTACCGGGTGTTCAACCTCTAAACACATACAGTCATGGAATCTTCAAATGTGGACTTTGATGATCTAACATTCAACTATAGTGAAAATACTTATGATGTTGGTTTACTTTTTGACTCTATCTTTGATGTTGATATGGGAGTTGGTTCTGACACCTCATTGTCGTCGAAGAACACCACAAGTGAATCTGGTTCTTTATCAGAAGAAGTTATCACTGGTAGATTGGATCCACTACTTAAAATCCAATGAGATCTTCCTCAAGAACTAATTATAGGGAATTCTGATGACGGTGTCCGAACACAAAATCTGCCCAAAAAAGATTATCAGAAAATGATAAACTATTCTTACTTTACTTCTTACATTTATAAAATTAAACCTAGAAATGCCAAGGAAGCTTTAGCTGATCATAGTCAGGTAGTTGCTATGCAGGAAGAATTGGAGCAGTTCATTCGGAACGATATTTGGAATCTTATTCCAAAACCATCAAATTCGAACATCATTGGGACCAAATGGATATTCAAGAACAAGATGACGAATTTGGGAATATTACTTCAAACAAGGCACGACTAGTGGCTCAAGGGTATACTCAAATTGAAGGTATTGATTTCGATGAAACGTTTGCACCAGTTGCCAGGTTTGAATCTGTTCACATCTTACTTGCCATTGCATGTCATCTAAAATTCATTATTTATCAAATGGATGTCAAGAGTGCGTTATGAATGGCTTTCTTAGAGAAACAACATATGTTACGCAACCAAAAGGTTTATTTGATCCTCACTTACCTGACCATGTTTTCAAATTAAAAAAGGCGTTGTATGGATTGAAACAAGTGCCTCGAGCTTGGTATGAAAGACTAACTAACTTTCTTTTTCAGAAGGGATATCATCGAGGGGGAGTAGATAGAACTCTATTCTTTCAAAAGACAGATCTAGACATAATCGTTGCACAAATTTATGTTGATGATATATTCTTTGGGTCCACTTCAAAAAGGAAAGTAAATGATCTTGTTGTTGAAATGACATCAGAATTTGAAATGCGTATGGTAGGAGAGTTGTCATATTTTTTGGGATTACAGGTTAAGCAACTTAAACACGACATGTTCATACATCATATTAAGTATGCCAAAAATATAGTAAAAAGGTTTGGACTTGAAAACACTAAGCATCCTAATTCACCCATAGGGATACATGAACATCTGTCTCGTGATGATTCTGGAAGTAAAGTAGATCCAAAACTTTACATAAGCATGATAGGTAGCTTACTATATTTGACTGCTAGCAGACCTGATATTTCATTTAGTGTGCTTGTTTCCCCCTTCTTCCTTACCCCGGCAAGTCTTTGTGAAATAACTCCGATGAGAAGAAAAAAGAAGGCGTTAAGAGACCCTCCCGGCCAACCCTAGACACTCTAAGATCCTTTTTCAAATCTGCTCCCATTTCGAATCAAGAGATGGATAAATAGACACATCCCATTGCATCTTCCACTCCATTTTTTTTTCTACATTATCTTTTATTCTTATTCTCAACTTTAAATTTTATAGTTGAATTTATTTTCTTCTCATCCAAAAAAAATAAATAAATAAATAAAGATCCATGGATGCATTTAGAATTCAATTCTTCAAACTCCGGATATAATTCAATGCTTCAAATATGAATTTTCATCCACTTGCCAACTGCCATCCTTGAAATTCAAATTTTCCAACTAATCTTCCAACAAATTTTTCGAATAACTTTACATCTCAAAATTGTCAAACTAATTTTTAGAATTTACCAGAAGATAGTTTCTCTCAACCTAATTATTTTTAATTCATTTGGCGCTCAATTCTTCATTAATCACTAAAATATTTGTATTAATCTCTAATTTTGATTAAAATATTTGGAAAATGAAGTGTATTATTATTCATTAGGCCCTATCCAATAGAGATGTTTTAGGTAAAGTGACATCTCAAAAAATTCTAAAGGGTAAATTTATGTGAATGATCGAGTTGAGTTTTTTGATGGGTAGAATAAAATATACCCAAGTTTTTTTAGGTGATGGAGAGTGGCAAAAAGGAGAGTGCAACACACCTTAACTAGTCGAGCAGCTTGCTCGCTTGAGTGGTGTGGCAGCTATGTAGTGCCCGCGTTGTAGGTTGTCCCCACCCCTCATAATTTTTTTTATCCCTAAACACAAATTGTATTCTTCACTTCATTTTGGTGATGAGAGAGAAAACATTTTGATATGATAATCCAGTATTTTACCGTTTCAATTACCATTACTATACTAATTTTTTTTAAATTCACTATAAATATATTTTCCACTCCATTTCTTTTTCTACATTATTTTTTATTCTTATTCTCAACTTTAAATTTTATGGTTGAATTTATTTTCTTCTCACCCAAAATAAATAAATAAAGATTCATGGATGCATTTAGGATTCAATTCTTCAAACTCCGGATAAAATTCAACGCTTCAAATATGAATTTTCATCCACGTGCCAACTGACATCCTTGAAATCCAAATTTTCCAACTAATCTTTCAACAAATTTTTCGAATAACTTTACACCTCAAAATTGTCAAACTAATTTTTAGAATTTACCAGCAGATAGTTTCCCTCAACCTAATTATTTTTAATTCATTTGGCGCTCAATTCTTCATGTCAAATCCCTACATGGCACCTCATCTTCAATACAGATTTTGTTCAACCATTGGCACAAATTCACTAGATACAGACAGGGACACTGTATCTTCGAACTCTCAGCATTCGTCTCTCTCGTCTCAATTCTCTCAAACTAAACTTGAGCGGGTAAATCCCATTGTTGACTTTGAGACTGTCGAAATTCCACCAATGGCTCCTTCTGCTAAAAAAATCCTTATTCTTTTGACGAAAAGCTCTTCTCGTGAGTTGTAGGCTCGATATAAGAATGGACTCTGTTGTTAGAAATGATCAAAAGTTAGAGCACATGTGGATTTGGATCGTTGAGGCATACAACAGTTACTGTTCAAATAACATGATATTTAGGCCTAATGCAAAATTGAAGTGCATTACTACACACTACATAAACATGCGAAATGGTTCAATTATTGTTACAATCAGGGGAAAAAGGCTTGGGAGAGTAGTTGCAGTGATTCTGATATTAAAGACAAAGTGAAGGTTCAATTTCAAGCAAAACATGGTTTCAATTTTTTACAAATCAAAGTTTGGAAAGTATTAGAAAGCAGTTTGAAGTTCGTTGATCCAGATTGTGATGTTCGCGGATAAAAAAGTCATAAGTCTCGGCAACTAGAGAGTACGTGGTATCTTCAAGCACTGAGTCTGTAGCTGGAAATGAAGTCAGGGCGGAACCCCCTCGCACAATGGAGAGGAACGTAGCAAGGTGAAGCGGGAAGGGTAAAGGAAAAACAACCACATTTGGTGGATAAAAAGACGATGATATTCAGAAAATGATTCAGGACTTGGTATAACATAATAATAAAATGATCGAAGGAATTTCTAGTCTCGCCCAAGCTAAATATTATAAAATATTCATGAAAGACATCTGGAAGATGATAGAGGGTCAACTACTAATCTTTCTCCACGTTGTGGATGAAACCAAGAAGGAAATAGGGATGTAAGTTTGAAGAATTAGTCATTTTATTTTTTGTCGTTGTAATATTAGTTGTATTACTTTTCGTATGAAAATTTTCGATGTATTTCTTTTTGTTTTGAAAACTAGACGTAATAAAACTTGTCATTGTTAAACTAGCTATTGTAAAACTCTACTTTATTTAAAGAATGTAATCAGATTGTTGGAACTCTCACTAGAGAACATTACACTCCTAAAAACTATGTATCCTTCAAATTCTTTCCGCTCTCAAACATGTCTTCTTCTCACTCATCATCTTCCAAAAGTGAAACTTTTTAAATACAAGCTTGATGACACGTTGGAGAAAGAAATATAATTATTGCTTCAAAAACAACAAGAGTTACTTGGCGGTATTGGGACTTTCGCCGGCGTGCTAGAAAGCAAAGAACGTATGTGAACTGAAATCGAGAGGCGGGGCATGCAACACTCTACCTTGACTAGTTATCTGAAGATTCAATATATGTAAGCGACATGTTTCGTATTTTGAAAGAGTTGTTCTTGCTCATAGTTGATGCACTAGAGTCTCACGATGAGTATTTCCAATGGAGGGTAGATGCAATTGGGAAAAAAGGGTTCTCTCCACTACAAAAGTGCATATGGTGGACCTACTAACCATCGGGAGAAGCATCTACGTGTTGCTGAAACAATCGCTGCAAAAAATCTCTTTAAGTTTATGAAAAATGATAAAACAGCCTCAACTAAATAGTTCAATTACACACTAACAAAACTGAAAGGGACATTATATGGCAGTTGTTTCGGCAACTCATAGATACTCATCATAGTGGTTGGCAAGTCCACCATATGCCAATTGGCGGATGGCCACCGTACACTTCTGTAGTGGAGAGAACCCTTTTTCTTCAGTTGCAAATTGTGAGACTCCATTGCATCAACTATACACATGAAATGTCTCGACATATATAAACGGCAACGAAATGTCTTGATTTCGTATATCAGATCTTTAGAGAAGTAGTCAGGGTAAAGTCTTGCATGCCCCGCATTAATTTTAATTTTGGTCCACATACGTTTTTCGCTTTCTGCCACCTCCGGCGGAATTCCCTGCACTGCTAAGTAAATCTATTTGTTTTTGAAGTAATGGTTGTATTTATTTATGTATCGTATCCTCAAGCATGTACTGAAGAAGACTTTTACTTTTGGAAGATGATGAATGAGAAGAAGAAAACATGTGAGAGAGACGGAAGGAAATTGAAGAATATAGAGTTTTCAGAAGTGTAATTTTCTCAAGTGAGAATTCCAACAATCCGATTACACTCTTTAAATAGAGTAGAGTTCCACAACTTCTGGTTTTACAACAGCTAGTTTTATCACGACTAGTTTTCAAAATAAAAAGAAATACATCAATAAGTTTTTATACGAAACGAAATATAACAACTAATATTACAACGACAAAAAATACGATGACTAATTCTTCAAATTTACATCCACATTTCATTCCGATTTCATCCACAACGTAGAGATGGATACGTAGTTGATCCTCTATCATCTTCGAGGTATCTTTCATGAGTATTTTTTAATTTTTAGCTCAGGCGAGGCTAGAAATTCCTTCGATCTTTTTCTTGTTCAGTCTGCCAAGTCCTGTATCCTTTTCTCAATAGCATTGTCGCTTTCTTCGACAGACGTAGTTGTTTTTCCTTTATCCTTCCTGGTTTGCCTTGATGCGTTCCTCCACATTGGGCGAGGGATTCCCGTCTGGCTTCATCTCCAACTTTCGAGTCAGTGTTTAAAGATACCACATACTCTACAGTGGTCGAGACTCTTGACTTTTTTATCCGCGAACATCACAATCAGAATAGACGAACTTCAGACTTTTATTCAATACTTTTCATGCTTTGATAGGTAAAAAATTGAAATCATGTTTCACTTTAAATTGAACTTTCTCTTTGTCTTCAAATCAACATCACTGCGACTATTCCCCTATACCTTCTTCTCCTGATTGTAACAACAATTGAACCATTTAGCATAAATAGGCCAAAATTAGGTCAGGTTTTTCATTGATCTCAATTAATTTTGATAGTTTTATATTATTAGGATAAGAAATGCTCAATTAATTTGATACTTTAACAACGTTAAGGTGAGAATTAAGAAATTAGGAGTAGTCAATAGATAGTAAAATAGGCAAAATTTGTGTAAAATGTTCCGTTTTATTTTATTAGTATATGTGTTATATTAAATATATATATTACTTTTTACTTTTAAATGTATCATTAGTACATATGTATTGTTTTCTTTAATACAAATTGTAATAACCAAATGTATTAATTGTCCTTTAATAGTGTATATGTTTACACCACTCTCCTCCATCTTCTTTGCCATACTCCATCGATGTGATATATGGATATGATTCTTCGAGATTTTCTTCACGTGGTTGTGGACCTGTGGTCTGAGATCCGAGATCGTCTGTTGCGCTAATGTCTGTGAATCTAACGATCTGATGTCCGATTGATGGATTTGATTCTCCAATTTTTCAGATGTTTAGAGATTTTTATTTTCTTTTTCTTTTCTCCAAATTTTCGAGATAAATTCATGGCAAATTCTCCGATTTTTAAAAATTTTCATGGCTGAGGAAAATTATGATGGGTGGTTGACGATTCTGTATTCATCTCAATTAATATTCCCTCCGTCTGCTCGAATAATGGTTTTTTTTTCTGTTTTGGTCGCTCACCCTTAAAGAGTCTCATTTCTTTTTTTATACATATGAGACTCACACACACCCACTAATACAATTAAAATATGTGACCCACTTTTTCACTAATACAATTACCCACTACAAATTAAATAATAATACTTCTTATTCCGTGTGCAAAAAAACAAATGACACTCATTCGAGCGGACGGAGGAGTATTACACTTTTACATTATCAGGAGATAAGAAATGCTCAATTAATTTATACTTCTACGACATTATGGGAGAGATTAAGAAACTAGGAGTAGTAAATAGAGATAGTAAAACGGGCTAAAACTGTGTAAAGAGTTTCCGTTTTAATTCTTTAGTGTATTATATTAAATATATGTATTACTTTTTACTTTTAAATGGATCATATGTACATCAAAATTGTATTTTTTTTAATATTTTAATTTAATACAAATTGTAATAATCAAATGTATCAATATAAATTAAAATATAATATTTTTCTTAATAACTGTTATTATAATGTGCATATCAAAATTAACACAGTTTTGTACAGATTACATTTGTAAAATTAATTACTATAGTAAGAACAAAAAGTAACATTGTTATTATATATAATAATAAAAATCAAACATATCTTATATATACTAATTACGAATACACTGCTATAAATAATTTTTTAAAAGTATGAGGTGTCGCGACGTGGTTAATTGTCGTATATTTTTTATTTTTTTATTTTAATATCACATATATATAATCTTTCTACTTTTATTATTATTATTTATTATTATTCATGTATATCTTTAAATCATGTATATTTATAAATTAAATACCACCTTTAATCATTTTTTTTATAATTAGGAATAGATAATCAATAAAATATATTCAACTAATCATTATTATTATTATTATTCATGTATATCTATAAATTAAATATCACCTTTAATTATATTCTTTAATTTGTTATAATAATTCATCCGCGTATTACGCGGGAATGTGTAGTCACGATGTGGTTAATTGTCGTATATTTTTTTATTTTTTTATTTTAATATCACATATATAATTTTTCTACTTTTATTTATTTATTTATTATAATTATTATTCATGTATATATTTAAATTATGTATATCTATAAATTAAATACGAACTTTAATTATATTTTTTAATTAGTTATAATAATTCATCCGCGTATTCCGCGGGAATATGTACTCGTTTTGATCTAATTACATTAGTTGTAATTTTATAATGTACATCGTATTAAAATTTTATAGATTATCAATATTTTCATTTATATATCTATTCATTTTTTTATTTATTTATATTTTTTATATAAAAATAATACATTTATAAATAAAAACTACTCCTTTAGTCCGCTGACAAGGAGTGAGACAATGTTACATGAGACAATTTTACACTTGTTAAATTAATTATCACTTTCGCTGTAAAATGCTATCACTTTCGCTATAAAACGTTAAGAGAAAATATCAATTTTGGTCCTCTAGGATATGTCAAATCCAACTTTAGTCCTCAAGTTTGGTAATTTCTCAAAAGTTGTCCTCTAATGTCCGCTTTTAGTCCTTTTGGTCCACTTTTGATCTTTTTTGTCCACTTTTGGTCCTCTAAGATAGGACAAATAAGGACTAAAATGGACAAAAAGGACCAAAAGTTGACAAAAATGACTAAAAGCGGACACTGGAGGACCACTTTTGAAAAATTACCAAACCTGAGTACTAAAGTTGAATTTGACATATCCTAGAGGACCAAAATTGATATTATCCCAAACGTTAACGTTAGCACTTTTCATTTGTACTATAAACTGTTCATAAAATTGCATCATCACTTTACATTAATTTAATATCACTTTTATTATAAAAGTTATCATTTTTTATCTGTGACGATCTCCCAAAAGTCTTTGTTTTTTCTAATTTGGTATTCCACGCTATAGTATCAATTTTCCTTTTATAATAAAAGTGCCCACATATATCAACTATTCACCGCTAATGCAACTACTTACTTAATATAAAATAATATTCTCTCTATCCACTGTTAATCTATCAATTTTACAATTTTAGGTCGTCCATCCTTAATTTATCTGTTTCCTTTTTTGGACTATGGGATCCACACCCTTCACTAATACAAATAAAATATGGGACTCACACCCTCCACTAATACAACTACCTACTACACATAAAATAATAATACTCCTTAATCCACGTGTAAAAAGCAAATGAATACATTGAGGATGGACGGAGGGAGTAATATTTTTTAATGAGAGCCACTAGGGTGGAACCGGTCCCATGAATATTTCATAGAACCGGATCCTAAATCACACCCATTTATATGTCGCGGGTTGCTTCTGGAAATCTAGATCCTAATCTCACGGCCATATCTCCTTCCTCCTGAGAAAGTACTCCTTCCTCCTCCGCTGCGACACATTTCCTCCTGCTTCGTTCCTCTCACCGTCTCCAAAGGTGAAAGCTACCTACTGGACGCACCCCAAATTAGCAGTGCTTTCGGCAGCTTTCAAAACGAGGGCTTCCTTGCCGCCGGATACTATGGCTGTGTAAATCTGGTTTTTTTTTTCATGTTTTCAATTTCTAGCTTCTGTAGATGCCAAATTGTTGATAATTTTTCTGTATCATGGTTTTGCTTGGCATAGCTTTTGTTCAATTCGTGGAAATTTTTTTTAAAGCTCAGTTATCTTACCTGTTTCAATACACAAAGAAGTGAAATTGTGCAATTTTATTAAAATGAAATAAATTGATGATCTTGATTCCTGGTTCTTCTTCCCCAGACGTTTGGTTTTGAACAATTAGAACCCCCTAAGTTCGAATTTGAGGTGATATGGTTGAAATTAGGTTCATCACTCTACCTGCACCTCATAAAAGGGACCCTAGCACCAAGCTTCCAAAGGCCCATATTCAAGAGTGAATCGTGACCTTATTAATTCCAAAAAGTAATTTAATTATTTTTATAGAGTAATCTAACAACGTATAGTTGCACACAATTTAATTATTTTCTTCAAAGAATAATCTAATTACTTTTATAGAGTGATTTAACATCGTATATTACATACAATTTAAGTAATTTCAAAGAATAATACAATTAATTTCAAAGAGTGATCTAATTAACTCTAAAGAGTAATCTAATTACTTTTTATAGAGTGATTTAACAACGTATATATAATAAAAATATAGATAAAATAAAAAAATAAAAAAAAATATTATCTAATAAATAGTCGTTGGTTAATGGAGAATGGACTATTAAAGCGAGGGACAACATGTATTTTAATTCATTTAGGAGGGGATTATATATAAATTAAGAAAGGGAATATAAAAAGAGGAGACCATTAAAGGAGGGGACCACAAAGGACCACATTATATGATGTGGAGGATCCGGTCCACAGAGGATCCGGTCCACATATTTGAAATTTAGGACGGTTTCATGCTAGTCATTGTCTTTTTTAATACCGAATGAATATGTTATTGAAAAACTCTTAAGCTATAAACTTTAAATATATTTTTATCATATCACATTTTGACTAATAAATTTCAATTATAAGTAATTGAAACGAAACTATTGAAAGTGCAATTTACACTGAATTGAATCATATCATGTGTAAATTAAAGAATCAAATTCTTTTTGTGATTTGAGCTTTTGGTAATTGTCTAATTCATCTCATAAAGGAGACATTTAGAGATATGGATACCATGATAGAAGAAGATCAAGAGAAAGGATGGGAATTGAAGTGCTCACTGCGAAAGGAAATCAAGGCGAAGAAGACTGTCGCTGCCTTGATGGACGGCGAACGGCGAAACGCAATGTGGTGAGAGAAGAGATCAAGAGGAAACCGACTGAACGATATCGTGCTTCTAACAGATTACACCAGACCTAGAGATACTGGCGGAGAAGACCCGCACCACCTTGATGGACAACATAACACACTGAGGCGAGATAAAAGATCAAGAGGAGACTAGCGGAAAAACGTCATGATATTAGCAGAGAAGATGCATTACAAAAAAAAACTCATTTTAGCAACGGAAATTACCAACGAAAAACAACTGATTGCCAACAAAAATTACATTTTTATTTTAGCAATGAATTACCAACATATTATTATTAAATTTTACCAATAGAATAAAATTCGTAGCTATTTTACTAACGGATTACCAATGAAATCATTATATAAATAACCAACAAAATTATTATCAGCGAATTACCAAAAAAATTATTTACCAACGGATTTGAATTTTCGTTGCTAAAAATTTTTCAACCACTATTTTACCAATGAATGAATTTTGTTGGTAATCCATTCATAAATTAATTTAACAATAGAATTAAAGTTTTTATTAACGAAATATTCCGTTAATAAAAAAGAGTCTTTTAAATAAGGCAGAATGTGCAAGATTTAAAGAGGACCAATACTTACGGCAAAATCATGACGAGAGAGAAAGAGAGAACAACAAAAATAAAAGCGTGGTGATGAATGAAATGAAAAACAAAAGTGCAAATTTATAAAAATAACCAATTTAAGGTTATTTAATCCAGATGCATAGCAACATCTAAAGGCACGTTACGTTAGTACTTCCTCCGTCCCACAACAAGAGTGACAGAACTTTTTTGCACGTAAATTAAGGGATATAATATTTAATGGATAGTTGGGGGTAGTTGAGATGGGAGAAATAATATTTTAAGTAGATGTATTAGTGTGAAGTGTGGGATTATAGGGAGAGAAAATGCACCTCTTGTGTTGGGACGGACGAAAATGGTAAAATGAACTTCTTGTGGGAGGAGTACAACTTTAAAGTTAATATACAAAGAAAACTATTAAAAAACCATTTTATATTTAATTAAATTCTCACGAAAATCAATGTGTAAAACGATTTTACTCAATGTTTTATTAAATTGTAAAAGACGTAATACATAAAAATCTGTGTGTACTTTACAGTATACTTTTAAAAATGACTATAACACACTAATTTATCATTTGCTTATTATTAAAAAAACTACACATTACCATCAAAGCCAATAAAATCAATTAAAAATAGTCATTTTTACTTGTGGAATGTAACTAGTAACAATAAAATATATCACCGAATTCATGCAAATTCATACAGAAATTTCAAGAGAGAATCTAAGAAAAAAAAAAAGATCCCTGTGCATTTTAGTGGAGGATAACCAAGTTTGAATACATGTATTAAAAATCAAAGGTCTCAAGATACGAATTCAGTTGGTTCTACGACAGACTAAACCAGACAAGTATGTTAATGAGAAACACATACATGAGAATTGCCCACAGATGCATATACCAGATCAGCTTCTTGGAGCCAACCAAATGTCAATCATGTTAAAAATAAATGAAACAGCATATACCATAAGTAAGACCTGCAAACGAGTTCAACCCCATCAGAACCTGCCAAAGAACGCATTATTAGGTATCCTCGAATGGAAAGAAACACTGTACGAACAAAGACTGTTAGAGCCGCATACAAAGTTGCATTTAGACTGAAGAATTGAGATTTAAAATCATTAATAGCAAAACTTCACTGATTGTCTGGATTGAAATTAACTTGTTAGTCTTCACACCCATTTTGAACTAAATTTTGAGAGATCAGATTTAAATTGCAACATCTTACATTCTTCGTACAAAAGCAACCTATATGAGCCCTTATGCTCAAAAGTTGGTTCAAATTGAAGTATGTATTTTGTGTCCATATAAATTCAAACAACTAAATATTGATTGGCCAATATGGACCATTATTAACTTCTATGATCCAAATGCAACTTTAATGTTATTGAAAAGATCTCAAGGAATCTGAAATTCTGAATGCCACTCATTTGGCATGCCAAACAGAACTTGTTACCAAAATAGATATTGTTTTACCCTTCTTTTCTCCTATCAGCCACCTCTGGTACCATCACATTAGACAAATCCTACACTATGAAGATTCACATACTGAGACTAACATCTTGAATTTCTAATTCATTGCTTCATTAACCAACCCCCAGTATCCCCATGAGAGTAATGGAAATCCTCAATTAAGGAGTCAGCCATGTGATATTCACATGTATAAAGGGGTTACAATATGAATCAAATCCCTAAGATTAAGGAAAGTCAAACGTACTAGAAATACAAAGATATATACATTATTCAATCTTTATTTTCTAGTATCCTAAAATCCCTATAAACTGCATCGAAATCCGCATCTCTTTCTAACAACGCAGTTCTTATTAAGGGTGGTAATGTCAATATGATTTCCATTCACTAGAAGCCTGGACACACTTCTAGAAACTTCCCTTAAAGCAGAAAAGCATCCACAACAGAGATTGGGGGCTTAGGCTGTATGTAACAGTTTCAAGTTAAATTATCTGGTGCCTGGATCATTATAAGGTTAAAATTCTCTGGAACATATGCAATCTCTCTGTCCTCAGAAAAAGTAACTAAGTTATCTATAAGTCAACAGAGCATAAAAAATGACTTAAAATATACTACTAAATCAAGTATGCACAAGATCTTCCACTTTTTTTTTCCCTTAGGGAAATAACTTTATTTGTAGCAGGTGTAATAAACATGCTGGATGCGTGATGGAGTACGAAAGCAAACCGTCTCTATCTAAACATTGGCAAAATCCTCAATATCCTGAATAGCTTGTTGAATCGCATAAAGAGTCATTTTCTTCACCTGCACATAAAGACCAAGATAGTAAATTCTTTAAACATCTTTTCCATACGTAATAAAGTTTTCTAGTGACTGTGGACGTATTCATGGATTATAAAGGTGTTACGGAATTAATTTAGCAACAAAAACTTGTGCATAATTATTTGCTAGGATCTGAATAATTATCCATATATTGTAGAGAAGATAAAACTCATTATGCATTAATCTTTACTTCCTTCACAACTCAAGCTTTGTTTCGTCTCTGCATCTGCGATCTAAGACGAAGGTCTGGTATTTTAAAATTGATTCGAAGCGCTAACTGGAGCAAACAATTGACTCATAATACTGCATAAAAAGGATGAATTATACCTCTAATTTGTCTTCCTTAGCCCTATGATCCTGTGGAAGTACACGGAATTCTTCTGTCAACCGCAAACACTCTTGGATATTTTCTGGCGAGACAAAATCAAGTGCAACCTTAATGCATGACTGGAAAAGAGAAGGACAAAAAATATGGTTAACTTTATGGAAGGCAAATACATTGTAGAAAGTGGATTTTAAACAAACTATATCAATATTTATGAATTATAAGAATCTACATTTGAATTAAAGTAGAAACTGCTGCAGTAGAATTACAGAAGCTGCAAGAAAAATTTAATGCATGGAGAATACTATAATATTTTCTGATTTTCAAGTATAAGACTTATACCCAGCAATATCTAAAAGAAATAAGATTGTAGATTTCAGAAAACCAGAGAACCAACAAACAATAATAATTATTTTTGGTATCTATTCATCAAATCAAAAGCCAAAATAGGAAAATATAATCCCCGCCCCAGATAGTGTACCATATTGACATTATTTCACTAATTCACTACATCACTGCATTTTGAAAGCTAAAATGAAAATCACCAACACTGCTGATGGTTTTAGAATTTTCTAGACAGCCAAAAGTACCATTATTACCTCATAATTTATGAAGATAGAGTATCAACTAGTTAACTGGTCTCAACATACAATCAAAAACTAATTAAGAAATATATTATTTTTTTAGGCAGTAACCCCTCTTTTCATAGGAGTGGCTATTCTATTAGCTCTCTTTTTTTATAAGATTTAAATTATGTTCAAAGAACAATTATATTTTGTATTAATGCAAGTATCGACTCTGCCAGAAATTAAAAAAAAAAAAAAAAAAAAACCACAATATTTTAAATTCTAGGATAAGAAATGCTTCACCTGTCCTGTGAATTTCTTTACATGTACAAGTGCAGAGATTAAGAAAGCGCACTGTTTGGGTGTATAATGTAAGATAAAGTAGGGGTATTTTAGTTAATTCTATAAGAAAAGGTGAATAAAGTTATTGGGTTTGGTGAATAAAAACTAAAAAAGTGGCATTTTTTTAGTAATGTGGCATTATGAGGATGTTAATATTGTATAGTATAACTAGTTTTAGAAATGTGCATAATAGATGGCATGGAACGGACCAAAATATACGTGTGAACAAAAAGTTGGGATGGAGGGAGCATTATTTAATGAGTACTTCAGATTGATTACTTTCTCTCTGCAGTTCATAGAGCATAAAAGTATTAAATGTGATAGATACAGTGGGGGAAAGTACTAATACTGAAAATACCAAATGCTTGATTTGGTATCCATTCATAAATGTTCAATTTACCTTGATCTGTTATGCAAACTTCAAATGTCGTTATAGCATAATTGAACGTTAAAGATAGTATGCATGTTGCATTAATTAACAAATAAAATTAAGAACTAGAGTACAAAATTTATTTTAAGAAACAAGTAAAACAATTCAAATACCCAATGCTCATTCTCGTTTGACCTTGATATGTTAAACAAGACACATTTGAGGATTTTTTTTTTTTGATTAATTAAAGCTCTAATAAGTCAAACCTCAACCAAATTTTAAAAAATAACAAAGAAACTATCGAACTGTATTTAGTTTTTGTCAGATTTGGTTAGCATATTACAATCAAATGATAGCCAAATCAAACTGAATAAATTAAATAAGCTTGAATTGACACGCAAGTACACTTTAATATATCTAATATCATGTTTTAAAAAGTTTCTAATAAATACTTAACAAAAATAAGTCATATTCTAATGGTAAATTCATAGTTGTAAAAGCACACCTCAAGTGAGGTTAAGGCCTATGCGCATATATTTATTGATTTTTGGTGAAAACACGCGATGTTCATGAGGTGATCACCTCTCTGCGCCTTTCGCCTTACCAAGAGGCACACCTCACATACATGCTGAAATCTGCTTGAATTTTGTGGTGTTTATAAAGCTCTCAAACATTTTCTTGACCTATGGTCCTCAAATGAGTTTGTTGAATATTAGGGAGAAAACGAGTTATACCATCAAAGCTCTTGCATTAACACACCTAAACAAAATGGAAATGCAGCAAGAAAAAACAGCCATTGTTTGAAGTTGCATGATCAACCATGTTCACAAACTCAATTCGGCAATTCCTAACTCATACTTAGGGGGACGCTATTCTCAAATCTGCATACTAACGAAATCATTTGCCATAAAAAAAACACTGAGTTTTAGGACTCCTCTTAGTGTTCTACTTGATCACTTCCCACAAGTCAAGTATTTAGATGCCAAACAACCAAAACGAAGCAAACTGGACCCTAGAGCTCATAAGTGTGTGTGTGTGGGATATTCTCTAACATAAAAAGGCTAAGAGCGTTATTCTCAATTTTTGAAGAATTTTTTTGCCTTGTGTTATGTAACCATTTTTGAAAATAAATCGACACCCTTCTCCAAGGGGAGAGTTCCAATGAAGGTGGTCATTGAGACCCTACAATCTCTCTCCTAGTATCGCAAGATGTCTCCTCCTTGAGTCACACAAGTCAGTGAAGTCACCTCTTTCTAATTCGGTAAAACCTGTCTGCACATAATATGGAAATATTGTGCCTGATTCTACCACAGAAGATATTCAAGTTTCTATTCATACTCCTAAAACAGGTCATCTAGTCCTGAGTCATGGGGTATAATTATCACCTGAGACGCCACTTCAGACTTACTCACAGGCCAAAAGCACGTCATCAAGACCAATAATAGACACAAGAATCGGAAACTATTGAAGCTCGTGAATTAGATCCGCCGATTTCTGACTCTAAGAAGGTAAGGACATGCACCAAACATCCCACATATAATTTTTTAAACTACACGTCTCTTGGATTAGAACCTTAACAGCAAAGATTGAAAGCATGGAAATTTCAAAATATATTCACAAGGCACTAAAGCATCCAGAATGGGAAAAAGCAGTGCAAGAGGAAATGAGACCTTTGCAAGCAAACCAGACACGGTAGATAGTTGATTTTCCGTGAGATAAAAAGTGATTGGTAGTAAGTGGGTGACAATAAAGTACAAGGCAGCTGGTGAAGAAGAGAGGTATAAAGCTCGATTGGCGGCAATGGCTTTAAGTGAACCTATGGGATTGATTATGTAGAAACCTTCGCTCCTGTGGCAAAGTTGAATTCTATCCAAGTACTCTTGCAGTGAATCTAGATTGCGAACTACATCAGCTCGACATAAAGAAAGCCTTCCTAAATGGCAATCTGGATGAAGAGGTATACATGAAGATTTTTCCTGGATTTGAGTCTAAAGAACAAGTTAAAGTGTGCAGACTGAAAATATCTCTGTATTGTTTGAAGCAGTCTCCACGTGAGTAGTTCCCTTGGTTCAGCTCAACTCTCACTCGTCTTGGGAATAATCAAGGAGAGGGTAACTATACAGTATTTATGAAGATTGGAGACACTGGTAAGAAGGTCATTCTCATCGTATACGTTGACGACATCATATTGACATGTGATGATAGTGCTGAAATTTGTACAATTAAAGATCAATCGAAGAAGGAATTCGAAAGTTCAAGATTTAAGACTGCTAAAGCATTTTCTTGGTAGGAGGTTGCTAGGAGCAAACAGTGTATCTTCATTTCTCAAAGGACACTCTAGAGTTGCTAAAAGTGGCTGGAAAATTAGGTTGCAGATCTATGGGCACACCATTAGAGAAGAATTGGAAGAGCAAGATCAAAGAAAACAAATCCCTTAAGGACATAGGGAGATGCCAGCTGTTGGTGAGAAAATTGATATATCTGCCCCTAACTCGACCTAACATCACATATGTTGTAAGTGCAATAAACCAATGCATGCACTCACCCGCTACAAAATGCATGGAGACAGTAAATCATATCTTGACGTATCTCAAAGGTACTGCAGGGTAACCATTGGTGTTTCTAACGAATGAGAATAGAAAAATTGAAGGATATGTTCATGCACATTGGCTGGAGGAGAAGATTGCAAGTCCACTTCAGGGTATTGTACCAAGCTGTGGGGAAACTTAGTCACTTGGAGAAGTAAAGAACAGACAGTAGTGGCAAGGAGTAGTGTTGAAGCTGAATTCCATGCCATTGCACAGGGTATATGTGAAGTTGTTTGGTTGGAAATAGATTGCTGCAGGACCTGAGAATCACTGCCTACTCTCCCATTAATTTATATAGTGACAGCAAATCTGGCATAAGCATCATGAACATTCAACATGATGGGATGAAACATTTAAGAATCGATCAAAGACGAAAAGTCTACCAAGGCCGAGTCATGAAAAACTTCTCATTCAAGCTCGGAATTTAGAGATCTATCTTAAGCTTGAAGTGTAGTGTTGAAAGTAACTAGCTGTAAATATTTTGTTGTATATTCCTTTATTGCTTGATTAGATAAGATTAGACTAGGAATGTCTAAATTAGGCATATTTGCATGAGTAAAATTAGAGGTAATTGTCTATTTTTCCTTTAGCATTGCCATGAGATTGGCTCACATGATTGTATATAATTCTGACCTAGTAATGAAAGTTCTCAAGCAAGAATTATTCAGAAATACCATTCTTGTTTCATCTTTTAGCTACAATTTATTTTCTACTTTGGCCCTCTTGAAAAAAAACACTATAATGGCAATGCCATTAAATTAATAAATGTAAAATTTCTATCAATGCAAACAACAGTATGAGAACAGATAAATCACGTACTCCATGTCCACCTATAATAGTGAACGAACATATAGCTTCTGAACCAAACGGAAAGTGCATGAGCCATAAAAGATAAACATTTTAAGTGCACATCATATTACATAAGTCGGGACCATAACAAGTAAAGAACTTGAGTTGGTCATGAAAAATGAATAAACTGATAAATAATTGACAAAAGTTGTAAGATTTAAAAAAAAATTACATGCTTATTGTATAGCTCATGAATGAGAGATATAGAGCTCGTCATATACTTGAGTGGATAGAGCTGGTTGTAAAGCTCAATCTGCCCCAGGTCATGATTGCATAGAGAAAAAATTAAAAGTACTGTTTCTCCATTTGTATAAACTCTGTACCTTGTCTCAGATCAAATTGCAGAAATTTCCCATTTCTTTTTGTCTAGTTACAAAATATAGTCATGCCAATTAAGTTGTTGATGAGATGGAAAACTGAACATACTATACGTCGGACTTAGATTGCAGAAATTTGAATCTCACAAATAACTGAACAGAAAATAAATAAAATAAAATCCATACAACAAGCAGTGGCAAAGTAAAGCAAATATACCTGTAAATTTCTAACTTGATGGGGGCAGCCAGCAGGAATAAAAACGGCATCGCCTAATTTCTGAATAAATGACCATGGTTCGATTCCTACATAAGCATACACAATGAACAAAATGAACTCAAATTCATTAAATTCTTTGAACACTCAGAATAAATTCACTATATTAAGAGGAAAGCCTGACCGTATTCTTCCTTCAGTTTCCTTTTATGTTCCATAGTCAAATAAACTGTTTGATCATGAATAGGATGCACAAGCTGTAGGAATAACAGAGTCATATAAACTGTTTGATCATATTAGGATGGACAACCTGTAGATAACAGCCCGTAACAAGCACTAAAAGGTAACATATGCAAGATAACTTTTTTGTAATACAGATAATAAATATAAAGTATAACAGAAGTGTGGGAATAATATTACCAGGCATGCAGATGCCAATAAACAAAAGAATATGGCCCAATTTAGAAATTTGGAGTTTGGACTCTTACACACATCACAACATGCAGATGCAAGTTCATTAGCAACAAAGATGCAGATACCAAGAATTCAAGTTGGCATCTATAAATGAACTTTTTCTGGCTCAAGAACTTTTGAATAATGGAAAAGTATCATTCATATAGTCCTTAAAAATCAAGAGGCAGACTCCGAACATATTAATTTTACCAATTTATCATTACCTCGGACAATGGTTTACCATAGGTGTGCCGAAACTCCTTGAAGTGCTTCCTCATGTACTCCTCCAATTTTGGAATGTCTTCCCTTCTAAAAATATCCCACAAAGCAGCACCTTTAGGGTCTTGAAAGCTTTTTGCCATATTTCCAGAAATACTGTTACTGTCCTTGTCTTCACACTGTTCTGTTTGCCTACTTTCACCTGCTTCTGATGCTTCCAGCGAATTGTGTAAATAATCCCTAAGTATCTCAGAATCATCATTCCTCGCCATTTTCTCTAGGACACTAGACTCTTCACCACATTTATCGGCCAATTTTCCCTCAATATTAAAAAGTTGCGCATCAGAGGTATCAGCTTTACTATCAGACAAGCCAAAATGTAACTTTTCCCCCTCAGCACTACCCTTCTGTTCAAACATCAGATTATCCTTGATTGTTGGTTCATTTGAGTTTGAACTTAGTATATTCTCATTTACAAGATCACAAACTTTTAGTTCATTGGTTTCATTATTTAACCTAGATCCATTTAGATTACAAGATCCCAGATTCAATTCAAGTTTTCCATTTTCATTTTTTTGCTGCTCTACATAATTTTCGTTCAGTATCTGCTTATTTCCAGACATTTCCCTTTCATCCTGCCTGGCATGCCTCTTTTGCAGTTCACTTATAGTCATAAGCTGCTTCGAATTGAGTGTCATCGCCTTTGCATGAGTCAACACATTTACCTATGAGACAGTAAAAATATTTTTACTATGAATTAAAAAAATGAGTACCAACAACCTAGCTTACCAAGGAAGAAAAAGTTCATGTAGTCCAACCATTTTCTAACGACTACAAGAGGGCAGCAAACATAAAAAAAATATTTAAAGAAAAGTACATACTGCATCAGACATATCACAGTGTAATTTTGTCACAGAATCTCCTCGTCCCAATTCCTGAGAAACTCCATAAGCAATATAGGTTTTAGGCCCCATATCCGGCTTCAAAGACTTCTCAGGTAGTTTAACAGCAAGGTTTAGGTACCCAAGGCGAGGATGTGTATACTCTTTAAAAGGTAAGCAACTGATAAATTCAGCACCATGACGAGGTAACCGCTCCTCAAACAAGTTCGATGGAGGCCAGTCCTTTAACTTAAGTATTTCAGGCCAGCCTTTTCCATCAGATCGGCAATTTGAATACCCATCAAAAAATTTGTGGACGTTTATGTCAACCTGATTTTCATTGAAAACTGCTCAGTTTTCCATCATTGATACCTATACACATCACATAAAGATGCAATCTATTGTGTAAAACTCTCCAACAAAGAATCAAATAGGAAATAGAAATTACATATCATTATATACATGAAGCAAGGGGAGCATTCTATGGGCAAATTCTGATTGACAACTATGAATTCACAAAATGAGTCAATGACTTTCACATTAAAAGCCCACAAATTTAATTGGACCACAAACATTTCTCATTTATGTTCTGGTGGTATGTGTCTAATTTGTAATGGATTTGAGATCATTTTATTATAGTTGACTAGGATCACATTAAACATAAAAAATAATTGTCAGTACTTTACCCCATAAAACTGAGAAATCAATATATTAAATAAGCAAAACCAAATCCTGTTTCCTGTAACAGTACACATCACATTATTATTTAGCAGAAAAACTTGTGCGTACTAAATGCACAGTGCAACTCATGTATTTTTGAAAGCACATAAGATAGTAACAGTTGAATTTTGTAAAACAACTAATACTTTTTAGGTAAAATCACTAATATTTTTTAATGAAACAAAACTTTTTAGTGAAGGTAACCGTCCTACAGAAAACATGAAACCCCCGTCCCTCCTCAAAAAGCTCTTCTTGTTCATACGGCAGGTCGGACCAATTGATAAGAACAGAAAAAATAAAAGAAAAGAAAGAATGGAAAAAATAAAAGAACATCAAACGGTAAATACCGTTTGCTCAATCAAACGGAAAACTCCGTTTGCCCAATAGCCTCTAGGCTTCTTAATCCAACAATAATTTGATGATCCATCATAAACCCTAATACACTGTATAAATACTACCACCTACCAATTTCAAAAAGGAAAGTACCAACCTCACACTTATTAAAACAGAATAATAATTAAAATATTAAGACACCGATGAGCAGCCCAGCCCACGAAAGTGGACCTAAGCCCGCCCCCGTCGCCCTAATCTTGCTTCCTATTAAATGACTGTTGCTACCTCCATCCACAAAAAGTAGTCCCCGGTCTTTGGACAGGATTACTAAGAAAAAAATGTAAATTAATCTAAAAAGTTTTAATGTGAGTGTACAGGACTTACAATATATTAAGTTTTGTGTGATAGAGGGACTTCCTTAAAGGGATAGGACTACATTTGGTGGATCAGTGGATGGACTAAAATAGAGAGTAAGACTACCTTAGGTGGACGAAATGTATGTATATAAAATATGTCATAATGTGTAAGTCATATTGTTTATTAAAATATGTGTAATACTAGATATTACCAGTTGCACAAACCTAGTTCCATTCAACTCAACCTAACCCTGCATAGTTCTTCACTCCCACATACCAGGATCACTTCTATCAGTAATACTATTTAATACATCAACCAATACTTTATAGAGATAAGTGTAATGCAATATGATTATTTTAATATAAAAGTATTCTGTGTTACACACAACAGTATAACTTGAATTTTTTCTTTACTACTCCCTCTATTCCACTAAGATAGGCCCATATTGTTGTTCTAACAGACTAAGAAGACATGTTAAATGTCATTGAATTGTAATTATTACTATTGTTTCTTCCTAGTTTATAATTAAAAAGGATGACACTAAAATAAAATGTTCGTTGAAGTTACAAAATACAAACCTCAATTAAGTCAATTTTAATCCACCAACAAATAATTAAGGGCTTGAATAAGGATGTATATCTATATATCGAAACACACTAAAATGGAAAGTAGACCTCTCTTAGCAAAACGGATAAACATTTAACTATATAAAAAGTAATATGTTGTCATTAAAATGGTTATACTTTTTAGTTAAATAAATGAAAATATTAAATATAATTAAATAATTACTAATGAAGAATCTTTGAGGAACAATTATACTTTTCAACTAAACAAGTAACATTTTTAGTTAAGGGAGTAATAATTTTAAGTAAAACAAGTAATACTGTATTTTTTATTATCATCATTTTTTATGTCCCACAGTCCCGGGAACACATGCACGTACTCTCAAGCACGGAGATTAAAAAAAGTTGCTTTTCGGTGTGGATGTAAGAAAATATTAAGGGTATTTTGAGTGTTTTATTGGAATAAAGAGTATAATATGGTTGACTTCGACTAAATAAAGTGTAAAGTAGGTGTAATTTTTGTAGTATTTTAATATTGTCAGGGTATTTAGTGTTAATATTGTGGGTTGTTAACTTGTTTCCATTTTGGTGGTGCGCAAAAAATTTTGTTACAAACAAAAAAGAAAAGTGTGAATGAATTCTTTGGACAGAGTGAGTATATTTTAGTCATGTACCATGAAACCAAAAATCAATACAAGTTTACTCTGATTTTGCATCAGTTATGATTTGTTCTCTTGAACATACTTTTTTGTTGGATTTTTGTCAAAATTTTTATCTTCATTAAAAGTTACTTTCCTAAGGCAACTAATTCAGGTGGCCATTGACCAAGCAAAATCGTAGTAGCAAGGGCTGGCTCGAGAAGAATTAAAAAAAACTGGAGAGGACAGAATGGAGAAGTGTCATTGCGCGCCAACCAGAGAGAGAAAGAAAGTTGAAGGGATAATAGAGATTAAGAGGCGTGTTTCATGATAGATCATAGAAGAAAATTAAAATTTTTTTTATTTTATACACAACTGAATTAATCCCAGATGGAGAAGAATGGGTCCAGGGATGTAATCAAATCAAGCCGTTGTAAACTATTCGAGTCTCGATTTAATAAAGAATTTGCTCGAATTCATTTGTTAAGCTAAACGAGCTGAGCCAAGCCCAAAATTTGAGCTCGAAAAATTATCAACCCGAACTTGAGTCTACTATTATTTGGCTTGAAAGCTTGTGAACAGGTTTGTTACGAGGCTCACGAACAGGGTCTTTAAGAGGTTCGCGAAAAGGATCGTTAAAAGGTTTGTGAACACATTCGTGAATATGCTCGTAAACATGTTCGCGAACAGGCTTACTAAATTACTAAATACTCAGTCAGTTTCATAAAAGTTTTCACCTTTTCCATTTTGGTTCATCCTACAAAAGTTTTCACCTTCTAAAAAAGGTAAAAAAAAAATCAAAACAACAACCCTCTCTCATACAATTTATTTACAAAAATAAAATCACACCTAGCATACTTTATTATTTATTTATTACCAAAAAGTACCATAATACCCTCAAAAATTACACTTTTCTTAATCTCCGTGCCCAATCAAAGGTGAAAATTTTTAAAATACAAAAACAGTATATATTATTAATTATAAATTTATCTAATATCAACATAAACAATTATTATAATAAATGGGCAAAAGCTCTCATGCGCTTGGGCACTCAGATCAGGGTCTGTACTTCCAGATCCAACCTAGTTCAAATGTAATACCAATTAGTATAAAAACTAATGCCCTTGATTTTTCCAAAATAAAAAATAAAAAATTCATAGTCAAACATTAATACCCTTGATATTTCAACCGATCAATTCAATGAAAATATAATACTCTTTAGAACAAATTGTAATACCCTTGAACACCTTATGCCCGAGTGCACAAGAGATCAACAATAAAACGTGTGCAATTTAATACTATATGGTTTAAAATTATACAAATAAGGAAAAAAAAACAACAACAAAAGAATTATTATGAATTTTTAAAATATTTTTACACTAAATTAAGAACAAAGTAATTACTTTAATAATTATGTAAAGCCCAATCTTAAAATCTAATTGTATCACCAATATATATATATATATATATATATATATATATATATATATATATATATATATATATATATATATTCATACATCCATTAAAAATAGGCAAAAACTCTGGTGTGTCCCCCGTGGGAACACGAGTTTTCGCATAGGGGCACGGTGTGTCCCCGGGGGCACATGAGACCAACTCTTATTAATATTACTGATAAATTAACTATATGTTAATAATATTGAATTGATATAAACAATTATTTAAAATAATAGAATTATCATAAACTAGAAAATTATTTTTATACTAAATTTTAATAAATTAATTATTTAAATAATTGTGTGAGATTAAATCCATAAATTTTAGGTAATAATTAATATATTATCAAGGCAAAAACTTGTGTGCACCCGGGCGCACGGGGCACACTCCTTGCGCCTTTAAAATTTTATGTTAAATTTTATACCCTTTAATATAAAGATGTGTACCCTTTATTTTCTAAAAAAAAATAAAAAATATTAATGAAAAGTTTATACATTAATTAAAGTGTATACCTTTTAGAACAAAACAATGTACACTTACCCATAATACTAAATTCTAAAGGCGCACGGCATGTCCCCGGGGACACAAGAACCTCACTCTATTATCAATCAACACAAAATCTACTTAAAGATTCTCATTTGAATTTGGCAAATACTAGTGTACAAGTGTTGTACCTTACCAACCAGGTCAACCCTGCCCAAATGACCCAACATATATAAAGAAATTAAAACCCTAATTTTATTATCTTCCCCTCTTTCTCTCTTTCCTTTCCCCAACCCACCGCCTACTATCCCAATTCTCTCTCTTTTCTCCCCCCACCCACCATCCACACCTTCAATCCCATTCCATGGTAGCTTTTACGGCAACGGAGGACTCTGCAGCAAGGGGATTCCGGTGGTGTTTGCCACCCTCTTCTTTGCAGAAAGCCCGAGAGTAAGTCTGATTAGGAGGGATTTGGTTGTAATGTTATTTATTGTGCTGCTTTTGGTAACATTTTTGCTTGTTTGCTTATTGGATTTAATTTAATTTCATATCTACTTGATTATGGTTTCAGTCCACATTAACACCACATTTACATCCAACCATTCATCTGTTCTGCTACTTGGAGAAGAAGAGCGAACGAGAACGATCATTGAAACACAATTCGCTCATTTGGTGGGCTTAAAGCACACAACAGTGTGGTCTTGTTAGGCCTTCCATTTATTCTAAATTCAGATCTGGTCCGTTTCTGTTTGAGTTGTCCAATTTTATTAATGTATACTTTTTATTGAACAAGTGTATATAGTTTTATAAATAAATAGTTAGGGTGATCGAAGACTGATTTGGCTGCAAATGATGAACAGTGTCACTATATTCATAATGAGAATTGTGTTGGAGAAATTATTGATTTTAACTCGTGTTTTATACTTGAAGTATATGAGTTTTATTGAACAAGTGTATAACTTTTTATTCATAAATGTATACTTACTGCTGGGCCGAGAAGTCAGAAGAGAGACAAGCGGGAAGAACGAGGAAAAATGACCCATTTTACCTAATATACATGACCCATTTTGTAAATATGAATCTATTGTGAGTTAACAACACTTGTACATTAGATCTACTCTTTGAATTTTATAGGTTTGCGATTATATTTATCTTTTTTTTCGTACATACATCTTTTGAATATTCTACATAAAAATGATTATTTTATATATTTAAATTAAAATATAGGGTTAATTGCTCGAAAAACATCACATTACATCAATTGCAATTTAGTCCCAACATTTGAGATTTAACAAAAAAGACTACCACCTTTGAAAATTTTTGACAACAAAAACACTTAATTATGTTTTTGACTTGTACCGATCTGACAGTCTTATAATGAAATTAAATATTTTATATTTAAGTTTAAATTTCTCAAAATTATTATATAAAATAATAAAATTTTAATTTAATATACTCTCTTTGTCCCACAAAATGGATGAAGGAAAATTAGTTTTTTATTTTGAATTTTTAATGAAAAATACTACTCCCTTAATCCCAAATTCCACTTAACGTTTACTGTAGATTCGCTGCTTAAGAAAAATCACTTTTGAGTTACTTTTGGGGGTAGTATGACATTTTTGGGTAATAAAATAATGATACAGTATGTTGTGGGTTAAAAAGGTGATGGCAAATTTGAAATTAAAGTATGTTAGAGGGATATTAGTCAGTTGTATTTTCTTTTTATGGAAGTATGAAGTTGAATTTAGGACGAACCAAAATAGAAAGTGTGAAGTTGGAGTTGGGACAGAGAGAGTATTTAAATTCTATAGAATAAATATGTCAATTAGCATTCAATCTAGGGTTAATTGTATGAAAATCAAAGGCATTTACTTTAATTGCAATTTAGTCCTAATATTTGGAATTAACAAAAAAGAACACTACTTTAAAGGTCTTTTGCCATTCTCACCCATTCGGCAGCCAATTGTTGCCTAGTCATAGACGTGGCTAATTTGTGCCACGTCACCAATCAATAGCATTTTTTGTATTGCACGAATAAACCTTACTTTACTTCGATTTAGTCCTAACCTTTAGGATTTGGCTAAAGAGAGCATCAAATTAATCATATTTTACAACTTGTACCCCTCGAACAGTCAAATTTTGCTTGATCACTAATGTGACAAATTTTTTCCATGTTTAGCTTGAAAAATAAAAGCAACATAAAACTTAAAGAAAAATTAAAAATCACATTAAAAATTAAATTAAAAAATTAGATAAAAAAATGTTCAAAAAAAATCGAAACATTTAAAAATTAGGAAAATTTCGAAATTTAGGGGAAATAATTTAAATGAGTAAAATTTTGATTTTATTTCAAAAAAAATGAAAATTAATTTATTTTAAAAGAAAACCAAAATTTCAGAATTTTTTTTACTCAGAAAATAAAAATAAATTATCAAAATAATTATTATTATTAAAAAAAATTGGAAAAGAATAAAAATTGGATAATTAGCGAAAATAAAAAGGTTATTAAAATTTGCCACATTAGCGACCAACCGCCCAAGGGGTCCAAGTTGTAAGGTAGAGGTTTTCTTACAGTAACCAAAAACTAAGGTGGCACGCAACATATAAATTGCGTCAGCAATTAGCTGACATCTGGCTGCTCAATGGGGGCGAATCGCAAGAGATCTTTAAGATGGTGTTCTTTTTTACTAATCCAAAATATTGGGACTAAGTTACAAATAACGAAGGTGGTGGTTTTTCGTGCAATAATAATTTAATAAGATATGAGATATACACCAACCAGGTGGGTTAGCTCACCTAGCCACTGGGCTCCTCAGTTAGGTGAGTAACCCAGGTTCGATCCCCTTTGGGAGATGGGTGTACTAACTTCTAATCACTAACAAACCAACTTTGTCCGATCAAAAAAAAAAAATGAGATACACATCACTTTAAGATTATTTTATACTCCCTCCATCCCAGACCACCCTACCCGTTTATTGTACCATGTTGTTTAAGAAAAGTTGCTCTTTTTTACTAATTTTGTTGACTTTAGAGTGTATTGTAGTATTTTTAGTTAATAAAAAAATATAAATTAATAGTATGTGTGTGAAAAAGGAGTGTCAAATTTGAAATTAAAGTAACTTTTGAGGTTGTTGGATAAAATAATGTTTCTTTTTTTTTGGGGTGTGAAGGGTGTTGTGGGAAGAATGAATAAGGAAAGTGTGAAGGGTGTTGTGAGACAGAGGGAGTACCATTTTAATTTAATCATACAACATGTTATGGCATTAACAACAAGATTAAATTTGATTTATATTCATGGAAAAATAAAGAAAAATACTACCTCCGTCTCATTACACCCTTCATCATTTCTTCATTTGTTAGTCTCAATACACTTTTCACACCTAAAAAATAGTAAAAGTTTCAAAACAATTACCACTAAATACATTGTATTTTAAAAAATGTCACTCAGCTATGACAAATTACTCTTATCATATACTACCTCTCCGTCCTTGAAGATGATTCATCTTTATTGTTTCACGTTGTTTATAAAAAAGTTACTATTTGACTAACTTTATTGACTTTTGAAGGTAATTTGATATTTTCGAGTAATAAATAAAGTACAAAGTATGTTTGTGTAGAAAGAAGGGATGACATCTTTTAAATTAATGTGTACTTTTAAAATTTTGGATTAAAATGATATTTCCTTTTTTTAAGGGTGAACCATTTTATAGGACAAACAAATGAGGGAAGGGTGTTTTCAAGGACAAAGGAAACATTTATTACTCAAGAAAACCACATTACCCTAAAAAATTTCAATATAATTAGTCGAAAAAACAACATTTCTCAAACTTCATATCTACCGTATATGTGAAGAGTCAATTAGAATGGAGAGAGTAATTTTAATGAGCTCAAACGAACCCAACTCGTGCCTAAGCTCGAGCTTAATATTATTAATGAGTTTTTATGGAGCCGATCTCGAACAACTCACAAACTCATTATTTTTCAAAAGAGCCAAGCTCGAGCCTTAAAAAAATAAACCTGAGGACAGAGATATTCGGCTCAGCTTAGCTCGATTACATTCTTAAGTAGGTCCCAATGCACATATTTAGTTCAATTATCTTGTGTTTTCTGCAATGCAAAATAAGCAAAATACTATTGAATTCTGATCCTAGGGTCTGGGGTGAACCTCACCTTAAGGTATATAGATTAAAATTGCAGTATGTTTTTTTTTTATAATTTAAATACATGGAGGTATACTAATTAACCTAGAAACTAATGGATGATTATATAGGTACACCAATAAACCAGGTGCACCATAGTAAGACTTATGTTTCTATGAAGGGAACAAAAAAGCAGAAAATTAATAGGCAAGAGAACTGACCTCACACCAGTCCAAGCAATTAATTGCAGTTACATTAAAAAGAGGTTCATGATTGCTGCTTGTTTTCTGTCGAACGGCACGCCACATAACCATGGGCTCCCAACTCAAACCAAATGTGGTTTCAAGAACATCACTAACAATCACAGGCTCACCTTTGGACCAATGCCATTGGAAATGCTTCAAATCATCATGTTCAAGATCTTTGGCTGTTGGAGAGTACAAAAGATTGTCACTCGCATCCTTCCTAGAAGATGCTCTCCGCATTTTATCATTGATTGCATTCTCGCATGAGAAATTAAAACACGAGCATCCTTCAAATGTTTTTGGCAAGTTCTCAAAATTATGTATCCTATTTAATTCTTCAGCTCTAAGCAACAAATTAGACACCCAGTCACTTGAAAAGACACTTTTTAACTCTAGAATTCCTTCACCACAACCTCCTAACGACACTGGTGGGCATGGAATGACACCCTTTTCTGAAGATATCCATTCAGATGTTATCTTCACAGGATCACTGATAAAAGTTTCAACATCTGCAGGTTCAATCTTGACATCATCACTATCATCACCATGCAAGTAATCTAAAGAGTAATCAGCATAATGTAAGACCACTTCTTTACCACGCCCCTGAATACATCCTTTCCGGAGATCTTGACAACACATGAGACACAAGTCATAGGAACACCTGGGGCAGCTTCGATGAAAATCAGCGATAGATGTTTTGCAATTGTCACTGCACAATTTTCACACAAATGACTCTTTTATGATATAAGAGAACTCAATTTTAGAGAAAGAGAGATGTGTTGATTTACCAATATACACGGTCATCTACATCAAAACATCTTTCCAACGGCTTAATTTCTGAAACTGGTAATCCTGGTTATACAAATTATAGATTAAGAGATTCGAAGAGTTGAGAATAACTTCACTTCATTAGGAATGTAGTTATCATGCAAGCATTTATTCAAGGAAAAAACTGATTTCAGTTGCTATCATGAATTCGGAAGAAGTATCTCTATAAAATGCAAGTACAAAATCAACCCAGTTACTCCTATTTTTGTCAATCACTTATTTTTTATATTCCAAAGTATACATCATAATCATCAATCTTCACAGGCTCACAGCACTTCTCTTCTATGATAAACAATTATTTTCTTAGAGAAAAATAGACACAAAGGTACAAGTTATCCCTCACATTTATAATCATATCAAATTATAGACCATAACTCCAACATACCTGATGAAAGGAAAGGGCTGAAATATGTATCAGGAGAAATCCACCAAGCAATCCTAATCTAGACCCTGACCATAGCTCCTCCAATCCTCAAAGTCCTCAAACATTATTCTTGTCAACCATATATAAACCAACAACACAGCTGGTATAACCTCCCCATAAACTTTAACCCTTGGATATGTTTGTTTTGGGTTTAATAATCCAGATTAATTTAGAAAATCCACCCCTATATTTTAAAAACTTCTGCTATATACACATACAAACCCACCCACCTACTATACATTATCTCTCATCAATTAATATTTTTTCTTTCTCTACCTTCTCTTATCTCTTCTCTCACGTCAATTAATACTCTCTTACACATTACACCCATTTCTTATACATTGATTTACATAAAGTTTAACTCCATTATCAAAACCCAAAACAAGCATACACTGTTTTACTATTCATGATTTATTAAATCTACTTAAACTCTATGCTTAAGTTTTATCTATATACCTATCATGATTGGACAGGAACAGATCAGTAACTGAATGCCACAAACTCCGAAACAAGTCTAAATCCTTCAATACTATTATGCAAAAATTATGAAGGACGATGCAGAAAAGATGGTGCTGATCTTAACAATCATTACCACACAAAACAAACCAACTTTGCAATATAAGGACATACAGAAAATAAAACAGTACAAAGCCAATTCTGGCATTTTTCTGGCAGAAATACCAGTATTATACATAATATTTTTTCAGGGACCAAACTGTCGCTTCTCTCTCACTTCTCTCACATGCTATATTTCGTTTTTTCCCCTCTTCCTCTCATATTATGTGTCTCTTCTCCACAAGCACATCTCTTTTCCCATATTTTAAGTAGAATTATTCACTCATGTTTCATAGTATGTCTTACAGCACCCTTTTCTGTATTTCTACAGAAAGCATTTATAATTTATTAATTTGAAAACACTTATGCACTTGATTCTACTTTCTAGCATGCTGGGTGGCACTAGTTCGCCATAAAAGCCTATTGTTTGTTTATGATTCATTTTAGGTTAAATGGAAGTGTGTGCTATTAAGTCATGCTTACTTGACTATTGCATTAAAAAGTCCATCTAAATTCTTTGTTTAAAAAACAAATTACCTTGAATGTCACCTTTCCCTCTCTATCAATGCATGCATTAAAAAGGTGCTGTAATCACACTATTTTAGCTTACATCGAGGTTATACTAATAAACCTACATTAACTTGTCTATTACATAAAATAGTGTCCATCCAAATTACACAAGTTAAAGGAGACTACCTTGTATCTTAGCCTCCATTTCCTTCTCAACCAATTGCCCTTCATGGAATTGCTTAAGAAAGGGCAGAAGCATTTTCAGTATGTATTTAGCATGCCATATCTTTTCTTCATGACTGAAACTCAACGACATCTTCTTCAAGTGCTGCATGAAAATTACAGTCAAGCAGTCAGAAGAAGGGGGGAAAAAAACCAAGTTATGAGAGAGAGATAGAGTGAGAGAGAACAGAGACGAGTATAAGATGACACCAATGGGAAAGTAAAACCAACGTATGTATCTAAAAACCAACCCTGATTGGCCCATCCAGCCTCAAGCAATTCTTGCAATTGCAGTTGTTGAGACAAACAGGGCATGCTTCAGCAAAAGCCTCTTCCGGCATCTGTGGATACCTGAGAACATCACAATTTAGAAAAAATAGTCCAAGATATAAATACAAACCTAAAGAGTGAGTCTTTATGTCCCTCTGTGAATGATAGAAATTCCACCAAGTAAAAGACATAGCTGGAAACTCATTCATGAAATAATGCATTCATGCTAAGAGAAAGAGAGAGAATAGGAACATAAACTAAAACGAGTTGTACACTGGAAAATTAGTTTTACTCTTTGCTCTATCAGTTTAATAGTATCGATGTTAATCATTCATCCAGAACTGAAATGCCAAAGAGAAGTATGTTCAACAGCTTCAGATTGTTTTAATAATACAGCATGCATAAGCCATGTTTGAAACTCAATTTCAGTACAGCACTCAAACTGCCAATCAGTAGCGACATTCATTTGAAGGGGTGTTGGTGTTTTTGTAGGGAATGGAATGGTGATCAGAATGAAATGGTATGGAATTGGTTTGATGGTATAACAAAACCACACTAGCATAACTTTCATTCTTATTATTCCCCACCCCAAACGCCAACAATTATATACCCCTCAATTTAGAATGCATAAGGTTAAAACACAGATTCGTTCAAATGAATGTGCGCATCTACAATTTTCGTACCATTTAGTGATGCAAGGAACACAATATCGCTTACGGTCACATTTGGTGCAGCGTACAACTCTCCCTTTATCGTTCCTCTTGCACTGGTGACATGTGTTCCGGTCAGTTTCCTCCCCCTATAAAATTGGCAACATAGAGCAAGTCACAAGCAAATTTTTCAGAAAATTCAAAAAGAAATAAACAGATTAAAATGTCAACAATGATACAAGAATTCCATAACCATTTACTTTTTTTTCGATCTTTTTCCTACCTTGGTCTTCGCTGCTCCATCCTGTTTATCATTATTAGTACTGAGCGAATCTACAGTTTTTCCAGCATTCGTTCCCTGTTCTACTTCCTGGTTTGCCTGATTGTTCCGTGGTTTTCTTCCCCTTTTTCTTTTCAAGCTTTCCTCCTTTTTACTCTCTTGCAATCCATCCTGTTTATCATCAGTAGTACTGAGCGGATATCCTCCTCCACTTTTCCCAGCATTCGTTCCCTGTTCTACTTCCTGGTTTGCTCGATTGTTCCGTGGTCTTCCCCTTTTTCTTTTCAAGCTTTCCTCCTTTTTATTCTCTTGCACTCCATTCTGTTTATCATTATTAGTACTGAGTGGATATCCTCCTCCACTTTTTCCAGCATTCGTTCCCTGTTCTACTTCCTGGTTTGCTCGATTTTTCCGTGGTCTTCCCCTTTTTCTTTTCAAGCTTTCCTCCTTTTTATTCTCTTGCACTCCAGCCTCATCACTTTTTCCCTCATTTTCCACAACAAATATCTCTTTCTCAATCTTTTTTCTTCCTTTGCACTTCTGCAATTTATCTTGTTCGTCACTACTAGTGATGAGCAGCGAAGACACTCCTCCACCACTTTCTCCAATTCCCCCAGCATTTGTGATCATCCACTCGACTTCCAGCTCTGCCTCATCCACGTCCGGATTTCTCTTCCTTGTTCGTTTCAAGCTTTCCTCCTTTTCCCTCTCATGCACCGAACCCTCAATTACTTTCTCACCAATCCTCTCTCTCTTCCAGCCTGTCCTTGCCCTTCTCTTATCTTCCCAATCGTAAGATTCCTCGCTCAATTTCACAAGTTTCAGTTTGGCCAACTGACAAGATTTCCTCCTTGAAGCTCTCCTCATAAGAACACCGCCAGCCTCCATATCGCTGACCCTTTCTCCATTCCCCTCTTCTATATTAACCCCCATTTCAACTCCATCAAATTTACCCTCTGCTTTCCCCTTCCCTTCTTCTTCACTAACGTCCATATCTTCTCCAGCATGGTCTTCTTTTCCCTTCCCTTCATCTTTATTAGCTACCATAACTTCTCCACTATCAAGTTTACCCTCTGCCCTCTCCTCTTCTTTCACCGTGCAACTGAAAACCTTTGGCATATTTTCTTCCTTCACGAAACGAAGATCCCCATTTTCCGGTGCCGGCAAATTCAAATCCATGCTAGTGTACTTTTTGTAGGGAAAAAAAAGAAAAAAACTTGGAATACTTTATTCAGATTCCCTGCTTCTACTGCGAATTTCCGTTGTGAGTTGCGATTTCCTGACCTCTTCTGCTTTTGATGTCTCGGGCGGGATGTTGGTTTCCCTCGAGTGGTTTTCGTTATTCGCAACGAAGACAGTAGCACTCGCTCATTGTTTTGTCCTTGGAACCGATGCTTAAATAATCGGTGGTTTTACTTAGTGAAAACAGCCCAATGCTGTGTCCGGCTATTTATAATTATATACGCAAAATTGCATATTACGTCACACTTCTTATGCAAGTGTAGAGGACAAACAGCAATGTACTTTCGAACAATATCATACATTGTATATTTTCGATTGACGGTTTTCTCATTTATAAAAACTAAATAAATAAATAAATATTATACTTTCCGTCTTATTTCAATATTTACTTATAAGCAAAGATTTGTGTTACGTGAGACGGTCAGAAAGTGATAACTTTAATATAGAAAAGCGATAATAAACTAATGAAAAGTGATAATATTATTTATGAACAATTTATTTATATTATAAATAAAAAGTGATAATATTTTATAGCGAAAATAATAATAATTTATAGCGAAAGTGATAACTATTTTAAAAAGTAAAAAATGATCTCACGTGAGACGGTCTCACGCAAGACCTACCCATTTTATTTATATTACTTAATGGTATTTTTAACAAGGAAAATGTAAAGATTAAAATAAGACGCCTAATTTTTTTAAAAAAAAATTATACTTCAAAATCTTTACTGATAAACTAACAACTTTTCTATAAGTTTTATTAAAATTTGGACATTAATACCACTTTCTTTATACACTTATGTCGGTTTCTAAATCGGTGACCTTGTCGATTGATATATCGTTATACATAACCCTTTAGAATATTTTTATCCACTTCGGTATCATTTTGATAATTTTTAATAGAAAGTTGTGTTGGTGGTGCAAATGATTTTTGACATGTTTATTTTTAATATTTTTATAATTTGGTACAATTTAAAATATGTAAAAATTAAAATAAAATAGAAAAGTACATACTATTTGATAAAACGACGAACCACAGATGGTAAGCAAAGTCACCAAAGTGACTCATGTCTGTAAATCAATATTTTATGAGCTGGTACATGGGTTCGAAGAATTCAAAGCTTTCATAATATCATAAATTGCATCCTTTTGATGAAATATTTGTATATGGATGTTTTGTGTGTTCACAATTCACCATCAATTCTCGTTGAATCTTTAGCCAAATTCTCTTGCCAAATCACACTGAATACAATATGGGAACTAGGGTTGTAAACGAATCGAATCGAAGCGAATAATGTTATATTCGAATATATTCGATTTAATATTCAAATTTTCGTATTCGAATTCGATTATTAATCGAATCTTAAATCTAATTCGTATTCGATTCGATGATATTATTCGAAGTATTCGAAAGTATTCGAGTATTCGTATTCGAAAATTTTTTATTCTAATTATTTTGAAGATATCCTTCGAATTCGATTCGATTCCTTATATTTGAATTCGATTCGAATAAATTATATTCGAATTCGATTCAAAAAATTAGATTTGAAGTTGTAAAATAAGATTACAGCATTAATAAATAATTTTCTCAAACAAAAATTATAAAAAAAAAATTCAATGACAATAAATAAAATTTTTCAATCCTAAGTTGCATAATCCAAACCAAGTCTCCATAAATACAAATGACAATTGTTCAATCATAAATTCGAACTAAGTCTCCATAAATACAAATGACCATTGTTTAAAAATAAAAATAATACAGTTATAGATCAACTAGCATCCCACCATTATATTGGCAATGTAACATGCATAGGCTCTTCCTTCTCCTACAATAGAAAAAAAATTCATATATCAATTAAATAATATCAATTATTATTATGTAGAAAATAAAAGTATATTAATATAACTCAAGAAAAGAGAACATACATAAGTCATTAAAGGCTTCTTAATCCCATGGAGTTGACGAACTCAAGATCCACAAATCAGTACTTGTACCACATCCGGAGTCATTCTAGAACGATAAGAATCTAAAATCCGAGTCCCTGCACTAAATGTAGTTTCTGATGTCACTGTGCTAATAGGAATAGCTAAAACATCACGAACCATCTGAGACAAGACAATGAATTTCAGATCTTGAGATTTTCACCAACTTAAAGCATCAAACAAATCATACAATGCATTTCTAACCATTGTCACATTTGCACGCGCATCAGCCTCATTATATATTTTATTGAAAGCAAAGTCAACCAACCTCATTTTGAACCTAGGATCAAGTACTGCTCCAATAGCCATCAAAAGATTACAATTCCCCCAATATTTGTCAAACTTTACTTTCATCTTCTCAACCATATCTCTTATGAACACATCAACATGTTTTTCATTCTCATTCAACACATGCTTTACTCTCCAAGTGACAGCTAGAAAAACATTAGAAGTAGGGTAATCACTTCCAGAAATTACTTGAGTAGCTTCATAAAACACATTCAAGATCCTAATAACTTCTTCTACTTTTTTCCAATCTTCTGGGCTAGGGCAAAGAGAGTATGACGCATCTCTATGTGCAAATATGGGGAATGCATCCTTAACTCTAATGGTCTCAACTAACATTTCATAAGTGGAATTCCAACAAGTAGAACAATCAATGATCAACTTTTTCACAGGAATTCCCAAATGTAAAATAATTTCAGAAAATTTCCTCAATCTACACTTTCTTTTACATTTTGAATGATAGATTTAATCATTGAAAGACCATCTTGCACAACAAGATTCAATATATGTGCAGTGCATCTAACATGGAACAACTTACCATCCAATGACAACTTACGACTCTTGGAGAAAGTTCCTTTAGCAATATTCATTGCTGCATCATTATTTGAGGCATTGTCCACTGGATACAGTGAAGACTTTATGTCCAATTTCCCAATCTTTAGTGCACTTTATGAGTCCATCAAAAATATCAACTCCTACAAAAAGAAAATTATATATTAGAGTAAGAATATACATAATAAAGATAACGTATAATAATAATCGAATATAGAAAATAATTTTACATGTATGTGGAGGAGGAAGAGGTATGAAACTAAGAACTCTCTTTTGAAGTTGCCATTTAGAATCAACAAAGTGGCCAGTAACACAAATATAAGAAATCTTTTGCACCTTAGACTTCCAAATATCCGTGGTCAATGATATTTTATTAATACCTTTTAACATCAACTGCAGCTTTTTCCTCTCAATGTCATAAACATTTATCACATCACTCTTGACCATAGCCCGAGAGATCTTCTCAAATTGTGGCAAATTAATTTTGAACATAAAATTAAAGCCATAATTTTCCACAACGTTAAATGGTTGCTCATTCATCAGAACCCAATGAGCAATTGCTTCTCTCTGCTTCATATGATCATATCTACCATCTGACAAAGGTTTCATCTCAAACTTCGATTCTGCTGGTTGAAATTGCAACTTCTTTTGCTTCTTTAGATGGAGTTTTTTTAGCGAGCACGTATTCAAATGATTCCAAAGACGTGTTGTTGTTTTAGAAGCTGGCTTACTAAGAAGAGTCTTGCAATGGATGCATTGATGTTTGTCTTTCCCATCAACTTTTACATCAATAAAATCATCATGAGCTTTGGAAGTCTTCTTTCTTTTTTTCTTTTCAAAAGTGTTCTTCTCATCTTCATGCTCATGATCTTTCGCATCTTCATTCTCATGATTTTTCCCATCTTCTTCATGTTCATGATCTTTCTCATATCCTATTACGTTATCCATTTTTGCCTCTTCACCCCTTAAACTACCATCATCATCTTCATATTCAATATCCTCAGGTCCATCATAAATTATCTCGATTCTAGGCTTCCCCTTTAACAAAAAAATATTAATTACATTTTTTGAGGTGGAAACAAATAAAATACACAATAGATGAATATTGATAAAATAAAAAATTTACCTCATGCTCTTCCATTGGCATGTCATTTTCTAGAATTGTTTGATTCTCTTCGTCTCCAATACTTTTTCCTTGATGTATGTGACTATCTTCTAGAGACATATTATCCTTTGTGGTTGATTGATCCATTCCAAGACAAGGGGTTGTGTTTGACTAGGACATTAAACACTTATTCATAGAGAGAAAGAGAGAGAGAGTCATCAAAAGATCCATGAAAAGTATTTATTTTTAATTATATGTTGTTGTTTACTAACATAGAAAAGATTTTGTAATAAAAAATATGATAATAATAACATGGAACTAACATAGAAAAGATGAAGGGCTAAATAAAATTTAGAATATAATGCTTCAACGTGATAACCTTTAACTAGATTAATTTTTCAAAAATATAAAGAAAAAGAAAAAATCAATGTCAATTTTTATTCTTCATTAATTTATTTCCTTGAAAAGAAAATCCTCCATATATATGAGACAATAACCTAGAATCTGTTCATCATTAAGAATACAAGTTGTTCATTTGGTTAAGACTTTGACAACCAAATAATTTTCCAACTATGGATCTAGAAACATACTTTACTGTACTTGAATTGATTATGTTGTATTTAATTATATACACACACCCTATATATATACACTATATATATAATATGATAGTATATTAGGGAGAAATTATCAATATGAAAAAGGTAATTTTACCTTAACTGTTGGACTCTGGTTTGGACACTTATAAAAACAGCATCTGCTGCAAATTAAAATAATGCAGCTAATGAATAATTAATTAAAAGGATGCAGGATAAAGAGCATAATATAAAAGTTACATAGAAGCATACAACGCACTTGTCAAAGCTATCTTCAAATTAATCATTTAATACTATTTTATCCCAAAAAAAATCTGATTATATATAGTTTTATTATTAATTAATAATAACTCAATATGAATTAGACAACAAATTAATTATTATTATGTATATTAATTAAGAAAAAAATCTAAGTTAAGCATGTAGTCTACCGTATAAATAAACACATACCCGCTGCAAATGGTCGCGAGCTGGAAACTTAATGGAATGGGCAAGCTTGAAATGCATAGGGAAACTTTAAGCAGCAGCGGCGTCCAAGGCGTCGGTACTCCGTAGAGCGCAAGGTTGGAGAAGAAGCAGTAGTGCCGTCACATCGTCGGACGTAGGTGGAGCATAGGGATAGTAGATGGTGCGGCATTCAAATTTCAGAAATAAATTCCTAATGTTGCGGCTGCAGCCTGCAAGACAAAGCCCTAATCCTATTTATATTTATAAAATAATTTAATAATATATATATTATATATTAAAATATAAAATATATTATTTATTCGAATATATTCGCGAATATTCGAATCGAATATTTTGTATCTCATATTCGATTCGATTATTTTTCGAATCAATATTCGCCTTCGAATTCGTATTCGAATTTGCAATTTTTGAATTTGAATATTAATAATCGAATTCGAATGTCGAATCGAATAAAAAATATTTGATTCGTTTACAACCCTAATGGGAACCACAATGACCATTGTCCTCCAGTCTGTTATTATCAAAACATGTTCACCAAATATTCGCAGCATATCTAAATATGCAATATTATAAAACCAAATTAAAAGAAAAGTACAGGACACTGACAAATATTCACAGCATATCTTCAATAAATTTAATTGAACTTATTTAAATTGGGGCATACCATCTATTAAAATAAAATTAATTTAAGTATATAGTAATCTTTTTATTATTATTATTATTATTATTATTATTATTATTATTATTATTATTATTATTATTAGAAGATGATGATGTATCGACTTCTAAGTTCTAAGGAATTAATTGTTACATGTAGGTTTCTAAGAAGGGCGGTACTATTAACACCTGAGATATTGTTGAAGGCACTCAATCTCTTAAAAATGTAACATGGAAAGACTATAGTACCCTTACGAAAAAACTCAAGTCACTATCTCCAAACACCTAAAATCGAGAATTTCATATTGGATTAGATCATCAACTACCCACCCTTCTAGTAGTATGATCTCTGCGGAATCCATGATAAGATTTTTGATAGTGTTCCTGTTAGATTTTCATTCAACTCTCAGTTGTAGAAGGCTAAGGGAGAGAAGTACTAATTTATGGAACTCAGGTACTACAATGGCAGGAATATTCCATAGGAGTTCAATGCAACAGTGAAGGATTTTGGCGATTTTACACTGACCAAGGATATTCAGGCTTTGATACCATTACAGCATTCCGATGGATGAGATTCTGATGGTCATTGTTTAATTTATACAGCCTAAATATACATCGGGTTGCGGCGGTGTTAGCATCGGGCTCGAAATATCCCATGGCAGAAGGCCCGAGAGATCTCTATTTTATCAATGAATCACGAGGTTCACATGTGGGGCAGGTCCCGTCGTTCCGTCGTTCCTCGACCGGAATTGTGGAGATGGATAAGGCTTTGGATTTCAAGTTTGACTCGGCGGTGCTCCGCCGTCCAACGATGCAGTTTGGCGTGGAGAATGACGAAAGAAACCAATCACCATCGCGTTCCTCAACCCCAGCAAAATCCAAATCCAAAAACTCTAGAACAAACCTAACCTGGTTCCGACGATGCACCCGCGGTTTCAGCTGGTTCGAGGCGGTGACTGACCACATCCGGCGATTTACCAACAATGCACAAGGGCATATGGCGGAGCAAGAAACTAACATCCACTTCCCATTTGACTTTCGCAATAAATTGGAATCCCCCCACAAGAACTACTTCGAAAATGCATTGATCAGAGGATTTGGGTGTAGAAAGCAATAATCGTTTCATGCTTAGTTTTAATGATTTGGGTGTTTAATTTTATAAGGGTACTCTGGTATTTTCATATTATGTTTTTTAAGAGATTGGGTGCCTTCAACAATATCTCGGATGACAATAGTGTCGCCCTTCTAAGAAATGAATTGTTACGTGTCATCTTTAAGAAGGTATAAAAAGTATAAAAATGATATTTGTCACATTCTTATAAATTTGAATTTTATGTGTTATGTATACATTTACTAGTATAGAGTCTGTGCGATGCTCTGGTATTTAGTTTTCTCGATTTTCTTATTTTTAATTTAAATATTTACTTAAAACAAAAGTTTAATAAAAAATAATAACAAATTCTCTTGTTATCAACAAGAGCAACAATATAAGGATCGTGTGGTTATGTTATGTTAAGTATGACACATAGGTATTAATAAGAGACTACAAGGAGTTATTGTGGTCTCATGGTTATGTTATGTTAAGTATAATGCATATGTATTAATACGAGATTAAAAAAAGTTACTGAGGACCACATCGAATACATTGGATTTAATAAAAAGTGCCCCACAATGGCCAAGCAATGCCATTTGTTGGGAAAATAAGCTTGATGGCATAAAGCATTAAATCCAAAATTTTCTTTGCAAGCTCAAACCTTAGTCTCAATCAATGGCGGACGCAGAATTTTTGTTAGTGGGTGGGGGGGTATGTTGGGTGGGGTGGAAAATATACTACATTCATCTCATATAATTTATTTTTACATATATTGTTCACGTTGTTTTGGGTTTTTTTTCTTTTTACCAACTTCTTTGACTTTTAAAATGGTGTTTGAGTATTTTTATGTAAAAAAAATAAAAGTGTAAAGTATGTTATGTATGTCAAATGTTAGTGAAAATTTTAAAATTAAAGTCTGTTGGAGTTATTGAATAATAACAATGTTAACTCCTTTTAAAAAAATGTGAAAATAGTGTTATAGAACAAACAAATTAGGATGGTGGGAAGGATTTTAAAGACAATGTATATATTATTACTATGCATTTTAAAACGAATAAATTACTTACAATATAAATTAATAAAAGTATTTTGCTTTTATAATATATTGTGACTAATATATGAATTATCAATAAATTAAACTCTATATAATCCAATAGTTAGTTATAAAATGATAAGAAAATTTTAACAAGTAACAAATAAAAATATCATTATCACTAATAACAAATAATTATAATCAATAATAATATAATTTACATATAATTTTTTATATAAAGAAGAAAAAAATGAAATCAATTACTCCCTCTGTCCCATCCTAATGGTAACATATTTTCATTTTGGGCGTCTCATCCTAATGGTTACATTTCCCTTTTTAGCATAGGGGACCCACACAAGTTAATTACTTCTCTCGCTATGGTCTCACACATCCCACTAATACACCTATCCACTTTACATTAAATTATTATTTCTCTCACCTTAATGCACATTAAAATACTATATTCATTAATCCCCGTGCAAAAAATAAATGTAACCATAAGGACGAGACGAAGGGAGTTTAAAAGAAATAGGAAAAGAAAAGAAATAAATTTAATAAATAAATAAATAAAAGAAAGAAATTTATTTGTATAAGTAATTATTATAATATAATTTAAATTATTTTTTGATATTAAGAATGGAAAAAAATAGAAAAAATAATATATTAATTTAAAAGAAATAAAAAAAGGTGTTGGTGTTGCAAGGAGGAGTCAAACACTAGACCAGACATATCCTCTCCAACAAACATCACCACTAGACTATTAAGACTATATATGTACTAAATATTTTAATAATTTTTGGGGGCCAGTGCCCCCTTTGACCCAGGCGTGTGTCTACCGCTGGTCTCAACCTTGATCAAACTTAAAATAATCAACCATGGTTTCTCAACATCAAATAGAAGTAGAATCCATGAAAGAAATATGCACTTGGTAAGGTATGGTTTAACACAAGGAGAGTAGCCGGCCATAAATATTTTCTAACAAATTCAATCCTAAGAAAACTTAAGACAATATTGTTCCTTCAAATTCAAGGCTCATGGAAAATATAAATGCGCTCAACACTCTTTCGGAGTAGGGTAATCATAAAATCATCAACCAATCGAACCCGACGCACCATATGCTTACTAGCAAACTATGTTCACAAGCCACCATAGCTTCTACTTGAGATTAAAAAAAAGTCTTTATTTTTTTATGTAATGACAAACTCTTTGGTAAGGATAGGAATTTATGGGTAAAAGTGATTAATCACGTGTAAGCAATCGAAGAGATGGTCTCTTCAACTAGTTCCACTTCTCATGCTTAGCTTATTTCTTCAATTTGCATTTGATCATTATCCTTCTTTAGATTTTTTAGCTTTATTTGTTAGATGCTTTCTTTCCTTTTCTCAATACTTTCATGAGCTCATTCGTCTTGTTTTTCTCCTCTTATTTGTTGTTGAAAGTTGCATACATTTTTCTTGTACGAAGCTCATTTGCTTTCATCATTTCTCTTGCTTGCTTGTGCCATTTTCTTTCTTTAATTATTTTTCCACATCAAACCTTTGCAATCCACCTCTTCTCAATCACCCACACAACAGTTATATATAAGGGTTAAATGGGTAAATTTGTCTTGCAATATGCTTTTCACAAAAATAAATAGGCTTAAAGGCTCAAATGGTGTTTGCTAGGGATAATGTGGGTAAGGGAAACATTTGGCTAGTGACTTCTCATAACAAGGATGACCTAAAATCATATCAACAAGCTTCCACCAATTGGGCTCATTCTCGTAGTCTACAAGCAAATTCAAGCTTGTCTAAGGCTCAATCAATCCACTCATGAAGGAATTACACCATATATGCATGGATCACAAGATCTTGCTAAAGATCATTAGGAATATATTGCACCTTCATTCATCTTAAAATTGAACAAGTTAAATAAACCATGTTACAATTTTAAAAAATAGAAATCTCATAACACAACTTATCATCACAAGTCACAAGCAACATGCCATCACCTATGCTCCACAATGGACAAGAGATTGAGAACAAATGGTGGAGAAGAAGTAGGAAAGAGCCAAGAGATTGAGAGCCGAGAAGGATAAAGCAAAGGAGGTTGAACGTGACGAATGGGGCATCCCTAAGACAAAGATACCTCCTCCATTTCCTTTGAGGTTAGTGAAGAAGGGATTGGAAGATAAGTTCAAGAGAATCCAAGATATCATGAACAAGATAAGCTTGGACATTCCTTTCTCTGAAGCAATTATGGAGATGTCATACTATGCCCGATTCTTAAAGGATATCATATTGAAGAAGAGGAGCTTGAACGGAATTGAAATTATCAATCTATCAGAAAAATGTAGCTCAATCATTCAGAGGAAGCTGCCAACAAAGTTAAAGGATCCAGGGAGCTTTGCGATTCTATGTGAGATTGGAAAGGGGCCGGCACGAAAAGCTTTGTGCGATCTTGGTGCAAGCATCAAATTGATGCCCTTGTCTATATTCATTAAGTTTGGGGGAGCTTGCTCCCACAACAATGGCTCTAAAATTGGCAGATAGGTTTATGACTTTTTCGAAGGGTGTGTTAGAAGATGTACTTGTGAAAGTAGATAAGCTAGTCTTTCCTGTGGATTTTCTAGTGCTAGAGATGGAAGATGGCAAGGATAATGTCCCACTTATTTTAGGGAGGTCATTCCTTGCCACTTCTGGAACTATGATTGATGTACAAAAAGAAGAGCTTAGGTTGCAAATATATAAAGATGATGTTCTATTCAACCTCGACAAAGCAATGAAGATGCCGATGGAGACGTAATGCAACAGTATTGACATGGTGGAGGAGATCATGAAAGAAGACATGTCCTTAATCCTTTTAAAGGATCCATTGGAGACATGCTTAGTGGACTCTTCTTACTTTTCCCACTACGGAGCTAGATGAGCTCTCCAATGAGGTATGTATGGAATTTCTTGAAAACTTACTTGCTTTGGGAGATGATAGGTATGAACCAAAAAGAACCAAGATTGAAGAAGTCAAGTGGACTAGGCAGTACATACCTTTGGATAGAGAGATCACACCGAAGGAAGAGTTGAAGCCACTACCAAAATACTTGAAATATGCCTATCTAAGCGAGAATGAAACATATCCGGTAATTATATCTTCTACCCTTACTGAAAATCAACTTGAAGAGTTGTTAGATGTGTTTAGGAAATATAAGTCTTCTATTGGATGGTCTTTTGATGATTTAAAAGGTATTAGTCCATCGTATTGTATGCATAAAATAAGGTTGTTAGATGAAGCTAAGGGTCGTATTGTATGTACGGATTATAGGAAACTGAATGAATATGTAAAGACCACTTCTCTCTTCCTTTCATGGATCAAATTTTAGATCGTCTTGCAGGGTATGAGTTTTATTATTTCTTGGACGGGTACTTGGGTTCTAATCAAATCACGATTGCACCCAAAGATCAAGAAAAGACTACTTTTACTTGCTCTTATGGAACTTTTGCTTTTAGGAAGATGCCTTTTGGATTGTGTAATGCACCTGCTATATTCCAAAGGTGCATGATGGCCATATTTGATGGGGTGATAGAGAAAATCATGGAGGTGTTTATGGATGATTTTTCTGTGTTTGGTTCTTCCTTTGATATTTGTTTGTCTAACATATCTACTGTTTTGAAGAGATGTCAAGAAACTAATCTTGTCTTGAATTGGGAGAAGTGTCACTTCATGGTAAGAGATGAGATTGTTCTTGGGTACCATATTTTTTCCAAAGGATTGCAGGTGGATAGAGCCAAGGTGGTGGCCATTGAGAAGCTTCCACCACCTACTAATGAGAAAGGAGTGCGGTCCTTTCTTGGACACGCCGGAATCTATAGAAGATTTATCAATGACTTCTAAAAATACTCTAAGTCGTTATCTCACTTATTTGAAAGGGATGTTCCATTTAATTTTGATGATGAATGTCTAACAGTTTTTTAGGTTTGAAAGTGGTGCTTATTACTGCACCTATCTTGATCACACCGGAGTGGTTCTTGAGTACTCTAGAGAGAAGAAGTTCTGCGACATCTACTATGCGAGTAAGACTTTTGATGCAGCACAAAAGAACTATATTATCACTGAAAAGGAGTTTTTAGCTGTTGTGTATGAATTCAACAAGTTTCGACAACATTTGGTTGGCATGAAGAGCATAGTGTACACGGATCACTCTGGATCCGGTACTTGATAAAAAAGAAAAAAGCGAAGCCAATGATCATTAGATGGATCCTTCTTCTGCAAGAGTTTGATGTGGAGATCCGAGATAAGAAAGGAACGAAAAATGTGATGGTGGATCACCTATCAAGGTTAGAGACAAGGGAGCATTGTGATGATTTATTTAAGTACACAGAAGAGATGTTTCCGGATGAGAAGATCATGGCGGTGTTTACTGAAGGAGCAGAGAAAGCTTGTGTAGTAGCTGATCAAGGAATGGATCCATGGTACGCGGACTATGTCAATTATATTGCATCGGGTTAAATTCCTAAGGGTCTAAATAGGTTCCAACTTGCTAAATTCAAGAGAGATGTTGAGACTTTTATATGTTATGATCCTTTTGTGTACAAGATTTGTACGGATTCTATTGTCCATGGGTGTGTGCCCGAGATGGAGATGGAGAGTGTACTCAATTTTTGTCATGCACAACCTAATGAAGGGCACTTCGAAGCCCAAAAGACTGCAGCGAAGGTACTTCAATCAGCTGTATATTGGCCTACCTTGTTTAAAGATTGTGAATCCTATGTGGCAGCATGCGATAGATGTCAAAGGATGGCAAACATAAGTAAATGGCATGAGATGCCACTTCAGCTAAGCATTGTATTCGAGAGCTTCGATGTATGGGGAATAAATTTTATGGGGCATTTCCCCCATCTAATGAATTTCTTTACATCCTTCTTGCTGTTGACTATGTTTTTAAGTGGGTGGAAGCAATTCCAACTCGCATGAATGATGCAAAGATGGTGTTGTCATTGAAGAAACATATATTAGCCCGCCATGGAGTTCCTAGAGCACTTGTGTATGATGGAGGTTCACACTTCGTCAATAGGCTTATTGAAAGAGTTTTCAAGGAGTATGGTGTTAAGCATAGGGTTACTACACCCTATCATCCTCAACCGAATGAGCAAGCCGAAGTCTCTAACCGCCAATTAAGCAAATCCTTGAGAGGGTAGTCGGAACTAATAGAAAGGATTGGGCTATGAAGCTCGATGTTTTTTTTGGGGATTCCGAATGGCATACAAGACTATGTTAGACGCGTCAGCTTATTAAATTGTCTATGGGAAGCCGTGCAACTTACTCGTAGAGATTCAGCAAAAGTCTTTCTAGGCCGTGAGAAGTTTGAACTTGTCTATTAAGGAGCAAAAGGAGTTGAGGATGACTCACATTAATCAACTGGATATGTTCATAAATCAAGCTTTTAAGAACTCGGTGATCCATAAGGAGAGAATGAAGAAGTGGCATGACTCGAAGATCACTTTCAAGGAGTTCAATCAAGGAGACGATGTATTATTTTTCACTCTCGATTGAAGCTTTTTGCAGGAAAATTAAAATTAAACTAAACAGGACCATTCATTATCCATAGAGCATGCGGAGGGGGAAATTTCGAGTTAATGGGCAAAGATGGAGACATCATAGTAGCGAATGGGCATCGGTTGAAGCACTTTAAATCACCAGATGATGCTTGCATTGTCTTTGAGGATACCTTGCATTGAATTGGTACCGTCATGACTCTCCAACGTTAAACATGAGCGCCTGTTGGGGGCCTTCCCTCCTGTTTTATTGCTTTATTTATTTTGTGTAAAAATTTTTATATTTAAGGTGCTTACTAATCAGCAATTACATCTTTTTGTAAACTTAGTTTCAACTATAGTTTCTACTAAGTTTGGGGGATGTGATGTTCTTACCTTATCGTAGCACTAAGAGTATGATCTTTTCTTTGTAATGTTAGCTGGGGGAGTTGATTCTTTGTGGTATATTAAAACTTTAATCTATTTTGATGTGTCCATTTTTTTGCAATTTACCTAGTGTTCAGTGGTGTTTAGCTGTTTTATAGTGTGAGCGGAGTAATATGCATATTTTAATGAGTCTAAGTTTTTGGTTCTCTAGCTATTATGTTGGTTGATTATGATCTTTAATGTAGTATTCGAGTCTGAGTTTTGCAGTGGATGAAGAAAAACACGAAAAACAAGCATCAAGGAGCTAGCTCGACCAAACACTTTAGCTCGACCAAGATTTTCTGTCGACCTGTGGTTGACCTGCACTACGGATGGCGAGTTCAGTTTATATAGAGCTGGCTTAATCAACACCTTGAAGCTCGACCAATTCGTATTAGTCGAGCTATGGTTGAGCTGGACATGGTGGAGTTTTCAGTTTACAGAGGTGTAGCTAACCAATCTACTGTAGCTCTTGACCAAACCCTTTTGGTTGAGCTGAGGTCGAGCTACGAGTGGTTCAATTTATAGGTGACTTGCTCGAACAGGTCAAGCGTTGATCGACCATGCATCCCGAGTAGAGCCATGGCAGAAATCGCGATTTAAAGTTAGTTTTTTTGCGCCACTCGACCACTTCTTTGCCACCTTTCTCCTAGCACTCATCCCAAACTGTAAGAATTTCACTCTAAAAACTCATACCACACCTTATTCTTCCTCACCACACACTTCCACACCAATCTTTTGGAGGATTCAAGTCAAATTTTGGGACCTTTTCTACTAAAGTTTGGGATTTCCATCGTTCGTCACGTTCCACACCATGTCTAATGAAAAATGTATGTTTTCTCGACTCTTTACCCTTGAATTTGAATGTGCTATACTTAGTTTAGATGGGTAAGTTAATTAAACATGTTTTTAGTTAGGATTGAATTTTTATTTTTGGGTGTTTATGTTGAAATTTTATATGAATTTGCATGAGTTCAATTTTATGTTGGATTGATAAAATTTGGTGAAATTGATGATATATATTGTATGGGCTTTGGTTTAATTTTAGAATGTATACATGGGCTCATTGATTTGAAGTGACGTTTTTTAGCAATCGAATTGTGGAAGTAGAGCATGCTTAGAAGTATTTTAATTGTTGAATTCTTGATTAATTTTGAAGTATGTTGGATTCATTAAGTATGTTGAGTATGTGAAGTTGGGACTTCGGAATCTTGATTTTAATTTTCTCTTGATGGAAAGTGTTGAGTATTCGTGATCAATTTTGAAGTTTACACTTGAAATTTTAGGAAATTGATTCATGAATTGGTTATTGTTTATGAATTCTAAGTCTTGAGTAGAATTTATGCTCTAATTAGTCCTAGGTTTGGTATACTTATTTTATTTCTTCTATGTTGTATTGAAATATAATCTTTGCAGGTAAAGGAATTGCTACACCCCCTAAGATCGAGGAAGGAGATAAAATCTCCTAAGAAGGGTGGGGTTGCAAAGAAGTTGAAGAGAGATAAGAGGAGACCTTCCGACTTTGACATACGGATTGATGACTGGGAGGAGAAGGAGGAATTGTGGAAAGCTATTTTTGATCGAATAGCGAGGACTCGGTACCAAGATGACCAAGCGATGTTGGAAATGAACATCATTAATGATATTCATTGGATGTTTAATTGAGTAGGGATCACTCAGTTTATAGAGATGATGAGGGAGACATATTTCCACATCACAGCTGAGGTGTTGTGCACGATAAGAGTTGATCGTGATTATTATCTTCCTTACGGTTTATGGATGACGATTGGTGGGAAGCTGCAATTGATGTATGCGAATGAGTTCAATGAGATGGTTAGATGCCCAACTAGTATTTCTACAGCGGAGAATGAAAACTTTAATGTTGATGAGTTCTGGAGGTCCATCACTGGAGGAGATGAGACTACAATACTAATACTTCGAAGGTTGCTTTTATTCGCAACCCATTGATCGCATATATGGATCGGATCTTGGGCAACACTCTGTTTGCTCCAGCCGAGGGAGGATGTATACCTAGAGGAGAGCTTTATGTGTTATGGTGTATGATGAATGGAGTTCACTTTAATGTTGGAGCGTATCTATTTCAACAGATGTATAGGTTCTCCATTCTTTCTTTTCAGAAGGTCAACATCGGAGGTTTGATTACTCCAATAGTAGAGTATTATGATGTTGACCTAACTAGGTATAGGCCGATCCGAGGGGACCCAGACTTGATCCTGTCGACTTATGTGATGATGGGGTTGAATCAAAGGAAGAAGGATATGTGGATATTTATTCGTGGGAAGAATCTAATCTCCTTTATGTTCCCGTTAGTTCTTGTTGATCTTACCACTATACAGATCAACAACAACTTGTTGATGAACACTCCGGAGCACAAGGCAATCTCCAACACTTGTATTAGAGATGGAGATTGGTGGCTCTTGGCTGATATTCATATCCATGGTATTTATTTGGATGCGGATATGATCTTAGTAGGTGATCTGGCAGATTTTGTGGATGATGATGAGTAGCAGTAGCAGTCGGGATATGAGCATCCGGAGATGGGATTTCCTTCGATGCAGGAGCAGCAGCAGCAACCACAGCCACCACCACAGCAGTATTATGAGCCTCCACCATAGCAGTAGCATGATTTCTGGCAGTCCCAGGATCATTTTTATCGTGAATAGTTCCAATTGATGAACGAGCATTTCGCCACTCTGAATGAGAACCAAAAAGAGACTAATCGACAGCTGACATTAGCGAATAAAAATTACATTGTGCTCAACCTCAACTATGATGCTATGGATAGGAGATTGGAATAGTTGAACGATAATTATGAGGCTTTGGACATGTAGATCGATACCCTGCAGAGGGATTTCGATGATTGGCACAACGAAGCGAGTGATGATGATGCTCCGGAGGAGTAGTGGCGCCAGGTTTAATCTTTGTCTGTTTATTCTCGCCTCTATTCTCTTTTACACTTACAGGTTGGGTGTTGTGTGAGTGGTGGAGTATGTTGTACAAGATTCCTGCGTGAGTGGTATGTACTATATTGATGATAATGATGGATGATTGATACATTTAATGTGGGCGATTGATAGCATTGATTTGGATAGTGATGATGAGTCTTCTTGTATATGCATGTGAACTTATTTTTTTATGCATGTTGATTTTATTGATGATGACATGTACCATTTATTACTTGTAGTTTATGTAGAGATTGATGTTGATTGCATACTTTGAAGTGTGCTTAGGGAATCTATTACCATGTGAGGATTTGAGCCTTATGAAATCATGTTATGCATGATAGTTTATTCTTGAGAGTATCATTCATATGTTTGTATTCTAGAACTTGGCTTGGAGTTTTGTTTGAGATTTATGATCGCTTGATACTAGGACATGATCTTAGGCTATTATTGTTGATGAAGCCACTTAGCCAAATTTTAACTTACCTTATAATTTGTATATCATTGAAGCCCCGTTGAGCCTTAAAAGCTTTTTCTTTGGCAAGTCTATAATAAAAAGTATGAGTCACCTTTTGCTTGAGCCTTTAAGTATCCTCTTTACTAGTAGAGAGTTTAGGTGAATAAATTGCTAATGATGAATTTAAAGAAAAAAGGAAGGAAAATTGGTGTAGTGATGAAAGTAAAGAAATTCATGGTTAAATATTGTTGAGGGGGCAGTGTTTGAAACTGGTACCCCAACTGTTTAGAAGGATAGTGCTCAAAATTGATACTCTTATGTTCAAAAAGAAGAAATATGCTGATTCAAAAGTGAAGAAGGAGAAAAGGAAAATCGAAGAGATCATGAGAATGGTGATGGAGAAAAAGAATAAAGCTGTTTAATGAAAAGCAAAACTCCAAGGTAATTCTCTACTGGTTAATTAGTACTTTATCTATATTCACCAGCCTTTCTAAAGAGCCAACATTACAACCTAAAAGTCAAGTCCTTTATGATCCTAGTGTTGTAATTATTATGAATTGATTTTTTAGACCCTTGCCAAGCTTATGGTTACGCAATTATATGAATTGATTTTGAGCGTATATACTAACCCTTAAAGTGTACATCTTTTTCACTTAAGAGGGAGAGTAAACACCTACCTAGTGAGCTAGATGACTTAGCACTTGTAGAAGTATTATGATTAATTGATGTTTTTGCATGGATGAAAGGTATGATAAATACATGTTTTGAATTGATAGAATTGCATGTGTTAGAATAGGTTGTTCTTGTTATGAGGATATTATGAATTACACTTTCTTGCCTTTGTTTTGATTGCATTGCCCGATGGGCATTTTCTCAACACACAAAATTAATCCTCTAGTATAAGGATATCAATTGTAGTTTCGATAGGTGACCAAGTGATTATCGTACTCAAGAGATGGATTATTATCTATTTTATTATGCTCTAATTTATTAAGATTATGTTTGGCAAATTGGTTTTGAATTGTTATTAACTTAAATAGAAATTGACTTAAATAGCAAATTAAATAAACAAACAAGCAATAGAAAATATGGTTGTGATCAAGTAAGAGATTAGGTAGTTCTTCGGGCATCCAATTTTACTTATTAATTTTCTTTCCATGCGTTATTATCCGACTCTGCCTTGTGGTTTATGGACGCATCACTAAACCATGCAAGTTCACTCTATAGACACAAGTAAATATGCGTTTGACACGTGTGAATATCCTCGGAGCAAGAGATATAATTCACCCCCTTTCTAGGTACTATAATTATAAAATATTTCCCGTGCACTTAGTACTCTAACCCGAATAATATTCAATTAACAAGTATCCATATAACATAGTTCCAATAAGACTTCGAAATCCCTTCACTTAGAATTATAGCATGTAATCCTACTCAGTGGTGAATGCACTCAATCATTAACCAAGATATGCATTCAGACTCTACATAACAGTTAATGATGCACAAAAAGACCGTGAGTATGAATTGAAAAGGCACAATCTTATATAAAATAAACCACAAGTAGTATTGTACGGAGTTTACACATGGAATTTCAATTAACTCATAAAAATTTCATAACCCTAGAACTACCGGAGCGGTTCTAGCCCATGATTGATCTAGGAACAATCATGGTTATTTGGTATGATCTTACTTGACATGCCAGACGAACCTCTCTTCACGACCCTTTCGGATGATGGCAGGGTTTCAGTGGTGGATGGATGATGAATGATGTGTGTCATTTCTTCTGTGAAAGCTCTTCTTTTATAGTGGTGGGACCTCCTTATGGGCTTAGGATGAGCTTTTGCTTGAAGCACACGTCAAATTTGATAAAAGACATCTGGAATTACCATAAATTGCATCAGCGAGAATCCGTTCGACCAAGCTTGGACTGGTCGAGCAAGGCCTCCAACTCAAGCAATGGTCGAGCAAGCTCTCTGTAAGTTTTGCACATTTTGTTCGACTTTCCTCATCTGCTCGACCAAGATGATTCTGGTCGAGCAATCTCTCCAATTCGAGCAAGCTCTCTAGATGAATCTGCATATTCTGCTCGACTTGGCCATCTTGTTCGACCTACGTGATAATGGTCGAACAAGGTCTTAAAGTCGAACTGCCTTCAAAAATCACTTCAAAAATCGTGTCTTCCAATTCCGAGCCCTTTCTATCTGTTTTCCTGTACAAATATACCCAAAAAGCCCTTGTACCTTTGATTCGTGACTTTTCCATAAACGTACTGATTCGTCTCAATGAAAGACTCAATCGTACACAATTTCCACACAAATCAGAGCCCAAAATACGTGAATTTACACTCTCATCAAACCCCCAAACTTACATGTTGCTCGTCCCGAGGCAACGACAATCAAAACAAATCAGAGAGTGTAATCACGACATCACGCACAACATATCCTAACACATGTTATATCAATTCAAAACATGAAATCCATCATACCTTTCATTCAGATAAAAACATCAATCAATCACAATACTTCTATGAGTGCTAAGTCATCTAGCTCACGGGTAAGTGTTTACTCTCTCTCTTAAGTGTAAAAGATGTACACTTTATGGTTAGTATCGACACTCAATTTCAATTCATATACTCGTGTAACCATAAGCTTGACAAGAGTCTCAAAAATCCATCTGCAACTACTTCAATACTAGGATCACAAAGGACTTGCATATAGGTTGTAATGTTGGCTCTTTGGTAAAGGTAGGAGAATATAGATAAGTAAAACTAAATTACTAGCAAAGAAGTACCTTGGAGATTCGTTCTTCCTTCTTTTCTCCTTCGTCTTTCTTATGATCACTCCAATACATGCTTTCTCCATCTTTACTTAGATCAACAATAATTTTTTCTTCGCAGTAGAACACCAATTCCGGTGTTCTTCAAGTATAAGGGTACCAGTTTCGGGCACTACCCTTTTTAGCATTAGGGATACCAGTTTCAGGCACTATCCCTTGCAAGATTTAACCTTTTATCATTCGATTTATATTTCACCAATCCCGTCCTTCCTTTTCCTCTTCAAACTTCATATAGCATTAATTTACCTCCACTCTTTACTAGTAATAGGTGTCAAGGCTCAAGAAGATAAATGGTTATTTATCAACAGCTTGCCAAAGAAAAAGCTTAAAGGCTCAAAAGGGCTTCCAATGATAATCATATAATAAGGTAGGATAAATTTGGCTAAGTAACTCAATTGACAACAATGGCCTAAGATCATTTCCTAGTATCTATCAATTATAGACTTCAAACATGACTACAAGTCAAGTTCTAGAATATGAGTATACAAACGACCCTCAAGAATAAACTATCATGCGTATAGCACGATCAAAAGGCTCAAATCCTCACATGGGTAATAGAATCCTAAGCACTCTTCAAAGCATGCAATCAATATCAATTTTCCTATGAACTACAAGTAAAATAGAACATGCTCGTCATCAGCAAATCAACATACATCAAAATAAGAGCACATGCATAACATGAATAAACCTCATCACTCACAATCCAAAGCAAACAACATCCAACAATCAGTCAATCATCATCACTATTAGATACATGCCACTCACACATGAATCACACACTATACCCACAACAATCAAGCCTTCACCTGTAAAGTGTAAAAGAGAATGGGATGAGAAAAATCAGAAAAATAAAAGACCTGGCAGCTCTACTCCTCTGGAGCATCACCATCATCCTCCTCATCGTCATCATCACTCCTGTCCGCTCGCCACTGATCAAATGCTCTAAGGAGGTCACTGATATTCTGATCCATCAAGTGTTCACGGTCTTGCATCTGCCTCAACCGACCATCCATCGCATCATAGCATGCATTAAGTGTGGCATAGTTTGTATTCGCAAGCACCAACTGCCTGTTTATTTCTTACTAGTTTGCATTGAGTGTGGCGAAGTGCTCGTGTATCAATCAGAATTGCTCCCGATAAAATTGATCCTGAGCTATCCAATAGTCTTGCTGTGGTTGTGGCTGCGGTGGTGGCTCAAAAAACTCTTGTTCCATTGGCTACTGAGGCTGCACCGGAGGCATATCTATCCCCGGATAATCAAAAGAGGGTGGTGGCTGCATCTCCTCATCTACAAAGTCAGCCGGATCTCCTATTATAACCATATCCTCATCTAACTCAATCCCATAAGCTCACATATCAGCAAGAAGTCTCCAGTCTCCTCTTCCCAAGCGTGTCTTCGAGATACCCATGTGCTCCATGGTATTCATCAATAAGTTGATGTTCACCCTAACCGTAGTGAGATCAATAATTACCAACGGAAACCTGAACATACTAGGATTCTTTCCTCGAATGAACATCCACGTATCATCTTACCTCTCAATCAGCCCCATCCTCACACATGATGTCAAGATCAAATTCGGATCCCCTCGGATAGGCCTGTGCCTGCGCAAATCAACTCTATAGTACTCAGCGATCAAGGTGATGAGCCTCCGATATTCACGTGCTGAAATCCTTAAGTCGTGAACTTGTGCAACTGATTGAAAAAGTACACTGCTACATTGAAACTAACTCCGTGAAGCATGCACCACAACACATAAAGCTCCCCCCTCGGAATGCAACTTCCTTCGGACCTAGCAAACAGCGTATTGCTCAAAATTCTGTCCATGTAAGCAATCACAGGGTTACGAATGAAGGCAACCTTAGAAGTGTTCGAATTATAACGCTCTTGCCTCCCCAAAATAGCTCTCCAAAACTCATTCGGATTGAAGTCATCGTGCTCCACATCCGACTCATTCTCACAGCCAATCAATTCATTAAACTCCCAAGCCCACACCGTCTGCTCATGCCCATCAATCTGCATCCGAATACTATAATGAAGGTATCGATCTCCACGCTCAATCCTTAACGTGCACAAGACCTCCATAGTTATGTGGAAATAGGTCTCTCTCTTCATCTCCATAAATCGGGTGATGCCCACCTATTCGAACATCCAACGAATGTCGATGAAAATATTCATTTCTCTAATAGCATGATCATCTTGATACCGTATCCTTTTTATCTTTTGTGCTATTGCAGTCCAAAGATTCTTCTTCTCCTCCCAATTGGGAATTTTCAACCCCTAGTCGGATGACCTCCTCTTCTCCATCCTCAATTTCTTGACTATTTCTCCAAGCAAAGACGACCTAGGTCTCTTCCTTTTGGATAATGAAGCAATCTCTTTTCCTTTTAAAACTGACTCTGGCTTCGTTCAACTTGAGAGGACTTAGTCGAACAAGGGTTTAAAGTCGAGCAACCTAAAATTCTCCTTTAAAATTGGCGTTGTTCGACCTCCGTTCGACCAAAATGTATTGTTCGAACAGGTGATGGAAGTCGAGCAAACTGCCCAATCGCACCCCATGTTCTCCTCTGTCCCGTTCGATCTTCGTTCGACTTTACACTTATGGTCGAGCAACAGCGGCGTGGTCGAACAAACTCTCTATAAGAATTTGCACATTTTGTTCGACCGTTGCTTGACTACGGCATCTTGGTCGAGCAGCAAAGTCCAAGTCGAACAAACTCTCTGGAAGAATTTACACATTTTGTTCGACTTCCGTTTGACTTACCAATATAGTCGAACAACCCTGTCTAGGTTGAACAACCCTACTGGAAGATTTAAACATTTCATTTGACCATTGCTCGATCAAATAGCATGGTCGAACAATCCTCTTGAAAGTCGAACGACACCTCGAACTTCATAAACATCATACATTTCTCGTATTTTCCTGCAACAATGAAACTATAGGACAACATCAAGATCAAGATCATAATTTCTAAGCTCGAGAACCATTTTCATACCAAATAACATCAAGTGTAACTCCACAATGACACTAAAAAAACAAAATAAAACACCACTAAATACTAGGAAAATTGCAAAAATTCGATGCATCAAAACCGGCTAAAGTTTTAATATACCGCAAAAAATCAACTCCCCTAGCAAACGTTACAAAGAAAAGACCATATTCTCCGCGCTATATGAGGTAAGTATACCACACCCCCAAACTTAGTAGAAACTATAGTTCGAAACTAAGTTTGCAAAGAGATGTAATTTCCAAATGATAAGCACGTAAAATATGAAAATTTCTTACTCACACCAATAAAAATAAAACAATAAAACGGGAGGGAAAGCCCCCAACAGGCGCTCATGTTTAATGTCGAAGAGTCACGACGGTACCAATTTAGCGCAAGGTATTTTCAAAGACGACGCAAGCATCATCTGGCGACTTGTAATGCTTCAATCGATGCCCATTCGCCACTATGATGTCTCCATCTTTGTCTATCAACTTGAAACTCCCCCCTCCGCAGGCTTTATGGATAATGAACAGCCCCGTCCACTTCGATTTCAATTTCCCTGCGAAAAACTTCAATCGAGAGTTAAAGAGTAATACCTCATCACCTTGCTTGAACTCCTTGTATGAGATCTTTGAATCATGCCATTTTTTCATTCTCTTCTTAAAACTCTGAGTTCTTATAAGCACGATTTCTAAACTCGTCCAATTGATTGATATGAGTCATTCTCAACTCCTTTTGTGTTGGATTGTATACTAAAAGTCTAGCTTTTTTGTATGAACAATCTTATAACAATTTATTTGAAATGAGAATCATATGATCAAATGATTGCGTCTTATAATTTATTTATATGCACGATGCAATAGTCCACTTACTTTATACTATAGATAATATGTTGTGCGACAAAACGTGGAAGATCATATTATCGGTTTTCTTATAAAGTATAAACAGATGTTCACAACCGAGATAGACGGGGACTCTCTATAGGGATGGTTGTAGTGTGGTTTGGTGTTAGCTTGTCTTGGCTATAGAATCACATTAGTGCACTTGTGTGTATTGAGCAAAACCGCATGAGATCGTTTGACTTATACTGACTTATAGAAAAACTTGATCTCTGTTATTATGAATGTTCGTGCTCTTAATCCCTATACAATAACCTCGACACGTAGGGCATTATGTATTTCTTTGATTCATCAATGAGTGAGATTTACATGTAATTAAATCAACAAACTCGGTGAGTTGGGAAGTAGTGCTGTTTCTATGGTGTGCTGTTGATTGTAGAAGGAATCCGTGTCCGTCATAGGTTGATGATGTCCCCTTGAGGAGCTCATAAGGATTATCATGTAAACCCTGCAGGTGGAATTTATTCCGGCATGATAATGAGGTTGAGTGGTACTACTCTTGGATGAGATATTAATTAATTGAGTTGTCAGTAACTTAAATTAATTAATGGACATTGTATATCTTAAACATGGGGAGACTAACGGGCTCATAATAAGAAGGAGCCCAAAACGTAATTTTGGGATTGGAAAGGCAGTGCAGTAATAATATTTTAGTGGAATATATTATTATTATTGGACTTAAGTATAAGCTTTGGGCTAAGCTTGAATACTTAAGCCCAATGGAGGCCCCAACCCAATTTCTCCTCCTGGTCTCTGCTGTAGCCCATGTATATAAGTCACCTCAGCTTATCTGGAACCCTAATCTTATTCATTATTCACGTGTGATGAGGGTTGAGAGCATATTGAATAGGTCTTGTAGATCGTCGCCCACACGACGTCGAGATCGGACTTGGGACATTAAGTAGAAGATCAGAAGGTAGTTTGCTGCTGCTGTCCGGCACATTTCGAAATTCATATAAAATCTTACAGTGCTCAGAATTTGATGATCAATATACTGACGGAAAGACGTTGAAGAGAGAATCGTCTGAGCGTAAAGATCATTCAGTTTCGACATCAGACAAGGTAGTTATGGCCATTCTCGTGGGACTGCATAGTCTGCCAGCGAGAATCCTTCATCTTCTACATACCCTGGTGAACGGTAATCGTTTCTATGATTTATTGCTTCCGCTATGATAGAAACGCATGGAACCCTAACGGGTCATGTTAACCAAACGATCCAAGCACCAACATTTTGATCCTTGAGAGACAAGTTCAAACTTCTCAATGCCCAAAAAGCTTTGTCCTGAATCTCTACGGTTAAGTGGCACGGCTTCCCATAAACAATTTAATACGGTGACATATCCAACACCGTCTTGTAAGCAGTCCGTAACCCCCACAAAACATCATCGGGCTTCATAGCCTAATCCTTCCAATTGGCCACGACTACTTTTCCAAAACTTGCTTCACTTGGCGGTTAGAGACTTCAGCTTGCCCATTCGCTTGAGGGTAATAAGGTGTGGTAACTCTATGCTTGACTCCGTAATCCTTAAGCACCTTTTCAAGAAGCTTATTGACGAAGTGAGTACCTCCATCACTTACTAATTCTCTAGGAATTCCATAGCGGGCAAAGATATGTTTTTTCAAGAACGATAAAATAGTCCTTGAATCATTCACGCAAGTGGGAATGGCTTCCACCCACTTAGAAACATAATCCACTGCTAAATGAATGTAGAGAAACCCATTAGATGGGGGAAAAGGCCCCATGAAATCGATCCCCCATACATCGAAGATCTCAACAACAATGCTTGGCTGAAGTGACATCTCATCTCTCCTACTTATGTTTCCCATCCTTTGACATCTATCACATGACACCATATAGGTTTCACAATCTTTAAACAAAGTAAGCCAATAAATAGCAGATTGAAGTACCTTTGATGCTGTATTTTGAGCTCCGAAGTGCCCCCCGTTATGTTGTGTATGACAAAAATCAAGAACGCTCTCCATCTCCATCTCAGGCACACACCTACGGACTATGGAATCCGCACATATCTTGTAGACAAATGGATCATACCATATAAACATCTCAACGTCCCTCTTAAATTTTGCAAGTTGATATCGGTTGAGATCTCTCGAAATTTCTCCTACGGCAATGTAATTCACATAATCCGCATACCATGGATCCATCCCTTGGCAGCCACCACACATGCTCTTTTCGTTCCTTCAACAAAACTGCCATTATCTTCTCATCGGGGAACATCTCTTCAATGTAATCAAAAGAATCATCACAGTGCTCCCTTGTCTCCAACCTCGATAGGTGATCCGCCAACATGTTCTCCGTACCTTTCTTATCTCGAATCTCTATATCGAACTCTTGCAGAAGAAGGATCCATCTAATAATCCTTGGCTTCATTTCCTTCTTCTCCATTAAATATCGGATCTTAGAATGATCAGTATACACAATCGTCCTCATGCCAACCAAATACTATAGAAACTTGTTGAACGCGTACACCACAGCTAAAAACTCCTTTTCCGTCACCGTGTAGTTCTTTTGTACAGCATCAAAAGTCTTACTCGCATAGTAAATGGCGCATAACTTCTTTTCTCTCAACTGCCCAAGCACCACTCCAAGTGCCAAATCACTTGCATCACACATAAGTACAAACAACTGAGTCCAATCCGGTGTGATCAAGATAGGTGCAGTAATAAGCGCCTCTTTCAAAACCTGAAAAGCTGTTAGACACTCGTCATCAAAAACAAATGGAACATCCTTTTCAAGTAAATGAGATAAGGGCTTGGAGTATTTCGAGAAATCTTTTATGAATCTCCTATAAAAGTCGGCATGTCTAGGGAAGGACCGCACTCCCTTTTCATTAGTAGGCGGTGGAAGCTTCTCGATCGCCACCACCTTTGCTCTATCCACCAACAATCCTTTTGCCGAAATATAATGGCCAAGAATAATCTCATCTCTTACCATAAAGTGACACTTCTCCCAATTCAAGACAATATTAGTTTCTTGGCATCTCTTCAACACGTTAGCAAGGTTAGGTAAACAAATATCAAAGGAGGAACCAAACACAGAAAAATCATCCATAAACACCTCCATGATCTTTTCTATCAACCCATCAAATATGGCCATCATGCAACGCTGAAATGTAGCAGGCGCATTACATAATTCAAAAGGCATCTTCCTAAAAGCAAAAGTTCCATATGGGTAAGTAAAAGTAGTCTTTTCTTGATCCTCGGGAGCAATCATGATTTGATTATAACCCGAGTACCCATCCAAGAAATAATAATACTCATACCCTGCAAGACGATCAAGCATTTGATCCATGAAATAAAGGGGAAAATGGTATTTGCATGTATTTTCATTCAGTTTCCTGTAATCCGTACACACACGTCATCCATCCTAGTGGCTAATGTCTCTTCATCCTCGGCTTTCACAATAGTCATGCCCCCTTTTTAGCTTCTACATGCAATGGACTCACATGGGGACTATCACTAATGGAATAAATAATTCCAACATCTAGCAACGTTAGGATTTGCTTCCTAATCACTTCTTGAATAGCGGGATTCACCCTCCGATAATTCTGAATACTACTCTTGGCCTCATCTAATAACCTTATTATATTGATGCAATATGAAGGACTAATACCTTTCAAATCATCAAGAGACCATCCATTCGCAGACTTATACTTCCTAAGCACATCTAACAATTCCCCAAGTTGATCATCATCAATGGAAGAAGATACAATTACTGGATATTTTCCATTGTCACCAAGATAGACATACTTCAAGTGTTCCGGTAGCGGTTTCAACTCCTTTTTATTCTCTTCTTGAGGGGCGCTCTCTCTATCCAATGGTAAGTACTTCCTAGTCCACTTGACCTCTTCAACTTTTGTCCTTTCTGATTGATACCTATCATCACCCAAAGCAAGCAAGTTTTCAAGTAAATCAATGCATACATCGTTGGAGAGTTCATCTAGCTCCGTGGTGGGAAAAGTAAGAGATTCCATCAAGCATGTCTCAAGAGGATCCTTAGAGATAATCAGGGACATTTCTTCATTAACAATCTCCTCCACCACATCAATGCTGTTACACTGCATCTCCATCGGCATCTTCATTGCTTTATCGAGGTTGAATAAGATCTCTTCTTTATCCATTCTCAGCCTTAGTTCACCCTTTTGCACATCGATCATAGCTTCCACAATAGCAAGGAAAGGTCTTCCCAAGATTAGAGGAATATTATCTTTGTCATCTTCCATCTCAAGCACAAGAAAATCCACAGGAAAGACAAGCTTCTCTACTTTGACAAGAACATCTTCAATCACACCCTTCGGAAAGGTCATAGACCTATCCGCTAGTTGTAAAGCCACTGATGTGGGAGTTAACTTCCCCAAACCAAGCCTTTTAAAGATAGACAAAGGCATCAAATTGATACATGCTCCAAGATCGCACAAGCCTCATCGTGCCGGCCCCTTTCCAATTTCACATAAGATAGTGAAGCTTCCTGGATCTTTCAACTTAGTTGGCAGCTTCCTTTGTATGATTGAGCTGCAATTCTCCAACAGATTCATGGTTTCAATTCCGTTCAAGCTTCTCTTCTTTAAAAATATATCCTTTAGAAAACGGGCATAATACGACATCTCCAAGATTGCTTCAGAGAAAGGAATGTTCAAACTTATCTTGTTTATGATATCTGAAAACCTCTTGAATTTTTCTTCCAATCCCTTCTTGAGAAGCTTGAAAGGAAATGGTGGAGGTATCTTTATTTTGGGAATCTCTCATTCATCACGTTCAACCTTCTTCGCTTTATCCTTCTCGGCTCTTAATCTCTTGGCTCTTTTCCACTTCTTTTATACTACTGTAAGCTCGGTATTCTGCTCTAGGGATGTAGCTGGGGTATTCCGATCAGCAGGTGTCGCATTCGGTATCGAATCGGACTCTGAACTGTGCTGCTTGACCTCTGCTCAACCAAGGTGGTTTGGTCGAGCAGATAGGTTTTGGTCGAACAGATTGCCTGATCGCGTACTCTGTTCTGGGATGTGTTGCTCGACCTCTGCTCGACCAAGATGGTTTGGTCGAGCAAATAAGTTTTGGTCAAACAACTTACTTGATCGTGAGCTCTCGTCACACTGCTGTTGTTTGACTTTCGTTCGACCTGGGTGGTCTGGTCGAACGGTGTTGTGCAAGTCGAACGGCTGGTTAAAAATAGAGTATTGTAATTCTGTTTCTTCAGAAGTTGTTTGACCTCTGCTCGACCAGATGATCTGATCGAGCAAATCCAATCTGGTCGAGCAACTTCTCTACTCCCTTTGGTTTCACTTACCGGCATCATCGGACCTTCATATTGCGTTCCTGACCTCAATGTGATGGCATGGCAAGACTTTGGATTCTCAATACTTTGAGATGGAAACTTCTCTTTCTCAATAGTTTGAGTCAATTTGTTTACATTTCTAGCCATCTCCCCTATCAATAACGTAATGTCTTTCACTTATGTAGACAAATCCTTATGATTATCATCAATCTTCTTCTCTAACTTGGCCTCAAGACGGTCTACTCTCGCATCATTCCTCTTCATGTACCTATTCATCGTATCCTCAAAGCTAGGCTTCGCTTCTTCCTCCTTTGCTCTCGGATCAACACCGATAGGGGGTTGCATCCTGTTATTCGGATTGCTCCATGAAAACTCTGGCCTCCTTGGTTGTTGGTAATTACCCGGGGGACCATGGTTGTTATAATTCCCCTGATAATTTTGGTTTCCTTGATTCGGGTACCTAGTTCCTTGAATACTTTGACCCATGGCGTAGTTTGTCTCCTCGATCTCCTCTTGGCTAGCTCCTTCATAGCCACTATCCTGCTGCATCATTGGTACTCTCTGAGATAAATCAGTGATTTGCTTTTGCTGAGACTCTATTAACTTACTAATATTAGCCAAGCTAGAGACGATCTCATCATCTCTTCCCGACTTCACCATAGTATGCTCAACTTGTGCTACTTTACCAAGGACAAGTGCCTCTCACTCTATCAGTCAGCCAATCCCTTGAATTCATCGAAATATCCTCGAAAAGTTTCTCGGCCTCAATGGGTGACTTCGTAAGCAATGCTCCATTAGAAGAAGCATCAATTAACACTCTAGAATCGCAATCCAACCCATTGTAGAATATACTGATATATTGAGCTTTAGATAGCCCATGATGTGGACACTTACGAAGCATGTCCTTGAACATGTCCCAAGCTTCATGAAATTTCTCATTACCATGGATAACAAATTGATTGATCTCTTGCTTCGTCTTGAACACCTTTGAAGGAGACATGTATCGCTCCAAGAATTTCACTTTCAACTTCTCCCATATATCACATTCAGCAGCATCAAGATTATCGTACCAATCTCTCGTCTTTTCATTCAACGAAAACTTAAACAATATTATCTTTCTCGCATCCTCATGAGCTCTTGCATCTTTTTGTGTACTTGCATATCCAAGGAACTTATTTAGATGTTGCTGAGAATCTTCAAAGGCTCCCCCAGAGAAGGGACTCCGTTCAACCATGGTGATAAGAGCAGGGTGTAAATCGAAATCGGCTACGGTCCCTCTTGCTCCTAACAACCTAGCATTAACCCCTCCGTTGTTCTTAAAGACTTCACGGATGACAAGTGTATTAGGATTTGCTGCCATGTTGACTGTCTCTACTTCCAAATTATCTTTGGTTGTAGCTTCAATCATTTTCGAATTCAGCACGTCAACTTCAACTCCTAAATCAAGAGGTTCAGTTGGATCTACTTTCTTGTTCTTATTCTTCTTCGTCATTGTCTTCCTCGACGATGCTCCAATCTCAGGATTATAAGGCTCTAATTCACCTATTTTAGATCTCGTGATCATACACCTAAGAAGAGTAAGTGTTAGAAATCAAAGACAAGAATAATATAATCTCAATTAAACTAGAAATAATAAACTAATAATTAATTTCATCCCCGGCCAACGGCGCCAAGAACTTGACGGGCATTTCTCAAAACACAAAATTAATTTTCAAGTATAAGGATATCAATTGTAGTTTCGATAGGTAACCAAGTAAGTATCGTACCCAAGATACGGATTATTATCAGTTTTATTATGCCCTAATTTATTAAGATTATGTTTGGCAAATTGGTTTTGAATTGCTACGAAATTGAATAGAAATTGACTTAAATAGCAAATCAAATAAACAAACAAGCAATAGAAAATACGGTTGTGATCAAGTAAGAGATTAGGTAGTTCTTCAGGCATTCGATTTTACTTATTAATTTCCTTTGCATACGTTATTGTCCGACTCTGCCTTGTGGTTTATGGACGCATCACTAAACCATGCAAGTTCACTCTATAAACACAAGTAAACATGCATTTGACACGTGTGAATATCCTCGGAGCAAGAGATATAATTCACCCCCATTTCTAGGTACTATCATTATCAATTATTTCCCGTGCACTTTGTACTCTAATCCGATATGATCTCCCTTTATAGGTACTATGAGGTTATACTCTTAATCATATTTATTAACCCGAATAATATTCAATTAACAAGTATCTATACAAGGTAGTTCCAATAAGACTACAGAATCCCTTTACTTAGAATTATAATATGTAATCCTGCTCAGCGGTGAACGCACTCAATCATTTACCAAGATATGCATTCATACTCTACATAACAGTTAATGATGCACAAAACGACCGTGAGTATGAATTGAAAAAGCACAATCTTATATAAAATAAATCACAAGTAGTGTTGTACGGAGTTTACACATGAAAATTCAATTAACTCGTAAAACTTTCATAATCCTAGAATTACCGGAGCGGTTCTAGCCTATGATTGATCTAGGAACAATCATAGTTGTTTGGTATGATCTTACTTGACACGCCAGACGAGCCTCTCTTCACGACCCTATCGGATGATGGTAGGGTTTCGATGGTGGATGGATGATGAATGATGTGTGTCCTTTCTTCTGCGAAAGATCTTCCTTTTTATAGTGGTGGAACCACCTTATGGGCTTAGGATGGACTTTTGCTTGAAGCACACATCAAATTTGATAAAAGACATCTGAAATTACCATAAATAGCATCAGCGAGAATTTGTTCGACCAAGCTTGGATTGGTCGAACAAGGCTTCCAACTTAAGCAATGATCGAGCAAGCTCTCTGTAAGTTTTTGCACATTTTGTTCGACTTCCCTCATCTGCTCGACCAAGATGATTCTGGTGGAGCAACCTCTCCAAGTCGAGCAAACTCTCTGGACGAATCTGCATATTCTGCTTGACTTGGCCATCTTGTTCGATATACATGATAATGGTCGAACAAGGTCTTGAAGTCGAACGGCCTTCGAAAATCGCTTCAAAAATTGTGTCTTCTAATTCCGAGCCCTTTCTAGCTATTTTCATGTACAAATATACTCAAAAAGCCCTTGTACCCTCTGATTCGTGACTTTTCCATAAACGTACCAATTCGTCTCAATAAAAGACTCAATCGTACTCAATTTCCACGCGAATCAGAGCCCAAAATATGTGAATTTACACTCTTTTTATTGCTTCGAAATGAGCAATATGGAAGTTTGGGGGTTAGATGAAAGTGATAATTCACGTATTTTGAGCTCCGATTTGTGTGGAAATTGAGTACGATTTGGTCTATTATCAAGATAAATTGGTTGTTTATGGTAAATCCACGAATCGGATACTATTGAGGATATTCGAGCATATTTGTAAAGGAAAATAGGTCAAAAGTGCTCGGAATCAAAAAAACTTATTTTTCGAGGCATAACTCGACCACAGAGATGTAGCTCGACCAAGCTCAATCTGGTCGAGCTACACATGGGAAGTTGAGCTGGCTGCATTCAGTTTACAGGAGTGTTGTTCAACCAAGGTCGTGTAGCTCGACCAAGGGCAATTTGGTCGAGCTACTGCAGTTAAGTCGAGTTGGACGGAGGACGAAGTTTGAGTTTACAAACTGTTGGGCGTTTTATCAACACAAAATTACTTCCCAAGTATGAAGGATGTTATTGTAGCTTAGATAAGTTACCAAGGTATATTATCAAACCCAAAGGACAGTTGGTTATCAATTTATTATGATCTAATTAAGAGAAACTATTGTTGGCAATTTAAGTGGAGAAAAGTTATTAAACTAATAGATGAATAATAAAATAGCAAGTAAAATAGAGACAGCAGAGATAAACGAGAGTTGCTCAAGTGAGAAGATAGGTAGCTCTTCGGGCCATCCAGTTTCACTAATTAATCTCACTTACATGAGTCAATGTCCGACTCTACCTTGTGGAATATGAACTCATCAATAAACCATGCAAATCTACTCTATAGACATAAGCAGATAAGCGTGTAACACGTATGAATTACCTTGGAACAAGAGACATAACTACCCCCCATTTCTAAGTACTATCAGCATCAATTATTTCTAGTGCACTAAGTACTCTAACCCAATATGATCTCCCTGTATAGGTATTATATAATTATTCTCTTCATCCTACCTACTAAACCGAATTCAATTCAATTAATAAGTATTCATATATGATAGTTCTAATGAAGCTTCAGAGTCCCCTCACTTTGAATCATAACATGTAATCCTGCTCTGTAGTGAATGCACTCAATCAATAACCAAGATATGTATTCAGACTCTACATAACAGTTAATGATGCACAAAACTACTCTGAGTATGAATTAATAAAGCATAGTCTTATATAAAATAAACCACAAGTAGTGTTATATGGAGTATACACACGGAAGTTCAATTAACTAGATAAAAACCTTCATAACCCTAGAACTACCAATGCGGTTCTAGCCCATGTCGCTTTGAAGAACGTTCATGGTGTTTTGATAGATCTTACCCATAGTCTTGAAAATTACAAGAAAGATCAAGTTGTGAAGTAAACCCTAGATGTTGGCGCCGTCGCTTCTCGCTCCGTCTTGAATCTTCACTTGGTTCTCACTTGATTCGCTACATGAATCTCTCTCTACAGCTCCTGTGGATGGAGCTAGGGTTTGGATGTGGTGTAGAATGGATGTGGAATCTAACTCCCTTTTTGGTGTGATCAGCACCTCCTTTTAATACTTGTAACTTCTCCTCATGGACCTTTACTGGGCTTTTTCATAGAAAAACACATTGGAGGTGGAAATCCCCACGTTTCAGCTCTGAGGTATCTCCGTTCGACCAGACTTGGCTTGGTCGAATGGGACCCTTCTGATTGAACAGCATGTCTGTAAGTTGAAACTCGTCTTCACACTCGTCGTTCGACTTGACCTCTGTGGTTTGACCAACTTCACTTGGTCGAATGACCACTATGTAAGTTGAAACGCTCCAGTTCGACTTCTCCTCTGTAGTTTGACCAACTTGAGCTTGGTTGAACGGCATAACTATGGTCGAACTGCACCTCGAAAATTGTGTACAGATATGCTCAAACAGCCTCAGTAGCATCCGAATCGTGTGTTTTCCATAAACATCCTGGTTTGTCTTGATAATAGACCAAATCATACTCAATTTCCACATAAATCCGAGCTTAAAATACGTGAATTATCACTCTGATCAAATTCTCAAACTTACATGTTGTTCGTCCCGAGGCAACGAAAATCAAAACAAGAGAAGAGAGTGTAATCACGAGTTCCTTATAACAAGCACAACCTATTCTAACACATGCAACTATATTAATTCAAACATGCATTCATGCATCATACCTTTCATCCATGCAAAAATATTAATCAACCACAATACTTCTACGAGTGCAAAATCATCTAGCTCACTGGGTAAGTGTTTACTCTCTCGCTCAAGTGTAAAAGATGTACAATTCCAAAGGGTTAGTTAGTATATACGCTCAAATTCAATTCACATATTTGCATAACCATAAGCTTGGGAAATGTCTCAAAAATCAATTCATAATTTTTCATCACTAGAATCACAAAGGACTTGTTCTTTGGGTTGTAATGTTAGCTCTTTGGTAAAGGTAGGAGAATATAGATAAAGTGACTAACTTCACTAGTAGAGAATTACCTTGGAGAGTTATTTTTCATCAAACAACATTAATACTTCTTCTCCTTCATTATTCTCATGATCTTTTCAATACTTCTTCTCCTGCTTTACTTGGAATCAACATCTTTCTTCTTCTTCAAAGTACAAGGGTACCAATTCTAGGCACTACCCTTTTAAGCAATCGGGGTACCAGTTTCAGGCACTACCCCTTCAAAAGATTTAACCACCTTTTCTTTTCATCACTACACAAACTTTCCATCATTTTTCTTCTTCATACAAGCTAGTAATTTATTCTCCTTAACTCTCTACTAGGAAATAGGGTATTTCAAAGCCTAAGTATAGGTAAATAAAGGCTTTTTATCATAGGCTTGCCAAACAAAAAGCTTTTAAGGCTCAACGGGGCTTCCAATGATATAAACTATAAGGTAGGATAAAATTTGGCTAAGTGGCTTAATTATCAATAATGGCCTAAGATCATGTCCTTGTATCTATCAATCATAAACTTCAAACAAGACTACAAGCCAAGTTCTAGAATAATAACATATAAACGATACTCACAAGAATAAATTATCATGCATTCATGCAGCATGATTAATAGGCTCAAATCCTCACATGGGTAATAGATTCATAAGCACTCTTCAAAGCATGCAATTAACATCAATCTCTACATAAACTACAAGTAATAACGATACATGCCTATCATCAATAAAATCAACATGCATAAGAAATAAGTGCACATGCATAATCAAGAAGCATCATCATACTATCCAAATCAATCCAATCAATCATCCAAATCAAACATATCCAACTTATCCATCATCCATCAATCAATATCAAGTACAAACCACTCACACATAAATCTCATCAACACAAACTCAACCACCCATACAATCACTCAACCTGTAAAGTGAAAAAGAGAATGGAGGTGTGAAAAAACAGACAAGGATAAAAACTTGGAGCCACTACTCCTCCGGAGCATCGTCATCATTATTATCGTTGCGCCAATCATCAAAATCCCTCTGCAAGGTATCGATCTTCCTGTCCAAAACTTCATAATTCTTATTCAGATCTCCATAGCATCATATCGAAAGTTGAACGCAGCGTAATTAGTATTCGCTAATGCCAGCTGTCGATTTGTCTCAGTTGGTTCGCATTCAAAGTGGCGAAATGTTCGTTCATCAATCTGAACTGCTCTCTATAAAAGTGATCCTGGGACTGCCAGAAATCCTGGTGCTGCTTGTTGGCTTTCTATCGTTTGGTTAACATGAACCGTTAGGGTTTTATACATTTCTAACAGTCAACGAAAGCAAGAAAACAAGAAACGTATTACCTTTCATCAGGGTATGTTGGAGAAGATGAATTCTTGTCGGCAGCCTGTGCAGGCTCACCGTTTTGGGCATAACTCTCTCATCCGATCTCGGATTTGAGTGATCTATGCGCCAAAATGATCCTCTCTTCCGTGGCTTTTCGTCAGAATATACATGTCAAATTCTAATGTCTATATGATTTTATAAAAACCGTGCAAGTCAGCGGACAGCAGAAGCAAACAATCTTCTGGTCTTTTGCTGTATTCCCAAGTCCAATCTCGACGTCGTGTGGGAGACGATCTTCGAGATCTTCTCAATCTTCTATTCCGTCTACCCTCTTCACGTGTTAGGTATGTCTCTCTCGGGTTAGAACAGCTGAAATGACTTATATATGGGCTACAGTAGGGATCATGAGGAGAAATTAGAGTTGGGCCTCCATTAGGCTTAAGTATCCAAGCTGCCTAAAGCTTATACTTAAGTCCAATAATAATAATATATACCACTAAAATATTATTACTACACTACCGTTCTAATCTCATAATTACGTTATGGGCTCCTTCTTATTATGAGTCTGATAGTCTCCTCATGTTTAAGATATACAATGTCTATTAATTAATTAAGTTACTGACAACTCCATTAATTAATATCTCATCCGAGAGTAGTACCACTCAACCTTATTATCATGCCGGAATAAATCCACCTGCAGGGTTTACATGATAATCCTTATGAGCTCCTCAAGGGGATATCATCAACCTATAACGGACACGGATTCCTTCTACAATCAACAGCACACTATAAAGACAACACTATTTCCTAACTCACCGTGTTTTTTGATTTAATACATATAAATATCACCCATTGATGAGTCAAAGAGATAAATACTACCTTACGTGTTGAGGTTATTGTATAGGGATTAAGAGCACGAACATCCATAATAACAGAGATCTAGTTCTTCTATAAGTCAGTATAAGTCGAACGATCTCAAGCGGTCCTGCTCAATACACACAAAGTGCACTAATGTGGTTCTATAGCCAAGACAAGCTAATACCAAACCATACTATAACCATCCCGATAGAGAGTCCCCGTCTATCTCGGTTGTGAGCATCTGATTATACTTTATAAGAAAACTGATAATATGATCTTCCGCGTGTTGTCGCACAACATATTATCTATAGTATAAAGTAAGTGGACTATTGCATCGACATATAAATAAATTATAAGATGCAATCATTTGATCATATGATTCTCATTTCAAATAAATTGTTATAACATTGTTCATACTAAAGCTAGACTTTTAGTATATACAATCCAACAATCTCCCACTTATACTAAATGGATATGCTATTATGTCTTCTGCCATACATCTGATTCCCACTCCCACTATACGACCATCAAAAGCTCTCGCCTTAAGGTCCTTGTAAATGGATTTACTAGGTTATCATCTGATACAATCTAGTCGACAACAACCTTCCCCTCATCATACGATTTCTCGTAACAGGTGGTACTCGTGCTCTAATGCGCATTTTCTTTGCACGCAAAATTAATCCCCTAGTATTAAGGATATCAATTGCAGCTTAAGCAAGCGACCAAGTGAATTATCGAACCCAAAGGATGACGTATTATCAATTTAATTATTTACTAAATTAATTAAGACGTAAGACAATAACATTTGAGGATTTTAATCTAATAACTAATAAATAATTAATTAAAATAACAAATAACATAATATATCACTCGAAGAATACGAAAGTGGATCAAGTAGGAGAATAGGTAGCTCTAGGATAATCCAGTTTCACTCATTAATCTCTCTTTCGTGTGTTGATGCCCGACTCTGTCTTGTGGAATATGGACGCATCACTAAACCATGCATATATACTCTATAGACACAATTAAACATATGTGTAACACGTGTGAATAACCTTAGAGCAAGAGATATAACTTCACCCCCCTTTGTAGGTACTATCAGTATCAATTATTTCCCTGGCCAATTGGTATCTAACCCGATATGATCTTCCTTTATAGGTACTATAAAATTATCCTCTTTATCCTACTTAATAACCCGAATACAATTCAATCAATAAGTATTCATATATGATAGTTCAAATGAAGCTTCGGAGTCCCCCCACTTAGAATCATAACATGGAATCCTGCTCAGCAGTGAACGCACTCAATCAATAACCAAGATATGTATTCAGACTCTACATAACAGTTAATGATGCACAAAACGACTATGAGTATGAATTAAAAAGGCAAAATCATATATAAAATAAATCCACAAGTAGTGTTGTATGGAGTTTACACACGAAAGATCAATTAATTCGTAAAACCTTCACAGCCCTAGTTCTACCAAAAAGGCTCTAGCCCATGATGTTACGAAGAATAATCATGGGTGTTGGATAGATCTTACTCGGATGTTTGGAAAATTATAAGATAAATTAGGAAACGAAATAAACCCTAAATATGGGAGTCGTCGCGTCCTTCTCCATCTTGAATCATCCTCTTGGTTCTCCTCTTGATTCCACAGACGAATCTTCAAAGTGATGGATAGATAGAGGAAAGGATGTGGATGATGGTTTGGGGGCGATCCTCCCTTGTGGGGTGTAGTATTGTTGTGGCCTCTCTCCAATCCAATATGATCTCTATGATGATTAATGATATGATCTACCCCCCCTTTTATACTTGTGAGCTCTCCTTATTGGCCTTGGATGGGCTTTTACTTGAGACATACGCCAAATTTGATAAAAGAAATCCGAAACTACCAAAAATAGAACCAACGACATTCTGTTAGACTTGGCCTTCTTGGTCGAGCAAGGCCTCCAAGTCGAGCAACTGGTCGAGCAAGCTCTCTGTAAGTTTTTGGTCATTTTGCTCGAGTTTCCCTCTTCTGCTCGACCAAGACGATTCTGGTCAAACGAATCTCCTTTGGTTGAGCAAGCTTGCACAGTCTCACCGTGTCGCGCATAACTTCCACATCTGACCTCCGATTTGAGTAATTCTTGTGGTCATGCGATCCTCTCTTCCTTGGCTTTCTATCCATATAAGGAAATCTTAGAAACTCTTGCATTTTTATATGTAACAAGTCATGCAAAGTGGCATAGCCGTTCTGTTCGGCACAGCTTGCGCAACATCACCACTTCAATCATAGCTTTCTCGTTTGGAATTCAATTGAGGTGTTCTTTATGCCAACCGATCCTCTCTTCTGTCGCTTTCCAACCATATATCGCACTTCCAATTCTGAGCTCCACACGACCACAAAATAATTACACAAGTTGGACGTGCATTTCAGAGCATCCTTGCACAAATTGCACCTTTTCTCCAACTTGGTACTTTTGACCCCTTTTTTCACCTAAAACACAATAAAACACCTCAAGTACACCTTTTTCTCAAATATAATGAATATAAGACACTTGTGCTAATATATAATAAAAATACTTATCAAAAAGGTGTTAAATTGGACACTAAAACACGTTTATTTTCACTCTAATCACGCTCCATGTGTTTAATTGCCTTATGAGCTCGAGATTCCTTCAAGTTTGCAACTGCACCGCTATCATCAAAATAAATTGTGATAAGCTTGGGCAAACTTAGAAACACTTCAAAGTCCATCATGAAGTTTCTAGAGTTATACAGATACTTTGGCTGCCTCATAGGCTCCAATTTATCATCTTTCCATGGTGGAGTCCGGAATCTGAAATATATTTCTATATATCACTCCTCCATATTATGGCTCTATTTCCTAAAATGAAACACATAACCTTTGAGGTGGATTTACTGTCGTCCCTATCTGATTTGAAAAATATGAATCTATGTAACTCGCAAGAAGCAGTGAATCCGTCCTGTAAGTCCACATATAATTTCTAGTCCCTTTCAGGTACTTCAAAATTATGTGCTATCACAGTTCAACATTCTTATTTCAGGTTACCTTGATACCCACTGACCATGTATTCAGCAAAACAGATATCCATTCTCGTGCATAGCATTCCTTAGATTAAGCTTCCTTATTCGCCAAAGCATAAGGAACCGCTTTCATCACCTTTATCTTCTTTTATGTCTCAAGACACATCTCCTTAGACAAAGTCATATGCTAAAACAAGTAAGGATCGTATAATCTCATGAATCTTGAGACAAGCATAACATCCTTTCTTGTGATCCGTATTACCGTGACCAAAAGGATTTTTTGCTTCTCTTAAGTCCTTCATCTCATACCGCTTTATCAACCATACCCATACGCCCGATAATACTCTTTCATTGTCTCCAATGAGCAATATATCATCTATGTATAATACAAGAAATACCACCACGTTTCTATTACTCTTTTTAATACACAAGACACATCCGCGCATTGAATAAATCCATATACCTGGATTTCCTCATCAAAACGGATGTTTCATAATCTTGAAGCTTGCTTTAGTCCATCGATGAACACTTTTAAGCTCATACTCAAAATGCTCTTAGTCTTTCGTAATGAATCACTATGGTTGCTTCACATAGATGTTATCCTCAAGACTTCCAATCAGGAAAGTTGTCTTGACATCTATTTGCTATCCCTCATATTCCATATGCGTAGCAACAAAAAGAATCCCGATCAATATAGGCATAGCTACAGGCAAACAGGTTTCCTCGTAATCAAACCTTTTCTTTCTGATTATACATTTTCGCAACAAGCTTTGCTTCCGAGGTTTTCACCTTATCCTATGATCCTATTTTATTTTACAGAGCCACCTCCAATGGCTTTCAATCCATCCGCGGTTCTACAAATAGCTAGATTAAATTAGTTATCATCGATTCTATTTTAACATTCATTACACTTTGCTAAGACTCCATATTTCTATCTTGTAGTGCTTCGTCGTATCCGTGGGTCCATTTCATGTTTACTAAGGACCAAGTCTCACGACTCTTCCAAAACATATATCTTACAGGTTATCGAACAACTCTTCCACTATGATAAGGCACTACACGCAATTGTGTATCAGACATGACACGTATTGCAGTTTACCTTGTGGTATCTCCTCTTGTACAATTGGTACTAATACTTTGTGTTTTCCTTCTCACTTCCTTTAGAAGAATTTATACATGGCTTTATGATTTAATACATAGTCTTTTTCCAAAAATCTAGTATTTATGTTAACAATCACCCTTCGATCTTTTGGACTAAATAAATCAACCTTCATTTTTCTAGGATATCCCACAAATAGATAAGCATTCATACGAATTACTGTTTCTAGGGAATACCCATAAAATGAATTTAATAATTTCAAATAATTCATAATCCATCTAATCATTTCCATAAGAGTCTTTCTCTTATTAGGATTAGAAGACGCATTATTAATTACTATTTGTTGTATCCGTGGGATAAACATGATTTAAGAGTACAAATTGTCCACCAACGTACAACAACAGATTATAGCTCCATCCCTCATCACTATGACCATGCCATTTAAATGAAATAGAGTATCCATCTGTAAATGCATAGAAACATAAATCAAATTCTTTCTATGAAAAACGTACGTAAATACAATTTCTCAAAATCGAACGTTTATTCATATCGTAAGATAAATAAACAACTCCCACTGCAACAACCACTACTCTCTCAGTATTACCCATATATATTATAATCTCATCATCACTTAGTTGCAGGCTTTTAGTGACTCCAGTATCTACACACAACGTGCCAGTAAATGTCATCACTAATCATGCTTCAACAACTAGTGAATGAGATACTAACCTTGTTCACATCATGATGAAAATGGCTTTCTTTTGCCACATGTTTTGTCAGAAGTTCCCCACCATATACAATCCCTTGTATTTCAGGTTGAACTTGCTCAAAACACCTAGACAAACTATGGAGAATAAATTGATCTAGGTTTCCCCTTCAATTTCTACTCCAAGCATGGCCAATTCATTCATCAACTTATCCATGACCTCTTGTCTTTATAACTTACTCAAGTATCTGAAAAGTCGCATGAGACCATCATATTTCTATGAACCTCTCACCTATTCACTAGAGACTTTAATAGACATCATGGGACATCCTTAGTGAGAACACTTTTATATTTTCCTAAGCAGTAAAATCGAAACCAAGATTCTTTTCTAATCATCTAATTTTGGACAAGTAAATATGTTTCTTTTAGTAAACAATAAGCAAGATAAAACCATTTGAAATTACAGAGAATCACAAATAAATACACCGATCAAATCTTTGAATTTATCCATTTATATTGATTCCCTCAAAACAATATAAAAATAAATTCACCGACATCTCAAGCACCTGAGTCTGCAAGCCACGATAGTGTGGACGTTTACAAACCCGAACATTTACAAGAGAAGGTTTTACCCATTAATTTCATTTGTCAATCTAACCTCATGACAAAATAATTAATAGTTGGTTCCTCTTTAGCCATGCAAATAAAAGCAGTGACTCCGATGTGGAGGATACTTATTATTTGCATCTAAGTGTACACTATTATTTGACCCCAAGTCCATTACGCAAGCTTATGTGCCTTACAGATGGAAAAGTACACATGCGCTCGGATAACTTCCTACAATCATCAATTATAAGTTTGTACATTGATCTGCAAATAAACTCATCCGACGGGGAGGAAGGCACTATAGCCAAAAGCAAGTTTACGAACATCAGATTACAAAATAATAATTATTTAACAAAGTCTGTACCAGTGATCCACAACATACTCATCCGATAGGGAGGAAGGCATTATAGCCAACACGCAAGTATACTTGCATCACCTACAAACCAATAATGGAGGCCGGAGGGATTTTTAACTAATCCCCTCTCCAACTTAGTAATTTAACATGAGAGTTTTTACATGCATTTAATATTCAAAATAAAATATGCAATCTAGCATGCTCCTATTACGAAAAATAAGGTAGTAAATCATGAAGAACATGCACAGGCATATATAACAATAATCGGATAATTAAATCAATTACGACAGTTATATATCAGCGAATTCGAATATTCACCACCTAGCACAAAATTAAGCAGCTGCAACTATGCGGGGCTCGACCTCCCCGGTGAGGTCGCATGGATCGACCTGTCTGATCAAGTCGCAGGGTTTAGGGCAGCACCCCAAAACCTAATCTGAAAATTAGAAGTCGGTCTTGACAATTTTCCTCCAGATTCATTGTCCGCTAACCTGCTCCACCACTCCAGCACCCTGCCCGACATCCTCACACCTAGCCCCCCATTCACCGTGCAAACGCAATGCAATTCACACCCATGCTCCCGTACTGAAAGTCAAAATAAAAAACTGAACGTACCCAGCCCACGCTACACGCTAGCACGACTCGTGCCATAACTTGCACGAGTCGTGTTGCTCCCATGTAGCTGTCTGTCGCCGCCATTGCCGCACATCATCTGCCCTAACATCCTGTCGGTACGACTAATTCCAGCCCATGCCTCCAGTAGTGTCGACATAGTTAGCTGCTCATGTCACACACCCACCTGCAACAAAATATCCACTTTCCAGCAAACACGCCACGCACGAATAGTGCTGGTTGCCTGCCACTTGGTTGTACCGGCAGCGCCTTGAATTCGTGCGTCTGCCTTCGTGCGACCAAGCTGGCCATTGTGCGAGTTTTTCCTGGCAGCTTATGGCCCTCGTGTGTGTTCCTTACGCCAAGCTGCCCATCATCGTGCTCCAAATTCACGCCATCGCATCAGGATGGCCAGCTGCGTGTCCTCAGTGACCAACAGGCAACGACCACCGCACCCACATTTCTGCTTGCTTGTCCAGTCGCACGCCCAACTACTTGGAACCCTGCACGACCCTTGTAGGTTGCAGCTACAAGTCATGTTGGCCTACACCTCCAGGTCGTGCCATTGGGTGCCCAGCCGTGTAGCCTTTTAGCACGACTCGTGACTTCACACGCCAGCCCCATGCGCCAATGCCCAGCAGTCGTGCCCTGCGCCAGATAACATGCATCACCAAGCCAAAGTAGATGAGAAACCTGTGCAGCGTCCAGCACGCCAGACTAACACCGGAAGCTAGTTCGATGGGACCTAGGCCTCGCCAGTGCTTATCATTACCCATTATCAGTCGCTACCACCAGCAATCTTGGTCTTATGCGATGGCTGATTGGACTGGAGGTAGTCTGCTCCCTAGTCGTGTCCTGCCATGGATTGAGTCGCAAGCTACCGTCGCGTGCAACTACCGAGCGTTCTGCCAGCATTAAGCCTTCGTGTAGCCTCCAGCAGAGACTCTTTCAGTCGCACTATGTCGTCATCACATCATCGTGCCGCCCTTTCACTAGGCAGCCCCGTTCAGGCTCCACCGAATTGCCAGCCCCCATCGCTGCCTTCCGACAGCCCCATCAGGTCATCATGTGATGCTCGTGTACCGTCATGTGCAATTAGGGTATCCAACAAGAAACTTAATTCTAAACTCTAATTTATGTACACACACAAACCCTAGCCTAATGTTTCATGTTTCACCACGAAACCAAAACTCTGATACCAATTGTTGGCTTTTGATCATTTGGTTAACGTGAACGTTAGGGTTCCATACATTTCTAACAGTCAGTGGAAGCAAGAAAAGAAAAAAAACGTATTACCTTTCACCAGGGTATGTTGGAGAAGTTGAATTCTCGCCGGCAGCCTATGCAGCCTTACCGGTTTTGGACATAACTCTCTCATCCGATATCGGATTTGAGTGATCTATGCTCCAAAATGATCCTCTCTTCCGTGGATTTCCGTCAGTATATCATCTGGTAAATTATTAGATCTGTATGATTTTATAAAAATCGTGCAAGTTGACAGATAGCAGCAGCAAATAACCTTCTGGTCTTCTGCTGTATTCCCAAGTCCAATCTCGACGTCGTGTGGGCGACGATCTTCGAGATCTTCTAAATCTGCTGTTTCGTCTACCCTCTTCACATGTTAGGCGTGTCTCTCTCGGGTTAGAACAGCTGAGATGACTTATATATGGGCTACAGCAGGGACCAGAAGGAGAAATTAGAGTTGGGCCTCCATTAGGCTTAAGTATCCAAGCTTAGCCCAAAGCTTTTACTTAAGTCCAATAATAAAAATATATACCACTAAAATATTATTACTGCATTACCGTTCTAATCCTATAATTACGTTATGGGCTCTTTATTATGAGTCCGGCAGTCTCCACATGTTTAAGATATACAATGTCCATTAATTAATTAAATTACTGACAACTCCATTAATTAATATCTCATCTTAGAGTATTTTCACTCAACCTCATTATCATGCCGGAATAAATCCACCTGCAGGGTTTACATGATAATCCTTATGAGATCCTCAAGGGGATATCATCTACCTATAACGGACACGGATTCCTTCTACAATCAACAGCACACCATAGAGACAACATTATTTCCCAACTCACCAGTTTGTTGATTTAATACATATAAATCTCACCCATTGATGAATCAAAGAGATACATACTACCTTACGTTTCGAGGTTATTGTATAGGGATTAAGAGCACGAACATCCATAATAACAGAGATCAAGTTCTTCTATAAGTCAGTATAAGTCGAACGATCTCAAGCGGTCCTGTTCAATATACACAAAGTGCACTAATGTGGTTCTATAGCCAAGATAAGCTAATACCAAACCATACTACAACCATCCCGATAGAGAGTCCCAGTCTATCTAGGTTGTGAGCATCTGTTTATACTTTATAAGGAAACTGATAATATGATCTCCGCGTGTTGTCGCACAATATATTATCTATAGTATAAAGTAAGTGGACTATTGTATCGACATATAAATAAATTATAAGACGTAATCATTTGATCATATGATTCTTATTTCAAATAAATTGTTATAACATTGTTCATACTAAAGCTAGACTTTTAGTATACAATCCAACACTGCTGTAGTGGCGGCTCATAGTACTGATACTGCTTTTGCTGTGGCTGCTGTGGTGGCTCCATCAGAGGAAAATCCATCTCCGGCTGCTCATGAGCTAGCTGCTGGTAATCATTCTCATCCACAAAGTCCACTGGATCTCCCACTAAGATCATATCTGCATCAATGTAAATACCCTGGATATGCATCTCAGTTAAAAGCCTCCAATTTCCTTCTCCAATGCAAGTGTCAGATATTCCTTGTGCTCTGAAGTGTCCATCAAAAGATTATTGTTGATTTGAATAGTAGTAAGATCAACAAGTGACAATGGGAACTTGAAAGAAATTGGATTCTTGCCACGGATGAACATCCACATGTCATCACTCCTCTGAATCAAACCCATCCTAACACAAGCCGACAAAATCAAATCAGGGTCTCCTCGGATTGGCCTATGCTTAGTCAAATCAACTCTATAATACTCCGCTATTGGAGTAATCAACCTTCCAATGTTGACTTTCTGGAATGAGTGAGTAGAGAACTTATACAACTGCTGGAAAAAATAAGAAGCCACATTGAATTGAACTCCATTCATCATGCACCATAGCACGTATAGATCCCCTCTAGGTATACAGCTTCCTTCAGATCGAGCAAACTACGTGTTGCTCAGGATCCAGTCCATGTATGCTATCACGGGGTAGCGAATAAAAGCAACCTTAGCGGTATTGGTATTATAATCACCTTGCCTCCCCAAAATAGATATCCATAACTCATCAACATTGAAACCCTCATTCTCCGCTATAGAAATTTCTGTCAGACATCCAACCATCCCATTAAACTCATTCTTATACATCAGCTGCAGCTGGCCACCAAACTACATCCACAAGCCATAAGGAATATAATGATCTCCAAGATCAACTCTCGTCGTGCACAACACCTTGACTGTGATGTGGAAATAAGTCTCCATCTTTAGCTCCATAAATCGAGTGATCCCTACTCGATTGAACATCCAATGAATATCATTGATGATGTTCATCTCCACCATCACATGATCATCCTGATAATGAGTCCTCGTTATCTTGTCAGAAATAGATCCCCACAATTCTTCCTTCTCCTCCCAATCATCAATCTTTACGCCATAATCGGAAGGTCTTCTCTTATCTCTCTTCAATTTCTTTGCAATTGCACCCTTCTTAGGAGGATTAGTTTCCTTCCTTTTAGAAGCTGTAGCGATTCCTTTACTTGTAAAGATTATACTTCAATACATAATAGGGGAGATAAAGTAAGTATACCCAATCTAGGACTAATTACAGCCTGAATTCTACTCAAGACTTCAAATTCATATGAAATGATCACTTCATGAATCAATTCCCAAAATTTCAAGTGTGCACTTCAAACATACAACACATGTATACTCAACAATTTCAATCATGAGGGAATCAAAAGTCCTAAGTTTCAATCCACGTTCAACATGCTTCTTAAATTCCAAAATTCAACAAAAATTCCAAGCATGCCAACTTCCACAACTCAATTGCTCATAAACGTCACTTTAAATCAACGAGCCCATACATGCATTTCGAAATTAAATTCAAGCCCATAAGATTAGGATTATCAATTTCATAAAATTCCATCAATCCAACGTAAATTGAACTCATGCAATTTCATATAAAATTTCAATAAGAACACCAAGATTCAACTTCAATTCCAACTAAAAACATGCTTAATCAACTTGCCCAATCTTTACTAAGCATAAATTACTCCAATTCAAGGGTAAAGAAGTAAGAAAACATACCTTTATCTCTGGACATGGTGTGTGTATGACACTTGCCAAAAATCCCCAAATTTGAGTGGAATAGTACAAAATCAGACTTGAATCCTTCAAATCTTGGATGTGGAAGTGTGTGGAGAGGAAGAGTTAAGTGTAGGATGAGTTTAAAGTGAATTTCTTATAGACTGAACGAGAGCTTCGATGAAGGGTGATGGGATTTGGTCGAACAGTGCATCAAAAATTGCCTTAAATCGCGACTCCAGACTTCATTCGACTCGAACGGTGTGATCAAACTAGGGCTTCCAAGTCGAACCAGATGTCTGTCCACTGAAACCATTTGTCATTTGACCGTAGTTCAACCAAATAATCTTGGTCGAACCACAGTGTGTTGGTCGAACGAGACATTTGTAAACTGAAATGAGTCCCCATGTTCTTCCCTATTCCGTTCAACCACCGTTCGACTGGGAAGTGTTGGTCGAACCGGATGACTTTGGTCGAACCAACCCTCTATAAACTAATAAACTTCCAAGGATGCCGTTCGATCGAAGTTCGACAAAAAAATTTTGGCCGAACCACGAAAGCTTGGTTGAACGAGCTTCCGGAAGTTCATTTTTCGTGCTTCTCTTCGTCCCCTGCAAAACTCAAACTCTAAAACAACATCAAGCATCATATTAAGCCCAAAACAATAGCTAGAGTACCACTCTTAGACTATATAAAAATCATGTATATTACTCCGCTCACACTATAAAATAAATAAAACACCACTGAACACTAGGCAAATTGAAAAAAAAACGACACATCAAAACCGGTTAAAGTTTTAATATACCGCAAAATATCGACTCCCCTAGCAAATATTACAAAGAAAAGATTATACTCTTGGTGCTATAATGAGGTAAGTACATTACACCCTCCCCCCCAAACTTAGCAAAAACTTACGTTTGAAACTTAGTTTGTAAAGAGATGTAATTGTCGATTAGTAAGCACTGTAAATATAAAAATTTCATACTCACACAAAATAAATAAAGTAATAAAATGGGAGGGTAAGCCCCCAACATGCGCTCTTGTTTAACTTCGGAGAGTCACGAAGGTACCAACTCAATGTAAGGTATCTTCAAAGAAAACACAAGCATCATCCAGCGACTTATAATGCTTCAAACGATGCCCATTCGCCGCTATGATGTTTTCATCTTTGTCCATGATCTCAAAACTCCCCCCTCCATAGACTCTATGGATAATGAATGGTCCCGTCCACTTCAATTTCAATTTTCCTTCAAAGAGCTTCAAACGAGTTAAAAAGTAATACCTCATCACCTTGCTTGAATTCCTTATAAGTGATCTTTAAATCATGTTATTTCTACATTCTTTCCTTGTAGATCACCGAATTCTTAAAAGCTTGGCTTCTAAACTCATCCAATTGATTGATATGAGTCAACCTTAAATCCTTAGCCTCCTTAATAGATATGTTCAAGCTCCTTACTGCCCAAAAAGACTTATGTTGAATCTCTTTGGGTAAATGACACGGTTTTCCATAGACGATTTGATAAGGTGACATTCTAGCATAGTCTTGTAAGAAGTTTGGAACCCCCATAAGACGTCATCGAGCTTCATAGCCCAATCCATCCTATTAGTTCCAACCACCTTCTCTAAGATTTGTTTAACTTGCCGGTTAGAGACTTCTGCTTGCCCATTCGCTTGAGGATGATAGGGTGTAATAACCCTATGCTTAACACCATTTCCTTGAGAACTTTTTCAATAATCTTGTTGACGAAGTGGGAACCTCATCACTTACAAGTGCTCTAGGAACTCCATAGCGGGCAAAGATATGTTTCTTCAAGAATGACAAAATCGTTTTTGCATCATTAATGAGGGTAGGTGATGAGAGTGAAAATAAGTTTCCTATATTAGATATATTTGATAAAAATGTGCACTTGAGGTATTTTATTGTGTTTTAGGTGGAAAAATGATCAAAAGTGCAGAGTTGGAGAAAATGTGCAACACGTGCAAGAATGTTGAAAAATGCATGTCCAACTTCTGTAATTTTTCTGTATTTTTTTGGAGCTCAAAAATCAAATTGATATATATGGTTGAAAAGACACAGATGAGTGGGTCATTTTGGCGTAAGAAACACTTTAATCAGATTCCAAACGATAAAGTTATGATCGAAATGGTGACGTCGCGCAAACTGTTTCTACTCAGCACGACTGTTCCATTTTACATGACTTGTTACATCTTCAAATATTGGAACTTTGGTGAGATTTTTATATGGATATAAAGCCAATGAAAAGAGGATCTCGTGGGCATAAGAATCACTAAAATCGAAGTTTGATCGAGGAAGTTATGATCAAAATTGTGAAGTCGCGCAGCTACCAATGAGAATTTCCGAGAATTTCCAAAATTTTCAGAAAATTACTTATTTCTTGGAGCACAATTAATCTCCTTATCACACAATCCTCCATGATTCACTTATATCTTTTATTTCCTTATTTAATTCCCTTCTCACACCTATATATATGTTATATCATTATTCATGTGAGATTGCACCGCAACACAATCATCCTACACCCCACAAGGGGGGATCACTCCTCAACCATCATCCACATCCTTTCCTCCATCCATCAATCGCTGTGAAGATTCATTTGTAGAATCAAAAGGAAAACCAAGAGGAGGATTCAAAACAGAAAAGGACGCGACGACGCCCATATCTAGAGTTTTTATCGTTTCCAAATTTATCTTGTATTTTCCAGACTACGGGTAAGATCTATCCAACACCACCCATGATTGTTCTTCGCAACATCATGGGCTATAACCATTTTGGTAGATCTAGGGTATTGAAGGTTTTATAAATTAATTAAACTCTCTTGTGTGTCCTCCGTACAACACTACTTGTGGATTTATTTTATATATGATTATGCTTTCTTAATCCATATTCATGGTCATTTTGTGCATCTTCAATTGGTATATAGAGTCTGAATGTTTATTTTATGATTCTAAGTGAGGGGACTCTGAAGTTTCATTAGAACTATCACATATAAATGTTTATTAATTGAAGTGAATTCGAGTTAATAAGCAGGATAAAGAGGGTAATTTTATAGTACCTATAAAGGGAGATCATATCGGGTTAGATTCCAGACGTGGGAAATAATTGATACTGATAGAACCTAGAAAGGGAGGGTGAAATTATATCTCTTGCTCTAAAGTTATTCACACGTGTTACATGCATATTTACTTGTTTCTATAGAGTAGATTTGCATGGTTTAGTGATGCGTCCATAGTCCACAAGGAATGGCCGACCTGCACTTGAGAGGGAAGTTAAGTAGTAAAACTGGATGACCTTAGAGCTACCTATTCTCCATTCTTGAGCCACTTTCGTATTCTTCCAGTATTATTTATTTTATTTGTTATTTTAAATTAATTGTTTATTAGTTAATAATTCAATCCTCAAACGTTGTTGCCTTTTGTCTTAATTAATTTAGTAAATAATTAAATTGATAATACGTCGTCCTTTGGATTTGATATTTAACTTGGTCGCTTGCTTAAGCTGCAATTGATATCTTTAATACTTGGTGATTAATTTTGCATGCAAATAAAATGCTCATCAGTAGGAATCGCTTCCACCAACTAAGAAACACAGTCCACAACAAGAAGGATGTATATGAATTCATTAGATGGGGGAAACAGTCCCATAAAATCAATTCCCCATACATCGAAGATCTCTACAACAATGCTTGATTGAAGTGGCATCTCATCCCTTTTACTTATATTTCCCATCCTTTGACATCTATCGCATGTCGCCACATAGGATTCACAATCTTTGAACAAGGAAGGTCAATATAAAGCGAATTGTAGTACCTTCGCTGTAGTGTTTTGAGCTCCAAAATGCCTCCGTTAGGTTGTGCATGGAAAAAATTGAACACTCTCTATCTCCATCTCGGGCACATACCTACGGATGATAGAATCAGTACTAATCTTATAGACGAACGGATCATACCATATAAAAGTCTCAACATTCCTCTTAAACTTTGCAAGCTGATACCTATTGAGAACTTTCGGAATTCACCTACGGCAATGTAATTGACATAATTCGCATACCATGGTTCCATTCCTTGAGCAGCCACTACACAAGCTCTCTCCACTCCTTCAACAAACACTACCATAATCTTCTCATCAGGGAATATCTCCTCTATGTAATCAAAAGAATCATAACAATGCTCCATTGTCTCCAACCTTGATAGGTGATCCTCCAACACATTCTCTATTCCTTACTTGTCTCGGATATCCATATCAAACTCTTGTAGAAGAAGGATCCATCGAATAATCCTGGGCTTCGCTTCCTTCTTCTCCATCAAGTACCGAATCATAGAATGATCAGTGTAAACTATTGTCTTAATGCCAAACAATTACTGTCAAAACTTATTGAATGCATACACAACAGCTAAAAACACCTTCTCAGTGACAGTATAGTTCTTTTGTACTGCATCAAAAGTTTTGCTCGCATAGTAGATGGCGCAGAACTTCTTTTCTTTCAGCTGCCCAAGCACCACTCCAAGTGCTAAATTACTTGCATCACACATAAGTACAAACGGTTGAGTCCAATCTGGTATGATCAAGATAGGTGCAGTAATAAGCACCTTTTCAAAACCTGAAAAGTTGTTAGATATTCTTCATAAAAAAAGGAACGTCTTTTACAAGTAAGTGAGACAGGGGCTTGGAGTATTTTGAGAAGTCTTTGATAAATCTTCTGTAGAATCCGGCGTGTCCAAGGAAGGACCGCACTCATTTCTCATTTGTAGGTGGTGGAAGCTTCTCTATGGCCACCATCATTGCTCGATCAACCTGCAATTCCTTAACTGAAATATGATGTCCAAGAACAGTCTCATCTCTCACCATGAAGTGGCACTTTTCCCAATTCAAGACAAGATTAGTTTCTTGACATCTCTTCAAAACAGTAGATAGGTTAGACAAACAAATATTAAAGGAGGAACAAAAAATAGAAAAATCATCCATAAACACCTCCATGATCTTCTCTATCAAACCATCAAATATGGCCATCATGCAACGCTAAAATGTAGCAGGTGCATTACATAACCCAAAAAGCATCTTCTTAAAAGCAGAAGTTCCATAAGGGCAAGTCAAAGTAGTCTTTTCTTGATCCTCGGGAGTAATCATGATTTGATTATAACCCGAGTACCAGTCTAAGAAATAATAAAACTCATACCCTGATAGATGATCTAACATTTGATCCATGAAAGGAAGAAGGAAATGGTCTTTGCATGTATTTTCATTCAATTTCCTGTAATTCGTATACACGCACCATCCCGTAGGAATCCTAGTGGCTAATGTCTCTCCATCATCGGCTTTCACAATAGTCACGCCCTCTTCTTAGCTACTACATGCAATGGACTCATATGGGGATTATCACTAATTGGATAAATTATTCCTGCATCTAACCACGTTAGGATTTGCTTCCTAATCACTTCTTGAATCGCGAGATTAATCTTCCGTTGATTCTGAATACAACCCTTAGCTTCATCTAACAACCTTATCTTATGCATGCAATACGATGGACTAATACCCTTCAAATCATCAAGAGTCCAACCAATAGCAGACTTATACTTCCTAAGCACATCTAACAAATCTTCAAGTTGATCATCGGTAAGAGAAGAAGATACAATTACCGGATAAATTTCATTATCACCTAGATAAGCGTACTTCAAGTGCTCCGGCAGTGGTTTCAACTCCTCCTTCTTTTCTTCCTTCGGTGTGCTCTCTCTATCCAATGGGAGTTATTTCCTAGTCCACTTAACTTCTTCAAGCTTGGTTCTTTTTGGTTCATACCTGTCATCACCCAAAGCAAGTAAATTTTTAAAAAATTCAATACATACCTCATTAGAGAGCTCATCCAGCTCCGTGGTGGGAAACGTAAGAGACTCCGCTAAGCATGTCTCTAAGGGATCCTTCGATAGGACATATCTTCCTTCACAATATCCTCCATCACATCAATGCTGTGACATTGCATCTCCATTGGCATTTTCATCGCTCTATCAAGGTTGAACAGAATCTTTTCTTTATCCATTCTCAATCTAAGCTATCCCTTTTGGACATCAATCATAGCTCCAGCGGTGGCAAGGAATGGCCTCCCTAAGATAAGGACATTATCCTTGTCATCTTCCATCTCTAGCACAAGAAAATCCACAGGAAAGACAAGCTTGTCTACTTTCACAAGTACATCTTTAATCACACCCTTCGAAAAAGTCATGGACCTATCTGCCAACTGTAGAGCCACCGTCGTGGGATAAGCTCCCCCAAACTTAGCTTCTTGGATATAGATAAGGGCATCAAGTTGATGCTTGCACCAAGATGACACAAAGCTTTTCGTGTCGGCTACCTTCCAATTTCACATAAAATAGTGAAGCTTCCTGGATCTTTCAACTAAGTTGGCCGCTTTCTCTGAATAAAGAGCTGTAGTTCTCTGATTGATTCACTGTCTCTACTCTATTCAACCTCCTCTTCTTCAATATGATATCTTTAAGAAATCGGGCATAGTATGACATCTCCATGATTGCTTCGGAGAAAGGAATGTTCAAGCTTATCTTGTTCATTATATCCTGAAATCTCTTGAACTTATCTTCCAATGCCTTCTTCACTATCCTAAAAGGAAACAGAGGAGGTATCTTTATCTTAGAAATACCCCATTCGTCACGTTCAACCTCCTTCGCTTTATCCTTCTCAGCCTTCAATCTCTTGGCTCTTTCCCATTTCTTCTCTACTATAAGTTCAGTATTCTGCTCTTGTGATGGTACTGAAGTATTCTGAATAATATGTATAGCATTCGGTATATAAACGGGAGTTGATTGCTGCAGTTCAACCATAGTTTGACCAGAATGGTCTGGTCAAATTGGATGAGTGTGGTCGAACTAGGTGTCTGAAAATGGAATCAGTTTATCAAGTTCAGAGTTTGCTGGTTCAACCATAGTTCCACCAAAGAGACCTGGTCGAACTGGAAAGTTCTCGTCAAATTGAGGCTCTATAAATTGAACTCGATTATTCGGCTCATCAAGTGTTGGTTCGATCGTCATTTGACCTGAGAGGTCTGGTCGAACTGAAAGGTTTTGGTCAAACGGCGAGCCAGAAAACAGAGCATCATTTCTCTATTTTTCGAAGGTGGTTTGACCAGAGTTTGACCAGCATGTCTGGTCAAACTCAGTGAGTCTGATCTAACGACGGCCCTACTTTCTTTGTTTTCATCCACTAGCTTTATCGGACCTTCATACTGCATCATGAATCTCAATATAATGGCATGACAAGATTTAGGATTCGTAATACTTTAAGACGGGAGCTTGTCCTTCTCAATAGTTTGCTTCAACTTGTTCACATCCCCTGCCATTTTCCCCATCAATAAGGTAAGGTCTTTCATCTGCTTGGATAACTCCTCATGATTCGAATATATTTTTATCTCAATACGATCCACCCTTGCATCATTCATAGCCAGATAACGGTTCACCGTATCCTGCAAACTAGGTTTACCTTCTTTCGTCTTAGCACCAAGATTAACACCAATAGGAGGTTGCATTGCCGCATTTGGATTGCTCCATGAGAATTCCAGCCTCCTAGATTGTTGATAGTTACCCCAGGAACCACGATTATTGCAGTTTCCTTAGTAATTCTTGTTTCATTGATTGTTCGAATACCTCGTTCCTTGAATACTTTGCCCCATGGCATAGTTTTTCTCTTCTAAATCCTCTTGGATCGGTCTTTCTTCACCGTCATCCAGCTGTATCAACATTGGTACCCTCTGCGACAAATCAGTAATCTGCTTTTTCTGGGATTCAAGTAGCTTGTTGATATTTTCCAAGCTCGAGATTATCTCATCTTTTCTACTTGACGTTACCATCATATGTTCAACCTGTTCTACTTTACCAAGGACATAAGTCCCTCTCACTCCATTAGTTGGCCAATCTCTTGAATTCATCAAAATATCCTCAAAGAGCTTTTCAGCCTCAACGGATGTCTTAGCAAGTAGTGCTCCATTCGATGAAGCATCGAGCAAAACACGAGAATCATAATCCAATCCATTGTAAAAGATTTGATATACTGAGCTTTTGACAATCCATACTGCAGGCTCCTCTAAGCATGTCCTTGAATTTATCCCATTCTTCATGAAATTTCTCATTACCACTAATAGCAAATTGATTGATTTCTTGTTTCATCTTAAACACCTTTGAAGGTTGCATGTATCGCTCTAAGAACTTTACTTTCAATTGCTCCAATGTAGTACATTCAGCAGCACTAAGAGTATCGTACCAATCTCTCGCTCTTTCAGTAAGTGAGAACTTAAACAGTAAGATCCTTCTTGCATCTTCATGAGTTCCTGCATCTTTTTGTGTGCTTGCATAACCAAGAAACTTATTTAGATGTTGTTGAGGATCCTCAAAAGTTTCCCCAGAAAAGGAGTTCCTTTCTATCATGCTAATAAGAGTGGGATGAAGATCAAAATCGGCATCGGGTCCAAGTGCTCCTAACAGTCCAACATTGCCCCCTCCATTATTGTTAAAGACTTCACAGATGGCAATATTGTCCGGATTCACCCTATCTTGGGCCATGTTGTCTGCTTCTGCTTCCGATGTGTCTCCTGTTGCAGCTTCAATCATTTCCAAGTTCAGTACGTCAACTTCATTTCCTAAATTAAGAGCTTCAGTTGGTTCCACGTTCTTTTTCTTCTTCTTCTTTACCTTCTTCTTCCTCGACAATGCTCCAATTTTCGGATTAAAAGGCATTAATGTTCCTGCCTTAGATCTAGTGTGCATATTCCTAAGAAAAATATAGCTTTAGAATCTAAAGACAAGTATGGAATAATTTCAAATAATATAGCAACAATAAATTTAATAAGGAAAACCGTCCCGGGCAACGACGCCAGAAACTTGTTGGGTATTTTCTCAACACACAATTAATCCCCAAGTATGAAGGATGTTATTGTAGTTTAGATAAGTGACCAAGTTATATTATCAAACCCAAAGGACAGTTGGTTATCAATTTATTATTATCTAATTAAGAGAAACTATTGTTGGCAATATAAGTGGAGAAGATTTATTAAACTAATAAACAAATAATAAAATAGCATGTAAAATAAAGACAGTAGATATAAATGAGAGTTGCTCAAGTGAGAAGATAGGTAGCTCTTCGGCCCTTCCAGTTTTACTAATTAATCTCCCTTCCATGTGTCAATGTTCAACTCTACCTTGTGGAATATGGACGCATCACTAAACCATGCAAATCTACTCTATAGACATAAGCAAATAAGTGTGTAATACGTGTGAATTACCTCAGAGCAAGAGACATAACTACACCCCCGTTTCTAGGTACTATCAGCATCAATTATTTCCTATGCACTAAGTACTCTAACCCGATATGATCTCCCTTTATAGGTACTATATAATTATTCTCTTAATCCTACTTATTAACCCAAATTCAATTTAATTAATAAGTATTCATATAAGATAGTTCTAATAAAGTTTCGGAGTCCCCTCACTTAGAATCATAATATGTAATTCTGCTCAGCAGTGAACGCACTCAATCAATAACCAAGATATGTATTCGAACTCTACATAACAGTTAAAGATGCACAAAACTACTTTGAGTATGAATTAATAAAGCATAGTCTTATATAAAATAAACCACAAGTAGTGTTGTACGGAGTATATATGATGAGAGTGTAAATTCATGTATTTTGGACTCTAATTTGTGTGGGAATTGAGTACGATTGAGTCTTTTATTGAGACGAATCGGTTGGTTTATGAAAAAGTCATGAATTAGATGATACTTGGGCTTTTTCAGCATATTTGTACAGGAAAATAGATAGAAAGGGCTCGAAATTGGAAGACACAATTTTTGAGGTGATTTTTGAAGGCCGTTCGACCTCAAGACCTTGTTCAACCATCATCACTTTGGTCGAACAAGGTGACCAAGTCAAGCAGAATACGCAGATTCGTCCAGAGAACTTGCTCGACTTGGAGATGTTGCTCGACCAGAATTATCTTGGTCGAGCAGATGAGTGAAGTCGAACAAAATATGCAAAAACTTATAGTGAGCTTGCTCGACCATTGCTCGAGTAGGAGGCCTTGCTCGACCATTCTCGCTGCTTCTACTTTTGGAAGTTCCAAATTTATTTTACCAAATTCGACGTGTGCTTCAAGAAAAAGCCCATCCTAAGGCCATAAGGAGGTTCCATGTGCACAAAAGAAGAGCTTTTGCAGGAGAAAAAGGACAACACACATCATTCATCATCCATCCACCACCGAAATCCTACCATCATCCGAATGAGTCGTGAAGAGAGGTTCGTCTGGCGCATCAAGTAAGATCATACCAATTAGCCATGATGGTTCCTAGATCAATCATGGGCTAGATTCGCTCCGGTAGTTCTAAGGTTATGAAAGTTTTGTGAGTTAGTTGAATTTCCATGTGTAAACTCCGTACAACACTACTTGTGGTTTATTCTATATAACATTGTACTTTTTTAATTCATACTCACGGTCGTTTGTGCATCATTAACTGTTATGTAGAGTCTAAATACATAGCTTGGTTATTGATTGAGTGCATTCACTGCTGAGCAGGATTACATGTTATAATTCTAAGTGAAGGGATTCCAAAGTCTTATTAGAACTATCTTATATATATACTTGTTAATTGAATCTTATTCGGGTTAATAAGTAGGATAAAGAGTATAACGTCATAGTACCTATAAAGGGAGGTCATATCGAGTTAGAGTACTAAGTGCACGGGAAATAATTGATATTGATAGTACCTAGAAAGGGGGTAATTTATATCTCTTGCTCCGAGAATATTCACACGTGTCATACGCATGTTTACTTGTGTCTATAGGGTGAAATTGCATGGTTTAGCGATGCGTCCATAAACCACAAGGCAGAGTCGAACATCAACGCATGGAAAGAAAATTAATAACTAAAACTGGATGATCCAAAGGACTACCTAATTTCTTACTTCATCACAGTCGTATTTTCTCTATTGCTTATTTACTTTATTTTGCTATTTCAAATATTTGCTATTAGCTACTAAATCACCACAATAATTTGTCAACGTAGTCTCAATGATCTAGAATATAATTGAATTGATAATAATCCATCTTTCGGGTTCGATAATCACTTGGTTGCCCATCGAAACTACAACTGATATCCTTACGCTTGAGGATTAATTTTGTGTGTTGAGAAAATGCTCATCAAGTTCTTGGCGCCGTTGCATGAGGGACGCCCCAAATTAGTTTATTATTTCTAATTAAATTGAGATTATATAATTCTTGTCTTTAATTTCTAACACTTATTTTTCTTAGGTGTATGCACACTAGATCGAAGGTAGGTGAATTAGAGCCTTATAATCCAAAGATTGGAGCATCGTCGAGGAAGAAAAAGAAGAAAAAGAATAAGAACAAGAACATAGACCCAACTGAGGCTCTAAATTTAGGAGTTGAAGTTGACGTGATGAATTCGTAAACGATTGAATCTGCAACCGAAGTTAATTTAGAAGTAGAGGCAGTCAACATGGCAGTGAATCCTGATACACTTGCCATCCGTGAAGTCTTTAAGAACAACAGATGAGGCAATGTGGGGTTGTTAGGAGTAAAAGGGACCGGAGCCAATTTCGATTTACACCCTGCTCATATCACCATGATTGAAAGGAGTCCTTTCTCTAGGAGAACCTTTGAAGATCCTCAACAATATCTAAATAATTTTATTGGGTATGCAAGTACACAAAAAGATACAAGAGCTCATGAGGATGCGAGGAAGATAATTTTGTTTAAGTTCTCACTGAATGACAAAGCGAGAGATTGGTACGATAATCTTGATGCTGCTGAATGTGATACATGGGAGAAGTTGAAAGTGAAATTCTTGGAGCGATACATGCCACCTTCAAAGGTTTTCATGATGAAGCAAGAAATCAATCAATTTATTATCCACGGTAATGAGAAATTTCATGAAGCTTGGGACAGGTTCAAGGACATGCTTCGTAAGTGTCCACAACATGGGCTATCTAAAGCTCAATATATCAGTATATTCTACAATGGGTTGGATTGCGATTCTCGTGTGTTACTTGATGCTTCTTCCAATGGAGCATTGCTTACAAAGTCACCCATTGAGGCTGAGAAACTTTTCGAGGATATTTCAATGAATTCAAGGGATTGGTCGACTGATAGAGTGAGAGACACTTATGTCCTTGGTAAAGTAGCACAGGTTGAGCATACTATGGTGAAGTTGGGAAGAGATGATGAGATCGTCTCTAGCTTGGCTAATATCAACATGTTACTTGAGTCTCAGCAAAAGCAGATCACAGATATATAGCAGAGGGTACCAATGATGCAGCAGGATGGTGGCTATGAAGGAGCTAGCCAAGAGGAGATCGAAGAGGCAAACTACGTCATGGGTCAAAGTATTCAAGGAACTAGGTACCCAAATCAAGGAAACCGAAATTATCAGGGGAATTACAAAAATCGTGGTCCCCTGGGTAATTACCAACAACCAAGGAGGCCAAAATTTTTATGGAGTAATCCGAATAATGTTGTACAACCTCCTATTAGTGTTGATCCAGGAGCTAAGGTGGAAGAAGGGAAGTCGGGTTTCGAGGATACGATTAACAGGTACATGGCGAGGAATGATGCAAGAGTAGATTGTCTAGAGGCCAAGTTAGAAAAGAAAATTGATGTTAATCATGAGGATTTGTCTAAGCAAGTGAAAGACCTTACGTTGTTGATGGGGAGATGGCTGGAAACGTAAACAAATTGACTCAAACTATTGAGAAGGGAAAGTTTCAATCTCAAAGTATTGAGAATCCAAAGTCTTGGCATGCCATCACATTGAGGTTGGAAATGCAATATGAAGGTCCGATGATGCCGGCGAGCAAAAACGAAGGAAGCAGGGGAGTTGCTCGACCAAACTTTAGTTGTTCAACCAGACCTGCTAGTCGAATGGAGGTCGAGCAGACTCCGAAGAAATAGAATTACGGTACTCTATTTTTAGACTCGCCGTTCAACCAACACCATTCTGTTCACCCAAACCATCTTGGTCGAACAGAGGTCGAACAACACCTAGAGAATGGGTTTTCTCGATCTGCAAAGTTGCTCAACGAAGACAGTGTCGTTCGACCAGACCATCAAGGTCGAATGGTGGTCAAGCAACACTTGGAGGAACAGAGCTCGCGATCGAATGGGTTGCTCGACCAATCCCAAACTGTTAGACCATACCAGCTAGGTCGAATGGAGATCGAGTAGTTTCGTGAAGATCTCGATTCTATCCCGAATGCTACACCTATTGTTCAGAATAGTATGGTACCATCTATAGAGCATAACATTGAGGTTACAGTAGAGAAGAAGTGGAAAAGAGCCAAGAGATTGAGAGCCAAAAAGGATGAAGCAGAGAAGGTTGAACGTGATGAATGGGGGATTCCTAAAATAAAGATACCTCCACTGTTTCCTTTCAAGCTTGTCAAAAAGGGATTGGAAGAAAAGTTCAAAAGGTTTTCAGACATCATAAACAAGATAAATTTGAACATTCCTTTCTCTGAAGTGATCTTGGAGATGTCGTATTATGCCCATTTTCTTAAGGATATACTTTTGAAGAAGAGAAGCTTGAACGGAATTGAAATAGTGAATTTGTCAGAGAATTGCAGCTCGATCATTCAGAGGAAGCTGCCACCTAAGTTAAAGGATCCGAGAAACTTCACCATCTTATGTGAAATTGGAAAGGGGCCGGCACGACGAGCCTTGTGCGATCTTGGGGCAAGTATCAATTTGATGTCATTGTCCATCTTTAAAATGCTTGGTTTGGGGAAGTATCGGTGGCTCTACAACTAGCGGATAGGTCTATGACTTTTCTGAAGGGTGTTATTAAAGATGTTCTTGTAAAAGTAGAGAAGCTAGTCTTTCCTGTGGATTTTCTTGTGCTTGAGATGGAAGATGACAAGGATAATGTCCCTCTTATCTTAGGGAGACCTTTCCTTGCGACTGCGGGAGCTATGATTGATTTGCAAAAGGGTGAGCTACGACTGAGGATGGATAAAGAAGAAATCTTATTTAACCAGGACAAAGTAATGAAGATGCCCATGGAGACACAATATCATAGTATAGACGTGGTGGAGGATATCGTGAAGGAAGACATGTCTTTGATCTTGTCAAAGGATGCTTGGCGGAGTCTCTTACTTTTCCCACTACGGAGCTAGATGAACTCTCCAACGAGGTATGTATTGATTTCCTTGAAAATTTACTTGCTTTGGGTGATGACAGGTATCAATCGGAGAGGACAAAAGTTGAGGAGGTCAAGTGGACTAGAAAATACTTACCATTGGATAGAGAGAGCGCACCTCAAGAAGAAAAGAAAGAGGAGTTGAAATCGCTACCGGAGCACTTGAAGTATGCCTATCTAGGTGACAATGGAGAATATCCGATAATTGTATCTTCTTCCTTGATGATGATCAACTTGAGGAATTGTTAGATGTGCTTAGAAAGTATAAGTCTGCGATTGGTTGGTCTCTTGATGATTTAAAAAGTATTAGTCTGTCATATTGCATGCATAAAATAAGATTGTTAGATGAGGCCAAGAGTAGTATACAGAATCAGCGGAGGGTGAATCCCGCTATTCAAAAAGTGATTAGGAAGCAAATCCTAACGTGGCTAGATGCAGGAATTATATATCCCATTAGTAATAGTCCCAGTGAGTCCATTGCATGTTGTAGCTAAGAAGGGGGGCATGACTATTGTGAAAGCCAAGGATGGAGAGACATTATCCACTAGGATTCCTACGGGATGGCGTGTGTGTACGTATTACAGGAAACTGAATGAAAATACATGCAAAGACCATTTTTCCCTTCCTTTCATGGATCAAATGCTTGATCGTCTTGCAGGGTATGAGTTTTATTATTTCTTGGATGGGTACTCGGATTATAATCAGATTATGATTACACTCGAGGATCAAGAAAAGACGACTTTCACTTGCCCATATGGGACTTTAGCCTTTAGAAAGATGCCTTTTGGATTATGTAATACACCTGCTACATTTCAGCGTTGCATGATGATCATATTTGATGGGTTGATAGAAAAGATCATGGAGGTATTTATGAATGATTTTTCTGTGTTTGGTTCCTTTTTTAATATTTGTTTATCTAACCTTGCTACTATTTTGAAGAGATGCCAAGATACTAATCTTGTCTTGAATTGGGAGAAGTGCCGCTTCATGGTAAGAGATGGGATTGTTTTTTGATTCATGCTTAATAAAAAGAGTTCTATCAGCATCACCTCTAATGAATCCAAATTGAAGTAAGAATTTAGTTAGTCTACCATACTATGCTCTATGAGCTTGCTTTAGACCATACAAAACTTTTTTAAATTTATACACATGATCAGGATAGAAAGGATCAATAAAACCTTTTGGTTGTTCAACAAAAGCTTCTTCATTTAAAAAAGCAGCTTTAATATCCATTTGAAACAGTTTGATACCAACAAAGCATGCAATAGACAAAAGAAGCCTAATAGACTCTATTCTAGCTACAGGTGCAAAATTTTCATCAAAATCTATCCCTTCAACCTGTGTGTATCCTTGTGCAACAAGTCTAGCTTTGTTTCTTACTACATTACCAGATTCATCAGTTTTGTTCTTGAAAATCCACTTAGTTCCAATAACATTAGTGATTGTAGGCCTAGGGACTAGACTCCAAACATCATTCCTAGTGAATTGTTCAAGTTCTTCATGCATAGCCTGAATCCAACATTCATATTTTAAAGCTTCAGAAATATTTTTGGGTTCTACAGAAGAAAAATAACATTCAACACATACCTGATTGATATGTTGGACATGCAAACTGATCTTACCACATCTTTGAATTTACCTTTCCTTCTGGTTTGAACACCAATTTAGAATTCTCCTATGATCTGTGAAGAAGGGTGATCCTTCTTATATCTATAGATAAGAGAATTCCTGGGAGTTCTGTGGATCTGATTCTCATCATTTTCTGACTCATTCTCATCACATTTGGCTCAACATTGTTCACTGGTTCTGCAATTTCAATCAGATCAGAGATGTCATCTTCCATCTCTTTACCTGCTATATTAGATGTATCATCAAATACCATATTTACAGATTCTTGAACAGTTCTGGTTCTAAGATTAAAGACTCTGTATGCTTTGCTATTCTTAGAATAACCTAAGAAAAGACCTTTATCACTCTTAGAATCAAACTTTGAAAGGTACTCTCTATCATTCAGAATATAGCATATGCAACCAAACACATGAAAGTATTTCAGATTGAGTTTTCTCCTATACAGCAACTCATAAGATGTAATAGAACTACCTGGTCTAAACAAAATTCTATTAGACACATGACATGCAGTGTTCAATGCCTCAGCCCAAAATCTTTTAGACATATTTATTGAAGTAAGCATGACTCTAGCCATTTCTTGCAAAGTTCTATTTTTTCTTTAAGTTATACCATTTTGCTGTGGGGTTTTAGGAGATGAAAACTCTTGCACTATACCTTTTTTTAACAGAATTCAGAAAACATATTATTTTTAAATTCTCTACCATGATCAGTCCTAATCCTATAAATCTTAAGATTGAAAGCATTTTTGAACCTTTTGTAAAGAACTTTAAACACTTCAAACACATCTGATTTTTCTCTAATGAATTCAACCCATGAAAACCTAGAAAAATCATCTACCACAACCAAAGAATACTTCTTACCACCAAGACTTTCAGTCTCTATAGGACCCATAAAATCCATGTGAAGCAATTCAAAACATCTTGAAGATGTGCACATAGTGGTGATTTTGTGTGAAGACCTTACCTGTTTACCTTTTTGGCATGAACCACAAATGGGAGGGTCTTTGAAACTGAGCTTAGGTAATCCTTTAACAGATTCCAACTTAACCAATTTTTGTAAATTTTTGTAATTTACATGGCCAAGTTTTTTATGTCAAAGTACACTTTCATCATGTTGTGAGATGTTGCAGTAAGTGTTGTTACCAATCAGATAACAATTATCAACAGATCGATTACCAACCATCACACACTCATCAATTTCATTCAACACAAAACATGAATTCTTGTCAAATTTCACATGCAGATTATCATCACATAATTGACTTATGCTTATTAAATTAGCACGCAAATCTTCAACATGCAGCACATTCTTCAAATTTGGGAAACCTTTAACATTTAAAGTTCCTTTACCAACAATGTTACACTTAGAGCCACCACCATAAGTAACCTTACCATCATCAAAAGCTTCATAATCTTTCAAATATTCAACATTTCCAGTCATATGTCTAGAACAACCACTATCAAAATACCATAAACCAGGTACACATACTTGTAAAGAAGTACAAGCCACATTAGATAACACTTTTGGTTTTCTGACCCAAGCAGTTTTTGGTGTGTGCGAATACTTGTGTGGCAACATTTTATGCAACACTTTTCCAGAGAACAAGTCATCTTTCAGTTTAAAACAAAACGGATGAATATGACCACGAACTGAACAGTAATGACAGATAAAAGTTCTCTTGCCTCTCTGTTTTGGAAACTTTTTAGAAAAACTTTTTGATCCAGGTTTCATAAAATTTACAAGTTTTACAAAACTAAAAGGGTTAGAATTTTCAGAAAATCCAAGACCATTCATATCAGATTTACCAACTCACAAAGCTTCATTTATGATAGATGTACTCTTAGAGTATGAAGCAGTCAATTGTTCATGGAGTTTTGAAATTTCAGCACCCTTTCTAGTAAGATTTACCTCAAGTCTTGTGAATCAAACCATCATTCTCTTGGTTGACCTTTTGAAGTTCTTTCAAAAGTTCAGCAATTTTGCTTTCCAATTGCTCTTCAGATGTACCTGCTCTAGTATAAAAAGCATTAGTACATTTCACATCAGAAACAGAAATACACTGAACATTGCTTGATGTAGAAGTAGATGTTGTCACATCCAACTCAACATCTGAGTCATTTCCAGAAAGTCCTTCACTTACACATTCTAACAGAAATGCCAGCTCTTCATCCTTTGTCTCTTGATCACCTTTGGATTCATCATCACTCAAGGAAATATTTAAGTTCATCCTTTTCTTTAAAAGAGTGTTAGCACATTCATTTGCATAATGACCAAAACCAGTACATTCACTACAAATGATACAAATGAGGGTTTTCCTAAATTCAGGATCATACTTAAGTTTTCTTTGAGTAGGTCTACGAGTATGAGTTTGAGGAGTATGAGGAGAATGTTCTATCCTAGGCTGAGTATTTGCTTTAGACTTGTTTTTCTGTTTTCTCAAATAAGCTTCAAATTTCTTAGCAAGTAAAGCATTATTATCAGTGTCATCTGAAATGTCATCAACATTTTCATCAACTTGTGAAATTTCAGTAATGGTTGATGTCCTCCCAGAACATGAAGGAGCATCACTTTTAAAAACAACAATACCTTTTCTATCATACACAGAATCTTGTTGAGACATATCCGTTTCATAAGTTTTCAAAATGCTCATAAGCTCATTATGACTCATAGTATCAGTATTCATAGCTTCTTCTATAGCACAAACTTTACTATTAATTCTCCTAGGAAGTATACGAAGTGTTTTGCTTACTAATATGGAATTGGAAATTAGGTCACCAAGTGATTGCAGCTCGTTCACGACTTCATACAGCCTTTCATTGTAAGAGTTGATAGTCTCATCTTCTCTCATCCTCAAGCTTTCAAACTTCATGCAAAGCAGCCTTGCCTTTGCTCTTTTGACACTATCAGAACCTTCACATTGTTCGTGTAGTATTTGCATCTTTAGCAGATATGCAGTTCTGAATCTAGTTGAACATCACTGAATCAACTGAAGAGCTGATTGTGTTGAGGACTTTGCAGTTGTGTGCAGATAGATTGCTCTTCTCGGTAGTCCATTTGAGTTCATCTTTGAGAATCTGATCTCCATCTCTGTCTTCTTTAGTGGGAGGTGTCCATCCAGACAGAATGATTTTTCAAGCTTTATATTCACATGCTTTGATGTATGACCTCATCTGGCATTTCCACAAGGCATAATTTGTTCCATCAAGAATGGGAGGACAGGTGACGGATGCAGAATAATCTATAATAACTCAACACGTAACACCAGGAATAAACACTTAGTATTGTCAAATGTTGGCTCTGATGCCATTTGTCGGGTGCCCAATGGTGCAAAGTATGTTTTTGTACGATGTTGTCCTAAGTGTGTTGACACTTTGAACGACACTGTATGTATCAGAATGTAACTTGACTAAGTATAGAACAAGTTGTAAATCAGTAGAAGACTTAACACACTGATTACTCAATCCTTCCACAAACTTTTGCAAGTTTGTGGCGCCCTCATGGCATAAATATCACTATTGGAAAATATGATTGCAAAATCAGACTCTTAGGTGTGGAAACAATTCTTCCACCCTTCGAAACAAAATCGCATCTAAAATCCAAACACGTTCCCAAATGGCAGAACCTAGACTTGTCAGAATCTAAGCCTACTTCAGATGTGGGCTTTCACTGCCTGTGAATATCGCACACAAAATGTACAGGAATAACAGTAGACAACTGATGTTGAACCAAGTGTTACAATACCAGTACAAACACTATGACATAAACCTATCTAGGATCTTTTACACTGGATAGTGGGATTGACTTTTCGAACACTTGACTTGGCAACTAGCAGTTTCCATTTATAGATGGCTGCAGGCTCCAAATGATGAGTGGCCCATGTAGGAGATGTAGAAACCACCCATGCAGGCTCAAATAATCGCCCACTAAGAGGTAGTTATTTTCGCATTCTAGATCCTTCTAGGGCTTTCGGATCTTTCCAGTTTGCTCCAGGGTCTTCAAGGTCTCCGTTTGACTTGGTCTTTGCATCCAACACGTTCAGCACTTCAACCGCAACAACCCTGAAAGCAACATTAAATACAACACCAGTCAAAATAACAAAATAACGTTAGTGGTTAATAAAACAACTGGTGGAGGACAGGTGTGATTCCAGATGTGATGACACTGGTCTCAACACTTCACATCAACAATTCTCACTCTTTATATAATTACCAAACAACACTCATATACTCCCTCCATCCCACAAAAGTTTGCATGCCACTTCCGGCACAGAGATTAAGAAAAGCGATAACTTTTAGGGGTATTATGGTATTTTTTGATAATAAATCAATGATAAAGTATGTTAGGTGTGTTAGTGATGAGAGTGAACATACACGTGTTTTAGTGTCCAATTTAACATCTTTTTTATTTATATTGTTGTCATATATTAGCACAAGTGTCTTATATTCAATATATGTAAGAAAAATGTGCACTTGAGGTGTTTTATTATGTTTTAGGTGGAAAAAGTGATCAAAAGTGCAAAGTTGGAGAAAACGTGCAATTTGTGTATGAATGCTGAAAAACGCACGTCCAACTTGTGTAATTTTTTTTATATTCATATGGATTCTGAACGGTAATTGTGATACATGATTGGAAAGCCACTGAAGAGAGGATCGTTTTGGCGTAAAAAACACCTCAATCGGATTTCAAACGAGAAAGTTATGATCAAAGTGGTAACATCGCACAAGCTGTGCCAAAAAAAGGATTGTGCCACTTTGCATGACTTGCTACATATTCAAATGTTGGAGTTTCTGTGTGTTCTTTATATAGATTGAAAGTCAATGAAAAGAGAATCGCGTTAGTATAAGAATCACTCAAATCGGAGTTTGAATGTAGAAGTTATGTGCGAAACGGTGAGACTACGCATGCAGCTCGACCAGCCTTTCGACCAAGGCCTCCCATTCGACCAGAACCACTCTGGTGGAACGGGGACACGCATATCTGATTTTGACGGGATTTTTATCCCCTGTTTGTGAATTTTGTGTTTTCTAAGAAAAAGCTCATCCTAGGTCCATAAGGAGAACTTACAAGTATAAAAGGGGATATAGATCACACCAAGAATAGAGATTAGATTGGATTAGAGAGAGAGCCACATCCATCCTACACCACCCCACAAAGGGGGTTGACCCTCCAACCATCATCCACTTCCTTTCCTCCATTCATCCATCACTTTGAAGATTCGTCTGTGGAATCAAGAGGAGAACCAAGAGAAGGATTCAAGGCGGAAAATGACGCGATGACTCCCCCATCTAGGGTTTTATTCGTTTTCTAATTTATCTTGTATTTTCCAGACATATGGGTAAGATCTATCCAATCCCCATGATTGTTCTTCGCAACATCATGGGTTAGAACCATTTTGGTAGATCTAGGGTTTTGAAGGTTTTATGAATTAATTAAGCTCTCTTGTGTGTCCTCCGTACAACACTACTTGTGGATTTATTTTATATATGATTGAGCTTTCTTAATCCATATTCACGGTCGTTTTGTGAATCTTCAATTGGTATATTGAGTCTAAATATATATCTTGGTTATAGATTGAGTGCGTTCATCGCTGAACAGGATTTCATGTTATGAATCTAAGTGAGGGGACTCCGAACCTTCATAAGAACTATCATATATTAATGTTTATTAATTGAATTGAATTCGGGTTAGTAAGTAGGATAAAGAGGGTAATTTTATAGTACCAATAAAAGGAGATCATATCGGGTTAGATTCCAGACATGAGAAATAATTGATACTGATAGTACCTAGAAAGGTGGTAAAATTACGTCTCTTGCTCCGAGGTTATTCACACGTGTTATACGTATTTTTACTTGTGTCTATAGAGTAGATTTGCATGGTTTAGTGATGCATCCATAGTCCATAAGGTAGAGTTAGTCTGCATTTGAGAGAGAAGTTAAGTAGTAAAACTAGATTACCATAGAGCTACATGTTCTCCTACTTGATCTACTTTCGTATTCTTCTAGTGATGCTTTATTTTATTTATTATTTAATTTTAGTATTTTAGTTGTTAATTAATTCCACAACTCTTATTGCCTTTCATCTTAATTAATTTAGATAATAATTAAATTGATAATACGCCGTCCTTCGGGTTTGATATTTAACTTGGTCGCTTGCTTTAGCTGCAACTGATATCCTTAATACTTGGGGATTAATTTTGCGTGCAAAGAAAACGCGCATCAGTTAGGCAAGGGTGGTTTTTTTTTAAATAAAGTGTATGAGGAAGGGTGATTGTGTTTGACTTTTTGCTTTTTTAGGAATATGCAAACTTTTGTGGGACAATCTAAAATGGAAAGTGTGTCATCTGAAATGGGAATAAGGTAGTATACATATTACTTGCTTATCTCAACATACATATTACTAACTTAATACCCAGTTATCTCATCTTACCTATCAATGGGACCATTAGTGTACAAGATGTATATATTTATATGTCACATCCTAAATTTCTAACTATTTAAAAACATCATATTTAAATAAATAAATTATTTTTAGCGGAAGCTTAAAGTAAATAAAATTTAATAGTAAAAATGTTCCATCTTGATAAGTGATAAAATCCAAATGTAATACTTGAAATAAATTGTATAACTTAATAAGTCTAGCAAAAATTTAAAAATAATAACAAAGTTTTAATGAAAATGAAATTGTGCTAAACATTATCCTTATGTCCCATCACGCCAGCTCCTCCATCTGAAATGATAAAATATTTGGGGTAAGCAAACCACAGCTCATGAGAAATTACTTCTTACCAAAACCAACATTGATGTAACAATAATTAAATCACATAATAAAATTGAACTGTTTATTTAGTACTCAACTGCATGATTGATATAATACTTTCATCATTCATATAGGCCATAAGATCTCCCCCTTTATATTGGTCCCTAAGACCACATCTTTTATAATGTTCATAAGAGATCCTCCTTTATAAAGGTCCCTAAGACCAATGTACATAAGACCCCCTCCTTTATAAAGGTTCAAAAGATCTATGTACATAAGACTTCCTCCTTTTATAGTCCAGAAGGCATATTTTCTTTTCTTTTCCTTTCATGCTTCATAAGTAGAATTTTAATAGCATATTGATTTGCATCACATAAACTCAAATTCAACACATAATATTCGCATACCTCAAAATCATCACATATAATGTTCAATAAAAATAAGTAAGAAATCCCTCACCACAGAAATATGAATTATTTATGTAGCTTGCCTTTGAACTCTTCGCTACCTAGTCATAAGTATATAAAAATAAGACTAAATTCATAATATATATATATATATATATATATATATATATATATATATATATATATATATTTACCACTCACACTTAGAAATCAAAGAGGCATGTTCATTCAAAATTTATATGTTTGCCAATGCTCACACTTAGAAATCAAAGAGGCATGTTCATTCAAAATTTATATGTTTGCCAATGTGTGTGTACACATTGGCAAACATATAAATTTTGAATGAACATGCCTCTTTGATTTCTAAGTGTGAGTGGTAAAAAGAAAACGAGATAAACAAAAAGGGGAATCCATATTATAGCTAATGAATTAAATTGCTACTGGGAGGTAAGGGAACGAATGGATATATAATATAGATTAATTTTGATCAATTACTCATGTGCCCTAAATTGGAGTTGAATTCTTTTGCTTGCAAGACAAAAAACGAAAGGAATCTTACCTTTATGGAGATGATGAAATTGGTAAAGGGGGGCTATTCGCACCCTCAATTTTACTAGATGTACTCCGATTACTTAGCAAACCCCAATATAATTATATAATATACATGTATATTACTGAACATACCACAATAAAAGTCATTTTCATCCTTCAATTTAATAATAGTGTAGCACTGCATCATCACCCCACTCTCGCAGGCAACGCCGCCGCCTTCAACGATATCCACTTCGATCTCCTCTCCGGCCATTACTTCGGCATCCTCCTGGCCTTAAAATACCCATTCCATCTTCACTGTTTCTTCCGTGGCGCGTGATTTGATGCAGTAACTACTGCTTGCTCTGAAATAAAATTAACGACACCTTGCTTAAAGGCACCATCACCGTTAACCCATATGAGATGGCGCAACCTCTGAAGAAGAGGCGGCGTAGGCCCAGGTCCCAGAGCTCCCAGTACTGCGGCATCATGTTTTACTAGCGAACCGACTAGTGGAAATCGCACATATACATCGATAATTAATTAATTAATCTTTAATTTCTCTCTCTGCTCTCTCTCTCTCTCGATACACAAATCATTTGATTTTTCAATAAGGGAATGCGGTAAACAAATCTACTTAGGTTTGTAATTCATCTTGTTTTCAATTCTGAAACCTTAATCCTTTTGATTTGGTGATTAATCCGGTGGTTGTAAAATTTGTATAAGTGGGTTCGACACCGCACGCACCGCCGCCCGGTAAACCCCCACCCACCATATAAATAGAATTATTTTTAATAATGAAAATAGATATTGATCTACTGCGGTGCATATGTTAGAGCAGCCATGTTCAGAGGGAGTGGAAGCAGGCATAAACTTTAGCTATGAGGATTACGAAGACGACTTAAAACATGTAGGTTAGTTTTGAGAGAGAGAGTCTTATTGATTTGTATTAATAATTGTTGTATAAGGATATTTATGTAATTTTAATTAAGGATATTTTAGTCTTACCCATTTAAGGGGTACATTTAGTAAATTTTAGGGTGCAAATAGCCATCCCCATTGATAAATTGTTGAAAAAAAAAATAACGGGACTGGGAGCAGAAGTCTCACACAACTAATTAAATTTATAAGAGAAAATATAGGGAAGTGGTTCCTATATTTGGGGAATTATGGCTGCAAGTCGAGAAATTTTAGGAAACGATCAAGATTTTAAAATTTAAAATTCACAGATAAAATAAATAATAATAATAATAATAATATAAATATTTACGGTTGTTACATTCTATATTGCATTAGATTTGGTCAGTATTGTATAAGTTTTCATTAATAATTGAATGTATTACTTCATTATATATATTTAATAATTAATATATATATATATATATATATATATATATATATATAAAGAAAATCTCCTTATATAATCAAAGTGTATAAGTTGTAATTCATTATAGTATATGTTTTTCTTCATATATAATAATAATAATAATAATAATGTAAACTTACCTTCCATTTGATAGGTGGTAATAAGGGCACCTCAGATATGCAGTATGCCCTTTTGCCATGTTTGGTAGCATGCACCGTAGTATTAATTGTAGACAAAGTCTATTGTGAGAGCTATTTATGTGAGATTGTTTATGAGACGTGTTAAAGTATGTCTATTATATAGATAATGTATTTTTAATGATTGTTAAAGTATGTTTTGTAAAATATGATGGATGATGAATTAAAATATGATTTTGGGATGTTATAACATGATTTATTATTGACATACTTTAACTACAAATAAACATACTTTAGTTATATGATAAGTATAGTTTAATAATGGATCAATCCGTCTCACAACTGTCTCACAAGAGAGTAACTCTTAATTGTACTAAGAAAACAGTAATTCCATATTACCCTGAGCTACCCTTGATTTTGAATTTCACAATCTTTGATTTATTCTCTTATGTTTATCGCTTTTATTCATGCTGTACTCCACCATATTTTGTTATTCATTTGTAAAAGTCAGATAATTCATTTTTATTAATTTAATAATAGGATTTTTTTTAAATTTTAATTAAATAGAATACCATAAGTTTCAGAAAAATAAAATAAAATAAAAACCATTAGTTTTGAAAAAAAATTTAACTTATTTAATTAATAAATAATTTACTATCCAGTGCACCTAGGTGCTCACGTGCATTTATATGTGTATAAATTTTTATTCAATAATGCATAGTATTCCATATATCTTTCAATAATTATATATTTTTTGTACATGTAATTTTTCAATAAAAAAAACAAATAGAAAATTCATCAAAGAAAATATAGTATACATTTTTATTCATTGGCGTATGTGTTTTTATTCATAAGTATATACAATTATAAAAATGGGTGTACTGTGTACACAATAAATTACCTTGAAATTATATGAAGTATTTTTTAAGGATGTATGTTAAGATAATTTTATTGCTTATGTTAGTCGTACTTATTAAATTTAATAACAAAATAGATTTATTAAAAAAAAACACACAAAAAAAAGTTAAAAATTATTTTAAAAAATGTGATAAAAATTTGAAATTATATAATATATAAATGGGTATTAAGGTAATTTATTGCATATCTCAATAAATTATATTACCTACCAAGCACTTAAAAATTATTAATCTCAGTTATTCTATTTTCTATCAAACAATATCATTCATCCGTATTATCCCCTTATCTCAATAATAACCCTTTATCTTATCTCCACTACCAAAAGTAACGTAAAATGACAAAGTTATACAAATGAATACCAAGTAGGTTTCTTATGATAACGAATACAATTCTTTACTTGAATAAATTTTGTAGAGAATGAAAATTACTTAAAAACCAAAATTATTGCAACTCAAAAACCAAAATTATCCTAGCTTATATGAGCGATATGTACTTAAACACGTATATTATTGAATTACTCCCTCCGTCCCAGGTATTATTATCCATTTGTACGGGCACGGAGATTAAAACATTTTATTTTTTTAATATATAATGTAAGAGAAAGTAGAGATAAATTAATAATTTAAAAAGAAAAAGTGAATAAAGTTATTGGGAATGATGAATAAAGTGTAAAAAAGTAATTAAAATTGTTAGGATTGTAAAAAGTAGGAATAAAATATTATATATTTTTGCCAAAAATGGAATGGGTAAAAATACGTGGAACACCCTAAAATGGAAAGTGAGTAAAAATACGTGGGTCGGATGGAGTAAAATTAATACATTTAGGTATAAAAAAGTATCAGTATTGATATATTTTTATTTCAATGAGTACTTTTAAATGCCAAGTAGTACAAAACATGGGATAAAAAATTTTTTTGCCCAAAAGTTTGGCCATATACAATTTTTGCCCCAAAAAATAACATTTTGGAATTTGTCCCACTATCTTCATAATTGCGTCAATGTTGCCCAATTTTCGCCGGAATCGATCACGTGCATGTCACGTGATCATCGGATTTGGCATTTTTCAGCGGGAATTTTTTTTTTGCTCTGTAAGTTTGGTCATGTACAATTTTTGCCCCAAAAAAGATAAAATTTGGGCATTTGTCCCAATATCTTTATAATTGTGACAATGTTGCCCTATTTTTCCCAAAATTTGATATTTTCACTAGAATCGATCACGTCCATGTCACGTGATTATCGGATTTGGCATTTCCCGACGAATTTCCTAACTTAGCGACACAGTGACATCCACATTAACAATAATAATATTTTATTAGTAATTTAATTTTAAAAAATAACCTTAATATCGATGAACTCAGTTCTCACGTGCCCTCCATGTGCTTCCACCATCTATGCAAACTCACTCTTCTTGTCAATCAGGAATCCCCTGTGTACCCTCTTACCACCATGAACGGCAACTATCAGATCTTCTCCTCCAAGGGCCTACCACCAACGAACGGATCACAGTATACATGACCTCGATCTGTACCCTCCGAAAGTGTGAGCAACCACATGATATCGGAGCCATGCAGAGGAGGATGGGGTCTTTGGCATTCTTTTAGCTCCGATTCAGTCCTTCGCACCCCACTGAAGAATGGATTGTTCATTATCAGTCTCGCGATTCTAATTGTGATCTGGAGATCAATATCAAGTGCACGCATCCCCACGTGGTAGACAATGTTGTCGACGATGCTGCTTTCCATTAGGAAAATCCTAGAGAATTCAACGAATTCTTCGATCGAAGGATTGGCATCACGACCAACGAGTGCCTAGGTTTTAGCTCACTGCACTTCATCCATGAGGTCGTAGTACGCCTCCAGAAGACGACCTTCCACTGCTAGGTATTACTCGACGGAAGCAATGAGGGAATGAACATGAGCAACCATACAGTTGTGCACTACAACATAAATGACTTTACGTAACACGTAAAAAATATTATCTAATGGCTTAAATGTATTATTATAGACGATAAATAACACTGTTAGAGGTGTCATTGCCCTTGTTACCTATTGTCTTATGCAACACTTTTTCTTAATATAGTAACACTTAAAAAAATTGTTACATTTACTTCAGTAACACTTTATAAATGTTACAACTAAAGTTTATGTAACACTTTATAAAATAAAAAATTAAATTATAATTGTATGGATTTGATTCCTTGACCTATGTGTTACAATACATCACCTTTTACCAACTTCTCTAGGAAAATCCTAGAGAATTCAACGAATTCTTCGATCGAAGGTTTGGCGTCACGACCGGCGAGTGCTTAGGTTTTAGCCCACTGCACTTCGTCCATGAGGTCGTCATATGCCTCCAGAAGACGACTCTCCAATGCTAGATATTACTCGACGGAAGCGATGAGGGAAGGAACATGAGCAACCATACGGACTCGTGGAAGAATATGGACTGGTGGCACTCAAGAATACTAATCCTCTGCCGTGGAAGTAGATGATGATGTGGAACTTGGTGACGTGAGTAGGGTGGTGTGAGCAAAAGATCCAATGGTTGCCACCCATGGTAGTGAGAGAGTACACGAGGGATCCTCTAATAGACAAAAAGAGGGAGTTTGCGAAGATGGTGGAAGTACGTGGAGGGCACGTGAGAATTGAGTGCATTGATGGAGGATATTTTTTTAATTAAAATTTAATAAAATATTATCATTGTTGTTATTGATGTGGATGTCACTTTGTCGCCAGGTCAGTAAATTCACCGGGAAATGCCAAATTCGATACTAACGTGACACGCATGTGATCGATTCTAGTAAAAATAATAAATTTTGATAAAAATGGGGCAATATTGGTGCAACTATAAAGATATTGGGAAAAATGTCCAAATCTTATCTTTTTTGGGGCAAAAAGTGTACATGACCAAACCAAATTTACGGGGCAAAAAAAAATTTCCCACCGGGAAATGCCAAATCCGATGTCACGTGACATTCACGTGATCGATTCCGGCAAAAATGTCAAATTCCGGCGAAAATGGGACAACATTAGTATAATTATGAAGATAGTGGGACAAATGCCCAAATGTTATCTTTTTTGGGTAAAAATTGTACATGATCAAACTTATAGGGCAAAAAATATTTTATCCCTACAAAACATCATGATTTAAAGTAAAACGTACCATAATAGAAAATCAACAACATGCCAAATAAAATAAACAAATATAATTATATACTTCATTTTTAAAAAGTACTATATATTTATCAACAACAACCTCTACACTTGGTTATCAAAACATATACTCCCTCCATCCCAAACTTAATATCTTATTTACTGTAGATACGGAGTTTAAGAAAATTTATTTTTTGACTAACTTTATTGACTTATTAGGGGTATTGTGGTATTTTTAGGTAATAAATAAATTATAAAATATGTTATGTGTGTTAGGTGGGAGTGATATTTTTGAAATTAAGATAAACTTTTGAGGTTGTTTGTTGATATGAAGTTTCCTTTTCAGAATAAGACAATTAGTTTGGGATGGATAAAAACGGCAAGTAAGACAACCAGTTTGGGACGGAGGGAGTACTATTTATCATTAAAAACTACACGCTTCATTTTTATAAAACACACATTCATCAATAAAATATATACATCTGACCCTTAAAACTTATACAATAATGTCAGTAGTGAACACTAATGTGGACTAAGAAGCTACATCACCACGGATATGCATGCTACATAAAATAGCATATTAAAATCTTTTCAATATTGGTGTATAGATATGCAATAATGTAGTTGTGAACATTATTGTGCACTAAGAAGCCACATCTCCATAGTTATTTATGCTAAATAAAGATTGCATTTTAAAAATATTTTCAATATTGATATAGAGTTATGTAATAATGTAGTAGTGAACACTAATGTATACTAAGAAGTCATATCTTTAGTCCTGTTTTCTTCTCTGCTCTGAATAAACTTTGATTGTTTAGTAGGAATATTCTTCGAAGATGTCAAAAACTTGTAAAACTGGAACTCATCCTTGTTTCAAATTCAATCAATTATGTAATGGCACCAATTTCACATATTTCAAATTGAATATAAACTAAATAATCAAGTTCAGCGTGCAATCTCTTTTGTTTCAACTTGATATTTCTCTTCATTTAACCATTATCATCATAGGAGCATGCAAAAACATTTGATATCAGCGTTCAATCTATCTCTTCAACTCTTGGTTTGAAATGTCGAGTGGTCTCTGCGCCATATCCAAAACCCTCCATTTTCGAACGCTAGTTTCTCCGTAGCAATGGAGATCACCCCATCCGATTCTCTTGAATTTTGTTGTAGAATCGTGCAGTTTCACCTCTATCGCCACTATTGAGGAGGGTTTTCCAAGTTAGCAAAGAGAGGCTAGCTAAGCTCAAAGCCAAGGCCAATTCGGATAAGATATCAACTCTACAAGTTTTCTCTGCTCATCTATGGCAGAGCTACACGCGCGGTTGCCCTAATCCAAGAGAGCATTATTCCGTACTCATTATGATCATTGACATAAGGGGAAGAATCCCCGACTGATGGTTATTCGGGAACACAATATACGGTGCTGCAACCGCCATTGATGAGGAAGAGCTGTTGCAAAGAGGATTAGGAGATGTGGCTATCAAGAACAATGAGTTGATTGGATGCTTCGCGTTATTTGGTTGAGAAATTTAATTTTTAAATCTTTATGGAAAGTCAAAATTGTGATGTTATTATATACTCCCTCCAGTCCAATTTCAATCTTTACATATGTTTATTCTGGGCATCTCATTTCAATCTTTACGTTTACCTTTTTGGTAAATGATGAGACCCACACAAATTAACTATTTCTTTTTTCTTTTTTCATGGCCCACACTTCACACTAATACACTTACTCACTTTATATTAAAATATTATTTCTCTCACCTCACTACACATTAAAATACTACATTACTTAATTTACGTGCAAAAAACAAAAGTAAAGTTTGAAATGGGACGGATGGAGTATGAAATATTAAATTTATCTCCAAAGGTCTAAGTGTAATGCTGGAAAAATAAAATTAAGCCCATGTATCAGTATATACAGTAGTAATAATATTAGATCATTGTATCTATTAGTAATTAGGCTGTAAATACTAGTAATAAACCCTTAATACAATAAATTTTGAAGAGTGGATTTGGTTTTTCAAATTTAGAGAGTAAAAATTATTATGTAGATTTAAAAGTTAAAATTAAGAGTGTGTTGGAGTTTACCTTAATTAAAATTCTCTCCTGAATATGAATATTATATCATCTACACTAGTTTTCGAATTCTCTAAGACAATGTGATAATCTTCTAGGGAAAGTCAATTTAATGCTAATGTGATAATACTTTGGCTGAGAAATAACAAAAGAACCAATATACTAATCACTCCTAAGTTTATGTGCTGATATTCCATGATCAATCTAAAGACATCTATTTGTACGTTTTTTTCTGACTTGGTATACTTCTCCTTCCTCCTTGGTGATATGGCATCATGAGAGTGTTTGGAGTACATTCTACTATCAAGCTTTATTTTTTCCCTTCTTTTCCCTTATTAAAAGTTTTTTTATAACGTTTTCATTCTCTCTTCTGTTTCTTACTTTTTTTGCTTTCATTCTCCCTCCCTTCTTTATAAAGATCGAAGAAACAACCTTTCTTATTCTGTTTCTTACTTTTCTTTCTCTATTAATTTAATTTTATGTTTTTATTTTCTCTCTCTTCTCAATAAAGATGGAAGAAACAACCTTTCTTATTTGTCAGCGGCATCGGAAAAGTTACAATCTTTTTCTCCTTCAACCATAAATCTGTATCGAAGGACGATGCATTTGATGGGAGTGGTGGACAACGAATGACGACAAAAAATAACATGAGTAAGGAATGTCTTCTATAATTTTGTGTTTTCCTTCCCTCTCCATTCTCTGTTCCATTTTAATGAATAAGATTATTGCGGAAAAGTTATCATCTTTTCACTTTTAACAGTAGATCTGTATCGGAGGACTATGCTTTTGATGGGATAGAATGATGGACAATGAACAAGGAATTAAAATAATCATATATATATTATTTTTGTTAAAAAAATTATGTGTTATTTTTTATAATCAATTGTTTTGTGATGATTATAAAATTACATAAGAGAGATTTTTTAATTACGCAATAATATTAAAAAGGTAAAAGAAAAAAAAGGTGAACAACGAAAAAGAGATAAGGGGTCAACGATAAGTAAAAAGTCAAACAAGCGGCTTGCAAAAAGAGCCTAAACAGGTGGCTTCGGGAGACAAAATAAAAATGAGACATAATTAAAAGTACAGCAAAGGAGCCAAAAATTAGCTTAAGCAATGGAAACCGACTATAATCATGAGATAATCCAAGAGACGGACACAGAACACTACCATGTGAGCTCGAACGGGAAGGATGCAGTGCTCGAATCGAACTTCCCCTAAGATATTGAAAATTCTGTCTCTATTGTTGTAACATGGGGACAATAGGATGGCCGAGCGATTGAGACTAGCCGGTGACGTGGAGTAAAATAGCAAAAGGCAAAAGGTAGTCGGGCTAGGGATGACAGCATGATTGTGGCAGGTGGGCTATGGGTCTAGCAGCATGAGGTGGCGTGTAGTGCAAAGAGTAAACTGATTTGAAAGGGCCGTTGCAACCCGGCCAGAAAGACTGTCTTTACGTGACATGTTCCTCTAATAAACTTTAGACTCATTTGAAGATGCATTGAAAAGGATATGGCAATGGGGCCCGTATGCATTGATGTGGATGGCCAAAAGGTTGCTAGATGGCTAAAATAGACGGCTGCAGGATGGGACTTGGCAAAGCACCCTCCGTCAACTTTGTCAAGGACTGATAACTCAAAAAGTAGTGGCAGGTATGGTGAAACAACCGAGAGGGACGTGGGAGGGACGTGGGCTGCTAGTGAAAAATAGGAGGAGCATGTGAAGTATTAACTGCCAACATCAAGGGCCCACTTTAGCATTAAATGCATATGAGGTGTCTCCATCACTTCTATGACAAAAAAGATAAAAAAAAAAAAAGAAGAAATTAACGACAGAGCCCCTCAAGCAATAGTAATTTACTTTATTGTCTGAGAAACTCTTTTTTTTTTTTCCCAAAATGACGAAATTAGTCTTTACTTGAATTCAATTCGAGTAACGTGTATAATATTGAGTAAAAGATTCGAGTAATACTATTATACTTTTAAAAAATACATTACTCGAATTGAATTCGAGTAATGTGTATGATATTGAGTAATAAGTTCGAGTAAACTATTATACTTAAAAAAAATTAAAAAAAATGCATTACTCGAATTGAATTCGATTAATGTGTACTCCCTCCATCCCGCCCATATTGCTATATTTACTGTAACTTTTGTGAGAGCTTTATGCAGTCAAACAATGCAGTTTGATCGGGACAGAGGGAGTATAATATTGAGTAGAAGATTAATTCGAGTAACTATCATATTTTAAAACAAATGTATTACTCGACTGTATGTTAGTGCATTTTTTAGTTATAATAATATTTAGAGTTAGTTCAAAACAATTTCGAGTATATGAATCACAAATAGAATTGTAAATTTTGAGTAATTAATTTTAGAGTAATATTTTGAGTCAATAAAATTTAATTTAATTTTTTTAGTGAGTCATTGCTTCACTTCGAGTAAATGTTTATTGATGAGCCAAACATTTTATTTATACTCCATTTGTTATTGATTTTTACGTTAGTGAAATTGAACTTAATATGCTTTGGAGTAAATGGAGTATTAATTTAATTATTAATTCAAGTAATTTCATAAATTATTTAAGGCAAACACTTGTATTAATAGGGTTTACACGTGAATCATATTTTCAATTATTACTCTTTTGTACTTCCTCCATCCCGTACAAAATGTAGTTTTTACTTTTTGTCACGTGAATTAAAGAGTATTATTACTCTTATTTAATGCGTACTGGGTAATTATATTAGTGGGAGTGTGGACCTCATATTTTAATGGGCAAAGGGACACTTTGGACCTCCAACTTATCCCTTGAGATCAAGTAAGTCCCTAACCTTATTTTTTGTTCGTCTAAACCCTTACCCTTTTATAATTAGATCAAGTAAGCCCCTTATCTTTTTAAAAAGATCATTTAAGCCCCTCATTTTATATTACTGTAACAACCAAACCCTTTATCTATTTTTGAGCTTTCAATCTTCATTTTACTATAATTAAATACTCTTTATCTTCTATAAATCAAACATACAACACCTAGACCCATATTTAATCGCCCACCTATTTTCTTGAATTTTTTTAATAATTTTTTTTAATTAATTAATTTTAAGGAAAATAGATTTTTTCGTCCGTTAACTTTGTCCAATTTTGAATTTAGTCCATAAGTTTTTCACTTTTTGAAAATCGTCCATTATATTTGTAAAATTTTGAAAATCGTCCATTATATTTGAAAATTTTGAAAAAGGTTCATCATGTTTACCAAGTTCAACAAAATCGTCCGTTTCAACAGGTCATTAGCAGGTTATTCTAAAAGATAAAAATAAAAATATGTAAAATATATATATATATATATTATTTTACAAAAAAAATAGTCCCCCACTAAGAATTTATATTATACTCCCTCCGTCCGTCCGAAAGAGACATTTTGCTTTTGTGCACGTTGATTAAGAAGTATTGTTATTTAATATGTATTGGGTAGTTGTAATAGTGGGAGTGTGGACCCCATATTTTAATTGTATTAGTGGGTGTGTGTGGATCTCATCTGTGTAAAAAATGAAGTGACCCTCTTTGAAACGGACGACCAAAATGGAAAAAAGATCATCTTTCGAGCGGATGGAGGAAGTATCAATATTTAGTTAAATTTGCTCCACTTTAGTATTGAGATTAACATTATTTGTTTGGTATACGGAAGTGAAAAATGAAAAGTGAGATAAAATTGATTAAATAAAAATATGATATAAATTAATTGGAGTGAAAATATTCAAATGATCTGCCATAGCAGGTCAAAGGACCAAAATGTTGAATTTTATGAAGTTAATGGACTAATTTCATTTGTTATAAAATTAACGGACTAATTTCAAAATTGAAAAAGTTAATGGACTAATTTCAAAATGAGTGAAAGTTAACGGACGAAAAAAATCTATTTTCCCTTAATTTTATTATTATTATTATTATTATTATTATTATTATATAATAAACAATGTGTAATACTGTTGTTTCTTTATTTATTTTTTCTGTTTTGATTTTTTTTAATTTTCAATTACATGTATAGGTACTCCCTCCGTCCCATAGTTAAGTTCACCGACACTGTAGATACGGAATTTAAGAAATGTTGCTTTTTGACCAACTTTATTGACTTTTTAGGGGTACTGTGGTATTAGGTGGGAGTGATACTTTTGAAATTAAGATAATTTTTGAGGTTGTTGGTTAATATGAAGTTTTCTTTATTTGGGTGGTGAACATAAGTGTGAGACGGACGGAAACGGAAAGTGTGAACATAAGTGTGGGACAGGGGGAGTATTTATTTTTCCAGTTAAACTTTTTTTAAAATAATTCGTATGACAGATATAATGTTAATATTTTTAACAAAAGTTATATTAGATCAAGAAAAAACGATAAGCATTCAATTAAATTATTTAATTTTAATTACTTTAATTCATCTTACATTTATATTTAAAAAATAAAAAAATAATTTTCAACTTACATTTATTGTTATATTCATAAAATAATTATTTTAAAGTTATTAGATGATGAATTTAAAGAATTATTTTTTAAAAAATTGACTACATAATGTAATTATTCTAACTAATTAATTTAATTAAAATTGAATAAAACAAAAAAACCAATATTACTTTTTCTTATTAAAAAATTATATATATATATATATAATGTAATAATAATAATAATAAATTAAATAAAAGAATAGGGTTAAAAGAAAAATAAAAACATAAATAAATAATAAAACAAAAGAAAGGGAAGATAGTTCAGGAGAAAATTATAGCAGCAACGATTAAGACGTGTTGTATTAGTGCTTATATTTGAAATTTAGGAAAATCATGTCTTGTATTAGCCCTCAATTATATTAAGGAACGACGGTTTTACTTTCATGAGTAAGATATTAATTTGAAGATTTAGAGAAGAAAGGTATTTGCGCGTAGCTCTTGAATCAAACAGTAATTTATTTTTTTTAGATGTACTGTATATATTTTTAATTTATAATTTATTGTTTAGTAATGAAGGTCATTATCTATTAAAATAAAAAATAAGTGCATGGATGGGAAAAAAATTAGATGAGGGATTTATTTGATCTAGTGAAATAAGATGGGGTGTTTTCATGAACCTTTGTTTATATTTAAAAGAAGATGAGGGCTCAATTGATCCAATTCAAAAAGGATAAGGGTTTGGATGAATGAAAAATAAGAATAGGGGTTTAGTTGATCCCAAGTGATAAAATGAAGGGTCAAATTGACTCTTTGCCCTATTTTAATTGTATTAGTGGGTGCGTGTGAGTTTCATGTGTATAAAAAAGGAAAGAGTACTCTTTTTGTGGGACGGAGGAGTATATAAAAATTACTATTCTTTAATGACATAAATTAATCTCCTAGTAAAAATAAAGGAGAGTTTTTCAAATCCTATGTATTCGAGTAATATATTCGAGTAAATAATAATAATAATAATAATAATAATAATAATAATAATAATAAAGTAAAAAAAATTAGAATAAACAAAAAATTTGAGTAATGTATTCGAGTAAAACAACAATAAAAAAATCGAGTAAACAAAAATTTTATTTAATGTTTTGGAGTAATATGAGTGAATAATTTAATTTTTGAGTAATATGAGTGAATAATGTAATTAAGTGAAAAGAGTTTTCGAGTAATAATTCTAGTAATATATATATCACATTCGAGTAATGTCAATATATGAGTTAACGATCGAGTAAATGTCGGAGAATTAATTTCAAGTAAACTTAATTTCGAGTAAAACAATTATTCGAGTAAGAAATTCTTCAATCCTAATTTTACTTGAAAATAGACTAAATAGACCATTACTCAAAAATATAATGTTACTCAAAATTTGCAATTACTCAACAATATATCATATAAAATTTTAAAATTTAAACATTAATTTGAAATAACTAATGTGAATATTAAGTTGTACTTGATTTCAATTAATTAATTCAAATTATAATTAATTTAACTCGAAATTTAAAAATTTAACGTAAATTTAGAGGTGAGTAAAAGAAATTGTATTTGCAAATCAAGCATTAATGTTAAAAGTAACCATTTAGAATTAATAAGTATATATTAGAGTAAACTGCAAATTTTATAACAATTTGAGCAAAAGACATTTTGAGGAATATGCAAATCTAATTTGAGTAAATTTTATAACTTCCAGTAAAATGCAAATCTACTCCCATTTTATTTAATAAAAAACATTCAACATAACTAAATAGCCACCGATTAACAAGAGAAAATTAAGTGGGAATTTTCCACGAACTTTCTAAACTAACATGCTTCTTAGCCCATGATTTTCAAATTTATCACAATTTTTTATTTTTGTTAATTCAATTCACGATTAATTTAATATTTTTAATTCTAAAATGATCTTTTAATTTTATTAATTTAATAAACAGACTATTTAATATTTTCAATTTAATCATAACTTTTATTTTTTAAACTTGATACACAACTTATTATATACTTTCAATTATTATTATTATTATTATTAAATTATTATTGTTATAAATTATGTCTTATTAATAAATAGAATTAATATTTTATTTTTTTAATTCAAATTCATAATTAATAATTTTCTTAGCTATTATTTTCAATGAATAATTTCATTTATATAATATTTTGTAGTATAAAATAATTTTATCTTAGGTCGAGCTATTAAAATAATTTTCTATCACAAGTTAATTAATTAAAATTAAAATTATGAATTTACTATGATAACATAAAAAAATTTTAATTAATGAAATTAATATTCCATTATTCTTTTAAAATTCAGTTTAGGGAGTGAATAAGATTAGGGTTACAATAATTTTGTACAAAAACTCTTTGACAAACACTTATATAAACCGGGTTCACATACGTTAATATGTAAACATTGTTACTCTTTAATATATAAAAAATTACTCTTTAACACATAAACTGTTACTCAGAATCGTTTATTTTATATATGACAATGCATTTATTTTATATGTTAATATGAAAACACTGTTACTCTTTAGTACATAAAAAATTACTCTTTAGCACAACACTACTTGTGGTTTATTTTATATATGACAATGCATTTTGAATTCATATTCAGAGTCGTTTTGTGCATCTTCAACCGTTATATATAGTCTGAATATATATATTGGTTGTTGATTGAGCGCGTTCACTGCTGAACAAGATTCCATGTTATGATTCTAAGTAAGGGAACTACGAATCTTCATTAGAAATATTATATATAAATACTTGTTAATTGAATCTAAATCGGGGTGACAAGTATGATAAAGAGTATAATTTCATAGTAGTTATAAAGGGAGATCATATCGAGTTAAAGTACTTAGTGCACAGGATATAATTGATACTGATAGTACCAAGAAAGGGGGATGAATTATATCTCTTGCTCCGAGGATATTCACACGTGTTACACACTTATTTACTTATATCTATAAAGTAGATTAGCATGGTTTAGTGATGTGTCCATATTCTACAAGGTAGAGTCGGACATTGATACATGAAAAGAAAACTAATGAGTGAACTGGATTGCCCGAAAAACTACCTATCTTCTCACTTGTTCACTTTCGTGAATTCTCTACGCTTATCTATTTGCTTGTTGTTTTATTGTTTATTTAGTAGTTTAAATAATTATTCCAAACATTATTGCCAACAATAATTTTAATTAATTTAGATAATAATTTAATTAATAATAATCCGTCTTTCAGGTTCGATAAATCGTTTGTTTAAACTACAATAACATCCTTAATACTTGGGGATTAAATTGTGTGTTAAGAAAACGCCCAACAATATATTACTATGTTAGTGAACGAAATTCAATATACATTAGATATATTAAATATTTAAATTACAATGCATAAATTATATATCAAATATAAAAAAATCTATAAATATTTTATATATGACTCTCACCCATTTTTTTTCAAACAAATTTGTTTTATAACATTTTAATATTTCATACGCAATTTTTGACAATCGCACCTTTTTTAAATTTTTTTTCCAAAACGTTTGTAATACTATCACCCTTTCCTTTTCAAAAAAAAAAAAAAGAATTGTCTATAAAATTTTAATATATAATATGTAATTTATATATTTTATTTTAAATATTTTTATATATTTTAATCAAGATAGTCATAAAAATTATTAATAGAAGAATTTTTAATTAAATTATAAAATACAAAAGAACCATGTATTTAATATAAATATTTAATTGATAAAAAAAATTTGGTGATAAAATTGAAATAATAAGAAAATGTTGTGTATTTTTTTTTATAAAAAACATAGTTCGTGATTAAATTGAAAAAATAAAAAAATGTCTTGTATTTTAATGTAATTAACCCTTTTATAAATGTCACATTGATGTTAAATTGAATTTCAAGAATTAATAAATTTCGAGTAATGATAATTCGTAAAAAATTAACGAAAATTTTTTCAGTAATATTACGCTTTGAATAAAGAATTCTTCTAGTAAATGGATAATCGAATTACAAATCATTATTTTACTCCAATATATATATTTTTAATAATACTTTAAAATTTTTAACTCATTAGTTATTCGAAATTCACATCATTGGTCAATGCTCATTACTCGAAATTTTATTAATTCTTTAATTTGCCTTATTGAATTTTGCCTTACTCGAATATACTATCACTCAAATTACCCTTACTTGAATTAATCAAATTGTTTACTCAAATGTGATTATTATTCATTTTGCCTTGCTCGAACTTAAATGATACTTATTACTCTAATTTGCCACAATAACTTTTACTCAGGACTGCCTTACTCAAATTTTCCTTTACTTACTCGAATACTCCTTACTAGTATTTGCTTTACTCGATTTTTTTATTTTTTATTTTGAGAATTGCTTTACTCAAAACTGATTATTACTCAAATTTGCTTACTCGAATTAGCTTACTCGAATTTTCTTACTATTATTTTCTTTTCTCATATTTTCTATTACTTGATTTGACTTACCCAAAATTTATTACTCGAATTGGCTTACTCGAGGCGACTATTACTCAAACTTACTTCACTCGAATTTTCAATTACTCGACATTTAATTTTACTCGCTCATTTACTTGAATGTTTACTCAAAATTTTTATTCATTTATTTAGTTTACTCGAGGTATTACTCGAATTGTATTTACTCGAATATTCGAGTAATGGGCATTTTGGTAATTTCGGGCAAGAAAAGAAATTTTGTTAAATATAGGACAACAAAGTAATTTGATAGAGGAATAATCATTAATGCCCAATACACAATATTAATAATAAAAAATGCCCACTCCATATTAAACAACAAAAATGCCCACTTTTCATAATAAAAGACCTTTTAACCCTCATGTATCTTATAAGGAGAAATGTTGGCTTTTTAAAAAAAAATATATATACTAACTTCATAGATTATACACAATTTTATATAAAATTAGTTGTTTAATAAATCATCCTAAATAAAATAAATACTAAATTAATAAAAATAATTATTTATTAATAAGAGTAATTTAATTTTATTAAATACAACCCTTTAAAATATATATATATATATATATATATATATAATTTTATATAAAATTAGTTGTTTAATAAATCATCCTAAATAAAATAAATACTAAATTAATAAAAATAATTATTTATTATTAAGAGTAATTTAATTTTATTAACTACAAACCTTTTGACACTTATTTTCATTAAAAAAAAACATCACGTTTAATAATCTCAAAATTTATTTTAATTTAAAAATTATTACTCCTATAAGTTGTATTATCTAAAAATATCATAATACTCCTAAAAAGTTAATAAATTTATCAAAACAATAACTTCTTTAAATTACATATTTAGTTACATATTTACAATATCAGTAAAGATAACAACGAGACTAATGGTATATTTAATGAGTAATTAATAAATTATCTGAGTATTTAATAAATTTATATTATTTACAGTGCGATGAAAACAAACAAAAAATATTAGGGAAAATCACTAATAGATACACACTTTTAACCTAAATTACTATGAGATACAAGGAATTCAAATAATTACTCTCACATACAAAATATTATAGTAAAATACCAAATATAACCTTATAATCTCATACACTTTTAAACCACCAACCCTACCCCTCACCCACCCACCCGTCGGCGCCGGCCGGACAGCCGTTGACTGGCGTTGATCGGCGATGACCGCCGGCCGGACAGCCGTTGACCGCCGCCGCCTGCTGTCGAAATTTAAAATGTGCAAAAACAAAATTGTGCAAAGCAAATTGTGCAAAACCAAATTGTGCAAAACTAAATTGTGCAAACAAATTGTGCAAATACATAGAGGGTATTTATGGTATCATAATCATAATTGTGTACTCCCTCCGTCCCATATTTGTCTTTGCAGTTACTGTAGACACGGAGTTTAAGAAAAGTTATTTTTTGACCAACTTTATTGACTTTTGAAGGATATTGTGGTATTTTTAAGTAATAAATAAATTATAAAGTATGTTATGTGTGTTAAGTGAGAGTGATATTTTTGAAATTAAGGTAACTTTTGAGGTTGTTGGTTAATGTGAAGTTTCCTTTTTTGGGTGGTGAAGATAAATGTGGGACGGACGAAAACAGAAAGTGTGAAGATTAATGTGGGACGGAGGGAGTAGTTATAAGTAATAGTACTTTGAGTCATGTAGTTTACAACAATTATGCGTTATTTTATATATCCAATAGTAAATGACCCAAAATATTATTAAAAAAAGTAATTATTTTAGAAAAATATGATATCATACTCAGAATTATTTAATAATAAAATTAATTAATAAGAATAATTATTATTAATAATAAAAGTTTGTAACCGAGGAATTATGTATCCGAAAAAAACGCAGAATTATGTAAAAGTCATCGCAATTTATTTTTGTCTTTAGTGGGGTATCTTGGTAAAATTATTATGAAAGTGGGCAGTTTTGATAAAGATTTTTTAGGGTGGGTATTTTTTATTAATGTAAATTCACATTGGGCAACAACCCATAAATCCTCAATTTGATATTGTCTGCAGGGCACTGCACTATTTTTCCCTAAAAAAAACTGCTCCCAAGAGGAAAGGACAAAGAGATGGGAGGTAGCATGTAGGGCCAAGGGCAAAAAGGACACTATAAGGTCCTAGCTGTCAAGTAAAAACGCCGGCAACCAGTAACAATCAACCAAAGACCAGCTGCAGCCGGAAAATCAGATCGGCACACACCTAGACTTGTGGGAGCTAGGTCTTGCAGCTATTACAAAGGGCTCGAGGTTGATGAACATGCCATCGGAAGAGGCAGAATCAGCGCATGATGCATTGACCTGCTGAAAAAGGAAGCTGCTGCCAAGCATCTGCAACGTCAAGAGAATAGGCAGCAGTCCTACAAAAGTGCTATGATGGGATATGAAATCGGGGTGAGCAGGACGTATTGAAGAACTCGAAGGAGAGTAGAAAACCCGAGATTAAAGAGAAGCGTCGGGTGTTAAGAGACCAGCAAAGAGCAACGTACCATAGTTGGAATGTAAACCATGACAAAACTCCTAGAGCAACAGGAACGACCCCTCTGAAAAATGAGTGAATTGAGGCTTACATGTCGTGGAGGTGAGGCAGCCTAAAGCTGCCATCCGGCGACCATCTTGCAGGCCGCATCGAGAGGAATATGAAACAGTGATAGAAAGCGCCATGAATGTGCTGTGAATGGAGCTAATTATCCGGCGACCAGATCTTGTTGTGGTAACCGGAGTAAAAAGAAAAAGAAACATAAGAAGAAAAACGAGCAGCAAGAGAAACTCCGGCCACCTACCCCCTCGCCGGAAGAGGCCAAATGAAGAGACCATATATATGAAGTGCATGTTAATTAGAATAAGTTAAAGTATTCTAGAGTATTGTTAGATTATATTAACACGGTGGCTATTTATAAGAATTGTTCAAAATTTATGTAATCAAGCTTGTATTATAGAGTATAGACTTACATATTTACATTGTTTTTCATATTGATAATAAAATTAAAAAGACAAAGATTTGGGTGAGATCGTGTCATGAATCTTATTGTGTGAGACGGGTATGACTCAACCCATTTTAGAGTGTGCGCTTTTTGCCATGTTAGCGGATTGCATATCAATGACGCATAAGCATGACAAGGTCACCGGTTAATTCTCACGTAAAAGTGACTGTCTTTTTTAATTGTTTATTTTATTTTTTTAATAATTCTATTTTAATAATTATAATAATCAACTTAAGATTATTAAAGGTTATTATAATTATTATTTATTTTTAAATTTCAAATTTAATATTTTAAATAATATTTTTAATAAAAATATACTCAATTAATAAAAAGTAATGATAATGGTGCAATAAAATATTTCATGAATAATTTGTAATATAAATAAAAAGTAATAACATTTTTAATAAAATGTGATAATTAAAAATTTTTATTTCCTTTTATAATAATTTTATTTTAATCATTTTAATAAACAAACTAAAATTATTAAAGTTAGTATAATAATAATTATTTTTAAAATTTAAATTTAATATTTCTTGCAACATTTTCAATAAAAAGTAATACTCAATTAATAATTAAGTGATAATGGTGTAGTGAACTATTTCATGAAAAATTTATAGCATAAAAGTGATAATATTTAAAAAAAAAGTCATAACATTTTTCTTAAAAAATGATAACTAATTACAAAAGCATAAATTCCAAATTTAATATTTTTTATAATATTTTCTATAAAAATTGATATCCAATTAATAAAAAAGTGATAATGGTGAAGTTAACCATGTCATCATGACAATTTATTGTATATGTGAAAAGTGATAAATAATTACAAAAACGTAAAATGGTTTTTCTATGAGACGATCTCACTCAAAACTACCACAATTTTTCATACGTTTGTCTCTTCCCATTTATTTATACTCCATATTTAATAAAATTTTGAATACAATTAGTATGTTAGATAAAAATAAATACTTATTGTAAATAAAAACTAACATGAGATAAAAAAAATAGAGATAAAATGTCTTGCAAAGAATAAAAGGTGAGAATTTAAATAATAAAAAGTGATAACCAATTTTAATTGAATTATTTATTGAACAATTAATAATATGGATAAACAGTGACAATATTTTTAATCAAAAGTGATACAGGAAAATGGAAAATGATAACCAACCTATTGAACAATTTCACAAATAATTTATAGTTTGAATAAAAGTGATAACAAATTTTTTAGTGTAAAAATTAGCTAGATTTTAGAGTCGTATGCGTGTGATTTTTGTATGTTTTATATTATTTTTGATATTTAAATTCGTATTTTGTGTTTTTTTTATTTTTGAAGTAAAGTGTGTGAATTATGCTATATTTATGCAGGTATTGAAGGGAAATGAAATATAATTAGAAATTTTGAAAAGAAGAAAAATTCGACTAGGATTTTCAATAATCCCAGTCGAATTTTAGCAGTTATGAAAGCAGATGGAATTTAAAAAACGTGGAACAACTGGTTAGAAATTCTAGTCACATTTCTTGATATACTACTCGAATTTCTGAAGCACATAAGTCTTCCACTGAGTTGGTAATTTCGGAAAAATTGGACCAAGGACTCAAAGTTCTAATTGAATTTTGAGTTTATCAGCGAAGTTGCGGATGAGTTTTGAACCTGGGCGGAGTGAGCAAAAATTCTACTTGAATTTCTCAGATTTTGTTTGTTCATAATTTTGCTTGTGTCTCAAAGTGTAGGGAATCAATTGTATTTCCACGTGTGACCAAGTAAAAATAATATCGTACCCAAGGGATGATTATAGATCTACTATATAATCTAATTATGACTATTCTAATTTAAGACAAATCTGGTTTTTAAAGAGAATTACCTAAATTAACTATACAAAAAATAATTACTAAAAATAATAAAATAGTAAATAATTAAATATGGAAAGTATTCAAGAGAGAAAATAGACAACAATAGGAAATCTAGTTACATTGATCAAATCAAATCACTAGACAATCAGTTAGAGTCCTGCAGTTCTTATGAAAATAATCACTTAACTATGTTAAATCTCTTTACTAAAGTAAATTTAACACATAAATCTGGTTTAACCCATCAGTCCCTACTCCCTTTCTAGGTACTTCATGTAAAATTTCATTAAAGACTAGTACACTAGACTTCCCTTTATATGTACTTAATAATTAAACCCCAATTCCCACCTAACAATCTAAGAAACCAAATCCTCTAGAATGGTAATTAATAGATATATTAAGTGTCCAATATTAATTATTCTAATAAATAAAGGTTATATGTTTAGATCCTCTTTACCCATAATATGTTGACAAATATAATTCTTATATAACGCAAGCAATAAGCATAAGCATGCAAAAGTCATTGACATACGCATGAACAAAGACATATCATATAAGACAAAAATATAAATCTCAAATCAAAGCATAATAAAGGAATAAGTATACTGCAGGTATCCAACCTTAGGTTTAGATCATCAATTCAAAACAACCTTCAAACCCAGCGCTATCCAAGAAGTACTAGCCCATGGTATTACAAGCAGCACACATAGTTAGGTATGAAAGCATATTATCCAAAATTAAGAAAGAAAGAGTAAGAATAACCTTAAATATGTTGTGATTTTCCGTTCTCTCTTATGTGATTCTGAACCTCCTCGTTCTCCTTCTCAAGTAAGCAATACTGATGAACTCTCCGAGATGGGTGGATGAGATGGTGAATTGTGAAAAGATGTGAAGAGTTATGGAGAGTTAGGGTTTAGAACACCCCAATGGGGTCCTTTTATAGTTAAGGGTTGCTAAAATATTCCACCTTAAAATAAGGCTTTTTCACGTCAAAAACCACAAACGGGCCAAAAAAAACGTGATCTGGGCTTGCTGGGCAGTGGCACTGGTGGTGCCGGCCATGGCACGGGTCGTGCCATCCTCCGGCAGTTTGCGCGACCTCACGGTTTTGCTCATAACTTCTTCATCCAATCTCCAATTAAGGTGATTTTACGCTAACGCGATCCTCTCTTCCCTGGCTTTCCAATCATATAATGAACTTATGAAAATTCTCCCACTTGAGTATGGCACGAGTCATGAAAAGTGGTAATGGTCGTGCTGGTCGGCACAGCTTGCGCGTCTTCACCATTTTGATCATAGCTCCCTCATCTGACCTCCAATTGAGGTTTTTCTTGAGCCAAAATAACCTTTGCTTCAGTGGCTTTCCAATCATATATCACATGATCAGTTTAAACTTCCACAAAGATACAGAAAAATTATGCAAAGAGGACATGTATTTTTCAGCATTCTTTCATAATTTCACTCTTTTTTCTAACTTTGCACTTTTAATTTTTTTCCACCTAAAAACACGAAATAACACCTCAAATGCACCAATATATTAAATATATAAAAATTAACCATTTAGTGCTAAAATACGAACATAAATTCCACAAAACGGTGCTAAATCAGACTCTAAAATATGCAGATTTTCACACTAAACAAACCCCCAAACTTAAGATGTTGTTCGTCCCTGAACAACGAAATCGAACAAAGAAGAAAGATAGTGTGTAAATCAAATGGAAAACAAAGGGTATGAATACTAGGCCATTCAACATACAATTGTCATTAACTCCGGTCATGCAACTTTCATTACATGCAATAATTCATTCATAGCATACAAGTTAAGACAATCACCACCAATTAAAATGCTCCATCTACTTATTCTTAAGGGAAGTATGTCACTCTTAGTCAAGTGTAAAAGATGTACACTTATAGAGTATGGTGTTTATGCTCAAAGTCAATTCAAGTGCATGCGTAATCATAAGCTTGCCAAACGTCTCAAACTCTCCATCACTAAAAAGTATGATTCGACAATGTTATAAAAAAGGACTTTTAATATGATGTAATGTTGGCTCTTTGGTTAAGGTAGGAAACATATGGATAAGTGACTCAAAACTCGGATGAATCAAGTAGCGACCAATCTTGATCTTCATTCTTCTTACTCACTTCAATTCAAGCACATCATCCTCCTTTTCTCTTCAATTTTTCTCTTCCATGCACAACATGAACACTTTTTTTTCCTTTTTCTTCTCTTTTTTTTCTCTCGAGGTACCAGTTTCGGGCACTACCTCTCATATCCTCCACGGGGTACCAGTTTCAGGCACTACCCTAGGGTGTTTGTTTCATGAAGTACTAGATTTAAGCACTACTCCATGAATTTTTTTCTCTTGATCCTTCCTTCATCATCATTCTCAACCCACAAATCACCATTCTCTTCAATTAAGCTTTATTGGCTATCAAAAGAATAGATTTAAAAGGCTCAACCGGCTGACTAAGGAATTAATGAATTCAGGTAAAGTGTATGGGAAATATGAGTTATAAATCAAAGATGGCCTAATATCATCTCCCACCATCTAACACAACACGTAGTCTCACGTAAGACAAGTGGCAAGTTCTAGAATACACACACTAGAATGATACTCACCAAAAAAGAAACATCATGTGTTTATGTACATGATAATAGGCTCAAAATCTCACATGAGTTATTAAGTAACAGAGCACTCTTCACATAGAACTTCATATCACAATATAATTTAAGTACACTTCATTAATTTCAAGAGCATATGAATTTCTAACAGAAATCTAACAAATAAACTCATAATAAGCACACACAACCAGAAACTCCAACTTTAACACCTCAACTATTCAATAATCCACACAATTTATCACATAAAAAAAAATTAAAATAAAGACATGAAACCACCTGATATATCTCCTCCAAATCCGACAGATTCTTCGAGTTATTCAACTCGGTCAGGCGTAGGCCTCTGATAGAATTCACTTCTTTTTGCTCCGATATCCTTCATAATCATTAAAGCTCAAACACATCAGAACTCATCAATAAAAAAATAAGAGAAACTCAAAGATTCAACCAAAAATTAAATCCCTCCAAATCTAGGAAATACACAAGACATACACAAGACACTTGGATAGTCGCAAAAAAATTGAAAGATCTAAATAAATTTTGAAAATTCTAAAAAAAATCAACCTCCAAGCATCATATACAAGTGAAGAAAACTTACCTCGATGCTTCAAGACATTGGGATGCACGTCCATCCCCCCAAACTTAGTTCAAACTAAGTGAGAAACTAAGTTTGTAAAAAGTTAATACCATAGACGAAGAAGCACTTAATAAAATTTCCTACACCAAACAAACACATAAAAGCAATAAAACAGAAGGGTAAGCCCCCAACAGGTGCTCATATTTAATGTCGGAGAGTCACGACGGAATGCAGAATCAATGGACTTTAAGCTCATGCATCAACACTTCCTCCTCTTCATCTTCACTTTGAAGTGTTGTTTTGCCATCTTTCGATCCATCAATAGTATCTCTCCATTCTTGTTTACAAGGATCAACTCATCCGGATCTCCTTCTTCATATGCATCTTTCCTATCAAAATCAAGATAATCAGAAAGACAGGAGTTAGATCATGATAGGCATAAAGCTGAGAGTTAAAGATATCCGGAGGGACTGGTGGAATTTTAATATAAGGATCATCTCTCTTTCCTTTGCCGCATTTGAATGCAATAACTTTTCCCTCAGAGTTCAATGAAATTGTTCCTTCTTGCAAGTCAATTTTAGCTCTTCCCGTTGCTAGGAATGGTCTACCTAGAATTAGTGAAACTTTAGGATCCACTACTTTTTCACACACAATAAAATCAGTCGGGAAAGCCATCTTCTCAACTTCCACCACAACATCTTCATCAACCCCTAAAGGTTTTATTATATCACCACTAGCACCACGAAATTGCCTAGATATTGGTTTCAACTCTCCTCCTTCAAGTTCCTTAAACATGGCATGAGACATGATATTCACAGTAGATCCCAAATCACACAGTGCATTCATTTCCTTCTTCTCTTCAATCTCACAAGGGATTATGAATTCCCCCAGATCATTCAGCTTTTCAGAAGGCTTTTCAGACACTGTCTTATTCTTCATCACCTCATACTTTGATCTTAGAAATGCTTGAACTCTTCTTTCTTCTCCTCCTTCATAAATTTTTGTGGAAAAGGAAGAGGATAAGGAGTGATATGAATACCCTAATAATCACATTCGAATTCTTTCTCTTTCGTTCTTTCCTCTCTTTCCTTTTTTACTCTTTGCCACTTCTTTTCAGTTACATGAAACTTCTCTATCTCTTTTTCGGAGTCAACAGTGTCACAGTGTGGAGGAACAGAACTCGTCGAAAAACCTGGAGGGACACTCGCCATCGAGCGATGGCGCTCAACATTGACATCCTATTCACTTCTCGGCATCTTTGGTCCTTCATACTGTGTTCCACTCTCAAAGTTATAGCTATGTAGCTCTCTTCCCGATTAATATCTGGTTGTGAAGGGAATTTCCCTTGCTGCTGTAGCTTCTCAATTGCAACACTCAACTGTCCAAGAGCAATATCAGTCTCCTTTTGTTTTTTCTTAGTTTGCTCTTGATTGGTCATCATCAGCTTGAACATCATGATCATTTGATCACCTGCTATTTCATCAGCTCTCCTTGTTGCTTCATGTGATCTTCTTTCTGCTTCATCTACAGCTTCAACTCATTATCAATGGATTCTCTCTCTTCAACAGGTTTATATGTTGGATCAAAACTTGGAGGGTACCCAACTGCAGTGTTCGGGTCAGAGTATGACAGATTATCATTCCTCCTCTGATTATTGAAGTTCGCACCACCTTGGAAATTGGTAGATCTGAAATTCTGTCTATTTCTGTACCCCCCTTGAAAATTCTGCCCCATAACATAATTGGCATCCTCTATCAGCTCTTCTTCTCTCACCATCAATATATTCTCTTCGGATCTATTTCCTTGTGTGAGAAGATCAAGTTTCTTGTGCAGCTCCGTGAGTTGGCTCTTCAATTCTGACATCTCATCTTTGTGAACCTGATGTTCCAGTTTAGCAATCTGATCAAAAATTGTTCCTCCCCCATCAGTTGTTTCGGATGACCAATCATAAATATTTGTTGTCATCTCCTCAAAGATCTCTTCAACTTCATCCACAAACTTCTTAAAAATTGATCCACCTGCTGTTGCATCCACCAACACTCATGAGTCACCTCTTAAACCTTGATAGAAGAAGCCTAAGTAGGTATCTTTTGAAAATCCATGTTGGGGACTGCAGTATAATAACTCCTTGAATCTCTCCCATGCCTCATAGAAACTCTCCAAGGGTCTTTGCTTAAACAAAGTGATCATCTTCTTCACATAGAAGATTTTGGTTGGAGTAAAGAAAATTTTGGTTAGAGTAAAATATTTATTGAGAAACTTATTTGCTAAGTCCTCCCAAGTAGCACAACAGCCTGCGGGTAAGTTCTTATACCACTCCTTAGCTTTTCTCATCAGTGAGAATGGAAAAAGTCTCATCCTAACTGCATCTTCAGGAACTCCTCGCTGCTTCTGTGTCCTAGCATACTCATCAAACAGCTGCAGATGTTCATTGGGATTTTCTAATGGTCCCCCACTAAACTGCTGTCTTTCCACCATTCAGATCAATCCGAATGACAACTCAAAATTCTCTGCAGTGATTGCAGGTCCATACAATCCAATATTAGTGATATTCTTCATCTTATACTGGTCCCGCATGGGAGTTGGGGCTTGCTAATTGTCATCCATCTTAGCTGCTTTTATCTGTGCTCACGCAGCTGATTAGAATAGTTGGATCTAAATAAAATAAAAATAAAAATGAAAGCAATTAAAAGTTTAACGTCCTAAATTAAAATAAAACACAAAAGAATTAAATAGTAAAGCCTAGGAAATTATCCCGACAACGGCGCCATTTGCTTGTTCACAATTTTAAATGTGTCCTAGGTGTAGGGAATCAATTGTAGTTCCACGTGTGACCAAGTAAAAATAATATCGTACCGAAGGGATAATTATAGATCTACTATTTAATCTAATTATGACTATTCTAATTTAAGACAAATCTAGTTTTTAAAGAGAATTGCCTAAATTAACTATGCAAAAAATAATTACTAAAAATAATAAAATAGCAAATATTTAAATATGGAAAGTATTCAAGAGATAAGATAGACAGCACTAGGAAATTCAGTTAAATTGGTCAAATCAAATCACTAGATAATCAATTAGAGTCCCTGCAGTTCTTATGAAAGCAATCACTTAACTATGTTACATCCCTTTACTAAAGTAAACTTAACACATAAATCTGGTTTAACCCCTCATATGCAGAAGAATAATCCTTACTCCCTTTCTAGGAACTTAATGTAAAATTTCATTAAAGGCTAGTACACTAGACTTCCCTTTATATGTACTTAAGAATTAAACCCCAATTCTCAACTAACAATCTAAGAAACCAAATCCTCTAAAATGGTAATTAATAGATATATTAAGTGTCCAATATTAATTATTCTAATGAATAAAAGTTATATGTTTAGATCCCCTTTACCCATATTAGGTTGACAAATATAATTCTTATATAACGCAAGCAATAAGCATAAGTATAAGCATACAAAAGGCATTGACATACGCATGAATAAGGACAGATCATATAAGACAAAAATATAAGTCTCAAATCAAATCATTAATAAAGGAATAAGTATATTGCAGGTATCCAACCTTAAGTCTAGATCATCAATTCAAAGCAACTTAACCTTCAAACCTAGCACTATCCAAGAAGTACTAGCCCATGATGTCACAGACAACACACATGGTTAGGTATGAAAGCATATTATCCAAAATTAAGAAAGAAAGAGTAAGAATAACCCTAAATATGGTGTGATTCTCCGTTCTCTCTTCCGTGATTCTGAACCTCTTTGTTCTCCTTCTCGAGTAAGCAATACTGATGAACTCTCCGGGATGGGTGGATGAGATGGTGAATTGTGAAAATATGTGAAGAGTTATGGAGAGTTAGGGTTTGGAACACCCCAAGGGGTCATTTTATAGTTGAGGGCTGCTAAAATTCGGATTCCACCTCAAAATAGGGCTTTTTCACGTCAAAAACCACAAACGGGCCAAACAAATACGATCTGGGCTTGTTAGGCAGTGGCACGGGTCGTGCTAGCCATGGAACGGGTCGTGCCGCCCACTAGTGCCGCTCGGCCACACGGGTCATGCCACCCTTCGGCAGTTTGCGCGACCTCACCGTTTTACTCATAACTTCTTCATCCGATCTCCAATTGAGGTGATCTTTGCGCTCACACAATTCTCTTTTCCCTGGCATTCCAATCATATAAAGAACTTACGAAAATTCTCCCATTTATATGTGGCACGAGTCGTGAAAAGTGTCACTGGTCGTGCTGGTCGTCATAGTTTGCGCATCTTCACCGTTTTGATCATAACTCCCTCATCTGACCTCCAATTGAGGTGTTTCTTGAGCCAAAATAATCTTCTCTTCAGTGGATTTCCAACCATATATCACATGATCAGTTTGGACTTCCACAATGATATAGAAAAATTATGCAAAGATGACATGTGTTTTTTAACATTCTTTCACAATTTCACTCTTCTTTCCAACTTTGCACTTTTAATCCGTTTTCCACCTAAAAATACGAAATAACACCTCAAATGCACCAATATCTTAAATATATGAAAGTTAACCATTTAGTGCTAAAATACGAACATAAATTCCACAAAACGGTGCTAAATCAAACCCTAAAACATGCAGATTTTCACACTAAATAAATTTCTAGTCGAATTTTTGGTGTTCAAGAAGCGGTCCTATTTTCAGTGAAAAGCGTGCCATGACTTCAGAAACTCTACTCAAATATCCAAAATTTTTGTCGAATTTTGAGCTATTTTGAGCAACTTCGAAATCTGCCCTAATTCTCCATTAGCTGCCATCCTACATCATATAAATAGTAGGGATACAAATTTTGAGGAAGAAAAATAGAGCACAAACATTTTACACACACTTTCTTCTTTCTTCTCAATTTTTATTTTCTTTTCATTCACTCCACAAACCCATCTTCTAACCTTTCACCCATCCTAAATTCTCCATTTGTGTTGAAGATTACTTGGTACTAAGAGCAAGAGGAGGAGTTCCAAGAAGCAATTGAAGATCTTCAACAAGTTATATTGAAGGGGAGTTTTAATTTTTTTTGTAATTTTCTTTGAATTAGACTCCATGGATTATTGTAATGAATCATTTACTTGTTTTGTTACTTTAATTATGCTAGGCTAATCTCTCTTGTGGGGTTAGAGACATAATTAGTGTTTAATATTTATTTTATTATGCAAATTAAATATGGTTTAGACATGATTTGGTATTTGATTTCTTCTCATGAGTTTTGTGATGCATGAATTATATTTTGGCATGGTTTGTCAATTATGTATAGAATGTTAATTTAATGGATTGTTGGTTAATTTGTTTCTTATGTTAATTAAGTGTCATCATATTAATTTATGTGGATATTGCTTGGGGTGAGATGGAAACAACCCTCCAAAGTATTAGAATTACTATGAGAGGATATCAGGTTTATGTTTGACCGAGAGGATACGGTGACAAGAACTAATCCATTTGTCAGCCCTAGTACGCAAAAGGGAGTAATTCTAATTAGTACCTTTTAAGGGAGAATTAGAATTTAATTAGTATCTAGATGAAAGAGGTTAGTATTGGGCATCGATCCTAGGTGCATCTAGGAGACCTACAACCTTAGTAACTCGAGAGGGAGCTTTGGATACATTCGTGATTGCCTTTAGTCCAATTTCTGTCTCGTCTATTCCTTTTGCATGATAAAATGAATCCTAAGGCACTTTAGTTGTTTCTAGTCTCATATCTTACTACTTGCTCTTCAACAATGTTTCTCATTTTTTTATTTTATTTTCTCCTATTTTATCTTGATTTCTTTTTTTTGATTTCTTGATTATCATCCTCTTTGTTTGTCCTCATAAAAACGATAAAAACACGAGCTAACATGTTCTTTCAATCTAAACTTATACTCTCTGTGGTGGGTTTGATAATTTTATTTCTTGGGTTATATTTTTACAACGAACGAGTATTCTTGCCGTGAGTAAAAAAATACTCAAACAAGAAATTGGACCTGAGAGGGAGCTTTGAATACATTCGTAATCGACTCTAATCTAATTTCTATCTCGTCTATTCCTTTTGTATGATAAAATGAATCCTAAGACACTTTAATTGTTTCTAGTCTCATATCTTACTACTTGTCATTCAACAACATTTCTCAATTTTTATTTTATTTTATCCTATTTTATTTTGATTTCTTTTATTTGAGTTCTTGATTATCAACCTCTCCTTTCGTCCTTATAAAACGATAAAAACACGAGCTAACATGTTTTATCATTCTAAACTTAAACTCCCTGTGGGTTTGACAATTTTATTCCTTGGGGTATATTTCTACAATGAACGAGTATTCTTGCTTGTGAATTTTAAAAAAATACTCAAAACAATTTTCAATAAAAAATTATACGTGATCAAGAAAAAGTTATAATCAACCTATTTAACTATTTCATAAATAATTTATATAAAAGATAAAAAGTGATAATATTATTTAAAATAAAAGAATGATACATATCAAGAAAATTTGACAATCATTAATTAGTTGGACTATTTCACACATGAAGAATTTATAATATGTCACATATAAAGTGATAACAATTTTAATAAAAAAATGATACATGATTAGAAAAGTAATAATCATCAATTATACTATTTTGGCATGAAATATTTTTAAGGGAAATAAAATGTATTTTTTTCTTTTAAATGTGATGAGCGTTTTCTCAACACACAAAATTAATCCTCAAGTGTAAGGATATCAATTATAGTTTCGATGGGCGACCAAGTGATTATCGAACCCAAAAGATGGATTATTATTAATTCAATTATATTCTAATTTATTAAGACTATGTTGACAATTTATTTGTAGTAATTACTTAACTAAATAGCAAATAAAGTAAACAAGCAATAGAGATAATACGACTGTGATCAAGTGAGAAATTAGGTAGTTCCAATTTTACTTATTAATTTCCTTTCCATGTATTGATGTCCGACTCTGCCTTGTGGTTTATGGACGCATCTCTATAGACACAAGTAAACAAGCGTATGACACGTGTGAATATCCTTGGAGCAAGAAATATAATTTACCCATTTTTTAGGTACTATAAATATCAATTATTTCCCGTGCAGTTAGCACTCTAACCCGATATGATCTCTCTTTTTAGGTACTATGAAGTTATACTCTTTATCCTACTTATTAACTCGAATATTATTCAATTAGCAAGTATTCATATAAGATAGTTCTAATAAGACTTCGGAATCCCTTCACTTAGAATTATAACATGTGATCCTGCTCAACAGTGAACGCACTCAATCAATAACCAAGATATGTATTTAGACTCGACATAACAGTTAATGATGCACAAAACGACTGTGAGTATGAATTTAAAAGGCACAATCTTATATAAAATAAATCACAAGTAGTGTTGTAGGGAGTTTACATATGGAAATTCAATTAACTCATAAAACCTTCATAACCCTAGAACTACCAAAGTTGTTCTAGCCCATGATTGATCGAGGAACAATCATGGTGGTTGGTAGGATCTTACCAATAGTCTTGAAAATTACAAGATAAATTAAGTAGCGAAGTTAACCCTAGATGCGGGCGCAGTCGCGACTCTCTCCGTCTTGAATCTTCACCTGATTCACACTTGGTTCGACAGACGAACCTCTTTCCACAGCTCCTTCGGTAGGGTTTCGGTGGTGATGGATGATGATGTGGTGTGTGTCTCCATGTTCTCCTGTAAAAGCTCTTCTTTTTTATACTTGTAAACTCTCCTTGAGGGCTTTGGATGAGCTTCTTGAGTGAACACACGCAATGAAGGTGTAAAAATAAAAATATGGTAAGTTCCAGCATCTCAGTTCGACCAATAGGCCAGGTCGAATCATTCTCAGCTGGTCGAATCCCAGGTCAAATTGACCTGTAAATTTGTTGCAGGTTCCAGATTCGATCAGAATCCTGGTCGAATCACATACTCTCTGGTCGAACTGCAGCTGCTTCCCTTCAGGCTACTGCTTCGACCACGGTTCGACCAAATGGCTTGGTCGAACCACAATGTCATGGTCGAACTGCACTCCCGGTGCTTCTTCTCAATCAGTTCGACCACAGTTGCTGGTTGAACCATCTCCTTCTTGGTCGAACTAAGCACCTGCTTAGTCGAATCGAGCCTCTGAATCTCTTTTTTCCAGATCCGATCACTTCTAACTCGTTTTCCTTTGAAAATTAACTCAAACAGCCTTGAAGACACCTAATTCCTGACTTTCCACAATATATATCGATTCATATCGAATTACAACCATCTAAGATACCATTATTACACGAATTTGGGCTCGAAACATGTGAATTTGCACACTCATCAAAGCCCCAAACATAAATGTTGCTCGTCCCGAGGCAACAAAATAAAAAACCATAGAGTAGTGTAATATTTACTCAGCTACCACCCTAAATACAACACATAATCACACATGCAATTCCATCAATCATAAACAAGTATCACTCGCATCATATATATTATCCATGCAAAACATCACATAATTATAATACAATTCGAAGTACTAAATCTTCTAGCTCACATGATAAGTATTTATTCTCACTCTCTAGTGTAAAATATGTACACTTCAACAGGTTAGTGTATACACTCATATTAAATTCATACTTCCGCGTAACCATAAGCTTGGCAAGGGTCTCAAAAATCAACTTATAATCGCTTCATTACTAGGATCACAAAGGACTTGTTTTGGGGTTATAATGTTGGCTCTTTGGTAAAGGTAGGAAATTTTAGGTAAAGTGACTAATTCACTAGTAGAGAATTACCTTGGAATTTTGCTTCCGTCATACAACTTCATCTTCTTCTCCAATTTCTTCTCATGTTCTTCATAGTTGAATTCCTTTTCTTTTCCTTTGCATCAACATAATCTTTCTTCAATGAGCAAGGGTACCAATTTCGGGCACTACCCTTCTAAACAGTCTGGGTACCAGTTACTAGGCACTACCCTTAAACAAGATTTAACTATACTTTCCCCTTTTTTATGCTTCTCAATCAATCTTCTACCTTCTTCATTCTTGGTAGTACTTATTCACCTCAACTTTCTACTAATTAATAGGGTATTCAACAAGGCTCAAGGAAAGGTTAAATAAGGTTTTTTTTATCAAGGTTTGCCAAAGAAAAAGTTTTTTTGAGGCTCAAAAGGGCTTCCAATGAAAAATATATATATAACGGAAGGTAAAATTTCGGCTAAGTGACTCAATTAAACAATAATGGCCTAAGATCATGTCCTAATAACTCATCAATCACAAGTCTCACACAAGACTCCAAGCCATCTTCTAGAATACAGTCATATGAATGATTCTCACAAGAATAAACTATCATGATCAAGCATGATTCATATGGCTCAAATTCTCACATGGGTAAATAGAATTTAAGTACTCCTTATAGCATACAATCAAGATCAATTTCACAATGAACTCCACATACTTATCAAGTTGTACATGCTTCTCATCAATAAAAAGTAGCACATGTAAAATATGAATGCAACATACTAATGCCAAGAGCCCAAATAACATGATAATCCATACAAGCATCTCCAACCAATCTATCCTCAACTTTCAAACAACCAATCATCATCAATATTAAACATGCCACTCACACCACAAATACCCAACCTGTAAAGATAAAAGAGAAGGGAGATGAGTTGAAACAGACAAAGATAAACATGATGATTTCTACTTCTCCGGAGCATCATCATCACTCGTACCCTCCTCGTCATCACCATCACTCATCTCCGAGCGCAACTGGTCCAAATCTCTATGAAGAGCATTAAGCTTCCTATCCAACTTGCGCTCATCGGCATGCATCCTCCCTAGTCTCCTGTCCATCTCATCATAGTTGCCCTGCAGCGTGTTATACCTCGCATCAAGTGCGGTATAATTTGCATTTGCCAATGCCAGTTGCCTATTCATCTCCTGCTGATTTGTATTAAGCGTGGTGAAGTGCTCATGAATCAAGCGAAAATGCTCTTGATAGTAAGCATCAGGACCAGACCACTGCTGCTGTGGCACTGCTGGGATGGGACATGGTGGCATCTCCTGCTGATGTGGAACATCCATCTCGGGATACACCGGATCAGCTCCATGCTGCTGCTATTGTTGTGGCTGTAGCTGTGGCGGCTGCCCCGCTTCATCAACGATCTTTTGTAGCTCATCATACATACCTGCAGCGTACATCTGCGCCACGGTCCTCCAATCACCATTCTTCAAGCACGTGATCGATAAGGCTCGGTGCACCAGTGTGTTCATCAACATGTTATTTTCATCTCGGATTGTAGTTAGACCCCTCATATCGTATGGAAGTATAAACGAAAAGGGCTTAGATCCCCGAGTGTAAAACCAATCTCCACTACGATGATGGGCAAATCCACCTTTAACGCAAGCACTCATAACTAGATCCGGATCTTCCCAACAGGTGTAATGCCTGTAAAGTCTATGTGATACCTTTCAGCCACCACCAGAGTAAGCAAGCCTCTGATATTCACCCTTAAAAACGATGTACTCCGTAACTTATACAGCTGTTGAATCAGGTATGACCCCACATTGAATCTCACGTCGTTCATCATGCACCAAAGAACGTACAGCTCTCATCTAGATACACAACTCCTTTTGGATCGAGCAAATAATGTGTTGCTCAACACTCTATCCATATATCGAAGCACGGGATTCCTAATCAACGAAGCACGAGCATCATTCGTCTTAAAATCCATATCCTCACCAGAAATCACTCTCTAAAAATTATTTGCGTTGAAATGTCCATTCTCATTTCTGGAGACCCCCACTGGAGTTTCAAATAGTCTGTTGAAGTCCTCAGCTGACCACGTTTTCATTTCTCTTCTAAGCTGAAATGTACATTCATAGGGGAGGGCACTCGAACCCTTTTTGATGGTAATCGAACACAACACCTCTACAGTAACATGGAAATACGTAAGCTTCTTAAGCTTCATAAAATGCCGGATACCTACTTAGTCAAACATCCACATAACATCCTCTCGGATATTCATTGTAAGCATAGCTCCATCATCCGGGTACCTAGTCCGAGCAATCTTGTCAAACATATCACCCCATCGCTCCTTGATCTCTTCCAATCATTCATCTGAATCTTGAAGTCACTAGGCAACCTCTTCTTAAGCCTTAACTTCTTTGTCACCTCATCTTCATGAGACGGCCTATCTTGCCTCTTTTTGGAGCGAACCTCGGCTTCCTTTCCTTTTTCTGAAAATAATACTTCAATATTAACACAACAAGAAAAGCAAACCAAACTACTTCATAATCAACTAAGCATTCAACTCTACTCAAGACTTCAAGTTTTTCAATGCATAGTCACTCCAAACAAGCATATTTCATTCTCTTAAATCAATAATTCAACTCTCATGCTTACTCAATTCCATTCCAACATCAATTGTGCAATAAGAACAACCAAACATGCTATCAACCACTAGCATGAATTAACAATTCAAATAATATACTCAAAATCCAACATTCTTAATCTCACACTACTCAAATTACTCCTATTTTCATGTAAACATCAAGGTTTAACAACAATTTAACAATCAAAATCGAACCCATCAATTGTTTATATGAAATTCCAACATCCATTCAAAATACATAATAAACCCTCAAATAATCGACTCATTCAACTTACCCACTTCAAAATCAAGCAATAGAACTTCAATCCTAGGGTAATTGAATCAAGAAAATATACCTTTTGAACTGGCCATGGCTTAAGATGAACAAGTGCGAAAAATTCTCAAATTCACCACGAAACCCTAGTTTTGCCACTTGAACACTACAAAATCGTGACAAACCGAGTATATAGAGTGTGGAATGTGGTTTAATCGGAGCAAAATTAAATGAAATTGAAGATTGGAAGGCAGGGTTTTTGATTAGGGAGGAATTCGAGTGAAGGTGGTGTGCAAAGTGTCGAAGCAAGGGTGAAAAACGAGTTTAAAAACTGACTTACCTGGTACGATTCGACCCAAACGGACTGATTGAATGGATTTTTCATGGTCGAACCACATTTTTGGAAGCATTCAGCACCTAAGTTCGACCATAGTTCGATCAAATGACTTGGTCGAACCACATGATCGTGGTCGAACTCGTCTGTTCAAACTCTCAGGTCTGCAATTTGACCTTGGTTCAACTTATTATTTTGTCGAACGGAACCCTTCTTGGTCGAACCGACCTGTACAAAACTTTTTGATCTCCAATTTGACCTCCATCTTGGTAGAAGCCTTTGTCGAACCAACCCATGTGTGGTCGAATCGACATGTTTTGAGGTCTCTGATCACCCATTCGACTTGAGCTCCTCGATTCAACGTCAAATCGAACACCTGATACTCCAAAGTTGAATTTTTTTTCATCCCTAGTACACTTCAAGCTCAAAAAGGAACATTAGATACCAAAACAGAGTAAAACTTAGCTCGAGAATCAATCTTAAGACTCAATATTTATGTATAACTCTGCATACGACACTCAAAACAACACAAAACACCACTAAACATTAGGCAAATTGTAAAAAAATTGACGCACTAAAATCGGTTAAAGTTTCAATATGCCGCAAAAAATCAATTTCCCTAACAAACGTTACAAAGAAAAGATTATACTCTTAGTGCTTCAATGAGGTAAGTACATCACACCCCCAAAACTTAGTTGAAACTATAGTCGAAACTAAGTTTGCAAAGAGATGTAGTTTCCGAAGAATAAGCACGTCAAATATAACAGTTTCTTACTCACACAAAAATAAATAAAGCAATAAAATGGAAGGGTAAGCCCCCAACATGCGCCCTTGTTTAACGTCGGAGAGTCACGACGGTACTAATCCAGTGCAAGGTATCCTCAAAGACGATGCAAGCATCATTTGGTGACTTGTAATGCTTCAATCGATGCCCATTCGCCGCGATGATGTCTCCATCTTTATCCATAAGCTCAAACCTCCCCCCCTCCGCAGGCTCTATGTATATGAACGTCCCCGTCCACTTTGATTTCAATTTACCTGCGAAAAACTTCAAACGAGAGTTAAAAAGTAATGCCTCATGACCTTGCTTGAACTCCTTGTAAGTGATATTTGAATCATGCCATTTCTTCATTCTCTCTTTGTAGATCACCGAATTCTTTTAAGCTCGATTCAGGAACTTATCAATTTATTGATATGAGTTACTCTAAATTCCTTCACATCTTTAAGTGAAAAGTTCAAGTTTCTCAATGCCCAAAAAGATTTGTGCTGAATTTCTACGGATAAGTGGCACGGCTCCCCCACAACACATCATCGAGCTTCATAGCCCAATCCTTCCTATGGGTTCCAACTACTTTCTCCAAAATTGCTTCACTTGTCGGTTGGAAACCTCAGCTTGCCCATTACTGAGGGTGATAGGGTGTAGTAACCTGATGCTTAATACCATAATCCTTGAGAACCTTTTCAAGAAGCTTATTGACGAAGTGAGTACCTCCATCACTTACTAGTGTTCTAGAAACTCCATAGCGGGCAAATATATGTTTCTTCAAGAAAGACAACACAGTCCTCGAATCATTCAAGCGAGTGGAAATGGCTTCCACCCACTTAGATACATAATCCACTGCTAAAAGGATGTAGAGAAATTCATTAGATGGGGGAAAAGGCCCCATAAAATCGATCCCCCATACATCGAATATCTCAACAACAATGTTTGGCTGAAGTGGCATCTCATCTATTTGACTTATGTTCCCCATCCTTTGACATCTATCGCATGTCGCCACATAGGTTTCACAATCCTTAAACAAAGTAGGTCAATAAAGAGCAGATTGAAGTACCTTCACTGCCGTCTTTTGAGCTCTGAAGTGCCCCCGTTAGGTTGTGCATAGCAAAAATCAATAACGTTTTCCATCTCCATCTCGGGCACACACCTATGGACGATAGAATTCGTACAAATCATGTAGACAAATGGATCATACCATATAAACGTCTCAACATCCCTTTTAAATTTTAAAAGTTGATATCGGTTTAGATCTCTTGGAATTTCTCCTATGGCAATGTAATTCACATAATCTGCATACCATGGATCCATCCTTTGAACAGCCACCACACATGCTCTTTCAGCTCCTTCAACAAACACTACCATTATCTTCTCATCAGGGAACATTTCCTCTATGTAATCGAAAGAATAATCAAAGTGCTCCCTTGTCTCTAACCTCGATAGGTGATCCGCCAAAACATTCTCCATACCCTTCTTATCTCGGATCTCCATATCAAATTCCTATAGAAGAAGGATCCATCTAATAATCCTTGGCTTCGTTTCCTTCTTTTCCATCAAGTATTGGATCACAGAATGATCCTTATACACTATAGTCTTCATTCCCACCAAATACTGTCGAAACTTATTGAATGCATACACCACAGCTAAAAACTCCTTTTCAGTCACCGTGTAGTTCTTTTGTGCAGCATCAAAAGTCTTAGTTGCATAGTAGATGGCACAAAACTTCTTTTCCCTCAACTGCCCAAGCACCACTCCAAGTGCCAAGTCACTTGCATCACACATAAGTACAAACGACTGAGTCCAATGCGGTGTGATCAAGATAGGTGTAGTAATAAGTGCCTCTTTCAAAACCTGAAAAGCTGTTAGACACTCTTCATAAAAAACAAAAGGAACATCATTTTCAAGTAAATGAGATAAGGGCTTTGAGTATTTCGAGAAGTCTTTTATGAATATCCTATAGAATCATGCGTGTCCAAGGAAGGACCGCACTCCCTTTTCATTAGTAGGTGGTGGAATCTTCTCAATCGCCACCACCTTTGCTCTATCTACCTGCAATCCCTTGGCCGAAATATGATGGCCAAGAACAATCCCATCTCTCACCATGAAGTGGCACTTCTCCCAATTCAAGACAAGATTAGTTTCTTGGCATCTCTTTAAAACAATAGCTAGGTTAGATATACAAATATCAAAGGAGGAACCAAACACAAAAAAGTCATCCATAAACACCTCTATCAACTCATCAAATATGGTCATCATGCAACGCTGAAATGTAGCAGGTGCATTACACAATCCAAAAGGCATCTTTCTAAAGGCAAAAGTTCCATAAGTGCAAGTGAAAGTAGTATTTTCTTGATCCTCGGGTGCAATCATGACTTGATTATAACCTGAGTACCCATCCAAGAAACAATAAAACTCATACCCTGCAAGACGATCAAGCATTTGATCCATGAAAGGAAGTGAAAAATGGTCTTTGCATGTATTTTTATTCAGTTTCCTGTAATCCGTACACACACGCCACCCCGTAGGAATCCTAGTGGCTAATGTCTCTTCATCCTCAGCTTTCACAATAGTCATGCCCCCTTCTTAGCTACAACATGCAATGGACTCATATGGAGACTATCACTAATGGGATATATAATTCTTTCATCTAGCCACGTTAAGATTTGCTTCCTAATCATTTCTTGAATAGTGGGATTCACCATCTGCTTATTCTGAATGCTATTCTTATTTTCATCTAACAATCTTATCCTATGCATACAATATGATGGACTAATACCATTTAAATCATTAAGAGACCAACCAATCGCAGACTTACTCTTTCTAAGCACATCTAACAATTCCTCAAGTTGATCATCATCAAGGGAAGAAGATACAATTACTAGATAGGTGTTATTATCACCTAGGTAGGCATGCTTCAAGTGCTCCGGTAGCGGTTTCAACTCCTCTTTCTTTTCTTCTTTGATCGTGCGTTCTCTATCTAAAGGCAAGTATTTTCAAGTCCGCTTCACCTCTTCAATCTTGGTCCTCTTCGACTTATACATGTCATCACCCAAAGCAAGTAAATTTTTAAGAAAATCGATACATACCTCATTGGAGAGTTCATCTAGCTCAGTGGTGGGAAAAGTAAGAGACTCTACCAAGCATGTCTCAAGAGGATCCTTAGAGAGGATCGAAGACATATTTTCTTTCACAATCTCCTCCACCACATCAATACTGTGACATTGTGTCTCCATATACATCTTCATTGCTTTGTCTAGGTTGAATAAGACCTCTTCTTTATCCATCCTAAGCCGTAGCTCACCCTTTTGCACATCAATCATTGCTCCAGCAGTAGCAAGGAATGGTCTCCCTAAGATCAAAGGGATATTATCCTAATCATCTTCCATTTCAAGCACAAGAAAGTCCACAGGAAAGACAAGATTCTCTACTTTGACAAGAACGTCTTCAATAACACCCTTCGGAAAAGTCATGGACCTATCCTCCAATTGTATAGCAACCATTATGGGAGATAACTCCCCCAAACCAAGCCTTTGAAATATAGACAAGGGCATCAAATTAATGCTTGCCCCAAGATCGCACGAGGCTCGACGTGCCGGCCCCTTTTCAATTTCACATAAGATTGTGAAGCTTCCCGGATCTTTTAACTTTGATGGCAGCTTCCTCTGTATGATCGAGCTGCAATTCTCTGACAAATTCACTATTTCAATTCGGTTCAAGCTTCTCTTCTTCAAAAGTATATCCTTTAGAAAATAGGCATAATACGGCATCTCCAAGATTGCTTCAGAGAAAGGAATGTTCAAGCTTATTTTATTCATGATCTCTGAAAACTTCTTGAACTTCTCTTCCAATCCCTTCTTAACTAGCTTGTAAGGGAACGGTGGAGGTATCTTTGTTTTGGGAATTCCCCATTCATCACGTTCAACCTTCTCAGCTATATTCTTTTCGATAATGGTTCAACCAACCTCTTTGGTCAAACCATAGTGATCGTGGTTGAACCGAGTTTTAGACAAAACAGAGTGCTGTGGACATGGTGGTTCGACCTGAGTTTGACCAGTGGTTTTGGTCGAACCAGCCTGTTTTTAGTCAAACTGCTCTTCAGCAACCTCCGAGTGTCACCCAGGTGTCTGGTTCGATCTCCCCTGTGTAGTTCGACCATCTGTGTTGGTCGAATCAGGGTCGAATTGAGCTCCTGTCGTTTCAAATTTTGATTCCGGCCTTATTAATCCCTCGTACTACCTCCCAGACCTCAGTGTAATGGCATGACAAGACTTTGAATTCTCAATACTCTGCGACGGAAACTTCCCTTTCTCAATAGTTTGAGTCAATTTATTCACATTTCCTGCCATCTCTCCCATCAACAATGTAAGGTCTTTGACTTGCTTAGAAATATCCTCATGATTGGCACTAATCTTCTTTTCTAATTTGGCCTCAAGACGATCCACTCTTGCATCATTCCTTGACATGTACCTGTTCACTGTATCCTCGAAACTCAGTTTCCCTTCTTCCACCTTAGCACCCGGATCAACACCGATAAAAGGTTGTAATGCATTGTTGGATTACTCCACGATAACTCCGGCCTCCTTGGTTGTTGATAATTACCTGGGGGACCACGATTGTTGTAGTTCCCTTGATAATTCTGGTTTCCTTGGTTTTGGAACCTCGTCCCTTGAATACTTTGACCCATGGCATAATTCACCTCTTCAATCTTCTCTTGGCTAGCTCCTTCATAGCTACCATCCTGCTGCATCATTGGTACTCTCTGAGATAAGTCAGTAATCTGCTTTTGCTGAGCTCTAGTAGCTTGCTAATATTAGTCAAACTAGAGATGATCTCATCGTCTCTTCCCGACTTCACCATAGTATACTCAGCCTGTGCTACTTTACCAAGAACATAAGTACCTCTCACTCTATCAGTTGGCCAATCTCTTGAATTTATCGATATATTCTCAAAGATCTTCTCGGCCTCTATGGGTGACTTTGTAAGCAATGCTCCATTAGAAGAAGCATCAAGTAACACTCGAGAATCGTAGTCCAACCCATTATAAAAAATACTGATATATTGAGCTTTAGATAGCCCATGTTGTGGACACTTTTGAAGCATATCATTGAATTGGTTCCAAGCCTCATGAAACTTCTCATTATCTTGGATAACAAATTGATTAATTTCTTGTTTCATCTTGAACACCTTTGAAGGTGACATGTATCACTCCAAGAATTTCACTTTCAACATTTCCCAGGTATCACATTCAGCAGCATTAAGATTATCGTACCAATCTCTCTCTTTTTCATTTAGCGAGAACTTAAACAAGATGATCTTTCTCGTATCCTCATGAGCTCCTGCATCTTTTTGTGTACTTGCATACCCCAGGAACTTATTTAGATGTTGTTGAGGATCTTCAAAGGTTCCCCCAGAGAAGGGACTCCTTTCAATCATGCTGATAAGAGCAGGGTGTAGATCAAAATCGGCTCCAGCCCCTCTTGCTCCTAACAGCCCACAATTGCCTCCTCCGTTGTTCTTAAAGACTTCACGAATGGCAAGTGTATCCGGATTTGCTGCCATGTTGACTCCTTCTACCTCCAAATTAACTTTGGGTGTAGCTTCAATCGCTTGCGAGTTATGCACTCCAATGTCAACTACTTGATCAATAGTATCGGTTGGCTCCTTGTTCTTATCCTTGTTCTTTTCCTCGCTGATGCCTCTATTTCCGGATTAAAAGGTTCTAGATTAGATTCCTTCGATCTAGTATGCGTACACCTGAGAAAAATTCAAAGTTAGAAAGAAAAGAAAACAAGAATAAAGTAGTCCTTATTAAACTAGAAATAATGAATTAACAATTAATACCATTCCCGCGCAACGGCGCCAAGAACTTGATGAGCGTTTTCTCAACACACAAAATTAATCCTCAAGTGTGAGGATATCAATTGTAGTTTCGATGGGTGACCATGTGATTATCAAACCCGAAAGATGGATTATTGTTAATTCAGTTATATTCTAATTTATTAAGACTATGTTGGCAATTTATTTGTGGTAATTACTTGACTAAATAACAAATATTTAAAAGAGCAAATAAAGTAAACAAGCAATAGAGATAATACGTTTGTGATCAAGTGAGAAATTAGGTAGTTCCTCGGGTCGTCCAGTTTTACTTATTAATTTTCTTTCCATGTGTTGATGTCTGACTCTGCCTTATGATTTATGGACGCATCACTAAACCATGCAAGTTCACTCTATAGACACAAGTAAACATGCGTATGACACGTGTGAATATCCTTGGAGCAAGAAATATAATTCACCCTCTTTCTAGGTACTATCAGTATCAACTATTTCTCATGCACTTAGTACTCAACCCTGTATGATCTCACTTTTTAAGTACTATGAAGTTATACTCTTTATCCTACTTATCAACCCGAATATTATTTAATTAAAAAGTATTCATATAAGATAGTTCTAAAAAGACTTCGGAATCCCTTCACTTAGAATTATAACATGTAACCCTACTCAACAGTGAACGCACTCAATCAATAACCAAGATATGTATTTGAACTTAGTCGCATTTTTAGTAAAATGTCAAGAGCAAGTGTACTCTATCGTTGTTGTATACGCGTGACCAAGTGAAAAATTTATAAGATTGTCATCCCAAGGGAAAGCAAATATTGGCTAGTATCCGAATTGTTCATCGATTTATGCTTTGTAAAGATAATATGCTTGAAGGATTGGTATTAAAACTAATGCTTAAGATTCTACTCAATCAACTAGAATTTAAACTATCAAAGTAAATGATCGATTAACAAGCAAATGATTGATGGAATGGATGTAGAATACACTTGAGAAGAGAGCAAGGCTAATCATACTTATGGTTAAGACTTGAGCTAGATATGCAAAACTCTTGATGATAATTTTCATTAACTTGTGGATTAAAAGCAATCATAATTTTACCCCTAGTCTCTATGGCTAAGGAAACTAGGTTCTCGACTCTTTTACAAGCCTAAATCTCCTAGGATTGATCTTAATCTCAATTCCCTTAAGGTACTATGATCATAAGTTGGTTCTTTTCATTCAATTTCTTAAGTGTCCCTCTATGAATGTTTAAGGAGGGTATAACTTACCTCCCCTTATACTAACATGCATGCACAATTCAATATATGATTCAATTAAACATACACTCACAATATTGGAATGGTCATACTAATACTATGAATAGAAGAATTAATCACACAAACATTGAAATGAAACATGATTGATATATCATAAAAGAAAATCCACAAATCAATTTAAATCACTACTCAAGTTTTACATATCTAACTATTCACCTCAACCACTCATATGACTAGCCCTACTAAACTATCAAAGTAAATGATCGATTAACAAGCAAATGATTGATGGAATGGATGTAGAATACACTTGAGAAGAGAGCAAGGCTAATCATACTTATGGTTAAGACTTGAGCTAGATATGCAAAACTCTTGATGATAATTTTCATTAACTTGTGGATTAAAAGCAATCATAATTTTACCCCTAGTCCCTATGGCCAAGGAAACTAGGTTCTCGACTCTTTTACAAGCCTAAATCTCATAGGATTGATCTTAATCTCAATTCCCTTAAGGTACTATGATCATAAGTTGGTTCTTTTCATTCAATTTCTTAAGTGTCCCTCTATGAATGTTTAAGGAGGGTATGACTTACCTCCCCTTATACTAACATGCATGCACAATTCAATATATGATTCAATTAAACATCCACTCACAATATTGGAATGGTCATACTAATACTATGAATAGAAGAATTAATCACACAAACATTGAAATGAAACATGATTGATATATCATAAAAGAAAATCCACAAATCAATTTAAATCACTACTCAAGTTTTACATATCTAACTATTCACCTCAACCACTCATATGACTAGCCCTACTAAACTATCAAAGTAAATGATCGATTAACAAGCAAATGATTGATGGAATGGATGTAGAATACACTTGAGAAGAGAGCAAGGCTAATCATACTTATGGTTAAGACTTGAGCTAGATATGCAAAACTCTTGATGATAATTTTCATTAACTTGTGGATTAAAAGCAATCATAATTTTACTCCTAGTCCCTATGGCCAAGGAAACTAGGTTCTCGACTCTTTTACAAGCCTAAATCTCCTAGGATTGATCTTAATCTCAATTCCCTTAAGGTACTATGATCATAAGTTGGTTCTTTTCATTCAATTTCTTAAGTGTCCCCCTCTATGAATGTTTAAGGAGGGTATGACTTACCTCCTCTTATACTAACATGCATGCACAATTCAATATATGATTCAATTAAACATCCACTCACAATATTGGAATGGTCATACTAATACTATGAATAGAAGAATTAATCACACAAACATTGAAATGAAACATGATTGATATATCATAAAAGAAAATCCACAAATCAATTTAAATCACTACTCAAGTTTTACATATCTAACTATTCACCTCAACCACTCATATGACTAGCCCTACTATAAAACTAGCCACTAAACATGATAATTGATTCAATATAAATCAAGCTTTGCTCCATTTGAGCCATAATAAGAAGAAAATTAATAATTGGAAAATAGATTTGCTTTCCTTGCATAAGAAAAGTCTTCCTCCTCTTCAATTGATCAACTTCTTCAACAATTAATGCTTCAATCTTCTCAAATGGTGGTAGGATGGATGAAATGAAGGTTTTATGGATTGAAAATGTCGATCAAATGGTGATTTGATGAATCTAGATGGTAGAGATGGAAGATAGATCTACTATGTGAGGAAATGTGGTGTTTTTGTGTGTGTAACTGCTCTAATCTGATCTCTAATGAATTCCCCCCTCAAATTTTGCACAAGTCATGGTTGTATATCACTTATGGACCTTCTAGAAGCTTCCGGAACATTCTAAAAATTACACAGGATTTTACACCTACACGGCCCGTGCAGCAGCACACGGTCCATGTAGGGCGCACCTACTTCGGCGTATTATGCACGCTCCGGACACGGCTCGAGCTACGCTGCACGGCCATGGTCATGGCCGTGTAGCGTTTTCTGACGACAATGCACAGCTTCTTCTTACAGGGCCGTGCTCCGCACACGGGGTGTGTAGCAACGCACGGCCCATGCACCAGCACACGACCATTCTCCTGGGCGAGCAGCGAGTTCTGATGACACTACACTGCTGTTGGGTACAGGGCCGTGTTCTGCACACGGCCCGTGTACCAACATTCCCTATTCTTCCATTTTCTTTTTGCTCCCGACTCCGTTTTTGTCCATTTCTTGACTTGTTTTACATATATTTAAGCTCATTTACATAATTCTATCAATTTATACCACATTCCTCAAAATAACAATAACTCCACCAAAAGTGACACAAATACGGATAAAAAGATCCAAAAATACATAAATAAAGACACTAAAATTTAGGTGAAAATGACTACGATCAACCCCCCAAACTTAAAGTATTGTTTGTCCTCGAACAATGAAAAATGATAAACAAGAGGAGAAATTTTCACTTAAGAAAATACTAAAGGAACATAAACCACAACACATCACAAATAATAAAGACCACAAAATCACATTAAGTATCCCTACATCATCAAACTCATAACAGGAAAGATTAACAAGTTCAATCTTAAGAATGCCAAAAGAGTAATCAAATCCCTTTCAATCCAAGTCTCTCATAGGATATCAAATTCACTCAACACTTTATAGAATAGGGTTTTTAACATCATTCATCAACCGGTTAAAACCGACTCACCATAGGCTTGCTCATGGACTATGTTCACAAGCCACCCTAGTTTCAATAAGTGATCAAAAGTTCTTTATTTTAGGATGTAATGTTTAAGCTCTTTGGTAAGGTAGGAAACTTTGGATAATAGTAACTATTCAAATGTAAGCAATTAGAGAGATGATTCCTTTCTTCAACTTCTTCACTTTCAAGCTTCCTTGAATTTCTTATTTAATCAAAAACACTAAACATTATCATTCTTTGGATTTCTCGAGCTCCATTTGATTTGCATGCTTCCTTTCTTCAAACTTTTGAACTTCATGAGCACATTTTTGTTGATTTTCTCCTTTTTCTTGTTTTTAGGTCGCATGTTCATTTTGTTTAGCTCCTTTACATCCTTTTCACCTCAACCACTCATATGACTAGCCCTACTATAAAACTAGCCACTAAACATGATAATTGATTCAATACAAATCAAGCTTTGCTCCATTTGAGCCATAATAAGAAGAAAATTAATAATTGGAAAGTAGATTTGCTTTCCTTGCATAAGAAAAGTCTTCCTCCTCTTCAATTGATCAACTTCTTCAACAATTAATGCTCCAATCTTCTCAAATGGTGGTAGGATGGATGGAATGAAGGTTCTATGGATTGAAAATGTAGATCAAATGGTGATTTGATGAATCTAGAACGTAGAGATAGAAGATAGATCTACTATGTGAGGAAATGTGGTGTTTTTGTGTGTGTAACTGCTCTTATCTGATCTCTAATGAATTCCCCCCTCAAATTTCGTACAAGTCATGGTTTTATATCACTTATGAACCTTCTAGAAGCTTCCGAAATATTCTGAAAATTACACAGGATTTTGCACCTACACGGCCCGTGCAGTAGCACACGGCCAGTGTAGGGCACATGGTCATGGCCGTGTAGCATTTTTTTACGACAATGTACGGCTTCTTCTTACTGGGTCGTGCTCTGCACACGGGGCGTGCAGTAACGCACTGCCCGTACACTAGCGTACGGCCATCCTCCTGGGTGACCAGCGAGTTCTGATGACACTACACGGCTGTTGGGTACAGGGCCGTGTTCCGCACACGGCCCGTGTACCAACATTCCCTGTTCTTCCATTTCCTTTTCGCTCCCGACTCTGTTTTTGTCCATTTCTTGACCCGTTTTACATATATTAAGCTCATTTACACAATTCTATCAATTTATACCACATTCCTCAAAATAACAATAACTCCACCAAAAGTAACATAAATACGGATAAAAACATCCAAAAATACACAAATAAAGACACTAAAATCTAGGTGAAAATGACTACGATTAGTATTCAGACTCTACATAACAGTTAATGATGCACAAAACGACTGTGAGTATGAATTTAAAAAGCATAATCTTATATAAAATAAATCACAAGTAGTGTTGTACGGAGTTTACACATGGAAATTCAATTAACTCATAAAATCTTCATAACCCTAGAACTACCGAAGCGGTTCTAGCGTATGATTGATCGAGGAACAATCATGGTGGTTGGTAGGATCTTACCCATAGTCTTGAAAATTACAAGATAAATTAAGTAGCGAAGTTAACCCTAGATGCGAGCGCAGTCGCGACTCTCTCCATCTTGAATTTTCACCTGATTCTCAATTGGTTCAACAGACGAACCCTCTCCACAGCTCCTTCGGTAGGGTTTCGGTGGTGATGGATGATGAAGTGGTGTGTGTCTCTCTGTTCTCCTGCGAAAGCTCTTCTTTTTTATACTTGTAAACTCTCCTTACGGGCCTTGGATGGGCTTCTTGAGTGAACACACGCAATGAAGGTGTAAAAATATGAATATGGTAAGTTCCAGCATCTCAGTTCGATAAATAGGCCAGGTCGAATCATTTTTAGTTGGTCGAATCCCATGTCGAATCACATACTCTCTGGTCGAATTGCAACTGCTTCCCTTCAGGCTTCAGGTTCGACCACGGTTCGATCAAATGACTTGGTCGAACCACAATATTGGTCGAACTGCACTCCCGGCGATTCTTCTCAATTGGTTCGACCACAGATGCTGGTCGAACCATCTCCTTCTTGGTCGAACCAAGCACCTGCTTGGTCGAATCGAGCCTCTGAATCTCTTTTTTCTGAACCCGATCACTTCTAACACGTTTTCCTTCTAAAATCAACTTAAATAGCCTTGAAAACACCTGATTCGTAACTTTCCACAATTTATATCAATTCATATCGAATTACAACCATCTGACACACCATTATTATACGAATCCGGGCTCGAAACATGTGAATTTACACACTCATCAAAATGGAGTAATTAAATATACTATTTTATGATGCAACGAGAGCGTATTAAAAGATAATAATACGTAGAACAAATTTTATAATCCGTTGATTCTTAAAGAATACAGAAAAATAGACTTCTCAAATAAGTTGATTCATTCTTATGAATACCATAAAGAGGTCAAAGAGAACAACTCTTATTTCATTAATAAAATTCAACTCCCTAAAACTATTACAATATCACTTATTTACAGGATTTAACATATTAATGACAAATATAAATAAAAGGAAATAAATCATAACATTATTATAAAATATTCTAATTACAATAATATCTCCATCATTCTCCTCTTCTTGGAGACGATTCGACCTCGAATCGTGCAGGGTTGTATCATGAACGAAAGTGCGAAGACACGCTGGAACATCCTTGAATCCATATAACTCAAAATACTTTAAAATAACACTTTAATATTCAATGTTGTAACAAATTATGAGATCAAGAAAATATGAATCTTTTGGATCATACGAATCTTTTGAATTAGGCACATTAACAACAACTTCAATCATCTCTCTATAAAAATTGGATCACCATAAACGTCGTGGAAAATTGCATCACCTTCTTTATAAAAAGTTGGTGGGTTATCATAGCCGAAACCTTCTTTATCTTCTCCATCAAAGATGGGTGGACCATCATAATCACCATAGGAAACTTCATCATCTTCTTCATCAAATATCGGTGGACCTTCATAGCCACCATCAACAAACTCGTCCAAATCAAGATTGAATGGAGAAAATAGATCAGAAAAAGAAAGATTATCGTATTCATAGATCTGCTCATCATACATGATATCATCTACCGATTGATGCCTTGGAATCATCATCAAGGATCATAATTGGCTTTGATACCAACTGATGCAGTGAGAGCGTATTAAAATATAATAATATGTAGAACAAATTCTATAATCCGTTGATTCTTAAAGAATACCGGAAAATAAACTTCTCAAATACGTTGATTCATTCTTATGAATACCTTAAAGAGGTCAAAAAGAACAACTCTTATTTCATTAATAAAATTCAACTCCCTAAAACTATTACAATATCACTTATTTATAGGATCTAACATATTAATGACAAATATAAATAAAAGGAAATAAATCATAATATTATTATAAAATATTCTAATTACAATCATATCTCCATCTTTTTATTTGAATAATATGGAGTATTAATTTTGATTTACTTTAATTTTATATAATTTTCATCTTATATTTTTATTAAAATTTTGAAATAAAAATTTAATTTATTTACTAAAAAAATTAACAGAAAATAACGAAAGAGAAAAGGAATTAGTATATATTAAGCATGGATTAGACGATTACCTCAGAAAATTAGTTCAATTGATTAGTAGGTTACCAGACAAACGAACTGAAACAGAATGGGCGTCCGACGCGCATTTAATAAAAATTTTAAAAAATAACATAAAAGAATTAGTGGAGGATCCGTCTCACATAATGGGATCCGTGAAATGATCTCACACACAAGACTCACCCAATTAAAAAATGGGACACAATTAAGTACACTACTTAAAATTAAATAATTATAATTAAAATTGAGTACTATTTTAACTGTTTAACAATGCATTATCAAATTAATTCTATCAATTACATTCCTTATAAAGAGTTTGTTAATTCTTTTAGAATTTTAATTAATTACATTCTATATAAAGAGCTATATAATCAAATTCATAATGGATTAGTGGAGGATACGTCTCACATAATGGGATCCGTGAAATGATCTCACACACAAGACTCACCCAATTAAAAAATGGGACACAATTAAGTACACTACTTAAAATTAAATAATTATAATTAAAATTGAGTACTATACTTTAAAATTAAATAATTTGTATTTTAACGGTTTAACAATGCATTATCAAATTAATTCTATCAATTACATTCCTTATAAAGAGTTTGTTAATTCTTTTAGAATTTTAATCAATTACATTCTATATAAAGAGCTATATAATCAAATTCAATTTAAACACCGTGCTCCATGGGAACACAACCCTCACCCTCCATATTCTATTTAAATATATGTATGGCTAAGAGTTTAAATTGTAAAGGGGCACGGTGTTCCCGGGCACAATAGCATCAGTCTAAAATCAAATCATATACAAAACTTTGACATGCTAAAAAAATTCATCCCATTTAATCAAGTTCCATTTATTGCACGCCTCATTATTAACTTCTTTTAATTTTATAATATAGGGATAAATCTCATTTTTATACATTATTTAAATACTTGATTATTATCTTATAATTCTTACAATAATAAGGATAAAAAGACATAATTGACCTTCATGATATATTCCATGATTTAAGAAAACATTAAAGAAATTTCTTTTACCCTTAATTGTATTCTACATTTAAGTTAATTGTATTAAATTGTGTCATTTAATTATATTTCATAATTTAACTCTCTTACCATACTTCTTTGACAAAGTCTCTTGTGAGACGCTACTTATGTGAGACCGTTTGTAAGATGTGTTAAATTATGCATATTATATAGATAAAGTATAATATCTTAGCCCAACTATATTTTTGTTAGAAAGCCCAAAACCTAATTATTTATTTTATGGCCCAAAAGGTCAGCCCTATCTTAGCCCAACTAGATTTTTGTTAGAAAGCCCAAAACCTAATTATTTATTTTTATGGCCCAAAAGGTCAGCCCAATTAAGCCCAATTAGAATTTTTTTAGAAAGCCCAAACTTATTTATTTATTTATTTTGTGGCCCAAAGTTTCAGCCCACTTAAATGGGCTGATATATAATTAGTAAGACTAAAGTTAATAAAAAAAAAGAGAGAGAAGAACGGGAGAAGAAAAGCAAAAGAGGGGAAAGAAGAGAGGAAGAGGAGAAACCCTTGTTGACCAAATTCTCCCTTACAACCCTCATCCTAGGTGGTTTTTAAGTTGTTTTGAGGTAAGTGGTGTGTGAATTAAGCTTCCTTCTTCCATAATTTTGTAATTTTGTGGGGTTTTTCTTTTTGGTATGTGGGAAATTTGTAGACTGTTCGAACTGATTTCGAGATAGCTATTGTCCTCGAAACTTTGCAAACTTAATTTCTGTACGTAGTTGAACTCGTTAGCTTTCCGTAGCCACTTGAAACACCTCAATCCGATTATTCTACAATTAGTTATGATTTTTCTCGTAAACTGCCGCTAGCAGGAAAATTTCAGAATTTTTATGTCGAATTCAAACTTATTTTCTATCGTTTCGTCTAGTTAATGTATTGAAACGGTTATATGGGATTGGGAACTGATGTTAAAGAGTTACATGCCATTTTTATTTAATATCGACTCGTTCGAACTCGATTAGGATTTGTTTTTAGCAATGAAAGGGATGTTAACGCTAATAGTTAGTTATATTTAATTTGTCTTTAATTGCTCATCTCCTTTCTAGGTAAAGAACCATCGACGAAGAGCAAGGAACCGACTTCAGATTCCGGAGAGAGTTAATCACTTCCTTGTGAGTTGATAATTCGGGAACGCCTTCTCTTGTGGGAAGTGTGGACCCTCGTTAAATGTGCATTTATTTTAGTTTTAGTTAATTGATAAGAAAATTATTTGGTATTATGTTATGTGGTAAAGAGCCTGATTGGCTCGATTGCTCTGGTTAGAGTCATGTTAGCCATTTTATGAGTATTATTGATTTCTGGTTATTCTTGTGTGCCAATTAAGACTCTAACTTGAGTCGTTATTCATCTTATGATGCACATGCATATGTATGCCTGGTACCAAGGTTAAGTAGCCCGAATTGGTCACGGTTCGGGTGAGTTGGAGCGACATTGATTAAGTAGCCCGAATTGTCGCGGTTCGGGTGAGTTAGAGTGACAACCAAGTTGCCCGGGATTGGCAAACCCGCGTGAGTTAGATCTAACGGGGCACCTGTCCATTTGCCAAATACTGATACTCTGGAGGGTGATCGTTAGATGGATTAGTCTATTATAGGCTCAGTCAACGTCACCGGTGTGGGACATGCATGTCATATATGTTTATATGTTTGATCATTTCAAGTATTCAGTCGATATTGAATTGTGAACTTTAGCACTTGGCGTTGAGAAAGAATATTAATGTGCATTTTATCTAGAGTAACGGTGACGGGCTTGGACTGTCTCTCGACGGAGAGCTCAGTTCGAGGAGGATATTGACTACCCACGCGTCTTTTTTTGTGATAACATGTTGTTTGAACAAATTGTGTTATTCGTAAATGTGCACTAAGGTTTTTATTTTCATTAATATGTACACTGAGTGAGAAATAGTTATTGTGAGACGAAATGTGGGATTTTTTTATGTTATGAACCGCGAGTGGAATACATGCTTCGTATAAGGGTCGGGGTAACCGGCTTATCACCTCACTGAGCTAGTGGTTTTGCTCACCCCCATCATTCTTTCCTTTTCAGGCTGTTGATATCGTTTTGGTTGGAGGTTTGCCTATCGTTTGCTCGTCATCCAATCCGTGTTTTGGGTACTTCCTCTTTTATGTAAATTGACGGATTCATTGGCGAGATTGTATAGTTTATATTTGGTGACCCCCTTGATGTTCTTTTTGTACCTTCGCGATGTTATATCGTTCATGTATATTTTCTTTAAACTAAGTTACACCGTTGTATTTTGTACCTTTGTAAATCCTTGTTGATACTTTATGAGATGATGTCCTCGGGTTGTACCCGTTGTTATCAGTTGTTCAGTTCTACAGGTACTTGATAGCAAGCCTTACGTTTTCTATAAACTTTGTGGAGTGGAGTGCACCCATTCTGCAAAATTTATGATTAATGTGGCGGTTGTCGCGTTCTGTCTGGGGTCGGGGCGTGACAACTTTCTTGGTATCAGAGCCAGGTTTTATGATTCTCATTCTTTTTGTGTCAAGCCAATGAGTCCAACTTTATTTCTATGTCATCCTAAGGTATCGTATTGCCTTGACGTTGACCTTGCATTTTCTTTCCTTTCTTCCTTTCAGTCTTTATGGCACCTCCAGTTCGTCGTCGAGGTCGAGGTCGAGGTCGAGGTCGAGGACACGCTCCTCGTGATCCTCCGAGTCCTCTACTCTCTTCTGTTCCTCGTGGACCTCGAGGACATGTTTCTTCTGATCATGTCATTCCTCCGACGGTTATGGACCCTATCAATTCTGATCATAGGGTGCCAGTTTCCCAGGTAGAGCAACCACGGGCCCAGTTGCGGGTTGAGCACATGATGACACCCGAGCAGTACCAATTGTATTATGATCACATTCGAATACATGGTGTTCCACCACCTACAACGGCTCATACAACTACGACTGTCACTGAAGAGGTTCTTCGTGCTAATGAATCGATTCGACCTACATCTAATGTACCAGTTTTTACTCCAGAAATGGCTTTAGGAGGTTCTGCTTCTCGAGGTGCACTTTTTATACCTGATTTGGTGAAAGCAGTTGAAAACATGGGGACTTCGAAATTTGATGGTGCAAGAGATGCTTCTAAAGCGGGGGCATGGTTAAAGGAGATTACAGAGACCTTTGACACCTTGATGATTGAAGAATGTTATCGTGTGGTCATTGCGACCAAACTGTTAGGCCCAGATGCACGACGATGGTGGCAGAATCTAAAAGAGACATCTTCGGTTACTATTACGTGGGCTATCTTTGTGGAACGATTCAAAGATCGATACTTCTCTCAGTACATCAAGGATCAAAAGAGAAAGGAGTTCTTCAACCTATTTCAAGGCATTATGTCGGTCGTGGAGTACGAAAGCAAATTTCTGGAATTGCGAGAATTCGCTCCTGAGTCATATACGACGAGAGACTTATGCAAGAGATTTGAAGATGGTCTTAATTTAAATATTCGAGATCGCATCAAGTCCGGAGACAAGTACGAGAGTCTTGACGATCTCGTAGAAGAAGCCCTGAGGGTAGAAGGTTTAGTTCAGGCGAGACATAAGCTTGCAGAACGATCTCAAAAGAAAAGGCAAGGGAGCGCATTTCCAGGAAATGCATCGAAGGTGTATAGGGGTGTGGGATCTTCGCGTGGCGCACCAAGTTCGGCATCTATTAGTTTTCCTCAACCTCGGGAGCAGTTTAGTAGAGGCGGGAGCAATGTCTCGGGATCAGTTGGTGAAAATCGCAAGTGCCAGAATTGCCTAAAATATCATGACGGCCCCTGTAAGGCTCCTCAAGTATGTTTTCAGTGTCGACAGCCGGGGCATATGCGAAGTTCTTGTCCTCAGCTTATGGGAACGAGCAGTCAGGGTTCTGGTCAATTTCGTGGTAAACTAACATATTCTACACCCAGAGATACTCGATCTGCAGTTACCAGAGTGCCCGATGCCTCAAGCGGCCCTAGTACTCAATCACCTATGCAAGGAAGGAAGCAAACTAGAGTATTTCATATTTCCCAGGAAGAGGCTCGCTCAGATCCGAAGGTTGTGACAGGTAATTTATAATCTGAGTATTTTCACATGCTAAATCTTACCCCGCCTTGTTATGCCACTTGATTACGAATAAAACATTCGTAAGAAATTCTATCTTTTCAAATTTTTTAAATCACAATCTCACCTAATATTGCTTCTTTAGGCCATGTGTTTGTGGGAGACCATCAGGTCTACGCTTTATTTGACCCAGGTTCTGATAGGTCTTATATCCGAGATGATCTTACTTCGATCTTAGATTATCCTATCTCTCATTTGTCACCTGGAATCATCGTTCATACCCCTCTTGGAGAGCGTCTAATTCGTGATTCGGTATTCCTTGGTTGTCCATTGAAGATCAAAGATGTCATTTTAGAGGCTGAATTGATACCATTGCCTTTGATTGATCTTGATGTTATTCTTGGCATGGATTGGCTTTCTTCTCATCATGCAATTCTCGATTGCCACGAGAAGCTTGTTATTTTTCGTAGACCAGGATTCTCAGAACTTGTTTTTGAAGGTAAACTTCAAACGAGATCCCTCTCTTTTATTTCAATGTTGACTGCGCATAAATTAATGCGTAAGGGTTGTGAGGCATTCTTGGCATTTGTCATCGATACTTCTCTTTCTGAAACTAAACTAGATGACATCCCAATCGTGAATGAATTTCCTGATGTCTTTCCCGAAGACTTACCAGGACAACCTCCGAATCGAGAGATTGATTTTTCCATTGACGTACTTCCTGGAATCACACCTATATCAATTACTCCATATCGAATGTCGCCTGCTGAGCTCAAGGAACTCCAGACACAACTTGGGGAATTATTGGAGAAGGGGTTCATACGACCTAGCACATCTCCGTGGGGTGCTCCAGTTCTTTTTGTCAAGAAGAAAGATGGATCACTTCGCCTATGTGTTGACTACCGTCAATTGAACAAGGTGACAATTAAGAACAAATATCCTCTTCCAAGAATCGATGATCTGTTTGATCAATTACAAGGAGCAACTGTGTTCTCAAAAATTGATTTGCGATCCGGTTATCACCAACTCAAGATTAGGGAATCTGATATCCCTAAGTCTGCTTTTCGAACCAGATACGGTCATTTTGAATTTTGTGTTATGCCTTTTGGACTTACAAATGCTCCTGCAGCTTTTATGGATCTTATGAATCGGGTCTTTCGGCCATACTTAGATAAGTTTGTCATCATCTTCATTGATGACATTCTTATTTATTCTAAATCGGACGACGAGCATTCTCATCATCTAAGAATTGCTCTGAACATTCTCAGAGAAAACCAGCTTTATGCTAAATTCTCGAAGTGTGAATTTTGGCTTCGCGAGGTAAGCTTTTTGGGTCATCACATTTCTAAAGAAGGAATCTACGTCGATCCAGCGAAGATTCAAGCTATACTAGATTGGGAGCGTCCAAAGAACGTGACAGAGATTCGTAGTTTTCTGGGATTAGCTGGATATTATCGACGGTTTGTCAAAGACTTTTCGTTATTGGCTTCATCTTTGACTAAATTGACTCGAAAAGGGGTAAAATTTGAATGGAATGAAGAATGTGACGAAGCATTTCAAGAATTGAAAAGACGACTCGTTTCAGCTCCTATTCTTGCTTTGCCAGACCCAGCGATTGGAGAATTTACCATTTATAGCGACGCCTCGAGACAAGGATTAGGATGCGTTCTCATGCAAGAAGGAAAGGTTATTGCCTACGCTTCAAGGCAATTGAAGAAGAACGAAGAAAATTATCCTACACATGATTTAGAGTTGGCTGCAATCGTCTTTGCATTGAAGATCTGGAGGCACTATCTGTATGGTGCAACTTGTCGGGTTTTCACTGATCACAAAAGCTTAAAGTATATCACCACCCAAAAGGAGCTCAACCTCAGGCAAAGGCGATGGATGGAGTTGATTAGTGACTATGACTTAGTCATCGATTATCATCCTGGTAAGGCGAACGTTGTTGCAGATGCTCTGAGTAGAAAGTCTTCTACCTCACTTGCTTCGATTCAATCTTTTTATCTTCCTATGTTGGAGCAATTTAAATCTTTACACATTTCGCTCGATTGTGAAAAGTCTAATGATTCTGCCTTAATCGCCAAATTCGAGGTTAGACCTACCTTGTTCGAGAAAATTCGAGAAAGACAATCACACGATGTTTATTTACAACAGAAGATGGCGAAGCTAAATCAAGGAAAAGAAACAGAATATCAAATTCGGGATGATGGACTTCTTACTTTTAAAAATCGTGTTTGTGTTCCATCAGAACTTGATGTTCGTAGAGCTATTCTTGAGGAAGCCCATTCTTCAGCCTATGCTATGCATCCTGGTAGTACCAAAATGTATAGAACACTTCGGGAGCATTATTGGTGGCCAGGTATGAAACGGGACACTATTGAATTTGTATCAAAGTGCTTATCTTGCCAACAGATTAAAGCGGAACACCAAAAACCAGCCGGCATGCTTCAACCACTACCTATTCCTGAGTGGAAATGGGAAAACGTCACAATGGATTTTGTTTCTGGTTTACCTCGAACCCAAAAGGGTCATGACTCAATTTGGGTAATTGTCGATCGTCTGACAAAATCGGCACATTTCCTTCCAGTGCATACCAACGAATCTTTAGAGAAACTTGCCAAGTTATATGTCGATGAGATTGTGAGATTGCACGGAGTACCAGTGTCAATCATATCTGACCGTGATCCAAGATTCACTTCCCGTTTTTGGCCTAGTCTGCAGAAAGTGCTAGGTACAAAATTACTATTCAGTACCTCGTTTCATCCACAGACTGATGGACAGTCAGAGAGAACTATACAGACACTAGAAGACATGTTACGTGCAGTGGTGTTGAATTTGGGAGGTAGCTGGGATAAGTACGTGACTTTGGTGGAGTTCGCTTATAACAACAGTTATCATTCAAGCATTGGAATGCCCCCGTACGAAGCTCTGTATGGCCGAAAGTGTCGAACACCACTCTTTTGGGATGAGGTTGGCGAGAGACAAATCGAACAAGTAGAGCTTATCGAAGATGCGAAGGCAAAAATACAACTTATTCGAGACAGACTTAAGGCAGCGCAAGATCGACAGAAAAGTTACGCAGATAATAGGAGGCGCGATTTGGAGTTTAATGAAGGAGACAGAGTTTTTCTGAAAGTTTCTCCATGGAAGGGCGTGTTGCGATTCCGCCGTCGAGGAAAGTTGAGTCCAAGGTATATTGGCCCGTTTACGATCGTACAAAGGATTGGTCGTGTCGCGTATCGACTTGACCTACCATCGGAATTGTCGAAGATTCACGATGTCTTCCATGTCTCTATGCTTAGAAAATATGAACCAGATCCCTCGCACGTGCTCAAAGATCCCCCAGTTGTATTAAAGGAAAATCTATCGTACGAAGTACAACCTGTTCAAATTGTAGATCGCCGAGAGAAAATGCTTCGTAACAAATCCATTCCTATGGTGAGAGTTCTATGGAGAAGTGATCAAATTGAAGAAAAAACATGGGAACCAGAGTCAGTCATGCGTCAACACCATCCAAATCTCTTTTCATCTCTAGGTACGTTTATGTTTCGAGGACGAAACTTTTTAGAGGAGGGGATACTTTATAATATCTTAGCCCAACTATATTTTTGTTAGAAAGCCCAAAACCTAATTATTTATTTTATGGCCCAAAAGGTCATCCCTATCTTAGCCCAACTAGATTTTTGTTAGAAAGCCCAAAACCTAATTATTTATTTTTATGGCCCAAAAGGTCAGCCCAATTAAGCCCAATTAGAATTTTTTTAGAAAGCCCAAACTTATTTATTTATTTATTTTGTGGCCCAAAGTTTCAGCCCACTTAAATGGGCTGATATATAATTAGTAAGACTAAAGTTAATAAAAAAAAAGAGAGAGAAGAACGGGAGAAGAAAAGCAAAAGAGGGGAAAGAAGAGAGGAAGAGGAGAAACCCTTGTTGACCAAATTCTCCCTTACAACCCTCATCCTAGGTGGTTTTTAAGTTGTTTTGAGGTAAGTGGTGTGTGAATTAAGCTTCCTTCTTCCATAATTTTGTAATTTTGTGGGGTTTTTCTTTTTGGTATGTGGGAAATTTGTAGACTGTTCGAACTGATTTCGAGATAGCTATTGTCCTCGAAACTTTGCAAACTTAATTTCTGTACGTAGTTGAACTCGTTAGCTTTCCGTAGCCACTTGAAACACCTCAATCCGATTATTCTACAATTAGTTATGATTTTTCTCGTAAACTGCCGCTAGCAGGAAAATTTCAGAATTTTTATGTCGAATTCAAACTTATTTTCTATCGTTTCGTCTAGTTAATGTATTGAAACGGTTATATGGGATTGGGAACTGATGTTAAAGAGTTACATGCCATTTTTATTTAATATCGACTCGTTCGAACTCGATTAGGATTTGTTTTTAGCAATGAAAGGGATGTTAACGCTAATAGTTAGTTATATTTAATTTGTCTTTAATTGCTCATCTCCTTTCTAGGTAAAGAACCATCGACGAAGAGCAAGGAACCGACTTCAGATTCCGGAGAGAGTTAATCACTTCCTTGTGAGTTGATAATTCGGGAACGCCTTCTCTTGTGGGAAGTGTGGACCCTCGTTAAATGTGCATTTATTTTAGTTTTAGTTAATTGATAAGAAAATTATTTGGTATTATGTTATGTGGTAAAGAGCCTGATTGGCTCGATTGCTCTGGTTAGAGTCATGTTAGCCATTTTATGAGTATTATTGATTTCTGGTTATTCTTGTGTGCCAATTAAGACTCTAACTTGAGTCGTTATTCATCTTATGATGCACATGCATATGTATGCCTGGTACCAAGGTTAAGTAGCCCGAATTGGTCACGGTTCGGGTGAGTTGGAGCGACATTGATTAAGTAGCCCGAATTGTCGCGGTTCGGGTGAGTTAGAGTGACAACCAAGTTGCCCGGGATTGGCAAACCCGCGTGAGTTAGATCTAACGGGGCACCTGTCCATTTGCCAAATACTGATACTCTGGAGGGTGATCGTTAGATGGATTAGTCTATTATAGGCTCAGTCAACGTCACCGGTGTGGGACATGCATGTCATATATGTTTATATGTTTGATCATTTCAAGTATTCAGTCGATATTGAATTGTGAACTTTAGCACTTGGCGTTGAGAAAGAATATTAATGTGCATTTTATCTAGAGTAACGGTGACGGGCTTGGACTGTCTCTCGACGGAGAGCTCAGTTCGAGGAGGATATTGACTACCCACGCGTCTTTTTTTGTGATAACATGTTGTTTGAACAAATTGTGTTATTCGTAAATGTGCACTAAGGTTTTTATTTTCATTAATATGTACACTGAGTGAGAAATAGTTATTGTGAGACGAAATGTGGGATTTTTTTATGTTATGAACCGCGAGTGGAATACATGCTTCGTATAAGGGTCGGGGTAACCGGCTTATCACCTCACTGAGCTAGTGGTTTTGCTCACCCCCATCATTCTTTCCTTTTCAGGCTGTTGATATCGTTTTGGTTGGAGGTTTGCCTATCGTTTGCTCGTCATCCAATCCGTGTTTTGGGTACTTCCTCTTTTATGTAAATTGACGGATTCATTGGCGAGATTGTATAGTTTATATTTGGTGACCCCCTTGATGTTCTTTTTGTACCTTCGCGATGTTATATCGTTCATGTATATTTTCTTTAAACTAAGTTACACCGTTGTATTTTGTACCTTTGTAAATCCTTGTTGATACTTTATGAGATGATGTCCTCGGGTTGTACCCGTTGTTATCAGTTGTTCAGTTCTACAGGTACTTGATAGCAAGCCTTACGTTTTCTATAAACTTTGTGGAGTGGAGTGCACCCATTCTGCAAAATTTATGGTTAACGTGGCGGTTGTCGCGTTCTGTCTGGGGTCGGGGCGTGACATAAAGTATGTTTAATGGTTGTTAAAGTATGTTTTGTAAAGTATGATAGATGATGAATTAAAATATGATTTTAGAATGTTATAATATGATTTATTATTAATATACTCTAACTACAAATAAGCATACTTTAATAACGGATTAACCCGTCTCACAACAATCTCACAAAAAAACCTGTCTAAAAAAAGAGAGTCTCTCTACTTCTTTAACTTATCTTAACATAAAATTGAGTTGTTTTCTTTAGTCATTTTGTTCCTTAAAAAATTTATTCAAACAAACTTTACAATTATTCTTCAAATAATGTAATCTTTCATTTCTATTATGCTGAACTAAACCCTTTTAATCAATAAATTTCAATAATCATCGATCAATGCTAAGTAGATATTGGATTAATTTTAATTAATTAATCTATATAATGATTTTAAATCATCATTAATCAAATTTAAATTAAATAAATTATTAAGTATTTATTTCTTTCATTAACATTAATCTATTAGTCTATAATTTGATTTGGATTAGATCAAAGAAGGATAGGGAATTAATAAATTAATTCTTTAATTTTACTTTAACAAAAAAAAAAATTACTTTCATTTCACTAATTATTCGCTAGCATTGTTATTTTGCATTCATAATTTATAGGTTAAGTAATTAGTTTTTATATTAATTTATTTTTTACTTTCAAGATTTTATACTTTTTTCTCTTTAAAAATTATTAGGAATATTGTTGTGTTTTAAAGAATTGATTTAAATTTATTATTTTGATTTTGATTTTCACGATTTGATTTTTGAAATTATTAATTTTTAAAATAATATAGTGAATTTAAATTAAAAAAGTTATTATTAATTTAATTTAGAAGTTGATAAGAAAATACTAATAAATAAATAAGTGAATGTTGATTTCCTTTTATATAATTATAAGTCAGTTTATTTTTTCTTTAATAAAATAATGGCAAAAAGGCCGGGTCGGGCCGGTACCAGCCCATCGGGCTAATGCACATTTACAGGCCGGGTCAGGCTTGGCTCGGTTTTTGGCGAGCCTTAATTTTTGTGGCCCAGCCTAGCCCATATTGAGTCATCGGGCCATTTCGGCCCATTAATATTATTTTATTTTTTAAAATTTTAATTAAAAAAATTAAAAATTTATTTATTTTAAGCCAAAGACTTGTGTGAGACCGTCTCACGTAAGGGCTTACGTGAGACGACCAGAAAGTTATAACTTTTATATAGTAAAATGATAATAAATTAATGAAAAGTGATAATGTTATTTCATGAACAATTTATAATATAAATAAAAATTGATAATATTTTATAGCGAAAGTGATAACTATTTTAAAAGGTGAAAAATGGTCTCACGTGAGACGGTCTCACGCAAGACCTATCCTTATTTTAAAACGTGTGATAATTATATAAGTCAATATTGAATATTATCCTCAAATTTATAATTAGATATAAATGGTAAATAATCTATTCAAGTTAATTATTATTATTTTTAAATCAAATAAATTAGGATTTATTATTGGGTAGATCTTACGTGAGACCACTTTTAAAATAGTTATCACTTTCGCTATAAGGTGTTATCACTTTTTATTTATAATATAAATTGTTAATGAAATAACATTATCACTTTTTATTAATTTATTATCACTTTCCTTTGTAAATATTATCACTTTCTATCCGTCTCACGTAAGCCCTTATGTGAGACGGTCTCACACAAGTCTTTGCCTTTATTATTAGGGGTCAATTGTATTATTAAGAGTTGTTAAATAATGGATTTGAGTTATTTAACATCAGTAATCATGATTATTATGTGATTAAAATTATATTATTAGCATCCAACTTATTTCATTATTATAATATAATAGAATTTGAATCCAACTTTTACAAATTTCAACAACATTAAATTTCATAAACAATTTTTTTTCATTCTATAGAGTAATTATTATTTTTTCTCTGTCCTTAACTTTATTTCTATCATATACAAAAATCTCATTCATAACTTATCACATTTTATATATATACTAGTTGAAAAACCTTACTTCGTAAAGTATGTACTCGGACTAAAACATGACTTATAAATGTATTTGTGTTTTTGTTGTAATGTAAAATTTAAAAATATAAAAGTAAGAACATATAAGCACATGAATTTATTAATGGATAAAGTTTACAGATTCGAGAAGTGTATGTATATAAAACAGCTTAAAACTATTTAGGCTGTTGTCGGGCCTGGGGGGGAGGGGGAGGAGGCGGGTTCATCTGTCTTTCTACGTCGGCCGCAAATTTAGTCAGCAGAGGTAGCCTTAGGTGGGTGTGTAGTAGACGTTGAAAGTTGCTGGCTAATTCAGGGTGTTGAAGATTTTTTTTAATAAGCTCTTCAACCTCTTCCTGAAAGTAATCGTTGTACAAACACTGACCACAGCTGGAACATTCGTGCAAATTAGTATCCATTTGTGTTAGTGTATTGGTAAAAAGGTTTGACTGGTGAAAGTTGGTGAGGATGTAGGTGAGTGCATTTGATTGTACACATGTTACCTATTTATAGTGAAAATAGCTGGTACTGCATAGTAGTGTAAGGTAGTGGTTGAGTGCCACATATTTAGTTTACGTGTCATTAATCAAAAGTTATGATGTTTGCATGAGTGACAACACTTTGGATGGGGATAAGGCAGGCTTGTATGCTTTTGGTAGTACACATGTTTGTTTTGTTTTTTTTGCTTTTGTAAAGTAATTGTCTCCAGCTGTTCAATAAGAAGTAAGTTATCCTACGTAAGTAACTCTGCAAATTTCCATTAAAAAACAAAAAATAAAAGACAAAAATATATACAATGTACGTACGTGAATTCTGCTGCTGATGTTTATCTAAATAAAGTTTGTAATTTTTTCATTTGATGCATGTATATTGGGGTTGATTACTATAATAATAAACCCTTTATATTCAATTAATCTTTTTTAATATTTTAATAGTTGTTTTTAGAAATGCATGAATTTTCGAAGTAAATGTGTTTGATTTCGTAAAATAAAGTGATATTAAAATATTTCAACAAGTTTTCACATAACTGAATATGGTTATAAATTAATAGAATAAAGTGATTTTTCTAATTAGCAATCCACTGCAATGATAGTGTCACAAGTAACATTTAATCTTACCGTATATTATAGGTTGAAGCCGCGGTCATTCTATTTGTAAATATTGAATTTGAAAAGGCTAATAAGTACGTTAGTGCAAGATTTAGTGATTCAAATGAGCTATTAAGGATAAACGAATATGGCTGCACTCTGCATGTCTATAAATCGTATATAACTTTACATTTATTTTAGTTTCAACATACCTCCATTCTGGATATCTATAGAATATACCTTACCAATTTCTGAAGTAAAAACTCACACAACACAAATCAGAAGTTTATTTAACAAATAACATATGGAATATAAAACAAGTTTCAATGCCGGACAATATAAGAAAGCATTTAGAGAGATTCCCATTAAATATTAAATTCATCTCAAAGTCAAACACTAAGTTACTAAATGATTGTCTGACCCAAAAAATCTTTTTCACTGTATGCACACACAAGAGAGAGGAAACATGGTCCTCCTTATTTACTTTTTTCAATCTTGCAATCCCACAAGGGTGATATGGGAGACATAATAAAGAGGTCCTTAAAATACATATACAATAGCCACTTTCTCTGTGATGGACTTCCAAAATCCCCTCAAGAATCAAGCGATCCACATGCATTTAGGGCATCTTAATATTGAGCAAATTAAAGAAAATGAAGTAGATATATGAACATGTGAATTATGATGTCCAAAAAGTATATCATGATCACTGTATGTTTTATTTTATGTACAGAAAATTCTTTTACCCACACATTCGGTAATAACAAAAAAAATTAAAAATAAAAAATTGTAAGAACAAAAAAAATATTTTAAGAACAAGCAAGACATGGATAGCAATGAAAATAAAAGGGATTGACTTATTTTGGAAGAAACCTACAGCAAAGCATATCATATTATGCTTTTTTTGGAGAAATATTATATGGGCACATAAAATTATCACAATTTGTGCTGGCCTTCTTTAGGTCAGTGACATACAATTAAACTAACTAATATTCAGTTCATCCTTACTTCAATCATGTGTTGTGTATAGATTGTAAGCAATGTACAGCAGTTCAAGCCGCTTGTACAAGGTTGTTTAAGAACTTTTATGGCACATGGTTATGAGTGATGACTAACATCTAAAGTAACCAAGCAAACTGTCTCCAACTATAGAGAACAGCCATTTCAGAGAATTTATCTCCCCTTAGTAAGCGGTCATACACGCGCATACACACATGCTCACACACACACACATACACCTGTTTAAAATGATGATATCATTTATGACATGCAATTGACATGGAGAAGGGGACTGCATCATTGGATGTGGCCAGCAAGGATGATGATTCCGTTTCAGCCACCCACACATGTACAGACCCCTCTCTTACACAGGTGATGCGCGTTTTCTTTGCACGCAAAATTAATCCCAAGTATTAAGGATATCAATTGCAGCTTAAGCAAACGACCAAGTGAATTATCGAACCCAAAGGACGGCGTATTATCAATTTAATTATTTACTAAATTAATTAAGACAAGTTGGCAATAAAGTTTGGGATTTAATTTTTAAACTACTAAATAATTAATTTAAAATAACAAATTAAATAACATATCACTCGAAGAATACGAAAGTGGATCAAGTAGGAGAATATGTAGATCTGGGATAATTCAGTTTCACTCATTAATCTGTCTTTCGTGTGTTGATGTCCGACTCTACCTTGTGAAATATGGACACATCACTAACCCATGCATATCTACTCTATAGACACAAGTAAACATGCGTGTAACACATATGAATAACCTCGGAGCAAGAGATATAATTCCACCCCCTTTCTAGGTACTATCAGTATCAATTATTTCCCTGACTAATTGGTACTCTAACCCGATATGATCTCCCTTTATAGGTACTATGAAATTATCCTCTTTATCCTACTCAATAACCCGAATTCAATTAATAAGTATTCATATATGATAGCTCTAATGAAGCTTCGGAATCCACTCATTTAGAATCATAACATGGAATCCTGCTCAGCAGTGAACGCACTCAATCAATAACCAAGATATGTATTCAGACTCTACATAAAAGTTAATGATGCACAAAACAACCGTAAGTATGAATTAAAAAGGCACAATCATATATAAAATAAATCCACGAGTAGTGTAGTACGGAGTTTACACACGAAAGTTCAATTAATTGGTAAAAACCTTCATAACCCTAATTCTACCAAAAAGGCTCTAGCACATGATGTTACGAAGAACAATCATGAGTGTTGGATAGATCTCACCCGAATGTCTGAAAAATACAAGATAAATTAGAAAATGAATAAAACCCTAGATGTGGGCATCGTCACGACCTTCTCTGTCTTAAATTCTCCTCTTGGTTCTCCTTTTAATTCCACAGACGAATCTTCAAAGTGATGGATGGATGGAGGAAAAGATGTGGATGATGATTGGGGGATGATCTCCCCTTGTGGGGTGGTATTTGGCCTCTTTCCAATTCAATCTATTCTATTGTGTTGTGTTGTATCCCTCTCTAGTCTCTCTATTCTTTGTCTGGGTATGATCTGCATCCCCTTTTATACTTGTAAGCTCTCCTTATGGACCTAGAATGAGCTTTTTCTTGGAAAGCACAAAAATTCGCGAACAGGGGGTAAAAATCCCGATTTTTCGCTGTTCAGGCTTCCAGTTCGACCAACACATCAGGTCGAATCCGAACAGAGGAGGTCGAACTGCAGTGCGCAGTCTCACTGTTTCGCGTATAACTTTCACATCTGGACTCAAATTTGAGTGATTCTTGCGTTCACACGATCCTCTCATCCTTGGATAGAACAAGCCATGGAAAGTAGAATATCAGTTCTGTTCAGCACAGCACGCGCGGCGTCACCATTTTGCTCATAACTTCCTCGTTTGGAATCCGATTGAGGTGTTCCTTATATCAAAAAGATTTTCAGTGGCTTTCCAACCATATATTACAATTTCCATTCAAAGCTCCACACAAATACAGAAAAATTACACAAGTTGGACGTGCATTTTTCAGCATTCATACACAAATTGTACATTTTCTCCAACTTTGCACTTTTGATCATTTTTCCACCTAAAACACAATAAAACACCTCAAACGCACATTTTTCTCACATATATTGAATATAAGACACTTGTGCTAATATATGACAATAATTCCTATCAAAAAGGTGTTAGATTGGACACTATAACACGCTTATTTTCACTCTCATCAATCTCCCAAAGTTACGTGTTGCTTGTCTCGAGGCAAAAAAATAAAAATAAAGAGAAAGAGAGTAAGAAAATTAGCAGGGAAACAAGGACTATGACCAATACCCCATTCAAATATAATTGTCCTTAGCTTAGGTCATGCAACTCTCATTACATGTAATAATCAATTCATAGCATACAAGATAAGACAATCACCACCAATTCAAATGCTCCATTCACATGTTCTCACAGAAAGTATATATCACTCGCACTCAAGTGTATAAGATGTACACTTTTGGGTTAAGGTGTTTATGCTCAAATTCAATTCAAGTGCATGCGTAACTATAAGCTTGCCAAAAGTCTCAACTCTCCTTTTACTTGTAGCTAGCAAATAATGGATCAAAAAGGTCTTTTATATGGTTGTAATGTAGTCTCTTTGGAAAAGCTAGGAAACTTATGGATAAGTGACTCAAAACTCGGATCAATCAAGCTGCAGTCTCTTGATCTTTCATTAATCTTCCTCATCACTTCAAATAAGCACAATACTCTTCCATCTTTCTCCTTCAAGCAAAACATTTTTTTAACTTTTTCTAACTCTTCAACTCCATCATTCTCCTTTTCTTAATCATTTTTTTATTTCTCTTTTTTTCCTTTTGAGGTACCAGTTTTGAGCACTACCTCTCACATCCTCCATAGGGTGCTAGATTTAAGCACTACCCTAGGGTGTTTGATTCCATGGAGTACTAGATTTAAGTACTACTCCACGAATTTTCTTCTTGATCCATAAGATTTTTCTTTCATCATCCTTATCATCCCTCAAATCACCACTCTCTTCAATTAAGCTTTATTGGCTATCAAAAGAATGGATTTAAAAAGGCTCAAACAGACTGACTAGGGATTTAATGAATTCAGCTAAAGTATATGGGAAAATATGGGTTAAATATCAAAGATGGCCTAATATCATTTCCATCATCCACTAGACTAATCTTGAATATTCAAGGAGACTCAAGGCAAGTTCTAGAATACACGCACAAGAATGATATTCACCGGAAAAGAAATATCATGTGATTATGTAACATATCAACAAGGCTCAAAATCTCACATGGGTTTTAACAAGTAACAGAGCACTTTTCATGGTCGCAATATCCCACAAGTACACATAGAACTTCATATCACAATATAACTCAAGTACACTTCCTTCATCAATTTTAAGAGCATATGAATTTTAGGCAAAAATTAAATATATAAGCTCATGTGGATAACAAGCATAAACTCAATCATATCTTTCCACTATCATGAATTAAAAGCACACATAAAAATTAGAATAAGGAAACGAGGGCACCTGATTTTTCTTCAACTTAACGCATGAGCTCCTCGAGTTGTTCAACTCGGTCATCTTGCCACTCTTCTACCTTTTTCTATCATCAAAGCTCAAACACTCATCATCACAGATTCATCAATAATATGAGAACTATAAGAAAGAATCAATTGGCTTTCTAATTGACTCCACACTCTAGAAACACCACTGAACACTAGGCAAATTGTAAAAAATTGACACATCAAAACCGATTAAAGTTTTAACATACCGCAAAAAATCAACTCCCCTAGAATACATTACAAAGAAAAGATTATACTTTTAGTGCTTCAAAGAGGTAATAACATCACACCCCCCCAAACTTAGTAAAAACATAAGTTGAAACTATATTTGCAAAGAGATGTAATTGCCGATTAGTAAGCACTTTAAATATAAAAATTTCATACTCACACAAAAAAAATAATAAATCAATAAAACGGAAGGGCAAGCCCCCAACAGGCGCTCTTGTATAACGTCGGAGAGTCACGACGGAATACCACTTTGTAGACTACTAGATTAGAGAACGGTCTTGTCGCATCCTCACCTTCAAGTACTTTCTTTCCCTCTTCTTGTCTACACTCAACACCTCACCTTTCTTGGTCACAAGTATATGATCCTTGGAATTTTCTTCCTCTCATGGCTGTCTAGATACCTCCTTGTCAATCTTCCACTCGAATTCAGAGTCATCTGTCTAAGAAAAATCAAGATTAAACAAGTTAGAAATCACATCTATGCTCTTGCATAATTGAGTTTCCATGGGCATCTTCATTGCATGATCAAGAGAGAAAACCACATCTTCATTATCCATCTGCAGTCTAAGCTTCTCACCTCTCAACCTCTTAGCTCTTTTCCACTTCTTTTCTGCTATAATCTTTGTATTCTACTCTTTGGAAGGTACTAAAGTGGCATCAACATCACGTGGAGCATTCAACGCGGAAAACGGTGCCAAACAGGAGAGTTCAACCTAAGTTCGACCTGGATAGGTGGTCGAACTAGGTGAATAGTGGTCGAACTGAATACCTGAAAGTTCGTTCTCCCCCTTACTGGCAGATTTGACCAGGGTTCGACCAAGGGTGCTGGTCGAATCCAATTGATCATGGTCGAATCGGGCTTTAGACAAAATAGAGCGCTCAGGACAGTGGCGTTCGACCTCAGTTCGACCAGTAGGGTTGGTCGAATTAGAGTGATTGTGGTCGAATCAGGCATCAGACAAAACAGAGCGTCTTGAATAGTGGCGTTCGACCTGAGTTTGACCAGAGCTTCTGGTCGAATCCACCTATTTTTGGTCGAACTGACCCTTTGCTTCTTTCGAATGTCGCCCAGGTGTCTGGTTCGATCTCCCCTGCCAAATTCGACCACCTGTTCTGGTCGAATCAGGGTCAAATCGGGCTTTTTTCACTTTAGATTTTGATTCTGGATTTGTCTATCCCTCGTACTGCGTTCCAGACCTCAACGCGGTCATCTGCCCCATAATCCAAGTTAGGTTCTTCAACTGCTTAGATAAATCTGTATGATCAACATTCATTCTAGCTTCGATGTGGTCAACCTTTGCATCGTTCTCAGCCATGTATCGATAGAAGGTATCTTCAACACTCTTCACTTCGTGCTGCTTCATACTAGGCCCCCTTAGTGTCAACTTTGTAATTTGCTTCTGTTGGGACTCTAGTAGCTTGTTGATTTTAGCTAAACTAGAGACGATCTCATCATCCCCATTCGGCTTCACTTGATGTTCAACATGCGCTACCTTGCCAAGTACATATAATCCTATATCTCTCTCCATAGGCCAGTCACGTGAATTCATAGAGATGTCTTCAACCAACTTTTCTGCTTCAAGTGTTGTCTTAGATAACATTGCTCCTCTTGATGATGCATCAATAAAAAATGCGACTCATAATCCAATCAATAGTAGAAGATGCTTATATATTCAGCTTTAGACATTCCATGTTGTGGGCACCGTCTGAGCATATATTTAAACCTTTCCCACGGCTCATGAAATTTCTCACCCTGATTCATAATAAATTGGGTGATCTCTTGCCTCATTCTTAAGATCCTTGAGGGTGGCATGTATCTCTCCAAGAACTTCTGCTATAGTTGGTCCCATGTAGTGCTGTCTATGGCATCAAGAGTCTCATACCAAACTTCTGTCCTATCAATCAAAAAGAACTTGAATAAGGCGATCCGCCTAGCATGATCATTAGCTACAGCACCCTTTTAAGTGTTTGCATAATTAAGGAATAAATAATCACAAATAAAAGCCTTAATCAACTAGAAATAATAAAATCAATATTAACAGCCGTCCCCGGCAACGGGGCCAATAACTTGATGCGCGTTTTCTTTGCACGCAAAATTAATCCCCAAGTATTAAGGATATCAATTGCAGCTTAAGCACGCGACCAAGTGAATTATCGAACCCAAAGGAGGCGTATTATCAATTTAATTATTTACTAAATTAATTAAGACAAGTTTGCAATAAAGTTTGGGATTTAATTGTTAAACTACTAAATAATTAATTTAAAATAACATATTAAATAAAATATCACTCGAAGAATACGAAAGTGGATCAAGTAGGAGAATAGGTAGATATAGGATAATCCAGTTTCACTCATTAATCTCCCATTCATATCTACTATATAGACACAAGTAAACATGCGTGTAATACATGTGAATAACCTCGGAGCAAGAGATATAATTCTACCCCCTTTCTAAGTACTATCAGATCAATTATTTCTCTGGCCAATTGGTACTCTAACCCGATATGATCTCCCTTTATAGGCACTATGAAATTATCCTCTTTATCATACTTAATAACCCGAATTTAATACAATTAATAAGTATTCATATATGATAGTTCTAATGAAGCTTCAGAGTCCCCTCACTTAGAATCATAACATGGAATCATGCTCAGCAGTGAACGCACTCAATCAATAACCAAGATATGTATTCAGATTCTACATAACAGTTAATGATGCACAAACCGACCATGAGTATGAATTAAAAAGGAACAATCATATATAAAATAAATTCCCAAGTAGTGTTGTACGGAGTTTACACACGAAAGTTCAATTAATTGGTAAAAACCTTCACAACCCTAATTCTACCCAAAAGGCTCTAGCCCATGATGTTACGAAGAACAATCATGGATGTTGGATAGATCTTACCCGGATGTTTGGAAAATACAAGATAAATTAGAAAACGAATAAAACCCTAGATGTGGGTGTCGTCGCGTCCTTCTCCGTCTTGAATTCTCCTCTTGGTTTTCCTTTTGATTCCACAGACGAATCTTCAAAGTGATGCATGGATGGAGGAAAGGATGTGGATGATGGTTGGGGGGTGATCCCCCTTGTGGGTTTGTATTATTGTTGTGGCCTCTCTCCAATTCAATCTATTCTATTGTGTTGTGTTGTATCCCTCTCTAGTCTCTCTTTTCTCTTTCTGGGTGTGATCTACATCCCCTTTTATACTTGTAAGCTCTACTTATGGACCTAGGATGGGCTTTTTCTTGGAAAGCACACAAAAATTCATGAACATGAGGTAAAAATCCCGATTTTTCGCTGTTCAAGCTTCCGGTTCGACCAACACATCAGGTCGAATCCGAACAGAGGAGGTCAAACTTATGGTCGAACTGCAGTGCGCAGTCTCACTGTTTCGCGTATAACTTCCACATCCGGACTCCAATTTGAGTGATTCTTGCTCACACGATCCTCTCTTCCTTGGCTTTCTATCCATATAAAGAACTCACAAGAAATCCAAGATTTGAATCTGTAATAAGCCATGGAAAGTAGAACATCCGTTCTGTTCAGCACAGCCCGCGCGGTGTCACCATTTTGCTCATAACTTCCTCGTTTGGAATCCGATTGAGGTGTTCCTAATATCAAAACGATCCTCTTTTCAGTGAATTTCCAACCATGTATCACAATTTCCATTCAGAGCTCCACAAGAATACAGAAAAATTACACAAGTTGGACGTGCATTTTTTAGCATTCATACACAAATTGTACATTTTCTCCAACTTTGCACTTTTGATCCTTTTTCCACCTAAAACACAATAAAACACCTCAAACACACCTTTTTCTCACATATATTGAATGTAAGACACTTGTACTAATATATAACAATAATTTCTATCAAAAAGGTGTTAGATTGGACACTATAACATGCTTATTTTCACTCTCATCAAAAGGAAAGGAAACCAAGGTGGAGCTAAAAGCATTATTGTGTTGACTAAATATTATTGTAAAAGGTGCACAAGTTCGTTAAAGTAAACAAATGCAAACCAGTTATCTATAATAGTAACACAGTTGCATCCTTAATGTCAAATGTAATGAATTTGTTTTTATGTGAAGATGTACCGAAAATATAATGGTTTGTAGATGCATAAATAAGTTTCGGTGTAGTAAGACAGTAATGTCCAATATACGTTGAATTGTATTGTTGTATCTTGTGTGTGGTATATCTGATTTATTAGTTTTTCCTTCCTACAGTGTATGAGTAAATGTTTTGAAAGCTATTATGTTTTGGAATTGAGTAAGCGAAAATAATTAAAAAACATGTTATGCAAGCTTACATACCATTATACTTGTTAAGTTATTGTAGAGCTATATTTATATGTAAGTGGTATGTTACTAATTAAAGTATGTAAAACGCAACATTCAAAAGTGAGAAATAGAAATTATTTCTTAAAACTAATATATATTTCAAGTTGTATTAATCTGACTTGTAATACATACTAAGACAACTAATAGGAGACTGTATTAGTGGCAGCATTGTAATATATAGGCACTCTAAGTATATCTACCCTAGCAGTTGGACCTTTGGAAAAAGCTGTGGCCTCTTATATAAGTCTAGCAAAATAAAAAAAATTTTATGTTATACGTGGACTACTTTGGGAAATGATAGAAGCTAGGGGTAAAATAGCATGTTAATCCTGTACGTAGAGTTGTTAAAAGGGGGCATATGATATTTACATAAGTAGTTTTGTATTTACCTACGAAGTCAGAGAAAACCCAGCTTATTCGATACTGTGATGCTGGCTTTTGCGAGATGAGGATGGCGAATCAGTGGTTGGCTCAGTACGAGATGGGGTATCAAAAGAAGATCCTACATGTGTCTGTGTAGCCATTGTTGCAGTGGGAGTACCGGGTGCAGATATTTCTATAGAAGTTGATGGGCTGGTGGTTGGCATGAAGCCAAGTAGAATGTATCGAATGGACTGTTGTCTGCAGTATGTGGAAATCGATCTTCTCACATGGAACAACAATTGCTGGCCTCTTAATTTGTTGTTTGCTCGGTGGATAAGTTGAATTTTCTCTGGCTGTATATAGGTAAATAGTTAAATATGCATGTAATATAAATGTGTAAAAAACCTTAAAGAGAAGTAATAAATAAGTGTACCATTTTATCCAAATCAATAATTTCATCTGGAGATTTCTCCAACAACGATAAAGCCTCCTAGTGTTCTACGGTTGCAGTTAAGTTGCCTGTGCTATCTGCCAACTCAGCTTGAAAAGAAAGCCTCTGTTGAACAGATGTTGTTGTAACTTATAGCTAGTAAGTTATATTTAATGTAGCTTGGGGTAATGTAATATGATGCACATTTGAGATTACGTACACTGATTTTGGGCTTGGATGTTCTTGTTTGCAGTATTGACAAATAAATGGAATTCCCAAAAGTGCACCGCTGGGGACGTTACATGTTGGGCATATCAACAAGTACAACTGTTGTCTTACGTTGCTGATATGTAACGTTCCCTGTGTCTAGAAAGACTTTACCCGCAATGAAAGAAACGTGAAATAGTTTGAATACTTTTTTCAAATGTATGGCTAAACTTTTCAAGTGAACATTAGCTTACGTTTTCATCTAGTTGTTTGCTTTCATGTATTCTTTTGATCTTAGAATCTTAAGGACGGTCTATGACCTGGTGTTCTTTTTTGTATAGCTCTTCGGAGATGACAATTTCAATGTATTGTTTATTTTTTTGCAGCCTGTCAACGTATAGTGCAACATATGTATAATATTGTTAGCATTTATAAATAAATATAAAGAAAGTTTTGGAGTATGTGTCATAGAATTACGACTTTGTATTCATTAAAAGTAAATTTGTGTAAATATAATGTATGATATTGTTAATTGTAATACCAGTCTACGAGGTCTGCTTTTTGGGGAATTGGAGGGTCAATTAAAATACTGCTTCCTGGAAGAGTCCCAACAGAGATTACTGTAGGAGGAAAGTGTTTAATATAAATTGAAGTATGGGGTAGTTCATATTGCTTCGCGTATAATTAGGGAGATTATGACCTGAATATGTAGACACTGAAAGTCTCATGGCAAGAATGATTGGCATGTTTTGAGTATTACCGGCTAACTCTGGGCCATCATTGACTAAGAAATCATCCCACGACGTAAGCAACGTTGGTCGTTTCCTACAATAAACAAAGTGTAAAAAGTTATATACATTTATGTAACTGCAGATGTCATATATTGTATGTCCACATAGGTATATAGAGTAGTAAAACTCACTCTTGGTTCAATATGACAAAGTCTTGTACATACTTATTTTTCTTTTCGACGTATCTTCGTGGCAGCGCGTGTATGACAGAGCACAATGTATCTATTTTCATGTGAGGATGAATATGTTAATAGTTAGGATACTCAAATCTAAGAACTTTTTTTAGAATATGGAAAAAATTTTTGCAAATGGGAATATGGGTTTTTTTGGTGAGTGAGTATGTAATGTTATTCAACTCAGGGAATTAAAAAATTAACAAATATGTATTCCATGTGTGAGAAGTAGCTGTTTGTACGTTGCATATGAAATGAAGAATATATAATATTATTTTTATGTAATAATGTGCGGTGTTACTGGAGTTATAATTTAGATATTGTGAGGATAAATTAAGTGGAATAAATTGTGGTAGCAGGTGAATATTATGCAGAATATGTTGTAGTAGCAAATTATGTAATTTTAGCATTATTACGTGTAAATTATGTATAATGCTATAATAAAATATGGTAAAATATGTCAAGAAGAGAAACATAGCTGATCTTGGCGTCTCTTGTATCAGCAAATGGGGTAATGTTGTATAGGTTTTCAATTGGTAGTTCGTATTGCTCGTCGACAGAGATGATATATGTGATGAAATTCAGGAGAACTTCGTATTTTGAGGGGCACATTGAAGGAATGCTTGCAGAAAGGTGTTTTATTCTAGAATTCCCAATGTAGTAGGTTTTGTCAACATCAAATAGTGTGTATGTTCTACTAACGCTGTTTCCATAGGCAATTCCTTGAATATTGTTATTCTAACATATAGTTTCCAATATTTGTTAACTGGTAACGGAGTATTGTTGAATGGTAAATAATAAAGAGGTAACCTGGTTATCAACAAATACAAGCCTCTGTTGCACTCCACCCTATACCTGGCGCCTCGGAGTTTTTTCAGAAACAACTACCTTAGCAATCTAATTTTTCATGTCTGTGTGTAGCTATCTAAAGGGAGTACACCGGTCTACCATTTAGCTGTAAGTAATGTTTATAAATGAGTTACATAGGGGAGTTTGCTTTTTATAAATTTGCCATGAAAATGTTTTTGCACGCAATTGAATTAAGTTATCAAATTAGGTTTCATTGATTTTTTAATAAGTGGTTGTGTAAATTAAAAGTATGAATTAGTTTTAGAGTGAATATGAATTGTGCAATTATAGTAATTACAACTCGTAGGTTGTGTTATTTTTATGTAATACTTCAGTAGTAGTAGTATAATACCAATGTTTTTATATAACTATAATTTTTTGTAAATAATAATTTAAAGATGTGTAAATTTAAATTTTTTATGTGCACATTATTTTAAAAGTTGTAGTTACCGTTGCTTTTTATTGGATTCAAGGAGAATGTGGGAGTCAGACGTTGAAGTCTTGGAAGTATTCCAATGAAGTACCTGCGACATAAAAACATAATGTAGTTAGAATTGGTTGAAAGATGTCTATTTTAGAAAACATTCTATAAATGGGAAGTTGTACTTTTAACTTTTCAAGTAGAGTTTATAGTGTACAAGTGTTATTTGTGTATGTCATGTGTTCAATTTGAATACGTGTTTTGTATGGGGAAATTGGAATGTTTACATGTTGGTGAACGGAATTTTTTGTAGAAGCAACTACGAATAAGTGTTACGTAGTTAGTTTTGTATAGTAAAAACTTACTCTAAAAATTATGACAGAAGCGTCAGGATGTCTATTCGATTCTTTAGTTGAATTCTGTGTAGTGGGCAGGTACAATTCTACTGCAGTAATATTGTTGTATTATTGTACCAACTGCTTAGGAAATTTGAGACGATGTTAGTTTTCCTTGGAGGCGTCCAATATTTCCTTGAACACTATGTTTTTTTGTGTAATTGATTGGTTGCATAAGGGGGGTGATGGTCTAATTAATATCCTTAGGTTGTCTGCTTTTTTGCCCTTGAGAAGGTGACATATAGTTGACCATGTGAGAAAATAGGCTCTTTTAAGTAAATACAAATGAAGTCCAACGTTTGCCCTTATGTTTTGTTTATTGTCATTACATAACACAATCGAATAGGAAATTGTTTCCTTTTAAAGAAAATAGAGGAGAAGTTGTCTGATGGGGCCTCTAATGTTATGCGAGGTATGACAACAGCCTTTCCAATATGTGTACCAAAAGAGATTTCTGCGTAGATAACATTTTTCCCAAAACCTTTGCAAAGTAGGCGAGTACCATTGCATAGGCCTTCACTTGGGTTGATGTTTCTTAGCAGCATTATGGGCGCGTTTAGCTTCAGGGTTAGTTTGTGTGGAGTTAAGCCTTGTGGTGTTAAAGAGTGGAACAATTCTTGGTGCTCTGGAGCAACGTAAGTAGACATATTTGTGTCATAAATATAATATGTTACCTTATCCCCGTGTGCTCTGTTGATCAAAATATCATTTATTTCGTGCACAAAGTCATTTCTGATGGTCAAAATAGCCCGATTCATAAAAGAGGAGCATTCAGTAGCAGGGGTAGCAATATTTGGGAATACTGCAGTTATCAGGGCATCTATAAATTCGACATCATTAGAGAAAGGAATGTTGCAAGTGTTGGGGACATGTATTTCGCCCTGGTCATCTGTGGTCCCAATGTCGTCACCAATGTTTTGTATATAAGCTGAAAATTCAACATCTTATTGTGCGCGCATGTTTTTTGTTAGCCTAATTTTTTCAAATGTGTTCCAAAGTGGGGATATTGCAATAGAGAAGTTTATGGTGTTACTTTTTGAACCATGTACAACAACAGGTAGCGTTTGACGAAAGTCACCTTCGAAGACGATAATTTTGCCTCCAAAGTTCAAAGGTGAATCCATGATATCTTTAAGCATTTCGTCGAATTTTTTGATGATGGTACGTTTCGCCATAGTAGCTTCATCCCAAATGATCAATTTAGCCGCTCGAATAACATGTGCCAGTGCACTTTGCTTATTTATATTACATGTTGCAGTGCTAGTTTCGTCTATTGGGATTTTAAATCTGGAGTGTGATGTTCGACCTCCTGGGAGTAATAATGCTGCAATGCCAGAAGTTGTTGTAGCGAGTACAATACTGCCTGCTGATCTGATAGTTGCAATTATTGTTTTGTACAATAATGTTTTACCGCTGCCTCCAAGGCCATCGACGAAGAAAACTTTTGGTATATTGTTGTTGACATGGTGTAAAAATTTTTCATAGGCGTACTGTTGCTCGTTTGTTAGTTTGTTGCAGGCTGTCAGGTCATCAGGTGAGACTTTAGTTGTCAGTTCATTTTGCATTTCTTTTGTTAGAGATTCATGTGATGTAAGTAAACAACAGATATCTGTTGAAAAGTAGTCGTAAAAATTTTTCCCCATTGAGTGTAGATGTTCAACGATGTTTTCTAATGTTTTGGCTTTATTCATAGATGGGTCAACGTCGTTGCTGCGGGTGAAATCTTATGAAAGAGGATCTTGGAACTGTGACCATAGAAGAGTAGGCATTGCGGGGTTGCAATGTACAAGGATGACAGCGAATAATTGTCTTAAAGCGCGAGGCATAAGATACGTTGAGGCTTCTGCCATGCATATTTCAGCTGTGTTATCTTCTTCAAGGATTTTTAAGGCGTGCGCTGCTTCTCTGTATGTATTGTATGTTATACCATTCACTGTTCGCAAATTTTGAAATAAAGTTGGACCACGAATGTTAATAAGTAGTAACCTGAGGTAAAATCTTTCCCCGTCAGTTGGTTGGCAAGACGTAATTCGACCTATTACTTGTCTTCGTTTAAGGGGTTGCCATTCTTTCAAGTCGCTGTGTCACGTGAAATATTCAGGAAATTCAACGTATAGGAAATTAAGCTTTTAGCGTAGTCATCGTGTTGATTCATATAGAAAAATTGGGTAAGCATAGTTTTTTTGTAGATGGGTTTGAAACAATACTGACTAAAGTTTGGTCAGCTTGAAAGGAAACTTTATGCTCATTTTCTAAATGGACCAGCAAGCAAATTACAGGTGGGTATATTTAGTTAAGTTCAAATTTCAAAATGCGCCACGTTGCCTCTGGAGGTGAGATCCACCTGGCATTTTGGAAGTTCGTAATTTTATTGGTGGCCTCATTTTTCTGGACTGTTGTTAATGTGTAAGAGATTTTGTCATGACCTTTGTATATATATTTGTACAGGTATTTTATTGCTTGAACAGTGGAGTAGATTTCAACGTTTATGTGACAGTTAAATTTGCATAACAAGTATGGGTTAAAAGGAACAACCCATCGGCTATCAAGATTTAAACCTTTAATTGATATCGTGCGGCATTCTTTCCTTCTACGATATATAGGGTAAGCATCTGAGCCATATGTAGTCATCTCTGAAAATCTTTAGGATAGCCAAATTTGTAAAAACCTGTTTTCATGCAGGTGCATGTTGAGTTTATGAGCCACAGGGTCCGTGTATTATGTGTTTTGCAACTAATGAAAATAAGTATGGGTGTGTTTTGATTGGGGAGTTCTGCACATACTACCCTGTCAAATGCTTCAGGTAAGTACATTTTTTACTGCTGATCTAGAATAAGTAAGAAGTCGGCATGAGGCAGGTCTCATTTTTGGAATTCGATGACGTAGTGTAAGCAATGACGTTGCCGAATATCTTTTTTTTAATTAGAGTGTCTTTCAGCAGTTGGAGCTTTGCATGGAAAACACGTGCTAAACATCCGGCCAATTTTGGACCTCATTAGTTGGCAGGCATAAGCGTTTGACCTCTGGCCAATTTGGATTCGATGTTATGGTCAAGAAAATGTCAAGTTTTCCATAGCGTTGAACTAATGATAAAGCATCCATGGAGCTTCTACGGATATCTCTGGGCCCGCAAATAAATGAGGATGGCAAGATCGTGCGCATGCTAATATCTGAGCCAAGCTCACACCCTTGAGTAATACCGTCTAGGACACATTTGTATGCATCATTACGTAAACGCTTTTGTATTTCGGCTGATCTGAAAAATCTAATCTAGTAGTTTCAATTTTGATGTACATGTCGACCACATACTGTTGTAGGAGTCTTCCAGTGTGTAGCAGGAATGATTCGTCGTCCTCTCTTATCTGTAAGATGTAGCAGTAATATTCACGGCAGTATACATGTGTTTTACTGTTGGTTCTGTGGGAGGCACCTGAATGGAAAATGTAACAAACATGTACTATTATGGTGTAATGAAGTATTAAGAGGAAAGAACTTGAATAAGAAAAAGTAAAATGAACCTTGTTGTTCAGAATGAATAAAATCAACTGCATTTCTGGAGCTTTGAATGTTGACAGTGGGTGTGCAATAGAAGGTTTGAGTCGAACCTAACTATTGTTGCGCTTGTGTTCGCCTTTTAATTGTGCGGCTCCAACCAGGTTCTCCGTGTGGGAAGATGAGCGGATATTGCATTAGATCGTAACAACCGAAGTAGTGCTTAATAATCTGAGGTAGGCCGCTTTTGGGGTAGACCTGTGTTTGATGGCTTGAATGTTGCCCTTCGTCTGTGGGGTCTAGCCATATCCCAGCAATATCTGATGCTGTAGGTTTATTGTAGGTGTTGTCGTTGTGTACAGGGTTAGCCTCGAGGTAAATTTTGTACTCATTTAAGTTTTCTAAACTGTCTAAGCTTCTAAAAAAATAGCGTACGGGTTTGTCGCCAGAACTTCCATCTACTCGTCCACAAGGGCTTCTTTAAATTTTGAACTAACAGATAACCAATTTATTGTTTCGTGATCTGTGTCGAAAAAGTATAGTTGCAGGTTTATCGGGGGTTCATTTTCCGATGGTATTAGTGGGCTTAGAAAATGATACCTACCCTTGGATCCTAAAAGTGTAAACTCCGTCTGTTCTTTTTGCCAAAGATTTGTCAGAGTGAACTTCAAGAGATGTGAATGCGAACATATTATTGTAGCTTCGAATGCAGTCACATAATTCTTTTGAAAGATCACTTTGCCCTAGATATAGATTTTTCAGTTTAGCAGACATCCTACTTTATTGTAGGCGTATTTTTCTTGATGAACAACAGAATGAAGGCGGTTCTAAATATAAGCGTTTCGCTGAACAGTATTTGCAGTCAGGTACATTAGGAAGAACGTCAGGCTTGTTGCTTATTTGAGATAAAGGGTCCTCGTCTACAGGTTGGTGCGGCTCGGCGCGATTGCGTTGGCGGATGCGCTTCGCTTCCATTCTATGCTCGACTGAAAGGTATCTTTTTTTGTAGCCGGTGACATGGTATGAGATTTTCTGTGAAAAGGCTTTTTGTAGAATTAATTAGTGTAATAACATAAGGCAAATAGAAAGTGAGAGCGTGCACGGGGTTTTACCCGTGTACAACAGATTCTAACATGGGTGCAGCTGCATGTAAGAATAGTCAAAATGCAGGTACACTAACCATAGGCACCTGGGTGTAAATAATTAATTTAAAATCATCTGGTACCGTGTGAACAAAATCAGTTAAAATAAATAGGCATACACGACGGAGGGCTTACTGTGAATAGTAGAGATATGGTAGTTTGTATAGTTAAAATTAGTGTGAAAACCATGTTCAATCTTGTTGAAGAATGTGAACTGATTTCTTGGCCAACGAAGGCAGCGTATTCCATGAAAATGTGAGCTTCCAGTGAATGTTACATTGAGTCTTAAAGTGTTCAAACTGTGATACTACTAGGGCAATGTGAAAGATGCCGTGAAAAGGTTGCTATTAAATTTAGATGTGTTATGAAGAAGAATAAATAAACCGTTTCAACTGGGTGTTTTAATATGGAGGAATTCAAATATAAACTAAAAAAATGAATAGGAAAACTATGTCAGGCAATGAGAACACATGTTTAAAATCTATATGTATATATGCATCAACGCATGGTTTACCATTTTGGGGATATTTCTGATGCATATATTAGTTTATTCGTAGCGTTATTTCATATAATGTCAGTTTGTGTTATTTATTTACAGGGTAAAGATATTGTAAATTTCTCATTTTCTCATGGAATGTGAAGATGTGAATTTTTATTCTTCGTAATTATCGGTGTGTAACCCTAGGGTGATTTAAATATTTGTTCGTGCCTCCTAGTCATCTTAATAAGCAAAAATGCAAACATATATAGAATAGTGATCTGTAAAATACATTGTGTTTTAGCTGAGAGTTGGTTGAGTAATTGTTAAGTTCTATTTATCACTGTTTTTATAGTGGTGATGAGTATGCATACGCTTTATTTTAAATTTGCCAGCGCATATTTTAAGGGGAGAATGTGGGTGCAATAAGGGAAGGCATCCACGGGAATATTATTCCTAAATTGAAGTAAAAATATAATAGGAACGTTGTGTTATAATTTCTAAAGTACAAGTACATCTGCACTCATGTGATAAGTGTGGATTATTGTTTATGAACCTTCAAAAATCACTAAAGTCTGAGTTGTAAGAAAGACCATATGAAGTTCACTTAGAGAGTAAAATGGAGAATTTATGGCAGGTAACATACTTTTTTTACCTAGGAGTCAGCGACGTACATGGAAGCATGGATTGTACGACGACGTAGCTGTCGGGCACCATTTCAGGACCACCAGTAAGCTGCGGGAATTATGAGATAAAATTAGAGTTGCGAAAATAAATGATTTTAAGTTTCAGAAATATGAAACGACGTTAATATGGCCAGGGAATATGAGAGCTCACACTTTGAAGACAAAGGTAAGGTAAATATGACAAAAGAATTTATGCAGAATTTGCTGCTATTTAAATGGTGGAAATGGCGTAGTGATAAACACCATGTATATGGGCTCATTCATATATAGAAAAAGTAAATGTCATATCCATCATACTGACGAGTCCCCAATGTGTAATTATGTAACGAACTGTGTAAAGAGCAAATTAATGATTAAGAACAGTGCGTGCGTGCTGTAACACTTCAGTAAAAACTAATTTTTCAAATTGGCCATACTGTCAACAGAGTTCGTACAATCAGGTAGAAGCCAGCGGTAAAAGTGTAACAGTGTAGGAAAACACATGGCTCATTTAAAACGAATCTTTGTAAAAATAAAATCTAATATTTGCAGTTTTAATATCTAAATTCCCAGTGTGTAATGAAGTAACATGTAGTAGTAAACCTAACATTCTTGGGGATAAGGTATAATTTGTGTAAGAGTTAGCACTTTTAAAGTAAAAGCACAATCATTCAGTACACAATTTGAAATACAAAATAATAAATGGTAACATTAAATAAATATTCTTAAAATAAAATTAGAGTAATAATATATGCAATCAGATATGAAGTATTCTGAAACTTCAAGTAGAACAGTGAAGGGGGAAGTATAAGTACCATAAAAATTAATATTCCTCAAATGTACACCTCTTATTCAACTTGTAAAAATGAAGTTCCCTATGAATGGTCAGATGATGTGAAGTGTTAAAAGTAGAAGAGTAAAAAAGAAGATGTAATTAAAAAGAATAATAATTTTCTTAATATAAAAATAAAGATAGTCGGAGAGTGTTCTACCGTTGTATTCTAGACAAGTATCATTTGGTAATGTAAAATCAAAATATTTTCTGTTGGCAGCCTGAGAAAAAATAGCAGGAAAATATCCATGTGACGTAACCCTGGGCAATGACGAAGATGCGTTATCAATGTACGGGCAGGCGGTTTGGGAAATAATTCATCTCAATTCAATAGGGGAAAAACAACACTTTGCTGAGAAAGGGATAACACCGTAAGGATGACGTAACAGTAAGATTCATAGCAGTAAGATTATACGTGGGAAAGGAATAAAAAATATTTAAAAAAATGATGGCCAAAGGGAATAAAGAAGTCGACTTTAGAGTCTATGTAAGTGAGGAATTAAAAAATGCAGGATGAGTAAAACACCAATGGACAAGCAGGTTGTCATAGCCATAGTAAGAGAGAATGGCACGGAAAATCAAGGATAGCTTTTGCAGCAAAATGTCAGCGTACCTTTGAAAATATACTTGACCAGAAGTTGCGGAATAAAAAGAACAGTAACATATGAAAGCGAGTAACATAGTTTGAAAAGAATCACATCGACATGGTAGCCCATCGGTGAGAACTTACATTATTACAGAAACTTAAGGAAAGCCTTCGTGGTTAACAGTGGAAGGGGATTTGAAATTCCAGCGTGCTCGTCAATCTCCCTTTAACTCTACAAGAGAGGTCTGCTTGTAAGTGAACTACAAATAAACAAAAATTAATTATTTTTATTTCGGATATTAATATTCTTATTTGTCCATTTGTTTAAACATAAAAGTAACATGATGTCCTGAAATATTCCATAGCATGCTAGGGAATTGCAAGTTTAAACTCTGAAGCTTGAAATCTTCTCTAAAATCATCTGGTAATAGGGAAATACAAGACCTTTTTTTACCATTCTGCCATTCTTATTTATGAAAGCAAACATGAAAGAGGTATAAGGGTTTTGTGTAACTTTAACCTCGATAAGAGAATTAACAGACTGTTCAGATGAAACCATTTCCTACAGGAGGACAAAGGAGGAACAGATGACGAATTTATGGACAGAAAGCATTTACTCTCTATTTTTACTAAAGGAATAAAACAGGGTTATCTTGATTCCCAAGGGGCATCTCAATTCTCAGACGAAGTAGTCAGTTATACTTTATGCATAAAGAAGTGCATTCATCATAGTAAATGGCCGCAGTTACACAGAAAGTAAGAGCATTTCGTCAAGGGGGCAATACCAATAACAATTTATGAATTAAATAATAACTTCGTAATAATAAATGGTCACAGTTATGTATACTGAGAAAATCTGCAACAGGAGAAGATGGGTAGGTTGGTATCGGAAAATTAATACAGTATCAGGTAGCATAGGAGCCGAATTAAAGTGCTAAAAGGTTAAATGAGATAGGGTCAAGAAGTTATGAAAACTATGGTAATAGCGTTGAGGCTAGAAAGTGACAGTGAGTAGGAGTTGTTGGATGCTTATTTGTAATTGAGTAAGGCATAGAAATAGTTGCTTACCCAAGTTTCGGAGGGCAACACTGGCTTGAGGAATGGTAAACCTCAGAGCCGGATGGGCACCAAGATCGAAACAAAGATGAAATAACAGACAAACTTTGAATCTAGGTAAGATATATACAATGAGTTAGAGTTCAACAGGTAAAGTATACAAATGGGTATGAGATATTTTTGGTTATGATCGTGAAAGCTTCAGAAAATAACGCGTAAGCCTAACCGAGCATGGTTTGAGGACAGCAATTAATCAAAATTAAATAAAGCTCTCTATAATATTATGTATACTTTCCCAAGATGTTTTGTGCAGATTTATTTTCCACAGTGTATTGGGCGACGATGTTTATAAATTTGTACGCAGCGTCATGCAAATGTGGGCTGTAGATCGACCTTTTTTCTAGCTGAATTTTAAAGGTGTAATATACTTTAGTTATCCACTATCTTCATATCTTTCTTGTAGCATAAGTGTAAGCATATTAAAGTACTGTAATAGATCAGTGGCCGCACGAAATTTCCTGAATACAATCAAAAAGTTCGTTACCTGCGCTAATTGAACTTTTACAGTTTCAACCAGATCCTTGGCTTCTGAACTAACTGGAGTAGAATGCTTTATTACTGGTTGGACACTTAGTATACCTGAAATTTGGAAAGGTTCCAAGGCAACAAAATCATAGTTGGGAGCAGCACTGATAATCCCGAACTGTTAAGAAGATAGAGAGTTATGCAACCAATCCTATGATAATGAGCATTATGTATCCTATGATAATGAGCATTATGTAGAGACGTGTATACATATAAACCATGGAAAGCTGGAGAACTTAAAATTTAAGTTTCCAAACAGGTTTAGTGGCGCATAAACCTATGCAGTCACTCCATCCCTCTGAATGTCCCATTTACTTTTGCATGTGGATTAAGGAGTATTATTGTTTAATGAGTAGTGAGTAGTTGAATTAGTATTTAATAGTGTCGACTTTCTGGTCCGTATTTCTAAAAAATAAAAATGGGTGCTTTGTAATTGGGCAAACTTGTTGGAAATAATAGTGACAATTTGGTACAGTAGGGAAAATAAAATGGGGCAGCGGTACAGACTTCGTCCAAAAGAATTACAAACCAATTTGATTTTCTTTGAATATACATGTTAATTTTTAAATGTATATATATGTACCTCTATTTCTATATGTTACGTTGTGTGTAAATTTATATGTACATGGTAATAGTGTTCACTGAATTTATTAATGGAAGTATAATACCTTTATATTAATGGGAATGTAATGGTTTTTTAGGTTGGGTAGAAAGAGGGAAGTGCCTGCAGTTTAAATTTATTCTTATAGATGCTAATCTCAAAGAAAAATGAGCAAAAAAGTTTACGACTCTCTTCTAATCCAAATAGACTGATATTATTCACTACTAATGGAGCACACATATGAAGTCCATTATAATTTATAATCAAATATTGAACTTACTACTTCATTAAACAAAGCACAACAAATTATGATCACCTTTTTACACATCATGCAGTCATTAATTACACAACTAAACCACCACATTATATATGTCACCGTCATCACATTTCAGTCACCTTTACTTGCCGCAAAAGCATGACTAATGGCAAAAAAAACAACAGAAATACAGAAGAGCTGTAGAGGAAATCCACAACGCAATAAGCCCTTTCAAAGCAAGGTCCCGAGCTCATGTGTCGAATCAGCACCTACCAGTTCATCAGTACGACCTAAAGAAAATGTTCCCTATTGATTTCAAACATTTTGCTACTAAGAAAAACCAATGAATCATTGTCCCCCTCTTTAGGGTCTGATGACAGAGAAACACAGGTCAAAGAAGAACCAGCTATATGAAGTAATAAACATGTTTGATTTGCAAAGGTTGATTACGCTGACTCCACTAATCATGAAGCTAAGTTTTCTAATTATATAAGCAAAGTCATGAAAAGGATGATAAAAATGGCAACAATCAATAAAAAAAACGACACGTGTATCCAGTGGGGTTATCATAATTAAAAATGAAGGGCTGCTGATATTCATTCAAATGAAACGTGACCAATTACTTGTATGAAAACTGGAAAAGAAGCTCCTATTCAAACGGAGCAGTTCTGCATATACAAATGCTGAAAACAGCTGGAGAATGTATTATCAAGACCATCGCAATGTCATGTTAATCACCCAGGGTAATGAATACACCAGAATTCAATTCATACAAATGTCATCCAAAAGGGACAGGGGCCTAACTTGGTTACAGTTTATGGTGAATGCCTGCGTAAACGTTGGAGGGGCATAGCTTTCAAATTAATAATTCCTATGCCTGTATAGATTATCCTAGAGGGCAACATTTGTTTTTTTGTTTTTTTCTTCCGATTCTGGTAGGAATAGATGCAAAAACATTTAACAAAGTTGAACATCTACGGAATATACCTTATTAACATCCGATTTAAAAGCTCCCACAAAATACAGCACAAACTTACTTAACAAATATCATATAGAATATAGAACAAGTTCCAAAATGTAGGAAGATAAGAATATTAATAGAATATAATATACCCGCAGTTCCATTTGAAGTTTCCTAACAATATACATGAGGAATTTCTAAAATTGCTGCCTCAACGTCAATAAAAATTACAAGAAGAAGCATAACAAATTACCTTTAGCAAAATATCTTCTTGTATGACCTTCGCATATATAAATCAGATGCACCTTTGTTCAGTGTTTAGGGCTCCCCAGGAGTGTTCTTACAACCTTCAACCATCAGGAATTGGGAGTCACCGTAATCCGTCCGGTAACCGTACGATAGAAGGTGATGTATTTTACACGTGTCGCTCTTTTCGAATAAGAATTCGCAATTTTACACGTGTCGCTCTTTCCGGACAAGAATTCGCGCTTGCTGTTGGTGTAGCGACGTGTGCCTTCTTCTTTATTCCGCAGGGCCGCCCCACCGTTTCTCATGTACTACTAATTAATTATTATTTTCTCCGTTCTACCTCTTCTCTTACTCGAAAAGAAGTACCGCCATCCTCCACCGTTGTTTCTCCCACACCGACCATCGTACCAGTTTTCCCCAGAAGAGAGCCCTAATTTCCTCATCTCTATTAGGTGATTCAATACTTACTCTTTATATCTCTTGCTTTTTTAAGACTTGATCTCCCGCACCACCATTTCTATGCTAATTAATATTCTCACTTTCTCCTTTCTACCTCTTCTGCTACCGGAAAAGAAGCACCGCCGTCCTCCATCGTTGTTTCTTCCACATCGGCCACCGCAGCAGTTTTCCCCTTTCGACCTCTCCACCTACTGGAAGAGAGCGTAATTTCCTCATCTCTATCAGGTGATACAATACTTACTCTTTGTATTTCTTAAACTTGATTCACTGCCGTCTAATTATTTGTGGGGTTCTGACCAGTCTGCATCTTTTCTTGTTGTGTAATTAGTTCACCAGTTTGACCTTTTCTCGTTGTGTAATTATTTGTTAAGTCTTGCCCTATGTTTATAATCATCGACCCCTAATTTTTTACACTGAGGTTGTGAAGCTTCATTAGTTCTTTTGTTCTTAAAGTACATAGAGAGTATACGATAAAAGTGCAAATGATTCGTAGTTTCAGAACTGTTTGTAAAATGATGTGAAGAAGTCCCACGTATTACTTGGATTCTACAAAAATGATTCTTCCACTATGAACGCGTCAGTATGAAAATTAGTAGACAAAAGGTGAACGTTTATAAGCTTCAAAGCATGTGGTGTATTAGCAATCTGCACCTTTTGTTACAGTGTAATTATTTCTTGAACCTATGCTTTTAATCATCACTCCCTAATTTTTGACATTGTGGTTGTAAATTCATTATTTTATTTGTTCTTAAAGGGCTTAGAAGTTATCCTATCATAGTATATATATGAGTAGTAATTTATGATAATAGTAGTAATCAGCAGAAGGTATATAATTACAGTGTAAATGAGTAGTAATTTCTGAAGTGTTTGCAAAATGATGTAAAGAGGTCACGACCCATGTGTCTTGCTTGGTTGTACAGCCATTTCTAAATCCATTAATGTACCATTTTGCCCAAAAAGTGATTAATCTTATGAGCCTTATTTATTCGGTAAGATGCATGCACTGACTGCATATTTTTTGTAGATGCCCTGAGTGTACAGTTTTTGTCTTAACATTAAGCACTGGTTGCACGCACTTGTCTGTATTTTCATCATGGTGGGTGCCTATATTTCTCACTATTACTGTTGCATCATTATGTCCTTTGCATTGCATTGAAGAGAGTTCTATTTTTAACTTACTACTATGATTTCTCATCTAAGTCATCAGGCCTAACTACAAATTCTCTATGGGGGTATAATGGTTGAAATTTCAATCTGAATTGCTATTTTTTATTTTTTAACCTATGACATTCAAGAAGCATCTAGGTGTCTAACCTTCCCACTGTGTCCTACTACTTTAATGTGCTTCAATATTCTATACTGAACCTATTATATGTCTTGGATGGAACTTGTTTGTATGACTTATTTTATAATTTTTGCAAGGTAAAAGTAAACGAGCGGCTTAATGAATATCGTAAATAAATAAATAAATAAATAATTCAAGCTTTTAAAGAATAATAAATGAATTAATAAGCAAAAATCACATATACATGATGTAGAACAATATCAACAAAATTAAAGAGCAATCCGATCTCCCTTTACCCACTTTTCCATTGCCATTTCTTTACCATAAACGAAGAGTGTTGAGAGAGGTCGTATGAGTGCATGTATGTGTCAACTTAAATAACAGTAAATAACTCTATAATTGCCAAAAAAAATATTTTTTTACTGAAACAGTGACATAATTAAAAATGTAAAGCTCTATCATGTCTCACTACATGACATGATTAATTTGGATTTGATGGGTTTAGATATTATGGAATATAATTAACATGTTACATATGATATATCCATCATCACAAGTTGCTCACGTCAAGTCACTGACCTATCTTTTCTTCATTCATTATATTACCAATAACTTATTTTGTACTGAGTTAATAAATTATTAAGTTTTAGTATTACATTCAGTCATTTTGGGTGCACTTGTTGCAACCTAGGATTTTTAAGGGAAAAAAGAAGGTACAGTTATGACAAAAATATGCATATTACAAAGTTGTATTCATTTGTTACCTAATAATTGTGAAATCATCATATCCATTACATTATTTGCACTATTCTTTTAGCATGTATTAATTTCCTTTTTTCTCTATTCAGCCGCTGCAGTTATCACTAATTGCGATATAAAATACGAAGCTAATACATAAAAAAGATACGTACATTCGTAACTACTTGTATTTTAGTTCCTTATTTTTGCAAAACTTCTATTACAATCCCTTTGTCATAATCATTTTCTGTAGTTATTTTAAGTTACTTGTACAATTTCCCTTCCATATTCATAATAATTTTTGCGTAGGTCTTTATATATTTTCAATACGATATCTTTAAAATAAAATTTATAAAAAAAGTGCGACTGTTTTTTGCTTTGTAGTCTACTTCACTTTATTAGTTTATTTTTTAATAATAATGCCAAGAAAAGAAAAAATAGCTACCACTCGCAAAAGAAAATACGCTTGCTATGAAGATCAAATATTAGCAAAGAATAGTCGTCGAAGAAAACTTAAAATCCATCGACAAGTACATCAAACATGTTGTCTGTGAATATTGACCCTTTGCAATACCTGCCAAATGCTCCTGATTTGCTACCTGATGTGCCAAATTGTGAATTTTATGGTGCAAAGTGTATTTACTTGGAACCACCTTCTTTTTGTTGTTCATCAAGAGACATAAATTTATTACAATCAGAAATTGCTTCAGACTTAGTGCAACTATATGTTGGTGACACTGACCATGCTAAAGAATTTTGTACCTATATTCGCAGCTACAATAATATGTTAGCTTTTACATCCTTAGGAGTGCACTATGATAAATCCTTAGCTAAAAGAAACGCAGGATTTTACACATTTTTGAGTACAAGGGCAACTTTATCATTTTCTTGATTCATTAACAACTACAGAAGCTAAAACCCCAAAAAATTTGCAATTGTATTTTTTCGATACTGACTATGAACTTTTGCACCGCACTTCAATTAGCCCAAAATTTAGTGAGAGCCTTGTGAAAAACTTGATGCTTATTTTACAAGTGAACCCTTATGCAAAATTTTTCTGAAATCTTAGTGACATTAATGACTTACATGAATATAAAATTGCTCTACAAGCCGACCCTTTATCTGACCAGAATGTTTCTAATAAACTATCCGCATCCCAAATTGCTGGAATATGGTTAGAGTCTAACAATTATGACCAAAGCACATGCCCCCATATTCAAGTTTACCCAAATAATAGTTCTCCACAAATCATTAGACACTACTTTGGCTATTATGATCCTATGCAATACCCTTTAATATTCCCGAATGGAGAACCTGATTGGCATCGTGCTATTAAAAATTACAAAAAAGGCAAAAAAGAACAGCCCCGAAGCTACCATGTGCTGGAGAATATGTCCAGGACATCCAAAACTGCACCAATGCAGAAGATTTCCTCCAATTTGAGAGCCAAGGTAATATTTTTAATTGCTTTTGATGTTAAAAATCATTACAACTATTACAAAGGTAAATGCTTGACCTATTTTTTTCCCTTAGGTACCAGCAAAAAACATAATGAAAGAACAAATGTATCATATCGTGAAATCTATTGTTATAAGTTACAAATAAGAGAAAATGACACATCTTTCTTACTGCATGTTGGTAGACTTTTGCAACAATATGTTGTTGATAAGTACATTAAAATTGAAACATCAAGATTAGAATTTTTCAGAAACATAGATGTCCAAAAACGTTTACAAAAAGACATATACCGTGGCTTATTAAATGGCATTGAACAAGGATGTGAAATGGGTGCTGACATTGGCTCACGTACATTATTACCCGCATCATTTATTGGAGGTCTCAGAGATATGTGCAAAAGATATGCCATAGCTTTAGTTCAACGTTATGGAAAACCAGACATTTTCTTGACAATGACTTGCAACCCAAATTGGCCAGAAATAAAAGCATTGTGTTTACCTTCTGATGAAATTCAAAATAGACCCAATTTTGTAGCTAGAATATTTCATGCAAAGCTTCAAGTTCTAAAAAAAGAGTTATTTCACAAAGAAATTTTTGATCATGTTATTGCGCACTTATGTTATAGAATTTCAAAAAAAAGGCTTACCCTATGCTCATTTTTTACTTATCTTAGATCATGAGTCAAAAATGTTTACCACTGAGGCATTTGACAGAATCGTTTCTGCAGAATTGCCCGACCCAAATACTAATGCGTATTTGTTTTCTTTAGTGACAAAACATATGATGCATGGTCCTTGTGGTCAACTGAATCCTACTTGCCCATGTATGAAAAACAACAGTTGCAAATTTAAATACCCTAAAGAGTTTTCAGAGAGTACAAAAATTGGAAAAAATACGTACCCTACATATCGGCGCGCTGATAATAAACGAACTGTAACTGTTAGAGGTTCACAGCTTGACAATAGGTGGGTAGCACCTTATAACCCGTATCTACTAGCAGCATTTAACTATCGCATTAACGTTGAAATATGCTCCACTATCCAAGCTGTAAAATACATGTACAAATATATTTATAATTGTCACGACAAAATTTCGTACACTCTACTTCAGAATGAAAATGACTTTGTTGTTGACGAGATAAAAAACTTTCAAAATGCTAGAGGAATTTTCCTTCCTGAAGCAGTTTGGCAAATTTTTAAATTTGAGCTTAGCTATATATATCCACCTGTAATATGCCTACCAATTCATTTAGAAAACAAACAGACAATTACTTTCTCGGATGACCAATCTTTGCAAAGCAGTGCAGAAAATTCTAAAGCTAAAAAAACTATGCTAACAGAATTCTTTCGTATGAATAAATATGATGAGTATGCAAAAAGCCTAAACTGCTTATATGTTGAATTCCCTGAACATCTTTCCTGGCATAATGACACAAAAGAATGGAAACCTCGTAAGAGAGGATAAGTAGTGGCTAGAATTGCAAGTTGTAAGCCATCCGAAGGTGAAAATTCTATCTAAAGCTATTATTAATGCACAAGAGAAAACCTCCTTCATTTAGTGACTTAAAAACAAACAACGACATAACATCTTTAACATACAGAGAGGCATCGCAATTCTTAGGACTTATAGAAGATGACAATACAGCTGAAATGTGTCTTCAAGAAGGGATAACATATTTAATGCCCTGTGCTTTACGACAACTATTTGCCACTGTCCTTGTTTATTGCAACCCAAAAAACCCAAAAAGCTTAAGGTCAAAATTTGAAGATTTTTTATTCGAAGACTTTACCATAAAAAACACCCTTCCATGTAACATGATACGTCACAAAGTCTTGAACATTCTTGATTATTATCTTTACTCTATGCAAAAAAAACTGGAAGATTTTTTCATTGTAAATACGGAGGCACCTACGAATTTCTATAACAGTTTGATGAAAGAATTGCAGGTTGAACATGATATATGCATACCTAATGAAGATATTTTGTCAGTCCAAAAGTTGAACAAAGAACAAAAATATACATATGATCGAATACTTTATCATGTTAACAATAATCAGCCAAAGGCCTTTTTTGTTGATGGTCCTGGGGGTATGGGAAAAACATTTGTGTATAAAGCACTTCTTGCTACAATAAGATCAAAACGTCATATTGCACTTGCTACTGCAACCTCAGGTATAGCAGCATCTTTACCCCCTGGAGGGAGGACTTCACATTCGAGATTTAAAATAACTTTAAATGAAAACGACTACCAATCTTGTAATGTCAATAAGCAAAGCATTTTAGCCCACCTCATAAGAGAAGCTAAATTAATTATCTGGGATGAAGCTTCAATGGCAAAACGTAGTACTATTGAAAAATTTGACGAAATGCTACGAGACATAATGAACTCAAATATAAATTTCGGTGGTAAAATTATTGTATTTGGAGAAAACTTCAGACAAACATTACCGGTTGTTACTCAAGGTTCTAAAAATGACATCATAGATGCTTCTATTATCATGTCACCCTTATGGAAATATTTTGAAAAGCTTAAATTACAACAAAATATGCAAGCTGTATTTGATCCAGATTTTTCAGCTTATTTGCTAAGAGTTGGCGATGGAATAGAGCAAACAAATGAAAAAGATGAAATCCAGATACCACCTAAAATTAACATTTCTTACACAGATGACACCACATCATTGGACACATTAATTAACACAGTATTCCCAGTTATTAATAACCATTGTTGGGATTTTTCTCAATTTCTTCAAAGAGCTATACTTACCACAAGAAATGAGTTCGTACATGAAATAAATGATGTTCTAATTAAAAGATTTCCCGGAGAAGAAACTACATACATTAGTTATGATGAAAGCACATGCCCTTACGTTACACAAAAACAACAAGAATTCTTTCATTCTTTGGCCCCCTCAGGCCTGCCTCCCCACAAATTATGCTTGAAAATAAATGCGCCAATTATGTTGCTGAGAAATATTAATCCCACAGAAGGACTTTGCAATGGCACATTCCTTACTTGCAAAGGTTTTGATAAAAACATTGTTTATGCTGAGATTTCAGTAGGAGCACACTCAGGAAAACCTGTGTTTATCCCCCGTAGAACGTTAGAGGCTCCAAATGATAGCTACGCATCTATTCCATTCAAACAAACACAATTCTCAATACCATTATGTTATGCAATGACAATTAACAAAGCTCAAGGCCAAACTTCAGATTATGTTGGTGTTTATCTAAAAGAACCAGTATTCTCACACGGTCAGCTTTACGTTACATTATCCAGAGCAAAAACTGCAGATGAAATTAAGGTTCTTATAAGACACGCAACACCACTAACACATGGTACAAACTACACAAAAAATATCGTGTATGAAGAAGTTCTAGAAGTTGCCAACAGTACCTAGGTTTTAAGGTGATAACCAAAATAGATAACATTTATCAGCTACACCTTTTTTATTAATACCTTAAACTGACTATTGCAGCAGGTATGCCATAGGTACTTTGTTATCATTTCCGTCAAGCTTGCAGTACAACAGCCAAAAATTGGCTTATAAGTTATGGAACATGGTCCGGTGCAAAAGTCCTGCTGGTTGCTTCATTAAGCCTTACTTACAATTCGCAAGGTTTGTGATTTCCTGCTATCAAAACAACTTTCTTTTCGGGGTTGGGGGGAACATGGTTTGGTGCTAAAAGCCTTGTGGCTGCTTGAGAAAACTTCATTAAGCCTCACAATTCGCAAGGCTTATGATTTCCAATTGTCAAAGCGACTTCCTCTTGGTGGTTAGGGGGAGAGTTATCTTTCATGCCAAAATAAGTTTTCATTTTTACATTTGCTTGTTTTCTCTCATACATGTTCATACGTCGGTGCCTGATTGTGTTACAGTTTCATGCATTTATAAAATCTTTGTAACTATTATTGGCATATCCCAATTAAATTAAAATGTGATAAAGTCAAACTTCGCTATAGTAACAAAGAAGAAAGTAATTTAGAAAAACTTATTTCGAAATAAATTTCTCAAAGAGATTTTTGTAACATCTATTGAAATTTTAACTCATTGGTGTTGGGCAGGTATAGTGTATGGGGCAGATACACATGTTTCAAAAAAAAAATTTACTTGCTCCTGTTCTTATTTCATGCCTACTGTACCACTATTTACTTTTGCTTGATACTTTAAGTTTTAAGCCATTTTTCCTTATTCTGTCACTGTACTGCACGCAGGCTGAGAGTGAGGCAAAGGTTCTAATAAGTTCTTCGAAAATGGAGATTTCCCCCAACAAGTAACTTGGAAATGAGGATAATTTTTTCTTGTCCTTCATTTCCCTAGGCCTCATATCCTTTTTATTAACATTCTAAAGAGTACATAGGACTGGGTGGATTGCCAGTAAGGTTTTAAAATGGTTTTGTTATGTTATATAATATGTTAATTGTGTGAGACGATAGGAGGAATATTTATATGTCTTGAGTACTGTCTAGGTGAGGTAATCTATGTATAACATGAGTGATCTAATCACTCTTATACTCTCCAAGGTACATGTCTACGAGTATATGATGTATGATACATTTTCTTGCTATGACCTTACTCCGTTTTCTCATGGGTAACTGTGGTATATGATGTATGATGCATATTCTTGCTATGACCTTACTCCGTTTTCTCATGGAAAGCTGTGGTATTAAACCCTATGTTGTACTCTTGGGAGACAGCAAGTTCCAATATTCCTAAAGTAATAACATATTGTAACTAATTCTTGTTATTAATTTCTAATCTTATCTCTTTGCATTTCTGATGGCTTAAATGTTGACCTCAAACATCGCCAACTTCCCTTAATTTCTATTCACCCACTTCATTACTGTGACTTATCTATGCTGGCATGTATCCTGCACATGCTTGAATGTGTTTCTCAACATATTTGTATGGCTGACTTTCGAATGGCAGAGCATCAATTAATGTACACTACCCAACATGTGTAACAAGTTATTTTACTGATTTACAAAACCTCGCATCTTTTTTTTGTATGATGATCTTTGTTTTACCTTTTATAATGTTTGGGTTTTGTTATTATTAGTGTTGATGCTTTGATTTTGTTCATTTATTTGCTATATTTGAAATGATAATATTTAAATTGGTACATTTATGCCATACTCTGGCTTGCATTCCCCCTCCCTCCCAGTCTTGTAGATTTAATGCCATATGCCAATTTCATATGCATTTTTAATATATGCTGATGCATGCAGCGACACTTGCCCAACATCTTCCAAGATTTTTAATTAATCTGTTGTCCTAGCGTTCTAAGTTTCATGTAACTTTTATTCTAAAACTCAAGTTTGTGTTAGTAAATTGAATATGATATATTGATTTCAATCATGAAAACGCAGCTGCATTTGCGGCAAAGCTCGGTTATCTTCCAAAATGCACTCTGGACTTATCAAAATGCAGCCAACTTTTATGTTTCCAAGACGCGTCAAACAGAATTCACTCTATTATTTGAATGACGTTACAGACCACATTGGGTGGAAATAAGAGAACACTACACAGTAGTAATCTCATCCATCTGCAATATTGGTCTTTGACAGCAAGAGAACCACATAGCCTTGAACAACCCTTGGCATTCTGCATACTATAATTCACATTCACCATTCGTTGACAAATTAGCTACCTTTGAAAAATTATATAAGACGGCGAACTAATGGGAATTATGGCGCAGTGATGATCTATTACCACTCGAGTCGGCTCGATCCAATTATAGCAGGTTCATAATCTTGTTTCCTAATTGCTACATGCATTTGATGTTTACTTTCATGTTAAGTTTGCAAGGGATATGAGATAATGAAATTATTGCTACATGCATTTGCTGTTTACTCTCATGTTAAGTTTGCAATGGACATGAGATAATGAAATTCTGTGTTGCAAAGATATTGCCCAAAGATATACCCATTTTCCTGGTCTACCTCGTAAGCTCTTCTTTTGGAGGTCTGTAATGGTGACGCTTACATACTACGCCAAATTATTTAATGGATGAGGGAATCTGCACAGCTACTGATTACACCAAATCTTGTATGAGTTACTTCATGGTTTATGGTGATGTATTAACTTGATAGTTTCTCTGAAATTATTTACCAAACATGTACATTTTTCCTTCAGTATAAATTTGTTGTTCAAACTACTAAGCTTGAATTTTTTTATAGCATATCTATGCAAATTATAAGAAAAAATAATAATAGCTCTAACAACATCTGTCATAAAAAAATTCATCACTTTAAGAAATACATAAGCAAGCACATAAAAATTTAATAGTGTGCGAGCACCTCACGAACACCTCTTCGTGAGGTGCTGCATTACCTAGTATATATATATATATATATATATATATATATAATCTTTTATTCCTCTTTAACTTTATTTCTATCATAGAGTAATCAAAATATTCAAGTAAAATAGAAATTTATATATAATTTGAAGATTATAACTATTTTAGAAAGTTATTTTTATGACCATTTTTATATATTTAAATTAAGTTATTTAAATATAATTTATAAATCAAATAAATTAAGTATCACAAATAATTTATGATTAAATATTAAATTAAATATAAATAAAATGATCGGGCCAAAAAAGCCCAAAAAAGCAGGCAAAAACAGATCAGGCCATTTGGCCCATCGGGCTTGATGGGTTGGGCCAATGGCCCAGTTCTTTTGGCCTACATTTTAATGACTCAGCACAGCCTACTTATATCGGTCTACGGGCCGGGCCATTTTGCCAGCTCTTATTAATTTCAATCATCATACACTAATTTCACTCTATTAGAAGACTAACTAATTTTGGTAGAATATGTATGGAAATGTGATTTTTATCTATCTCAATCAATTATGCATTTATATTGAAAGTGGTGTGCATGGTCATAACTTTACAAGAAAAAAAAATTACCCAACTTTTATGAGTATTTGTTAAATGCCGAATTTAACAACACTACCATTGACTCAATTTTTAACTCCATTAAAATATGTGACTTGATTGTATATATTCTTATAGCTCGATTGTACATATTACGACTAGATTAAAGTTCTTAAATCAAGTCACACATGATGTCAATGGTATTTCCGTCATTTTAACCATTAGCATTTTTCACTAAAAATGAAACATTAAATTAAAAAAAATAATCTAAAAGGGCATATTGAAAATTTTCCCTTAAACATGGTCACACATATTTGTATTGCATAACAAAACACTTCTAATATCCTTTAGTTTATTTTATATGTTGATTTAATATTTCTCTTTTCCATTTTTTCTTCTTCTTATTATTCATTTTCTTATTTTCCCATTCATATGAGGATTCATATGTCTTATGTACATTTAAGGTTTGTATTACATTTTAATATTCTTTTAGATGGTTCAACACAAATAATATTTATCTATTATATACTCTTTCCGTCCCGCATTAACGTTAAGTTTGCTTTTTCCACAGAACTTAAAAGATATAATATTTTAATGTGTACTGAGGTGAAAGAAATAATATTTAAACTAAAGTGATTAGTTGTATTAGTGTTGTGTGTGGACCTACATGAAATAATTAATTGTTTTGTGTGGGCCAACTTGACAAAAAAAATGTAAACTTTAATGTGGGACAACACAAAATGAAAAACGTAAACTTTAACGTGGAAAGGGGGGAGTATGTTGTTATGCTATTAAACTTTTTTTTTTCTTTTTTTTTTTACAGATATTTCATCTACTCGTGTTTTATTTAATCATCTTTTGAAAATGTGATTCTTATCTAAATATATTCTTTGTGACAATGAAGGTTTTTGTCTTAATTGAATATATGTAAACTTTTTTTATTATTATTATTATTATTATTATTATATTTTTATATAGGTTTAACAAGGAGTTTCAAATTTGCATATAAGTCATTCCGATTTTTAAATATAAAGGTTTCATAATATATAGATCGTGGGATAAAGATTATAAATATTAATCAATTTATTTTATAAATGGTGTTTCTTTGCTTATAATCTTTACCTTGAAAGTGAGTTCATTATAGTAAAGAACGTAATTTAGCGGGTGAATTGATGGTGGACGACGTGTTTCTAATTCTATACTCCCATAATATATAAATTTACAATGTAAAATTTATAAAAAATATAATGTTATATAATAAATGTTACCTTATATTAGATTAGTAAATAAGATAAATTTTAAATATAATTTTTTGCAAAATAATATTAAAATAAAAAAATTAATACTAAAAGATTAAATAATTTAATCAATCCGTACATCTCACTATACTAGTTTGTTAATATTTTAAAGTTAATTTCAGATTCAATTACACATTAAAAACTCCGTGTAACTAGGCAACAACAACAAAATATTGTAAATTTAACCGTAATAAAGTTAATACGTTTTACATCCAACGCAGTTCGCGATATTAGAAACACAACGTTCAAGATTACATTTTTACTGCATATATTCAGAATTGACGCTGTTCAACAGAGAGCCCATATAACTTTTCCTTGGGATAAAACATGTGGTAAACTACAGCCTGCACCGGTAAGATTCTTAACTACAACATCCCAAATCATGATAGTACATACATTTTCCACTGAATACAAGCATACATAATTTAGAAGTGATGTTACGAGGCATGAAATGATCCACATAATCCGCAGCCAACTTCATTCACAAGCTGGTTTAGTGTCGAAGCTGCTTAAACAAATCGCAAAAGCTTGAAACGCGGAGAGTGGGTAGCGGTAATCCATTGTAAAGATGTCTTTTCCGATCTTTCCAAACTGCAAAATTACTTTTTCTTGTTCGGAAGCTGGTATGTCAGTTTCCGAAGGATCAAAAGCAGCCACAAGCTGGAAATTTTTAACTGATGCTACAGTGACACGGCCTTTGAAGTTCAGGCACCAGCATTGCAATTGTTCGTGCCATCTCGGGGCTTTGTTATTAAGAACAAGTGGGGTTCCAGTATGGGGTGTTGCTAGGGTTGTAGACGAGAGGTTTGGGGAGCTGAAATATATGACAGGTTCCTTCTCGTTTAGAGTACGCCCACTGGCACACTTTTCATCTGTAGACAATGGAAATGACGTAGGTGTAGGGGCAGTGCCACCCTCCTGAATGGAAGATACAGGAATTGAGTGCATCACACTATGCATTCTCCTAGGTCCTCTGGTGCGGAGAACATTGAGTTCGTAGGAAATGGTAGCTACACTGTAGTTGTATGCAGGTAATTTTGGAGATACTTGCTTGGCACTAAATCTTCGACTCTGCCGACTGACATGTTGAACAGCAGCATCATTTGGAGGTTGGCTATCATATATGGTGAACTTTGTCCCCAAAAAATTAGACCTGAATAAAGCTATCACATCATGTATAGAAAATATGAAATTAATTACGTATTGAGAAAAATGAAATGAGGAGAGCTCGCCTCAGCTTTCCAACATATGTGTTGCTGGCTCGAGAAAAGTCATCATTAACAAAAGAAATTACGAAGTCCGTACTGGTGGCCCTCCTAATTCTTTTAGCTGCCAGCAATAATTTATCACTCTCATCCTCAGCTGCATTAGATTTAAAAGTTATTAGTGTATGTGTATCTGAGCAGCTTATATTAAATAAAATAATTGTTGTTATTTATGTAGCAACCAGATGTTTCAGATGAGAGTTCCGTCATGGATATTGACTAGAGCTATTGAGATTTGAGAGGGACGGAAAACGGAGCAAAAGCTTTTCAGGAAATAATAGCAAGTAGATTATCCACAGGCTAGTTAATAACCATGGACTAAGCCACCCAGGTCTCAGTATATATTTCATCTTCTCCACAACATGTATTAAAAGCAGATAACAGATGTTGCCCCCTCTTCACATATAATTCTGAAATAACTAACTAACTTCTAAGACATCCTGTCACCAAGGGCTCGGGCTCAAGCAAAAAATTGTCCTTTTAAGTTTCTTTTTCCAATTTTCAGTTTGAAATGTTCTCCCTCTATTAGATTATTAAAAAGTGACCATGAAGAGTATAAACATCTTTGACCATTGGAACTGCTGCTGATTTTAAACCCCTCTGACATTTATATCCACTTCACATCCAAGTTAAGCTCTAATATTTAAAGCCCTCTGTGTTTGATTTCCATCATCTGAGAACTAGGCTAGTGGTAACCATAATTTTGAAATATACATTGGTTGACACAAATTTTATAAAGTCCAAACGCAAGTGTATGTACACACAAAGTTATAGTAAGCATTCTAAGTGAGATAAGCAATCTTTGTCAGCACGAACGTAAATCTGAGACCATAATATCGTTTATATTATCATGCACTTTCCATTTTGTTAAAATCTATAACTACAAATCTTCTAGGAAACTTCTGGATTCTGTTAAAGGCATTTGTAAGGCAGTAAAGTCACATGACCTGAGATTAACCAATTTCACTTGGCGTCTAACAATCTTAAAAAGAGACCAGCAAAACAAACCAATTGAAAGCAACAATACTGATTAAATTGCCACAAGGGAAAAAAATTGAGAAAAAAGAAGTGTACCTTATACTAAATGGGAAGCCACTCAATTCAATATTCATCAAAAATATTTACATCTAGACACACATCATCAATTCTAATTGAATTGCTCTGAATTCATATATAATCAGACAATTTCTGCTAGGTCACCCTTCCGGAATAGATTGGTACCATGGCAAACAATGAGTGCATGATATAAATAGATAATGCTTACTCCAAATAACATTACTTACATGGGGTCAGACCAAAATATAGGCGGTATGTCGATGTTGCCCGATCCCTTTTAATAAAGCATTGTATTGGAGTATCACGTGGACCCGGCTGCGATAAATGAAAATTTAGAAAATTTAGAAAGAGAGGCAATGTGAGACAAAAATCATTTGCAGAAACAGGCATTACAAATAATAATTCAGAAAATTTAGAAAAAGAGGCAGTGTGATACAATAATCATTTGCAGAAACAGGCATTACGTGGAATCAGAGTGAAAAACAAAATAACATACCTGCTTTAATGAAATGGGGAAGGTGAGCCTCCCACATTCCTCTGGAGTTTTGACAATTTCTTTGGTGATTTCCCTCCATGATCTACACACTGATGCACAAAAAACAACGACCGTCCTAGCAGGCCAGGCTGTCTCACTCTCTTCAACTCTACGAATTATGTCCAACATCAGCTCCGGGGGTAAATTTGCCCACTGCCCTTGCTCAAATGGTGCATGAGGGGGTACATCAGGAGCTACAAACGATCTTGTTCGGCTCCGCCAATTCTTCCCAAAACGCCTCATGGACATGCTCCCAATTCCATCTTTTAGCTCCTTTATTTCACGTACAATGCTCTTGAACGACATTCAATGAGTCACTCCAGCAAAATGTTATCTTCATGCAAACATAGACTTATTTAAGTAAGAAATCAGAAAGGATGACGAGATAAAACAAAATTTAAACTTTTTTTTTTCATCCCTTTTAATTCTAGTAATTTTATTAACAGATCTAACATTTCAAATCAAAAGCAACCCGTTTTCTAGAGAAAATGGCAGAGAAACAGTATGCAGTTAGATACACCAACAAAGAAAATAATTTATCCAATCCATCTTAGAATCCTAATTTAAAATTCAAATTTTCATAGAACAAATGAGAAAAACATTGAAGAAAGGCTAATAAGTTGTGTTTTATTAAAGGGAAAATGAAAATAAGAAAGGGGGAGAGAAAAGAGTACAAGATGTAAAGATTGACAAAGTCAAATGTAGAAGCCAAACAGGCGGTTTTAAAGAGGCCAAACATATGGCCTTGTGGAGTATGCAGCTTAACACTAATAATTTAACTATATAAAAAACATGCATAGGATAGACTTAGAATAAGCTAAGAGATGAAGGCAGATGGCCCATAACAATAAAAATCCAAAATCAGACCATACACCAAAAACCTGTAGGGGCTCGCTCACATCCAATGCAATCAAATTATGAGAGCCACAATAAAAACAGGAAGGGGATAAATAATAAGGAGTTTGCAGCACATCTCTTCCATGGAAAAGAGGCAGCTTTAAGCTGCTGGATAAATTCCAACTTTAGTATCAGAGGAATAACTGCAGACCATAGCCGCATCATGTTCAAATGAGATGAGCCAACCGTATCAACGAACATGAATAGAAGTAGGTGACAGTACCAGCTTTGGCACAGCCAAAAAATGGCCTAAACATACAAAAGCAGCAAGAGCACAAGGCCAATTTTTTCAATCAACAAACATCCACACCAAAGCATGGAATGTAGTAAACCTTAAAAGCAACCAAAATCTGCGCTAGACACAGAATCGGATGAAGAAAAGCAACCTGTCGTGCTTGTTTCAGAACTTGCCATCGGCTAAGGTAGCCACACATGGCAAGTGTCATAACCTGCAAACATAAGCAATCGAACCAGAGGCAGCAAACAACAATGGTCAATCAATAGAGAATCTAGCCTGACCCTGCAGAAAATGGGATCCCTCAAAAAGCTCCTTTTATCAGCACCCTCCCGAGGAGATAACGTCAAAGACGAGAAGAACTTCGAAGCAAAGAATTCCGAGGGTGAATTCAAAGCAGACAAAGCAATAAGCGACAGCCCTGTCTAAAGTTTGACGTGGTGGACACAGGGAGTGTGATTCACGACAATCACACACCGTAAGGGGAATAAGCGATCAGGCCGCTTCGTCGGAGATCACCCGCTGCTGCTGCAACGGACGGTGGAAACCCCAATAGGGCTAGGCCGGGCTCCGAAACAGAAAGAGATGAAAAACATTGAAGAAAGGCTCTTTCACGAGTAACTAACTATTCTACTTCTTGAACAAGAAGATCGATGTTGAAACCTCAAAATTCCTAACTCCATATATTCATCATCATTCAACCCACCCCTCAAAATCCCAACATCAAAATAGTCCAGATTTAATGAAACGCTAACAAATAAAAAAAAAAATCAAAATACTTGATAGAATTAACATAAAAGATCCAATTCGAGAATAATACTTCCATCGCATTCATACAGAACTTAACAAAAAATTAAAAAAAAAATACCCAAGAGTACAAAACCTTGAAAATGAGGGATCGACGGAGGCCCAAATCAGATCAGAAGTCTACGGAAGAATGGGGCCCAGATCTTCTAGCAAAATCCACCGCATTTTCCATAAGTCGCCGAAGGACTAACCGTCGTCACCGCCGTGTGCCCCCGGGGGCCAACAGCGATCTCGACTCCGAGGCGGGTATGGAAAGGAGTACCTTCTTTCCTGATTAAGGTTTTTACAGGAAAACGAAACCACTCGGCTTCCAAAGTTCGCACTACCTTAAATTTCTCTCTCTCTCCTCTCTGAGTACGTATGGCCGTAATAATTAATCCTTGTTGTAGATCGATTTGAATTAGAAAAAAGAATTAAAAATAGGCCCATCTTATATACACACCTCTTCCTAATACACATTCATTATTATAAAAAATATATTTTGAAAAAATCTCAATTACCCTTTAATTATTAAAAACAAGCTATATTCCCCCCAAAATTCTCATCTCTCTCGATGCTTACGCGCCTTTCTGTGTTCGTCATCATTCATGAAATCAAACAATTGTCATTAATCACCTTTTATGACTGGTGATCCAGCTACTCACAAAAATCCTTTTATTTAGAAAATAAGACATAGAAAAGGGGAATTTGATTCTGTACTCCCTTAATCCAAGAAGTCACTCCACAAGCAAGCAAGGAACCGCCAGATTACCTCATGATGAATAAAATTTATTTAATTGTAAATCATAATGAATAATGCATCCCAATAAATCATTATTATCTACTGGTTGAGAAAATCACTCCTCCGTCGAAAATCACTTGTTGGAATCCTCCTACCTTAGAGAACGGCAAATTGAACTCTGAAAAAGATGTTTTTGTCCACGTGGAAGCTCGTTCAATAGACTTGAAAGTAAAAAAAATATTTTTTCCGCTTATGCTTTGTGTAAATGGGTAATCTTGTTGTCCTTATGTGATTTTAGATTTTTCCATATCCAGGTGTTGAGCTTATGATTAATTATCGCCACTTTTGCCTTGAGACCTTCATTAACATTTGGTTATTAATGGATTCTTCTGATGAAAAATTAAACTCGACGACATGATTACTAATTTATCTTTTAGAGGAACTTGTGGATATATAAATGATAAAACTCATTTGACAATCGAGATAAATTAGTATCGAGGAAACCCACAAAATAAGATCGAGAACAAAAAGGTGAGAGTGAAGGTGTGTATAATTTTAATAATGAAAGGGCAGTTTTGAAAATGCAGTGATGTGCATAAAATAAAATTAAGAAATTAAAAATTTAAGATAGTGTGTATTTAATAAAGAGGGTGTATTCCATAAGAAGGGTGTGCAAATAGCAACACTCTTAAAAATATGCAAAAGTTACTGGGGCCCCCCGAGACACGCCGTATTTCCATGTAAATACTACTCTCTCAATCTCGTTTCAATGTTTACGTTTGCTTTTTGCACGTTGATTAAGGAGTATAGTATTTTAATGGATAGTGTGTGGAAAGATATAATATTTAATGTAAAATGGCTAGGTGTATTAGTGTTGGATGTGGGGACCATAGTGATATATAATTATTTTAGGTGGGTCCCATATTCCAAAAAAAGAAATGTAAACATTGAAATGGGACGAGCAAAATAGAAATATGTAAACATTAAAATGGGACGGAGGGAGTACCTTCCTTCTATTTAAATTTATGTATAGCTAGAAGTTTAAATTGTAAAGAGGCACAGAAATTGCAAAGGACCACAAATCTAAATCCGTGTGTCCGGACACACAAGAGACTCACCCTTAAAAATAAATTGCCTCTATATACTCCAATAATTTGTCGAAGATCTTGTCACACACACCCCCTCCATAGTCTAAGCAAAAAGTCACGTAAATTTATTTTATTTTAAAACACAATTTTCATTTTTGGTTTCCCACAAAAATTTACACCTCTTTAAAAAAAAATTAAACACAATCAGTCTTTTTTATACACTTTATTTACAAAAAAAAACCAACATTATCTAACACACCCAACATACTTTATCATTGATTTATTTATTAAAAAAAAATACTCCTACTATATTACCCCTAAAAGTTATCACTTTTCTTAATTTTCGTGTCGAAAGAAACATGCAAACATTTATGGGACGGATTGAGTAATTTTTTTAATATGACAATATAATTTACGGATCTCCTTACTAACCCAATTAATTAATTAATTTTAAAGTCCAAATTTAGTTATCATGAAATTAAAAAATTAATTATAGAATAAAATTAATTGAGTCTAAATAAATTTAAAAGATTTTATTTTATTATATGAAATTAGAAAATTTAAAAATTAATTATGAAAAAGAAATTAATTAGACCTATATATATATATATATATATATATATATATATATATATATATATATATATATATATATATATATATATATATATATATATATATATATTATTTAATTTATATTTTTATTATTTAAAAATGTAATAATTTAAAATTTATCATTCATTTATTTTTTAATTGAAAAATTATAAATTTATAAAATATGATAATATTTTTTAAATTGTAGTAACATTTTTTTATTTAAAAAACTTATAATATAAAAGTGATGAGACGCTCTCTTGTGAGACGGGTCGACCCATCACTAAAGTATGTTTATTGTATAGATAAAATATGTTTATTTGCAGTTAAAGTATGTCAATAATAAATCAAATTATAACATAGTAAAATCATACTTTAATGTATAATTCAGCATACTTTAGAAAATATATTTTTACAGTTATTAAACATATTTTATCTAAATAATAGACATAATTTAACACGTCTAACAAATCGTCTCATGTAATTAATATCTCACAAGAGACTTTGTCAAAAGTGATAACTTTTCATTTGAATAATGTTATGAATAAGGAGTGAGTCCATCTTACAAATGACTACCGTGAGAAGAGTAAGGAGTGACAAACTTTTATAAGGAAAAGTAATACATAATTGATAAAAGTGATAAGGGTGATGTGAACTATATCATAAGCAGTTTGTAATAAAAATAAAAAGTGATAACATTAAAAAAGAAGAAGAAGTAATAACATATTTAATAAAAAGTGATAAATAACTACGAAAGTGAATTTCACGAACAATTTTTAGAATTGATAAAACGTGATAATATTTTTAATAAAAGTGATACTAAGGAAAAGTAATGACCGACAAATTGAACTATTTCATGAATAATTAGCAGGGCGGATAAAAAATTATAATAATTTTAATAGAAAATGATATTTGATCAATAAAAAGTGATAACCAACCAATTACATTATTTTATAAATCATTCGTGAGATTAATAAAAAAAAAGTCATAATAATTTTTTTTATAATTAATCAAATTATTTATTAAAAAAATTACGAAAAGTAAAAGTTTTCATTTATTCTTTCAAAATTCTTTTAAGCAATATTTTATTCAAAAACTTTCAAAATTCTTTTAATCAAATATGGTTGTTGAGTAGAGGCGTGAGGCACCCATTATAGTGGCGCTTTTGCCACGTGTCGTCACAATGGATAATAATTAATTGTTAATTTAGTTATGTTAAATTAAATTAATATAATAATTTAAATTTAAAAATAAATATTGTAATTATTTGATGATTTAGAATAAGTGTAATATTTATGATTTGATTTCTTGTGTATTTATGAGCATTTTCTCAACACACAATTAAGCCCCAAATATGAAGGATGTGATTGTAGCTTAAGTAAGTGACCAAGTTATATTATCGAACTCAAAGGACATTTGGTTATCAATTTATTATTATTTAAATTAACTAAAACTATTATTTGGCAATTGTATTGGAGAATTGTTATTAAACTAATAAACAAAGTAATAAAATAGCAAATAAAATAGAACAATAGAGAAATAACAAGAGTTGCTCAAGTGAGAAGATAGGTAGCTCTTCGCGCTATCCAGTTTCACTAACTTACAACCCATGGGAGCCATACCTTCCACCTCCGGATGCCTAAAGGGAGTTGATTTTAGCTTGCTCATCATTACATTAGCTTTACATAGTTTAGACTAGACTTGATTCAGTTTGATTTGGATTATTTTGGATTAACATTGATACTTTTCTTATTTTGTACGTTGGGAGGTTTACATTTTCGTATTTTCCTTTATTTTGTGATTTTATGCGATTCTCCTTGTTTTTAGTATTTTAGTTTGATTTTCCATTTTGGATGTGATGGGGATATCTTGAGCTTAATTATTATGGATGATTTGTGGATGTTCTTTTATTCTTAATTTATGGATTTGATTCTTTGCACGTTATGTGTTTTTGTATTGTTTCTTGTATTGTGAGTCCTTGTGTGTTTTGTTTGTATTTTTTTCTTGTATAAGGTTGCTTGGTGGTTTGTTTTGGGAAGTTGTGAGTCGTTTTTTAATATAGTAGATGATATGTTATTTGTGATGAGTGATGGCGAATTATGTTAGGAAATTTCTACTCCTTAAAATTGTGACATGGTTTATTTAACTTGTTCACATTTATATTGTTTCTTGTATGGTGCGTCCTTACTTGTGTGTTCTGTTTGTATTTTTATTCTTGTATATGGTTGCTTGGTGGTTTGTTTTGGGAAGTTGTGAGTCGTTTTTTTTCATATAGTTGATGATATGTTATTTGTGATGAGTGATGGGAATTATGTTAAAAAGTTTCTACTCTTTAAAATTGTGACTTAGTTTATTTAATTTGTTGAATTTTGAGATGAATGAAGATGTAATAGGTTCCTCAAGGTCTGAGCACAAGCTTGTGAGTGTTAGATTGTATATTAAAAGCCTAAATATTTTTATGAACAATGTTTTAATAATATTTTAAAATGAGAATCAAACGATCATATGTTTGCACATTATAATTTATTTATATGTTAATACAAAAGACATTTTACTTTATATTGTAGATAATATGATGTGTGGCGTTGCACGGAAGATCATATTATGAGTTCCTTATAAAGTATAAATAGATACTCACAACCGAGATAGACAGGGATAATCTATCGGGATGATTGTAATGTGATTTGGCATTAGTTTGTCATGACTATAAAATTACACTTGTGCACTTTATATGTATTGAGCAAAACCGCGCGAGGTTGTTCGATTTATACTGACTATATAAAAGAACTAGACCTCAGTTATTATGGATGTTCTTACTCTTAATCCCTATACAATAACCTCGACACGTAATTCAATATTTAATTCTTTGATTCATCAATGGGTGAAATTTAATTATTAAATTAATATGCTTGGTGAGTTGGGAGATAGTACTATCTGTATGGTGTGATGTTGATTGTAGAAGGAATCCATAATTTAGGCTGATGATGCCTCCTTGAGGAGCTCATAAGGATTATCATGTAAACCTGCACCAATTATAGAAAAAAAATTCCCTGCACTACATTTCTTCATCAATCCAATCCACGTTATCCATGAATAGCTAATTCGTACTTGATAATTCCAAACAATTAATGATTATGTACAAATTAAATATGAAATCATAATACTTTCAAAACTCAATCAAATATATCTAAATGGCAGTATCGTACTCCCTCCGTCTCATCCTAATTATTACGCTTTCTTTGTAATTTACATAGGAAGTGTAATTATTAGGACGGGACGGAGGGAGTAAAATAAATTAACCAACCAGAATAGATAAAGATATTTTGTCGTAGTTTGAAAACTCTGGTATGACTTTATACATCAGTATCAATTTTGTCTTTAGCGTCTCCACAAACCCAACTAATTAGTCTCAGTATTTAATAGAGGATGACAAACATCACTTTGCAAGTATGTTCCCATATCAACACTGAGTTTCGTGTCATAGTGTGTTCATGAAGTAGTGGACACAAAAACATGCCAATCTAGCTCAATAGGATCTTGAACATAGAATACTTGTTTAGCTTAGGATGCTAGAAAGAATGGTCCATTATGTTTTTTCATGTTCGCCAAAGTATACTTATCTTATTTCAATCTTTTCCCTTTGGAAACCTAATCACACTTGAACAAGACCACTCTACATGTACAACCATAATCTAACTCAATGATATTAGTTAAAACACCATAATACTTTAAATCACTTAATATTGGATTTTTATCCCGAGTAATTGAAAAGTTTGATGTTGTGGCCTTAACGCATACCCCACTATTTTGGATCTTTCTTTTAATATCTAAATCCCTAGTGTGAAACATAAATCCATTCAAAACAAACTTTTCATATTTCATTCTTTTGAAGTTTGGACGATTAGCAAGTAATGTCAAGCCTCTTGATAATGGATTTTCTTCAAGTTGCAACCTCTCAACCTATTTAATAAGTAGAATCATCAAATACTCATATAAATAGTAGCTGCATTATATAGTAAAAATTGATGAAATCTCAACTACAACTTACATTTTGGGCAAACCAATCTGTGAATCCTTTACTATCAATTTGTTCAATTTGATGGTGCACTACAAATGGATGAGTTTAATCAATCATGGTTAAGTGTTCCCTAAAAAGTAATCATATTTTAGACAATCACAAATTACATAGTTAATTCAATAAACAAAACCAACCCACTTATCTTACTCAATATGTGGACTAAGAGCATCAGATTTGAACAACACATATTGATGTGCTTTCTTCAATGTGCCAGTATCAAATTCTGTGGCCGTGGCTTTTCCAAGACCGTGACCTACATCTTAAAGACATCTAACTCTGTTGCGGAACCTTTATCCATATTGTTGTCATCATTTTTATATTTTTTTCAAACTTTGATCCCACATAACCTACTAGGTATAAAGAGTAGAATGATAAACACTCTTTAGCTAAATAACTCTCATCAATGAATCGACCTTTCTGGTATGCGACATCAATGTACTTATATACCTATTAAACATTAAGACAAAACATAAAACACCATTAAAATGTAACATATGTAAAATATTCATTAATGAAAATAATACAATGAATTCTCAACTTTATAACTTAACAAACACAAATATAAAAGTTACCTTTCAATTGGGCATTTCCAATATTAATGAACTGGTCAAACTAGTTTTACTTTGTAGCCAGGTGTACAATTAGATGTGCCATAACATCAAAAAATGATGGTGGGATGTCTTTTCTAACTCACAAAGTACCTCAGGAGTTTTCTTTTTAAAACGAACTGCATCTGAAGGTTTGATTACTTTGGAGTGTAATTCTCTAAAGTATTTACTCAATCTAAGCAAAAGAGACCGTACAGACTTTGGAAGAGTTTTACTTAATGCTATAGCAACAAATGTTGCATTAAAATATGATAATCATGACTTTTTAAGTCGAGAAGTTTAGGTGATTTGATTTGAACACATTGTGAATTATTAGAGAAGTAACCATCTAAAACTTTAATTAATTCCTTTGAGATCATCACAAAAATAATTTTCTCACTCTTACTCATTGTAAAAGAAGCTGGAGGCAAGGTATCTTTTTCAAATTCCTTTCTAATGAGATGAAGCTAATACCTAACTCTTTCAAAAAAAATTCGTGCATTGAAATTTTCTCTATTTTTACCGTCCATGCCTAAAATGGTACCACAAATGCTTTTATACGCATTTTTTTCAATATGCATGACATCAAGATTAATGTGGCACATAACATTAGTTTTCCAATATGGCAATTCATAAAAAATACTTAACTTTTTCTAATTGTTAGGCTTGGATTATCTTCTATCTTTCCCATATATAAATGAAATTAAAATTTTTTAGTTCATTGATCACCTTATCACCAGAAAACCTACTTGGCTTTTGTCCATATTCTACACAGTCGTCAAAGAGTCGTCCATTCTTTCAAAACTATAGTGTTCGATATCTAAATAATTTTGATGACCCATGATGACCATCTATTGCTTAGAACTACATGATAGAATATTAATGAGATTGACTTGTGAAGGTACCAATATGATCATAATACTTTCATGGGAATTGAGAATATTGGAGACATTCTTAAGAGCCTTTTAGGGATTGCCATGGTAATCTACATCCTAAGTATCTTGTGAAGGAGATTAAGTGGAATTAGTGAATGCCCTTATTCTTGCTTATGACATGTTAGAATTGGTTGCATGAACTCTAAATTTTTCATGCCATGATTATGCTAATTTCATCTTTGCATCATTTGAAATTCACTCATTCTTACATGCATCCATCTTTTATATCTTGCATTACTTTAATTTTTTTATTTGCATGCTTACCTCCCATTTTTCCATCATTCTTATAAAATCACAATAAATTTGAGATCGCTTAAACTCTAAATTTTTTATTTTCCATGGATTGATATTAAACTTGGTTGTCCGTGCCTACATCGACAGAAGTACACTTACTCCTTAATTCGGATTAGAGAAAATAGCAATCACGATTCATTCTCGAATCATTTGAGACATCAATTTAATCTCTTATTCGTACTCTATTTCTTTACATTCATTTGCACTCGTGGATATTATCTCTTTCCAAGAAGATATTTAGAAAAAGGCAAACACTTTTGAGACCGTTTCATAAGATGAATTTTGTGAGATAGATATGAATTGATAATATTTTTAATGAAAAATGATAACATCTTTGATAAAACAGTTGATATCTTGTGCAATCGAAAGCATGAATACCACTTTATGCACTTTTTTTCCTAAAAAATCATATTTGTTTTATTTTAGTAAATGTGTTTCTTAATAAAATTATTTATATTCAGCTGTATTATTAATTTTTCATTAAAAAATAATAATAATTTTATTTAAAAAAATCACTAACAAATTGTATAAGTTTTTATTTATTAATGTGTATATATATATATATATATATATATATATATATATATATACATGAATTGACTTTGGATGCATATGATATTTTATCTTAATAAAAAATACTCTCTCTGTCCTAACTTTAACTTCACACTTTTCGATTTAGTTCATTCAAATTTCAACTTCACGAATCTATAAAAAGGAAATGCCACTTAACTACCATCCTTATAACACTTAAATTTTTAAATTCTGACCCCTTCTTCCACCGATAATATATTTGGCAATTTATTTATTACAAAAAATATTAAATTACATCAAAAGGTGACTTTTATTTGCGTTTGTATTGTAAATGTGAAGATGAAAATAAAATGGAGAGAATTATGAGTAACTAATTCAAAAAAATATAAAACGGTGTTACCGTGAGACATTGAGATAGTGTTATGCAAATATTACCTTTTAAAAAAATACTCAACTTAAAATATAAGAGGAGTTTTGAGTGACACTATCTCACGAATTCTAGTTCGTTAGACGGATCTATTGATAAAAAGGGGTATGTTCTAATTTAAATTAAAACAAAAATTTAGAAAAGACCCTGTTTAATTATTTTAATTAATTATAATTAAGAATAGGGTTGGTTGCTAGAAAAGTCCTCACCTTCACTTCAATTGCAAATTAGTCTAAACTTTTAGAATTTAGCAAAAAAGTATAATACTTTACCATGGGATTGCAAATCGAACCATCGATATTACTCAAATCCAACGTGGAAAATAAAATTTAAAAAAATAAATTTTATTTTTCCCTACAATCCTTTCTCTCTCTCTCTCTCTCCCTATATTTTCTCTATCAACTTCATCCTCTCCGTATCCGAAGGAAAGACCTCCAGCGACTGGTGCCCACCACAGTCCGCTGCCGGGAATAGTGGAGAGCCACCACTGCTCTTTACCACCTCCCATTTCCCATTGCCGGAGCAAGTTGCAGAAAGTTTCTGATTTAGAATTCTTGCACAAGTCACACTCCCAATGCCGATGCCTACTCTTGCCGGTGTCGTCACCAAATCAGACCACTAGAGAAGTGGCAATCTCCACCTCGCTGGATTAAACCACATCAAGTGGCATCCGTCGCTCAAACAACGCCAGAAGAACGTGGTTGCCTGCTAAAAATTCGATCAGTGCTGCCAAAATTTGCTGGATAGCTCTACTGTTGTAGTATGTGATAGGCGTTTTTACATACGTCAATTAAAATCCTCAAGTATAAGGATAGCAATTGTAGCGGCAAGCAACCAAGTTAAATTATCGAACCCAAAAGGATAATCAAATATTTATTTATTCTGAATTGCTAACTAATCAGAATTAAGTAACCAATCTCAAGAGTGTGAATTTAATTAACTAAAGACTTAAAAATTAAATACTTAATAAATAAAACAAATAAAAAAGATTTAAAAGTAAATCAAGAGATAATCAACAGTTCTAAGGTATCAGGTATAGATCAATTAATTTAGATTCATAGACTTCCAATTGATCATTCATGCAGCTTCTATGAAAATACACAATGCAGCCCTGTTAACCCACCAGATATGACCCGATTTTAAGCTAACAGTATATTCTAATTTATTTACTAAGGTGTGCGGATATCACCAAGCCCCCTTCCTAGATACTAACAATGCAAACTTCAAAACCTCTGGACGGTCAGTTTGACTAACAAATATTCTCTGAAAGTACAACAAGGTTGTATTCATTTCCTACTTGAATGTCTAATTGCATTGTTTCACTAAACAATTCAAGTATCTAATTTATCATCCTTTAGAATTAATGTGTTCACGGACAAACTATCCTAATTCCTAATGGATAGATAATCCAATTCATGAACGCACACAAGCTAACACAATAAACCAAGCATCACAGACAATGACATGAATTTATTATGAAGACGTTACGAGCAGAAAAGCAAAGTCTGAATTAATCAATTAAAATTAGAATATTAACAACATAAAATCATAAAATTGGTCTAGGTTTCTAAATCAATTAAACCGAACCTTCAAACCCTAGAACTGTAATGGTAATTAGCCCATGAGGTTACAATCAACACTCGTAGCTATGAAATTCCTAACAATAATCAAAACAAAAGAAGAAGAAAGATAAGAAATACGAAACCCTAGTGTCAGCGTAGATCTGTGTTCCTTCTCTGTCTCTCCGATTGTCCGATCTCTCTCAACTTGCACTTGACTCCTTCGAAATGGATGGAAGATGGGATGGATGCTAGGATGGAAGGAGATCTGATGTGTGTGGGTGGATGATGAGACATGGTGGATGAATGATCGATCTCCCATTTTCTTGTGTGTTTTGATCCCCTTTTATACTTTTTGCTTCGAATCTAACTCAACTGGGCCGTTTTTAGACGTTTTCACGCACTGGAAGGTGTAAAACCCTATTTCTGACCCAAAAACACTCAACACGACTTGGCCCTACACAACACGAGTTGACAACACGACCAGTGTTGCATGTCATGTAACTCATGTAAGGCTAACACGACTCTAGTTGATAAGTCGTGTTGCTGCCTGTTTAGTCGTGTTTCAATGCTCTGAAATTGGATTGCTTCCAGACCTCAACATTGGTCGTGTTGGCAAGTCGTGTTTGGTCATATTCAGTTCGTTTTCAGCCCGTCTTCGATTCTGCTCTGTTTTCCTCTGTTTTAAGCCTTCAAAACTCACTAAACACCTTAATAGCCTCAAAATCGTGTAAATACTCAACTCATGCAAAAATAATAAATTTTCTAAGTAAAATGATGTAATGTGCACACATAAAATGTATGAAATTTCATTCTCAACAGTATGCCACTACACTCGATCGCTTTCGCTGGAGAAACTGCGCTGTCAAGAATTATACTGCCAAAAAATTTTGGTGAATGCCAAAGAAAAATTCTTGAGTAAGACAACAACAGCTAGATTTGCAGAAAAGTTAAGAGGAAAATTTGGAAAGAGATGATTGAATAAAGTGTGTGTGTATATATATATATCACTACAACATAAGTGACATTACATAACACCAAAAAAATGTTACTTAATAATTAAAAAATATTATTATTGATCATAAATAACACTTTTTTAGGTGTCGTTGTTGCCCCTGTTATCTAAAGTCTAATATTACACTTTTTTTGTTTATGATAACACCTTATGTCAATTTTAACATTTCACTGTAATACTTTAAAAAATATTATATATATATATATATATATATATTTTTTTTTTATGTAATATTTTTTTATCCTAATGTAACATTATTTTATTAACACTTTTGAATGTAAATGTAACATTTTATACATTATTTGGTTAACACTTTTAAATATAATGTAACATTAATTGCATTGTTTTGCTAACACTTTTAAATATATTGTAACACCAACTACATTATTTTGCTAACACTTTAATATAATGTAACATTAATTACATAACATTTGTATCACTTTTAAAAATATATGTAACACTTTTGTAAAACAATAATGTAACACATGCATTAACATTTTAATTATTTATACAATATTTTTTTTAATTATAAATTTATTATTAAATATTAATTTTATAAAAAAATAATATTATATTGATTTTTTAATAATAAATTATAATAACAATAACTTATTAATAACAATTTAATTTTATTATTTTTATTCTGAAAATGATAAATTACATTAGTAAAGTAAAAATACATCAAATGTACAAAAGTGCATTATTAAACTAATTCCTCAATAAAACTAGGCTAACTTCCGTCTACCACTCAATATGATTAGATCATCTATCTAGCATGTCGCATAATTACAATCAGGATAAAACACAAAATTAGCCAAGTGTAGCTTCAAATCTTGAGTTAGAAAACTTGAGCACCAGCAAACTGCATCCGTAAATTCAGCAACAGAAACCAGCGAGCATTAAATCTACAAAAATGTAGCAACGTGATACTCATCAGCAAAGCAAACCAATAGCTAATTTTCAGTATAAAATACCCAACAAAATTACAATATGAACTAGCATCAGAAATTCTAGCAAAGCCACCCAATAGCATGGTAAACACAGTAATAAAACAATCAAGCAAATTAGCAAATTACTAGCAACAAAAAAGAGTAAACGAGTAATAGAAAATATTAGAAAATGAACCCAGCAACAGGATCTGCACAACAGCACGGTATAACCAGCAGCCAAATACAACAGTTTTCCAAGTTGCAGTATATATGGTTTACACATGCCATCTAAAGTATAATTGGTTAACCAAGTTTATAGTTCACTGTCCCATATAATAGGTTTCATCTAATAGCCTAACTATAATGATTTTGATGAAGAGAAGAGCCAATAAAATAAGAAGATTGATTTATTTGACAGGAGATAACACAGATATCTAGTCCCACATTATAAAAAGAATGGAAGAGTTATTTCTGCATATTTGTCCTAATAGTTCAAGTCATCATTTATAATAAACATCAATGAATCAAGCTAGTTAGGATCCAAAATAAGTGCCGTCAATATTACTCTTTCAAACCTGCTCCCATTTCGAATCAAGAGATAGATAAATAGACACATCCCATTGCACCGATCGGGGGCGTTCGTAGTGACTGAGGGGGTCAAGACCAAGAAGTGAATATGGCCCTTGGGTTCCTTTTATTGGAACTACGTTTCTATTTATTTTTGTTTCGAATTGGTCAGGAGCTCTTTTACCTTGGAAAATCATAGAATTACCTCATGGAGAGTTAGTGGTTCATCGAAACCAAATTTGTCCTAGAAACTCACTCAAAGGAATCGTTTAAGGGCGAACATAAAACTGAAAGAAAAACGTATTTCAAAAGAGATCGAAGTACTAAATCATATTTCCAAAGTTAGCTTGACTCCCATGATTATTTTTTCTTATTTTTTTTCTTATTGAATATATACTCCGTGACTGTGCCCTTCATTTATGCCATCTCTATCACCCACACATTAATATGGCACACATATATACCTACAGGTTATCATTATGCTAAGAAATATAAGAAAATCAGCAACCAGCAAATAACCAAGCTGGAAAGATCAAACAACCTGCAAAATAAGCAGAAACCAGCAAATTAATAAGCAAAGTAAGCACCGAAACTAAGTCCCACAGCAGTCGGTTAAGATCAACATATTAAGAGCAAATAAGCCTTCAGGTAACCAAGATGGCAACTGAGTAAGCAAATTACCACCAAGTTAAATAACACAAGATAAAAAACCAACTCAATCATCTTCCCTAAGGCAGAATCTGTGATAGGCAAGACTTATAAAAAAACAAATACTAACACAGAGCAATATCGCATGGCCAAATCCCACGAGAATAACTTCAGATAAGTTAGTCAAATAATACAACAATGAATACTAGCCCAAACAATAAAATCTATTAAAATCTAGATAAAGCCAATACCAGGCTAGGCATCTTCCAAAGCTGCTTTCAAGCATCATACGAATGCTCCAACCTTAAATGATTTCTTAAAATCCAAAGAAATCAAAGGGAAACATGGGTGTATGCTCACCCGGGAAAGCTGCAGAAGATTGGTGAATCTTAGGTTTAACACTTAAAATTAATACATTTAATAAATTTAATTCAAAGATTGGTGAATCTTAGGTTTGAAACTTAAAATTAAAACAGGTAATAAACTTAATTCAATACATATATTAATAGATATCATTACGAAAGTTTGAATAATTGTAAAACAAGATCAATTTGTAATATTATTAAATTTAATGTACTATGATGAAGTACGTAAGATTTCAAATAAACATCACAGAAGCACTCTCCATACAGCAAAGACAATGAGAAGCACTTTAACACATAAGTAGTACTCAGAAGACACCTTAAAGTAATATTTTTTTTACCTCAAGTAGTACATCTGCTTTTCTTCCAACTGTTATTTCAAATGAATAAATCTTCATAAGCGATGTCACTGCATATGCCTCGATAGAAGAATAAGAGAAGTTACAAACACAAATCAAGAATTACAATGCATAAACAGAATCAATTCATGAATTAACAAGAGAAATGATCTATACACTTGGAAGAAAATATATGTGCTAACAAAAAACCATTGGTGAAGAAGGTAGGGAGACCTTTTGATAAAATAGGATTTAAAATATTAGCAAATACAACTCTAGATATCAGTTGTTCATTTAATAACATAATTCCGCCCATTAAATTAACAGAAATACTCTTCTTGTCCTTATATACCAATGATCTATTTTGGAATTCAAAATGTACAATCTCCAACATTAGTCTTTATACATGATGATTAATTGTTTTATACAGCATCAGAACTGCCAAGTTAATTGAACCCGTATAGATAAGCTTAAAGTAAATTGAACAAAAATGCTGGACATTCTTTTAAAAGTAGCCACCATATAAACTTGTTGACAAGATACTTAAGTACGGGATCCTATGTGAATATCCAAAGTAACATCAAATGTCTATCACTATAAATATTTTAAAAGAGGTACACAAGACAATTAAGTAAGAGTAATTACAATCTAATTACCCTGTCGAAGTATATTTGCATCTCAAAGCATGATATAACTAGTGATAAAATGAATACCTTCTTTGATTGTGTCATCGGTCAAATGTTCTTCAGCCGCCACATCAAATAACTTTTTTGCAATATATGAGGCAGAATACTTCCCATCTGCAATTCCAAATTCTCCTAAGACCCAACAGATGACCTTCATAATAAAAGAAATGAGAGGGAGAGAGAAAAAGAGGTTGCAAATAAGATAGAAGCAGGAACATAAAGCAGAAATAGTAGAGGAAATTGAGTACAGATAATTAATGGAAAATCCACCAGCGGCACTACATAAATGAATAAAAGGAGAAAATATGGATGGCTAAATAATGGAACATACAGAAATGCATATTGAAGTTTCGGCTCACCCATAATTCGAATATAAGATTCCACCAGCATCAAATAATGTGGTTGAGAGTACAGGTCTCAGCAAATTAACTATCAGCATATAAAAACTTTTCATTCTACAAGATGCTATATTAAAAAACACAATTCTGGCCCATTCATGCGATTGGCATAAATATTGGTCCAAACTAACTAAGTTATTATTTCCATGATCTTTCTTTTTTCTTTTTTTCGTCGGAGCAAGGTTCACATTGCCAATAGATTAAATAATTGAACTATATCTATAAATACCCATCAACACGGCTTCAGAAAATGTTGGGAGAAGAATTTGTTTAACCATGCCACCAATTCACAGACATATAATCAAGAACTTGGAACCTAACCTAAAAATTCTACATTATGCTATGACTACATATTCTGTCATTGGATGCTGAGACAATTTAAGCTAATGGAATTTTACACAAATCGGAAACTAACAATATTTGCACCAGTAGAAGTAGCTGATCAATATACTCATAAGTATTGGACACGAAATATCTCAAAATATTATTTAATTAACACATTCAGGAAAGAAGAAAAATAACATTACTGACACATCCAGGAATCAAATTATAAAGCTTGTTTTTAACTTAGAACTCCAAATAAAAGGGCAGGATTTCCCAATCTTGTTTACATGGAAAAATCAGCATGAGATAAGAGATAAATATATGTTAGATATTTTTAACATAATCAGATTAGACCTCCGATTCCAAAAAAAAAAGTCAAACAAAACTCTATAGTAAAAATAAATAAAAGCAATGACCAAAGTTATATCCCGAGCAAACCCTATTTAGTCACCTATACATTGATGCAAAATTCCGGTATTATCGGTATGAGTGCGTGCGTGGGCAAGATTTATGACGCAAGCAACGTCGAATCAAGGGCTCGTGAACGGCGCCTGGACGATTTGAGTTACTGTGGTGCAAGCAGGGTGATAGTGCGAGCTTTCTAGATTTGGAAAAATGTGTCCCTTTCCTCTTCAAATTTTGGTTCTATTTGAAACGTCTTCCTACATGTCAAAATAAAATAAAAATTTTCCCATTTAATTTAAGTTTAACCCAAAAAATTTGTAATATCTTTTTATTACCCGCAAATTACTTTTAAAATTACTTTAAATTTTTAATTTAACTTTTTAGAAGTAAACTCAACATAATGAATTCCCTCCATTTTCAAATAAATTCAAAGAGAAAAAGAGTTGTTCCCTCCATCACATGAAAGTATGACGCGCTTCACACTTTTATTTTACATTGTTTTATATATATATATATATATATATATATATATATATATATATATATATATATATATATATATATATATATATATATATTAATCTCCAGGAATATTTTAGTATTTTTACTTAATATATACTCCTGTCTCGTCCTAATATTTACTTTTACTTTTTGTACGGGGATTAAATAATATAGTATTTTAATGTGTATTGAAGTGAGAAAAATAATATTTTAATGTATAGTGATAGTTGTATTAGTTCGTAGGTGGGTCCCATAGATATATATTTTGATTGATTTGTGTGGATCTCATTTATTAAATATGAAAACGTAACAATTAGGATATGACGCCCAAATTAGAAGTATATAACCACTAGGATGAGACGGGGGAATAAAGGGTAAAGTTGTTACTTCCTCACCTACATATTTATATTTTCGAAGTCTCACCAAAAAATGATTATATTTCATGTGACTCACATATAACACTAATAAAACTATATATTATATATTAAAATATTATATCTACCAACCACTATAAACTAAAATACTACTTTTTTTCATGATTCTTATGTAAAATGCAAACATAAATGTTCTAACGGGACAGATGTAGTATGCATTAAGGAGTAATAATTTTAAAATTAAAATATCTTTTAAAGATACAAAATAAATTATTATTTTATTTTTGGAGGGTGTGAAGGATGTGAGACAAATAAATGAATAAAGTAAAATAAAAAATTATGGAATTAATAGAGTATTTGTTTTGACGATAATTTGGTACTCACTCTGCCTCATAAATAAATTCACACTTACTAAATGATTATTTTTTTTAAAATAAAGAGTACACTTTCTTATATACTAAAGTAAGTTACTATTTAATACTAAATGATATACCTTTAAAAAAATGCGGGATTTTTTGACACAGTATCCTCGATACGCAAGTTTTTTCCAAATATAAAATCATTATATACTTAAAGAGTTGATTTCTTGTGTCTCCAGGTGCATAAGGTGTGGAAGGGTACAATATTTTGTTATAAAAGATATACTACATTTTAATTAATAAGAGTAACATTTTGTTCTAAATGATATACACTTTCATTATTTTTTTTAATTTCAGGAAATAAAGGATCAACGTCCTTGTATTAAAAGGTATACTAATAATAAAGGGTATCTGGACGCACGGTGTTATAGGACACACAAGTTTTAGCCATACTTAAATTGAAATCATACATATATTAACATAAAAATATTTTAATTATTAAATGATAAAATGCATTGATATTAATCGTTAAATTAATTTTTAAATTAATCTGCCCCAATAAAATAAATAATATTATTAAAAATAAAATAAAATAATTAGTCATATCTAAACCTATATATATAATGTTCCAAATAAAAACTTTATATATTTATTAAATAATCTTTAAAATAATATTATTCATTCTGTAAATTGATGCTCATCATTCATAAACAAACATGTACAAACTATCAAGTCAAGCCATCAACTATTTATTGAAAATTTTTTATTTAATTAATATATCTCGACTAATATTTATCTCGACCAATTTCATTCCTTCTAAATTGCTGCATTAAATATTTATAAATTCTAATTTATTAAAACTGTAATTTATTATTAATTTTCATTGCTTAATATGTATTAAAGCATTAATAACCCTTCTTTTTTCTTTTCTATTGACCAGGAGAGAACCCGCCAAAATTTAGAAGGGGAAAAAAGAAGAGCGCAAATTCTGAAATTTTCCGCCAATTTCTCTGGTCTTGGTACTAATCCTTAGAAACTCCACCACGATTTTTCGAGCCGATCACATCGAAAGTATTATACCTTTCTCTAGAAAAGGAGCTATCCCGACCAAATAATTCACCGCTGGATTGAGGAGAAGTTTGTATGCCCTCGGACCGTACCAACACTTTCAATTTCGCTCTTTAGCAGTTCGACAATGGTGAATTGAAGTGAAATCGTGATCTGATTTTATTCACTGTCATGAAGTCTATATGAGGTATTGTCCTTTTCTAATTTCTAAGATTTATAATTGTTTAAACCCCTAATTTTTAATTTTTCCTAATCACTGAAATTCCACCTTATGAAACCTGAAACCCCATTGAATTCTCAAAGATTATAGATGGTGTTTTTGTTGGTTGATGAAAGTTATATTTTCTCTCTGTCTGCTCTTGTTATGGTCGTTTATAATGAATAAGACGCATATAATTCAATTTTGGCAACTGTTTCAAGATTAAGTAATACAAGTACAAGAGTCATTCAATCTATATTACAAGTGCGATTTTTTAAAATTCTATAATAGGATAAAAATATGTTGACTCTAATTGGTTCTGTGTTTATCTAATGTAGCTCAAATGTGGTATTAGCAGGTATTCACTACTTTGGTTTAATTTCCGTCCATGTGATGTGAACTTTCGCCTATTTTGAATTTTCTCTTGCATGTACTGTCCATGGATTGCCGCAGAATATCAATTAAACAAATTTCAAGCTTACAGAGTTGGTATTTAATTGGGCAGAACAAATCAAGAACCAAACTTTTTGTTGCTTTATTCGGGTTAACAGTGTAGGAGCAAAACATATTTTCTGATTACTTTCAATTTTTTCTATTAGCTTCTTTTCCAAATAGAGTTCTCAGAACTCTCAACTCTTGACAGTTCTTTTTTGCAACTTTTAAACCATGAATAGGCCGGTGCTTAATGAACCCAAAGGTCTACATAAATCCAAATAGGTCCTACTTACCCAAAATTTATAAATACCAATTGTCTATAAAAAAATGTTCAGCTTCATGAGAAAATACTTGGGAATATCATTACCACTTTCAAGATTAGATGTGAAAGGGGTGAAATAGCTTTATAAAATGTAATAGATTCTCCCCGTTCTATGCTCATCTAGTTGTGTAATTAGCCTTTTGAGTTTTTTCTACTTGATGTCAAATTGAGCCCTTAATAATTTTGAAAGATACAGCGTTACATGTAGTGTTTTATTTTTATGAACTTTTCCGTGATTTCTGCAGTATTGCAATTACACACTTAATTTTATCATTTCTTTTTTATTGCAATATTATTTGCGGAATTGCATCCTGAAATACTTGATTAGAGAAGTAGCGACTATCTTTTGTTTAGGCCAAACATATTTTACCTTGTAGTTTTTCTGGATCACATACTCCGCAATAATGAGCAGTATATTAATACCGCTTGATCAATAAAACTAAATCTTATTTACAAGTAGAGCCTTATATTGGGACAGATGAAGTGGAATAAAGATAAACTCTAATATGTATGCCTTAATTTGTTGCTAAAGTCTGTTACATTTACTTTGATTCTAAAGTAGAAGATCAAGGCAGAAAGTTACATACTTTTCCAATGATTGATTTCGGTTAATATTATCCAATAATCGTGCTACATTCCTCATATTCGTGTTGCCTTTTCTCACTCTGTTTCTCACACTACATTTTAAGCCCTAACAACCCTAGAGGTTACAATATGAAGTCCAGCTTCTCTGTTTTATATATCCCCATGCTCAATCTGGTTATCATTATTAAGTCATTGTGAATCTTTTATGTGCCTTTCTCGTATTGAAGAGAGGGTGAATACGTGTACCTCACTATTAACAGTTTACATGCAAGAAATTAATCACAAGGTAGGACAGAAATACTGAGTTAATTAATAAATAAAATGTGTATTTCCATCCTCTAAAGTTTCATGCTTGAAAAAGAAATTTGTGTGCTGGGAATTTATGGATTTTTACTTTGGAAAACAACAAGTTTCAGTACGTGATTTCCTTTATGCCTGATTTCCAATTCTTTTTTTTTTTCAAATTGTTTTTCTTTTGAATGACTTTGGTATTGTTTCTTAGATCCAAAGGCTGAAAGGGGGGAACATTTCATACAATTTTGCTTATTGCTTATAAAGTACGCTTCACCCATCAGTTCCTCTAAAAATGTTGTAGCATGCTCTCATTTGTTCTAATTGTATATTTTTCATTCAATTTCTAAGTATTATTGTTGGTTGTTGCTTGATGCTTTCCTTGTGGTTTAGAGCAGTCTATAGATAATTTGTTCTTTACCACCTCTGGTGCTTGGGGTTCACCTATTGGTTTTGATTTTTTACCCTTCTCTGGAGTTAGTTGTTAGTATTCTTGATGGAATTTAGGGTTGACAACAATTGGAGTTTGGTAAATTTTGAATTAGTTTTAATTCTACCTCTTGAAAGTGTGTTCTTTTAGCAACTCATTACAGTGGCTATTAGGAAAGATAATTGTTGTGTGGAAATGGAAATTAAGAGCATTGGCGCGCATATATATATATATATATATATATATATATATATATATATATATATATATATATATATATATCTCACAAGAGAGTACCCATAGATTATTTTACTCTCTCCGTCCCTCTAAAAGATGTGTATTTTGCAATTTTAATCCATCCCCACACAAGGAGTGTATTTTCCTTTTTGGTAAATGAGACTCATATAAAATAATTAATATCTCTCCATAGGGTCAACACACAATATTAAGGGAGAGTGACCCAAATGCCCAATATTGATGGCTCAAAATCATTGTCAGCCATCAATTAAAGTATATAACAATTCTACCCAACTGTCCATTTTTAACCAAAATACTCCCACCCCTTCCTTTTTTTATTATTTTTTCAATGCCAGTAATGGTGTCGGATACCCGATATAGGACACCAAAATACCCGTCATAACGTCAAATTTCAATTTTGGTGTCGGACAAGGTGTCAGATCCCCAACATTGCATACCGACATAGGATCGACCACAAATTCGATTTCGGTGCTACGACGATGATGTTAGACACGATGTCAGCAACTTGTGTCGGGACTCAACACTATAACCGATATTGAATAATAAATATAATAAAAAATAAATAAAGAAGAGGTGGGGTATTTTGGTTAAAAAATGGGCAATAGTGTAGAATTGTTATACAATTTAATTAATAGGTGGCAATGATTTTTTAGAATTCAAATAGGTTACTTTTGACAATTGACACCAATATTAATATAACTTACCACTATACATTAAAATAATATATATCTCTCCTCATCTACACATTAAATATTATATTTCTTAATTTGTGTGAAAAAAGTAAACGCACTTTTTTCAGAGGGATGGAGGGATTATTAATTATTAAAAATTTATATATTTTAAATTTTATTTTTTGAAAAATTCATAATCATGTATCACTTTTTATTTTGAATATTATCACTTTTTATTCATTTTAAAAATTATTCATAAAATAGTTTATTTGAGTAATTATCACTTTATATTGATCATATATCAATTTTTTTATTTGTTTTCATGAATGGTTCATAAAATAGTGTAATTTGACGATTATCACTTTTCGTTGACATTTCACTTTCCATTAAAAATATTATCACTTTTTATCCGTCCTCCAACTTACTTATGAAATAGTGAATTAGTTAGTTATCAGTTTTCATTGATCGGATATCACTTTTATTAAAAGTATTATCACTTTTTTTCAATTATATAAATTGTTTGTAAAATTTACTATCGCAATTAGTATCACTTTTTATTAAAGATGTTATCACTTTTCATTTATATTATAAACTGTTAAATAAATAGTTCACATCATAATTATCACCTTTCATTAATTAAATATCATTTTGCCTTATAAATGTTGTCACTTCTTATCCTTCTAATGGAAGTCATTCTATAAGACGGTCCCACGAAGTCTTTGACATATAAATTTTATAACATAATTCAAATAAAGATTTATCACTTTTATTTGATCATCATCTTTTTTTATTTTTTTTAAAAATATATACTCCATCCCCTTGAAACGAATCATTTATTTTTTGCACGTGACTTAAGGAGTTTAATAATTTAATGTGTAGTGAGGTGAGAGAAATAAAATTTTAATATGTAGTGGTTAATTGTATTAGTGTTGAGTGTGGAGCCATGTGCAGTGAGTTGCGTATAATAATATTTCTTTTGGGTCACATCAATCTAAAAAAAGAAATTGATACTTTGTAATGAGACGAACCAAAATGACAAAATAGATACATATTAACGGGACGGAGGGAGTATTTAATTACTTTTTAATATTATCATATTTTATAAATTTATAATATTTAAATTAAATGGATAATAAATTTAAATGTTATAAATTAAATAAGAAAAAATGTAGAAAAAATACAAACAGACAAGATTTAATTAATTTCTTATTATAATTAATTTTTAATGTAATACTCCCTCTGTCCCGGGAAAATTTTCACCTTTACTGTTCTATGTTGTTTAAGAAAAATTGCACTTTTGACCAACTTTATTGACTTTGGAGGGTGTAAGCAATTAAAATTTACGATCCAATTAAATGGCGACACGTGGATTTTATTGATTAAATATTAATTTATTTTGGAATTTAAATAAATTAATTCCTAAAGTTAGACTTAAATTAAATGAGGCCTCACCCAAGTCAACTAAGCCCAAGTTAAATAAGGTCAGACCCAAGTCAATTAAGCCCAAGTCAAATGAGGCATGACCCAAGTCAATCAAGCCCAAGTCAAAAGAGGTCTAACCCAAGTCAAACAAGCCCAGACAAATTAAAGCAGACCCAAATCAAATAGGCCCTATTATGGTTCAATCAAGCTGGAGCCCAAGCCCATTAATTGAAGCCCAATGGCCTGAACCTTCCTTTCTCACCTATAAATGGGGGTCTCCACCATTCATTACAGACATACACAGACATTCGAGCAGCCGAAGATGAGACGTTCTTGAAGAGACGAGAACACGAGCAGCGCTCCCTCAAATCTTCAAGTCTTCGAAGCTTCAAGCGAAGAACGAACGAAGAACTTCAAGTGATCTTCAAGTCTTCGAAGCTCCAAGCGAAGAACGTTCGAGGATCTTCAAGTCTTCAAGCGATCTTCAAAGCATCTTCAAGTCTTCAAGTGATCTTCGAAGATCTTCAAGCCTTCAAGCGACCTTCGAGTCTTTAAAGCTTCAAGCCTCCAAAGCTTCAAGCGGTTTTCGAGTCCTCAAGTCTTCAAGCTCAAGATCTTCAACAAAGCTCCAAGTCTTCAAGCCTCTAAAGCTTCAAGCTCAAGATCTTCAACACAGCTTCAAGTCTTCAAGCCTCTAAAGCTTCAAGCTCAAGATCTTCAACGAATCTTCAAATCTTCAAGCCTTCAAAACTTTAAGCTCAAGATCTTCAAGGTATCAAGCAAGCTTCAAGTCAAGAACAACTACTAATCTGGGATCAAGGCTTAAAGTCTCCCAGATCAAGTATTCTTCGAGGAAGGCTCTCCAGTCACGTTCAATTCGAACAAAGGTTCAGCGCCTCCGGGTCAACGTTCAAGACTACACACTCGAGCTCGGACAAGCTTCGTTTGAAGATCCAGCTCAACACACACGCTGTCAACACAGTCAGCATACACTTAGTCAAAGAAGTCAAAGTCAACACACAAGTCAAAGTCAAGTCAAAGCCACGTTGATTCGAGAGAAGAATCAAAAGATTGATTGAGATTGTAACCTGCTTACATCTTCTTCAAATTAAATCCATCTGAAATTATCTTTGTACTCATATTTGTATTTATTTTATTATAAATACAAAATTTGTTGTTACAAATTTTGGCACGCCCATTGGGACCATCTCTACCTCTCATCTCTTCTCTCTACAAAGATTGAAAATACAGCATGACTCCTATTAAGATCACAGTGGGAAGGACTGCTGCTTCCAAGCTCTACGATTCATTGAATGAATATGTTGCTGTTGTCACAAGGAGTATGTTAAAGAAAGCTCAGTCAGAGGCCTCCTCTAGATCCAACTCTTCGATCGAAGTGGCTTTGAGAAAACAACCACCCATGAAAGAGGATACTGATGAAGACTATGCATGCTCACATCCTCTATCATCTTCAAGCTCTTCATTTGACTCAAGTGCAGCTCCAGTAATGATGGCAGACACTACAACTATTGAGGAACAACTAGCAAACATAATGAAAGCTATCGAAGGGCTCACAAAACATATAGAGGCTCAAGACACAAAGATCTCCCAATTGATGGAAAAGAGAGACATCGCGGAGACTAGCCTTGCATACGGAAAAAGAGTTGTGGACGAGAGTGAGATGGAAGAGTTCACAAGACACCAAACTACTGAAAAAGAGCAAATTGAAAGGGGAGTGCAACTTTCGGCCGATGGAGTGCTCCAAGTGGATCAACTGAAAGATATTATACTTGGAACAATAAAGGTAAGGTTTGAGGAGACTTCCAAGCCTACCGTCGGTTATGTCAAGCCATACACAAAAAGAGTGAACAACTTAAAGATGCCAGCTGGTTACCAGCCTCCCATATTCCAACAATTTGATGGCAAGGGAAACCCAAGACAGCACATGACACACTTCATTGAGACATGCAATGATGCTGGTACTTATGAAGATCATATGGTGACGCAATTCTTTCGTTCTCTCAAAGGAAATGACTTTGATTGGTATATCGACTTGCAACCTGAATCCATTGATAGTTGGGCGCAAATGGAGTACGAATTTCTCAATCGTTTCTACAGCACGAGGAGAACCGTTAGCATGACTGAGCTAACTAATACTTGCCAATTGAAGGAAGAGCCTGTGATTGATTATATTAATCGATGGAGAAACTTGAGTTTAAACTGCAAGGACTTATTATCCGGAGAGTCTGCTATCGAAATGTGCATCCAAGGGATGGAGTGGAGTTTACTCTACATACTCAAAGTGATTCAGCCAAAGACTTTTGAAGAGTTGACTACGAGAGCTCATGACATAGATTTGAGCATGACTGCCAGTGGAATCAAACACTTACCAGTGTCGGATTCCTATAAGTCCAGTGATAGACAGGAAATCAAGAAAGAGGGCAAGCCATATGCCACAAATTCCAATAGAGAATCAATGGCCATAAATGCCGCACTGTCAAGGTTCGAAAGAAGGGAGATGACAAGAAAGACAAAGGGAAACAAGTTACTCAAGAGTGGGGGCAAAGAAGATTAACCCTGAAGGAGATACAAGAAAAAGAATATCCATTCCTGAACTCTGATGTTTCTGGCATATTCGATGATCTGATGAAAGACAAACTCATCGAACTCCCTGAGATGAAGCGCCCAGAGGAAGCTAATCGAATTAATGACCCAAAATATTGCAAATACCATGGATTGGTGGTCATTCCATTCATGATTGTTTCATCTTCAAGGAAAAGATCATGCAATTGGCCAAGGAAGGAAAAATTGTGTTAGAGGATGAAGCAGCCGTAAACTTCAATTCTGTAAAAGAAAGTCGTGACAAAAGCTCATGTCATGTGGTGAGTGAGGAGGGCAGCGAAAGTGAACCAAATGAGGCTAAAGGAAAAGCTTACTTTATGAAGGTGGTATTCACAGATGAAGACATGTTGGGTTCACAACCTCATAACCGACCTCTATTTGTAACTGGTTATACATACGGGCTGCGAGTAAAGCGTATACTTGTTGACGGAGGCTCAATGGTGAACATCTTGTCCTTAAAGATGTTGAAGAAGTTAGAAATACCAGTGGATGAACTCAACCATAGCCGATTGATGATCCAAGGGTTCAACCATGAAGGGCAAAGAACTCTTGGCACAATTGTTCTTGATTTGATGATTGATGAGATGAAATCAATGGTGCTCTTCCATGTCATTGATGCAAAAACTTTGTACAACATGCTTTTGGGGCGCCCATGACTGCATGAGAATGGCGTGATCCCTTTTACATTACACCAGTGCTTCAAGTACAGTAAAGGCAACAATGTGAAAAGGGTATTCGGTGATGACAAGCCATTTACTGAAGCTGAAGATTACTTTGCAGATGCTAAGTATTTCTTCAAGAGTATAAAGAAGTGAAGTGTGAAGAAGTCCCAGCACAAAATGATGAGGGCAGTAAACAAATAAAGGGTGAATGAAGCACATCATCCGTCGCTCTCAAGACGAACAAAGAGAAGCTTGAGGCCTTGGAAGAGTTGACGCTACCTTTAACAAAAATTGATACAAGTATACTTTCTTCTCCACCACTCAAAGGATTCACACGTCCCGTTGAAAGAGCAAAGGTCGAGCATGATGAAGTATTTGAAGAGGAAATAGCCAAGTCATATGGCCCACAAGCTTTTAAACTTCTTAAGAAGGCTGGTTATGAGTCGAAAGAAAAATCGATGACAAGGAAGTTGCCTCAAGAGACTATCAACTCATCAGAACATGGGCTTAATGCCACTCAGAAAATGTTGAAAAATAGTGACCACACTGTCAAAAAGGCTAAGCCAGGTTTGGGATATATCCCTCAAAAGCCAGTCTGCGTTACAATTAGAAGAGCAAGTACAAACTATATCACCGAGGGAGAAGCTTCATCCACGGAAGATATGTTTGATGAAGGTGGAAGAAAAATCAAGAGAAGCTCTGTCTTCGAAAGGCTTGGGAGTGTCTTTGAAAGGCTCGGACCTTTTGAGAGAAACAAGTGTGGGAAGAAAAATAATTTCAAGTCTCCTAGCTTCAACAAACTCCAGAGTCGAATTCCCTCTCGCATGAAGAGACGAAACATTTTGACTGTGTCATGCGGAAGAGTGTTGAAAACCGAGATGCAGACAATTGTCCATACTAAAGACGATAATGATAAGCATAGCTTCCAACAACCATGTCACTGCTCTTGAAGATTCTCAAATGGAGGAAGTAGATGCTGAAGATGCCCTTCCACAATTTGAAGATGATGTGAACATTGGCCCCATAAATGGGAAATTCTTGAAACGCTACTATGCGTAAAACAAATACAAGACACAACGCTCATTGATATGAGCTAAAACTATCCACATATGACGCTCCTTGATATAAGCTTAAACTATCTAAAATTCTTCAAGTAAAAACTCCTTGATAAGAGTTTAAACTATCTAAAAATCCACAAAACGCTCCTTGATATGTGCTAAAACTGTCCACACAATACTCCTTGATATGAGTTTAAACTATCTAACATAAATAACACAAGACTCCCTGACACGAGTATAAACTGTCAACAAATTCAAATCCAACGCTCCATGACGCACGAGCCTAAACTGCATGTTACTTTTGGTCCGCACGAGTATAAACTGTGTACGACAAACTCCTGGTCCGCATGAGTATAAACTGTGTACGACAAACTCTTGGTCCGCACGAGTATAAACTGTATACGACAAACCCCTAGTCCGCACTAGTATAAACTGTGTACGACAAACTCCTGGTCCGCACAAAGTATAAACTGTGTACGACACACTCCTGACCCGCATGAGTATAAACTGCACGGCACCCCCATCCAAATCACACCATGTCCCTTTTGAACTACGTAATGACTTGATTCTCTTTAAAGAGATACGTAGGCAGCTTAGTGGTCCACTAAGTTCAGTCATGATTCAAGTTATTCTTATCAAGCTTATGAAAGAAATAAAGAGATGAAGTATAAATGCAAGTGAAGGAATTAAGTGTAAGGGATGGAAGAAGAAATGCAATAATAACAAATAAGGAAGAATAAAAGAAAGAATCAGCTTTATTGATGAAGTCATTAAATATTCAATACAGGGGAAAACACAGAATAAAATTAAAAGATATGAGTAAGTGGCAGTACTTCACGCGCAGATTCCAGGGCTTGCTTTGCATCCTCCAACTCTTCAACAACAGAATCGCTCAGAATCAGAGTCTTCTCAAGTCTGCGAATTCTGTCTTTGGCAGCCTGAGTATCAAGTCTTGCTTTCTCAAGAAGTTGGAGTTCTTGATCCTTCATCTTCTTCAATTCAGCGATCTCTCTGGCCATCTCTTCTAGCTTGGTGTCAATGGTTTGCAGTTGCTTTGCCCCTGTAGCTTCTTTGGCTTTGCAGTCAAGAACACAGTCCATCGCCTTAATCAAGTATTTATCCACATCTTGTTGGGGCATACTATCAGCAGCCTTCGATTGCATGGCATCATAAGCGTCGGCTTTGTCAAATAATTCATTCAAGGATAATTCTATGAAAGAATAGTTGATTCCTCGAAGTTTTTCCTTCCATCTCTCCACCATTACAAACACTTCGCTCCTCATAGAAGACAGAGACTTTATGGGAATCTTCATAAGTTTCTCTCGAAAGTGCTTCCACATCAATGAAGCATATTTCTTATCAAAGTCATTAAGGAACGCCTCACCAACAAAACATGAGGGCTCTTGATCTTCAACTTCCGTGATGGGTGGATGTGATGTCGACTTAATAAAAGGGTCAAGCTTGTCAGAAGTATCATCGGCGGTATGCTTTGGAGTCGCAACCGAGGTTGATCGATCTCGTATAGGTTCTTCAAGATTAGAGCCAAAAATTTCATGAAAAACCTACAAGAAGGAAAAAATGTCAAGAATATATAAAAAAATATGGATGCATACATGAAGATATAATCGAAAGAGTTCAAAACCTCATTTCTTTTCTCCGTATGAACTGGAGATTTGCTCTTTTTGGTCCTTTTCCAGCAACGGTCTGAAGCAATACTCTCCATTGAATGAGAAACATTATTTTTTCTTTTACTGGCTTCCGTGGAGTTCCCTGTAATTAACTTTCGAAGAGGATGAGCTCCTGGTAATAAAATATCCCGAGCACCTCCTGCATTGTCCGCAGTACCAGTAATATTTAGGTTTTCTTCTAAAGCATGTTTGGAAGTAGTCTCGGTTAAACTTGTTACATGATCTACGAAATAAGTACCGTGTACTCGGGATGACCACTCTTTATATTTGGGTGTGCAGAATCTCCTGAATCCTGAAGGAGCGGATGGAAGAGAGGCCGTAGAGTGAGAATTGCGTAATGTGCACTGTCTCCAATACCGAAGTCCTTGCTCTAAAGAAACTCCACGGAGATCTGATTGCATCTTCCCTGGAATATCTTGATAAAACCTGAACTGGCGACTATACCGATGAGGACTGTAGAGCTCAACAAGGAAAACTCCGTTCTGTTGTTGAGTAAGATAATTAGTGCAGATGGCAGCAAAATAGCCCCAGTCGCGCCAAGATGTCTTGTCATCATGGTCAACAAATGACAGTGGAACTTGGCGAATGTTGCAGAATAGGGTAGCAGTATCTCCAACTTGAAGCCTTTTACGAGCTTCGATCGCATCAAAATACTTTGCTCCATTTTTCCCGGAATACATCACCATGGAGGGTTTAGTCAACTCATGAGGGACCACATGATGAGTGTTGAAATATTGAGCCAACCAAGCATACACAAAGTGTGCTGGGAATGTTGACTTAACTTCAGAGGGCTTACGCGCATTTGAAATTTGATTCAAGCCCCTATAAATGCTTGTCAATACCGGGACGACAAGACCAATCGATCTTTTTGTAGCTAACAAGTTTGCCACCTTTAAAGTGGCAGGGCGTATCAAATCTACCTCGTCAGGCTCAGGATTGCTCTCGGATAATGCATCAAATTGTACCAAAATCAATTTGTTTTCTTCGATTTATTCCAAGGCAAGAATTCAACAACCCCTTAATTAAAATCAAAGAACTATTCATACGTTGTTGAATAGAAATGCAAGATTCGAATCGTTGATAATTTTATCATCCATTTGTTTTCGAATGGGTCCATTCAAAGATGTAAAATATCACAATGGGATAAAAGAATCAATTCAAACCGCTAGGGAAGACAAAGGAGCAAAGCCAACAGGCTAGATGAGCAGCTAAGTACATCTCTTCTTGTTGTGCTTCAGCAATGCCTAGTTCTGTAAAAGGAACCATCTCCGCTGCAGTCCATTTCTTGTGAGCTCCAATGACACCCTTCGGATTATGAGTATTCTCAAGACGTGACTTGCCTTTCTTCTCGGTACGAGGTGGAGGTCGCTTATGTTTTGCAATTTTACGAAACCAAAACTCTACCCATTCAGTAAGTGAAACAGATTCACTATCGGCATTACTACGAAGCTTATGATAAGCATGTAGCAAATGTCGATAGCTAGGCGAGATTCGTACACGATTGGCATCCAACTCATTGAAGAGTTCAGGCTTGTCAGGCACCACCTTTTCGTATAAGTGATCAGTCAATGGTAGTCCAGCTCTGCTATGCAAATCCCATAAGGAGATCGACATTTCCCCGAAGGACGTCAGCAAAGTGTTGGTAGCAGGGCACCAAGCCTCACAGAAGACTTTAATTATCTCACAGCTGCAATCGTAAGTGAACAGAGACGCAAAGACTGCGTAGTAGAGCTTTATGTCCCAAAGAGCAGAATAGCAACGACTTAAGACGTCTTCAGTCCAATCCCAGTACCCTTTAATGTAGTGGAAGTCACTAAGAAACTCGACTGATTGTCCCCACACTGCATTATTAGAGATTATCTGGCGCCCAAGTGTGTGCAGAGGAGTTGGACTTGGATTCTCTTTGATGTGATAAGCTCCTCTCAAGATTGAAACATGGATCTTGTCCAAGTACATATCTCTAGTCCATCCTGTCATTGCAAATTTGCTTTCATGAGAGGGTTTCTCTATAAGCTTGCCCAAGAGAGGTCTTTCAATCAAGAGACGAGTCTTGTCTTGCTAGCGCCCGGTGTTAAAAATCACCAATTTACGTGTTGTGGAGGACGTCTTCTCACTTGTAAATTGAACCATCTTGGAGATTGAGTCTACTTCAATAAGGAAAAGAAGAAGGGCAAAAGTTAATTTAAAATTTATGAATTTAATTAATTAAAAGACCCAAAATAAATTCATGGGGCAATTAATTAATTATTTAAGTTCATAATTGTAAAACATTGTAGCCTTAAACATTGGAGCCAAGTCAATAAAATTAATTAACACATATGCTTAGTTAATTTAAACTTGGCCACACGATTGGAGGCCATGTTCATTGACACAATGGGCCAATTACAACAAGGCTCAAGCTGCTGCAGAAGAATAAGGGAAAATTGAATCAATATTGAAGCCCAAATCAGTATGGAAATAAAGAGGCCTAAATTTAAGGCCCAAAGCAAAACCACAATTGGAGCCCATGGAATGGTCAAAATTGGGGAGTTGGTCAAAATTGATGGAGATTTCTTCTACTGGAAGCGGAGAGATCCCTTCGACCATCTTCGACGGAAATCATCTTCGTTGCTATAGCCGTTTGCCAGCAGCCGCCGGAAGTCACCGCACCACCGATGCGCCGCTGCCATCACTGACTGCCGAAGCTCGCCGACTGCTCGCCTCTCAGTCACCAGCAACGCGGCAAACCTCGCGCTGCCGCCTCTTCTCTCCGCCGCCGCTGAACACGACCGTCACCGCCAGCGCTGACCACCGATGTGTCGCTACCACCGCCACGTGCTGTCGCTGCTCAACCGGCGACTGCCGCTTCTCGTCTATTTTCAGGATCGAGCCACCCCCTCCATTCGCCGCTTGCATCGAAGCCGCCCGGATCGCCAGCCGCCAAATCTCGATCGCCGCCACTTACCGAGCCTCGCCACCGATCGTCGACACGCTGCTGCCGGAAAATCGCGACGCGCTGCTCACCATCCGCCGCTGCAAATTGTGCCGGATCCGCTCGCCATCAACCACTCTCCAGCAATCCATCGGATTCGTCGTTACCCATCGATAGGCACTTTCGCCCGCCACCTGCTGCCACAATCGCCGACGAATCCAGCCGCATCATCAACGGAGCTGCCACCAATTAGTTGAGTTATATCATTTACTTTTCTAACACGTGATGCCTTCAATAGCCCAACGAGCTCCGCTCACCTCGCCGGGGTCAGTCACCAATGATCTTCGGCCGTGTTGCTCGTTTGCCGGAAAGTCCAGTGCCGCCTGCTCCGCACTCTACTATCAGTCGCCGCTGCAACTCCACGATTGATCGCTAGTTGCCGCCAAGTCCCGCCATTCCTACTGCTGCAAATCCAATCCGCTCACCATCTCAAGGCTGCCGAAAAGCACGCCGGAATCTGACAATGTCCGCTGTTGTTGTGCCGCTTGCCCACAAGATCGCGAGACTGCCGCTGAAGTCGTGAGTTCGTCACTCACGCAACCACCAATAGCCGCTGCCGAGGATCGTGTTGCCATCGGAAGATTACGAGTCCAACCGCCAGTTCAAGTCAAGCGCAGCCACCAATCGATCGTCACGCATAGCCAGAGTCCGATGCACTCGCTCAGTTACGCCCGTGGCTCGCTGCTTCTCGACGCTTTCACCGGAGAAGACCGCCGACACCACACTTTTCGTCCTCATCGGCCGATCACAGTCTCTTCAAACCCATAATTCTGGTTCATTGCTTCTTCCGTTCACCCATCACTTGCCGCTAATCGCTGTTGGTCGGAAGCATCGAACACCAAGTATGCCATCGTGATTGCCTTAGTTTGTTCCATTGGTTCCGCCATCATCCCAGAAATCACACATGGGTAATTGCCATGTGTAATCGCATAGACAATATAAAGTGTGTGTGTGATGTTACAAGATATGAATGAGCATGCAACGACATACAAGATAATAATAATAGGGCTATTTAATAAAATAGCATGCTTTGTGGTGATTTCTATGTAAGAGAATAAAGAAGCTGAATTAAAGTAAATTGGAGACTTACAGTGACAATAGGGATTGAATTCTTGGTGTGATGTGTTCCGGCTTAGTGAGTGACGATGGGGATATTGATTTCCTGAAGAGGTCTGCAAGAACAGGAAGAATGCATCAGGAGTATAGCTGATGAGATTTATTCTAAAGAAATAAAAAGAATCATCAAGAAATAAAAGTGCCTTACGATTTGAGGATTAAGAAATCAAATGCATTGAGCCTCTCATTATATAGTGGGAAGCTACACCAAATTATGGCAATTATTTGTAGGATTAAAATCTCTCAATTTTTAGGAGATTATTTACTACAAATAAAATTGATTGATTTGAATTCAATCTACGAAGATCGTCTAAGAAAATAGATTGATTTGAAAAGGATTTGCAAAATCGTCTAATAAACAGAAATCAGATATGTGCCATATCTCCTTTTCTTACGTATAAAAGGGGGTCTCCACCATTCATTACAGACACACACAGACATTCGAGCAGCCGAAGATGAGACGTTCTTGAAGAGATCGAGAACACGAGCAGCGCTCCCTCAAATATTCAAGTCTTCGAAGCTTCAAGCGAAGAACGAACGAAGAACTTCAAGTGATCTTCAAGTCTTCGAACCTCTAAGCGAAGAACGTTCGAGGATCTTCAAGTCTTCAAGCGATCTTCAAAGCATCTTCAAGTCTTCAAGCTCAAGTCTTCAAGTGATCTTCGAAGATCTTTAAGCCTTCAAGCGGCCTTAGAGTCTTCAAAGCTTCAAGCCTCCAAAGCTTCAAGCGACCTTCGGATCTTCAAGTTTTCAAGCTCAAGTCTTCAAGTGATCTTCGAAGATCTTCAAGCCTTCAAGCGGCCTTCGAGTCTTCAAAGCTTCAAGCCTCCAAAGCTTCAAGCGGTCTTTGAGTCCTCAAGTCTTTAAGCTCAAGGTCTTCAACAAGGCTCCAAGTCTTCAAGCCTCTAAAGCTTCAAGCTCAAGATCTTCAACACAACTTCAAGCCTCTAAAGCTTCAAGCTCAAGATCTTCAACGAATCTTCAAATCTTCAAGCCTTCAAAACTTTAAGCTCAAGATCTTCAAGGTATCAAGCAAGCTTCAAGTCAAGAACAACTACTAATCTGGGATCAAGGCTTAAAGTCTCCCAGATCAAGTATTCTTCGAGGAAGGCTCTCCAGTCAACGTTCAATTCGAACAAAGGTTCAGCGCTTCCGGGTCAACGTTCAAGACTACACACTCGAGCTCGGACAAGCTTCGTTTGAAGATCCAGCTCAACACACACGCTGTCAACACAGTCAGCATACACTTAGTCAAAGAAGTCAAAGTCAACACACAAGTCAAGTCAAAGTCAAGTCAAAGCCACGTTGGTTCGAGAGAAGAATCAGATGATTGATTGAGATTGTAACATGCTTACATCTTCTTCAAATTAAATCCATCTGAAATTATCTTTATACTCATATTTGTGTTTATTTTATTATAAATACAAAATTTGTTGTTACAGAGGGTATTGTAGTATTTTTAGGTAATAAAAAAGTATAAATTAATGATATGTATGTGAAAAACGAGTGACAAATTTGAAATTAAAGTAACTTTTGAGGTTGTTGGATAAAGTGGTGTTTCCTTTTTTGGGGGTGAAAGGTTTTGTGGGATAAACAAATGAGGAAAGTGAGAAAAGTATTATGGGACGAAGGGAGTATGACTTATATAGTGCCATTTATAGTATTAAGTCTAATTAATTTTTAAATTTTTTAAATTTGGAAAAAGAAAAGTGTCGGGTGCCCAGCGAGTGTAAGTGTGTTCTACATCAGAGATGTTGTCTTAAGTGTGGCGGCACGTCGTACAACACTGACTCTACTCAGAACATGAAACTTGAATGTGAAATTGTAAGTTTGTACAGTGGAAAACTTAACACTCGGATTATTCAATCTTTCCACAAACTTATAAAGTTTGTAGCGACCTCATGACATAAATATCACTAACTTGGAAAAAGTAATTACAAAAACAGCCTAAGATATGTAAATTGATGGACATTTTCTCAACACACAATTTATCCCCAAGTATGAAGGATGTTATTGTAGCTTAGATATGCGACCAAGTTATATTTATCGAACCCAAGAGACGGATTATTATCAATTAAATTATTATCTAAATTAATTGAAATTGTGGTTTGGCAATTTAAGTGTGGAATTATTATTAATCTACTAAACAAATAATTAAATAAAAAATAAAATAGATAAATAGTAGAGATTGAACGAGAGTGATCAAGTGTCCAGTTTCACTCATTAATCTCCCTTTTGTGTATCAATGTCCGAATCTACCTTATGGAATATGGACGCATCACTAAACCATGCAAATCTACTATATAGACACAAGTAAATAAGTGTGTAACACGTATGAATATCATTGGAGCAATAGATATAATTCACCCCCTGATGTGTGTTTTCTTTGCACGCAAAATTAATCCTCAAGTATTAAGAATATCAGTTGCAGCTTAAGCAAACGACCAAGTTAAATATCGAACCCAAAGGACGGCGTATTATCAATTTAATTATTATCTAAATTAATTAAGACGAAAGACAATAAGAGTTGTGGAATTAATTATAAACTACTAAATAATTAATTAAAATAACAAATAAAATAAAATAGGACTAGAAGAATACGAAAGTGGATCAAGTAAGAGAATAGGTAGGTCTAGGGTAATCCAATTTTACTACTTAACTTCCCTCTCAAGTGCAGGCTGACTCTGCCTTGTAGATTATGGACGCATCACTAAACCATGCAAATCTACTCTATAGACACAAGTAAATATGCGTATAACACGTGTAAATAACCTCGGAACAAGAGACATAGTTTCACCCCCTTTTTAGGTACTATCAGTATCAATTATTTCCCACGTCTGGAATCTAACCCGATATGATCTCCCTTTATAAGTACTATAAAATTACCCTCTTTATCCTGCTTACTAACTCGAATTCAATTCAATTAATAAACATTCATATATGATAGTTCTAATGAAGTTTCAGAGTCCCCTCACTTAGAATCATAACACGGAATCCTGTTCTGTGGTGAATGTACTCAATCTACAACCAAGATATATATTCAGACTCTATATACCAATTAAAGATGCACAAAACGACCGTGAATATGGATTAAGAGAGCAAAATTATATATAAAATAAATCCACAAGTAGTGTTGTACGGAGGCACACAAGAGAGTTTAATTAATTTATAAAACCTTCAAAACCCTAGATCTACCAAAACGGTTCTAGCCCATGATGTTGCGAAGAACAATCATGGGAGTTGGATAGATCTTACCCATATGTTAGGAAAATACAAGATAAATTAGGAAATGAATAAAACCCTAGATGCGAGAGCCGTCGTGTCCTTCTCCGTCTTGAATCCTCCTCTTGATTCCACAGATAAATCTTCACAGTGATGGATGGAGGAAATGATGTGGATGATGGTTGGGGGGTGATCCCCCTTGTGGGGTGTAGGATGATTGTGTTGTTGTTCTTTCACCTCTGAATAATGATGTGATCTACATCCCCTTTTATACTTGTAAGCTCTCCTTATGGACTTTGTATGAGTTTTTTCTTGGAAAATACGAAAATAAACGCACAGGAGGTGTAAAACCCGTCGAAATCAAAATTACCGTGTCTCCGTTCGACCAAAGTGCTTTTGGTCGAACTGGAAGGCCTGATCGAACTATTGGTCAAACTGCATGTTTGTAAGCTAAAATTGCATGCGCTGTCTCACCGTTTCGCACATAACTTTCACATCCAAGCTTCGATTTGAGTGATTCTTGCACTCATACAATCCTATCTTACTGGCTTTCTATCCATATAAAGAAATCACAAAAACTCCAATATATGAAGATGTAACAAGTCATACAAAGTGGCACAACCGTTTTGTTCAGCACAGATTGCGCGATGTTACCATTTTGATCATAACTTTCTCGTTTGGACTTCGATTGGGGTGTTCTTTACACTAAAATAACCCTTTCTTCTGTGTCTTTTCAACCATATATCACACTTTCAATTCAGAGCTCTACACAAATACGAAAAAATTACAAAAATTGGATGTGCGTTTTTTAGAATTCCAGCACAAGTTGCACCTTTTCTCCAACTTTGCTCTTTTAATCCTTTTTCCACCTAAAACACAATAAAACACATCAAATGCACATTTTTCTCAAATATATTGAGTATAATATACTTGTGCTAATATATGACAACAATATCTATAAAAAAGGTGTTAAATTGAACACTAAGACACTTATTTTCACTCTCATCAATCCCCCAAACTTACCCGTTGCTCGTCCCGATGCAACAAAATAAAAATAAAGAGAGAGAAAGTAGGAAAATTAGCGAGGAAACAAGGACTATGACAAATACCCCATTCAAAATACAACTGTCCTCAACTTAGGTCATGCAACTCTTATTACATGTTATAATCAATTCATAGCATACAAGATAAGACAATCATCATCAATTCAAATGCTCCATTAACATGTTCTCATGGGAAGTATATATCATTCGCACTCAAGTGTAAAAGATGTACACTCATGGGTTTAGGTGTTTACGCTCAAATTCAATTCAAGTACATGCGTAACTATAAGTTTGCCAAAAATCTCATACTCTTCACCACTAAAAGTATGATTCGACAATGATATCAAAAAGGACTTTTCTTTTGGATGTAATGTTGACACTTTGGTTAAGGTGGGAAATATATGGATAAGTGACTCAAAATTCGGATCAATCAAGTGCGCATTCCATCATGATCTTTCATTCTTCTTACTCACTTTAATTAAGCACAACATCCTCCTCAACTCTTTCATTTTTCTCCTTCAAACATCAATTTTTTTTCCTTCTCTTTTTATTTCTTTTTCCTCGAGGTACCAGTTTTGGGCACTACATCTCGCATCCTCCATAGGGTACTAGATTTAAGCACTACCCTAAGGTGTTTGATTCCATGGAGTACTAGATTTAAGCACCACTTACGATTTTCCTTAGATGTATTTTCAAGCTCAATCACTGTTTCAACACCAATTTCATTCCTTCCCAAGTTGTTATCAAACTTCGTCAACATACTTTGAAACGCCATTAATTCTCGTCATGATAGAATCAAAGCTAAAAAAATTCAGTAGCTCAAAGTGGCTATTTCTTGTACGTTGTCAAAGAATGAGGTTTTTAGGCTCAACGGGGCTAACTACGGATAAACATAATTTGGTAGGGAATTATTTGGCTAAGTAACTCAAAAATTCAATGATGGCCTAAAATCATCTCCCATCATCTAACACACATGTGGTTTCAAGTAAGACAAGAGGCAAGTTCTAGAATACACACACAAGAATGATACTCACCAGAAAAGAAATATCATGTGATTATGTACATGAATAAGACTCAAAATCTCACATGGATTTTTAAAAAGTAACAGAATACTTTTCATGGTAAGTAATATCCCACAAGTACACAGAACTTCATATCACAATATAACTGAAGTACACTTCCTTCATCATTTTCAAAAGCATATGAATTTCATGCACAATTAAAAAATATATGCTCACATGGGTCACCGCCTTAAACTCAACCCTTCACTCCATGAATTAAAAGCACACATAAAAAATAGAATAAGGAAATGAGGGCACTTGATTTTCCTCCTTCAAAGTATGTACGAGCTCCTTAATTTGTTCAACTCGATCAGGTCAAGGTCTCAGTGTAGAACTCGTCTTGCCACTCTAGTACCTTTTCTATCATCAAAACTCAAACACACCTCTTCATCACAAGATTCATCAATAATAATATAGGAGAACTATGAGAAAGACTCAATTGACTATCTAATCGACTCCACACACTAGACACACTAACACAACACACTAAACATTAGGTAAGTTGTAAAAAATCGACATACCAACACCGGTTAAAATATTAATATGCCGTAAAAAATCAACCTCCTAACAAACAAATAACCAACGAAAGAAAAAATTATATCCTCGGTGCTCATAAGACGAGGTAAGTATGTCACACCCCCAAACTTAGTAAAAACACAAGTCAAAACTAAGTTTGAAAGGAGATGTAATTGCCGAAACGTGAGCACCTCAAATATAATAACTCATCACTCACACGAAAGAAATAAAGCAATAAAATAGAAAGGACAAGTCCCCAACATGTGCTCATGTTTAACATCGAGAGTCACGACGGAATACCGCTTTGAACTACTGGATCAGATGGCGGTCTTCTTGCATCCTCACCTTCAAGTACTTTCTTTCCCTCTTCTTGTCTACACTCAGCACCTCACCTTTCTTGGTCACAAAAATATTATCCTTGGAATTACCTTTCTCCCATGGCTGTCTAGATACTTCCTTGTCAATCTTTCATGCAATTTCAGAATCATCTTTCTTATTAAAATCAAGATTAAATAAGTTAGAAATCACATTTATACTCTTGCACGATTGAGTCTCCATTTTCATTGCTTGATCAAGACAGAAAACCACATCTTCATTATCCATCTGCGGTCTAAGCTTTCCTTCCTGTGATAGTACTGGAGTCTCTAAACATGTATAGCATTCGGTACTGAAACGACATTCGATTTCCGTAGTTCGACCATAGTTCGACCAGATTGGTCTGGTCGAACGGGATGAGCTTGGTCAAACTGGGCTCTTAAAAACGAGTTCAGTCTGTCCAGTTCTGGTTTTACCTTAGTTCGACCAGAGAGGTCTGGTCGAACGGGATGAGTCTGGTCGAATGGAGGATCTATAATCTAAACTCGACTTTTCTGCTCAACAGGTGCTCGTTCGACCATAGTTCGACCAAAGAGGTATGGTCAAACGAAATGACTTGGGTCGAACGGCGAATCAAAAAGCAGAGCATCGTTTCTCTATTTTTTTGAAATTGCTTCGACCGCAGTTCGACCATCAGGTCTGGTCGAACTGCACGAGGTTGGTCGAACGGAAGCCCTGCTCTCATTATTTTCATCCACAGGCTTTGTCGGGCTTTCGTACTGTGTCCCGGACCTCAATGTGATGGCTTTATTCTCCAATATTTGTATCAATTGATTCACGTTTCTGGCCATCTGCCCCATAATCAAGGTAACGTCCTTCAACTGCTTAGATAAATCTGCATGATCAACATTCATTCTCGCTTCGATGCGGTCAACCCTTGCATCATTCTCAGCCATGTATCGATTGAAGATATCTTCAACACTCTTCACTTCTTGCTGCTGCCAACTAGGCCCCCTTTGTGTGAACTCTGCAATCTGCCTTTGCTGGGATTCTAGCAGCTTGTTGAGGTTAGCTAAACTAGAGACAATCTCATCATCCCTATTCGACTTCACCACTTGATGTTCCACCTGCTCTATCTTCCCTAACACATAAGATCCTCTTACTCTTTCCGTAGGCCAGTCACGTGTATTCATAGAGATGTCTTCAAATAACTTTTCTTCTTCAAGTGTTGTCTTAGATAACAGCTCTCCTCCTGATGATGCATCAATAAGAACACGGGACTCACAATCCAATCCATAGTAGAAGATACTTATGTATTGAGCCTTAGACATCCCATGCTGTGGGCACCTCCTGAGCATGTCTTTAAACCTGTCCCACGCCTCATAAAATTTCTCACCCTGATTCATAACAAATTGGGTGATGTCTTGCTTTATTCTTAACACCTTAGAGGGTGGCATGTATCTATCCAAGAGCTTCTGCGGCAGTTGGTTCCATGTAGTGCAATCTGTGACATTAAGAGTTTCATACCAAGCTTCTGCCTTATCAATTAATGAAAACTTGAATAAGATGATTCGCCTAATATTGTCATTAGCTCCAGCACCCTTCTGAGTATTTGCATAACCAAGGAATCTTCTGAGATGCTGATATGGATCTTCAAAGCAACCTCCAGAAAAAGGATTCTTCTTCACCATGTTAATAAGAGTGAGATGTATCTCAAAATCATCATCTTTCCCCCTTACTCCTATCAACCCCATGTTGCCAATCCCATAGTTCGTGAAAATTTCACGTATGGCAATATTATCCGGATTCTGCCTTGCTCCGGCCATGTTTAGCTCAATGTGTTATTCCTTCCTCTCATTTCCTAGTGCACAAGTATCTCAAAAAAATTTAAGGTTAGATAGAAATAAATAATCATAAGTAAAAGTCTTAATCAAACTAGAAATAACAATCTAACAATAACAGCCATCCCCGGCAATGGCGCCAAAAACTTGATGCGCGTTTTCTTTGCACACAAAATTAATCCCCAAGTATTAAGGATATCAGTTCCAACTTAAGCAAGTGACCAAGTTAAATATCGAACCCAAAGGACGGCGTATTATCAATTTAATTATTATCTAAATTAATTAAGACGAAAGACAATAAGAGTTGTGGAATTAATTATCAACACTAAATAATTAATTGAAATAATAAATAAAATAAACTAACACTAGAAGAATACGAAAGTGGATCAAGTAGGAGAATAGATAGCTATAGGGTAATCCGATTTTACTACTTAACTTCCCTCTCAAGTATAGGCCGACTCTGCCTTGTGAACTATGGACGCATCACTAAACCATGCAAATCTACTTTATAGACACAAGTAAATATGCGTGTAACACGTGTGAATAACCTCGGAACAAGAGACATAATTTCACCCCTTTTCTAGGTACTATCAGTATCAATTATTTCCCACGTCTGGAATATAACCCTATGTGATCTCCCTTTATAAGTACTATAAAATTACCCTCTTTATCCTACTTACTAACCCGAATTCAATTTAATTAATAAACATTCATATATGATAGTTCTAATGAAGCTTCAGAATCCTCTCACTTAGAATCATAACATGGAATCTTGTTCAGTGGTGAACGCACTCAATCTACAATCGAGATATATATTCAGACTCTATATACCAATTGAAGATGCACAAAATGACCGTGAATATGGATTAAGAGAGCAAAATTATATATAAAATAAATCCACAAGTAGTGTTGTACGGAGGCACACAAGAGAGTTTAATTAATTTATAAAACCTTCAAAACCCTAGATCTACCAAAACGGTTCTAGCCCATGATGTTAGAAAGAACAATCATGGGGGTTGGATAGATCTTACCTATATGTCAGGAAAATACAAGATAAATTAGGAAAGGAATAAAACTCTTGATGTGGGAGTCGTCGCGTCCTTCTCCGTCTTGAATCCTTCTCTTTGTTCTCCTCTTGATTCCACTGACGAATCTTCATAATGATGGATGGATGAAAGGATGTGAATGATGGTTGTGGGGTGATCCCCCCTTGTAGGGTGTAGGATGATTGTGTTGTTGTTCTTTCACCTCTGAACAATGATATGATCTACATCCCCTTTTATACTTGTAAGCTCTCCTTATGGACTTTGGATGAACTTTTTCTTGAAAAACACGAAAATACACACAGGGGGTGTAAAACCCATCGAAATAAGAATTTCATGTCTCCGTTTGACCAAAGTGGTTTTGGTCGAACTGGAAGGCCTGGTCGAACTACTGGTCGAACTGCATGTCTGTAAGCTAAAACTGCATGCGCTGTCTCACCATTTCACACATAACTTCATCATCCAAGCTCTGATTTGAGTGATTCTTACACTCATGCAATCCTCTCTTACTAAGATTTCTATCCATATAAAGAACTCACAGAAACTCTAACATATGAAGGTGTAACAAATCATGCAAAGTGGCGCATCCGTTCTATTCGGCACAGCTTGCGCGATGTTACAATTTTGAACATAACATTATCGTTTGGACTTTGATTGGGGTGTTCTTTACACCAAAACGACCCTCTCTTCTTTAGCTTTCTATACACTTTCAGTTCAAAGCTCCACACAAATACAGAAAAATTACTAAAGTTGGCTATGCGTTTTTCAGCATTCCTGCACATGTTGCACCTTTTCTCCAACTTTGCTCTTTTGATCCTTTTTCCACCTAAAATACAATAAAATACCTCAAATGCACCTTTTCTTCAAATATATTGAATATAAGATACTTGTTCTTATATATGACAATAATATCTGTCAAAAAGGTATTAAATTGGACACTAAAACACGCTCATTTTCACTCTCATCACCCTTTTTCTAGGTACTATCAGTATCAATTATTTCCTGTGCACTAAGTAATCTAACTTGATATGATCTCCCTTTATAGGTACTATGAAATTATCCTCTTTATCCTACTTATTAACTCGAATTCAATTCAATTAACAAGTATTCATATATGATAGTGCTAATGAAGTTTCAGAGTCTCCTCACTTACCATCATAACATGTAATTCTATTCAACAATGAAAAAGCTCAGTCAACAACAAAGATATATATTCAGACTCTATATAACAGTTGAAGATGCACAAAATGACTCTGAATATGGATTAAAAACGCATTGTTATATATAAAATAAACCCCAAGTAGTGTTGTACAAAGTATACACAAGAAAGTTCAATTAACTCGTAAAACCTTCATAAACCTTAGAGCTACCAAAGCCATTCTAACCCATGATTTGTTGAAGAACAATCATGGTGGTTGGATAGATCTTAACTGTAGTCTTGAAATTACAAGATAAATTAAGAAACTAAGTAAACCTAGATGTGGGCGTCATCGCATCTCACTCAGTCTTGAATTTCCACTTGGTTCTCACCTGATTCGCTGGACGAATCTCTCTCTACGGCTCCTCTGAAAGGAGTTAGGGTTTGGATGTGATGTAGGATAGATGTGGAAGCTAACTCCCTTTTTGATGTGATCTGCATCCCCTTATATACTTGTAAACTCTCCTTATGGACCTTTACTGGCTTTTTTATGGAAATACACAGAAACACGCACTGGAGTTGTAAAATTCGATAAATATGGAAATGCGCGTCCTTGCTCGACCAAACAGCTCTTGGTCGAGCAAGATCTCCTTGCCGAGCAAGCCTTCTCGTGTCTGTAATCTGAACTTCGGCAACATGTCTTCCTCAACTTCCTACTGTTGCTCGACCAACTTTCTCTTGGTCGAGCAAGCCTTCTCGTGGTCAAGAAGCACCTCGAAATCTGTACGTGTTTTCCGATTATGAGCACTTCTGACCTATTTTCCTATGAAATTATGCTCAAACAACCTCAGTAGCATTTATTAATAGCTTTTCCATACACATCCCAATTTGCCTCATTTAACACCAAATCGTACTCAATTTCCACATAATCAGAACTCAAAATATGTGAATAGTACGGATATAAATCTAAATAAGTTCCTAAAAGGCAAACCTAGATTATTAAATCTAAACCTACTTCAAGTGTGCACTTCCACTGCCTGTGAATAGTACACAATAAACACATGGGATAATACCATACACATAATGTTGAACAGAATGTTACAATATTAGTGAAAACACTACACGAGAAACCTAAAGATAAACTCTAAGTCTGGCGTCTCTCTATGTGTAGGATCTCTCCAAGTTTTTTCGCAGAGAATCAAGGTCTGGCAGCTTCTTCTTTATAGTCATGAATTATGCTGCAGCCTTGTTCATGTGAGTGGTCCACTAGGATATATAATGTTGGATTATATACTAAAAGTCTAGCTTTTTATATGAACAAAGTTTTAACAATATTTGAAATGAGAATCATTGATCAAATGATTGCATCTTATAATTTATTTATGTGCCAATGTAATAGTCCACTTACTTTATACTGTAGATAATATGGTGCGCAGCGTTGAACAGAAGATCATATTGTCGGGATGGTTGTAGTGTGATTTGGTATTAGTTTGTCTTGACTATAAAATCACATTAGTGCACTTTGTGTGTATTGAGCAGGACCGCTTGAGATCGTTCAACTTATACTGACTATATAGGAGAACTTGATCTCAGTTATTATGGATGTTCGTGCTCTTATCCCTATACAATAACCTCGACACGTAAGCCAGTATTTATCTCTTTGATTCATCAATGGGTGAGATTTAAATATTAAATTAACAAACTCGGTGAGTTGTTGATTGTAGAAGGAATCTGTGTTCTATTAAATAGGTTGATGATATCCTCTTGAGGAGCTCATAAGGATTATCATGTAAACCCTGCTGGTGGATTTATTCTGGCATGATAACAAGGTTGAGTGCTACCATTCTCGGATAAGATATTAATTAATGGAGTTGTCGGTAACTTAATTAATTAATTGGCATTGTATATCTTAAATACGGGGAGACTAACGGGCTCATAATAAGAAGAAGCCCATAACGTAATTTGGGATTAGAGCGGCAGTGCAGTAATAATATTTTAGTGGACTATATTATTATTATTGGACTTAAGTATAAGTTTTGAGATAAACTTGGATAATTAAGCCCAATGGAGGCTCGACTCTAATTTTTCCTCCTGGTCCCTGTTGTAGCCCATATATATAATTCATCTCAACTGTCCAGGAACCCTAATTACATTCCAACATACCATGAGAAATAAGGGAGGAAGCAGATTGAGAGGATCTTGAAGATTATCGCCCACACGACGTCAAGATTGGATTTTGTAATACAACAAAAGATCAAGATGTTGTTTTCTGCAGCTGTTTTTCCTCAACATACCCTGATGAAAGGTAATATGATTCTGTACTCTTGTTTCCATTGATATAGAATCGCATGGATCCCTAATGGTTCATGTTAACCAAACGATCGAACACCAACATATAAAACCACCCATGATTGAAGAATTAACCACCCACTACATCGAGTTATTATCTTCACCTTCTAGAATCTTCCAGACTTCTAGAACTTTCCAAATTGCTCTCCACGCTTGTGGGCCCCTTTCTAGCACGATGATCATTCGACTGCCACAACCCTGAAAGCAAGATCTATTGGTAATTTGATCTTTTGGTTAGCGTGAACCGTTAGAGTTCCATGCAATTCTACTACAACAGAAGCATAAGAGTAGAATCTAATTACCTTTCACCAGGGTTGATGTAGAGGTTGATCATCAGCAGCAGGAATAAACAACCTTCCGATCTTCTGTTGTATTCCTAAGCCACGTCTTGACGTTGGTGTGGGCAACGATCTACAAGACGAATCTGCAGTTAATCTTAAACTCACGTTCTTTTAGGCGTGTAGTGTGATTTGGTATTAGTTTGTCTTGACTATAAAATCACATTGGTGCACTTTGTGTGTATTGAGCAGGACTGCTTGAGATCGTTCAACTTATACTGACTATATAGGAGAACATGATCTTAGTTATTATGGATGTTCGTGCTTTTAATCCCTATGCAATAACCTCGACACGTAAGCCAATATGTATCTCTTTGATTCATCAATGGGTGAGATTTAAATATTAAATCAACAAACTCGGTGAGTTGGGAAATAGTTTTGTCTCTATGGTGTGTTGTTGATTATAGAAGGAATCCGTGTCCTATTAAATAGGTTGATGATATCCTCTTGAGGAGCTCATAAGGATTATCCATGTACCTGCAGGTGGATTTATTCTGGCATGATAACAAGGTTGAGTGGTACTACTTTCGGATGAGATATTAATTAATGGAGTTGTCGGTAACTTAATTAATTAATTGGCATTGTATATCTTAAATACGGGGAGATTAACGGGATCATAATAAGAAGGAGCCCATAACGTAATTTGGGATTAAAGCGGCAGTGCAGTAATAATATTTTAGTGGACTATATTATTATTATTGGACTTAAGTATAAGTTTTGAGATAAACTTGGATAATTAAGCCCAATGGAGGCTCGACTCTAATTTTTCCTCCTGGTCCCTGTTGTAGCCCATATATATAATTCATCTCAGCTGTCCAGGAACCCTAATTACACGCCAACATACCATGAGAAATAAGGGAGAAAGCAGATTGAGAGGATCTTGAAGATTATCGCCCACACGACGTCAAGATTGGACTTGGTAATACAACAGAAGATCAAAAGGTTGTTTTCTGCAGCTGTTTTTCCTCAACATACCCTGATGAAAGGTAATATGATTTTGTACTCTTGTTTCCATTGATATAGAATCGCATAGATCCCTAATGGTTCATGTTAACCAAACGATCGAACACCAACATATAAAACCACCCATGATTGAAGAATTAACCACCCACTACATCGTATAGTTATCTTCACCTTCTAGAATCTTCCAGACTTCTAGAACCTTCCAAATTGCTCTCCACGCTTGTGGGCCCCTCTCTAGCACGATGATCATTCAACTGTCACAACCCTGAAAGCAACATCTATTGGTATTTGGATCTTTTGGTTAGCGTGAACCGTTAGGGTTCCATGCAATTCTACTACAACAGAAGCATAAGAGTAGAACCTAATTACCTTTCACCAGGGTTGATGTAGAGGTTGATCATCAGCAGCAGGAACAAACAACCTTCCGATCTTCTGTTGTATTCCTAAGCCACGTCTTGATGTTGGTGTGGGCAACGATCTACAAGACGAACTCAATCTGCAGTCAATCTTAAACTCAAGTTCTTTTAGGTGTGTATTGTGATTTGGTATTAGTTTGTCTTGACTATAAAATCATATTAGTGCACTTTGTGTGTATTGAGCAGGACTGCTTGAGATCGTTCAACTTATACTGACTATATAGGAGAACTTGATCTTAGTTATTATGGATGTTCGTGCTCTTAATCCCTATACAATAACCTCGACACGTAAGCCAGTATGTATCTCTTTGATTCATCAATGGGTGAGATTTAAATATTAAATCAACAAACTCGGTGAGTTGGGAAATAGTTTTGTCTCTATGGTGTGTTGTTGATTGTAGAAGGAATCTGTGTCCTATTAAATAGGTTGATGATATCCTCTTGAGGAGCTCATAAGGATTATCATGTAAACCCTGCAAGTGGATTTATTCTGACATGATAACAAGGTTGAGTAGTACCATTCTCGGATGAGATATTAATTAATGAAGTTGTCGGCAACTTAATTAATTAATTGGCATTGTATATCTTAAATACGGGGAGACTAACGGGCTCATAATAAGAAGGAGCCCATAACGTAATTTGGGATTAGAGCGGCAGTGCAGTAATAATATTTTAGTGGACTATATTATTATTATTGGACTTTAAGTATAAGTTTTGGGATAAACTTGGATAATTAAGCCCAATGGAGGCTCGACTATAATTTTTCCTCCTGGTCCCTGTTGTAGCCCATATATATAATTCATCTCAGCTGTCCAGGAACCCTAATTACACGCCAACATACCATGAGAAATAAGGGAGGAAGCATATTGAGAGGATCTTGAAGATTATCGCCCACATGACGTCAAGATTGGACTTGGTAATACAATAGAAGATCAAGAGGTTGTTTCTGCAGCTGTTCTTCCTCAACATACCCCGATGAAAGGTAATATGATTCTGTACTCTTGCTTCCATTGATATAGAATCGCATGGATCCCTAATGGTTCATGTTAACCAAACGATCGAACACCAACATATAAAACCACCCATGATTGAAGAATTAACCACCCACTACATCGAGTTATTATCTTCACCTTCTAGAATCTTCCAGACTTCTAGAACTTTCCAAATTGCTCTCCACGCTTGTGGGCCCCTTTCTAGCACGATGATCATTCGACTGCCACAACCCTGAAAGCAAGATCTATTGGTATTTGGATATTTTGGTTAGCATGAACCGTTAGGGTTCCATGCAATTCTACTACAACAGAAGCATAAGAGAAGAATCTAATTACCTTTCACCAGGGTTGATGTAGAAGTTGATCATCAGCAGCAGGAACAAACAACCTTCCGATCTTCTGTTGTATTCCTAAGCCACGTCTTGACGTTGGTGTGGGCAATGATCTACAAGACAAACTCAATCTGCAGTCAATCTTAAACTCACGTTCTTTTAGGCGTGTATTCATGATCATTCGAACTGCTGAGATTGACTATTATATAGACTACAACAGGAACCAGAAGGAGAAATTAGGGTTTGGGCCTCCCATTGGACTTAAGCAACCAAGTTTAGCCCAAAACTTATACTTAAGTCCAATAATAATAAATCAGTTCACTAAAGAAATATTATTGCCCTGCCACCCTAATCCCAAATTACGTTAAGGGCTCCTTCTTATTATGAGCCTGTTAGTCTCCCGTGTTTAAGATTCAATGCCCATTAATTAATTAAATTACTGACAATTCAATTAATTAATATATGTATCGAGAGTATTACCACTCAACCTTATTATCATGCCGGAATAAATCCACCTGCAGGGTTACATAATAATCATTATGAGCTCCTCAAGGGGACATCATCAACCAGTTCTGTTAAGACACAGATTTCTTATACAATCAACAGCACACCGTAAAGACAATATCATCTCCCGACACACCAAGCATATTGATTTAATAATTAAATCTCACCCATTGATGAATCAAGAAAATAAATACTGGCTTACGTGTCGAGGTTATTGATAGGGATTAAGAGTACGAACATCCATAATAACAGAGATCAAGTTCTATTATATAGTCAGTATAAATCGAACGATCTCAGCGCAGTCCTGATCAATACACAAAATGCACTAATGTAATTTTATAGTCAATACAGTCTAATACCAAATCACACTACAACCATACCGATAGATAGTCCCTGTCTATCTTTGTTATGAACATCTGTTTATACTTTATATGGAGCCGATAATATGATCTTCTGTGTGATGCTGCACACCACATTATCTACAGTATAAAATAAATGGACTTTTTCAAGTGTAAATAATTGCAATCATTTGATCACATGATTCTCATTTCAAATATTATCAAAAACATTGTTCATACAAAAAGCTAGACTTTTAGTATACAATCCAACAATCTCCCACTTATACTAAAAGACTATGCTGCCATATCTGCTGCCATACATTTGATTCCTACTCCCACTACATGATCATCAAAAGCTTTTACCTTAAGGTCCTTGTAAAAGGATTTACTAGGTTATCATCCGATGAAATCTAGGCGACAACAATCTTCCCCTCATCATACAATTTCTCGTATCAGGTAGTACTTGCTATCAATGTTTTTAATTGCCTAATGGGCTTGTGATTCCTTCAAGTTTGCAACTGCACCATTATTATCACAATAAGTTGTGATAACCTTGGGCAAACTCAGAATCATATCTAAGTCCATTACGAAGTTTCTAGAACCATACAGATACTTTGGCAGCCACAAGGCTCCAATATTATCATTTTTCCATGGTGAAGTCCGAAATATATTTTTATATAACATTCTTCCATAGTATGGACCTACTTCCATTAAACACATGATCTTGAGGTGGATTTACTGCCGTCCCCATGATTTGAAAATCCGAATCTAAGTAACCGTCAAGAAGTAATGAATCATTCCGGTAAGCTTACTTATAATTTCCAGTACTCTTCAGGTACTTCAAATATGTCTTACCATTATTCAATATTCATGTTTCGAGTTACCTTGATACCCACTAATTATGTGATTGACAAAATAGATATCAAATCTCGTGCATAACATTTCATAGATTAAGCTTCCTTATTGCCGAAGCACAGGGAACCGCCCTTATCTATTTTATCTTTTTTCGTGTCTTAAGACACAAATCCAAAGATAAAGTTATATGCTAAAGCGAGTAAGGATTGTATCAATTTTACGAAGCTTAAGATAAGCACAACATCATTTCTAGTGATCCTTATTACAAAGATCGCAAGAATATATTTTACTTTTGTTAAGTCCTTCATTTCATACTGCTTTATCAATCATACCCATACGCCCGACAATACTCTTTCATTGTCTCCAATGTGCAAGATACAATCTACGTACTTATAAGAAATACCACCACGTATTCGTCATTATTTTCAATACACAAGACCCATTCGAGCATTTATTAAATTCATATGACTAGATTTCCTTATCAAAACAGATGTTCCATGATTTTGAAGCTACTTTAGTCCATCGATGGACACTTTTAAGCTTACAATCAAAATGCTCTTAGCCCTTTGCAATGAATCACTCTGGTTACTCCACATAGATGTTGTCCTCAAGACTTCCAATCAGGAAAGCTGTCTCGACATCTATTTGTTTTACCTTATAATTAATATGAGCAGCAATAAATATAAGAATCCGGATCGACATAATGTGGTTGATCCTCTTTTAATTTTGAAGAGCCACACATCCAATGGCTTTTATACCATTTAGTGGTTCTACAAGCTTCCAGATTTGATTCAGAATCCATAAATTTTATTTCAAAATTCATTGTAACTTACTAAGATTCCGCATTTCGATCTTTTAGTGCTTTGTCGTGTCCATAGGCCGACTTCATATTTACTGGGGACCAAGTCTCATGACTCTCCCAGAATATAAATCCTTTCAGTTGTTAAACAACCCTCCCACTACGACAAGACACTACATGCAATTGTGTATCAGATGTGACACATGATGCAGTTACTTGTGGTATATCCTCTTGTAGTCTTAGTACTAAAATTTGTGTTTCCCTTCTCACACCTTTAGAACAACTTATATATGGATTTGTAATTTATTACATAGTCCTTTCCAAAAAACTTGTGTTCGTGTTAACAATCACCTTCTGGTCTTTTGGACTATTTAATAAACCATCCTTCAATTTTCTATGATATCCCACAAACAGACAAACATCATATGGTATGCTGTTTCCAGGGCATACCCATAAAAAGAATTTAATAATTTCAAATAACTCATCATCCATCTAACCTTTTCCATAAGAGTCCTTTTCCTTCTTTCCACCACACCATACAGCTGGGGTATGCCTGGTGTAGAAAACTTGGGATTCAATCCCAACCTCTAATTAATAGCTCCTAAACTATCCTAAGAGATACTCGCCATCACGATTAAATCGTAATGACTTGATATATTTTTCATGACGCTTCACTGCATCAGCCATATACTTCTTGAATTTAATCATAGTACTCAGACTTGGAGTGCATCAAATAAATATATCTTGTTTATAGAATAATTGTCAAACAAAGTGACGAATATTCATAAACACCTCTTGCCAGGATAATTTTAGGATCGCATAAATCAGAATGAACCATTTCCAACATATCTTTTCATGGCTCTATACCCCTTTGCCTTGAAAAGGCAATTAATCATATTTACTTCCAAGTAAGACTCACAAGTTCGATAGTTTTCACTTCCAATAAACCTCACGGTTCATCGGCTATCAACTTTCGAATCGTACTTAAGTAAATGATCTAGTCTTAGATGCCACAGGTATGTTTAATTCAAAAGTTCCATTCTCTTATTTATGATTAGAAGACGCATTATAAATTACTATTTGTTGCACCGTGGGATAAACATGATTTAAGAGTGTACAAATTGTCCATCAACGTACCATAACAGATTATAGCTCCATCTTTTCATTTTAATGACTATGTCATTCAATTGAAATAAAGTATCCATCTGTAAAATATAGAAACCGAAATCAAATTCTTTCTATGAAAAACTTACGTAAAGATAATTTCTCAAAATCAAACGTTTATTCCTATCCTAAGATAGATGAACAACTCCCACTGCAACAACCACTATTTTTGTAGCTTTACCCATGTATACAGTAATCTTATCCTCACTTAGTTGCAGACATATAGTAATTCAAACATCTACACACAACGTGTCAGTAGATGCCATCACTAATCATGCCTCAACAACTAGTGAATAAGATACTTAACCTTGTTCAACTCTTGATGAAATTGGATTTCTGATGAGAGTGAAAATTCACTAGTTTTGAGCCCAGATTCGTGTGTTTATGGTATAATAAATGGTTGTAATTCGATGTGAATCAGTATACATAGTGGAAAATCACGAATCAAGTGTCTACAAGGCTATTTGAGCTGATTTTCGATGGAAACGAGTTAGAAGTGATCAGATCCGGAAAGAGGAAGAAACAGGTGTGTGATTCGACCAAGCAGGGGTTGGATTCGACCAAGAAGAAGAGAGTTCGACCAGCACTTCTAGTCGAACTGAGAGCGGAAAAGTGTCGTTCGACCACGACAAGGGAGTTCGACCAAACCACTTGGTCGAACCGTGGTCGAACTAAAAGCCTAAACAGAAGCAGTGTCGGTTCGACCAGGAAGTATTTGGTTCGACCAACACTCTGGTTGAATCCGGAATCAGAGGCCAAGTTACAGATGAATTCGACCTGCAGAGAAGAGTTCGACCAACTTGTTTGGTCGAATTGATGTCTGGAAACTTACCAAATTCATATTCTTACACCTTCAGTGCGTGTGTTTGCTCAAAAAGCTCATCCTAGGTCCATAAGGAGAGCTTACAAGTATAAAAGGGGATGTAGATCACACTAAGAAGGGAGAGATTAGAATAGAGATTGAATTGGAGAGAGGCCACAACAATAATACACCCCACAAGGGGGGATCACCCCCAACCATCATCCACATCCTTTCCTCCATCCATCCATCACTTTGAAGATTTGTCTGTGGATTCAAGAGGAGAACCAAGAGGAGGATTCAAGACAGAGAAGGACGCAACGACTCCCACATCTAGGGTTTTATTCGTTTCCTAATTTATCTTGTATTTTTCGAACATCCGGGTAAGATCTATCCAACACCCATGATTGTTCTTCGTAACATCATGAGCTAGAGCCTTTTTGGTAGAACTAGGGTTGTGAAGGTTTTTACCAATTAATTGAACTTTTGTGTGTAAACTCCGTACAACACTACTTGTGGATTTATTTTATATATGATTGTGCCTTTTTAATTCATATTCACGGTCGTTTTGTGCATCATTAACTGTTATGTAGAGTCTGAATACATATCTTGGTTATTGATTGAATGTGTTCACTGCTGAGCAGGATTCCATGTTATGATTCTAAGTGAGGGGACTCTGAAGCTTCATTAGAACTATCATATATGAAAACTTATTAATTGAATTGAATTCGGATTATTAAGTAGGATAAAGAGGATGACTTCATAGTACCTATAAAGGGAGATCATATCGAGTTAGAGTACCAATTGGCCAGGGAAACAATTGATACTGATAGTACCTAGAAAGGGGGATGAAATTATATCTCTTGCTCCGAGGTTATTCTCACGTGTTACATGCATGTTTACTTGTGTCTATAGAGTAGATATGGGTGGTTTAATGATGCGTCCATATTCCACAAGGCAGAGTCGGACATCAACACACAGAAGGGAAATTAATGAGTAAAACTGGATTACCCTAAAACTACCTATTCTCCTACTTGATCAACTTTCGTATTCTTCGAGTGATACTTTATTTTATTTGTTATTTTAATTCATTATTTAGTAGTTAATAATAAATTCACAACTTTATTTCCAACTCGTCTTAATTAATTTAATAAATAATTAAATTGATAATACGCGGTTCTTTGTGTTCGATATTCACTTGGTCGCTTGCTTAAGCTGTAATTAATATCCTTAATACTTGGGGATTAATTTTGCGTGCAAAGAAAACACACATCAATTTCCTTCACCATATGTTTTGTCAGAAGTTTCTCACCATATACAACCTCTTGTATTCAGGTGACACTTACTCAAAACAACTAGGCAAATTACGAAGAATAAATTGACCTAGGTTTCCCCTTCAATTTCTATTCCAAGTACTTCCAATTCATTCATCAAGTTTAACCACGGCCCCTTGCCTTTCTTTATTTCTCAAGTATCTGAAGAGTCGCATGAGAACATCATATTTCTATGAACTCAATCTTCACTAGAGACTTTAATAGGAACTAGAGGGCATCCTTAGTGAGAACACATTTTTATTTTCTTAAGCAGTAAGAATTAAAACCAAGATTCTTTTCTAATAATTTATTTTGGACCAGTAAGTATGTTTTCTTTCAGTTAACAATAAGCGAAATAAACTATTCGAGAATTCAGAGAATCAAGCAAATAAATACGACGATCAAATACTTTGAATTTAAATTTTATATTGATTCCTTCAATAAACAATATAAAATAAATTCATCGACATCTCAAGCATCGTGAATCTGCATGCCACGTTAGTTGGACGTATACAAACCCTGACATTCGCAAGAGAAGGTTTTACCCATTAATTCCATATGTCATAATTAACCTTATGACTCAATGATTAATAGTCGGTTGTCCTTTAGCCATGCAATTTAATAATAGTGACTCAATTTGAGAGGATACATATTAATTGAACCTAAGTGTATACCATTATTTGATATTAAGTACTTTACCCAAGTTTGTGTGTCTTACAGTTGGAGAAGTCCACACCCCCTCAAATAATTTCCTTCAATCATCAATTATTAATTTGTACCAGTGCTCCACAAATTAAACTCATCCGTTGGGGAGGAAGACACTATAGCCGACTCATAAGCTTACTTGCATCACATTACAAATAATAATTATTAAATGAAATTTATTCTAGTGATCCACAAATAAAACTCTTCCGTTGGGGAGGAAGGCACTAAAACCGACTTATAGGCTTATTTGCATCACTTAATAAATCAATAATGGAGGACGCGTGATAAATGACCAATCCCTCTCCCACTTAGTTATTTAAGATGATAGTTTTTGTATGCATACAATATATACCAAATATAAAATATGCAATTAGCATACTATTATTACGGCAAATACGACAGTAAATCAAATAGTACAAGCTTCCAAATATATAATAATAATTGACAAATAAAATAATTATAACAATTATATATAAGAAATAAAAATAATTGCCAAACATAGAATTGACTAGATCAACTCTCTAAGGAAATAAACAAATGGCTTGCACAACAAGTAGGTAGTCAAAACTTGGGTCCCAAGCCATCCACCACACACAATTCTACAGCACCACACCAGCAATCTCACAGCCGCCAGAGAACTGCCATACGCCGGAACCCTGATGGTCATTTGATTCCAGGCAAGCCTTCCGTGCAGACAACAGCCGAAAAACAATTATCCACCGAAAGATTTCTCACGGTGCTGTATCTTCAGGCCACCGTATACGACAGCCACTGGCAGAAACATCACCACCCGCATCCAGTGAATTTCAGCGTGCATCTGTACTCGCTGACCAGGTTTCGTTTCACACTTCGCCAGGAAGACACATCAGCTGGTCAGACTGATTTACTGTCCGCTGCCCAGCAATTCCGGCATGCCTCCAGGCCAATCCAAGCTGTTTGTCACCACTGTCAGCAACCTTTGCATAACCACGATATCGCCGGAGTTCCTCCATGTACGACAGCCTCCGCAAGCTCACCATCGTGACTGCCGGCCTGCAATTATCAGTCCCGCCTTTGCTCAGCGCTACCACCAACCTCCAGCCACGCCACATACAACCATGCCTCGTCGGCTTCCAGAGCAACCCCCTTCCACACCGCCGTGCTTGCCCAACACGCCAAGGGGAATTACCCAGAAATACGTCAAACCCGCCCAGAACTTCTTGCAGCCTCGATCGGAGATAGCACAGACTCGCCCTGAACTTGGCTGTGTCCCGCTCGTGACTCATGGTGGACTCGCCCTGACGTAGCGGTGCATAGCTCCAGAATCGTCAGCCCTCAGCCACCCAGCACCACCAGTGCTCATCCACGCTGGACAGAATCGCGCCCCACATCAAACAGACTCGCCACGCTGGACTACTGCTAGACCCGATCGGAAAGAATTACAGACCCGTTCGAGATAAGGAGAAGACTCGCTTGGAACAGGCTGCAGACCCGCTCGGAATAGCGGTTTGTCGCGTCTCAGCCTTCTGCCATTGCACCCGTTTGAACGCCGATGTTGATTGCGCCAACTACCGGTGATGCAAGGCCATGTCAGCGACGCTCCTCGCCGTTCTGGTACAAAGCAGCCATTCGCTGTCGGTGTAACACAGGCGACTAGCATACAACCGCGACCTTTCACCGGTTGTTCACCACCGATGCACCATCACATGTGTTGTCGTTCATCCTCGCTATCTTCCAATAACTAACCATCACGGTGCTGCCGGCAAACAATTGCCGTCGTCGTGGTTTCATAGGGTGTTCGTGTGTTGGTGTACAAAAAAATTGTGCAGCCGTGAAGTTTTCTTAGGTTTCTCACAGATTTCATAAAAATTCAAAACCCTAATTATCATGCGATCATTATTCAAGAATAATTCACATAATTCACATCAAACCCTAGCCTAACGTGTCACATTTAGCCTTAGAACCTACGCTCTGATACCAATTGTTGGCGTTTAGATCTTTTGGTTAGCGTAAACCGTTAGGGTTCCATGCAATTCTACTACAGCGGAAACATAAGAGTAGAATCGAATTACCTTTCACCAGGGTTGATATAGAGGTTGATCATCAGCAGCAGGAACAAATGACCTTCCGATCTTCTATTGTATTCCTAAGCCACGTCTTGACGTTGGTGTGGACAACGATCTACAAGATGAACTCAATCTGCAGTCAATCTTAAACTCACGTTTTTTAGGCGTGTATTTATGATCATCCGGACTGCTGAGATTGGCTATTATATAGGCTACAACAGGGACCATAAGAAGAAATTAGGGTTTGGGTCTCCCATTGGGGTTAAACAACCAAGTTTAGCCCAAACCTTATACTTAACTCCAATAATAATAAATCAGTTCACTAAAGAAATATTATTGGATTGCCACCCTAATTCCAAATTACGTTATTGGCTCCTTCTTATTATGAGCCTTTTAGTCTCACCGTGTTTAAGATTCAATACCCATTAAATAATTAAATTACTGATAATTCAATTAATTAATATATATCCCGAGAGTAGTACCACTCAACCTTATTATCATGCTGGAATAAATCCACCTGCAGGGTTTACATGATAATCATTATGAGCTCCTCAAGGGGACATCATCAATCAGTTCCGTTAGGACACAGATTCCTTCTACAATCAACAGCACACCATAGAGACAGTATCATCTCTGGACTCACCAAGCATATTGATTTAATAATTAAATTCCACCCATTGATGAATCAAGGAAATAAATACTGGCTTACATGTCGAGGTTATTGTATATGGATTAAGAGTACGTACATCTATAATAACAGAGATCAAGTTCTATTATATAGTCAGTATAAACTGAACGATCTCAGCGCGGTCCTGCTCAATACACAAAATGCACTAGTGTAATTTTATAGTCAAGACAGACTAATACCAAATCACACTACTACAACCATACCGATAGATAGTCCCCGTCTATCTCGATTGTGAACATCTGTTTATACTTTATAAGGAGCCGATAATATGATTTTCCATGTGACGCTGCACACCACATTATCTACAGTATAAAGTAAATGGACTTTTGCAAGAATAAATAATTACAAACGTTTGATCACATTATTCTCATTTCAAATATTATCAAAAACATTATTCATACAAAACGCTAGACTTTTAATGTACAATCCAACAGCATCAAGTACAACAACTCGAACAACATTAACATGCTAGTAGCTTAAATAATAGACTGGTGGAGGATCAATGTGATTCTAGATGTGATGACACTGGTCTCAACACTTCACATCAACAAATAGTATCATGTAAACTTATTTAATTTAATTAGATTGATGTATAATTCGTATCACTCTCAACTAAGGATGACTATGAGATGGTTATTTTCAGGTAACCGGTCTACCTGAACCCTACTGGGTAGGGTATGGATAGTTATAAATGGGTATGTGTAATTGTAAAAAATCTCATTAGAGTTTGGGACGAATACGGATAATGCCTTAATACCTGCGAGTACTCCATTTATATATATATATATATATATATATATATATATATATATATATATATATATATATAATTTAATATATATTATATAATTTATATATTATGAGATATTTTATATGTTGGGTTGTATGCTAAAAGTATAGCTTTAGTATGAATAATGTTTTTATAATATTTGAAATGAGAATTATTGATCAAATGATTACATCTTATAATTTGTTTATATGTCGAAGCGATAATCCATTACTTTATATTGCAGATAATATGGTGTGCGGCGTCGCACAGAAGATCATATTATTAGTTCCTTATAAAGTATAAATAGATGCTCATAACCGAGATACACGAGGACAATCTATTGGGATAGTTGTAGTGTGATTTGGTATTAGTTTGTCTTGACTATAAAATTATACTAGTGCACTTTGTATGTATTGAGAAGGATCGCGTGAGGTTGTTTAATTTATACTGACTATATAAGAGAACCAGACCTCAGTTATTATGGATGTTTGTGTTCTTAATTCCCTATATAATAACCTCGACATATAATTCAGTATTTATTTCTTTGATTCATCAATGAGTGAGATTTATTTATTAAATCAATATGCTCGGTGAGTTAGGAGATAATACCGTCTCTATGGTGTGTTGTTGATTGTAGAAGGAATCTGTATCCTAATGGTTTAGGTTGATGATGTCCCCTTGAGAAGCTCATAAGGATTGTCATGCATGCAAACCCTGCAGGTGGATTTGTTCCGGCACGATAATAAGGTTGAGTGGTACTACTCTTAGATAAGAGATTAATTAATTGAGTTGTCAGTAACTCATTTAATTGGTGAGCATTGTATATTTTAAACATGGATAGTTAAATGAGCTCATAATAAAAATGAGTCCGTAATGTAATTTGAGATTAGAGGTATTGCAATAATAATTCTTTAGTGAACTGAATTATTATTATTGGGCTTACGAATAAGTTTTAGACTAAACTTGGATACTTAAGTCCAATGAGAGGTCCAACGCTAATTTCTTCTCTTGGGATTAAGTATAGGTTTTTGGCTAAACTATGATACTTAAGTCCAATGGGAGGCTCAACCCTAATTTCTCCTAATGATCTCTGCTGTAGCCTATAAATAAGCCAGAAGCCTCAGTTATCTGAATCACACGCCTATAAACGATCAAGAGGTCGTTTCTGCAGCTGATTCAAATTTCTCCGCCAGTTGTGCATGGGACCCGAACAGATTACGTAGACTATAAGATCAGATTACCATCATTATAAATTTAATTAATAATTATAAATTTTATTCAATCGTATTTATTAAATAAATATTTAAAATATTAGAATTTATATTATATTTAATTAATAATATTTTAATTTTTATTATTATATTTATTTAAATAATAAAAAGATGAGATACTTACTGTTAGATACATTGGAATCTCCGTAATTACTATAAGATACAAACTCAAAAAAATATTATTATTAACTACATAAATATATAGTGATATTCCAACTTTACTCTTACAATGTGCTGCACACAAACAGTTACGCTGCACACAATCATTTACGTTATGTGCAGCAAAAAATTTATGTACATCAAATGTTATTTAAAAAAATTTATGTGTAGGAAAGAAAATTTTGTGCAGCAAATGCTATGTGCAATAAAAAAAAATCGTAAGTGTTATGTGCAGTAAAAATATCCTATGCATTATATGCAGCCAAAGAAAATTTATGTGTAGCATAAAAATGGTTAGCTCAAATTAACTTTTTGTATTAGGCAATTGATTTTATCTTTTTGTATATCTATAAGTAATTTTTTTTAAGAATGTATCTTGTACTTCCTCCGTCCGCTCGAAAGAGGGTATTTTTTTCATTTTTGTCGTCCGCCCCAAAGAGGGTCATTTTCTTTTTTACACACATGGGACCCACACACAACCACTAATACAATTAAAATATGAGGCCCACACTCCCACTTATACAACTACCCACTACACATTAAATAATAATATTCCTTAATGTACGTACACAAAAGTAAAAGACTCTCTTTCGGGTGGACGGAGGGAGTAGTAATTATGGTACTAAATGTGTATTAGGTACTCTCTCCGTCCCATTTCAATGTTTACATATTTCTATTTGGGCGTCCCATTTCAATGTTTAAGTTTCATTTTTAGAATATGAGACCCACCTAAAACAATTAATATATTATCATGGTTCTCATATCCAACATTAATACACATATCCACTTTACATTAAATATTAATATCTTTTCATCCACTATCTATTAAAATTCTATACTCTTTAATCAACGTGCAAAAAACAAACATAAACATTGAAACGCGATGGAGGGAGTAGTATTTATTCCTAAAAGGAAAAGATATTAATATATATAATAAATTAATTTTAAATGTGTACGAGTATTCGCGAGTATTAATAAACGAATATGGAATGAGTACGAGTACTATAATAAAATTTTTAAACGGAACGATTACGAATTATTGTATTTTAATTGAATACGAATACAGATACTTCAGAATAAGCGGACTCCCTAACTATTGTATACTCCGACCCAAATTTTTGCCTAAAATGGTAGATATTAAATTTTTTTTTTTATTTTTCCAAAATTTACTTAAGTTAAAATGTGGGGTAAAATTCCCGAAATAGGTCTCCGTTCCAAGCCCCAAACCCAAAGAATAAAATCAAAATCTACAGAAAACCGGCATTTCTTGACACCAATAATTACCATATTCAAACCTAAACATTACCGAAATCCTCACCGCTAACCCGCAAGTACCAAAAAATGGTATCGGATTCTGAACTGATCGAGCGGCTGCGACACTTCCTCAGCACGTCGGACCTCACCACTACCACCACCGCTATATTGCGCCGCCGCCTCGAGGAACATTTTGGCATCGATTTGTCCGGTAGAAAGGTGTTTATTCGAGAGCAGGTAGAAATATTCATGCAAAGCCAATTAGAAAATGTTGCCAGTAATGAAGAAGTAGTAGAAGAACACATTAATGATGAAAGAATGGTGGAGGAGGAAGAAGAGGTTGAAAATGAGGAGAGAGAAGAAGAATCATCAATCCCAAGTACAGCAAAATCTTCTGCTAAGAAACGGTTGGTTTCAAGATTTGTACATTATATTTCCTTTTCAGAGTTTTTGGGATAACTTGTTTAATTCGTTCTATGGTTGTGGAAGTTGGGCCATTTGTCTTTTAAGTCTGTATGATTTACTGGGAGTGTTGTTGGGAGTGTTGTTTTTGTAAATAAAGTGTATGTGAAAGGGTATCTGTTTTGATTTTTTTACCTTGTTTAGGAGGTGAAAATTTTTGTGAGAGGGACCAAAATAGAAAGGGTGAAAACTTCGAAGGGAGTAATATTTTTTGAACTGTTAGATAGATAAATTTACATTTTTAAATAAAAACAGTTTTTTTTTACTTATAATGCATTGTTCTAAATGTTCCTTTTGTATTCTGAAATGTACGTGGTCACAAAGGCTATGATTGGATTTGTGAAAATCAATATGTTCCGGAATGAGATTCGTCTTGATTATAATTTGTTAATGAATAAGATGCTATTGATTCAGTATATTTGTAACCAAGAGAACCGTAATTTAAAAGAAAAAAAAAGAACAGAATTAAGAAAATTATCATTGTAGCTTTGCCTTATCCCTTTAAATGTTAATTGACCCCCACTGGTCATGGTCTACAGCTTACCTTGGCAGAATACATACACGGTATGATGCAATTGAGTCAATTATGTGCTTGCAGCATCTCATTGAGTGCATGAATGCATCAGTTATATGAGCATTCCAGTTGTTGTCATCTTGATTTAACTGGGTATATTGAATCGTGACTAATAGAGACACATACTTAGCCTGCATATACTGCTTCTAGATGTTAAATTATCTTATCTAAATGTTAAAGAAACTGCAGTACATGCCTTCCGGCACATTGGCATCTTCACAGTCTAGGAAGAACATTGGATGGGTTTAGCAAGTTAATAGATCAGTAAATAAAGAGGAGAGAGGTGGAGTTGAGTGCCTATTGCATTTTCCATGGTCTAATCTCATTAGCATGAGTTGCAAGCAACAACTAACAATGGCTCGAAGTAGTATTGTTTGTCCTAACAAATATTTCTATTGGGTAGAATTGGCAAGTTTAGATCATTGAGTATCTCATATCTGCAACTTCTATGCAATATTTGTCAATCAAGTGGGTGCAGTGCCAATACTGTCTACCATTCTTCGAAGATATGGCACTTCGACAGCTAGACCTTTTATCATGTTAATAAGCTGTTGTCACTTTGTTTATTTGGTCTTATTATGAAATTTTATTTGCATTATATAAGCTTACATATGCACTCCATATTGTCAGGTCTAGTAAGAACGAGAAAGTCAGAAAAAGAGGTGGAGGATTTACCAAGTTATGTGGTCTTTCTCCAGATCTTCAGAAATTTACAGGTGTACCAGAATTAGCTCGAACAGAGGTATAACAAACTTAAAATTCTCTACTTTTTGGTGGTGTGTTTTGATATCATTGGCATCTCTTACATAACCAGGTCGTCAAGCAACTTTGGATGCATATTAAAGAGAATAATTTGCAAGATCCATCCAACAAGAGGAATATAATTTGTGATGATACACTGCAAAACCTTTTTGGTGTAGATACTATTGATATGTTTCAAATGAATAAGGCCCTTGCTAAGCACATTTGGCCATTGGATTCTGATGGTGGTATGCTTTTTGCTATTAGTACTCCTAACATGTACTTCTTGAACATTAGTTTGCCTTCATGTGTCTTTCCTGTAGTGTTTGTTTGCTTGAGATGGCTTGATTCTAGAAATTACTTAAGGATCTGCTTGAATACTATTCTGAGTATTGTTTTATTTTTGAGGTGGTTCTCTGGAAATAAGACAATATGACCTAATTAAGAGGCATCTATAAAATTTGAATTATTGGCCAGTAAGAGTGTCATTGTTTTGGGCTCGCAACCAATGGTTCGAATGCTCTTTCTAGTTTAAGAGGATGCTATGGATTTCAAAATCCACTTTCATCATTGCCTCTTTCACCTAATACTCTACCTATACACATCCCCAGACATTAATACCCACTTATAGTCATCCATTATTACCAGACAACTTTGCATAATAAAATTATCCTACTACCATCCTACCCTATGATACCTAAATATCAGACACACTATCTTTTCACATTCATACTTTACTATTGAAGGACTTTTATGGCTGAGTAAGCCATGCACCTTCACAAAATTACACATCCTAAGTATTACAATATCTTTAAGCTAACTTTTTCCCCCCCTCTTTTGGAAGTGTTGTAAAAGTAATATAAGAGTGCAGTTGAAGGTATATTTGTGTTTTGTTACTATATTTGCTGTATATCCTTGAAAAGGAAGGAATTGGTGGAGTGAATTTGAATATGGCTTGTGAATACAGAATTCTCAAGTCATGAAATTATGGTTTCTAGATATAAACCTTTGAGAAACAATGCTGTACATGAAAAACTCTGAAATCAAGTGATTTTAATTGGAATCTTGTGTTCTGGTCTGACTTCTTATAGAATCTCATATTCTGAAAAAGTGTAGGTGCTGTGCAGTTGCTGGATCTCATTTGATGCATCAACCTGTACATCTATATATATTAACTTCGTGTAATATTTTTCATGGTCATGGCATCATTGAGTTTATTTATATTCCATCAATTATATGGCAGCAAAATTTCAGAAAGGCATGCTGAATTCTACTGTGTGAAGCTTTATATCTTAAGGATACTGTCTTGTACATACATCTATTTTTGCTAGAACTTTCTTTTATTATTTACTAAAATGTCTTCAAATGAAGTACCTTCTGTCAAATCTGCCCCTAAAGAGAAGAAAAGGAAGCTAGAGAGTGATGAAGGTTAGAATCCTAGACTTGACTCATATTTGGTTGATAATTTTTTTCTTCTTTCGTAAGTGATTGCCTGAGCCATTTACTTCTCGACAATTGCAATTCATGATTCTGATAATTTTGAGCAGAAGGTTTCTTCAGTTTAAGTACTCACCCCACTGTCAGAATTTATTATTTAAACACTGGTTTCTTTATAATCAACTCATTTTGATGAAAAGTTGAGAAGGTTTTGTAGATTTTCTGGAACTAATCATGAAAAACAGCTTTACGAATATAATAAGAAAGATAAGAAGAACCTGAGTGAAATTTTCTCCATGCTTGCTTATATCCTTGTTTGTGTTTATTGTTAAGCACCATGTTGTTGTTCTATAATATTCTTATGCTATGGTCAATAATTTTGCAATCATTGTTAAATTCATAGAACTCTATTTAGAAATGACTTTTTCTCCTAATTTATCTGTGTAGATCAAGAAGAGCCGAAGAGAAAAGATAAACGACCTAGGGCTGGAAACTCTGGCTTCCTTGCTCCTCTTAAACTCTCTGATGCTTTGGCAAAGTTTCTTGGAACAGGAGAAAATGCACTGCCTCGTACTGTTGTTGTCAAGAGGATCTGGGATTACATCAAGCTAAATAACTTGCAGGTACAATGTGATTATGGCTGAACCATACGGTTGTAAGTAAAGCACCTCTTGATTAGAAGTAAATACTCCCTCTGTCCCATCTAAGTTTTCACCTTTCCTTTGTAAATTTATGAAAAGGTTGTCTCATCTAAGTTTTCACCTTTCCTTTGTAAATAAATTTACAAAGGAAAGGTGAAAACATAGATGGGACAGGGAATAATAATCTAACTGATCTACAAAGTTCTATAGATAGGAAATAATGTTCCACAGACGAAATAATTCCTTAATATCTTTTCTGAATTACTAATTTTGAGTAGTCTTTTCTTCCATGGACTGGTTCTGCAAAAGCTCTACTTCAGCTCATTTCATCTTTTTCCTTTTTGAAGGACCCATCTGACAAAAGACAAATAATATGTGATGAGAAGCTGAAAGAACTTTTTGATGTAGACACCTTCTGTGGATTTACAGTTGCGAAACTCCTAACTGTTCATCTTATAAAGACAGAATAATGAGTTGCTCATATGTTGTCTTGTATGAGCGGCAATTGCTTTGAAAGATTTCTATTATGTCGAATGAAGAAGCTGTCTTCATTTTTTAAATTATGGAAGAGCTTGTAGACAGTAAAACCACATTCTATGAAAATCTGGAAAAAGATACATTTTTTTTAAACTTCCTAGTCAACTGTCTGACATGCTGTCTTTTAACTTCTTTTTCTAATGCACCATTACGATTGGGAAGACTTTGTATACCAGATTATTTGATTTGTCATTTCACATATTCGTAGAACTTTTGGAATTAGAGCAGACTCCCATAGCAAAAGAATTATGGAGAGTTTGTCGTCAGTGAATCATAGTGATGAGTAGGTAATAGTGTTTTGTAGTGTTCATGTGGTCAAATATTTTGATCAAATCTTAGTTTCAAGCACTGAGTATACTACCATGAGGCAAAAAAAAAATATAAAGGTTTGCTTTGTAGTTCCTTTTTATACATATACTCCCTCCGTCCCGCACTAAGGGTCTCTTTTTTCCATTTTGGTTGGCCCACCCAAAGGGTCCTCTTTACTTTTTTATACGTATGAGTCCCATACTCACCCACTAATACAATTAAAATATGGGACCCACACTCACTAATACAACTACACACTACACATTAAATAATAATACTCTTTAATTCACGTGCAAAAAAGCAAAATACACCCTTGGTGCGGGACGGAGGGAGTATATCTTAAACTATGCATTGCTGTTCTGTTATCTTTATGCTTGCTTCAAATATTTAATGGCTAGTTGCGGTTGTTTTCATTTTAGCAACATTTAATGATATGACTGTTTTTGTTATGTAAGAATCTGTTCTTTCCACCATGCGAATGATAGATAAAGGCAATATGTTGTTTCTGTTTAAAATGAACACTTGAAATTTTCTCGGATCCTCGATATCATTGTGTTGTAACAATTTGTCCAGGGTGTTCCTTTCCCATTGCGAAGTTATCTATCTAGTATGGATTTAGTGTGTTATGTTATGCGTTCATCATCCCAGACTGTTGAAAATGGCCAGGACTTCTTGCCTTAATTTCATCGAGTAGTTGTAACTCTTCTAATATCAATTCATCCTCACTTTGCTCAGCATTCTCCATGATAGTTACTAACAACGTCTTACACCTTGTCCTACTTGATAAATAACACAATTTCCTTCGTTTTTGGGCCAGTTCATCATGGGGTGTCCTCTTTACCCAGAAGCTTTCCACAAATGGGTAAACTTTTAATTCTTTGGACTATTAATATTAGGGAGGTAATATAGGATAAAGATATGTATATAAAATGGAGATAATTAGTATGAAGGATAAGCATTATTGAGTGAGGCTCCTTTAGAATTTAGTATTATAGATAATGGTACATTATTTTGTTCTAAAGGGTATACTCCCTCTGTCCTCTTGATACATATTCACTTTCCATTTTGGTCCGTCCTATTACAAAGTATCAATTTCCCTTTTTGGATTGATGTGACCTACAACGACTACACATGACCCCACACTCAACACTAATACAACTACGCACTACACATTAAAATATTATTTCTCTCACCTTACTATGCATTAAATTATTATACTCCTTAATCCACGTGCTAAAAGTCAACGGATACCTTTCAAGGGGACGGAGGGAGTACACTTTAATCAATAATGGTGCACCATTTTGTTCTAAAGGGTATACACTTTCCTTTTTTTTTTCTTCAAAAAATAAAGGGTACACTTCTTTATACTAAAGAGTATATAATTTAACACAAAATTCTAAAGGCACACAGAGTGTGTTTCCGTGCTCCTAGGCACACACAAGTTTTTGCCAACATTATTTGAAAGGTTTGCTAAAATACTCCATATTATTTTTCGAGATATTTTTAATTCAAGGCCAACAAATAGGTATACTCTTAATTTGGGATATACAATTTCTTATATCTTAATGTTAGAAATATACTCCCTCCGTCCCGCACCAAGGGTGTATTTTGTTTTTTTGCATGTAGATTAAGGATTATTATTATTTAATGTGTAGTGAGTAGTTGTATTAGTGGGAGTGTTGACCCCATGTTTTAATTGTATTAGTGGGTGAGTGTGGGACCCATGTGTATAAAAAAGAAAAGTGAACTTTTTGGGTGAGACGACCAAAATAGAAAAAAAAGACTCTTGGTACAGGACGAAGGGGTATAAAATTACCAATTCAATGCCCGAAATGATAAATATGTAAATTCAACACATATTAAAATGTTATTTTAACGCTAATCATTTACTCCATTCGTCCTTTTTTATGTACTCCCTCTGTCCCGGAGAAATTGATATATATTTTTTGGCACGGAGATTAAGGAGTATAATAATTTAATGTAAAGTAAAGTGAGAGAAATAATATTTAATATGTAGTAGGTAGTTGTATTAGAGGTGATATATGTGGCCCATGAGAATAGATTAATTGTTTTTGTGTGGGTCCCTTGTATTAAAAAGAAAATGTGTCAACTTTAGTTGGACAAACAAAAAAGGAAAGTGTGTTAACTTTTATGGGACAGAGGGAGTATCTAATAACTTTACTCACGTAGTTTCCATTCTTTTTTTGTTTTCCTTTCCCTAAGCCTATTCTCTCCTCGTTCTCTCTACATTTCGGGTAAGTTTTTTTCCGGTGAGGAGGCAGGTGCCTGGCGTCGTCGGCTCTCCACTTGCTCCCCTCGCATTTTGACCATCGCTGAACTCGTCATCTATTGCTTTCCATTTTTTCAATGCTCGCCACCTGATTTTCATTAGGAAGTGCTTAGGTCTATCCACTCCCGACTACCCAAAGTCCGGCACCTTCCTAACCTTCCTCTTTAAATCCTACAGTTCTGCTGTTTCCTATTCTTCTTACAAGATTTTCCAAGCTTCAAGGTTTGCTATCTACCAACACACTGGTTTCGCGGCCATCTTCTTCTCGCCGATTTACCATCAATCTGGAAGTTGTCCTCATGGAAACTTTGGTAATAGAGATTTAATCCGACAGGAGTCAGCTCTTAACTCCGGTGGCGTCCTCATTCTACTCGGCTTGAGCTGAGTTCTATTGCTACGGTCCTCATGGCGCTAGTGCAAAGAGCCTTCATTGTGGGAGCAGGGCTACACTCTCCGGCATGGCAATCCTCCATCGGCTCCCATGTCACCTAGGAGGCTGGAGTTTTCATGGAATAATCCTAATACAACAGTAGAACCTCCTGTTGCTAAGGTCAAAGAAGGAAATCTGATTTTGAGGATACGGTGAACAGATATATGGCGAGGAATGATGCAAGAGTGGATCACCTGGAGGCAAACCTAGAGGCAAAAGTTGATGCAAATCATGAGGATATATCTAAGTAGATGAAGGACTTGACGTTGTTGATGGGGCAGATGGCTGGGAGTGTAAATCAATTGATGCAAACTGTAGAGAAGGGAAAGTTTCCATCTTAGAGTATAACAAACCCGAAGCATTGCAATGCCATCATATTAAGGTCTGGAATTTAGTATGAGGGACCGATGATGCCGAAAATGAATTCTGAAGCTCTAAGAGCTCGATTCGACCTCGATTCGACCAAGCCAGTAGGACGAACCACAATGTGGAGGTCGAACCAGGCCCCTGGGCAACCTCCAAAGATCCCAGCCGAGCGGTTCGACCACGACCGCTATAGTTCGACCAACCATGTTGGTCGAACCACTCTGTCCAGAGCACTCTGTTTTATCTGACGCACGGTTCGACCACAACCATCATGGTTTGACCAACCCAGTTGGTCGAACCGTGGTCGAACCAACTTGTCTGGGGAAGAACGCACTTTCAGAAGCAAGGTTCGACCATTACTCACCTCGAACAGTACCCTGGTCGAACCATGGTCGAACCGCCTCGTTCGGCATCGATTTCCACGCTGAATATTTAACTTGATGTTGATGCTACTCCAGTACCATCCGAAGAGCAGAATACTGAGCGTATAACAGAGAAGAAATGGGAAAAAGAAAAGAGATTGAGAGCCGAGAAGGATAAAACAGAGAAGGTTGAACGTGATGAATGGGGGATTCTCAAGACTTAGATACCTCCTCCGTTTTCTTTCAAGTTAGTCAAGAAGGGATTGGAAGAAAAGTTTAAGAAGTTTTCAGATATCATAAATAAGATAAGCTTGAGCATTCCTTTCTCTGAAGCACTCTTAGAGATGCCATATTGTGCCTGTTTTCTAAAAGGTATACTGTTGAAGAAGAGAAGCTTGAACGGAATTGAAACAGTTAATTTGTTTGAGAAGTGCAGCCCGATCATTCAGAGGAAGCTGCCAGCTAAGTTAAAGGATCCGGGAAGCTTCACTATTCTATATCATTGTGGCAAGCATCAATTTGATGTCATTGTCTATATTTCAAAGGCTTGGTTTGGGGGAGTTAACTCCCACAACGATTTCTCTACAATTGGCGGATAGGTCTATGACTTTTTCGAAGGGTGTTATTGAAGATGTGCTTGTAAATGTAGAGAAACTGGTCTTTCCAGTGGACTTTCTTGTACTTGAGATGGAAGATGACGAGGATAATGTTCCCCTTATCTTAGGGAGACCATTCCTTGCCATTGCTGGAGCTATGATTGATATTCAAAAGGGTGAGCTAAGGCTGTGGATGGATAAAGAAGAGGTTCTATTTAACCTTGATAAAGAAATGAAGATGCCGATGGAGACGCAGTGTCACAACATTGATGTGGTGGAGGAGATCGTGAAGGAAGATATGTCTTTGATCCTTTCGAAGGATCCTTTAGAGACATTCTTAGTGGAGTCTCTTACTTTTCCCACCACAGAACTTGATGAGCTCTCTAATGAGGTATGTATTGAATTTCTTGAAAATCTACTTACTTTGGGTGATGACAGGTATGAATAAAAAAGGAGCCACGTTTGAAGAGGTGAAGTGGACTAGAAAGTACTTGTCATTAGATCATGAGAGCACAGCAAAAGAAGAGAAGAAGAAACACTTGAAGTATGCCTATCTAGGTGGCAATGAAAAATATCCGTGTCACTTCATGGTAAGAGATGTGATTGTATTAGGGCATCATATTTCAGCCAAAGGATTGCAGATGGATAGAGCAATGGTGGTGGCGATTGAGAAGCTTCCACCACCTACTAATGAGAAGGGAGTGCGGTTCTTCCTTGGACACGCATGATTTTATAAGAGATTTATCAAAGACTTCTCAAAATACTCCAAACCGTTGTCTCACTTACTTGAAAAGGATGTTCCTTTTGTTTTTGATGAAGAATGTTTAACTGCTTTTCAAGTTTTGAAGGAGGTACTTATTACTGCACCCATCTTGATCACTGATGAGCGTTTTTTCAACACACAAAATTATCCCCAAGTATGAAGGATATCAATTATAGTTTCGATAGGTAACCAAGTGATTATCGAACCCGAGGGATGAATTATTTTCAATTTAATTATATTATAATTAACTAAGAATATATTGGCAAATTGGTTTGGAATAGTTACGAAACTAAATAACATATGATTTAAATAGCAAATTAAATAAACAAGCAAAAGAGAAATACGGTTGTGATCAAGTAAGAAATTAGGTAGCACTTCGGGTCATCCAATTTTACTTATTAATTTTCTTTTCATGTGTTGATGTCCGACTCTGCCTTGTGGTTTATGGACGCATCACTAAACCATGCAAGTTCACTCTATAGACACAAGCAAACATGCGTATGACATTTGTGAATATCCTCGGAGCAAGAAATATAATTCACCCCCTTTTCTAGGTACTAACAGTATCAATTATTTCCCGTGCACTTAGTACTCTAACCCGATATGATCTCTCTTTATAGGTACTATGACGTTATACTCTTTATCCTACTTATTAACTCGAATAATATTCAATTAATATTCATATAAGATAGTTCTAATAAAATTTCGGAATCCCTTCACTTAGAATTATAACATGTAATCCTGCTCAGCAGTGAACACACTCAATCAATAACCAAGATATGCATTCAGACTCTACATAACAGTTAATGATGCACAAAACGACTGTGAGTATGAATTAAAAAGGCATAATCTTATGTAAAATAACCCACAAGTAGTGTTATAAGGAGTTTACACATGGAAATTCAATTAACTCTTAAAACTTTCATAACCCTAGAACTATCGGAGCGGCTCTAGCCCATGATTGATCTAGGAACAATCATGTTTAATTGGTATGGTCTTACTTGACTCGCCATACCAACCTCTCTTCACGACTCCTTGGGATGATGGTAGTATTTCGGTGGTAGATGGATGATGAATGATGTCCTTCTCCTGCGAAAACTCTTCTTTTATACTTGTAACTCTCCTTACGGGCCTTGGATGAGCTTCTTGAGCGAACACACGCATTAAAGGTGTAAAAATATGAATATGGTAAATTTCCGCACGTCATTTCGACCAACGGTCCAGGTCGAATCCTTTTGAGCTGGTCGAACTCTTGGTCGAATCGACCTATACATCGGTCGCGGGTCTTGGATTCGACCAGAATCCTGGTCGAATCACAAACTTTCTGGTCGAACTGCAAGTGCGTCTCTTTAGGCTTCTGGTTCGACCACTGTTCGACCAAATAACTTGGTCGAACGGCATGATCGTGGTTGAACGACACTTCTTCTCCAACGGTTCGACCACAGGTGCTAGTCGAACCACCTCCTTCTTGGTCGAACTACACCTGCTTGGGCGAATCCTCATCTGAATCTCCCTTTTTTCGGATCCAATCACTTCCAACTCATTTTCCTTCGAAAATCAACTCAAATAGCCTTGTAGACACCTGATTCGTGACTTTCCACCATATATATCGATTCATATCGAATTACAACCATCTAACACACCATAAGTACATGAATCCGCGCTCAAAACACGTGAATTTACACACTCATTCCCAAACTTACATGTTGCTCATCCCGCGACAACACAATCAAAACCATAAGAGTAGTGTAAAATTCACTCAACTACCACATTCAACATAATTCATATTTACACATGCAATTTCATCAATCGAAAACAAGTATCACTAGCATCATATATATCATTCATGCAAAACATCACTCAATTATACCGCAATTCGGAGTACTAAGTCATCTAGCTCATAGGATAAGTATTTACTCTTGCTCGCTATTGTAAAAGATATACACTTCAATAGGTTAATATACACTCATATCAATTCATACTTTCGTGTAACCATAAGCTTGCCAAGGGTCTCAAAAATCAACTTACAATCAATTCATTACTAGGATCACAAAGGACTTATTTTTGGGTTGTAATGTTGACTCTTTGATAAAGGTAAGAAAATTTAGGTAAAGTGATTAATTCACTAGTAGAGAATTACCTTGGAGTTTTGCTTTTCGTCATACATCTTCATCTTTTTTCTCCATCTTCTTCTCATAATCTTCATGGTTCGACTTCTCCTTCTTTACTTAGCATCAACATCATCTTTCTTTATTGATCAAGGGTACCAATTTCGGGCACTATCCTTCTAAGCAGTCGGGGTACCAGTTTCAGACACTACCCCTAAACAAGATTTAAATATACTTATCCTTTTTCATGCTTCTTAACCAATCTTCTACCTTCTTAACCGTCACTCATCTCCGAGCGTAATCGATCCAAATTTCTATGAAGACTGTTCAACTTCTTATCCAATTCACGCCCATGAGCATACATTCTCTCCAATCTCCTATCCATCTCTACATAATTATTCTGCAGTGTGTTGTACCTCCCATCCAGTGCTGCGTAGTTCGCATTCGCCAAGGCCAGCTGCCTATTCGTCTCCCGCTGGTTCGCATCCAGTGTGGCGAACTGCTCATGAATCAATCGAAACTGCTCCTGAAAATAAGCATCAGGACCAGACCAATGCTGCTGTGACCATGCTGGAATGGGACGTGGTGGCATCTCATGTGGCTGCAGATATCCCATCTCCGGATCCACCTGATCCGCTCCATGCTCCTGCTGCTATGGCTGTAGCCGAGGCTGAAATCGCCTTTCGTTTACTATCCTCTGAAGCTCCTCATTCATCCCCTCAGCGTACATCTGAGCTACAGTACTCCAACGTCAAGCAAGTGATGGAGAGAGCATCATGCGCCAATGTGTTCATCAACTTATTGCCTTCATTCCGGATAGAAGTCAGCTCACTCACATCAAACGAAAACATGAAAGTGAAGGGCTTGGATCCCCTCGTGTAGAACCAATCTCCATCGCGAAGATGAGCAAAGCCACCGTTCACACACGTACTCATAACCAAATCCGAATCCTCAAGAATGGGTGTAATACCGGCGAAGTCCATGTGATAATAATCAGCCACAGAAGTTAACAAAACCTCCTATATTCACTCTCTGAAACGGAGAGCTTCTGAACCTGTATAGTTGATGAATGAGGTACGATCCCACATTGAACCTCACTCCATTGAGCATACATCTGAGGGCATACAACTCTCCCCTCGACACACAGCTCCCCTCAGACCGAGCAAACAGTGTGTTGCTCAACACCCGATCCATGTATCGGAGCACTGGATTCCGGATCTACGAAGCACGAGCACTACTAGTCTTGAAATCCATATCCTCTCCAGAAATCTCTCCAGAAGTTATTAGCATTGAAGAATTCATTCTCATTCCTAGAGATCCCTCTCGGAGTTTGAAACAACGCATTCAACTCCTCAGCAGACCACGTCCTCATCTCACATCCAAGCTGGAATGTGCACTCATACGGGAGATGGCTCGAACCCTTCTTCACAGTAATCGAACATAACACCTCAGCAGTCACATGGAAGTATGTCAGCTTCTTTAACTCCATGAAGCGATGAATTCCCACTTGATCAAACATCCACAGGATATCATCTCGGATGCGCATTGTAACCATCGCCCCATCATCCTGATACCTCGTTTTAGCAATCTTGTCCGATATATCACCCCACTTATCCTTGATATCATCCCAATCATTCATCCGAACCTTGAATTCATGGGCAACTTCTCCTGAAGCCTTAACTTCTTTGTCACTGCATCTTCACGAGACGGTCTATCTTGCCTCTTTTTGGATCGAACCTCGGCTTTCTTTCCTTTTCCAGAATTCACTACTTCAATACCAACCAACAAGAAAAGCAAACCAAGCTAATTCATATCAACTAGCATTCAACCCTGCTCAAGACTTCAAGGTTTTCAATGCATAGTCACACCAAACAAGCATCTTCCATCCTCATGATTCAACAATTCAATTCACATGCTTACTCAATTCCATTCCAACATCAATTATGCAATAAGATCAACAAACGATGCTATCAACCACAAGCATGCATTATCAATTCAAGCAATGTACCCATAATCCAACATGCTTCATCTCACACTTCCAAATTACTCCCAAATTAACACAAATATCAAGGTTTGACAATAATTAAACAATCAAAATCGAACCCATCAATTGTTCTTATGAAATTGTACACAAAAACTCAAATTCCACCATGAATTCCTATAGAAACTTTTTCAATCGGCTTACCCACTTGCAATCAATAATTAGAACTTCAATCCTAGGGTAATAGAGTCGAGAAAATGTACCTTTTGAACCTGCCATGGCTAAAGAATGAACAAGTGTGACAATCTTCAAAATCGCGACAAAATCCTAGTTTTTCAACTAGATTGTTCTAAAAACACGACGAATTGAGTGAAAAGAGTGTGGAGTATGGTTTAATCGGAGCAAAATCAAGCAGAATCGAAGATTAGAAGGAAGGATTTTTGATCAGGGAGGAATTCGAGTGAAGGTGGTGTGCAAATTGATTGAATGGGTGTGAAAAAATACATTTAAAACTGACTTACCTGGTACGATTTGACCTACTGGAGTGGTCAAACGGGCTTGTCGTGGTCGAACTACATTTCTGGAGGCTTTCAGCGTCTCAGTTCGACCTCGATTCGACCAAATGCCTTGGTCGAACCACAATGTCGTGGTCGAACTCCTCTGTTCAAACTTTCAGGTCTGTGATTCGACCTTGATTTGACTTACCCTTTGGTCGAATCAAACCCATCTTGGTCGAATCAGACTGTACAAACTTCTCTGATCTCCAGTTCAACCTTCGTCTTGGTCGAACCAACCCCTGCGTGGTCGAATCGACCTGTAACGAAGTCTTTGATCACCAGTTCGACCTGAGCTCTTAAGTTCGACTTGCACTCTTGGTCGAATCGGACACCTGATGTTCCAAAGTCAAATTTTCTTCATCCCCTGCATACTTCAAGCTCAAAAATGAACATTAGGTACCAAAACGGAGCAAACTTAGCTCGAGAATCAATCCTAAAACTCAATATATATGTGTAACTTTGCATACGTCACTAAAAAACAACACAAACACCACTGAACATTAGGCATATTGTAAAAAATTGATGCACTAAAACTGGTTAAAGTTTTAATCTGCCGCATAACATCAATTCCCCTAACAAACATTACAAAAAAAATATTATACTCTCGGTGCTTCAATGAGGTAAGTACATCACACTCCCCAACCTTAGTAGAAAATATAGTGGAAACTAAGTTTGCAAAGAGATGTAATTGCTGATAAGTAAGCACTTCAAATATAAAAATTTCTTACGCACACGAAAGAAATAAAATAATAAAACGGGAGGAAAAACCCCCAACAGGCGCTCTTGTTTAACATCGTAGAGTCACGACGGTACCAATCTAGTGCAAGGTATCCTCAAAGACGATGCAAGCATCATCCGACAACTTGTAATGCTTCAATCGATGCCTATTCGCCGCGATAATGTCCCCATCTTTGTCCATAAGTTCAAAACTCCCCCCTCCGCAGGCTCTACGGATAATGAACGGCCCCGTCCACTTTGATTTTAATTTTTCTGCAAAAAGCTTCAAACGAGAGTTAAAAAGTAATACCTCATCATCTTGCTTGAACTCCTTGTATGAGATCTTTGAATCATGCCATTTCTTCATTCTCTCCTTGTAGATCTCCGAGTTCTTGTAAGCACGATTTCTGAACTCGTCCAATTGATTGATATGAATCATCCTCAACTCCTTTTGATCCTTAATAGACAAGTTCAAACTCCTCAATGTCCAAAAAGCTCGGTGCTGAATCTTTACGGGTAAGTGGCACGACTTCCCATAGATAATTTGATACGGTGACATATCCAACACCGTCTTATATGCAGTCCGGAACCCCCACAAAATATCATCGAGCTTCATAGCCCAATCCTTTCTATTAGTTCCAACTACTTTCTCCAAAATTTACTTCACTTGTCGGTTGGAGACTTCGGCTTGCCCATTCGCTTGAGGGTGATAAGGTGTAGTAACCCTATGCTTAACACCATAATCCTTGAGAACCTTTTCAAGAAGCTTGTTGACGAAGTGAGTACCTCCATCGCTTACTAGTGCTCTAGGAACTCCATAGCGAGCAAAGATATGTTTCTTTAAGAAAGATAAGACAGTCCTTGAATCATTTACACGAGTGGGAATAGCTTCCACCCACTTAGAAACATAATCCACTGCTAAAAGGATGTAGAGAAATCCATTAGATGGGGAAAAAGACCCCATAAAATCGATCCCCATACATCGAAGATCTCAACAACAATGCTTGGCTGAAGTGGCATCTCATCTCTCCTACTTATGTTCCCCATTCTTTGACATCTATAACATGTCGCCACATAGGTTTCACAATCTTTAAACAAAGTAGGCCAATAAAGAACAGATTGAAGTACCTTCTCTGTAGTCTTTTGAGCTCTGAAGTGCCCCCCGTTAGGTTGTGCATGGCAAAAATCAAGAACGCCCTTTATCTCCATCTCGGGCACACACTTACGGACTATGAAATCCGTACATATCTTGTAAACAAACGGATCATACCATATAAAAGTTTCAACATTCCGCTTGAATTTTGCAAGTTGATATCGGTTGAGATCTTTCGGAATTTCTCCTACGGCAATGTAATTCACATAATACGCATACCATGGATCCATCCCTTGGGCAGCCACCACACATGTTCTTTTCGCTCCTTCAACAAACACTGCCATGATCTTCTCATCAGGGAACATCTCTTCTATGTAATCGAAAGAATCATCACAATGCTCTCTTATCTCTAACCTTGATAGGTGATCCGCTAAAACATTCTCCGTTCCCTTCTTATCTCGGATCTCCATATCAAATTCCTATAGAAGAAGGATCCATCTAATGATCCTTGGCTTCGTTTCCTTCTTCTCCATCAAGTATCGGATCGCAGAATGATCCGTATACACTATAGTCTTCATGCTAACCAAATACTGTTGAAACTTATTAAACGCATACACCACAACTAGAAACTCCTTTTCAGTCACCGTGTAGTTCTTTTGTGCAGCATCAAAAGTCTTACTCGCATAGTAAATGGCGCAGAACTTCTTTTCCCTCAACTGCCCAAGCACCACTCCAAGTGCTAAGTCACTTGCATCACACATAAGTACAAACGGCTGAGTCCAATCCGGTGTGATCAAGATAGGTGCAGTAATAAGCGCCTCTTTCAAAACCTGAAAAGCTGTTAGACATTCTTCATCAAAAACAAAAGGAACATCCTTTTCAAGTAAATGAGATAAGGGCTTGGAGTATTTTGAGAAGTCTTTTATGAATCTTTTTATAAAAACCAGCGTGTCCAAGGAAGGACCGCACTCCCTTTTCATTAATAGGTGGAGGAAGCTTCTCAATTGCCACCACTTTTGCTCTATCCACCTGCAATCCCTTGGCTGAAATATGATGGCTAAGAACAATCTCATCTCTTACCATGAAGTGACACTTCTCCCAATTCAAGACAAGATTAGTTTCTTGGCATCTCTTCAAAACAGTAGCAAGGTTAGATAAACAAATATTAAAGGAGGAACCAAACACAGAAAAATCATCCATAAACACCTCCATGATCTTTTCAATCAACCCATCAAATATGGCAATCATGCAACACAGAAATGTAGCAGACGCATTACATAATCCAAAAGGCATCTTTCTAAAGGTAAATGTTCCATAAGGGCAAGTAAAAGTAGTCTTTTCTTAATCCTTAGGTGCAATCATAATTTGATTATAACCCGAGTACCCATCCAAGAAATAATAAAACTCATACCCTGCAAGACGATCAAGCATTTGATCCATGAAAGGAAGGGGAAAATATTCTTTGCATGTATTTTCATTCAGTTTCCTGTAATCCGTACACATACGCCATCCCGTAGGAATCCTAGTGGCTAATGTCTCACCATCCTCGGCTTTCACAATAGTCATGCCCCCCCTTCTTAGTTACTACATGCAATGGACTCACATGGGGACTATCACTAATGGGATATATAATCCCAGCATCTAGCCACGTTAGGATTTGCTTCATAATCACTTCTTGAATAGCGAGATTCACCCTCCACTGATTTTAAATACTACTCTTGGCCTCATCTAACAATCTTATTCTATGCATGCAATATGAAGGACTAATACCTTTTAAATCATCAAGAAACCAACCAATCGCAGACTTATACTTTCTAAGCACATCTAACAATTCCTCAAGTTGATCATCATCAAGGGAAGAAGATACAATTAACGTATATTTTCATTGTCACCTAAATAGGCATACTTCAAGTGCTCCGATAGCGGTTTCAACTCCTCTTTCTTCTCTTCTTGATGTGCGCTCTCTCTATCCAATGGTAGGTACTTCCTAGTCCACTTGACCTCTTCAACCTTTATCCTCTCCGATTCATACCTGTCATCACCCAAAGCAAGAAAGTTTTCAATAAATTCAATACATACCTCATTGGAGAGTTCATCTAGCTCCGTAGTGGGAAAAGTAAAAGACTCCGCCAAGCATGTCTCTAGAGGATCCTTCGACAGGATTAAGGACATATCTTCCTTCACGATCTCCACCACCACATCAATACTGTGACATTGCATCTCCATTGGCATTTTCATTGCTTTGTCAAGGTTAAGTAAGACCTCTTCCTTATCCATCCACAACCGTAACTCACCCTTCTGCACATCTATCATAGCCTCCGCAGTAGCAAAGAAAGGTCTCCCTAAGATTAGAGGAACATTATCCTTTTCATCTTCCATCTCAAGCACAAGAAAATCCACATGAAAGACTAGCTTCTCTACTTTTATAAGAACGTCTTTAATAACACCCTTCGAAAAAGTCATAGACCTATCCGCTAGTTGTAGAGCAACTATTGTGGGAGTTAACTTACCCCAAACCAGCCTTTGAAGAATAGACAAAGGCATCAAATTGATGCTTGCCCCAAGATCACACAAGGCTCTACATGCCGGCCCCTTTCCAATCTCACATAAGATCGTGAAGCTTCCCGGATCCTTCAACTTAGCTGGCAGCTTCATCTGAATGATTGAGCTGCGATTCTCAGACAAATTCACTATTTCAATTCCGTTCAAGCTTCTCTTCTTCAAAAGTATATCCTTCAGAAAATGGGCATATTACGACATCTCCAAGATTGCCTCAGAAAAAGGAATGTTCAAGCTTATTTTGTTTATGATCTCTGAAAACTTCTTGAACTTCTCTTCCAATCCATTCTTGACAAGCTTGAAAGGAAACGGCGGAGGTATCTTTGTTTTGGAAATCCCCCATTCATCACGTTCAACCTTCTCCGCTTTATCCTTTTCGGCTCTCAATCTCTTGGCTCTTTCCCACTTCTTTTCTGCTATAATCTTTGTATTCTGCTCTTTGGAAGGTATTGGAGTAGCATCAACATCATGTGGAGCATTCAACACAGAAAACAGTGCAGAACGGTAGAGTTCAACCTGAGTTCGACCTGGGCGGCTAGTCGAACTAGGTGAGTAATGGTCGAACTGAGCACCTGAACATTAATTCTCCCCCTTACAGGCCGATTTGACCACGGTTTGACCAACCCTGTTGGTAGAATCATAGTGATCGTGGTCGAATAGGGCTTCAGACAAAATAGAGCATTCTAGACAATGTAGTTCGATCGAAGTTTGACCTGAGCCTTTGGTCGAATTGACCTGATTTTGGTCGAACTTGTCTTCTGCAGCTTTTGGATGTCGCCCAGGCATCTGGTTCGGCCTCCCTTGTGTAGTTCGACCATCTATGTTGGTCGAATTGGGGTCGAATCGGGCTCATGTTTCTTCAAAATTCAATTCCGGCCTTATTGGTCCCTCGTACTGCGTTCCAGACCTCAATGTAATGGCGTGACAAGACTTTGGATTCTCAATACTTTGAGACAAAAACTTCTCCTTCTCAATAGTTTGAGTCAACTTGTTAACGTTTCCTGCCATCTCCCCCATCAACAAAGTAAGGTCTTTCACTTGCTTAGATAAATCCTCATGATTGACATCAATCTTCTTTTCTAAGTTGGCCTCAAGCCGATCTACTCTTGCATCGTTCCTCGCCATGTACCTGTTCACATTATCCTCGAAGCTCGATTTCCCTTCTTCCATCTTAGCTCCCGGATCAACACCGATAGGAGGTTGTACCGCATTATTTAGATTACTCTATGAAAACTCTGGCCTCCTTGGTTGTTGGTAATTACCCGAGGGACCACGATTGTTGTAATTCCCCTTATAATTCCGGTTTCCTTGATTTGGGTACCTAATTCCTTTAATACTTTGACCCATGGCGTAATTTATCTCCTCGATCTCCTCTTGGCTAGCTCCTTCGTATCCACCATCCTGCTGCATCATTGGTACTCTCTGAGATAAATCTGTGATCTGCTTTTGCTAAGACTCTAGTAGCTTGCTAATATTAGTAAAGCTAGAGACGATCTCATCATCTCTTCTCGACTTCACCATAGTATTCTCAACCTGTGCTACTTTACCAAGAACATAAGTGCCTCTCACTCTATCAATTGGCCAATCTCTTGAATTTATCAAAATATCCTCAAAAAGCTTCTCGGCCTCAATGGGTGACTTCGTAAGCAATGCTCCATTAGAAGAAGCATCAAGTAACACACGAGAATCGCAATCCAACCCATTGTAGAAAATATTGATATATTGAGCTTTAGATAGCCCATGTTGTGGACACTTCCAAAGCATGTCCTTGAATCTGTCCCAAGCTTCATGAAACTTCTCATTACCATGGATAGAAAATTGATTGATTTCCTGCTTCATCTTGAACACCTTTGAAGGTGGCATGTATCGCTCCAAGAATTTTACTTTCAACTTCTCCCATGTATCACATTCAGCAACATCAAGATTATCGTACCAATCTCTCGCTTTTTCATTCAGCGAGAACTTAAACAATATGATCTTCCTCGCATCCTCATGAGCTCCTGAATCTTTTGTGTACTTGCATACCCAAGGAACTTATTTAGATGTTGCTGAGGATCTTCAAATGTTTCCCCAGAGAAGGGACTCCTTTCAATGATGCTGATAAAAGTAGGGTGTAAATCAAAATTGGCTCTGGTCCCTCTTGCTCCTAACAGCCCCGCATTGCCTCCTCCGTTGTTCTTAAAGACTTCACGGATGGCAAGTGTATCTAGATTTGCTGCCATGTTGACTGCCTCTACTTCCAAATTAACTTCGGTTGCAGCTTTAATCATTTGCGAATTCAGCACGTCAACTTCAACTCCTAAATTAAGAGCCTCAGTTGGGTCTAGGTTCTTGTTCTTGTTTTTCTTCTTCTTTTCTTCCTCGACGATGCTCCAATCTTAAGATTATAAAGCACTAATTCACCTGTCTTCGATCTTGTGAGCATATACCTAAGAAAAATAAGTGTTAGAAATTAAAGACAAGAATTATATAATCTCAATTAAATTAGAAATAATAAACTAATAATTAATGTCGTCCCCAGAAATGGCGCCAAGAACTTGATGAGTGTTTTCTCAACACACAAAATTATCCCCAAGTATTAAGGATATCAATTGTAGTTTCGATAGATGACCAATTGATTATCGAACCCGAGGGACGGATTATTATCAATTTATTTATATTCTAATTAACTAAGATTATTTTGGTAAATTGGTTTGGAATAGTTACGAAACTAAATAACATATGATTTAAATAGCAAATTAAATATATAAGCAAAAGAGAAAATATGGTTGTGATCAAGTAAGAAATTAGGTAGCTCTTTGGGTCATTCAGTTTTACTTATTAATTTCCTTTCCATGTGTTGATGTCCGATTCTAAATTGTGGTTTATGGATGCATCACTAAACCATGCAAGTTCACTCGATAGACACAAGCAAACATGCGTATGACATGTGTGAATATCCTCAGAGTAAGAGATATAATTCAGCCCCCTTTCTGGTACTATCAGTATCAATTATTTCCCGTGCACTTAGTGCTCTAACCCGATATGATGTCCCTTTATAGGTATTATGACGTTATACTCTTTATCCTACTTATTAACCTGAATAATATTCAATTAACAAATATTCATATAAGATAGTTCTAATAAGACTTCGGAATCCCTTCACTTAGAATTATAACATGTAATCCCGTTCAACAGTGAACACACTCAATCAATAATCAAGATATGTATTCAGACTCTACATAACAGTTAATAATGCACAAAACGACCGTGAGTATGAATTAAAAAGGCACAATCTTTTGTAAAATAAACCACAAGTAGTGTTGTACGGAGTTTACACATGGAAATTCAATTAACTCATAAAACTTTCATAACCCTAGAACTACCGGAGTGGCTCTAGCCCATGATTGATCTAGGAACAATCAAGGTTAATTGGTATGATCTTACTTGACTCGCTAGACCAACCTCTCTTCACGACTCCTTGGGATGATGGTAGGGTTTTGGCGTAAGATGGATGATGAATGATGTCATTCTCCTGCGAAAGCTCTTCTTTGGCTTCTTGAGCGAACACACATATTAAATGTGTAAAAATACGAATATGGTAAGTTTCTGCACGTCCGTTTGACCAACGGGCCAGGTTGAATCCTTCTGAGCTGGTCGAACACCTGGTCGAATCGACCTGTACATCGATTGCGGGTCTTGGATTTGACCAGAATCCTGGTTGAATCATAAACTTTCAGGTCGAACTGCAGGTGCGTCTCTTTAGGCTTTTGGTTCGACCACGGTTCGACCACAGGTGCTGGTCGAACCACCTCTTTCTTGGTCAAACTGCACACCTGCTTGGTCGAATCCTCCTCCGAATCTCCCTTTTTCCAGGTCTGATCACTTTCAGCTCATTTTCTTCGAAAATCAACTCAAATAGCCTTGTAGAAACCTGATTCGTGACTTTCCACCATGTATATCGATTCATATCGAATTACAACCATCTAACATACCATAAGTACATGAATCTAGGCTCAAAACACGTGAATTTACACACTCATCAATCACACCGGATTGGACTTTGTCATTTGTATTTATGTGTGATGCAAGTGATTTAGCACTTAGAGTGGTGCTTGGGCAGATGAGAGATAAGAAGTTCTGCGCAATTTACTATGCGAGTAAGACTTTTGATGCAGCACAAAAGAACTACACTATCACTGAAAAGGAGTTTCTACCCATTGTGTATGCATTCTATAAGTTTCGACAATATTTGATTGGCATGAAGACCATTATGTACACGGATCATTCTGCGATTGTACTTGATGGAAAAGAAGGAAGTGAAGCCAAGGATCATTAGATGGGTCCTTCTTCAATAGGAGTTTGATATGGAGATCCAGTAAGAAAGGCATGAGAACGTGTTGGCGGATCACCTATCAAGGTTGGAGACAAGTGAGCATTGTGATGATTCTTTCGAATACATAAAAGAGATGTTCACTGATGAGAAGATTATGGCGGTGTTTGCTGAAGGAGCGGAAAGAGCTTGTGTATTCGCTACTCAAGGAATGGATCCATGGTACGCGGATTATGTCAATTACATAGCCGTAGGAGAAATTCCAAGAGATCTCAACAGGTATCAACTTGCGAAGTTTAAGAGGAATGTTGAGACGTTTATATAGTATAATCCATTTGTCTACAAGATTTGTATGAATTCTATTATCCGTAAGTGTGTGCCCGAGATGGAGATGGAGAGTGTTCTTGATTTTTTCCATGCACAACCTAACAGGGGGCACTTTAGAGCCCAAAAGACTACAGCTAAGGTACTTCGATCTGCTTTTTATTGGCCTATGTTGTTTAAAGACTGTGAATCCTATGTGGTGATACGTAATAGATTTTAAAGGATGGGAAACATAAGTGGAGAAGATGAGATGCCACTTCAGTAGAGCATTGTTGTTGAAATCTTCGATGTATGGGGAATCAATTTTATGGGGCTGGTTTCCCCATCTAATGGATTTCTCTACATCTTTCTAGCAGTGAATTATGTTTCTATGTGGGTGGAGGCCATTCCTACTCGCATGAAGGATTTAAAGACCATGTTGTTTTCTTGAAGAAACATATCTTTGCCTGCTATGGAGTTCCTAGAGCACTTGTAAGTGATGGAGGTTCCCACTTCGTCAACAAGCTTCTTGGAAGAGTGCTCAAGAATTATGGTGTTAAGCATATGTTGATTACACCCTATCATTCTCAAGCTAATGGGCCAGCCGAAGTCTCCAACTGTCAAGTGAAGCAAATTTTAGAGAAAGTAGTCGGAACTAATAGGAAAGATTGGGCTATGAAGCTCAATGATGTCTTGTGGGGGTTCCGAACTGCGTACTAAACTATGCTAGACATGTCTCCTTATCAAATTGTCTATGGAAAGCCGTGCCACTTGCCCGTAGAGATTCAGCATAAGGCTTTTTGGGCATTGAGAAGTTTGAACTTGTGTTTTAAGGATTCAAAGGAGTTGAGGTTGACTCAAATCAATCATCTAGACGAGTTCAGAAATCAAGCTTATAAGAATTCAGTGATCTACAAAGAAAGAACGAAGAAATGACATGATTCGAAGATCACTTACAAGAAATTCAAGATAGGTGATGAGGTATTACTCTTTAACTCTCGTTTGAAGCTCTTTGCAGGAAAATTGAAATCGAAATGGATAAGCCCGTTCAATCCATAGAGCCTGTGGAGGGGGGTGTTTTGAGATCATGGACAAAGATGGAGATATCATAGCGGCGAATGGGCATCGATCGAAGCACTATAGGTTGTCGGATGATGCTTGCGTCGTCTTTGAGGATACCTTGCATTGATGTGGTACCGTCGTGACTTTCCGACGTTAAACAAGAGCACCTGTTGGGGGTTTTCCCTTCTGTTTTATTGTTTTATTTCATTAGTGTAAGTAAGAAATTTTTATATTTGACGTGCTTACTTATCGATAATTACATCTCTTTACTAACTTAGGTTCGACTATAGTTTCTACTAAGTTTGAGGGGTGTGATGTACTTACCTCATTGTAGCACCAAGAGTATAATCTTTTCTTTATAATGTTTGTTATGGGAGTTGATTTTTTGTGGCATATTAAAACTTTAACTGGTTTCGATGTGTTGATTTTTTACAATTTGCCTAATGTTTAGTGTTTTTTTATTTATTAAGTCGTATGCGGAGTATATATACATTGATTAAATAGTCTTAAAAAGTGGTTCTCTAGCTAAGTTTTGCTCTGTTTTGGTACCTAATGATCGTTTTTGAGTTTGAAGTTTGCAGGAGACGAAGAAGAATGGACATTGAAGGATCAGGAGCTTATTTTAACCAGGGAGACTGGTCGAACCAAGATGTTCGAGTCGAATCAAAGATCAGAGAAATTGTTATAGGTCGATTCGACCAAGAGGGGTGTGATTGACCAAGAGTTCGAGTAGAATCATAGTGCTGAAGTTGTCTAGAAGCCTGGTTCGACCACGACGAGGTGGTTCGACCACCTAATTCGAGTCGAACCGCACAGGTAAGTGGCATTTTAATTGATTTTCGCCCCCATTCCGTACATTCTTCACACCACCCGCACTCGAATCCTCTCCGAACCAAAAACCTTATCTTCCAAACCTTAATTTTGCTTCATTCTACTCCGATTAAACCACTTTCCATCCTTCCCATACTCGAATTCTCACGGATTTGGAGCGTTTTAGTGCAAAACTAGGGTTCTTCAGTCTAATTTGGGGATTTTCATATTTTGTTCATACTAAGCCATGGCTGGATCGAAAGGTATGTTCTCATGACTCTATTATCCTAGAATTGAAATTCTATTGTTTGATAAGTGGGTAAGTTGATTGAACTCATTTTATATGGATTCATGGTGTAATTTAAATTTTTGTGTGAAATCTCATATGAACAAGTGATGGGTGTGATTTTAATTGTTAATTTATTGTTAGACCTTGATGTTTATGTGAAATTGTTGAGTAATTTGAGTTGTGAAGTTAAACATGTAGAATTTTGAGTTGAATTGTTAAATTTGATAAAGGCATGCTTAAGGAAGTGATTTGGTTGTTGAGATTAATGGAAATTGTAGTTCAAGAGTTGAATTGGAAGTGAAATTTGATTGGCATGTGTGTGGATTCATTGTTAAACTTTTGTGAACACATGGAGATTGAGAGCATTATGATTTGGAATTGATTATACATGTTTAGCTTTAAGTTTTGAGTAAAGTCGCATGTATAGTTGGTTTTGAATTAGGATTGATTTGCTTTTGTTGTACATGTTTTGGTATTGAAATATTGTTCTTTTAGGAAAAAGAAAGAAGATCGAATTTCACTCTAAGTAGAGACATGATAGGCAGCCCTGTGAAGACGAGGTTACAAAGAAGCTACAACTTAAGGAGAGGCTGCCTAGGAATTTCCACATTCGAATGAAAAATTGGGAGGAGATCAAGGATCGATGGGGGGCTATGTCTGATAAGATCGCTCGAATGAGGTATCAGGATGATGGGGCCATGATTGCAATGAATATCAGGGATGATATAATGTGGATGTTTGATCAAGTTGGGATCCGAAAATTCATGGAGATGAAGAGGCCAACTTACTTTCATGTTACTGCTGAGGTCTTGTGTTCAATTACGGTCAAGAAAGGTTCAAGTTCTCTTCCTTACAAGTGTTCATTTCAGCTTGGAGGAGAGAAGAGAACTTGGACAGCGGAGGATTTTAACATTCTGTTAGGCACTCCGAGGGGGATCTGGAGGCATGAGAATGGACACTTTAGACCGAATGACTTCTGGAGAGCTGTTTTTGGTGAAGATATGGATTTCAAGACAAAGGATGCTCGTGCTGCTTTGATTCGGAACCCCGTTATTCGATACATGGATAGAGTTCTAGACAACACGTTCTGAGGGGAGTTGTGTATCGAGGGAAATGTTGTATGCTCTTTGGTGCATGCTGAATTGAGTTTATTTTAATGTGGGGTCGTATTTCATTCAATGGCTCTACAGATTCAGGAGTTCCACTTTTCAGAGAGTAAACATTGGAGGATTGCTTACTCCTGTGGCTGATCGTACCACATGAACTTCAGGGGCATTACACCTATTTCAGAGGATCCAGATCTTGTGATGAGTGTGTGTGTCAAGGCTGGGTTTTCTTTGCACTGGACCAGAGATTGGATGTTTGTTAGGGGTTCTAATCTCTTTTCTTTCATGTTTCCTTATGATGTGGGAGCATTGACTGTGATCCGGAATGATGGGAACTTGTTGATGAGCACTATATTGCACGAGGCGATCTCCATTACGTGCTTGAAGAGAGGCGATTAGAGGACTGTGGCTCAGATGTACGCTGCGGGTATGTTTGATTATTTGCGAAGAATAGTTGACCAAGCGCAGCAGCCACAGCAGCAACTTCTTCAGCAAGGAGAGCACGTAGAGGAGATGCATGACGAGGAGCATCTGGGCCATCATCCTGAGATGGATATACCGCAGCAGCCATAGCAGCATGAGATGCCACCACCACAGCTGCCGCAGCAGCATTGGGGCGGTCCTGATGAATATTATAGGGAGCAGTTTAGGTTTATGAATGAGCATCTTGCCAACCTGAACAACAATCAGAAAGAGACAAACCCCCAGTTGGGCTTACTTACCACTAGCTATGCCGTGCTCCATATGAGATATAACACGCTGCATGCTAACTATGTGGTGATGGATCAGAGATTAGGGGATTTGAATGATAACTATGAAGTTCTAGATAGGAAGGTGGATACCGCACCAATAGACTATGATGATTGGCGCAGGGGCGAAAATGATGATAATGATGCTCCGGATGAGTAGAGGGCGCCAGGTTTTTCATCTTATCTGTTTCATCTCATCCCCCTTCTCTTTTTCTCTTTATAGGATGGGTATTTGTGGTGTGAGTGACATGTACTTATATTAATTTGAGATGGGATTGAGGTGTGATACTTGATACTTGAGGTTGGATTGGTTGGTGATACTTATTTTAATTGATATGTTGGTTCTTTGCTAAGTATGTTGCATTCGTATTTTGCGTGTGTTGATTTTGTTGATGAGAAGCATGTATAACTTGATAAATATGTGGAGTTCATTGGGAATTGATCTTGATTATATGCTATGAGGAATGCTTATGAATCTATTATCCATGTGAGAATTTGAGCCTTATGAAATCATGATACATCCATGCATGATAGTTTATTCTTGTGAGAATCGTTTATATGTCCGTATTCTAGAACTTGCCTTGGAGTCTTGTGTGAGACTTATAGTTGACTAGTTGTTAGGACATGATCTTAGGCCATTATTGTTATTTGAGTTATTTAGCCAAAATTTACCTTCCCATATATTGAATAAATCATTGGAAGACCTGTTGAGCCTTTAAAAGCTTTTTCTTTGGCAATCCTTGATAAAAAGCCTTATTCATCCTTTACTTGAGCCTTGTTGAATACCCTATTCATTAGTAGAGAGTTGAGGTGAATAAATGCTAGCTTGAATTTGAAGTAAAGGAAGAAAAATTTTGGTTGAGCGATATGAAAGAAAGAAAAGATATGGTTAAATCTTGTTTAGGGGTAGTGCCTGAAACCCGGTACCCCTACTGCTTAGAAGGGTAGTGCCCGAAATTGGTACCCTTGTACCTTGAAGAAAGGAGAAATAATGATGTTGATGCCAACTTGAAGAAGGAATAAGATGGATCACAAAGATCATAAGAATAAGATGGAGAAGATGAAGTTGTTTGATGAAAAACAAAACTCCAAGGTAATTCTCTACTAGTGAATTAGTTACTTTATATATATTTTCCTACCTTTACCAAAGAGCCAACATTACAACCCAAAAGCAAGTCTTTAGTGATCCTAGTAACGAGATGATTATAAGTTGATTTTTAGACCCTTGCCAAGCTTATGGTTATGCGAAAATATAAATTGAATATGAGCGTATATACTAACCCAAAAGTGTACATCTTTTGCACTTGAGAGTGAGAGTAAACGTTTATCTTGTGAGCTAGATGACTTAGTACTCCAAAGTGCAGTATAATTGAGTGATGTTTTGCATAAATGAAATATACGATGTGAGTGATACTTATTTTTAATTGATAGAATTGCATATGTAGGAATGAATTGTACTTGACTAGATGGACTTGTGAAATTTATACTTACTCTTATGGTTTGATTTCTTGCCTCGGGACGAGTAACATGTAAGTTTGGGCGATTGATGAGAGTGTAAATTCACATATTTTAAGCCCTGATTCGTATGATAATGATGTATAATTTTATCGTACGTGAAGATAAATCGAGATATGTAGTGGAAAGTCACGAATCAAGTGTGTTTGAGGCTATTTGAGTGGATTTCAAAGGATAATGGGATACACGTGATCAGAACCGGAGAAGGGGTGTTGTACAACACCCAGTTCGACCAAGTGGGAGATGGTTTAACCAGCACCTATGGTTGAACAAGGTGCCGAAAGCCAGCAGAAGTGTGGTTCGACCACGACAGTGTGGTTCGACCAGACGTGTTGGTCGAACCGTGGTCGAACCAAAAGTATTACTTTTCACAGGTGAGATTCGACCATGAAGCTTCTGGTTTGACAAGTTGTTCGAGTCGAACAAGGAGTCTGCCAAGTTGTTACAGGCTGGTTCAACCAAGCCTTGGTTGATTCGACCAGGGGCTTTGGTCGAACCGATACGCGAGAAACTCCCAGGTTCGTATTTTTACACCTTCAGTATATGTTTTCGCTCAAAAAGTCTATCCTAGGTCCATAAGGAGAGCTAAAGTTATAAAAGGAAGACCCTACGCAGCTGAGAAGAGAGCTATTCACCACCTTCATTCTACACAATATCGAAACCCTACCATTATCCACGGAGCTGTGGAGAGCGATTCGTCTGTCGAATCAAGTGAGAACCAAGTAAATATTCAAGATGGAGAGAGACGCGATGGCGCCCGCATCTAGGGTTTACTTCGCATCTTATTTATCTTGTAATTTTCAAGACTATGGATAAGATCTATCAAACCATCATGATTGTTCTTCGATCAATCATGGGCTAGAACCACTTTGTTAGTTCTAGGGTTTATGAAGGTTTTATGAGTTAATTGAACTTCTGTGTGTATACTCCGTACAACACTACTTGTGGTTTATTTTTAAGTAAGACTGTGCGTTTTAAATTCATACTCAGAGTTGTTTTGTGCATCATTTATAAGTGTTTTCTCAACACACAATATTAATCCCCAAGTATAAAGGATGCTATTGTAGCTTTGATAAGCAACCAAGTGATTATCGAACCCAAAGGATGGATTATTATTAATTAATTTAATTATATTCTAACTTATTAAAACTAATATGGCAATAAAGTTGTGATAAAAAAGTAACAAATAAACAATTAATTTAAATAGCAAATAAAGTAAATAACAGTAGAGATGAAACAAAAGTGAACAAGTGAGAAGATAGGTAGCCCTTCGGGCCATCGAGTTTATTTATTAATTTTCCTTCCGTGTATCAATGTTCGACTCTACCTTGTGGTACTCTATAGACACAAGTAAATAAGCGTGTGACACGTGTGAATATCCTTGGAGCAAGAGATATACTTCACCTCCCTTTCTAGGTACTATCAGTATCAATTATTTCCCGTGCACTAAGTACTCTAACCCGATATGATCACCCTTTATAGGTACTATGAAGTTATACTATTTATCCCACTTATTAACCCAAATAATATCCAATTAAAAAGTAATTATAAAAGATAGTTCTAATGAGACTTCAGAGTCCTCTCATTTAGAATCATAACATGAAATCCTGCTCAACAGTGAACGCACTCAATCAATAACCTAGATATGTATTCATACTCTACATAACTGTTAATGATGCACAAAACAACTTTGAGTATGAATTAAAAATGCATTGTCTTTTATAAAATAAACCACAAGTGGTGTTGTACGGAGTATACACACGGAAGTTCAATTAACTAATAAAACTTTCATAAACCCTAGAACTACCGAAGCGGTTCTAGCCCATGATTTATCTAAGGACAACCATGGTGGTTGGATAGATCTTACCCATAGTCTTGAAAATTACAAGATAAATTAAGATACGAAGTAAACCCTAGGTGCGGGTGCTGTTACATCTCTCTTTGTCTTGAATCTTTACTTGGTTCTCACTTGATTCGATAGACGAATCTCTTTCCATAGCTCCGTGGATGGTGGTAGGGTTTTGGATGTTGTGTAGAGTGAAGATGGTGAATGGCACTTTTTCCCTTGCGTAGGGTCTTCCTTTTATACTTGTGAGCTCTCCTTACAGACCTAGGATGGGCTTTTCGAGCGAAAACACGTACTAAAGGTATAAAAATACTGATCCAAACATGTCCAGCGCATTAGTTCGACCAAGGACCTTGGTCGAACCTCACATCCCTGGTCGAATCGCTGGTCGAATCAACCTATAAAACACTGGCAGGTCCCTGGTTGACTCGAATGGCAGGATGTATCAAAATGTCGTGGTCGAATCACCATTGCGAAAAATTATGCTTCTAGTTCGACCACGGTTCGACCACTATGATTGGTCGAACTACACTTTTGTTGCTTCTCCGTATTTGGTTCGACCATAGGTGCTGGTCGAACCACCTCCTTGTTAGTCGAATCAGTCTCTTGCTTAGTCGAACTGGGTGTCTTCAACACCTTTTTTTGGTTCCGATCACTTTCATCCCATTTTCCTTCGAAAATCTACTCAAACGGACTCAAACGCTCCTGATTCATGACTTTCTACAATATAACTCAATTTATCTTAACTTAAGATCAAATCTTACATCATTATCACACGAATCAAACTCAAAACACGTGAATTTACACACTCATCAATCATTAATTGTTATGTAGAGTCTGAATATATATCTTGATTATTAATTGAGTGCATTCACTGCTGAGCAAGATTATATGTTATGATTCTAAGTGAGGGGACCCGAAGTCTCATTAGAACTATCTTATATAAACACTTGTTAATTGAATATGATTCAGGTTAATAAGTAGGACAAAGAGAATAACTTCATAGTACCTATAAAGGGAGATAATATCGGGTTAGAGTACTTAGTGTATGGGAAATAATTGACACTGATAGTATCTAGAAAGGGAGGTGGATTATATCTCTTGCTCCAAGTATATTCACACGTGTCACACGCTTATTTACTTGTGTCTATAGAGTAGATTTGCATGGCTTAGTGATGCGTCCATACTCCACAAGGTATAGCCGGACATTGATACACGGAAGGGAACTTAATAAGTAAAACTGGATGGCCGGAAAAATTACCTATCTTCTCACTTATTCACTTTCATTTTATCTCTACTGCTTGTTTATTTTAATTGTTATTTAAGTTATTTATTTACTGGTTACTTAATCATAAAATCTATATTGCCATACTAGTCTTAATAATTTAGATTATAATTAAATTGATAAAAATAATACGTCATTTGGGTTCGATAAACACTTGGTCGCTTATCAAAGCTACAATAACATCTTTAACACTTGGGGATTAATATTGTGTATTGAGAAAACGATCATCAGAGACACTCAATGAATCGGAAGAGCGAGACCTCCTTGGGGATCCACCATTCTGTGGCGAGAAAAACTATTAGAAACATGGGGAAAGATATCGGAGTAACAACGGGAACTACTCACCCCTGGGAAGGGATGTCAGGCTAGAGGACAAAAATAATGGTAAGGAAAGATACCCCGAATATCACTATCAACTAGAGGACAACACGCACCAGACATGCTCCCCTTCTTCCGCCAATGAGAAGTGAGCAAAGGACAAAAAGAAATCTGCTGCACTCTGCAAATCGACTGGCAGCATCTGCAACAGCCTCAAAGCAACTGGTGTACTGCTTAACCTCCATTAATGACTGTTTGTTCCCGTCCACGTGGCAACACTGGATTGGTCGATCATTAAGGTTTGTTGTAGGTATAACTTCTCTCATAAGAGAGAAGCAGGTTACTCATTCTCATTCGTGACATTACACTTGTAATTTGGGAGGATTTTATGAGTGTTGTTCTTGAGAGTGGTAATAAAATCAAGGAAGGTCTTTGGTCGGATCCCATCTCTCTTTAATTTGTTATGTTTGTTGTACTCGTTCTTAGTTCAGTTATACAATCATCTACCCATCTTTAATCTCGAATATATATATATATATATATATATATATATATATATATATATATATATATA